>OY992514.1:32023771-33435021 GCA_963921215.1 Scoparia ambigualis
TGATTCTTAATTATTGTCTACAGAGGCCGAAAATCTAGAAATAGGAAGGTGTACTGAATTCAGCAAAGTATCGATGATTTAATTTAAGAGTCACTGATTTGAATTGTTTGCTAACTTAGTTATGTCAAGTCATTGCTACATTATTAATGAATTTTGACCAGATTGGCCTAATCGCCACGCTTGCTAAACCCGGGCTAGAATCGAAAAGCTCTTAAGAGGAAACACTACGTCGAAGTGGCATGCAAAATTCTCATACAAAACACAGAAAAACGACGTTTCGCAGTCCCCTGTTTCCTTCTTCAGAACTGGACAAATTTTTATTACTTTTTCAGCATCGGTTAAAGAAAGAGATTTTCTATGTCAGTCATGTTTGATTTTTTTTAAAGTACGCTTTAAAGCGGACTGATTTCGCAAAATTTTGAAGGCTTCTAGTTATTAAATAAATGACATAATGCAAAAAAATTAAACATACAGACATAGAAATTCTCTTTCTTTATAACTGATGCTGAAAATGTAATAAAAATTGGTCCAGTTCTGAAGGAGGCAACAGGGGACTACGAAACGTCGTTTTTCTGTGTTTTGTATGAACATTTTGTATGCCACGTCGACATAGTGTTTCCTCTCAATTTAACCCGGTTTGGGGATAGAACCCAGACCTCTGGATACCGGGCCGAACGTTTTGTACGTTTAGCCATGAGGCGCGAAAGCAAAGATAATTTTAGACCTTAGATTCGAGTTTTACACCTGTGGCAGTTAATTTTACTAATACTTACCTAATTAATGTTTCGATATATGTAATTATAGCTTGTCTTGGAATGTTAGAAAGGTCCTGATCATATCCTGCTCGTGGATTTTTTTTCAACATTTTCCAATTACTAATTTGTTTGCAACAGCAGCGTAACATTATGTATAAAAATATTTATAATAATTATAGCTTCGATAATGCAATAACAACAATTTCAAATAATTGGAAACCAATAAAACATTTTTACTACGGACAGGCTATTAAACGCTTTTTGGAATGCGCTCAAATGCAAGTTATTTCCGGTAAACGCAATATTGATCAGCCTTGTAGACAAAGTCAACATATTCGTCGAATCGCGGGCAGCCAGAGTTGGCCAGAGTACACCAGTAGGCCAACCTACCCAAATCTGTCAAATTTCTCTAATTGCTAATGATCCCTGGTACATAAATAGATAGATTAATAACTATTATCCCCAAACGGTAAGTCAGAGACTAGGTAATGAGCTCCACAGAAGCAGTCCACTGCCATAGCGCACGTTTCACCAAATTACAACCTGCACATAGCTTCGCGTATGCCGCCTCTTCACGTCGGCAGACGCATCCGCAGACGTCACGTCTGCAGCGTCTGCAGCGGTTAAATACCTACCACAGACGCGCAAATCACCTCCTACACGTTGGCCGACGCATCCGCAGATGACGTCTGCGATGATGCGTCTGCCGATGTGAAGAGGGGCATGACAAGTGGTGAGCCAATCACCGCTCTATGTTGTTGGATGTATGTGCGGTCTTTATTCCGTCAGACGCCTTTTACGACACCCAACGGAAGAGGTTATGGTTCACTCACTCACGCTCATGTAGTCAGTGATCCCCGAATACTCAATTTTAGAGATGCACCGGGTACCCGGCGGTTTCGGCACTTTTTCAGGATCCGGCCGGATACCACATAATGATGGGTAAAGCCGGGTAATAAAAAAAACCCAACCAATCAAACCTCAAATTCGGCAGATTGTATTGTAAAAACACAAGTTTTTCGGAACGGACAGGATCTAGTCTGTCTATTTTCTTTTCATACACCAATCCAGCCTCCGAAAACAGTCGTTTTGAATATACGGAGCTGGATGGAGTTGATAGGTATGTACATGCTAACTTAGTTAGTATCGGGAAGGTCTTTTTGTTGACTTCCCACCAAATATACGGATTTGTACTCTTGTGCACTCTAGCAGAGCTCAGGTAATGCTCAATCTCTGCTGCAGGAGTCTTTGCAGTCTGTTGTTTTTTTTTTATTTATTTATTTATTTAAACTTTATTGCCTAAAATACAGCAAATGGCGAACTTAATGCCATAAGGCATTCTCTAACAGTCAACCAGTGAATGTGTACATAAATTTTTGTAGGCGGTGACATTATTAGAAACTTACAATTAATTTAAAAAGAGACAAATGAAACACTTAACTTTACTAGCACAAATATACATAAGTACATGCATTATACACAAAATATCTATACCTATACACATACATATTATACTTAATATATTATTATATTCTATATAAATATATATACAAACGACAAAAACATAGTGTAAATCAGCTCAAAACTATTGGACGGATTTCAGAAAGTACTCACGCGCTAAACTCTTGAAGGCAACCTTGTTGGAAGCATTTCTAACGTCAAAAGGCAGTGCATTCCAGAGTCGAATAGCAGTAAGAGTGAAAGATTTAGAAACTAAATTAGTACTATGAGAAGGAGTTTGGAGTACCAGATTAGTGCTGGAGCGAAGATGGCGTTGGTGTGAAGCACCCAAGAACTGAAAGCGGGATTTAAGATAAACCGGGACGCGTGGATCGAAAAGGATATTAAAAAGAAGGCAAACCAACCTTAGGTTTCTACGCTCACGAATAGGGAGCCACTTAAGTTGGTTTCGAAAGTCAGAGATGTGGTCATATTTTCGTAGACCGAAGACAAAGCGTATAGTACTGTTGAGAAGACGATCCAATTTGTTGAGAAAGATTTGATTAATATCAGACAAACAAACATCAGCATAATCAAAAAGCGGATGAACAAGAGCTCGTACGAGCACAACTCTAGTGCTGGGCGGTATAAAGTTTCTTAGTTTGTAAAGTGCGCCAAGAGTCCCATGTACTTTACGACTAATATTTTGGATTTGACCCTCCCAACCCAAGCTGCAGTCAAGGACAAGCCCAAGGTTCCTCACAGAAGTAGCGTATGGGATTGCAATGCCATTAAATGTCAGAGCCAGAGTATTACTCAAATTGAGTTGTGAGAGCTGACGAGAACTGCCAATAATGATGGCCTGACACTTGTCTGGGTTAACAGAGATCCCAAAACTATCCGACCACGCACGTATCCTATTCAGGTTTTGGTTAAGGAGTGTTATAGCGTTGTCGAGGTTGCGCAGATCACTCTGTGCATATAACTGCAGATCGTCAGCGTACAGATGATAAGAAGAGAAAAGAATAGATGTAAGAGAATTAATAAACAAGGAGAAGAGAAGAGGTGAGAGCACGCCGCCCTGAGGTACACCAGCAGTCAAGTTGGACCAGTTAGAGACTAACTGGTTGACTCGCACCGCTTGTTGGCGCCCCCGAAGCTAAGAAGTAAACCACAGAAGTGCAGAGGATGAGCAGCCGTAAAGGGAGAGGAGAGAGAGGAGAATGTCATGGTCCACTGCGTTGAATGCGTTAGAGAAATCAATTAAGACTAATACAGTAAGACGTGAATTCTCCATCCCATCGCGTATATCTTCGACAACTTTGAGTAGAGCAGTAGTAGTACTGTGACCAGGCCGAAACCCAGATTGGTAGGAGGAGAGAATATCGTTACGAAAGACATAAGAGGAAAGCTGTTTGTGGACAGCAGCTTCAAGGACCTTAGAGAGGAATGGTAAAATAGAGATGGGTCTAAAGTGACTGAGAGAGCTGGGGTTGGATACTTTGGGAAGTGGAATGGTAAACGCATTGCGCCAAACGGCAGGAAAAACACCAGTGGAGAGGGAATGATTGAAAATGAAGGTAAGTATAGGAAGGAAACAGGAAAGTAATGAAGTGATCATAACCCTACTAATGTTGTCGAATCCCGTAGCTTTGGACTTGATTGACACTATTATTTTACGTAGCTCATCCTCTGTCAGAGGGGTGAAAGAGAAAATGTGTGCTGATAATGGAGCAGAGGAAGTAATTCTAGAAATTGTAAGAAATTTTACAGTATCGGAAAGGGATTTAGTAGAAGAGAAATGGCGATTGAGATCATCTAAAGGAAAGGAAGGGGAATGTCGTGAGGGAGTCTTGCCAATACCAAGAGAATTAAGAAATTTCCACATGTCAGCAGGAGAAGAATTTGATAAATTTTGGTGAATGTAACGGCGCTTGGCTCCTCTTATCATTTGGTTGCATCTGTTTCTGGCATGTTTGAAAGACTCCCAGTTAGAATCGGTTCTGCACCGCTTGTAGACACGAAAAGCTCTGTTGCGTCTCTTCATCGCAATTCGCACTAGAGGAGTAATCCACGGAGCGGGTGGCCGCCTAAGCCTGACACTCCTAACGGGGGCGTGAACGTCAAACAACCCCAAAACCGCGGCGTTAAAGGAGGTTAACATGTCATTTACAGAGTCCGCATTCAAAATCGGCGACCAATCGATGGCATTCGCGTCTTCTTCGAGTTTTTCAACGTTTAACCTAGAGAAATTACGCATGCGCACGAACGCGGGCCTATTCTTGGGCGGTTTAACTCCATACGCAATAAAAATAAGGTCATGCTTGGAAAAACCCGGGGCCGGCAGTTGACCATGTTTGAGGACGCGGTCAGTAGACGATGTGATCAGGTGGTCAATCCATGTATCGTCTGTGTTAAGGTTGTGATGTGTTGGACCAAGGGGCAGAATGGAGAGATTCACAGACGCGACCAAGGATTGAAACTGACGTGAGGATTGGCTATCCTTTTTTAATAGGTCCGTATTAAAATCACCCATAATTATGCGATGTTCGTAAACCGTGGAATATGTTTCAAGGAGAGATTCCAATTCGGAAAGAAAATAAATAGTGGGGGGGCAGTAAACGACACCTAGAAGCACTTTGGTGCCTTTGACGTTAAGTTCGAGAAATAAGTATTCCATACAGCCGTACCTGGATGAAGAAGAGCCCAACAACTTAAAGGGAATGCCACTTGATAAGTAAATGGCAACCCCACCACCGCCCTTGCCTACACGGTCGTTGCGTAGAAGTTCATAACCAGGAAGTTGGTAGGACACCGAATTCAGGCAGGGTTTGAGCCAACTTTCGGAAACTAGAACAGCCTGAACTGTGTTCTTGGAGAAGGTGTTCAGAAGGTCTGTGTAATGGCATGGGATACTCTGGGCATTAATGTGGCAAATCTTCAGGCTGTTAGGAAAGGAAGCAAGTTCACGCGCAAGGAGAGTGCCAAGATCATCTAAATCCACAGAGGAGGCGTCAAGAGAGTAGTACGAAGAGTTAGCATCGTCCGCAGAATCATAGTTGCTACAATCAGACATTTTTATAAATTTATATAAAATAATAAAATAAAATATTATAATACCTACACACACACTATCTATAATAATATAGAATTAATTAAAACAATTAACAATTTAAACATAAGTACCTGCACATCCTGCCAGTTAAATGTTAACAATAAGTTGACACAAAATCGAAAATAAACAGGCAATGAGTTACAAAAAATAAAAAATATACACAATTTTAAAGGCAAAAACAATAAAATTTCATAAGAACACACAGTAAGATTCCGACCTAAAAATAAAAAAAATATCATCAAGCGTAACCTGCGTAACAAAACACTTGATCCTAGTTAGCAAAGTATCAAAAATAATTGTGCCAAGGAACAGCGCTAACTTAAAAAACTACAAAATAAAAAAACGAAAATTTAATTACGATGTTAAGAATCTTATCAAAAAATTATACGTGGAAGGAACAAGGCTGCAGTGAATGACGGATGACAGCTGCCAAAGTCATATAAGTCAAAACAAAACATCATTGAATAAGGTCAAATACAAGTTTAGTGTGTCGACTCTGCTTTTAGGTTGAGTGCGAGATACAACGTTTTGCTGTACAAGTGGTTATTTGTGTTTTCCCTGTGTTGTTTGACCCTGTTGTCTTTCTGTTAAGTGTTTAATAAGGTGGCGGTTGTTTAGCATACGTATATTGGTAAGTAAATCCGTGCTTATTTGTTTTGTGTTAAATGTCTGACCCTCCTGACCCAGGCGGGGGCGACAACGAGCCATGTGCTCAGTTTTCACTTCCAACGTTTTCCCAAATGGACGTAAGTAATAGCACCCAGACCTCCCGGAAACGAGCTCCGTCCGATAATAATTTACCTCAACCTCAGAGAAAAACTAATATTCCCGTGTCTTCCCTTAGTACGCAATCAACGTATGTAAGCCCTGAATTCTCAGGTAACAAACTGAAATATACCTCTGAAGACTCATCACCCTTCCTCGTTCATGTAAGCAAACCAGTTACTGATCCCTCCTCTGGCACCGTATTACGCCCCATTAAATTTGGACACTTTTTGTTCATTAATAAAATAAAAAATGTGGTAAGGGATGGCATTAAGCATGTTGGTAGAAATAGGATTTCTGTGGAATTCAAAACCTTCTCGGATGCTAATGCCTTCCTTGACCACCCGGCACTCACAGGGAACAACTATGAAGCAATTATTCCCACTTATAGT
This sequence comes from Scoparia ambigualis, assembly GCA_963921215.1. Taxonomy (NCBI): domain Eukaryota; kingdom Metazoa; phylum Arthropoda; class Insecta; order Lepidoptera; family Crambidae; genus Scoparia; species Scoparia ambigualis. The sequence goes on from OY992514.1 coordinate 32,030,239, forward strand.
ATTACTAGAATGGGAATAGTACGTCAAGTACCCATAGAGTGGACTTTAGAAGAATTAGTGGAGTCAGTGGAGATCCCAACAGGCTATGGCCCCATAGTTAAGGCCCGTAGACTTAATAGAAAAACATTTAATGATAATACACCTGTTTGGGTCCCTACACAGACTGTAGTCTTAACCTTTTCTGGCCAAAAACTACCACAACATGTGTACTGTTTTTTTACATCTCTCCCTGTCGAAGTATATGTTCTCCCCACTATACAGTGCAATAAGTGTTGTAGATTCGGCCACATACAGTCGCAGTGCAGATCCCAAGCACGCTGTTTCATTTGCGCTCAACCTCACGAAGGCCATACTTGTAATAAAGACACTCCAACCTGCCTTTTTTGCTCTGGAGCACATCAGGCTACTAACCCTTCATGCCCTGAACACTCAAAGCAGAAGCAGATCAAACTTGTTATGTCTCAGGAAAACATCACTTACTCTGAGGCATCGGCTAGATTCTCTCAAGTTAGACGGTCTTTCGCTGACACTGCGAGAACCGTGCAAGTCCCCTCCCCTCCTCCATCCCCTCAATACCCAACTCAAATCCTCACCCCTCGGTCTCAAAATGTTTCCTACCGTAAAACGGTTTCCTTGTCCAAGCATCAACCTCTCCCATCTGCAAGCCCTGGCTACGATGCTAGAGCCCATAGTTCAATAGTTGAAACCCCACAGTCCCAACAACCTAATGGTTGTGCTTTCCCCACAGATTCTCCTATCCCTAACGACAACCTCATCTCACTCCTCCTCTCCACCATCATCAATCTTCTAGGAAGATTTAGTGATGTCCCCTTACCGAACAACCTCAGAGACCAACTTTTTCAGGTCCTCAATCTTTCCTGCTCCAATGGCCCCCATCCTTCAATGGAATTGCCGCAGCAGCAAGAATAAGAAGCATGACATTCTACACCTTATTAATAAATTCAACCCCTTCATCTTTGCTGTTCAGGAGATGCGTCGCAAACCTGGCGATCGAGTCCGATTCCCAGGTTATTCGTGCCTTAGGGACGACAGAAGCGACGGGCATGGAGGCTCCGCCCTCCTGATCTCCAGAACAGTAACTTTCTCCCAAGTCAACCTCCCCTCCCACAGTGAGCATGTAAATGCAGTAGCTGTGAGAATTTCCAACGTGACCTTTTTATCTATTTACATCCCCCACCCCAATCATTCATGCCTTGCTGAGTTTTCCGATATACTCTCTTCCCTTTCCCCCCCTCTGGTTGTGTTAGGTGATTTTAATATTCATCACACATCTTGGGGTTCCTATTATTCCGACCATTTATCCCATTCCTTCCTCGACATTTGCGATCGCTTCGATCTTTGCGTGCTCAATGACGGCTCACCTACACGCAGGGTTTACCCGTCCCAGAATATCAAAAGCGCCGTCGATTTAAGTTTATGCTCTCCTGCTCTCGCTCCTGACTACAATTAGACTATTCCTCCCACAACCTATGGCAGTGATCACTATGTTATCGTCATACTAACTTTTGATAACCGCCACTCCCGCTCCAATCCATTGCCAAACGCTCCTCGTCCGCGCCTTAAATTTAATACATCCAAGGCTGATTGGTCTGAATATGGACTCGCTTTAGACCAGAATATTCAGAACCTCCCTGAAGTCACACCCTACAACTACCTAGCAGTGTATACTGACTTCAGAAACAGCCTGCTGTCTTCAGCAGAGAACTGCCTGCCAACCAAGAACATTTACAAAGGCAAAAGTTCTTCTCCACCTTGGTGGGACCCAGAATGCACGGCGGTGTGCAAGGAGCGAAAGGCAGCGGAACGTGAATATTCGTTGTCCATGACTGAGGCCAACTTCATTAAGTATCAATCGGCGGCGGCTAAGGCTGTCAGAGTCCTCACTAAAAAGAAACGATTAGGTTGGTGCCAGTTTTGTGAGTCCCTGTCCCCAAGATCCCAACCCTCGGTGGTATGGAGAAACATTAGGAAATTTCGTTGCTCTGCCTCCAGCAACAACAACATAAACTCCAATGATCCATCAGCTTGGCTGGAACTCTTCCAAAATAAACTCGCTCCCCTCTCAGTCCCGACAGAAATTGAGGCTACACTATGTACGCCGTCAATGTCATCCCATTACTCCGAATTTGACTCTCCATTCTCTCTTGAGGAACTTAATACAGCCCTGGACGGTCTCAAAGATTCCTCCCCATCATCATCGGCATCGGCATCTCGGCATCGATGGTATTCCCTATTCGCTACTAGTTAACAGCAGCTCTTCCGCTAAGAAACTATTCCTTAATTTAATCAACAACATCTTTTTGAGGGGAGTTCCTCCTGAGGAGTGGAAAGCCCAAATTATAATCCCCATCCTAAAGCCTGGAAAACTTGGCAACGACCCTAACGGGTATAGACCCATTGCACTTTCCTGCACAATGGCCAAAATCATGGAACATCTAATTAAAAACCGGTTGGAGTGGATAGCGGAGAGTAGGGGTCTACTAGCCAAAAGCCAGTTTGGGTTCCGTAAGGGAATGAGTACAATGGACAGTCTAAGTGTCTTCTTGACTGATATCTGGATAGGCCTTTCCAAACGTGAGAATGTGACGGGAGTCTTTTTAGACATATCATCTGCCTATGACAATGTTCTGCTTCCGGTACTCAGGCAGAAAATGCTAAATCTGAGTATTCCTGTGAGGCTTGTAAATATAATTTTTAATCTATTCTCGTCACGATCTATACAGATATGTCACAATAATGCTCTTTACCCCGCAAGAACTGTTTGGAGAGGCCTTCCCCAGGGATCAGTCTTGAGCCCTTTACTTTATAGTATTTACACCTATGACCTCGAATTGTCCTTAACCCCTTTTTGTAATGTCCTGCAGTATGCCGACGAACTGGCCCTGTATATTTCACACAGCGATCCCGAGCAAGCTACTGAATTACTTAACGCCGCATTAGATTACCTCCATGATTGGCTACTGGAACATGGTCTTTCGATTTCGGTAGACAAGTGTAATATGGTTGTATTCAGTCGCGCAAGGAATACACCTATTATGTCAGTTAAATATGACAACCAAGACATCCCTTTAAAAAGCCATGCGAAATTCTTAGGAACGGTACTAGACTCTAAAATGAGTGGAACTCAACATGTCTCCCATGTATCCAAAAAATGTGAGAAAAATACCCATATCCTCCGTTCCGTTTCTGGTACCTGGTGGGGCACCCATCCATTTTGTCAAAAACTCCTTTACAATGCATTGATCCGATCGCATTTGGACTATGGTTCATTACTTCTAGAACCCTGTCTTAAATCGTCTTTGAACTCGCTCGATAAAATCCAGTCCAAAAGCCTTCGGATAGTGGCAGGAGCGATGAAATCATCTCCGATAAATGGTTTGCAGGTGGAGTGTGGGGACCCCCCACTGGCCATTAGAAGACAATACCTAGCCGACAATTTTTTTTTTTAAATTGTCCAAAATTCGTCTCACCCACTCCTTGCCAAACTTCACCAACTGTCGGAGTTTATATCATCAGACAAATTCTGGAAACTCAGAGAGTCCCCTTGCCTGTTCCGTAGCTTTATCAAATTCATCCGACTTCCCTGCCCTGTTTACCAATGTGCCCTTAAACCCATATTTGGGAACCCGTACCACTCCCTGACACTGCAACCTGACATCCATCTAGACATAGGTATCTCCAAAGACTCACCAGATGCAGAGTTTCAGCTACAAGAAGTCATCCGGAAAAATTGGAAAGACTGGCTTGTGATGTACACAGATGCTTCCAAATTATCAGACGAGGAATGTGTTGGTGCTGCGGTCTGGATTCCCAAATATAAAATAATATTAAATTTCAAATGCCCCCCTGTTACATCCGTCTTTACTGGAGAGGCTACTGCAATTCTTGAAGCCGTTCGATATGTGGAATCCCATAAAATAGGTAAAACAGTTATCCTCACAGACTCCAGAAGCAGTCTCCAGGCGATCTTATCCAATCCTTTCCATAGTAAATCTAATCCTCCTATAATCCTCCAAATTAGGAAAATTCTTTTAAAATGCTCCACGCTTGGATACCAAGTCTCTCTGGCCTGGATACCAGGACACACAGGTATATTAGGTAACGAAGCCGTTGACATAATTGCAAAAGAGGCAACTGCCATTGGATGTCCTGACCATGATAAAGTTTTTTCTTACGATCTGTACCCTTTGGCCACTCAAGTAATGAGATCTACATGGGAAACTCAGTGGCGGGAGAAAAGCAAAACCGTAGGGAAATATTTCGCGGACATTCAGCACTCCTTACCTGACAAGCCATGGTTTTTTAAATATAAAAAAGCTTCCAAAGCATGCACCTCCACTGTGAGCCGTTTAAGGTTAGGCCATGCATGCACCCCTGTTCATCTGGCCAAAATTAGGGTTAAGGACTCGTCCCTTTGTGAATGCGGTCTGGAGGAGGGAACACCTGACCACATATTTTTTAACTGTCCCAAATACCAAACTTCCCTTTATGATCTCCTCCCCCCATGTATCCCCAAACCCACAAATTTTAAGATTGTTCTCAGTTATATGAAACCCCCCTGCATTGATGTTTTATGTTCTTATATAACTATTAACAATATAAAATTATAATTTGTCTGTCTGCCACTAACAAATGTTATATATAAGTATTGTGTTTGTCCATAGGCATTACAGAGTACAGATCATCAACTGGGTCTACAGCCTCAAAGTTTAAGATCTCACCACCTCTGTACTTGTACATTGTGCTCTTACGAGAAACCGATACAAGCAATGAGTCTGTAGAAATAAACAACTGTGCCAAAAACTGGATATTGGCGAAATCCAAAGGGAAACGCCACTGCACAAAAAGAAGAAGAAGAAGTTTAGTGTGAAATGTATAAAAATTTAATTATTATAGTTTTACCCTACAAATGTGCAAATTATTATAAAGCATTATGTAAGCAGTAAACTAATAGGTAACTAAAACATACTCGACCGATACCGACAAGAGATACAAGGCCAGCATTACAAAATTGACTAACAGCAAGTTACATACCTACATAAAGTTATGATGCACTAACCACGGATCAGTAAAAAGCAATACAGCAAGAAAGCAATTAAGAGAAGCATTATAAACTCACTATTTTGCGGCCTTAGTATTGCGCTTTGATCTAGTTTGCACCGATCGGGAGCCGGACGCCGACGGACCGCCCACAGTCATGCCCTCGCTGACTGATGTCTTTGCAGGGAACTGGTTTACAGCCGCAGCCAGCTCTTCATCGCATGTGACTCGCAGTCGGTTTCCATCCGGAGTTTTGATGAAAATATTTCCGTCACTTGTCCATACATTAGACATTCCAAAGTGAGTCCGGGCAGCGTAGAACACAGCTTCACGCGTCTTGGTTAAGAATTCTCTCAAAACTAATGAGGTGCCCTTTAACTTGGTCTTGCTCTTCCACAAAGCAGAACGCAAAGCACGGTCAGCAAAGCGCACAACTACAGGACGAGAACGTCCTTTACTTGAGGTGCCAAGTCGATAACACGACTTGATGGAAGATGATGTTGCATCTATGGCACCTAGATGCTTCTGGAGTAGTGTTGCAGTTGTAGACAACAAATTCTCACCAGGCTTCTCCGGAACGCCACAGAGCAGAAGATGTTTGCTTCGAAACCGTGCCTCGTTATGGTCAAGCGTTTTAATGACAACACCAATCTGCTGCCTCAAGAGTGAGAGTATGTTTCAAACGAGATCTTTGAAGGACTTGAACTCACCATGCAATTGCGCCACATTTGTCCCATCTGATGAAGATGATGATGACTTGAGCTGCACTTCGAATTCCTTCATTCTCTGCATCAAAGTGGATTCCAAGGACTTCTGTGTGTCGAGGATTGCAGCAATACTTGTCATTATTGATGATTGAAGCTGTGCAGTGTGTCTACTTTAGAAAATGTAGTGGTGAATAAAGTGATGGCAGGTTAGTGTAGGCCAATTTCTTAAATGATCATCACACAGTGTTTACTACAACATATGACGAAATATAGACCAAAAGGAATAGTTACTGCTAAAAATTATAATTTAAAACAGTATATTTTAATTTAAATAATAAATTTACTCTAGAAGTGATTGTTGTCTGTTTTACGCCTACCGCCCAAAAAAGTTCGATGGAGGTGGTTGCTATATCTGTTGCTTCTTCAAAACAAACCCAGAATAAGCCCCCCCTCTCTCTGCCTCACCCCGCACCGCTTAGCCCTTCCGAGCGGTGAATTTTAAAGGCATTTTAATGACGGGTAATTTTACCGGTTACCCGGCAGATCCGGCAAAATTATGCAGGGTATCCATCTCTACTCAATTTATTGATGAATGACAGTTTAGCATAGGTTGTGCTGCTGGAGTGTAATTCGCGTGCGGTGTTCCGGGTCCGGGGGGTAAGGTTGTCACCAGCAAAACCAATAACCACGACAAAGTGGTCGAAATCACCGAACTTCATCATCATCATCAGCCTATAAACGTCCCACTGCTGGGCACAGACCTCCCACGTGGACAATAGCACGTGGGGATATTGGGCCATAACCCACCACGCTGGGCCATTGCGGGTTGGTGGGTTATGCGGGTTGGTGGGTTACCAAACTTGGGTTTTACCGAACTTGAAAGCTATAAAAATCTTTTCAGTTTTTGCTTTCTTCTTATCCCTTAAGAGTTGCTCAGCTGCCGTACAACCAGACCAGACAGATACTCTAGGAGTCTTTGTGACAGACAAGGGGTTATAAAAATCAAAACAACAATGACTTAAAAACGGTAGATATCATTAATAATACAGGACAAAATGTTTACTAGAAAAAAAAACAACCAGTCTCAGGCAAGCTCAAATGGGTTCCAACCCATAATCTTTGGATTGCCGGTCTACTGCTCTAACCGCTAAGCTACCGAGACCCCAGAAGACTTGCTGAATTTATTCTAGTACTTTGTGTTTACGCTGCATGTCAGCCTTCCTGAGACTGGTTGTTTTTTTCTAGTAAATATTTTATACTATTTCTATACTTAGAGCATTGTAAATGCAAAAATTACAATTAAAGATACTAAGGCAGTTTGGCAACTCAATGACTTTAAGGTTGAATAAAAACTTTTCAAATTTAGCGCGAAAACAAGCTTTTTAGAAACAAAAAAGTTAGGCGACTTCTAAGTATTCTTTGAAAATGGAGAAAAGCGAGTTTCGAGTGCTAATTAAACACTATTTTTACGTGGTAAAACTATTAAGCAGACCGAAGACAAATTGAACAAGTATTATGGTGATTCTGCGCCTTCTTATGGGATGGTACATTAGTGGTTCACTGAATTTCGTTATGGACGTAGGTACTACCGCTAATGACGCGGAACGCCCAGGAAGGCCGATTGAGGTCACTACGGAGGGCATGGTTAATAAAATACATGATATTGTTTTGGCAGACCGTCGAGTGAAGATACGCGAAATAAGTGATGCTGTACACATCTCGGCTGAACGAGTTTTTTTTTATATTTTGCATGATATTCTGGGCATGAAAAAGCTTTCTGCAAGATGGGTGCAGCGTTTACTAACAATCGACCAGAAACGAAATCGTGTAACAGCTTCTGAGGAATGCCTAGCCATGTATAATCGCAATCCAAATGAGTTTATACGTCGGTACATAACAGTTGACGAAACGTGGGTCCATCATTATACACCAGAGACTAAGCAACAGTCAGAGCAATGGACACTTCTACTCTAAATATGTATTTATACTGTGCTTCTACCGAGGAACGTACCCCAAAGAAGGCAAAAACTGTTTGCTCGGCTGGTAAAATGATGGCCATAGTCTTTTGGGACAGCCAAGGGGTTATTTACATGGATTTTTTGGATAATGGCAAGACAGTAACCGGAGCTTACAATGCTGCATTGTTAGATAGATTCAATAAAAAGTTGTTCAATAAAACGACCGCATCTAGCAAAGAAAAAAAAAATCTATTTTATCAGGATAATGCACCGGCCCACTCGTCTGCAATCGCGACATCAAAAATTGTCGAATTAGGATACGAATTATTGCCACACCCTCCGGATTCGCCAGATTTAGCCCCCTGTGACTTTCTCCTCTTCCCAAACATGAGGAAATGGCTTGGCGGGCAAAGATTTTCCTCAAAAGAAGAGGTGGTAGCCGAAACTGAGACCTATTTTTCAGGGTTTGACCAAAAATATTTTTTTGATGGGTTAAAGAGGTTGGAACATCGCTGGACTAAGTGCGTAGAGTTGAAAGGAGAATATGTAGAAAATAAAAAATATATATGTAAAAAGAGTGTTTCTTCTTTCCAAAGTCATGGACTTATCAAACCGCCCTCGTACTTATTAATAATACAATCAATCAATTCCTGCCGGTTCTTCTCAGTACAAGGTCTCTCGCCCCAATAGACTTACGGTGACGTACCGAATGGCGCCGAGTGCTCAATTATTTTAGCCTAAACTGAATAAATGATAATGAATCTTGAATCAGTATATTGATTTAAATATGATTAATTGATACTGTATCATATTGGCACATTAACAAATATTTTTACGCGACTGGCAGCAGTTGGATAAGAAGAGTCGAAAATAGTATGCCATGTCATGCATTGGAGAGGCTCATGTCCAGCAGTGGACTGATCATGATGATGATCATGACGAAAAATACTTTATTGTCTTTTTAATACAAAATTGTAATCATCAGTGATTTTTGTAATTTCCACAACCATTGTTTTTAGCAACTTAACTGCAATGCAATGTCTCAAACTTTTTATAAGAAATAGGATTCAGTGCAGAATTTGACTAGATGACCCTAATAACTATTACAATTACCATCACCAAGCTCCATTGCTACGCTGTTAGTTTCAAAGGTATAAGATCCAGTTTAATTACAGAGCATACAGCGGCAGCTTGGCTCCGTAACAAAGAAAACCGCATGTACCCAATAACTTTCAGTTCAGCACGTGTTTGGGAAACATATTATACTTTTCTCAAGAACGACGACAATCGGCCGTCAGATAAATGCAGTAAAATCATATTCATAACAATGGTCGTTTATTGTGAGAAACAGTGGCCACATCCTCTCCAGTTACGACAACACTGCTGTCTGACCACAATACACTAATGGTTCAACCTAATTTGGTTAAATGTGTGCACATTGTTTGCCTGAATTGTGCTAACAAGGGCATGTATGGAAAGCTTATTTTTTTAATAAAAAAAAAAGTTTTATTCTATGCATGGACGCGTACGACACTGAGAGAACATCATGCGCGTACTGCCGACCCTGAAGCTTTAGTTTTTATGCCTCTATGCTTGGTAACTTCCCTGGATTTTATAACCTTTAAGCTAGAAAGCAGTTAAAGAAAAAATCTTGCCTGCAGAAGTTGGTTGAGGTGATCTATGCAAAATTGGATTTGTGCAAGCAAAGCAATGTAAATGCCCTATTTGTTGATATCACCAACATCATCATCAGCCTATAAACGTCCCACTGCTGGGCACAGGCCTCCCACATGGACAACAGCATGTGGGGATATTGGGCCATAACCCACAGTGCTGGCTGGATGCAGGTTGGAGGGTTTTAATGACTGCCATCTGGCAGAGAAGAACCTACCAAAATGGTTGGCGCATTACGCAATGAACCGTACGAACGGCGCCTCAAAGAACTTGAGCTGACTACTCTTCAGGCAAGGAGACTAGAGACACAAAATTCTCACTGGACACTATGACGTTTCTGATTTACAGCAGCTCTTCACGCTGAGTGATAACAGACATCTCCGTGGTCACCACCTGAAGCTATGCCGATCATCGGCAAATAGAGATCCGAAGAAGTTTATCTTGCCTAACCGAATTGTCACGGACTGGAACAGGCTACCTGAATAAGTCATAAACACTGAGACCATAAATTCGTTTAAGAACAGGCAGGATAAATTCTCCAAACTATGTACAAGAAATACACGCATCAGCTCATTGAGCTGCTAGTGTGTTTACCTCAGATAATAATAATAATCTTACGACAACAACTGGAATCAACAGCGTCACATGCCTTCCGAAGCACGGGGGAACTAGAGATGTTGTTAATTCGGTCACCCATCTAGTGACCTGACATTGTGAAGGCTGCTTAACGACAATAGCAAATGCTTAACCCGCTGCGGCATCAAGCTCCTCATTTGTTGACATAATTTTTTATTTTACATGGGAAGCACTTCCTCACTTACCATCCCGTGAGAAAAACTCACTAAAAGAACAGTAAGTGAGGCTAAAGATGAAAATGAAAAATGAAATATGTTTGTTGCAACAGTCACCAATATTATATATTAAGGCAGCTCGCGCATTAGTTGGTTTTTCACACTCTTTTAAATCCAAGCGGTTGTGCCTTTACTAACTAGCTTGATTGATACATAGATAATACTTTTATTGTAACGTAATAACACAAACATTTACAATGCATTTACATAAAAAGAAAAAAAAAAGAAAAAACAATGAACAGCAATTGAATCACAGATGAAACAATTGCAATGCGAATGCTTGAACGACAATCGACGACGACCTCCAAGGTCGAGTGGTTGTAGCCCTGGTTTTGCTGGATAAAAGCGCACTTCACCCCCATAGCTACGTTGGCTGTCTTTGTTGTGTTGGAACAATGCTACTAAGATTGACATCATAACCCAATGTGTTTACAGGGCTATTGTGTTAACATAACAGCATGTTTGTAAAGTGGACTTAGTAAAAAGAGGGTTGCTAACTTTTAAGAAATTGAAACAGGTGCCACATGGAGAAACTGTTGGGAATAGGGATAAATGGAGGGCTTTAAGAGGAAACACTATGTCGATGAGGCATGCAAAATTCTCATACAAAACACAGAAAAACGATGTTTCGTAGTCCCCGGTTTCCTCCTTTAGAACTGGACCAATTTTTATCACTTTTTCAGCATTGGTTAAAGAAAGAGATTTTCTATGTCTGTATGTTTGATTTTTTGTTTTAACCAGCCACTTAATGTTTCTGAAGATGCCTTAAAACGGAGTGATTCCGCAAAATTTAGAAGGCTCCTGGCTATTAAATAAATTACTTTATACAAAAAAAATCAAACATACAGACATAGAAAATCTCATTCTTTAACCGATGCTGAAAAAGTAATAAAAACTGGTCCAGTTCTGAAGAAGGAATCAGGGGACTACGAAACGTCGTTTTTCTGTGTTTAGTATGAGAATTTTGCATGCCACGTCGACGTAGTGTTTCCTCTTAAGGAAGGCCTACCAAATAATTTAAAAAAAAATAGTTTTTGTAAAAATGGATAAGTACACCACCTAGGCCCCTCTTTCCCACTGGGCACAATGGGCACGTGCCCAGGGCCCTGGGATCAATAGGGGCCTCCTAGTTCATACCATATGACCAAACGATAATTGTGACAAACTAATTTCCCCATCTCAAATTCTCAATTTTATTTTTATTGTTTAGTAATTAGTCTTTCTTTCTCTTGTTTCAAAGATACTGTAAGACATTGTTTATTTTATTTTAGATTGAGCAATACCTGTTCCTTATTGGATATTTTTTTGTATATTGTTGTGTTTGTTTTGTAATCATATTAATTGTTTTTTAATCTTGTAATGTAAAATGTCCTTATATGATAGGGAGGCATTGGGCATTTTCCAATTTGTATTGATGCTGAAAAGAAAGGGAGAAAAGAAATGCCCTCGTTGAGTTTCTTGCCGGTTCTTCTCAGTACCAGGCTCCCACCCAATACTTAAGACTTACGAACTGATGGCATAGTGACATTCATAAGTGGTCAATTACTGTAGCCAAAATTGAATAAATGAATTTTGAAATCTAGAAGGGTACCTCTTCAAACAAACAATAAATTTTTAAGCACTAACCTGTGAATGCTATTAAAAAAAGTTATTTTTGTGGATATTGCTTATCTATTAAGACAACACTGACCCAGGTGATTTAACCACTAAACCACAGGAAAGTTTAATTAGAAGAATTAAAAGTATTATTTACTTGCAACTGGTTTTGCCTTCATTTCTGTGTTATTTTATTGTCTCCTGCATTCGTTATCTGTGAAATGGTTTATAGTTTTTTAGACTGTTAATATACAAGTATACTTTTCTCCATACCATGTTCAGATACCGAATGTTTCAAGTTTTACAATTGGTTAGGACTTGTAACCATGTCATGCAAGGCAGGTGTTATATACTTTCCAGGCCCAGATACAGCATTGACACTACAGGAATACTATAAGCCAAATAAAGTAGCAGTTTTAAACTAGACCACATATCCATGCGATCTGATCGATAACACAGACGTAACCAACCGCTGAATGGAACATCGAAAAGTCGCACAGACACGTAACATTATCGATTCGACTGCGTTTTTTCAGTCACAAATGCCTATTTGAGTAGCCGCTAGCTCTACGGGCACGTTAGAGCATGCATTTTATACAGAAAATCCATCTAAGTTATCACAGTTTATTGAATACTTACCAAGTATATGAAAACGTTGTGTAGCACTTGTCCGTCGCACTTTTACCAGTCTATTATTTATAAATTTGTGATTTTGCGAACTATGCTTTTAAGAACAATGTTTTTGGGTTTTACACAACTAAATAAATAATAAATATCACACACAAAATTAGCAAAGAAGTAAAATTACTCCAGAAAAATTCACTCGCTCGAACGAAAACGGGGAACTACGAACTAGCTGCATGGGAGAGGGGAAGGGGAGGGGGCAACGAACTGACATTGACATCTGGCTCACGTTCAGTAACAAAACAATCATGATCATGAACGTAATGAACATTAGTAACATTTTATTTTAAACATTTGTTTTAAACAGTAAACCACGGCGCGTCTTTAATGGGCCGTTTACACGTATTAAGTTGTCAAGTAGATAACTAAATTTTAAGTTATCGATCGTTTACACGTGTCTAACTTATGCACTATTTAGTTCACTATATTCTTAACCATGGAAGTATCATAACTTACGTACTTCACTAAATTGTTGCGTCCACACGTCAATTAAATGACAATTTAGTAGAAGCAACGCCTACCGGGGAATGCAAACGGTGCGGGAAGGGCGAACTCAAAAAATAGACTCGATTCTATTCTACTTGTTCAGTTGCCCACTAAATCGTTTAATTTTATGTGACTGTTTACACGCAAGAATTTAGTTAAAGTTAACTTAAAATTTAGTTACCTACTTGACAACATAATACGTGTAAACGGCTCTTATGGCGAATGCTACACGCTCGATATTTATCACGATATTTGGATCGCGATCCAGGATCACGATATTTATCGACTGTGTAGTACCAGTGTATGGACGGATCGTGATACTGTTCGTTGGATTTCTAAAAATCCAGAAATTCTCGACCTATATCGAGTATCACGCGATAATTATCGAGCGTCTAGTCTTCGAGATGATATTTATCGTCATTCTGTCAGTGATGTATTCAATCGTAGAAATAACAAAAGTATAAGTAGGTACCTATTTTTTTTTATAAATTTGGTGGCTTCACATCAGGTTTTATCATAGGAAGGACCAGCAACACAAGCTCTAATTAAATTATCTATCATTCATTGCTGTCAGGCTGGCACTGACTTGCTCCTGTACCTGTACCACAGACATACTTCTATTATATGTCTGTGACCTGTACTCGTTTATCCAGTGTGTGTGAGAAATTAAGACCGAATGACGCCGATATTTATCGATATGTAGCATCCTAGCTGCTCCAAAATATTACTGGATTTAAATCGTAATAAATGTCGAGCGTGTATAGCATTCGCCTAAGAATTAAAAAATTATCGATTTTCTTAGTCAATGACGTTCTACACGTATTGATTTTTAAATCTAAAGCGATAAAAATAATACCTAGCTATAATAACTAGGTACCTACCTACTTAAAGTATTATGCTTATAATAATTTTTGTGTATTATATTCAATTTGAAGTGTTATATTGTCTTGTATATTTTCCTTTTTATTGTGTGTATAAAAAATAATAATTATAAACAAAATACTTAAACTAGAGAACTAAATAGTTATTTTACAAAATAGGTTACTAATATCGAGGCTGTGTGAGTCATTAACTGACATGACAGCTGACGTCATTTTTTCACTTTGCTTGTCAATGTCAAATCCTACTTGAGTTGATAGTTGACACATATTTGTTGTTGTGGTTTCCTGTACTTTCCTGGGTTTCGTTGAATTAATTTATGCTATCTGTGTGGTTTTTCCAATTTAGTAATAACATTGTTTTTGTCTATGTAGAAAAGAATTGATACGCACATGCCTTGCTTTAGGCGCAATTAATCAATTCAATTATTCTTTGCTTGAATTGATGTACCTATTTACAAAAATAAACCTATCAGACAGACCCCAAAAACTTTTTTGTTAAAATGTATAGACACGAAGAACTTCGCAAGTTACCGACGGGATCGTTGTATAGAATCAGTGAAACATTAGAAACTAATGGAGACTGGAGAAAGGTTATGTCCTTAATACCAAAAGACCCAGATTCAGAGAAATTTGAGTCCAAATACAACAGTGAACATATGAGGTAAAATGTAATAAACTGTATTTTTACAATTAGTTTACCACCTACCGTGTGTCACTTACTCGATATTGATTTTATTTATGCTACAAAATTCATGCAACTCTTTACAATTTTTTTATAAATATAAAAACTAAACAAAGCCAATTAGGGATATACATTTTATCTACATAATTAGATTATACGCATATTAGCAAGTTGTGATAGAAAGGTAGATTATGCATTTATTCGATCATCAACTGTAATCATCACAGACAGGTTTTAATGATCAAGAAATCAGCAAAAATATGTGTAGTATGTAAAATATGTAGTGCTCATTGCAAAAAGAGGCAGAGTGAGGGTGACTGATGCTACATCTCTTGCGCTGCACCAGTTGTCCTCGCGCCTGGACTTCATTTCTACTTAACATCAGGTGGAGTGGGGTCATTTGCCGGGCTTTGTATAAAAAAAATGGTTGTAATGACTTGATGTTATTTTTTATCATGTGATATATTTATAACTGTAACTGTGTGCAATAGTTTGCTCTTACTCATCAAATAGTTTATCAACAGTGTATCAATTG
Source organism: Scoparia ambigualis (assembly GCA_963921215.1). Taxonomy (NCBI): domain Eukaryota; kingdom Metazoa; phylum Arthropoda; class Insecta; order Lepidoptera; family Crambidae; genus Scoparia; species Scoparia ambigualis. The sequence continues at coordinate 32,045,354 of OY992514.1, forward strand.
CGGTGTACTTACATTAATATTAATAATTCCAATTTATCAGTTTACTATTTATTTAGGTTATAATATTATGATAAATGTACAAATTCTTAAAAATATTATTAGAGTTACATCACTTTGGAACTAGGCTCGCTAGATTCAAGCTAATTGGAGCACAATTAGAAGTTCTAAATTCGAAATTATGATAGAAAAACCAGGCACGTTTTGGAAGCACTTTAGATTAAGCAACACCGAAAAAGGGGTGAAGGGGAGGGGGGATACTAAGGGAGGGGGAGCCAAAGTGCGGAAATGCATTTTTTAAAGATATTTTTATTTTGAGGTTTTGTTAGGTTATTTATTCATAGGTATTTTTAAGAAAAAATAAAATAATTCTATAAAGTTACCATTACCGAACCACTTCCATCCCCGTCGGGATCCCTCTTTTTCGACAATTTTTTTATGTTCTAATTTTATTTGGAGTTAGTTATATTTATTATTATTTTATATTATATGTAAAATAATAAAAAATATGCATACTATTTCAGTACGCATTAATATGGTTTAGGCTAATGTTTTTTGCCCTAATTTTCATTTGCATAAAGTTTTAAGGCCTATTGTTTATTTGTCTAATAGTTATTAGGCATAAAGATAGTCTGGTAGATTAGACAAGACAGAAGGTGGGGTTATAGTTTTAAAAATCTGCTTTATTTTGGATTGTTTTTATCAGGATTTGACTTTGCATCATTTTTTATTTTATTGATAGATATATTAATCTGAAAAACAATAAGTAGGTATTACGAATATCAAATATATAAATTTGGTACCATAGTGTAAAAGTAGGTTGGTTGCGGCGGGGGTGGCCCTTGGGGGGCCATCCTTAAGCCGGAAACATGTTTATTTTAAATACGAAAAGTATTTTATTAAATACAAACACAATTTCCAAAACTTACTTTTTTCCTATGTAAGTATTATGCCTATCAAAATTTATGCTTAGATATCATTATACGTAAGCAAATTTAGGCTTTAGAATAGTATGCTTAACAATTATTATGCTTACAGTAGTTATGCTTAAAAAAAGTGTGCCTAAAAGTTTATGCCAAATTAATATTGTGCGTAACTATTATTAGGATAAGTAAAAGTATGCTATGTTAAATTTTGACATAAAATTTTATGCAAAAAATAGGGAACTATCCCCGTCCCCCCCAAGATATTTGTCCCCCCCCCAAGAACCTGTCACGTGACCTACAGGAGTAGGGCAGCGAGTTGCTTATAACAAAACGTTTTAATATTTTATGTCAATCAACATGTAAATTTTTTCTTTAATTCTTGACTACTTTGCAATTTTCAATAATTCTAGCGTAAAAACTATGCATCTCTGCGCCGTGAAATTTTAGTAAATTATACTTCTTTAGCAAACCTATCTATTAAAAAAATATGGTGCTAATATCAGGTGTTGACTAATCTAAAGCTGAGCCCACGTTTTTGATTTGTGCCTTGATTTTTGGTGCCGTTTTTCAAGCTGCAATTGTGTATCTATATTTTATATGATCTAAGATTCAGACCAACTAAAATATTCAAAATATTGTAATTAATATCCTTGTGATACTTTTTTATTGATTGCATTTCCCATTCTTCAGTCGGCAATTGGCCAAGTGCTTCCACATTTACCAGCAAACTGTTGATACTATATATTTTTTAAAGAACTTGTTACACAGTTTAAGAAATAAAGGAATTCTATTCTATTCCCAGGTCGCAAAAATGCACAGCCCAGGTTTTTGATGACAAGGTCGCGCAATGGGCAAGGTCGTGGCCGGGCCATAAAGCTTGATTCACACATATCAGAGAAGTCACAGTACCGGCACAGTGTGAAGTATTCTTTCATACATTTGTACGTACGACCGCCATTTGTACGTCTACTTTTATAGAATTTTTTCTTGTCAAAAATGTTTTTTGTGGTGTACAATAAAGTATATTTATCTTATCTTAAAAGTACTGTGACGTCACTGACACTGACAAGTGGGGATGCGCTCATAGAGAATGTATGAAAGAATATTTCGGCACTGTGCCGGTACGGTGTCGGAACTGTACTTTCACTAATATGTGTGAAGCGACCTTAACAATCAAAATAAGTTTGGGAAACCCTGGGCTATATTAATATTTCACATCACCATATTAACCATGTCCCGTAGCGCTTAAAGAATACTACTACCTCTCTCTTCCCTTGGGTGTCGTAAAAGGCGACTAACGGATTAAAGACTACACATACATCCAGCAGCTTAGAGCGGCGATGGGCTCACCACCTGTCACGCTGAGCACATGTGCAATCGCTATTTGGTGAAAGGTGGACTATGGTAGAGGACTGCTTTTGCTGTCCTCATTGCCTAATCTCTGACTAACCCTTCGGGGATAATAGCAGGGGGGTGTCACCCCGCAGTTTAGGTACGTTCGGCCGGCGCGCCTCCCAGGCAGGCCGCCTAGGCGCATGGCAGTAAAGGTTGCCGCTCGCGACGCACGCTCTACGTCGCGCGTCGTTCGCTAACTCGCAATTCCTGCTCGCGCGCGTAAACCCTACGCTCTGTGACGTCATGACGTCAAATCGATATCGTGTCAGCGTTGCTTAATGGAATATGAACGCTCGGGTCACACGATAAGTTTCAATTTCGCGTGAAAGTCGTTAGAGAGTGAACCTTCTGTACGGTAGTACTATTTGTTATTCTGTGATAATAGTCGTCATTATATGTATGTATGTTTACCATATTCTTACACAGAGCAATAGAGGAGCACGCCAAAGCCACGCGCAGGACATGCGCGGAGGTGCTGTTCGACGAGTGGGGCACATCCGGGCGGCGGCGGCCTACCCTGGCGACGCTGCAGAGCCTCGTGCTGCACGCCGGCATCTTCCGGGCGGGGGACGAGATCGCTCTCATGTTGGAAGGTTAGACTTTTATATAGTTTTAGTGTGAAAAGCCTCTCTTCGCTCTCAAAGACATTGCCAAGATTGGCAGTAATTTTCACTGAGGAGGCAGAGTGCGTAGTAGCTCATTAAAAGAATACTACCACCCCCTTTCTTCCCTTAGGTGTCGTGAAAGGCGGCTAAAGGACTAAATACTGCACATATATCCGACAGCATAGAGCGGCGACGCGATTAGATTAGATGTTTAGTGTTAGAAGCCTTAAAGCCTCTTTTCGCCCTCAAAGACATTGCCAAGCTTATGGCAGTCGTTTTCACTGATGAGGCAGAGGGATAGGACGGAGTTGCACAAAAGAGCCCATGGGTCGACGTGTTACTGCGAGAGGGAGGCCTCTGCGGGCCCCACTAAGAGGCTCATGCTGCTCGCCGGCATATTCCGGGCAGGGGACGAGATCACTCTCATGCTGGAAGGTCGGACTGTGGTTATGTATAATTAGGGTTGCTAACTTTAAAAAGCAATAAAAAAGTATTTTAAGGTAAGATAATAAAAAAAATGGTATTTTAGAAAAATGGAAAGTATTTTATGAAAAATGGACAGTATGGCTGCGCTGCACCGCGCGGGCAATGTTCGTTACTTTTTTACTTTTTAAAAAGGTATATGGTTACCAGTACACAGTGATACTAAAACAGTATATTGGATACTTTATTTTTGTACAACAGTAAAAAGTATAATGTAAAACAGTATAATACTGTATTAAGGGTGGATTCGACCAAACTGGAATAAGGTCTTATACCTAGATTAAGCGCCGAATTTGCATAGACTAATCTCGGAGTAAGTCTTATTCCAGTTTGGTCGAATCCACCCTTAACAGTATAGTTGGCAACCCTAGTAGTTAGTTATAGTGATAGTTTTTGTATGAGAAATGATGAATGGGTTTTTAAGTCAGCTATCTTACGACAACAACCGGGACCAATGGACAAATGACCCGGCATTGCCAGTTGCTTAACGTCAAGTTCGCAAACCGAGTGCCCTAGTATTTGCACCATCGATTTCCCCTATTATTACTACTGATTTAACAAAATAACGAATTGAAACCTTCCGCTTTAATTAATTACAGAGGCACCGCCTTTAAGGCCCGACCAAGGACCGGCAGCTAAAATTTTGACCGACGTCGATCAACTCCTTAACGAGGACACCAAAAAGCACGGCAAGAAGCGAAGCCAGGTCACCGAGTCGACCGCCCAAATCAAAACTTCCAGCTTCCCCAGTTTCTCCAATTTTCCCAAAGTCATCAAGTCCATAGGCCATCGCACCACTGCCTCCATGAAATCCAGCGAGAGTGGAACCACTGACTTTGACACGCGTGAATATAGCTCAAAGTTCTCCCAAGACGCCAGCATGAGTGCCAACATCCCCAATTTTGATATGCTCATCAAAGACAAGACTGAAGATCGGCCAAATCTCTCGCAAGCGTACCCCGCGCCGCCATCCTTCAAAATTGACACAGTTATATTAGAAAACAAGACTTTAATTAAATTCTCCTATGATGAACTCAAACAGATCACAACTAACTTCTCTAACGTTTTTATATATGGCCCCCAAGGTCCTACAGGTAAAATTGGCAGCGGCGGTTTCGGGGATGTCTTCACCGGCATGCATCCCGAACATGGTGTTTTGGCTGTAAAGAAATTCAAAAACTTGAGTCTGATTACTGACAAACCGGATCTGGTGATACAAACTTTTAATGCGGAGGTAAAATGCTTGGCTCAGCTACGGCATGAGAATATTGTTCCTATAGTGGGTTATAGCATACAGAAGGAGACATCTTCATTCCCCTCTTTGTGTATCGTGTGCCAGTATGTAGAAGGAGGTTCTTTAGAACAGAATTTGGCTGCCAAAAGGCTTACGGAGCGACAGAGGCTTAATATCATGGTAGGAACAGCGAGAGGACTCAGGTATATCCACAATAGGGATTCCGCAGCGGAAGAACCTAACCTGAATGGTGTGGGAGACACGTTCATGCATTACATCCATGGAGACGTTAAGAGTGCGAATATTCTGCTGACCAGAGATTACCAGCCCAAGGTGAGTTTGCTTTCCGTGTTGTGAATTGAAATTGGAACGCATGTAAAGCCGTCAGTCCCGTTTGTTGTCGTAAGTTGGCAGTCGTTAAAACCCCCCTTCCGGACTTGGGCCAGCGTGGTGGGTTATGGCCCAATTGCCCCACGTACTGTTGTCCACGTGGGAAGCCTGCTGCCCAGCAATGGGACATTTATAGGCTGATGATGATGTTACGCACTAATTATTTTGCTCTAGCACTAACCAATGTACTTATCATTTTGACGGCGTCCTTGGTCGAGTGGTTTGTACACCGATTTTCATGGTGTCGCCATCTCTGAGGTCCCGGGTTCGATCCCCGGTTGGGTCAATTTAGAATCGGGTCTGGGTGTTTTCTATGTATAATAAGTATGTATTTAAGTATTTTAAGTATGTTTATCCGTTGTCTAGTAATCATTTAACGAGTTTCATAACGAAGCTTCTCTTGGGCTAGATGATTGGTGTGAGTGTAGGGAAGTTTATTTATTTATTTATTTTCCAGCTCTGCGATTTCGGTTTGGCGAAGCAGTTTAAAACCACTCTGGTGACGCCTTCCATCATGGGGAGCACCCCATACATGTCCCCTGAGCATTTAAGGGGCACTGTCACCCAGAAAGCTGATATCTACAGTTTCGGCATTGTTCTGTTAGAGTTACTGACTGGTATGCAGAGTCTTGTGCACAGAAATAAGGATGTCATTAACATCCAAGACTACGTTACTGAGAAGGCCCGGGATGGTGATATAAGTGAAATACTAGACCCAATAGCGAGTCCGTGGTCTAAGGCTGCAGAAGTGTATGAATTGGCTAAACGTTGTCTGGTCTATGAGTATGCGTCTAGGCCCGATATTGACAAGGTTTGCCAGGACTTGGCTGAAATTTGTGCCGAGTAACGGGTTCTGACATTGTTACATAAGGGCCCTATCACATCTCGACTGTGATTCTAGAATTTCGGCGTTCTTGATTTCAGAAACAAAATTACATTAACAATTTTGACTTATTGAATAGTGTAGAATAGCTATTGGCATAGTTCGTAGCGGCCTCGCTTTTTGTAAATTTTGCTTAATTTTTTAATTAAACTCAAAATTGCAGAGAAATATTATCATAAAATGCGCGAAGGCGCTTTTTTGAGCTCCTAGATTGTGTGTTCTAAAGAAATAAAATGAAAAAATAGAATAATTGTCGTATAGTTCGTAGCGGCCTTGGAATTTTTAGATATCATTGATTTTATATAGAAAAATAAATCTTATTCTAAACCAAAAAAACTTCGAAAATTTCTCCTATCTACGGTAATATTATTGAGCAAAATATATACCAGTGTAATTGTTACTTCATGAGGAATAAAGATTTTATAATGAATTTGTTATCCTATTTCGATAAAAACGACAAATACAACTGCAAAACTACAAAATGCGATGCGCCGGCCGTCCGAACTCAGCTTATTCTCGCAGAGTGGAGATTTGTAATATTAAGCATGAATTAAATAACCTATTTCGATAAAAACGATAAATACAACTGCAAAATTACTACAAAATGCGAAAATGTCGAGATGTAAGGGCCCTTAAAAGAAATATTTTTTTATTGAAATGTTATATATAAATGTTGTATTTTAAGCCTTGTTTGTTTAAATAACTGTGGCAAATATTGCAAAATTTTATTGTAATTTAGAATTTTTTATTAGCTATTAATAATATCTCTGGCATACAGGTAGGATGTTTGGTGAATAGGTGGAAAAGAGTGAAACCACAAATCAATATAGAAAACTTTTGCTATGGCACAAATTAGCAATCACGAACAAATGTCATTCCTTAGCATTTTAACTGTTAGGTTACGTTTTGTCTACAATATTTTGTAAAAATATCTGGAAGTACCAAAATGTATCTCTGGTTGCTTGTTAAACTGGTATTTTTGTACTCTTGTGTCTATTTATTGGTACTGTGGTATATAGGTACGTACTGTGTGCAAAGTAAAATACTTAGTACCTTTAAGGACTAAGTCTAAAATAGTGATAAGTTAAAGCCGAATTTATGTAGGGACATTTTCTTCAAATTATTTTTAAGAACATGTTGTCAATAAAAAATTCCGGAGCATTTAAGGGGGGCATCCCCGCGCGATCGCAAAAACTGACATAAGTCTCTTATGGTTGCTTATCACACATATCAGTGTTTAAGCAACCATATTCTTTCATAAATTCTCTATGAATTTTGTCAAAAAGAGTAAGTACGTCCGTGATTTGCCGGTGGCGACACTGACACTGAGAGCATTATCACTGACAATTGAGTCAGTGATAATGCTCTCAGTTCATAGAGAATGTATAAAAACACTGTTTCGGAACTGTGGCTTCACTGATATGTCTGAAGCAACCTTTGATGAACTTCAAAGCAAAATCAATCATATTGATATTTATAATTAGAACAATTCTGCTTTGAAGTTTCAGACCTAGTAATTTAATTTTGTTTTAATTCTGCGAAATGTGCAAAACCATCACGCGCTTGTGTTAAAAATTAAAATTTACTTTTTCAATAAGGGAATTCGGAATATCAGTACAAATATTTTCATGTAAGAATTATTGTTACATGCGTAAAATTAAGAAAGTTGTCGAAAAAAAATGTTTTAGGAGTCATTACATAAAAGTATTGTTTGTTATTGTTTAAAGAATTTGTTTCAAATTTCAATAGCAAGGTCATGACCTTGAGCAATGATCAGGCTAACTTACCTAAGTTCTTTTAATGTATTTAACTAATTCAGCGCTTAGTACAAGTGACTCATAAATAGGTAAATTTTTACAATTTCGTGACTTATAGGTACTACGTTCGCGTTAAAAATGCAGCGACGTCATCAGTGAACTACAGGGTAATGGTGTATTCACCGTGGTGTTCATAATACAAAGTAATATTAGAAAGGATAAATTTTAATAGATTTATAAAAATACACTTACTGTCTAAAATTAAAATAAAGTCATTAATATATAATAAATTTAAATAACTAACTACAGAACACAACTGTTGCGTTGAAAGTATGCGTTCAACGTGTCACTGTGAACTTGACCTTCTAATTACGAACGATTTGATTGGTTAAGGGGCGTGCCTAGGCCGGCGGACAAGTATTAGGAAATACCTACATTGACAAACTGTTTGTTTGTCAATGTAGGTATTTCCTAATCTACCGGCCGAATATGAAAGTGAAGGCGGGTCTCCTACGACACTGTTTTGTGTTATCTAACACCTAACATCAAAGTTCTAACAAATATGGGCGTGGCCTACGTACATATATGACATATTTTGTTAGATGTTTGATGTTAGGTGTTAGAAAACACAAAACAGTGTCGCAGGAGACCCGCCTTTACATGCACAAAATCATTCTAGATTTTATTGAAATGTAATAACATATTTTTATTTATGTAGGTACAAGGGGTTATGAGCTGCGATATAAACGTTACACTAGATAGGCCCTTCCGAACACGCACTATGTTCCACTCATCTGCGGAGTCGACTCGGCACCTTGCTTTAGTGTGGCTGTGACATTCGCGCGTGCGGAGCGGCGAAAATAATTTTTTATTTCCGTTCAAAGTGTACACCTAGACGTTTACTACAATTCAGTTGTCAAGTGAGTGAAATAAATTGTTATTCAAGTCATTATTATGTAATTATATCGTATTATAAGAAAAAAAAAATTTTTTTTCAATTATAATTGTTATTGACAATCTATTTGGGACGCCATTTTGATACACACTACGTTGTCTTTGACTGATCTGGCGCTGCGGCGCTGCGATGTCTGTCTGTCGATTAGACGACTTTTAAATGTTTGAGCGCTGCAGCGGCTGCAGCGAATTTTAGGTCTCTCATTCCAGAATTTGAACAAATGGTTTGTATGGACGTTCTTGTCTATCTATACTTCTAGGTCAATGGTTATGAGAAGAGAAGTTCATAAAGGGGAACGCCCAAAAACTGCCTGAAATAGACAGAAACTACATATATCTCTAGATTCCATTTAAAATTAAATATGAATTATCATAATGTTCTCAAGTCTGTTTAACTGGGGAAAATTATTTCGTATTTGACATGTCACATGACTTCCTAGATGTTCTTAGGGCCTAGTCAATTGGCAAACAAATTAAACGCTACGAAATCTTCGCTACGATAAACCGAATGTATGGGATTGACATAAGCAAAAGTTACCTACGACGTAAAATTTACGCTAAAATAGACCTAATTGACAGTTTGACAAGCCAAGAATCGCTAATCTAGCGATCACTCAAACATTGAAGATAAAAATTCACACAAAATGGCGATTGTTTGATCAGCTGATGAAGGAATAGTTGTGTTGTGTTGAAAGTTTTGTTTAAAATGCTCTTTTTAGGGCTATTGTGGACTGCGATAATCAAGTGCCTCAGGCGCTAAGGAAGAAATGTTTCCCTACGTTACTTGGAGCAAATTAACGAAATCGAGTTTGTTGTACTTGTGAATAGTTCTCGGAGTTCTCGTTTACGAACTTTCAAATATCTAACTAAGGTCTGCCGCGAATTGCGTGCTGATATAGTTGTTGCGATGTGATTGACCAAATAAATGTGTGTCATGCAACATTTTCCGCAACGAAGAGCAAGTCGCTGCATAACAATTTGTAGGGGCTCTCAAACCATACAAACATTTGGTTGGGCCAAATAAATCCACCTAAGTACCTTTAATCATGACAAGAAAGGTCAAGAATAAGACAACAGTAAGGGACTTTTTGTATAAATATTAAATGTAACCTATCCATAATGTCCATTTATCAATTTATAACTTAGATTGCCTATTTGTTTTACAGGTTCCAATGAAGATTTAATTTGCCAGGTAGCTTAGAGTATTAAACCAAGGCTCTAAGTGTAGTAAGGTGTACCTATTGACTATACCCTATAAATCTTATACAGACAAGCATCTTTCTTATTAGGAAAAGATATCAGTCCTTACGTTCAAGCGGTAAGTTTTAATAAATAAATTATTACTTACATAATAAAGGTAAGTATTATGCCTATTATTATATTGGGATTTACCAGGAAATGTCAGTTTTGTTAAAATTGCTAGAATAAAGAATATTGACATAAAGATAAAACTATTTTATGTGGTTTTGCAGATTTGAGACGACGATTCAAAAATCTTAAATGTTACCTCATAATTTGGAGGATGGACTTCCTCAGAATGGTGAACAAACATGGTTATTTGGTGAAAAACAATATCAAGAAATTTTGTATAATACATAGGTACTAACTTTTTATCTATGACAATTTTCTATAAGTAAGTATATTGTTCTAATTTCTTAGGAGATTCTGGATACCTTCAAAAAGCATGGTTAATGATAATAACAACAATATTTAATGCTGCGTCAGACTCACAAGAAAGGAGGGGTGTGTACCACATGTCATATCCAACAATGAAACTGCATTGAACATGGCTTTGGCATCGTTGAATTTAGTTATTTATATGATTTTTTTTGTGGAGCTCTAATGTTGACAACGTTTTTATTCTACAAAAAGGAGCAGTCTGTGCCATAAATATATTTATCCATAAAATAGTAATTTGGTTTATTTGATGAGGAAAAATTAAGGTATAAAGTTAATTTAGTTCTAAGTTTATTGTGCTTTATTTAAAAACATTTACTTATGTACAAAAAAACAGTACCTTCGTTGACAACATTTTTATTTTAAGAAAAGGAACAGTGTGCCATAAGTATATTTAACCCATAAAATAGTGATTTGGTTTATATGATGGGGAAAAATTAAGTATAAAGTTAATTTAGTTCTAAGTTTATTGTACTTTATTAAAAGATTTACTTAGGTAGGTACTAAAAAACAGTACCTTCTTAAACACACAATTGGCATTTATTTTTGTACACATATAGTTTTAATGTCAATAAGAGAAAGTGAAGCCTCATATTTAATAAACTTTGACTTTGAGAGAGTTAGGTAAGGAAATAAGAATATATTAAGAAATACAACATTAATGTTATTTTTTACTTGATATTTAATTTTACTTGCAGTAGGTACCTATAGAAAATGTTTAAGTACCTACTTATATCAATTTCTACTAGTCATAACATTAAGCTATTGAAGTTGTACTTGATTCATTATCAACATACAAAGGTAATTATATGTATAAACTTGCATTATTATTATCCGATTATTAAATCTGGTGGGTTCTATTGTGTTTGTTATAATATTGTTTTTTCTTTAAATAGGTGGCTTAACATAAGGTGGCTTGTTATACATATAATACAAATTAAGTTCCATATCTAGCATACTCTGTAATAGTTTAGTTATTATCAATTTGGCGATTGTGAAGTAATCGATTGTAATTGTTGCTTGAGTTTGTAATGTTACTATCACATTTTTATTTGTGTGAATCTGTAAATGGTTTGCTGTTTCACATTTTCAGTGTTATACTTTTTATAGAACTGTCGATTCACCTGTGAATATAAAATAAATAAATAAAATTAGGTAAGTAATTGTTTTTAAATTATTTTTGGTAAATATATACTACCTACTAACTTTTTATGTATGACAATTTTCTATAAGTAAGTATATTCATCCAATTTCTTAGGAGATTCTGGATACCTTCAAAAAGCATGGTTAATCATAATAACACCAATATTTAATGCTGCATCAGGCTCACAATAAAGAAGGGATGTGTACCACATGTCGTATCTAACAATGAAACTGCATTAAACATGGCTTAAAGTTGTACTTGATTCATTATCAACATACTAGGGTAATTATATAAAATTAATTGTTTTAAAATTATTTTTGGTAAACATATAAATAATCCTATGTTTTATTTCGAAACATTATCAACCAACTCATAATGAATGGCAGTGAAATAAATAATGTAAAATAAATAAATATTTTAACTTGTCGCGTAGAGACCACGATCATGTCATTGTGTCTGTGAAGGCGTATATTTAATAAATGATTTGACTTTTAATTTCAATTATTTTCGGTACCTACCGCTATAAATAAGTAACAATGAAACAATCCTATATTAAGGCGATGTTGTCTTCATCGTCATCCTATGAACGTCCTGAACGTTTCCACATGAACGACAGCACTAAGGCAGACTGGGCTATAACAGGCTTAAGCCCTGAGCCAATACAACCGCAGTGTGCTTTACGTGCCTTCCGAAGCACGGAGGAGCTCGAGACGCTTTTTATTTGGTTACCCATCCTTTAGCTCGGTAATGTGAAAGTTGCGTAACTAACTGGCAAGATCACAAACCGGTGCGGCGCGGGCGGGGACTTTTTGCATTAGTTAAACCTCTAGCATTACCTTTCAAGTAACAGAAGTACATTGCTTCGCTAGTTTGCATATTTTAAAATTAGTTTTAATTTAACTAGCAAAACCATGTACTTGGAATGTTTTTTATTTTATTTTATTTAGGACAATAATCAATTAGAAAAGTAATGTGATAGGTGTTGTAGTTAGACAACTAAACCCGAAAGCCTTAGCCGCTACGCCATAGAGTTACTTTAGGCGATGTACTCATACAAGATGCAAACGTTTTAATCACTACCTAGTGGGTACTCGCATCTAAGATCAAACTGTTTAAATGTTCGCGCGGTTTGTAACATTTAGTGTTATCACTTATTTCATTACAGACGGACATCAAGTTGTTAATATTTGAGAAATTCTTGGCAGCAAGCGTTTGCTTGTGGTCTTCAGTCTTAATTTATTTATATTATAAGCTGAAAAATGGGTTTGGTCTCATATCAATATCATATTATGGTAGGTAAGTCACTCGTCATCATTATAAGTACTTATTTACAAACGTGCTTGTCTGGCGAACTTCCGGCGAAAAAAGCGATTGATTCATTTTTCAAATTGTCTCAAGGAGTCTACCCGAATTTCTTAGTAAAGTGACATTCAATTCACTAAAACTCAAAAGGATCGGTGTGGTTACTACCTATTTATTAATCTTACATAAGCGTTACATTATCATCAAACAAAAAAATACTAAGACAAGCCTGTATGTTCTATATCCCTTAGCTTATCGATATCGATGTAGCCTAGCGAATTTGATGAGCGATTTTGACGCTGTCACCGGTCGAGCGTTTGCCAGTTGACTAGGCCCTCTTGGCGACAAGATATTATTCTACAAAGGTCAATCAAACAATCACAAAAGACAGTATTTTTATCACTTCTTTTGATTCAGCGTGCTTTAACAAGTCCGATCATTTGGCATCCCATTATTTAAATAAAATCTAATTAGTTTTAAGGGGCTCAAAAGAAAAACCTAAGCTGATAAGGCTGTTTAAATCACATGTCCTTAGCCTCACTGACAATTAGCTACTTGACTGTTTTCGTAAAAGTATTTTAAATATTACAAACGCTTATTTTATACCTCTTACAATATTTATTTTTCTCGAAAAAGCTTTATTTTATAGAAAAAATCATATTTTTCTTCATTTATTTCAAATTTCGCGCGAAAACGTGTGGTCACGTGACATTTTGCCCTGTGACGTCACGTCACATTTCAATAAATAAAACAAACTAGTTACGCGGACGCACAGATCTGTGCGCGGACGTAACTTTGGGTGTATTTCAGAGTAAAGTTTTAAATTAACTAAGTATCTTTTTCACTGGAATCTTGAAAATGACAAGCTACAAGACGTGTGCCGTGCCTATGTGCAGAAGTACAACCATTTTAAATCCTAACAAATTGTTTAGACATGTTCCTAAATGTCCAATACGTCGAAAGAAATGGTTACAAATAGCACGCCGAGACCCGAACTTTACATCCGTTAAATCTGCGATTTTCTTTTGCGAAGACCACTTTGAAGTAAGTACAATAACTAGAAATTAAAATAGATAACATAACAATTCTACTTAGGTCCTAATTCACAAATTAAATCTAACCTAACAATTCTATTTACTTCCTAAGTATCTAGGGAAGTACTTATGTAAACGTACTTCTTTTTTTATTAATCATAGACTGTCTCTTTTTACAGCTACCTAATGACATGGAAAATTTCATGCAGTACAGTGTAATGGGTTCTGTTGGCAAAATAAAAATGAAGCCGGACTGTTTGCCATTGAAATTCGAATGTCAACCAGACAGAAAAAAACGTACCGCGCCGCCACAGCCACGATCAGCCGTAATCAAAAGGCAACAGGTAGACATCATAAAAGAGTTATTATTAGTTTCTAATGAAACTGAAATGCCAACAACATCAGGCATGACAAGCAATACCGGTGAGTATTAAACGCTGGTGAAAAAGTAGATTCGTATCCTTAAAATATTAATCTTTGAATATATACCTGTCTAGATAGAATCTGGCCGTAAAAAAAACGTACTAAAATTTTCGGGCCAGTATTGGCTTGACGCGCCCCGACGGCCAGTGTCATTGTGCCATCAAGCAGTGTTTGCTGTTTGTTTCTCAGAACAATATCTAATTATTGTTCTGAGGTTTGTTTACGTCTTGCGTTTCGTTGAACACACACACACTTTTCGCACACTTCAATACAAAAACGAAGCAGATTGGGAGAAGCGCTGGTACCGCGATGCTCTGTCTAGACATGTATATAGGTACCTACCTAGTCAAAGATATTAATGTATTGTGGGGTAGGTACTTTTGTCATATACTAGTAAAAAGATATGCTATAGGTACTAATATATTCTGATTGTTTCAGCATTCCAGTATAATGAGAAGGAGGAAGACCCCTTGACAAGTTATCCAGACAAGGCTATACAAGTAAACCCTGAAGCAACTAATAAATTAGTTCAAGTATGTTTAACAGCAAAGATTAAAAGTAAAGCTGTACAAACTAGTAGTCAAGCCAATGATAAGAATACTTCTCCTTTAAAAACCAACATTAGGTCTATTACAACATCACCTTTTAAATGTAGAGTTAAATCAGAAAGAAATACAAAAAGCATAAGAAAATTAGTCTTTAGAAGTCAAGTCTCCTCAAACAGTTCATCACCAGCTAAGCATTCCCAGTTAAATACTGACACTTCACCATCTGTTCAGTCCTTAGTAATAATGACATCAACTAGTAGCGACCAAGAAACTCACTCTGAATTGTCTGAAATAAAAAGTAAAATTGAAACAGAAAAACTGTCCCAAATGTCGCTTGAAAATACTATACAATTGATCAAGAATAATCCAAGATATTATATAGGTATTATGAGTGATTGTTATTTTTTAATAAACATAATACAAAAACATATGAAGCTCAATGAGGAACACATATTATTATGTTTGAGAAAAATAAGATTAAATACACCATTTTCTGAGCTTGGAGATCTGTTTGGCATGTCGCTGTCTTATGCCAGCAAAATTTTCATGAAATCTGTACCTCTTATTGCAAGTGTATTACAACTATTTATAATAAAAGAGCAGTAAAACGAAACCTACCTATGGCATATAGACATAACGTCAGTGAAGTTCTAACAGTGCGTAAGTAAAAAATGGCTACTTTACAGGAGAGCGAAATAACTGTATTAAAGTGTAGTAACAAACATTAGAAGTATATATTTTTGGAAGAGGTACTTACAGTTAACTCTTTGAAGAAATTAAGGACGATTTATATCAAATTTATTGAATTCAAATTGTTTTCTCTTACTTTCGCAATGTTGACAAAAATGGCTCTGACTTACGCCATGTTTCTTAGAGATTAGGATAGGAGAGATATTACCAAAAGTAAACGATTTTGTTTAGTTTTTATTTATTTAAGTCCTTGTAGTAATTATAAAATAAATAACACAACGTAAAGTATTAAATATTTATCAAAATGAGAATATTATTATAAAATTCTAAGTAATTTGTGAGTATCTGAATCATTTTTTTAAAATCTATAAATCTTTTGTAGGTACGTAGGAGATATCTACTTTCCTAACAAAATTACTTCCAAAATAAACTAGCATCTAAATCAGTACTTAAGTTCTCCAATTCTTTGGCCCATTGTGTTATAATTGTTATCGATCACATATCATTAATATTTTTCTAGATCTCCCTTTTATTGTAGACTACAATAAAAGGGAGATCTAGAAAAATATTAAGATCAATGAGGTAGAGAATCGTAATAGTTGTGACAGTCAAAAGGAATTACGGTTTTTAATTCTTGTAAATCTTTCCATTTACTTTGAGTTATTTTTATCGCAGTTTGGTAAAGTTTCGGTCTGCTGGGTAAGTTTTCAGGCATTTGCATTCTGCGTCGAGTTCTGCTGCGTGGCAACTCTTGATACTCTGCATCAAACCTTAGTTTATAATTGATTGTGCCATTGGGATTATACTGCAGCACTCGTAAATTTGTGACGGTAGGATCGTTGACGTTGCGACCTGGCCGTATAGAGTCATAAATGAATTTACTTTTTTCAGTGTAGTCGTCAAAAAACTCGTAGCTCAAAAATTCAACCATATAGGGCTGCTTAGGTCTAACTTCTTTAGACAGTGTCGCAAACTGAGAGGGCAGGAAAATCTCTTTATTTTTTGTCTTCTGTTCAATGGAGCTGTGAACTGCGTCACACTCCATCTGAGTGTGACCTTTTTCCAAAATTTTTTGTTCTATTACGACATTTTTCTCAATTGCTAGTTGGAGAAGCGCATTTGCCAGGTAAACGTTCCTATTCTGTGCCGTGCAGCCATCAGAATAAAGAATGATAGGTATACATTTTAGTTCTAAAGTTCTTCTTAGTATGTGTATGATACACGAAATGAATACAGAAACAGAGAGGCCAGCATTAGTTTCGTCGAACCAATAGCAGTAAACATCTTTGGTTCCTAGGTTGTACATCGTAAAATTGTGTACGCAGAGTTTTGTTTTGTAATAAAGTGCACTGGCCTTTAACTGAGGGCACAATTTTACAGCTTGCAAGTCATGCGTGAATACATGTACATCTCCGGATTGTTGAGCTTGTTGTTTGTCTTTTATTTTTTCATTTCGGGCCATGTCCTTCATTTTAATATGTTCATTATATTTATCGTCAGTTATGTTGCCGGCTTTGAACGAACAGCAAGTGTCGCACTGATCTTTTTTTGGAGTAAATAGGCTAAGGTTCAGCTCATCAAACACTCTGCGTAGGGTCCAGCGACTAAGAGGGACTCTCTCAGCTTTTTCACACTCCTTGGTGTACAATCTATATAGACAGTCTTTATTTTCTACTATTGGTTCTAAATATTGTTTTGATGTAGACGCTCTGCAATAGTGAGACGGCATCTTAGGCAATAAAGCAAAAAACTGTTTAAGAAACGCCATATCATCTTTCTTGATAACGCGTTCCTCGTTGTCATTATTAGTGGATGTTTTTGCTATTCCATGCTCTGAAGAATGTACCCAGCATCTTACAGTAGACTCCTTCAAGCCTAAGGTGTTTATGAAAGTCTGCATACACACCTGAATTCGTCCAAATGATGTAGTCAGAAAGTATTGCTTACTCTCACTTCTACGCGAATTCGTTTTATTTTTAACTTGCTTTCGCTCGCAAAGCACAATGTGAGCACAGTGTGTCTTTCCAGAACTTAGTAAACATGTCCTGTCTTTCATCGTCGGTCAAGCTAGGACAACCACGAAGCTTAGACTTCGTACATAATGTAGAGGTGCACCTTGGGCCCATTGTACGGGCTGGACGAGGCACATCGTGGAGAACTTTGAATTTCTCGTTTCCTGATACTTTTTTATCTCTGCGATAGCCTACATACTTTTCACCTTTTAGACGCTTCATTTTTGTGAGTGATTTGTCCCATTGCTTAGAGTTTCCGAATCCCTTTGATTTTCTTTTTCTATTGGAGCTGAAATCTCCATATTCATCGTCCGACGGTTGTTTATCTAATAAAAAAGACGAAGTCCCAACAGACGAACGCAAAGGCGGCCTTTCTTCACCTGAATGTTCTTCAGATAAAGATAGATGTGGTTCTTGAAGTAGCTCTTTTGCGGAAGCTAGTTTTTGAGGCAGTTCTTCACCTGAAGATGGAAAAGTTTCTTGACACAGTTGTTCACCTAAAGGTGGAACTGTTTCTTGTGGCAGCTCTTCATCAGAAGGTGGAACTGTTTCTTGGGGCAGCTCTTCATCAGAAGGTGGAACTGTTTCTTGAGGCAGCTGTTCAGCTGAAGGTGGAGCTGTTTCTCGTGGCTCAGCTGAATGTGGATCTGGTTCCTGCGGTAATTCTTAAAATAATGGCGGGAATTCGGGTAAAATGTATACCGGCAAGTTATTGATATCTACATTTTCTAGTTCCGGTAAAGTTATTCTTGTTGGTTTTTCATTTTTGGGAGGTACTCGAATCTTTAACTCTTTGCATAAATCTAAAATTAATTCATCTTCTTCACTATCGCTCATCGTAAAATCCATCATTTACCCGTTCTGCAAAAAAATAATAGAAATAAATATACAACGTAACTCATCAAATGAGTGCGGGAAACACTGCGTAAGTCAAAAAGTTTGTGATTATTATTGGAATAGCAAAATAATACGCAAATTTTTGACGTTCTAAAGCTATAACACTCAATTAGAAATAAAACTAACATAAATAGAACACTGAATAATGATATTTACCTTTATTGGAAATATAAATCTAACAAAACACTTTGCACGTTACGAATTTCTATGCCACTGACTGACTTACGCTATGTTGATCATGTTGATTGACTTACGTGGTGTCAGTATTTTTCGCATAACACGACGCTATTAGTTAGCAGCCTGCTTTCTGATTGGTTGAAACGTAGCGCGCGTTTGTTCTTTATCGAATCACGACAAAATCTTAAAAGCGCCAAAAATGACTTACGCACTGTTAACCCTTTAACGTGCAAAGGAAACTAGTTTGTACAAGAAAATAAAAACACATAGATATCAAAACTAGCATTTATTCTTAAATATTTAGAAAAAAAAAAAATTGGAATTTCTTAAAAAAAACATGGTGTCTAATATATAGACAGCACCCGTCTAGGGTCTATGAAATGAAGCAAAACATGGTATGACACAAAGCGGTATTTCACACCGGATGCATTGAATTTTGGATTTTTTGTTATTATCTGTGCTGCTGCAGAATCGGCATCGCCTGTAAGCTGGTAGGGGCCCAGGCATATGTTCACCAACGTTGCTGAGCCTCAGTTCATCAGGGATCCCATAAATGGCCTTCTGTCTGCTGATGTTTTTGGGTTTCTTTGTAATAAAATTGGGCAAGTTAGATGACCTTCTTTTTCTTGAAGTGTAACTGTTGATGAGATTTCTGCCTAACTGTGTTCTGAATTGCAAATTTGTCGTCGGCGCATGTACCCTCGGATTCATCATATGTAGTATATGTGCATTAGTGACTGCAGCATCGAGCAAGAAATAAAATATTCTGAGCCACCAGCGACGGCTTTTCCTGGCAACCGGGTACACACCACGCTTCTGATCGAATCGGTCCACCCCACCCATTCTTTTGGTGTACTCGATTATTCCAATTGGACAGGGTATCTCTTTCTTGGTCCCATCCTTCTGTGTCCGCTTACAAACACTCGTTTTACTGGGACAAAAAGCTGTGCTCAAAATGTATACCAGCTTTGTATCCATCCATGTAAAGAAACCAATAGCGCCATTCACACGCCACTTGTGCTTACCTTTATCCAGTTTGAATTTCTTCTTTTTCTGTTGGTCACTGCTTTTGATGAAAGTGGGTAGATTTTTTCTGTCTGACCTCACTGTAGCCGTTGCAAATATTTTATGTTGATACAAATAACTCAGCAGATCTATCGATGTAAAAAAGTTATCAAATGCAACATGAATATCAGATATATTTTGGTCTATCAATGACTTGCACATAGTTTTTACAACTGCAGCTCCTAGTCCCACTTCAGTAGTGCCATCCTTTTTACCTGTGTAGACTTCAAAGTCATATAAATAGCCAGTCTGGCTGTCACACCTGGCCCAAACCTTGAATCCTCTTTTCACGGGCTTCATGGGCATGTACTGTTTTAAAGTACTTCTGCCTTTAAATTTAATCATGCATTCATCTATACTGTGCGAGTTTGTGACTACTGCTGCTTTTTGAAACAGTTCTTTGGTACTTTCAAGCAGAGGTCTAATTTTGTACAATTTGTCAAATCCTGGTTCACCTCTCTTTGGCATATTGCTATTGTCATTCAGGTGCAAGTATTTGAGAATTTTCTCAAACCGTTTACAAGTCATAATATCAGCTATCTCAACAACTCTAAATAGAGGATCGGATGACCAGTAAAGGCGAATATTTGGCAAAGGGTGTACACCCATCAGAATAAGCATTCCTACAAAAGCTTCCAGTTCTGCTATTGTAACTGAATCCCAGTCTCTGGCATTAGCTTGTGTAGCATACAAATTAGTTTGGTTTACAATTTCTTGAATAATGTCCTCAGAAAATACTAAACGGAAATAAGTCAATGGAGAACTTCTACTTGAAATGAAACTAGCAGGTTTTATAAGATTACTATCAAAGTTCTCCACAGGCACTTCATGAGAAAACCTTACTTTCTTCCACAGCTCATCATCATCGTCGTCGCTGCTATCATCAGATTCTATTTGGCTTTGATAAATATTAACTTCACTCTCTGCCACAGACTGTGACTGTGCGCTCGATGATGCTGTAGGCTCCAAAATGTCAATTTGCTGCTGATTGGATGATAGGACTTCACTCTCTGCCACAGACTGTGACTGTGCGCTCGATGATGCCGTAGGTTCTAAAATATCAATTAGCTGCTGATTGGATGGTGGTGTAATCTCATTATCATCTTCATCGCTCTCCAGGCCGTCTTCCGACAGTTCACCATCTGATAATCCGAATAATGACTCTAACGCCTGCTCAAGTTTATGTAATGGAATGTTCTGAAATAGATAATAACACCAAATTCAAATAAAAATCAATTTGTGAAGAAAAAAAATCCTTGGTCCATACGTGCTCTGTCTAATATATGGACGTCATAACTTTTAACCACTTCCATTTACAAAATCAATTGAAATTCTAAAATAAACACATCTACGGGTTCTTGAATATATTTCTAACAAATTCTAATTCAAAACTTACCTTTTTACTCATTATTTTAGCAGATTTTCGCAGATTAGTACACAAGACATAAAAACACCCAAATTTTGACAGAAGTCACTCAGCTGTTGTCCATGAGGCGGCCATATTTTTCTTTTTTTTTTGCGTTTCGTTTCTGTAGTAGATTGTCTAGCAGCTGCGTGATAAAGCAAAACCATCTGTCAAAGATTTTGGAAGAAAAAAAACAAACCACATGGTGTCTATTATATGGACAGAGCACTTTAAAGGGTTAAGAGCCGTTTACACGTATCAAGTTGTCAAGTAGGTAACTTAATTTTAAGTTAATTTTAACTAAATTCTTGCGTGTAAACAGTCACTTATAAGCTCTTTAGTAGCAAGTAGAGTTGCAAAACTATCGATAGTTTCGCTATCGATAGTTGACCTCGAAAATTAGTAACAATATCGATAGTACTATCGATAGTATCGATAGTATCGATACTATCGATAGTACAAAATAAGCAATACTATTGATAAGAAGCAATACTATCGATAGTATCGATACTATTGCATCACAATACTATCGATAGTATCGATAGTATCAATATTTTTTAAGTAATACTATCGATACTATCGATAGTATTGATGTATTAAATCGCTAATACTATCAATACTATCGATAGTTTTTAAAACTATCGATAGTATTACACTATCGATAGTTAAATAACCGCCGATAGTATCGTTTCCCAAATAATAGTTTATGTAGCGTTAGGGAAAATCGTTTTCTGACAGGTACTGTCTTGTGTAGTTGTGACTTATAATTAAAATAATACTAACAACCCATCTCTTCCCTTGGGTTTCGCAAAAGGCGACTAACGGAATAAAGACTGCACATACACACAACAATTTGACACAGGGCAACACTTTTAGCCTTGTCAAATATAAAATTTTTCCTTTTACTTTTAAATAACTAATAACTAAAAAACTACAGTGAATTGCGAGCGGGTTATTTTATTGCCCACATTTAAAACGTTCCCTACCTACCTACTTTAAAAAAATTTGGTGAAATATAAAAAAAGAAAAGTAAATCAGCGATGTGGATACATTTTCGAAAGGAAGCTGATAGGCGAGTAATAATACATACTTAATACTAATTGCTACATAAACTATAATTGGGAAACAATACTATCGGCTGTTATTAAACTATCGATAGTGTAATACTATCGATAGTATCGATACTATCGATAGTATTGATAGTATTAGCGATTTAATATATCAATACTATCGATAGTATCGATACTATCGATAGTATTGATATATTAAATCGATACTATCGATACTATCGATAGTATTGTGATGCAATAGTATCGATACTATCGATAGTATTGCTTCTTATCAATAGTATTAGTTAATTTGTAATATCGATAGTATCGATAGTATCGATACTATCGATAGGCTATCGATACTATTGTTATGACGTCAACTATCGATAGTCTATCGATAGTTTAGCGATAGTGGACTATCGATAGACAACTCTAGTAGCAAGTGGTAAGTAAACGATTTAGTGGGCAAGTGAACAAGTAGAATAGAATCAAGTCTATTTTTTGAGTAAGTAACCTCCCCTCCCGCACCGCTTGCATTCCCCGGTAGGCGTGGCTTCTACTAAATTGTCATTTAGTTGACGTGTGGGTGGACGCAACAATTTAGTGAAGTATTTAGTGAAGTCGTGAAGTCTCGTGTGTGACGAGAGCCGGTCATGCCGCGATGTGTCGCCGCCGTATGCACTAAAGAGTGCATAAGTAAATACACGTGTAAACGATCGACAACTTAAAATTAAGTTAAAATTAACTTAAAATTTAGTTACCTACTTGACAACTTAATACGTGTAAACGGCCCATTAGAACTTCACTGACGATAAGTACTTTAATATCTATTGTATTATTGACTGTCTTGAAATAGAAATACAAAAACCATCAAAATCGGTAGAGCAGGCTTTAACATGGTCAGAATATAAAAAAGCAAATACAGCCAAATACTTAATCAGTAGCACTCCTGATGGTATCATCAATTATATTTCACCTGGTTATGGTGGCAGAATCACTGATAACTTGTTAGTACAGAACTGTAGTTTTTTAGATTGTTTAGAACCGGGTGTGTCTATACTTGCAGACAGAGGATTTAAACACATAGAAGAACTTCTATTGCAAAAAGGAATTAATTTAGTAAGACCCCCAAGTGTTTCATCTAACTCTAAATTATCTAAGCAAGATGTGATTAAAACAAAACAAATAGCAAGTTTAAGGATTCATATTGAGAGAGTTATAAGACGTGTGCGAGAATTTTCTATGTTAAAACCTCATTCTGTAGTTAATAAGAAACTGTTAAAATATTTAGATTACTGTGTTGTTATAGCCTGTGCACTGATTAACCTACAGGATTGTATAATTAAAAATACATAATTTGGTAAGAATAAATTGTTTTATTTGGTACTATTATAGAGTAATGGATAAACATTTTTTTTCCAAAAAGTGACTAACTCGGACAATAAATTATTTGTATAGTCAGCATTATATTCTATGGGAACAATATTGACATTTTTATTATTTTCAAAGTCCCATGATGCCACACAGAATAAACACTTTTTTAATTTAGTTACATGCATCTGCAGTTGCACTTGTGCGTAAAATTTGGCAGTAATTTCATTGTTAGAAATGTATTTTTTGTAGATTTTTCATTAATTGGGCACTTTATTTCTATTATAGTATCACCATTTAAAATCCCATCAGGTGATGCTGCTATCATAGGATACTCTTGACATATAAACAGGCCACACTGAGAAATATCACCGAGTTGTTTATTTACTACTTCTTCTAATTTTCGTCCCCTTTTCATAGCAACTGTGTCAGGCACTTTTGCACCCATTATTGTTGCAATTAATGAGCCATCTGAGGTTTTACAGCGAGATACATCATAGGCTCTTGATGCTGTTACTCTTGCATACCGAAGTTCGTACCATGCTGAACTTTTATACTGCTCGCAAGTTAACCTTTCCGCATATATGACATTGTTTTCTGTAAAAACTGGACATATTTTGTTTAAAAATTTCTCACAATCATTTTTAGAATTAAATCTGTAGCTCAAACAGTGCAGTGAGAGTAACTGAACTTTGTCATCTTCATGATCAGGCTGATGTTTTAAAATTTGGCAATTCTGCAATTTTCTTCTTTTACTTTCTTTTAAAAAGTCGCGTAGCACACTATCATCTTGTTGGGCACTTAAGGAACTGCTAACCATTTCTTTAATTTTAATGTACTTCAGAGTGCTGCCCACTTTAGATAGTTTAGATTTCTTCCAGTAACATTCAATAGCAGTGCAAGATGGCTCCTCACTTCTTCTATGAGTCCACATTAAAAAAGCCACTGCATGTTTGCAGCACCCTTGGGAGGCAGGACAGTCATGACACTGGACACTTTGGACTACTCCTTCCTTTTCATTGATGACCATGGACACTGAGTATGGCTGCTGACGAACCTTAGGTTCAGGACAAATTTTACATTTGATCATACACAGACATGCCTCCCTCTTTAGTTGGACATACCCTATAGCATCATCGCCATACGACTGTCGTGAAGATCTGAAATTAAAAACATAACCTTTACTATAAGTGATTTTATAACACTTTATAAATATGAACATTTGAGGGCGTTTTATTAACTATAAGTTATTAAAAAGTGTTCAGTTTATACATAATATAAGTTTTTACAAATTAATAATTGTATGTAATGTTGTATTACTTAGTTTTCTCGTACTTACATGGAAGTTTTTGCATTTCGAAACTCGGCAGAGCAAAAGTCAGGATTACACGCAAAGAAATTTGCGACCATAAAAGAATCGACTTTCGGCAGATTTGCACTACCAGCTTTGATATATCCTGACTCCATCTTCTCAAACTTCGTACAAAATGTTTAATTTTGAAACAAACAATCTTTTTGCGAACTGAAACAGTTAACTTCTTGAATAGTAGTACATAAGGCAGTATTGGCAGTGACAGATAGTTTTTGATATTTTGTGAAATGTGACGTCACACGAAGCTCATTAATGGCCGCCCGTGTTTCGGGTCTTGTAATCCACAGATAAAAAATCGCAAATTTATTTTGTAAAAATAAAATATTTACAAAATTATCTTAATAAAAAAAACTATTGGATAATTATCGTTACATATAAACTACCATATCTGACCTTATTTGTTTCTAATCGTTCTCAACACAATACAAGATTCAACAATTGTAAAGGAATTTCTACAGTTCTAATCTAACCAAAACCTTGGCGCCGCCGGGTTCGACTCGTCTTTTTGGCTCCGTCGTTGAATATCATATTCTAAAAAGACCATATTCGATTAAAAATCACATTCGCAAATCATATTCTCATAACAACATATTATCAAAATATCATGATCTTAAAAGACAACATTTGCAAAACACAACATTTTGGCTCCAAAAAAATTAAGCTGACGACCGACGACACACGGCATGGTTAAATCTACATAGGTACGAAACTTCTTACACTAATACTGGCCGGCGAATTATTTTCTCCGTAGGAGTAATGACAATGTCATAACAATGTCATCTTTTAAATTAATAAATATTTCATGTGAGACGATTCTGAAATGGATCAACCCAGTTGCAGTAAAAGTGAAATTAAAATCATTAGAAGTCAAAAAAATAAACCAGTTTTACTGCATGGTGGATATAGATATAATTTATACTTATTTAAAAAATAAATGCGGAACGACGAATTGGCGGTGTTCAAAGCAAAAGGATTGCCGCACCTCCTTATCACTAAATACCTTAGATTAAAACAAAAAGGGAATATACGGCATGCTCCTACTTGTAGTCATTCAAAATATAGTCCTACTCAACTACTTAAGCAAACACTCACACACGCACACCTATAAAGTGTAAATCGAGCGAGCGAGACAAAGCGGTAAGTTTCAACGTCAGCGCGAGGGAGTCAGCGAGTAGCGCGTTGACTACTCGGTCGCTTTCTTCGATTGTTGATCGAAGGTCGCTTCGCAACAGACGAGTACGTACGGTGATGGGTCGAGGGCAAAAACAGTATAGGGCAGAAACAGGCATAAACGGGCATATTGGGCATAAACTAGTTTACGCCTAAATAAATGCCCGATCACTGGGCAAAAACAAAACAACAACTTTATTCTGTAAAAAAAGCTCCTAAGTTTCGATTTTAATTATATTATAATAAGGATATCTTTAAAATAAAACTAAATATTGATATTTTGTAACAATATGTCAGTTTCAATAAAATAACGTAGTCATAAAATAATCTTAGTCATATAAAATCACAGTTGAGCATTTTAATAATTTAAATATAAAATGATAACTAAATCTAATTATCGTTAATATTTCTGAAAATTTCAAGTATTTCAACGTAACATGTGTTCAAGGTTTTTTTATGATAGATGGGTTTGGTCTTGGCCACATTCTTATCCGTAGGATTAAGAAGAGGCTGACGATGAAGCGAGCTTGCCCCGAACCAGCCTATTTACTCGGGTTTTAAAGATGTTGGGGCTATATGCACTCGGGAACACAGACGCCGGCAGGGAATTCTATACCTTGGCTGTACGCATTATGAATGAAGACGAATAACGCTTGGTGCATATGAGTGGAATATCAACCAAGTAAGAGTGGTAACCCGCCGTACGTCTGGACTCCCGATAGCAGAAAGGGGACGGTGGAATGAGCTCGTGTAGCTCAACAGCACACTCTCCAAAGTACAACCTGTAAAATACCGACAAGCAAGCAACTTAGCGACACGCGTGAGCGAGACTGTGAAGCTTGGTTTTCACAAACTTGTCGTCACCTATAAGTTTCCTGGCTCTGCGTTCCACCGAATCGAGCGCGGCAAGTTGATATTTAGCTGAGCCGTCCCAAATGTGGAAGCAATACTCCATGCACGACCGGACTTGTGCTTTATATAGAGTTAGAAGCTGTCCCGGCGTGAAATATTGCTTAAACTTATTTAGAACATCTAGCTTCTTGACCGCAGTGTGAGCCTTTATTTCGATGTTGTCGTCGAAGTTAAGATCGGAGGTCAACTTGATGCTGAGAAGATCAAGGTTATCGGTAAGTGGTACATCTGCACCCCGGAAAGTAGGAGCCAGGATAAATTGTCTGCTTTTGGCCGAGAACAAACACGCCTGCATTTTGGTGGCGTAAAAACAGACCAAATGGTTGTCACCCCCATTGGGAGACAAGACTTGAAGTCAAGTTTGTCCGCTCAACCATGATCTCTCTTAAGGAACGAACTTTCTCTCCGCCGACCCTTGCGCTAGATACCTCTCTGTGACCGTGCTGTCATCTGCATATCCAACAATTCCGGGCTTGAGCAGATCGTTAACACGCAACAAGAAAAAGGTAGCAGAGAGAGCGGAACCCTGAGGAAACCCGGCATCGATAGCCATGAGGTCAGAGGAACAGCCATCAATGATTACTCCGATTAACCGTTCACTCAGGTAGTCCAAAATCCAGACACAAAAATCAACAGAGATGCCGTACGCTGGAAGCTTGCTCAGCAAGCTAGCATGCCAGACCCGGTCAAAGGCTTTCGAGATGTCAAGCGACACGGCAAGCGCTTCGCCATGCTTCTCGATTGCCTCGCCCTAGGAATGTGTAACGTACACCAGAAGGTCTCCCCTGAAACGGCCCCCCGCCGAAAGCCATATTGGCAGTCGCTGAAGAGGTCGTGGGATTCTAGATACGACAAAAGCTTTCTATTCAGTACCCTTTCCATAACTTTGCATCGTGTGGAGGTGATGGCGATTAATCTGTAGTTGGTGGCGTCGGCACGATCGCCGTTCTTGGGCACTGGCTGCACATTTGCAAGCTTCCAGGACTGAGGAACCGCTCTAGCAAGAAGAGAAAGGCGTTACAGACGCGTTAGAACCGGAGACAATTCAGGCGCACAGACCCTAAGTAGTCTAGCTGGAATCCCGACCGGGCCGCTAGCCTTAATCGCGTCCAGATTCTACAAAGCTTTTCTTACCTCTTTGGTGTGAATGATGACACTTGGCATGGAAGCACCACAGTGAGGTAAAGTTGATGGCTTTGCAAGGTTTGCATCTAGTCGCGAATTGCCCGCAAACA
Source organism: Scoparia ambigualis (assembly GCA_963921215.1). NCBI lineage: Eukaryota > Metazoa > Arthropoda > Insecta > Lepidoptera > Crambidae > Scoparia > Scoparia ambigualis. Next base: position 32,073,461 of record OY992514.1, read on the forward strand.
GAGATGAAAAAAGATTTGTTTTCTCCGTTGCAGTGTGGGCCAACGTCCCATCGGGCCGCAGCATGAGGGGCAAAGTGAGCCGGCAAAAATTTTACTCGACCGACTTGGACAGTGACCAGAACTGCTTACTACCAGCAGGGTAAGATGCTAGTCTGGCTCCTATGCGGCTTATGTGGTCGAATCGCGCCTTGCGGATCATTCTTTTCCACTGCTTAGCTGCAGAGCTGAAGGTCTTCTTCTTTGCACGAACCCTCCGAGCCCGTGCTTTACAAGTCACAAGCGCGTACCCAGGCTTGGTAAGCGGATTCTTTACGTGCTTCTGCACTTGCACAGTCCACAATAAACCAAGGTCGGGCATTGTAACCGTGAAGGACGTCTGAGAACGGATAATAAAATATTCCAATCTCTGACGAATCAATTTTACGATCGCGTCTGCAGAACTAGAGGGATCGTTCGAAGAAAAACACACTTCGCGCCAAGGGTATGATGCAAAGAAGTACCGCATCTCGTCCCAATCAGCTAACTCGTAACGCCAGACACGCCTCGTGCCCCTAGGGACAATGCTGACATCAGGAGGCGAGCAGACACATACGGATTTCACCATACAATGATCGGACGTTCCCAGGGGAGCTGAGACCGATACTGAGCGAGCATCCTGAGCATCAGGTACCCGCGTCGCCACATTCAGCATCTGGGTGACGTAGATGCTTGGGATATCGTGGACGGAGTTCCGCGCCAACGTGTCCGTACTCCAGGAGGTCGGCATCACGCCGCGTCTGTCGGCCGTAGTACAGTGGCGCATACTGCAGTACTTTGGCCATGTCTCTCGGCTCTTTGGGGTTGGCGATTCCATGGAGCGGCTCGTCGTACAAGACAGAGTGGAACAAAGTGGACACCTATGCGCTGGACTGACCAAGTCAAATCCGCAATAGGGGACAGTGTATCAGACTGTGCCAGACAGTCTAAAAACAGGGAGAAATGGCGGGAGATCGTGAGGAGAGCTGTATCCGCCTCAACCACCAAACTTGACGACTCAAAGTGACCACGACCGTTCCGCGAAGAGCGAATCGATAGAAAAGAAGTTAAACTTCGGAAACTATAATAATAGGTAATAAATAAATATAATCAGTATAATAGGAAACATCAGTCATTACCAGAACGGAGGTTGATTTTTGCAACATCAACGAATTCTAATTCTAATCACAGTCAAATTCAATTACAGTTCAACATTTTAACTTCTTATTTAAATATAATATTAGAACTAATTATAACTATCATAAATACTTCTCAATATGCCGCCTTTTCTAATTATTTTAAGATATTTGTTTTTTATGTAACAACAAAGGTACAACTTTTGGATTTTCACATTTACATGAATGAAATCAAGGCCAATATTACAAATTAGTATGCATACATTTAACTTTAAAAAATATAATAATACCAGCACATAGGAAACTTCAGTCATCATCATCATCACTGAGGTTGTTAATAGCAACATCAACGAATTCTAATTCTCGATTGGTCGAAGAAGATATTGATGGTTGGGGATCATCGGACGTAGTCCGAATCAAACCAAATTCAACCGAATCAAAGTCATATTGTGTCATCATCACTTAAAGTATCTTCGATATCTGAATCTGAATTGGTAGCGTTTGACAGTGGTATACTGCCACCTTGACTACTTTTCAAACTCCAATTGTACGCCAAAAACGAAATTTTAGCTGCTCGTTCTGTCGTAAGGCGATTTCTTTTTGCACTGTGTGTGTATATATCCATGAGTGCTAAAAGAACCGCGTGGCGGCGCGGCGCGCGGATACCCCGCCCCCTCCTACCCCGAAATTCTAACGTATTCGCTAGGAAGAAGTAGTTAAATGTGGTCTGAATTACTAAACATAATTCAATTTTTTTCATTTTGAGAAGTTGAGTAATTTATATGTCAATAATATAGTCATAATCTTATTTTATGTAGGTATTTACTCATGCTGCATGATAAAATGTCACTTATTTGATGAAAAAAAATGATAAATGTTCTCTTATAGTTTTTGCCCAGTCAATGGACATTTATTCGGCATATACGGACATTTATCGGGCATTTATCCAATGCGCCCAAAACGTCCGGGCATAAACCCAGACCGATTCCGACGCCACTGTGGAGTAGCGTCTTTCTCTTTTTCACACAGTAGAATATCCGCAATAGTGCGATGTAGCCTGTTCGCTCGACAAATTGGACGTAGTTATGCTACAACGTTCCAATCCACAAGGTGGGCCAAATTGAGTTTTCGTGCCCAAGCTAGGTGTTTTGGACCGTTCTGTCTGTCTAGTGCTGAAGACACTGACTCTCTTACGACAATAACTATTGAGATAATTAAGCGGTCCAAATGATAAAACGAACCAAAAGATCTAATTATAATCTTAAAAAATTGGTTGCCTGTAAAGTCGGTATACGGGCGAAAGTTTTACGTGACAACGACTTTGAATGGTAAAATAATTTTAATGTGAATATTCATTCGTATAGTAGGAAGAAGGATGAAATAATAGTAACAATTTAAAACATTTATTTAAACAAAGAATTATATTTAAAACATAGTTGAGTGGGAGAGAGACGCAAGGCATTCGGCGGGCCTCTCTCTCGTTCGGTGACTCATCGTAACGTTACCGAGCGTTACACTTTTTCATAAGTGACTCCCAGCCGCAACCTAATTTAAGACGTTGTCACGTCAAAAGTGACAATCCATTTGGATCGTACTGTTTTAATTCGTTTTGGACTGAATAAAATAAAAATAATGATCCAATCAACTAGGAACATTTTAAAATAAAACCTTTATTTAAATATCTATTTCTTTAAAACGTTCCATGTACTTTGTAACGTTTAAGTATAAATCATATTGGTAAAACTAAACGATTCAAAACGTATATACTGGTAGGAACATTCCGTTATCTAATTATGAAACGATCCATCACTTTAGTATTTTTTTATTAAAAGGTAAAATTATACACCACCAACCCGCATTGGGCCAGCGTAACCCACCAACCCACATTGGGCCAGCGTGGTGGGTTATGGCCCAATATCCCCACGTGCTATTATTGTTCACGTGGGAGGCCTGTGCCTAGTGGTGGGACGTTAATAGGCTAATGATTATGATGAAAATTATACAACTAGCCAGAGCCCCTCGATGGTACAAATCTTGAATTTCACTTCTTCGACACATGTTTAATGCGATGGCATGACTGTCAATTGGACGTAGTAATGCAACAATGATCCAATCCACATACAGGTCGAACTAAGAAAATCGAGTTTTTTTTCTTGTGGTACGCTTTTTTATAGTAGCGTGTGGAACTGAGTAGTGTGTATCACTTCAACTAAATAAATAAATATTATTTTATCATATACTTGTCCTTCAAATTTATTAATATTTCTCATACCAATTTTGAAAAAATTGTACATTGAACGTTTTTGAAAAAAGGCTTTTTGTATGAAGGTAGCTTTTAACTTATTTTGCAAAAACGATCCAATGTGTGAAAATTGGTATATTATTATTTTCGTATTTTATAATTATTTTTTTCTAAAATATAAGTTTAACAATGAAACAACATTATTTAAAAAGTATTAAATAAGAAAACATTGTATCATAGCATGGAAAATCATCACAATTTATTCATCCAGAAATTTGAAAAATTGAAATTCAGCACCTTACTAAATCCATCAACATCGTCAATGGCTTCATTGAACGCTTTCGATGTTTTATAAAATTTAAGGCAATCCTGCTAAATCTAATCTATCTATCAATAAACTTATAGATAGATCGTAAATCAGCCAATTTAGCTGGAGCAATGGGTTTCCCGTTAGGCCACAGCTGTTTGAGATCGCTCAGGAGCAGTTTCCCAGATTCAGATCTATTTACAGTTCCAAACAGCTCCTTTTGTCGTTTTTTTAATGTTAAGTTCGATTAAATCTTCATCAAAAGATGTACTCATAAAAATCGGATATAATTTAGCTTTTCAATCTTTATCTAATTTGCCAGCAACCAGTTTAGTTTACTTTTATCTGTGAATTTTTTACGGTTTACTATGTTTTTCTCAAGATCTTCAGTGCTATGTGCTAAAGTCAATTTTGTCCATTCTATATACTTGAAATGGTTTACGGTATCGTTAGGTTAAGATACTATGCCCTGACTCAAGATACCTAAAAGTTATGGTTTTTAATACTTTTCGGTATCTTGAGTCAGGGCATAGTTTCTTACCCAACGATACCGATTTTTCCAAAATAGAAACAGCGCTTAAAAAGCAACAACGTGTTTATACAGCTGACGAATACATAAAAATTATGAAAAATGCTAGAAAAAAACCATTTCAAGTATATAGAATGAACAAAAATTACTTTTATAAACTGGTTGTTGGCAAAGGAGATAAAGATTGAAAAAGCTAATTTTTTATAAAACATAGAAAACGTCTAATGAAGCCATTGACAATGTTTATGGATTTGATAAGGAGCTGGATTTCGATCAAGATATAAATAAATTGTGATGATTTTCCATGCTATGATACAATGTTTTCTTAATAAATATCTTTTAAATAATGTTGTTTCATTGTTAAACTTATGTTTTAGAAAAAAATATTATAAAATACGAAAATATACCGATTTTCACACATTGGATCGTTTTTGCAAAATAAGTTAAAAGCTACCCTTATACAAAAAGCCTTTTTTCAAAAAGGTTCCAAGAACAATTTTTTCAAAATTTGTATGAGAAATATTAATAAATTTTAATGACAAGTATATGATAAAATAATACTTATTTATTTAGTTGAAGTGATACATACTACTCTGTTCCACACGCTACCATAAAAAAGCGTACCACAAAAACATAAAAACGCTATTTCCTCAGTTCAATCCTGCGTGTGGATTGGATCGTTGTAGCATAACTACGTCCAATTGTGACTGAAGTGAAATTGTGCCTTTAGGCCTAATTGGCGGATCACTCACGAGACGCTAATGCCGTATCTTCCCGTTTTGTTTTAATCTAAGCTAAATAGTAATAATGATATCATGAGACCCGCTCAGCACACCTGTGATTCTCCGAACATAGTGCGTAATGTAATAGACACAGTTATGGACGATTGCAAAACAGAGGTATGCAATAACTTTGAATCAGCACAGAAGATTTTCGAAAAACATTTCATGAACCATGATTTTAAGGGTCAAGAGCATGAAACGCCTTTGTTTTCATCTAAGAAGGATACTCTTTATAGAGCTCGTAAGAATTTAAAAAAAATGAACAGTTTAAAAGCAACTGACTCGAAAAATGTAAAACTGCCACATAGTTTGGTGCAAGTGCCGAATCAACACGAGGATTCCATCAAAACCCAGTGTGTACCAGTTCAAATGACTGCTAAAAAAGGAAGCCAAATTGCAAAATATAAAATTAAAAAGAAATGAATTAATTACATTGCACTGATGTAAAACATAATAGAAAAGTAATTGAAAAAAAAAAATTACAAGTATAATCAATGATTGAGTAAAAAAACAATATACATTCAAGTTTGAAACGCTTATGTGAAATTAGTACATAATATCCCTATATTAGGGACTAAGAAATAATTTAATAGGATAGGGTTTATTTTTTGTTTTGTTTAAGAAAAATTACTTTTTTTATTTTGTTACTTATTACGTATTTAATAAAACAATTTAAACACCAGACTGTACTTTAAATGCAGTATCCTGCGAATATGTTATTTTGCGAATATGATGTTTCAAGAAAATGATATTGTAAGAATGTGGTGATTTGAGAATATGATGTTTTGCGAATAAGGTGTTTTGTTAATATGATATTTTGCGAACATCATGTTTTGCTTTTATGATATTTAGCGACGGAGCGGCTCTGTCCAAACCAGAATCTGTCCTAAGACGAATAAGCCGAAGTGAGCCGGCCATATCAATCGCATAAATGATGACCGTTGGGACAGACGAGTTCTGGAGACGGACTAGGTGGAGCGAGGATCTTTTCAAGAGTAGTATGAGCGTGCTCTTCGAGAGGCTTATGTCCAGCAGTCTGCCCAGTATAGGCCGATGATGTTAATTAATAATGATAAACACATCTCGGTCTTTTTATGCGAAACACTCACCGCCTCTGTGGTCTAGTGGCTAAGCCACCGATTTCAGACCCAGAGGTCCCGGGTTCGAATCCCAGCGGGGGGTACAGTCACGAGCAAAAATATGTAAACAATTTAACTCTTATTACAATGGAATAATAGTCAAAATGTATACACGCTCGTGGCTGTACCTTTGTGTGCTCAGTTTGGTTGGTGGTGGGGCTGTTAAGTCAATCAATGTTCTTATCTAGCAACGGTTGTGTTGACTACTAATAAAATGTTTATACTGTCACTAATCCTGATAGTGACAGCTATAGTCATTTATAATGATAAATTAGTTTTATCATAAACGGCCTATTTTAAAGTCATATTAGCAGTATTTATATCTATGCATGTATGTATATTTGTAGCTAGTTAGACGTCACATAATTGAAAATCATTGATTACTATAGCCTGACCGCAACCGCTGTACTGCGCCTCAGGTATGCGCGGGTGGTGGGAGGAGTGGGAAGTAAAGAGCATGAACTCACATGAGATTCGTAGTGTCAGACAGATCTTACGATATCGAAGCACAGTTTATTGAAGCTTTATATTTACGAGTATAATTACATCCAATCCGTTTTTGTCCAGTATGATTTTAGATAAGTACAATTCAAAAACCAATATAAATGAAATAAATCTTTAATTCTTGGAAATATATAATATAACCTTTCTTTGTTTGCTTTTCTTTTCTTAAAATATTCGGCCACTTTAAAAATGACAGTCTTGATTATCTCGAGGTAATGCACGACCCATTTTTAGATATTTTATCTCATGTGCGTCTGACACACTAGTTGCCGCCGTGAGCGATGACGGCAGAATGACAAAATGGAGCAACTGTTTCGCCCCCGCTCGCAAACCCAAGGCGCGGTACAGCGGTAGCGGTCAGACTATAGTTTGTATGATAGTCTAAGATCCGAGTATAGAACGACCTTCACCGGGAAGGTTAATGGATGAAAAGTATTTTATATCAAATTTAATATGTTAAATAATAGGAAGTGTATAGGGAACCGTAAGTTTTGTAGTATAATAGTGACGCCGCCTAAGCTGCCGTAAAGTTTTTGTTAGAAAACAGAAATACTAGCTGCCCTACACCTATGTAGGTCACGTGATAGGTTAGAAATTTAAGACAATCGCGAAGCGCAGCGTAGCGATTATCTTGAATTTCGAGGTTATTTTTTTTTATTAGACAACAGAAATCTAACTCCATACAAAAATATCTTTTGAATATTATGTCGTCTGAACATTATGACAAATAAAAAATATGTTACGGTTCCAGAACCGATTGAGATACAATGCCGCTTGCGGCACTCTATACGCTATGTACTAGGATGCCGTCAAATTACGGCATCGTAACCGATCGTACTATGTTGCCGCTTGTGGCACTCTATTCACTGCCTACACTTTGTACTAGGATGCCGTAATTACGGCATCGTAACCGATCGTACTAGAATGCCGCTTGTGGCACTCTATCCACAGCCTAAATAATATAACTAAAAAGTTCAAGATGGAGGCTATTTTGTCTCATACTAATAACGGAGTCGTTGTCAGAAACCACACAGATCCCTAGATATCGATTTTCAAAGCAATCGGTTGAATAACTAATAAGTTAAAGATGACAGCTACCTTCCTCATTCTATTATCAGATTCATTGTCGGAATCCACACAGATCCCCTGATATCGATTTTCAAAGCAATCGGTCGAATAACTAAAAAGTTCAAGATGGAGGCTATTTTGTCTTATTCTAATAACAGAGTCGTCAGAAACCACACAGATCCCCAGATATCGATTTTCAAAGCAATCGGTTAAATAACTAAAAAGTTTAATATGGCGGCTACTTTTTCTCATTCTAATAACGGATTCATTGTCAGAAACCACACAGATCCTCAGATATCGATTTTCAAAGCAAAGTTAATTAACGATGAAGTTTCGTAGTATCTTCAAATTCTTATTCTATTTCACCATTAAAATAACGCGCGCTCAAAAATATACTTAAGTAAGTACTCCAAATATCACCTAAACAACCAAACGATTTATTTAAAAGAAAAAGCTTTTTATTTAGTAATAATAAATCATTCTTCCCTTTCAACATCAGCAGGAAGTCTAAAAAACGAAAGCTCCGGTTTTGAAGCAGCCGTATACTACGCAATACACTCGCGGCATTTTTAAAAATCGCGCGCACAGCGCCCGCAATATGCAACAGTGAACACTCGGTTCGACGCCACACGCGCTACTGAGAGCAGTAGCGTTGCCAGACGTGCGATAATTATCGTAGATCCACGATAATTTGGAGGGGCATGCGATAAAAAATAATAATTAAGTATCGCACGATAATGGGCGATTTTCTGACAGCCCAAATTAAAAAGTAAAAATTAGTTCAAAAACACTCGATAGATGTCGTTTTATGAAAGCCGTACCTACCTAAAGGGCTGTAATAAATTCTACACTTTTACTTGTCTACCAAAAGAATAAAAAAGTAGTATCTACTTACCTATTTATATTCAGGACATCCAGAACCTATTTCTATTTTGTAATAGAATAAATATTACGCAGCCATACACGTGCCCTTCATGAACCCGCCTTTTACTAAGCGCCATACTAATCTATGCTAAGCGCCATCTATGAAGTCATTTACGAACCAATTTCTTTTTTTTTTTGACTTCGGAATACCGCCCATTTGTATAATTCTTTTTTTTTTTTTTTTAATACTAAGCCCGGCAAACGACCCCACTCCACCTGATGTTAAGTGGAAATGAGGTCCAGGCGCGAGGACAACTGGTGCAGCGTAAGAGACGTAGCATCAGTCATCCTCACTCTGCCGGCCCACAAAGTGTTTCTTCACGCCTCGTTTGAAGGACCCTATGTCATAGGTAGGAGGGAATACGTGTGCTGGTAGACTATTCCATCTTTTGGAAGTGCGGCAAAGAAACGAGTCACCAAATTTCTTTGTGCGAAATGGAATGTTAGAGACTGTAAATTGGTGACTCCGCAGAGCAGCACGCGTACTCCTATGGAGGAAGGGAGAAGGAGGGATGAGGTCAAAGAGTTCTTCAGAGCACTCGCCATGGTATAAACGGTAAAAGACGCTAAGTGACGCAATATCTCTACGCAATTGCAAAGGCTCGAGAGTTTTAGTGACCTCTGCATTGCCGATAATGCGCACAGCGCGGCGCTGCAATCTGTCCAAGGCATCGAGAAGGTACTTTGCGGAGCCGTCCCAAAGGTGAGAGCAATACTCCACGCAAGACCGCACCTGTGTCTTGTATAATAGACACAACTGATCAGGCGTGAAGAATCGCCGCACCTTGTTCAGGACACCGAGTTTACGTGAGGCATTTTTAATCACGGTTTCGATGTAGTCCTTTTGGTTCAGATCGCAGCGGATATCCATACCGAGCATGTTAATACTGCTCTGCAGGCCTAGAGATGTACCCTGAAGAGAGGGAAGGGGAAGGAATGGCGACTTTTTCGCTGTGAACGCGCACACCTGTGTTTTCTTGGCATTGAACTCCACCAGATTATCGGAGCAAAAGATTAATTCAAAATTAATTGGAAAAGGTCTTCCCTCTTCAAATTGCTGTGCCCCACAGGGCCCATAATGAACCTGTACCTTTAATATAAATTATAACAACTTTGTAACATTGTGGTGTGCAATAAAATATTGAGTATTGGAGCCCCATCTAGAAATGAGGTCCAACACCCGATCGAGCTCAATGACAAGATTTGCTCGCTTCATTTCGGTGTCTACCCGCCCAGCCGTTGGGTGCCCGTCATATCCCCCATGCACTGTGCTATCATCTGCATAGCAATGAATGTTTCCAAGAGGAAGCATGTCATTGATATGCAGAAGGAACAGCGTGGGGGATAGAACGGAGCCTTGAGGAACACCAGCGTTCACTGACATGAACCGCGAAGCGCATCCATCCGAAAGGACACGGATTCTACGCTCATGCAGGAAGCTGGCAATCCAGGTACAGAACTGAGCGGGCAAACCGTATGCCGGGAGCTTGGACAGAAGAGCTTTGTGCCAGACCCGATCAAAAGCCTTGGCTATGTCAAGGCTAACTGCCAGTGACTCGCCACGCTTGTCAATAGCCTTACCCCAGAGATGTGTGACGTACGCTAGAAGATCACCCGTTGACCGTTTTGGCCGAAACCCATATTGACGATCGTGAATTAGGGAGTGACCTTCTAGGTATCGAATAAGCTGTTTGTTCAATATTCGTTCTAGGATCTTACACAACACTGAAGTTACGGCTATAGGGCGGTAATTAGTCGGATCTGACCGATCTCCTTTTTTAGGGATCGGTTGCACATTAGCTTTTCTCCAAGATTCCGGCACACAACCCGAAGAGAGCGAGAGACGGTACAGACGCGTTAACACAGGGGACAACTCCGCTGCACACATTTTCAGGACTATTGCTGGGATGCCATCAGGACCGTTAGCTTTCCGGACATCGATTGACTGCATTTCCGCACGGACATCACACTGCCTGATTTTAATATCAGACATTGTGTGGCCACAGTGAGGAATTGAGGGTGGCTGTGTATCACAGTCATCGATCCGGGAGTTAGCCGCAAAGAGTTTGGCCAGGAGATCGACCTTTTCCTGCGGCTTGTGAGCTAAAGTTCCGTCAAGAAGTGGTGGCAGCGAGGGTTGGCAGAAGTTGAATTGCACGGCTTTGGCCAGACGCCAGTAGCTACGGCTGCCCGTAGGATGCGTCAGGAGTTCTTGGCCTACTCGTGCAACGCGCTGGGCATCCGCTCTAATGTAGGCCCTCTTACACGACTTGGTGGCATTCTTATAGGCTGCTTTTAGCGAGCGAGTTTCGGGAGCCCCATGAGCTTTACCTCTGATCCAAGCGCGGTATGCTGTCTGTTTGCTCTCAACAGCGCTGGCACACTCGCGATTGAACCAGCGGTTGCGTCTGCCTTTGCTGATGACATAGGAGTGTGGAATATAGTATTCCATTCCTAATACTATCTCATCAGCAACGGCAGTGGCGCTAGCGGTCGGGTCCTTCCCACTAAAGCAGCGCTGCCTCCAAGGGACGGATGCAAAATACTCCCGCATCCCGTCCCAGTCTGCCGACGCGTAGTGCCAAATCTGGCGTTTCGAAACCGCTGTTGGCGGGCGCGATGCCAAGGGCACTGTGCTGGATATCAAGCAGTGATCCGAGGAACCTAAAGGAGCTCGAATCTCCACCCGGTATCCAGCTGGGCGACTCGTCAGCAGAAGGTCGAGTAAGGAGGGCGCATGGCCAACTATGGCTGGGATCCTGGTGGGCTGGTTCACCAGTTGCGTCAGGTCATGCGTGAGAGCGAATGCGTGGGCAGTTCTACCAGCATGGTCTGTTTTGGAGGAACCTTACCACAACTCATGGTGGGCGTTGAAGTCCCCCAAAAACACCAGTTCCGCCGATGGAAACCGCTCCTGCGCATCATCTGCTACCCGACTAAGATGTTCAATTAGTCGAGTTGTCTCCATGTCGCCGTTATGGGATCGGTAGACGCAGACGTAGACACGGCAATGAGAGCCTAAGTCGACGTGTACCACTAGGAGGGAGAAGGAAGGGTCCTCCAGACAGCGCAGACGGCGACAGCAAACATCCGCCCGAACGAATAAGCAAACTCCGGCTTTGGCTTTGAAGGATTCTTCAAGCACAAAGCCGGGATAGTTCAGGTAGGTGGTGTCAGCTGGGCGGATTATTTGCGTCTCCGTCAGGAACAACATTGCTGGCCGTGCCGTCTCAAGATGGTGGTGGACGGCAATGAGGTTTGCATGGAGTCCGCGGATGTTAGCGAACTCCACCTCAAACGGTAAGGTTGCAGTGGGGGTGTGCACCGCTGTAGAACCAGTTTTGTTGTTAGGCGCTGTCATTTTAGGAGTGGAAAGAGAGAGGCGTGAATCGAGAAAATGATGCCGCGATGCGAATGGTCAAAGTGTGGTGGCCTGTTTCCCCAGGAATTTGCCCACAGACGAGTATTATTAACCTGCCGAACGGAAGGGCCCCCGAACCCCCCCGGGTATGGCCGCCGGGACCCCACCTTCCGGTCACCAACCGGCACGACGGACCACCCCGAGATTATGCGTGGCATGGTGAGGCAGCCTCACGAGCTGGTTAGGCTCGCTGGGGCCCCTGTACTGTGCCACGGGCGGCCAGCGGGACAACCGTTTCTACGGGTCTCCCTGGTCGGCAGGTTAACGAAGTCCTCCTGACACTGGTTTGACGGAAGCCTTCACAGACCAAATACATCGCAGCATCATCCTCTCGAGCTCTGGTTATACGCTGGCTGATCCCGAAACGCGACCGACAAGCAGTCACTTGACGGGTTTTACACCATGCGTACGGTGGTCACCAACCAGACGGGTCAAGCCCTACCACCAGTGGAGCAGATCATCGCTCGAAAGAGTCCGTTAGTCGCTTCTTACGACACCCACCGGACGGAGAGAGGGGCGGCGATTGGTATTCTTTCTCCGTCACCGCACGGATAGAAATTCGTCGACTTTCCACGATATTTTTTGTCAGTTCTACGATAATTTTGTGACAAACCTGGTTTAGCATCAGTCGTTCAGTCACAGTTTGGAAATAACGAAATTTAAGGTACCACAGTCAGTCCTTTTCCTTTTTTTTTTTAGCTCGTGACGTTGGATGTTACCATATTTGGAGTGCCCAGTCGTATAAATTCTGTCTTTTTGAATGCGATAAAAACACGATAATTTTGCAGTAAATCTAGGATAGTTTTGACCTACGGATCTGGAGAGCACTGCCATGTCCGCTTAGGGGCCCTGTAAAGACGTGCGTCTGTGGGCGTGCGTCGATTCGAGCGTTTGTACGTAGCTTCCGTACTGCTTTAGCTCATATATTTACTGTGTCTTTACTGAAGACTCAAGGGGTTTGGGGGAATATCATTTATCATTATCATCTAAGGGAAAAAAAAACTAATGACTAGGCAGTATGGTCTTAGCTGGTTCCTTCATGGAACAAATAAAGAAAAGTTGGTTTGATTGATTGACGTTTCGTTGTATTTTTATTTATTTAGTTGTATTGTATTGTTAAATGTGTTGTGCTAGTTAATTAAACCTGATTTCACATAAAATTTGCTCCAGCCGTCTACTGCCGGGTACTCCAACGTTATTATTGTAGTACAACCGAATAATCAAAAATGATTGCTGGCGCGAGAATGGCGCGCCTCGCTCGCGAAGTAAAGAACTTTGAAACGAAGCCTCCATGGGGTATTACATGCCAACCGGAGAAAGAGGACTGCTTCGACGTGCTTCTAGTCAACCTGATGGGTCCTAAAGGCTCCCCCTACGAAAAGGGATCATTCAAGTTGACTGTGAAAATCCCTGAGAAATATCCTTTTGAGCCGCCCCTGGTGAAGTTCGTTACTCCGGTGTATCATCCGAATATAGATAAGGGTCAGTATTGTTTTTGGTTTAAATGTTTAATTTGGCGTACACATTATTTTTGCATACATAACTAATTAGGTACCTACTTAACTTTAAGAGGCCTATTACATCTCGACCGTGATTTTTGCGTAAAATGGCCAATTTTGGCGTTATGGATCAGAAACAAAAATACATTAACAATTATGACTTATTGAATAGTGTAGAATAGCTATTGAAATAGTGCGTAGCGGCCTCGCTTTTTGTAAATTTTGCTTAACTTTTTAATTAAACCCAAAATTGCAGAGAAAGATTATCATAAAGTGCGCGAAGACACTTTTTTGAGCTCATCGATTGAACTACTATTCTAAGTTAACTGTGAATATCTCCTATCTACGATAATATTATTGAGCAAAATTTATACCAGAGGAATTGTTACTTCATGAGGAATAAAGATTTTATAATGAATTTATTATCCTATTTCGATGAAAACGATAAATACAACTGCAAAATTACTACAAAATGGGATGCGCGGTCCGTCCAAATTCAACTTATGCTCACAGAATTGAGATTTGTAATATTATGGACAAATTTATTATTCTATTTCGACAAAAACGATAACTACAACTGCTAAATTACTACAAAATACGAAAATGGGCATTTTACGCAAAAACACATTATAGGCCTCTTAAAGTACTGTCTAAATACTGTCCCACTACAGGCGTGTGGTATAGCGCCCTCTTTTCCCTTGGGTGTCGTAAAAGGCGACTAACAAACAAAACTGCACTAACATCCAACAGCATAGAGCGACAATGACTCGCCACCTATCATGCTGAGCACATGTGCAGCTGTCATTTGGTGGAACGTGGGCAGTGGCAGTGGACTGCTTCTGCTGTCCTCATCGACTGACCCTTTGGTGATAATAGTCATGTATCTTATGTTTTTTTTCATATTTCAGGTGGTCGCATATGTATGGACATGCTAAAGATGCCCCCTAAAGGAGGGTGGCTTCCAACTATAACTCTGGAGACGTTGCTCGTGTCTCTGCAGACTCTGCTCGCCATCCCGAACCCCGACGACCCTCTCATGATGGACGTTGCTAACGAATATAAATATGAAATTGAGAAATATCTAGCAAATGCCAAGAGGCACACTGAGAAGCATGCTGTGGGAAAATAGCGTATTAATTATATTCTAACACTATGAAATCTGCACATTGTAAACGGAAATACTAAAATTTATGGTAATGTTGTAAAAAAATATGCAAATTACATACATATAATCACGACTATTATCCCCGAAGGGTTAGTCAGAGACTAGGTAATAAGGACAGTAAAAGCAGTCCTCTACCACAGTCCACTTTTCACCAAATAGCGACTGCACATGTGCTCGCTATTTGGTGAAAAGTGGACTATGCAAGTTGATTTGTATCAAGTGTTTTAATTAGGTGCAGTTGGCGTCAGTAGTAGCTATATACTTCAGGGTCTTCAAGAAACGAGTCTTTTCCTTCCTTAAAGGCCGGCAACGAATATCAAATATCATAATATCAAAGAATTATGGACACTGTAGTTGGTATGACATGGTTTACTAAGGATGTTCAGCTAATGCTGACCATACATTTTTATTGGTAATAAGTGCTGATACATACATATAATCAAGACTAATATCCCCAAAGGGTTAGTCAGGGACTAGGCAATGAGGACTGCAAAGGTAGTCCTCTGCCATAGTCCACTTTTCACCAAATAGCGACTGCACATGTGCTCAGCGTGACAGGTGGTGAGCCCATCGCCGCTCTAAGCTGTTGGATGTATGTGCAGTCTTGAGTCCGTTAGTTGCCTTTTACGACACCCAAGGGAAGTGAGGGGATGGTAGTATTCTTTCACCGCCAGGCGACACGGTTATATTAGGCTGATTTCAGAGTATCGCCGGCGGCACGCTCGTTGGCCAGCGCGTCAACAGCGCGCGCTTGACCGCTGTGAAACGAGTTTTAGTATCGCGCATTTCGATTAACAATACCAACTAGATTACGCGTCACGTACAAAATCAAAGCTAAATTCTGTCCACGTGAATCTGCCACTTAAAAATGAAAAGACGTTGATAACATTTAGTGGTGAAATCAACCTTAAGGGGCAACAAATAAAGTACTTTTTCCTGTTATTGCCTTGCGAGAAAATAAGAGCTCACTTCTCAAGTGCGCTCTTATTTACCGAGACACATTTTTAGCGCCGACCTGGGGGATTACTATCGAACGCAAACTCAATCTTAATACAATTCCAATGCGATTAATATGTATCGATATTGGGATAAGTAAAGATAATTCCGGAACGCCATCTCGATAATAATTTGTTCAATCAATTTCCACGCAATTTAATTCCAATGTTACAAAAGTGCCATTTGACATTTTTTTAGATTTGTGATTGGAAATTGATTATTGCAATTCTGTTTCAAGAGTAACCTACCTGACATCTAGTTGTATTGTTGATCGAAGATCGCGCGTTTCTTTGCAATGTACAGTTGTGTATAACCGCCATCATGAAACAAACCGATTAAGGATTATCTAATTATTTTTATGGAAAAGAGTGCAACAGAGGCGTCGTCGTAGAAGATTGGAAATAGATCCGTTTAATGCCATAAGGTTACTGAGAGGCGCCATCGTAACATCGTTCTCCGATTTACGAGAAGATAGTTTTAGGTTTTTTAAGCATCTTTCCCTTTTGTCCATATCTTTTGACGAATTACTCTGCAAATTGGCGCGTGTGGCCGGCGCTGATGAAACGCGTGACTCTAAAATCAGCCTTAAAGTAGAATAAGTTGTTATGGTCTCAAAAGTTAGTAAATCTAGAATTTATTTTTTGTTAAATAAGTTGGTATTGTTTTCCAGGAGGTATTATGAACTGATTAGGGGAACTAAGTACAAATAGTTATAAATGGAACATTGAACACATTATTAAACTAAAAATATGACAGGTATCATAAAATATGTTAATAGTAAAATAAATGTTCATCCACCGTACTTCTCGATAAGTTTAAGTTTATGTAGTGGGTAAAATGACTTGCTAATATAATATTATGTAAAGTTAAGTGCCACTCATTGTAAACACCCTTCTCTCATGTACACAATTATATTGCATTACATTATTTACATTAATTACATTACAACATCTTTTCTTATTCTGTGAGAATGAAATTTGTAAATCATTCAATCAGACCTTATGCAGCGCTGTAGGCGTATACTGCAATGACGAAAACATTTAATTCTTCTGCATTTATTACATCTATAGTTTGATTTTGAAAAAGGTTATTGTGATTATTGCTGGTTTTGAAATTTCTACTTTTAATTACTTATACATTTCAAATATTTTGTAATTTTGCCTCTACTAAAATAAAAAAGATAAAACTTTAAATTACCAAAGGAGTTAAAAATGCCGCAAAAGATGACTGATTGTCTATTAAAATGTTGATTGTGTCATTCAATATGGATGTTCCTTAAACTCTCTTTATTCTTAATGTCGTAATTAATGTTATGTATACTTAAAGTAAGTTAATGTAAATGTATATGCAAATACACGTTTTGCATAATGCATTGTTTTTTTTTTAAATTTTACTAGAGTTGGCAAATAAGCCAACTCCTTCTGGACCTTGGCGCCATTTTTTATTCACTACGGGTAAGAGAACTTGGCCTTCATCTCGTCTGATGGTAAGTGACGATAAGGCCGAAGGTAGAAGCGCGCTTCACCTAGCTCCGCAACCACTAACTCTTAGCCCCTTCGTACACAAGGCTACGCAAATCTTCGATACTCGACGATTTTAGTCTCCAAGCGACTACCGCCATACAAATTGAGGTTCGTACACGAGTCGCGTCGCCGACATTTGTCCCGCGACACTAATTTGTATGGCGGAGACGAAGATTTGCGTAGCCTTGTGTACGAAGGGGCTTAAATGTCAACACAACAACGTTACTAACATTTCTTTTGTTTATTTGACATAACTACATTACTACATTTTTTTTTTCGGGGGTAGTCGCTAAAGTAAACTTCAACCGAAAAGCTCTGTACTTTTTAATTAATTATAAATTAAATACTTGTTTTTCAAACTTTATTTGTAATGCACTTTGATAATTAGCACACAATACCTGCTGGAGAGTGTTTTCAAAAGTAAATCACAACTACAACACTTACTACCACAACACTGCACTACCAACAACAGCAAACGATGGAGGCTCTACAGGAATCATTGGCGCAACTGCAACAAATGTTCACTCAACGGATGGATGCCTACCAAGGAGAGCTACAGAATGCTCTCCTTCGGTGAACATCTCAAATTTAACAGCTGACTTCACGGCGTTCCGGGGGTTTATTATGACAGCTCTGCACACCCTCCAAGACCAAGTAAGCCTTATTGCTCGTCAAGTGGATAGCATGGAGATGCGGAGTCGTCGGAAAATGCTGCTGGTGCATGGCCTTCCGGAGCAAACTAACGAGGACTCAGCTTCGGTTGTTGTGGGTGCTGTCGTTAGCCGTTTGAAACTGTCCTGTTTCTCGCAGAAGGATATTGGCCGCTGTCATAGAATGGGTCGCACATCGGCAAGCGACCGGCCGCGACCGATTTTATTGAAGCTGCATGATCTCGACATGAGGAACAGGATCTGGCATGCCAAGACGGCGTTGAAGGGCTCTGGTATTACGATCTCCGAGTTCCTGACGAAGCCGCGGCATGATACATTTATGGCGGCGCGACAAAAGTTTGGTGTAACGAGATGTTTTACGCGCCAGGGTTTCGTATTCGTGGTCGGTTCTGACGGTAAGCGCAGCCGTATAAGCTCACTTGCTGAGCTTCAGAAGATTGCGGTAGTAGATGCACCCAAGCTTGTGGCTGCTGCGGCCAGAGCACCAGAACTTGCAGTGCCGAAAACAAGGCGGGCCGGAGGCACCACTAAAAAGTAACAACTTCTCGTAGTGTTTTTTTGTGTTGTGTTGTTCATCTTTAGTGGACATTTTCTGTGAACCCGATTTCTACATTGCAAGGTATACGTTGTAATATTATAGTTGGTTTACCCTCTCGTCACCACTTTGTAATTTGTAATTTAGTTAACTTTTCTTCTTCTATTTTTTGGCGAGCGAACTTAAGCTTGCCTACGAGGGCTCGCTGTTCCGCCAAAGTCACGTGTGTAGCATTTACACGGACGTCAATGGATAGAAGAAAAAATAGTTACATTAGAACATAACCACCTAAAACAAAACAAGACAACACAAATAGGACATCACAACAAAACAGTATTTTAAACAACTATACAAACAAGCTTGTAGAGGAAATAGGATGGGGTAGGGGAAATGTTATGAGGGAAAATGAGGATGAACTACATACATAATTAATTTAGATTTTAATATTTGTTGATGAAATAAATTTATTAAGAGATTTTAAGATTGGGGGAGATAAGGAATTTAGAATATATTTAATATTACAAGGGCGAGGAACGCTTTTAGGAAGGAAATCAAAGAGGGAAGAGCCCATATTCGGACAATTAAAGAAAAGATGGTTGGTGTTACCTTCATCGAGACCACATTCGCAGATGGAGCTATCCCTAATATGCAAGTTCATTAAATGTACAGGAGTGCAAGCATGACCTATACGAATTCTGCAGATGATAGACACAACTTTTTAGGAGAGGCGTTTGTGTTTGAAAAACCATGGTCGGGGCGGGATGGTTTGTTGTATGTCCGCGTAATATTTACCAATGGATCTTTTAGTCTGGTTCCAATGCACATGCCATGATTTAAACAGATGAAGGTTAGAAAGGGATGCGGCGTCATGGGAGTACAATTTAAAGTGTTCCAGAGAGCCAGTTGAAACCGCAACTTTCGCCCACGAGTCGGCAGTCTCATTACCAGGAATTCCCGAATGACTGGGAATCCAGGCAAGAACAATGTTAATATCATTTTTCTTACATTCAAAAAGAGCCTCTCTGATCATAAGTACGAGGGGCGTTCAAAATATTCTCGGTATTGATACGTTGCAACCTCTTTTATATATATATTTGTTACTGGGCGCTAAGATTCATCCATTGACATTAAAAAAAAGTAAAATTGGAACCGAGATGTTCTTTTGTTTTTCTGCAATTGCCGAACAAACATGAACACCATGAGCGAATTAACAATTTTAACGAAATTAGAGCACCGATCCGTCATAAAATTCTTGACAAAACAGGGTAAAAATCAAAAAACCATAAAAGAGGAAATGGATTGTGTTTACCGTGAGTCTGCTCCTTCTTTATCTACTATTCAAAAATGGTCAAGCGAATTTAAGCGTGGAAGGGAGAGTATTGAAGATGACCCTAGACCTGGCCGGCCTGTAGTGGCTACCTCACAAGAAAATATTGATAAAGTGGAAAAACTTATATTGGAAGACGGCCGAGTGAAGGTAAAATCTATAGCTCAAGTAACCAATCTCTCTATTGGTACCGTACATGACATTATACATGACCATCTTAATATGTCAAAAGTAAGTGCAAGATGGGTTCCGCGAATGCTGACGCTTCTTCAAAAGGATATGCGTGTGGCTTGCTGTTCAGATTTTATCGACCTGTGTGGTGAAAATCCCGATGAGGTGCTGCAAAAAATAGTTACTGGAGATGAAACCTGGGTTCATCATTATGACCCAGAGAGCAAACAGGAGTCCATGCAGTGGCACATTAAGGGTTCAGCTCATCCCAAGAAGTTCAAGGTAATCCCGTCAGCTGGCAAGGTCATGGCCACAATATTTTGGGATTGTGAAGGAGTTTTGCTTATCGATTATAAAGAAAAAGGTGTAAATATCACAGGGCAGTACTACGCTAACGTTATACGTCAATTAAGAGATGCGATCAAAGAAAAGAGGCGAGGAAAGTTAACCAAAGGTGTTCTGCTTCTGCATGACAACGCCCCTGTCCATACTGCTCATATTGCCAAGGCAGCTATTGTTGAATGTGGGTTTGAAACTGTTACTCATCCACCCCATAGTCCGGACTTAGCCCCAAGCGACTTCTTTTTGTTCCCCAATCTTAAAAAGGATCTGCGTGGAAATAAATTTTCTGACGATGAAGCGTTGAAGACGGCCGTGGAGGAGCATTTTTACACCAAAGATAAAAAATATTTTTATGAGGGATTAAAAAAAATAATTGATCGATCTTATAAGTGTATGAACATAGGGGGGGAGTATATTGAAAAATAAAAATATCAAACTTTTCGTACTTGTTTGTTTTTATCCACATACCGAGAATATTTTGAACGCCCCTCGTATAATAGGGAACTTTGTTTTTGATTTAAAAGGAATGGCCAAAATAGTTTGAAGGCAGCTTAGAGAATCGGAGAAAATTATGCAATTATTTATAGAATGAGACCTGGCAAAGCGAATCGCTTCCAAAAGAGCAACCGGTTTCCCTGTAAAAACTGATGTTACCGGTGGGCATTTGAAAGTTAAGCTAATTTTGTACGCAGGTATCCAGACCGCCGCACCAACACAGCCACCCTCGGACAGCTTGGACGCGTCTGTGTAAATCGGGAACCAGCCTTGCCAGCGCTCGGACCAGATACTGCGGAATTCTTGGGGAGCGCTTATAGCATCTTTAGATACACCAAAATTGAGAATAATAGGGGGTTGAAAAATTAAAGATTCAAAGCTGTTAGAGAAAAGAGGGTTGAGAGGAATTTTTTCAATAGGAGCGGGGAGGCGTTTGAATTTTTGATGACTAAGGAGAATGCAAGGTATTTTATGGGAAGGGTCGGAGGGGTTACTTAATGAGCAGAGAAGATCTAGTCGAGCTAAAAGAGGATGAGTTGAATTTTGAGCAACTTTCGGATAAAATCTGTCACTAAGGTATTGCCTACGAAGGTAGAGAGGAGGGTCAACGCATTCGACCTGGAGAGCATTGATGGG
Organism: Scoparia ambigualis; assembly: GCA_963921215.1. Classification (NCBI taxonomy): domain Eukaryota; kingdom Metazoa; phylum Arthropoda; class Insecta; order Lepidoptera; family Crambidae; genus Scoparia; species Scoparia ambigualis. The sequence continues at coordinate 32,094,888 of OY992514.1, forward strand.
AGAGGACTTCATAGCTCCCAATATAATGCGTAGACACTTAGACTGGATCTTATTTAGTTTATCCAGGGCAGATTTATTGCCCGGATCCAGAAGAAAGGAAGCATAATCAAAGTGACTACGGATGATGGCATTGTATAAAAGTTTTTGTGAGTATGGATGTGCACCCCATCGAACGCCAGAAAGCGACCGAAGAACGTTGACCCCTCTCTCGGCTTTTTCAGCAATATAATTAAAATGAGCAGTCCCTGTCAGCCTAGAGTCTAAGATTAAACCTAAAAATTTTACTTTGTTGTCGCAAGGAATTATTTCTCCATTTGATACAATATACACCTCCGGTGTATCGCGCTTATGAGTAAACGTAACACAGCAGCACTTAGAAACTGAAATATCAAGCCCGTGGTTAGATAACCAATCCCCAAGGTATTTGATTGCAGTGTTTAATCGTGAAGACGCATCAGGTATTGACTTCGAGGATACATATAGAGCGATGTCATCGGCGTACTGTAAAATATTGCAGAATGAGTTAACAGTCACGTCCAGATCATATATATACTGTAAAGCAAAGGAGATAACACAGAGCCCTGCGGGAGGCCTTTCCAAATTAGTCGAGGAGGAAGAAGAGTATCTTGATATCTGACCGAAATGGATCTAGACATCAGTGAATTACAGATGAGGCGCACCAACTTCTCTGAGACACTCAGATTCAGCAATTTTTGCCTGAGCACTGGAAGCTGGACATTATCATAGGCCGAAGCTATATCTAAAAAGACACCCACAAGGTATTCTTGGTTTTTGAATGCTAATCTGATATCTGTCGTTAATATCCCTAAACTGTCCAGCGTACTAAAGCCCTTCCGAAACCCGAATTGAGTCTTTGATAGAATACCACGCGATTCGACAAACCACTCGAGGCGATTTTTGATTATATGCTCCATGACTTTGAGGAAGACAGATGAAAGAGCTATGGGACGGTATGAATTGTGGTGAAGAGGGTCTTTACCAGGTTTTGGGGTCGGGATAATTATCTGTTGCTTCCAACAGTCTGGCACTATGCCCTGATCAAAGAATATGTTAATCAAATTTAAAAAGTACAGTTTTGCTGGATGAGGCGCTTTTATCAATAAGGAATAAGGAATCCCATCATCACCAGGAGAAGAGTCATTTAAGCCTTGTAAGGCTGAAAGGAGCTCTTGTAATGAAAATGGGGAGTCAAGAAGGGTAGTTGGGGAGGAAGAAACATAGCTACTTAAAGAAGGGAAACAGTCCAACGTTGGGGCAAAAGGAGGAGCTAGTTTTAATAATAATTTTAGTGGTATGAATCAACATGCGTTTCGTGATGATGCTTGCAATATCGATTGGACTCCCGTTACATCCGCTCAGTCCGTTGATGAGCAGGTTAATATTTTTAACTCGCTCGTAACTAAGTTATATGACAAGCACGCACCGTTTCGAGCCGATAAGATGAAACATCTTCCAGCGCCATGGCTGACAGACGATTTAAAGATGCTGTTGAAAAAGAAAGTAGCAGCAAAAAATAAATTCAAGCTACGACCTAATGACCACAATAGGGAAAATTATGTCAAATTTCGTAATCGCTGCAATAGGGCGTGTAGAGATGCGCTACGCCGCCACATCCATAACTCAGTAGAAAATGTTGATATGGGTAAAGTTTGGAAATTCCTCAGGTCGCTTGGAATCGGAAAATTAAAACAAAATCCTATTTCAGACAATGTTAACATTAATTCATTGAATCTCCATTTCTCTTCCTCATCACTTATCAGTGATGCCGACAAAGCGACCACTCTACACAAACTATCTACCATACCAGTTCCTGACTTTTCTCCCTTTGCGTTTGACCAATTATCGGTTTGTGATGTTAAAAAGAGCTTGATGTCAATTACTTCCAATGCGGTAGGTGGTGACGGCATTAGCCGCAATATGTTAGTACCCATCCTCGATGTTATCCTTCCCGTCCTCACTTTCCTTTTCAATAGCTCCATCTCAAATGCTGTATTCCCATCCTCTTGGAAAGACGCTCAAATAATTCCTTTGCCTAAAAAAGGTATCCCTAAATCATTTGCTGACTATCGACCTATTTCCATTCTTCCGTTCCTATCCAAAGTCCTTGAGCGTCTTGTCCACAGTCAGATTAGTAAGTTCCTTTCTCACCATAAACTTCTAAACCCACTCCAGTCCGGTTTCCGCCCAGGCCACAGCACGTTCACTACGTTAGTTAAGATCACTGACGATATCCGCCTTGGAATGGAAAACGGCCAATTAACTGTGTTAACCTTGCTGGACTTCAGCAATGCCTTTAACACGGTTGACTTTGACATCCTTTTATCTTTGATGCGCTCTCTTAACATATCTCCAACGGTAATTGAGTGGTTTCACAGCTACCTCTATGGGCGCAGGCAGCGGGTTCGCCTTGAGGAGAAGTTCTCTTCGTGGTGTGACTCGAAAGCAGGTGTCCCTCAGGGTGGCGTTTTATCTCCTCTTCTATTTGCTATTTTCATCACTTCCATTTCAGAAAACCTTTCTTCTTCCTACCACCTATATGCAGACGATTTACAGATTTATTGCCAGGTACCACTCAATAATATCGCCGAAGCTATTAAAACTACCAACGCGGACCTGGAACGAATCGTTGATTGGAGCCGAGCCTTTGGACTCAGGGTCAACCCAGGGAAAACACAAACTATTGTGGTCGGCAGTTCCAGATTGCTAGCTAAAGTAAACTTGAATGCTCTTCCTAAGGTTGATTTTGATGGAGTGACTATACCTTTTAGTCAAACAGTAACGAATCTGGGTGTGATAATTGATAGTTGCTTGAGTTGGCGGCCGCAGCTGCAAGCTATAAGCCGCAAGCTTTACGCATCTTCGGCATCTTTAAGAAGACTACGTAACTTTTTACCCACTGCCACTAAAATTGCACTAGCACAATCTCTGCTGCTTCCCGTTCTAGACTATGCTGACGCCTGCTATCTTGATCTCACGGAGGACCAGCTAAACAAACTTGAGCGCCTTCAAAATCTTTGTATACGATTCATATTTGGCTTGCGCAAGTATGATTATGTTTCTGAATACCGCGCTAAACTCAAGTGGCTTCCTATTCGTCTTCGCCGGAATACTCACTTCCTCGCCCTTCTTTACAACATACTGTTTAATCCCACCTATCCTTGCTACCTTAAAGAACGTTTTAACTTCTTTCACGCATCCAATTCGCGCTCATTGCGATCATCGGAAAACCTGAGCCTTAAAACACCTCTGCACAGCACCACCTTTTATGACTGTTCATATACTGTTCAGGCCGTTCGTCTCTGGAACTCGCTTCCAGTTGCGATCAGGCGTGCGCAGTCTGTGAACACTTTTAAAGAGCTCGTGAAAAACTTCTACCTCTCCTTCTAACATTATCCCGCTGCAAAGCTGCTATTTTTCGCTACTCCCTACCTGAGACTATTATGTATAAGTATTGTTTATGTATATATTATTACATTACACACTATGTATGTACGTATGTTTGTTTAAATTTTAATTTTTTTTTTGTGTTCATTAAAAAGTTATGAAAACTTTGACATGTTTGCACCTCCGATTTTAAAGTGTTTAAGTTCTCTCCATCCGACTAGTTGTCTGGAAGAAATCGCTTTATAGCGATAAGACCGCCAAATTGTAACTGTGTAATGTACTTGTTTTTGACGTGACAACGTCTTAAATTAGGTTGCGGCTGGGAGTCACTTATGAAAAAGTGTAACGCTCGGTAACGTTACGATGAGTCACCGAACGAGAGAGAGGCCCGCCGAATGCCTTGCGTCTCTCTCCCACTCAACTATGTTTTAAATATAATTCTTTGTTTAAATAAATGTTTTAAATTGTTACTATTATTTCATCCTTCTTCCTACTATACGAATGAATATTCACATTAAAATTATTTTACCACTCAAAGTCGTTGTCACGTAAAACTTTCGCCCGTATACCGACTTTACAGGCAACCAATTTTTTTACATTACCATTACCATAATTGACTAATTGCCAAGAAGACCACATAACCCTATATAACCCCTCACGTGATGACGTCAGCGCGCGCGCAAGTCCTTCTTTGATTTGGGTATGACGCGGCGTAATTTGATACAGGTACTTGAGTAGTGTTAAGTGGTTTTTGTGGCCTTCCTTTTTTAAACACCACACATATTGTATATCGTTGGATTCCTAGAAAAATTATCTTCAATATTATGGCGGTTTCATTAAAAAATATTAAACAAATATTTAATTATATATATTTTTTTTATTTATATTTTTTTTTTACATTTTTTATTATATTTAAAAATTAAACGCGATATTACTACAACATTGTTGTAGTTGTTGTTGTTATGGCGCCAGACTTTAGATAAGTTGTTCTCAAATTATTTTAAATCTACCTTTTTGGATTGTAATACCTCCGACTCTATTTCTGGCCTGAGCCAAAATGCTGTTCCAGACAATATAAATGATCTTTCCTCCGTTGAAATAAACAACGATGAGGTAAAAAAGCTGTTAAGATCTTTAGATTTAAATAAGTCTGCTGGACCTGACGGCATTCCTGCTTTATTTTTAACCAATTGTGCTGATGAGTTCTCTGTTCCCATATCAATTATTTATAAAAGGTCTATTAATGAAGGTATTATGCCAAAGAGATGGAAAACCGCATTTATAACGCCGATTCATAAAAAAGGACCCAAGGACTGTGTTGAAAACTATAGACCGATTTCTAAGCTATGCCAACTTGCAAAAGTGTTTGAACGCATTGTATACAATCAAGTTTACAGTAGTTTGAAATTAGGTTTTGACTGTCATCAACATGGATTTTTGAAGAATCGCTCCACTGTAACGAATCTGGCTGTCTTCACGGATTATCTGACTGACCAGATGGATCGTGGTAACCAAGTTGATGCTGTTTATACGGATTACGCGAAAGCATTTGATCGTCTTGATCATCGGATGCTACTATTAAAACTCATGAGGGTGGGCATTAGGGGGGATCTTTTTAGATGGTTTTCTTCATATATTGAAAAACGGTCGCAGGCCGTAGTTCTCAATGGATATACGTCTTCTTGGTCGGATATCCCTTCTGGAGTCCCACAAGGATCCCTTCTGGGTCCTCTTTTATTTATAATCTTTATCAACGACATAGGGCAATGTTTTTCTTATTCAAACTATCTTCTATTTGCTGACGACATGAAAGTTTTTAAAGTTGTTAACAATACAGATGATGCAGCCAAGCTTCAGGAAGATTTGGTAAGGTTAGATGCTTATTGCCGCCGAAACAAACTCAATCTAAATGTTTCCAAGTGCTTTCCCATTAGTTTTACCCGTAAAAAACATCCTTTCTGTTATAGCTACATAATAAAAAATGAAAAGTTATCAATTCAGCGCGAGGCTAAAGATTTGGGAGTTATTCTGGACACTAAACTTTTATTCGACAAGCATATAACTTATTCTATTAATAAGGCATCCCGTGCCTTGGGGTTTGTTATGCGTTTGTCTAAGTCATTCAAACATATGAAAACTATTAAAATTCTTTACTGTGCATACGTCCGTAGCCACCTGGAGTACGCTAGCTCTATTTGGAACCCTCGTTATGATTCGTATATAGTTAATATAGAAAAAAATCAGAAAAAATTTACTCGTTATTTAAATTATAAATTCAAAATTCCTAAAATGCCTTATGAGCAACGCTGCGCTAAGTTTCATCTTTTGCCACTTTGTCTAAGACGAAACATTGCAGACATTGTACTTTTAGTTAAGATAATCAGAAGTACACTAGATTGTCCTGATCTGCTGAGCAAAATCGCTTTTAAAATACCTACGCGAGCACTCCGTAACAATTCATTTAAGCCATTTAGCATCCCCTCCACTCACACCAACTATAGACAGAGCAGTTTTCTCGTAAGAGCTTGTATGTACATAAATAATTCTAATGCTGATATAGACATATTTTGTGGTAGTATCAATTGCATAAAAAAGGCGCTTACCGCCGAAATTACTATTTAAGATTAAATGTTGAGTATTATGATAAGTTTAGTAAGAATTTTAAATGTGGTAGCTTGTTAATAGCTTAGTGTTATTATTTTTGTAGTTATCTTTTGCATTGTAAGCTGTTAGCTATCCTAAAATAAATAAATAAATAAAATAAAAATAAAAAAGATGGTGGTAGCTAGCCAGGCGAACTAAACAAGTCCTACCACCAACCAAACCAAACACACAAAGATGTACTCCCTGCTGAGAATCGAACCCACGACTAAGGTCTAAGACCTCTGACTTAGCAACTAGACCACAGGCAGTTACTCAAACTCAAAAGATATTTATTCAATAAACTCAATAACTACTTTGAATCGTCCAATCTTTTTTAACCTACCACCCATTCAGGACGTCATTTTTTAAACTGTGGGTGGCAAAGAACGGGCGCGAGAAACCAGAGTGCACAGACGTAACAACATTTACAAAAAATAAATGTTACCAGGTTATAAAAATACACCTATGGAGCAGGGTGAGCGCTGCACACCGGAACAAGAGTTTTAGAGGGCTCGCGACACCACGGGCCTACTAGACGGCCGGCGGCGCCAGGGTATTGATTGCACACGGCCGCTACTTCGCTAGAACCGCCACTGCTCGAATCTGCTATATTTAAAATATCCACAATCGTTTCGAGCCTGACCTGGGGGCTAATTGTCTAACTTTAACACTCATCGCAATAGCTTTTGCAGCAGCAAGTCGACCCATTGGGATCTTTTGTGCAACCCTGTCTTATCACTCTGCCTCCTCAGAGAAAAGTGGGCGGAGGCATAAGGTGTGTGTGCCCAAGTACCTAAATTTAAAAAAAAAAGGTAGCCGAAGGAGTTGTATGCAGAAACACACTACTAAAAGTAAAACAATAAAAAATGTATAAGGTAATTTTTATTTATGTGATTTTATGGTCTGCATGTGTAAAAAAATTAACTTTAATCTTATAAGTTATTATTGACAGCTAACTCTTAAGAAATAGTCTAGAAATCCTTTATTGCACTGTGCAATATATTACACATTACTTGTAATATTTCAAAAGCAAAAGTCTATTAAAATAATATTAAGTAGACCTATAAACCAGCCTTCTTGAGTAGAATGTCTTTATCACATCAGTGTAACGCAAACTGAGCATGGTGGTTGTCCAAAAAAAGTTTCACAGCCTACCCTCATCCTGTGTCAGTGCTGCTGTCGTCTCCTGAGCTGGCACTTTCCGTTTCAGACGAGCTACTATTAGACTTCACTTTTGTAACATTTTCTTCTTTTTTGGCGCTGGCAACACTGCTTCCTTCCTGAGAGTTGTTACCAGCTTTGAGTCTACCCTCCTTTTTGTTTTTCTTTTCTTCACTAGTTGTAGGTTTCAGTGTCTCTGTGGAGACTGTGGCCACCATTTTGGACTCTATTCTGGTGTCTGAAGGTTTAAAGTCCTCTTCATCATCTTCGTCTAGCGGTTTCCTGTTTGCTGCAGATGCAGCTACTGCCACCTTGTATGCTTCAGGGTATTGTGAGCTGCAATTAACAGTAATTTTCAACAATAAGAGTTACCTTCATTTTCAAAAATTACAAATAAAAGTTTTTTTTTTAAGTGCAGAAGTCACACTTGTACCAGAAGAAGCCACTTCTTATCACAAACTTGCATTTAAAACATAACAATGATATTATCATAAATCATAAGAAAAAACTATTATACAAAAAGTAAAAATAGTAAGACACTCTAATTAATTGATGATGAACAGTAGAAGCAAGAGATATAAAGTATTGTTTCATAAAGTTAAAACCAAAATAGAAGTGGTAAGTATTAAAAACTTCATAGGTAGTTAAAAATTGCTGCATAAATAACAGTTTTGTCTCTGACACATATAAAAGTTAATGTATTTAAAGGTAATTTTCTTAATAAAGCAGTTTTTTGATATTTATTTGTTTTATGATATTTCCATTATCATTCCTACAAGAACTGAAATGATTTTTTTTTGATCAGCAGGATTGAGGGAAGTTGCTAATCACTCCCCTAAATGTAAGGGTGTGAGGTTGGGGTATAATCAAAATGATTCAAACGAGATGTCCAGTAAGTACTAAGTAGTGGTACCTATGTTCAAAGATTAGCTTTCTGATTATTAAATAGCTTATGGGCAATAACAGTTTAAGAAAGCAGACACTTGCAATTACCTAAGTTTCGTTTTGATAGCTCGAATCTTCTTGAATATAAACTCCAAGTCCTTTCTCATGTCCATCAGAAGTTGCGTGTGCTTCTTAAACTCCACTGAGGCTGCGCGAAGGCGACTCGCCGATAGCTGGTTACAGTTTGTCAGCATTTCTGTTGTTTTCTCAAAACGTTGTAACCTGCAAATTATTAACGACACTCATAAAGCCTTAATAGAGTTAATTGTAAAAGTATGTTGTGGTAATGAGTGTTATGTTAGCACAAGGCATAATTCTAACAAGATATCAAATAAATTTAAGTATGTTCAAAGAGCAGGATGCTGGGACTAAACGAAATTTTTGTTGCAGTCTTTTATCAATATAGTTCGTTAGATTAGTTGATAAGTCTTAACTACAAGATAGTTAACTGTTTTTTTTATTGTTATTAGTATGAAAGTTAATAAGTGCCTGTAAAGGTTTAGATTGAATAAATGATTTGACTTTGACTTTGAATACTTACATGTTTTTTTGAGCTCTAATTATGGTTTCCACGTCTGTCTGGTCGACCATTCCTGCCAGACCTTGCACGAATACCTCGGGGGCTGAGTAGTTTTGAAAACATTCTATCGAAAAGTCACTTTCTGGGGTATCGTTTGCCATTTCGCTTAATTAGTCTAATACTGATTTCTGTACTGTTTGGTCTTCTTTCAATAATAAATACATTTATTTTAGAGAGATCCTTTAAAATTATCACGTCTTCAAGTTCAAACACATAGACATTATTTGGTGATTTGGTGATCTGTCACTTTGACGTATAGGAAGGATGGATACTAGCTGTCACTGTCAATGTCAGAGACACTGCTTTTTATTAAATATATTTTGTTCCGTGAAGGAACAGGCTAAGATCAGAGACCATACTGCCTAGTCATCAGTTTTTTTTTTCCCTTGATGATAATGAGTGGTGATTAAGATGGTGAATGATAAATGATATTCCCCCAAACCCCTTGAATCCTCAGTAAAGATGTGGGACTTTAACGACTCATCTCACGTGGACTTCTTGAGAGAATTTGAAAAGTTATGTTGTACTGTTTTGTTTCATTTGCCAACACTCACGCAGGTTCACAGACACTTATCGGTTAATAATCCACTATTACTTCACATTAATGTTCGAAAAAACACGAACATTTAACAAAACCGCAGTCATGACGCTTCCCTTTCCCGCCAATAAGTCCTTTTTTATACAGGCTAAGGTCAGAGACCATACTGCCAAGTTATTAGTTTATTTATTTATTTTTTCCCTAGATGATAATGAGTGGTGATTAAGATGATGAATGATAAATGATGTTCCCCAATCCCCTTGAGTCCTCAGTAAAGATGTGGGACTTTACTAAGATCTCACGCGGACTTCTTGAGAGAATTTGAAAAGTGATGTTGCACTGTTTTGTTTCATTTGCCAACACTCATGCACGTTCACAAACACCTAACGATTAATAATCCACTATTATTTCACATTAATGTTCGAAAAAAACACAAATTTTAGAAAATAAAACAAAACTGCAGACATGACACCACTTTCTCGCCAAGAAGTCTATCATTGTCAGTCAGCCAGATTTTTAAATTGACTTTTTTCATTACTGCTCGACAAAGGTAAGAACCGGTGCAGCCACAGACCGTGGTCTGTGGGTGCAGCCTAATAATATTGTAAGGCGATGAATGATGATAACTTATTGTTATAACCATAGATCAGAATAGGTACTTAAAGATTTCTGGTGACTTAGTCGCTTCCGAAATCCTTATGAGGGTCCTGCACGAAATTGTGAAAATTTACGTATTTTTAAGTCATTTGTACTATGTGCTGAATTAGTTAAATACATTAGAAGAACTTATCATTGCACAAGGTCATGGCCTTGTTGAAATTTGAAACAAATTCTTCAACAATAACAAACAATACATAAATGTAATGACTCCTAAAAACATATTTTTTCGACAACTTTCTTAATTTTACGCATGAAACAATAATTCTTACCAAGAAAATATTTGTACCTATTGATATTCCTTCTCTAAAAAGTAAATTTAAATTTTTAACACAAGTGCATGATGGTTTTGCACATTTCGCAGAATAAAAACATTGCTCTAATTAAATTACTAGGTCTGAAACTTCAACCGCACATACACAATAATATTGTCAATACAAGATTGTCAATAATATTGATCAATTTATGGGTGAAAGCCAAAATATTGACGCATTTGCCAAATCCAATTTTTTTTTTAAAAACGAACGATTTTTCTTAAAATCTATGACTGATACACAGACATATAATAGAAATGTCTGTGGACTGATAGAATTTTACAAATATTGACACTAAATTAAATGGTTATTTGCCCATCATGCCCGATTCAAAATAATATAGAATAATACTTTATTGCAGACTAGATAAAATAATTTCTTGACAAAACTGGAATTAATCACGTAAAATATAGCATATTTTTTATATATGTTTAATTTTTTGATAGGGTGAACTTTGAGGGTAATTCAATACAAGTTAAAAGTAACTTATGGACTGAATATCAAATTGAACAACATAAGAGTATAATCGGCAACTATTTTCGTGTTCACGGTGTAAGTAAATAACACAACAATGCATATTTTTACTGTTTTTGATTTTTTAATGTGATTTCAAACAATTGTGCTACTTAGTTTGTGCAACCGTTTTCATCGGCAGTAGAGACTTGAAACAAGGAAGAATTTCGGTTTCGCGAACTGGCTACACTGTACGGATATTGTCTCTAAACATTTGGAGCATAGTTGCCAAAAGGCTGCCAAATTGAATCAGTCAGATGTCAAACTCGAAGCGGCTACAGCGTGGTCAGAAAATTTCCGACAGCTTTTTCGACGATTTCGAGGGCCAGTTTTGTGTTTTGACTATGATTTAAAGTGCTTTAGATAAAAAAAAGCATGAGCTTTTGTGTATGTTTATTTTAATACGATTTCACGCGTAGTTTCGAAGTAATCAATTTTTACTTACTGTGCTACCTAACAATTGTGAGACGTTTGTGTTACTTTTGTATCACTAGTTGCACAATTTCTGTGTCACCACAATTGTGCTACCATATAAGGTCGGGATTACACTAAAAAGAAAGGAAAAGAGTTAACTGATTTAACCTGCCTATGCAATAGGACAGGTACAAAATATTTTTTTGGAGTTGGTGTGATAAAGCAGAGCTACACCAAAACATGTTATTATTTAGTACCTGTCCTGTTGCATAGGTAGATAAAGTCGATACCTTTTTTAAAGTCTATTGAAAATGATCTACTTAAATTAAGTAAATTGTAAGTCAACGTTAATATTGGTTTTATTTTTTACCAAAGCAATATTTTCATCACCATCGTTACTTAACGTAAAACTTAAAAACATTAATTAGATTTAATTTCGTCTTTATTAACCCTGTATTGAAACAAATATCTATTTTTAAGATAAAATATTGTCCTTTATTTTAGCTCTCAATATAACCATGACTTTATAGTTGTATGCTACCATTTTGGGACACTATTGTGTCACTGTAGTAAAAAATTTTGTGCGACTTTTGTGTCACTGCAGCACAAAATTTTGTGTCACTATTGTGCCATTTGCGTCAATATTTTGGCTTTCACCCTTATGGTACCGCACACACTACGCAATATTATTGTTTTTTCACTCAGTCGCTCAGCAGCTTGATTCGTGTACTCATCGGTGGTTTAAAATGGACAGAAAGAAAAAAGTCGTTGCATTAATTACTGCACTTATTTTAAATAGGTAATTAAAAAACAAAGATATCGAAACGTTAAAAAAAAATGTCTACCCCAGGCGGGAATCGAACCCGCAATCTGAGGTAGACATTTTTTTAACGTTTCGTTAACTTTGAGTTTATTTGAGCGTTTTTTAACGCAAATTCAAAAACTATTATCTTTAGTATCACGATGGATGTTTTCTACAGCTCTGGATAAGTTTCCCATGTACCTATTCATAATAACAAATATCGCTTTTCTGTGAGATTAGTATTATTATTCACACTATTTTTGTCTTCCAGTGACCATTGGCGCGTAAACGTGAACAAAAAACAAACGTCCGCCTGTCTTGAAATCTTTTTTTCAACTAAAATATTGCCGCGCTCCCGCACACGTCAATATTATTGTCAATATTCCTGGCTCCTCCCAATATAGATGTGCCCGTGATCAGAATTTCTGGAAATCTACAATAATATTGAACAATACCGCAATACGGGCTGCACACACAATATTATTGACAATATGCACTTTATTGACAATATTATTGTGTGTGCGGCTAGCCTCACAACAACATCTCCTCTCAGGAAGACCAATTCGTCAAGACTATCAGTCGTCGTTATGAGATTGATAGATTGTTCATCTAAATGCCGATTTACATCAGACGAGCGAATGCTCATTCCCCAGTCTCACTCTAGTAAATTCTTCTAATGTAACAGACTCCGAGCATACTTTCGTTGTTCTTATGCATTCTATGGAATATTCTAAGAATGCTCGCTCGCTTGATGTGAACGGCACTAGAGCGTGTGAACAATATTGCCGAGAACTTACTCGACTGTACGGCTCAACTCAGCATGTTTATAATAATAAAGTACAAAGCTTGTACCTACTGTCCCACTGAAGCGCAAAGGTTCGCAAAGGCTTCCATCTTCGATCATCTAAACACATCAAGAGCCGGATCCACACCAGGCGCATGGGCTCGCGCGGCAGCCTCCATTTAGTGGCTTGCGAGCATGGCCTCGCGAGGCAGACTCGAGATGCACCCCCGAAACTCAGAGGCGAGGCTCGCGAGGCAGGTCGAGCCATTAGAAGTCCCCGAGAACCACCGTCCACATTGAACGCACAGCGTACCCTGAGGCACCTTTGATCGCGTCCCGTTTACCTACAGCCGACGGCTCGACCCCGAGGCACGCTTGGCCGAGGCAACGTGTGCCCGAGGCAGCCCGAGCCACGTCCACACCGGCTGAGGCATTGGCTCGCGAGGCTGCCTCGCGCGCGACCCGTGCTCGGTCGGTGTGGACGCTGCTATTCAAATCAACTCGATGGGTACCTATTAGATAAAATGCGGGCTGGCGGCTTGCGGGTTATAATGGTAATAAATAAAAATAATAACACCAAATTAACAACAAAAAGAAATGTCATTTTGTTTATTTAGTAGGTACAGCTACATTGGTTACGCCTATGCCTGCACCTGAGCTAAGCCATCTACTTGCATTTCAAACGGCACTCCAAACCCCTGCGGGCTGCGAGCCGCACGTCTCGGTGATGATGTGATAGGGTTATTTTTTAACAATTTTAGTTTTTGCTTAGTAGTCAAGGGGAATAGTCGTTTCACTCTTAAGAGCTCTTCGGAGTCTATCTCGGCATCAAGATGAAGTAATTTTCTTAATAGTTCTAACATTTGTTTTTGACTGGCATTTGCACCTAGATTTTGTACCGACACCTTCAATCTTTCGAGCTGTTTCTCAAACTCAGCCGACATCTTTTGTCTGAACGGGTCCCCATTCGATTTGAGACGATGTGGTGTGCTTTCAATTTCCTGACCCAACTCTTCGTCGTCGTCATAATGGTTCAAATTGATGACAACAGGTCTGGTTTTCTTTTTACTTCTGACATTCTCATCGACACTAAACAAATATTCCATATCGTAACTATTGGAATTTGAACTTTTATTAATTTCTGATGATTTCTTATTCCTTCCTTTGAGTTTTTTATTCAGCCTGCCCAGGAGTCCGTTGAAATTGTCTAGGTCGACTACTATCGCGTCGAGTTCCTCGTTGATCTTGTATTTCTTGCCGTACCGCTCCAGCTCAGTCTTCAGGTTGTCGTCAGAGCGCGTCGGCTGGCCGCACCTGGTGCCTCGGCATCGCAGCTGCTGCTTTTCTTCGTCTTCTTCATCTCTGTCTTCGCTCCTCGGTCCGCAACCACACCTTAAGTCGTTACACCGCAGTACCTGCCGGTTCTCGTTATCGTCATCGTCTTGGTCCTCGCTCCTCGGTCGGCACCCGCACCTCAAGCCTGTACCGCATCTGTCGCCATCACCCCCGCATCTGTCACCTACACATCTCATGCTATCTTCCTTATCAATGACATTACTCAGTTCAGATTCCAGTTCGACAAGCAATTGTTGGACTTCGTTTCCTAGACCAGCGTTACTGACAACTTTACTAAGACCGCGACCGACCTTTCCAACTAATTTATCAGCAAATTGCCCAAGTTGCAAGTTAAGATTTTGAATGTTCACTACGTTGGTGGCAGACCTATCGCTGGCCGGATTGGTGTTATGTCTTTTGTGGTGGTCGGAAGATTGCAGCTTGAGATGTTCAAGAACCTTATTGAAGTCAACGCCGTGGTGGAGTTGGTTGTTCACCTTTGCAGTCGCGATCTTCCGTTGTGTGGACACCGCTGCCAAAGCCAGTACGATAGCCACTTGAGACATTTTAAACGACATTTCAATTTGTTTTTTTTTTGTTATTTAGACTTACATAATTCAGTTACCTTCTAAGTTGGCGAGTCAGAAATAATTGGGAGAGAATAAAAGAGTTTTTAATTGACCGTGTGATTGAGTGTATGTGTCACCAATGCGCAATAATTAATTTTGATTGAAAAACAATTGCTATTTGGGTTCAGAGCGTGTTTTGTTTCTGTCTCGTATTAAAAAATGCTAGTCCTACATGGATTGGGCGATTGATTTTCATTATAAAGTTAAATAGCAAGCAGGCATGGCATGGCGGCTCCCTTGAAGAATACTATCCCTCTCTCTTCCATTGGGTGTCCTAAATGGCGACTAACGGACTAAAAATTACACATTCATCCAACAGCATAGAGCGGCGATGAGCTCACCACCTATTACACTGATCACATGTGCAGTTGTAATTTGGTGAAACGCGGACTATGGCAGAGGACTCAAATAAAATCAAATCATAATCCCTTTATTCAAGTATAAGGTATTATTGAATCGTCCAAAAATATTTTTTACTGCCCTTTATAGGGTTATGGGCGGGTAGGTATATGAGTGCTTCTGTGGTCCTCATTGCTCTGCAGTCTCTGACTAGCCCTTAAGGGATAATAATCGTAAATGTTTTATATTCGTATCTTTCTTTAGTTAACCAAGCAACTCCTCGGTGGTAGTAGGCTTTTAAATATTATAGAGGAATATTATATATTATACACGGCTATTCCACACGGCACCATGAAAATGTATTAGTAGGTCATGGATCATAAGACCGCCGGCGGACGCGAAACAATTTATTTTTTGCGGTTGGTTCTAGTTTTACGATCCTCAACAAAATCTTTGGCCTTTTTGTGATATGATAAAAATGATTTTTTAATCCTCTTGATCAAAAAGACCGTCATTGTAGCGTTCTAGAGCGGGGCTAAAATAGCTTTTCTTTCGCATATGGGATAAAGTAATTTTTTTTAATTTTTGTCTGTCACATGACAATGAGCCTACCAAAAACGAAAAAGTATTTAGTCTTAGGTAGAATAATCATGAATAAAGACTCGACTTATTACTGTTTACTTAGATCAACAACTTTTTTGAGATAGTTATTATTAGAGTTTATGGTAAAATTAGTCATTATTTGAATCTATGGACAACACAGACCACGCCCACACAGTCCACGCTTCAGCAAGAAACAACTGCACAGTCTGCACATGTGCTTAGGTGGTGAGCCTTTAGCCCGTTAGTCGCTTTTACGACACCCAAAGGGAATCTCTATTCCCTTGAGAGGGGTTGGTAGTATTATTTTGATGAGGCCATCGCCGCTCTTTGCTGTTGAATGTATGTGCAGTCTTTAGTCCATTAGTCTTCTTTTACGACACCCAAGGGAATGGAGGGGTTGGTAGTATTATTTTGAAAAGCTCATCGCCGCTCTATGCTGTTGGAGGTATGTGCAGTCTTTAGTCCGTTAGTCGCCTTTTACGACACAGAAGAGAAGAGAAGGGTTGATAGTATTATTTTTTGATGAGCCTATCGTCGCTCTATGCTGTGCGATGTATGTGCAGTATTTAGTCCGTTAGTCCCCTTTTACGACACCGAAGGAAAGTGAGGGGTTGGTAATATTATTTTGATGAGCCCATCGTTGTCCTATGCTGTTGGATGTATGCGCAGTCTTTAGTCCGTTAGTCGCCTTTTACGACACCGAAGGGAAGAGAGAGGATGGTAGTATTATTTTGATGAGCCCATCGCCGCTCTATGCTGTAGGATGTATGTGCAGTCTTTAGTCCGTCAGTCGCCTTTTAGGACACCCAAGGGAAGAGATGGAAAGACTGCACATACCTACTATCCAACAGCATAAAGCGGCGATAGGCTCATCAAAATAATACTACCAACCATTCTATTCCCATGGGTGTCGTTAAAGCAACTAACGGGTTAATTTTTAATAAAATAAAACAAATCATATTGTATTGGATTGTTTTATTTTCTCGCATTCGTAGTGAAAAACATAGTGTAACACACGGCGCTAAAAACCCATTAAAACTCGGTTTCTATTTACTCCCTCGCTAAAGCTCGGGAGTAAAACTACCTCGTATATAATGGGTCATTTTAGTCCCTTGTATAACAATCTACTATTGCACGATTCAAAAATGCTTACTTATTACCAATGACTAGTTGAATAAAGATATTTCTATCTTAGACAATAAGATACTACCTAATCTATGGCTATGCGCCACTACTGATAAGGCGGGTTATGTTTCGATAAACTAAGTATATCGAAGAGGTTTAGATGTAAGTGGAGCGGAGAGTGGGGGAGCTCCTCCAATCTCCACGATGGCGCAGCGGCTAGGTTTTGGCTTGCGATCTCGCCCGCTAAGCAACTTTTGTAATGCCGGGTCGCTGGATAGGTGACTAAATTAAAAACATCTCGAGCTTCTCCGTGCTTCGGAAGGTACGTTAAGCCATTGGTACTGGTTGTTGTGTTAAGATCACAGTCGTTAAAACCCACCGACCCGCCGCTTGGGCCAGCGTGGAGGGTTATGGCCCAATAGCCCCACGTGCTATTGTCGACGTGGGAGGCCTGTGAACAGCAGTGGGACGTTTAAAGGCTGATGATGAAGACGTAAGTGCTCTATGCTATGACAAGCAAGAAGAATATCGAGACTACTTTTGTTACCTACCCATCTGGTACTGAAGGGAAGTAAAGTACTACTAGTACTATTGTCCCTCTGTACTTCATCATTGAAATCATACCACCATCGCCCTTTTACCACTGAACCTCCAGACGTACTGAAGGATATCATCCCACCTAGTAGAAGTTCCACTATGTCGCACTAAACGCTTCATGTCATCATTTTTGCTGCGCATTGGCAAGGAGTGGAATTCTCTGCCATCGTCTGTGTTCCCAAAAACTTATAACCTGAATGCCTTCAAGGCGAGAGTTAATAGGCATCTTCTGGGGCAGCTCACTCCATCGTAGACCTCATCTACGCTCACCATCAGGCGAGATCGAGGTCAAGAGCTGTCTTTATATTATTAAGCATTAAAAAATAATTAAAAAACAAGTCATCATTGAAACCAAATGCGGGAAAGTGATCAAGTAATCAAATGCATCTAAATACTATGCTTCGAAAAATCCGAAATCACACTTTGCTCGACACATGTGTGAATTGAACTCCGGACCTTCGGATATCGAGCTGAGCGCTCGACTACTCGGCCACCTGGGCGTTCTAGGCGGATCTAGGTACTAGGTAGTTGTAATGTCGTGTCGTTTTACGACACCCAAGAGAAGAGAGGGCCTGGTAGTATTCTTATCGTGAGCCGCTAAATCAAACGGCACTTTTTTAAGAATAACAATATTTATTTGCATAAAACAAATATTTATTTCCGGACCGTTACGACTTAAGGATCTTCAAGACACGAGCCTATTCCTTCCTTGACCACCTCCTTGGTCGAGTGGTTTGTACACCGGTTTTTATGGTGTCGCCATTTCTGAGGTCCCGGGTTCGATCCCCGGTCGGTTTAGAAACTATGGTTTTTCTAAATTGTCTTGGGTCTGGGAGTTTTCTATGTAAGTATAATAAGTATGTATTGAAGTATTTTAAGTATGTTTATCCGTGGTCTAGTAACCATTTAACGAGTTTCATAACGTAGCTTCTCTTGGGCTAGATAATTGGTGTGAGTTTTTTTATTTATTTCTTTATTTAAAGGCCGGCAACGCGTCTGCGATTCCTCTGCGGGTGGTGTCCATGGGCGGCGGTGATTACTCTCCATCAGGTGACCCACCTGCTCGTTTGCCTCCTTCTTAAAAAATAAAATAAAAAATAAAACATGGTTTATATTATGGAGATATGTTATACGTAGGTAGAAAAGTTGTTATAATGTCTTTTTTTGACATCTGGATGTCAACAAGTCTGTTGATCTCTTACCTATTTTTTGGATTTTAAAATAAACAAGTCTTTCTTTTAAAGTGCTTATAATCATACAAGTTAAGTACATCTGTGCTGAGTGTCGTGTATTGTTGTCCAGTGTATTAGTACGGAGGAAAATTGGATAATTAAAATCGATAACATTAGAAATAGTGTGAAACTACCTTAAACATTAAGAAACAAACATTTTGTAACAACTACTTTTGTTTTCATCACTGTTTACAAACTAATTTGTGGTGGATACGTGCCCTGTGTAAATCAACTTTATGACTGCCGGGATAGCATCCCTTTTATAGTATTTATATCGATTTTGTGGATCAATTGACTTCAACGCCATCTACCGGTTGCCTCAGGAACTAGCGCGTTGCAAATCGATGAAAATTTGCTTCTGCTGCTACGCTGCCCGAGTCCTGCATCTTTCTTGGGTGCGCTGATAGACATTGTAAGCCATTACCGCTAGGTGTCGTCGTGATTGTTATTTTGTGTCGCCCTTGTTGTTTACCTACTACTAAACAAGATGGTCAAGTGCGGAGGTTGTGGGAAATTCCTTTCTGCGTCGGATTGTGTACAATGCATTAAATGCAACACAGCCTATCATAAGGAGTGCGTAGGCATGCCGGACGCTGCATCAGTTAGGTCTAAGGCTTCATGGGTTTGCCCGGGGTGCAAAATAAAGGTCCCTAGGGTGGACAACACCTCCACTCCCGTAAAAAATATTACGGAAACAAACCGCGCGACCGCGGCCGGCGGCAGTCCCATCCGCCTAGACGACACAGCGCACAACACTACAGAGGAGTTTAAAATCGATCTTGCATTCGAAATCCGTTCGTTTCGTAGCGAGCTTAAAGCAACCAGGGATGAAGTTCATCAATGCCGCCTGGATATATCTGAGTTCAAGGCCACGTTGAGCGTTTTTGATGTTAGAATGGGCGAAATTGAGAGCAGGTTGTCAGTGTTGGAGAGCAGGTGCGAGCAGCCAGTGCCGTCAAATATCGAGGCACTCGAGGAAACCATCGCTGGACTTAAATCACAGCTGAACGACAGGGACCAAGAAGCGCTCTCGAACGATATCGAGATATTCGGTTTACCCGAAGAAAAGGGGGAAAACGTCATGAACGTGGTCGGTAATAAGTATGCTGTCTACGACCTTGGGAGTGCCATTCGAGGATAGGGACGTCGTTCGAGTGGGGAGAGTCGGGTCAACTCGCCGAAACCGGGAGGAAGGTGACCCACAACGGCCGCGCATTATTGCGGTGCAATTCGCGCGCCGAGCTACGCGGGATCAGTGGCTGAGCGCGGCTCGCGTGCGCCGCAACATAGCCGCGGCCGACACTGGCGCCGCCGGCGGCGCAACCGGGAAGCCTAGCGGCGGCGTTTACATTAACGAACGTCTAAGCCGCGTCAATCGTCAGCTGTTCTTCCAAGCACGTCAGGCCGGAAAGAAAAGTAATTGGAAGTATGTGTGGTCCAGAGATGGCAAAATATTGGCACGGAAAGAGGACGGTCATAGTGCACAACTTATACGTCATGAAAAGGACTTATCTATTTTTTTTTAAATTTTAAGAGTTGGATCGTCCGTTTTTTCTGCATGTTATATTGTGATTTATATTGTTTGTCTACTATTTGTTTTGTTGTCTTGGGTCTCACGGTCACAGGTACAAGGGATAATTACATTGGCATAGAATTGGTACCAAACTTAATAGATTTTGATAATTTGACTTTTTTACTTTTAAAATATAATTTAAAAAATATTTGTGTTGCCATAAAAAATCATCTTTGTTATATTATTGTTAATGTTCCTAACTGCAATTTATTCCTAATCTTAAATTCCGTTAATATTATATCTACAGCCTATTCCTACAATCAATATGTAATTACTAAGGACTTACCTATTTACAAACTACTTCAAACCTCCAATTATATTATTATTATATTAGTATCCTACACCTACATTAATTTTTATTTATTTGCAACTAGCTATATTTACAAACATTTACATACTATAATTTTATATAAGTACTTACAAGACTTCGTGCGCGGGAAACCAATAGTAGTGCAATGTATTTACAATGAGCGCTATAATGTTTCTCATGTGGCTGACTTTGCTACATGGTAATGGCTCCTAAAATTAATCTTAAGTTGGGTTTCTTTAATGCGGGCTCACTAGGTACGAACCATGACGACTTTATCTCATTTCTCGGTCCGAGCGGTATTGACATTATGGCTATAAATGAAACTTGGCTGCGCCGTGGTGAGGAGGGCCGCGCGCCCGCGGTGCCCGGGTACCGGCTGCGTCACACGCCCCGCTCGCTGAGCGTACGTTCAGGTCGTGGTGGGGGTGTTGGGTTTTACGTTAGAAGGGGTGTCAGCGCACGCACTTGCTTGGTTCCAATCGAATCCAAGTATGAAACGATTGAGCAGATGTGGCTAAAACTGAATGTTAACGGGAAGACTATCGTAATTGGCACAGCGTATCGTCCTCCATGGTTGGAATTAGAGCTATTTCTAGATGCCGTTACAAACTCTATTACTGCTCTGGGGGGCTGTGATAATTTTGTGCTCCTGGGGGATTTTAACGTAAATTTATTGAGTACTGGTGATGCTAGGGTTAAACGGTTGAACGACTGTCTTAACTGTCTAAGTCTTAAACAGTTAGTCGCTTCCCTAACCCATTTCACACACACCAGTGAATCGTTAATTGATCTCGTGTGTACTGATCTTACAGCAAAGCGTATATCGGTGGAAGCCTTAGGTAACCTGATTGGACATGCAACTATTATTTGCGAATTTAACGTTAAAAAAGAGAAGTGTAAGCCGCTTACAGTACATTATAGGCCCCTCAAAAACATTAATATTGATAATTTTAATAAAGATTTATTTATTTTAAATTTTAATAGTTTGTATTTGCTGACTACAGTGAATGAAAAGGTTGAAGCGTTTATCAGATACACCTTGACAGTTTTCGATACACATGCGCCGCTTAAAAAGTGCCTTATTAAAGAGCCCGCTCCCCCCTGGATCACAGATAATATCAAGTTAATGATGAGATTGAGAGATAACGCGTTGGCTAAGTACAGGAAAAACAAATCACTGCCACGAAAACATTACTACAAGCAATTAAGATCATTGGTGATTACATCTTTATACAACGAAAAAGCTGCTTATTTTCGATTTAATATCAATAAAAAGATTAACGACCCCAAATCTTTGTGGAAAAATTTAAAGACCAATATTTTGCCATCTAATAAGAATTTTGAATTGCCAGCTCACTTTAATGACCCGAATATAATAAATACTAATTTTATTAATGTCCCTGGAAATTCACAAACTAGCATTTCAAATTTAACATTTTATGAATATCACAGACTTTGCGACACCTCTTTTACGCTCGATACCGTCAGCCGTGACTATGTCTCTAAAATAATTCTGAAACTAAATTCTAACGCAGTTGGTTCTGACGGTATATCATTGGAAATGCTTCTTATGACTTTGCCGTTCACGTTGCCGTACATATGTGACATCATTAATAGCTCAATAGAGACATCTGTTTTTCCTGACTGCTGGAAAACTGCCATAGTGCGACCACTACCTAAGAATTCTAACCCAATAGACATTAAAGACCTTCGTCCGATTAGTATTCTTCCTTGCCTTTCTAAGATCTTAGAAAGAGTGGTTTGTCAGCAACTTACTGATTATCTTGAAAAAAATGATATTCTTCCACAATTTCAGTCAGGCTTCAGGAAGAAGCGAGGTACTACCACGGCGTTGATCGATGTAACAGATAACATATTAACAGCTCAGGAGGAAGGCATGTGTACATTGCTCGTATTATTGGACTACTCACGCGCTTTCGATGCTATAAATTTAAATTTACTATTGTCTAAAATGCACTCATACGGTTTTGGCCGCGGGACTGTCCTTTGGTTCGACAGCTACCTTAGCAACCGAAAGCAACTTGTAAGCCTGCGTTTAGGAGATGGAACCATTTTGCAATCAAGTCCTGAGTCGCTCGATAGAGGAGTCCCTCAGGGTTCAATATTGGGTCCGATCCTGTTCAATTTGTACTGTGCCGACGTCATGAAATGTATAGAAAACTGCAAGTATCATATTTATGCAGATGATATTCAGCTCTATATATCTTTTAAACCAAGCAATTATGAGATTGCAGTGAAGGGGTTGACTGATGACTTAAACCGGATTTCAGGGTGGTCAAATATAAACTGTCTGTTGTTAAACCCAAAAACGACAAAATATATGTTGTTTGGTACAAAAAAACAAATAAGTGATTTGCCAACGGCACTAAACATCACGCTAAATGGGGAGCCAATTGAGAGAGTACATATAGCTCGAAACCTCGGACTTAATACTGACGAAAGCTTAAGATTTGAAGAGCATATTGCTGAATCGGCCAGGAACTGCTTTTACAGACTAAAGTTACTTTACAGAATAAGGCCATTTCTGTCCGAGGAGTTGCGTGTGCAGTTAGTCGAGTCGCTGGTACTGTCTAAGTTAAATTATGCTGACGCTGTTTACGGCCCACGTTTACTCTCAAGGACTGAGCTGCTAATTCAGCGCGTTCAAAATGCATGTGCTAGATTTTGTTTCTCAATTCCGGCTAGAAGTCACGTCACTCAATACTTCAACGAGAATCTGATTCTCAAGATGAAAGCAAGACGCAAATTACATTTGGCATGTTGACTGTTTGGAGTTATTAAATTCAAGGAACCTGCATATTTATTTAACAAACTTGACTGGATCGGTTCCAGGAGGCAATGCGAGAGAAGACTATGTTCCCAGCAACTGTCCACTAAGCCTCATAGGTCCGCATCCTTCAGGGGTGCCTTTCGGTACGCCGCGGCCAAGATATGGAATAATATCCCGCCGCCCTTGAGAGTTGCAAATTCCTTAGCAGTATTTAAAGAGCATCTGAAAATTACTTACTTAGTTCACAACTGGACTTGGGTATGTGCAATGCTAACATATAATTCATTTAGGCGGTGAGATATTTCTTTTTTCCATGTGTATGAGTGTATGTTTGTGTGTATGAGTTGTGTGTGTGTGTGTATGTGTGTGTGTGTGTGTGTGTGTGTGTGTGTGTGTGTGTGTGTGTGTGTGTGTGTGTTTGTTTTAAGTACCATACGAGGACGTGGGCCTGAATACACAAGGCACATCCGAGGACGTTTTCAATCCGAGGACTTTTTCGTGGGTCCTCGGTTTGACTTGACTACGCCATCGTACTCTAGGTGCGATTGTGAACCTTCCTGTATACTTAATAAGAAAAAGTCAAGGAATCCTCGGATTGGTCTTGAAAATTTCGGTTCACACACCGACAGAGTGTGAACACTAGGCGGCGCCACTATCGATTTGTACACACTCGCTATACACCGACTCATGTTTGTTGTACTGTGTGAGGACTTATGTGTAAATTTTACACTCAAGACCTCGTATTGGTGTCAGTACCTGACAGTGTGTATTTAGATCCTCATATGGATACATTTTCACGTCGTGATCAAAGAGTGTTGTTTTTCCGTCTTTCCGTAAGCAAAGTAAGTATTTTTACAAGCTTTTATTTAGTTTCACCTGTCCGTTTGCAAATTAAATTTCATCCACTTCCCGGTTACCGATAGAGCTGAAATTTTGTATACATGTGTAAATCGCGTGACAATGCAATATTATGATGACATGGTGCTGATCTGATGATGGAGCTGGAAGGTGGCCATAGGAACTTTTCAAAGAAACGACACAATCTCATCGAGTTTGGGCTCGTTTGAATCGTCTTGACGAGTAGTTTGTCTTTCAATGGTAACCACGGTCTGATGATGGACCTGGAAGGTGGTCATAGGAACTCTGTAATGAAACGACGCAACCCCATCGAGTTTCGGCTCGTTGCATTCGTCTTGATGAGTACTTGCTTTTTAGATTGTTACCAGGGTCTGATCTGATGATGGAGCTGGAAGATGGTCATAGGAACTCAGTAAAGAAACGATGCAACCTAATCGAGTCTCGGCTCGTTTGATTCGTCTTGCTTGACGAGTACTTTTGTGCTAGATGGTAACCAGGGTCTGATGATAGAGCTGGAAGATGGCCATAGCAACTCAGTAAATAAACAACATAACCCCATCGAGTATGGGCTCGTTTGAATTGTCTTGACGAGTACTTTTGTGCTAGTATAAGTTTAATACTAACTAATAATAGGTAATGTACCTATCTCACGATATGGGATTATTGTGACGTAGACGAATATTGTTAATTATCGTTAAAGATTGCAATGTAGGTACTTATACAATGATATTTTTCTTATCAGGTTTAAATTATTATTTTATAAAAAGCATATTTTCTTTAATTTTAAACCGTTTTATTTAGCTTGCCCTGTTTATTTCTTTGAGTCAAATCCAGTAATTAAAATTAGACCCACTTCCTGTTGACGGATTGATCTGAAATTTGGTAGGCACCTTTAGTTCTAATAAGAATATAATTTAATTCATTTGGTATCATTGTAAATCCAAGATGGCCGCCACTACAAAATGGCGGATTACATATTTTATCACTACATCCTCAATAGGGGTATCAAATGAAAGGGCTTGATTAGTAGAACAGAGTTCTCTATGAAATAAAATGAGAATCCAATATAGCCGCCAAAAAAATAGCAGGTTCATTTTTCTTATGACAACCCCTTCAATTTTGGTATTAACCGATTCGTTGCCTCATCCTCCAGATGAAAGTTACACTCAGGGCCCCATACAAAATAAGCGTGACACGGGAGGCGTGTCATGATCCCCGCGTATTGGTGACACTACTCTCGTGTCATAGGCCCCGCTCAAGTTATTATTGCGTTCTAGCGGATTCTGGCGCAATGAGCGTTAGTCTGTGTTTGTAACTTGAAGAACTACAATAAGTTTGTGTTTTAGAGTACAACAACATGGAAATTAATAAGAAACTGGAGCTTAAAAGTAAGTTTCTATTTTTTTAAGCAGATGTCGTAAACCTTTTTTACGATCTAGTCGTATTTCTTTAGTCTATCGACTTGCAAATCGGCGTTAATCATCTTCTAATAAAGCATTTAAAGTAAGCAACCTCTTTGTAGGAGTGTGCTACTTAATCACGAAACATGGAACACGAATAACTCCATCAAGAAATTAGTTAGAGATTCGATATACTTACCGAGATATGTTTCGTGATGGAATACCACACCCTTTGGAGAGATTAGTAGCACTATGTCCCATTTGCGAATGGTCACGTCGCGGATGGTCCCGTTTTTTTGGGTTATGAATGGGTTTGCTCTTGATCCCGATCAAGCCCAGGGGTAATACAGGATCCACGATGGAGCAAGCTAACTCAGAAGGTGCCTATATTCACCCTTGCGTAGAAGATAGATGGGTTATGAGTAGGTACTCGGAAACACAGACGCAGGGAGGGAGTTCCACTCCTTTGCTGTACGCAGTATAAAACGTTTCGTCCACTAGGATCCCCTAACCCGATCCCCCAGGGGATCCCCGTGAATGCATCTGTTCATCAGAATCCCCTTAAACAAAAATAAGTATAAAAAGATGCTATCACACTGAGTCCGATTTATATTAAAAATAAGTAGGTATTTTGATCTATAACTTTATTTTAACTGGCTAGTGCAACTAAATGCAATCTTTTTGTTTATCAAATGACGTTATCAATAATAATATCAATCCAATGACATGCATATCCTGTATTTTTTAATTTTTTTTAACATATTATCCAAAAATGTTAAAGTTAGAAAGTTATATGAAATCCTGGCTCAAAAATGACGGTGTTAGAAAAATGTGGTCTGTTTTCAGCGAAAGACATCGGACTAATAACTGCAGCGAAAGTTGGAACTCGGGTTTAATCAAAATGATTGGTCGAAAACGCCCCAACATTGTACAGTTACTGAACGAATTAAAAACAGATGCTGAACAAAAGCGAAGGCAACCGAAAAAAGCTCGCATAACTGGTTATTAAAACTAGTTACCATGATGGATTAAACCGCAAAACGGATCAAATCGCAACTGATAAGTTTATACAGCAAATACAGTTAGAATGATTAAATAATGATATAACAGTAGGTCATTTCTTAGAAATTGTAAAATAAGATAAAATATCTTATATAATTTATTTGTTTCCTGTTTTTTTTTAATGTCAATAAAAATACTCAGTGTGACATTGACTTTATGTACTTTTATTTAAAGGGGATTCTGATGAACAGACGGGTTCGCGGGGATCCCCTGGGGGATCGGGTTAGGAGATCTTAGTGGACGAACCCGTATAAAAGATGTTGAGTAGCGCTTTGTGCGACATTTAGGAATATCCACCAAGAAAGGGTGGTAGCCCGCAGTGCGTCTGGATGTCCGATGGAAGAAGGGGGATGGCGGTATGAGCTCATGCAGCTCCAGAGTACACTTTCCCAAGTACAGTCTGTAAAAGACCGATAAACAGGCAACTTTGCAGCGGTGAGCTATGGTGTAAAACTTGCTCTTCACCAGTTCTTTGTCGCCAATTAGCCTCTCAGTTCTGCATTGAATCGTGTCCAGTGCAGCTAGTTGCTATTTCGTTGAGCCGTCCCATAGGTGACTGCAATATTCCATGCAAGATCGGACTTGAGCTTTATAGAGAGTTGAAAGCTGTCCCGGCGTGAAATATCGCTTGACCTTATTTAGGACGCCCAGCTTTTTGGCTGCAGATTGAGCCTTAGATTCGATGCTGGTGTCGAAGTTGAGGTCTGAAGACAACTGCATGCCCAGAAGACGAGACTGTCGGTCTATCAAACAGAGAGGCAAATAAACTTGCTTTCTCAGCTGCAGAATAAGCCAGCGACTCGTCAGGTTTCTGCATGGGTGGTGACATACGGCAACGGCAGAAATTCGCCTCGGCTGACTTCGAAAGGAACCAGAACTGTTTACTACCGCTCGGGTAGAGGATGACAGTTTCGTCCCTTTTCGGCTGATGTGGTCGAATCTCGCCTTTCTAATAATGCCGGATTACATTCGTAATCGCATCGGCAGTACACGAAGGGTCGCTCGAAGCGAAGCATGTTTGCCGCCAGGAATAAGATTCAAAGAAATTACGCATCTCGTCCCAATCTGCTGACTCGTATCGCCATACTTACCTCGGGCCCCTAGGGCTCATATCCGGAAGAGAGCAGATCGATACGGATTTCACCACACAATGGTCGGACGTTCCCAGCGGGGCTGAGACCGATATTGAATGCTTGTGTGGATCGGTTGTCAGCAGTAAGTCAAGATAATTGGGTGTGTGGCCAACGATAACCGAAATTCGCGTCGCTTGATCCACCAGCTGAGTGAGATTTAGTGCTAGGGAAAACCTTCGCGCTTCTCTCCCAGCATGGTCAATCTTCTGGAACGGTTACAGACACTCTTTGTGGTGAGCGTTGAAATCCCCCAGAAAGACAAGCTCCGCCGCTGGATACCGCTGATTTGTTAAGTCTGCCGTCTAAATGAGGTAGTCAATGAGCCGAGTCGCCTCCTGGTCACCGCTATGCGATCGGTAGACACTGACGTTATCTACCCCAGTGTCCACCAGAAGCCAAATAACGGAGAACCCGGATTTTTCAAAGCAATGAAGACGCCTACAGCAAATGTCATCGCTATTCTCTTACACGCTCACATGCACTCTCATATACAAATAAACCTTATAATCTGGTATTTGTGTTTTTTTTAAATATTAAAATTATTAATCAACAAAAGAAAGTAGTCATGTAATATTCCTCGAGGAGCTCGATGGCGCAGAAGCGGTTAGCGCAGTCTGCCTACGATTGCGGAGGTTAAGCAACTTTCGCATACTTATTAATTACACACTTACATAGGTACACATTTTCATCAATGTAGTTTGACGAAATATTTCCCATTTCGGTTCCCAAAATGAGTTTTATAATTTAAAATATTAATTATGCAATTTTAAAAACGACTTAATAACATTAAACTATGTTTTTAATTAAAAAAAAACACATTTAAACTGATTTTTAATTACTTAATTTTACTTTTTACATTCGGGTTCGAAAAGTCAGGATTAAAAACCTGAGTTGTCCGTTCAAACGTGTTTTATTTAAACGTGTAGGGTTCGCGTAAACTTTAGAAAACAATAAGTTTAATGTTTTAATTTTTATAAGCAAAGAAAGTATAAGTTTGGAAAAAGGTTTGTAACCTCTGATTAAAAGTTTATCTCAGTTAATCAAAAAACCAAGCACTGTACGCCAAACTGCGCCTAATTCTAAGAACAATGATATATTTAACTTTAACTTTAGTCTGTTTTTGGTTGACCTATAGTATTTTTTTGCGTGACACGCCAGCCGTGTCACAGGCTCCCTGTGAATATTTGGCGTGACACGCTAGTCGTGTCATCGGCCACGAATCAGTTAAATAAAAGGTCTTGCCTAGTAGAATAGATTACACTATGAAAAAAAATAAAAACCAATTTGGTCGCCAGCAAAATGGCAGGCAAATTTTTTTTTCACTACCCCTTCAATATGGGTATCAAATGAAAGGGCTTGAGTAATAGAATACTGTTTAAAAGTTTTGATATATTTTTAAATCTAAGATGGCCGCCGGAAATGCCAGATTTCATATTTGTTTCAATATGGGTGATAGATATCAAATGAAAGGGCAAGTTGAATGAATTAAAAAGAATAAGAAGTAAGTATGATAAACTTTTCATTCTTTTTAAATCGTAATAACAAAATTAAAATAAAAAATAAAGATTAAAATGATGTAGACAATGTACTAAAAGCTAAAACATAATTCTGTAGGTCTTAGGTACCAGTCATCAAACTACTCTCCTCATCATTCTAGAACATTGATCAGATAAAAAAATAAAATCGTTGGGCGTGTGAAATTTCTATCAAGTGAACGATTTTTTTTTGTCTGATCAATGCCCTAGAATGCCCTAGATTGATGAGGAGAGTGGTGTGATGACTGGTACCTAGGACCTACCGAATGCTTTTTTAGCTTTTCGTACATTGTCAACATCATTTTAATCTTTATTTTTAATTTTAATTTCAAAAATTTCTTTACTATTTTTTTTTAAATAGACGATCATAACTTTTAGTTCAATCTTCATTATTGACGAACGCTCTAGTCGAGTGGCTCGCACGCCGGCGGACTCTTATGTCGCTATCTCTGATGTCCCAGGTTCGATTCCCAGCTGGGTCAATGCAGAATCAGAGCAATGTATGTGATGTTGTCTAATATTTTTAACGGACTTCTGAAAGGAGTAGGTTATCAATTCTGTTGTATATGTTTCTTTAATGTATTTTCAGGTTACACTGATTTGGATGTTTTTTTTTGTATCGATAGGTTTTAATCGTTACATTTAAAATATGGTGAAGATATGATGAAGACCCTTGGCGACAGGCGACAAAACTCCTCAATGACGAATGATCAAGTTGTGATTGGTTATTGTATTAAATACAAAGAAAGTAGCTGGTACCTATGAGTAGACAAGGGATCACAGACTTCGTAGATACCTTATGGAACTCCTTAATAACCGACGTACAAATATTGTGATTATTATGTTGAGTACCAAGAAAAGTAGCTGATTAGGTAACTATAACTAGTTAAGGAGAGCTAAGTATCCCAGACTTCATAGATACTATATGGAACTCCTCAATGACCGACAGTACACATATTATGATTGGTTATCATGTTGACTACGAGGAGAAGTAGCTGGTTAGGTAACTATCAATGAGCAAAGGATCTCAGACTTCACAGATACCATATGGAACTCCTCAATCACCAACAGTACACATATTGTGATTAGTTATCATGTTAAGTTCGAAGAGAAGTAGCTAATTAAGTAACTATCAATGAGCAAAAGATCCCAGACTTCACAGACACCATATGGAATTCCTCAATCACCAACAGTACATATATTGTGATTGATTATTATGTTGAGTACGAAGAAAAGTAATTGCTTATATAACTATCAATTCGCAAAGGATCACAGACTTCAGAGATACCCTATAGAACTCCTCAAAGACCAACAGTACACATATTATAATTGGTTATTATGTTGAATACAAAGAAAAGTAGCTGGTTAGGTAACATTCAACGAGCAAAGGATCCCAGACATCAGAGATAGCATATGGAACTCCTCAATGACCGACAGTAGACATATTTCGATTTATTATTATGTTAAGTATAAAAAAAGTAGCTGGTTAGGTAACACTCAACGAGCAAAGGATCCCAGACTTTACAGATACCATATGGAACTCCTCAATCACTAACAGTACACATATTGTGATTAGTTATCATGTTAAGTTTGAAGAGAAGTAGCTAATTAAGTAACTATTAATGAGCAAAAGATCCCAGACTTCACAGACACCATATGGAACTCCTCAATCACCAACAGTACATATATTGTGATTGATTATTATGTTGAGTACGAAGAAAAGTAGCTGCATATATAACTATCAATTCGCAAAGGATCATAGACTTCAGAGATACCCTATAGAACTCCTCAAAGACCAATAGTACACATATTGTGATTGATTATTATGTTGAGTACGAAGAAAAGTAGCTGCTTATGTAACTATCGATGCGCAAAGGATCACAGACTTCAGAGATACCCTATAGAACTCCTCAAAGACCAACAGTACACATATTATAATTGATTATTATGTTGAATACAAAAAAAAGTAGCTGGTTAGGTAACATTCAACGAGCAAAGGATCCCAGACATCAGAGATAGCATGTGGAACTCCTCAATCACCAACAGTACACATATTGTGATTAGTTATCATGTTAAGTTCGAAGAGAAGTAGCTAATTAAGTAACTATCAATGAGCAAAAGATCCCAGACTTCACAGATACCATATGGAACTGCTCAATCACCAACAGTACATATATTGTGATTGATTATTATGTTGAGTACGAAGAAAAGTAGCTGCTTATATAACTATCAATTCGCAAAGGATCACAGACTTCAGAGATACCCTATAGAACTCCTCAAAGACCAATAGTACACATATTGTGATTGATTATTATGTTGAGTACGAAGAAAAGTAGCTGCTTATGTAACTATCGATGCGCAAAGGATCACAGACTTCAGAGATACCCTATAGAACTCCTCAAAGACCAACAGTACACATATTATAATTGGTTATTATGTTGAATACAAAGAAAAGTAGCTGGTTAGGTAACATTCAACGAGCAAAGGATTCTAGACATCACAGATAGCATATGGAACTTCTCAATGACCGACAGTACAAATATTTGGATTTATTATTATGTTGAGTACTAAGAAAAGTAGCTGGTTAGGTAACTATGAATGAGCAAAGGATCCCAGATTTCAAAGATACCATGTGGAACTCTTCCTCAATGACCAACAGTACACATATCGTCATGGGTTATCATGTTAAGTACGAAGAGAAGTAAATGGTTAGGTAACTATCAATGAGCAAAGGATCACAGACTTCACAGATACCCTATGAAACTCCTCAATGACCGACAGTACCCATATTGTGATGATTATTATGTTGAGTACGAAGAAAAGTAGCTGGTTTTCGTACCTATCATTGGACAAAAGATTATAAAGTCTTAGTCAATATATGTTTATTTAATAAACTCAATTAATAATTACTTTAAATCGCATAAATCTTTTTAACCTACCACCAATTCAGGACATCATTTTTTAACTGTTTCAAAGAACGGGCGCAAAAACCATAGCGCACAGAAGTAACGACATTTACAAAAAAAATGTCGTTACCAGGTCATAAAATAAAATACATACTCATCATATACCAGGTCATATAATATTTATATAGATACAAAATACAATAAGTATATAATAGACTTCAATGGTAACTTATGGAACCAAATAATTAGCTATTGTACAAAATATATAACAACGTCGGTGGTTAGTAGTAGTAGTGGACTACCTAGCCGTAGTCAACTAACAATCACTACGACGAAAGCATATGCATAAGTTCGCAATGTAGAAAACAACAATGCTAATAACATAGTCGTCATGGCGACATACTTAGATAAGATGGTAGCGGTAAAACTGGTGGTAGAATGTCATCATCATCATCATCACCAGCCTGAAGACGTCCACTGTTGAACATAGGCCTCCCCCTTTGACCTCCATCCTGACCGACAACTCGCCACTCGCATCCACCGGTTGCCTACGACTCTCACGATGTCGTCGGTCCACCTAGTGGGAGGCCTACCAACACTGCGTCTTCCAGTGCGTGGTCTCCACTCGAGAACCTTTCTTCCCCAACGGTTGTCGGTTCGTCGAGCGATGTGGCCTGCCCATTGCCACTTCAGCTTGCAAATCTTACGAGCTATGTCGGCAACTCCGGTTCTTTGGCGAATATCCTCGTTTCGGATTCTATCGCGCAAAGAAACTCCGAGCATAGCTCTCTCCATTGCTCGCTGTGTGACTCTGAGCTTTTCTAAAAGGCCAACAGTTAAGGACCACGTTTCGGTGCCATATGTCATCACCGGCAACACACATTGGTTAAAGACCTTTGTCTTTAGGCACTGCGGAATCTTCGATGCAAAGATATCTCGTAATTTCCCGAACGCTGCCCATCCGAGTTGGATTCTCCGGGCGACCTCTTTGTCGAGGTTGGACCTACCTAACTGGACAATCTGTCCTAAGTAGGTGTAGTGGTCGACAACTTCGATAGTATCGCTCCCAACAATTACCGGTACGGGTTCAACATGGACATTCGACATGATCTTCGTCTTGTCCATGTTCATTTTAAGACCCACCTGTTGGGATACGATATTGAGGTCGCTGAGCATGGTGTTGAGGTTCTCCAGCGACTCCGCCATTATGACTATATCATCGGCAAAACGAAGGTGAGTGATGTATTCGCCATTAATGTTGATGCCGAATCCGTTCCAATTCAAGAGCTTGAAAACGTCCTCCAACGCATTTGTGAACAGTTTCGGAGATATGACGTCTCCCTGTCTCACACCTTTCTGCAATTGGATTGGTTTCGTACTCTCGTCTTGTAATCGGATCGACATAGTAGCGTTTCTATACAAACATTTCAACACTTCGATATACCTATAGTCGATATGGCAACGCTGGAGGGACTGCAACACAGCCCAGGTTTCGATAGAATCGAAGGCTTTCTCATAGTCCACAAACGCTAAACATAAGGGCCGATTATACTCCTCAGTCTTCTGTATAATCTGGCGGAGCGTATGTATGTGGTCTATGGTACTAAAGCCTTTTCGGAAACCGGCTTGTTCGGGAGGCTGGAAGTCGTCAAACCTGCGTTCGAGACGGTTCGTAATGACTCTCGAAAACAGCTTGTACACATGGCTCAGGAGTGAGATGGGTCTATAATTCTTCAATAAGGTGTTATCGCCTTTCTTGAAGAAGAGCACCACCGCACTCCTGTGCCATGCTTCTGGCGTAGTACCTTCGAGCATGACGGAATTAAACAACTTCTGGAGGACTACGAGTATCGGTTTTCCACCCGCTCGCAGAAGTTCAGTGGTAATTCCGTCATCACCCGGCGCCTTGTTGTTTTTAAGCTGTTTAAGAGCCATACTAATCTCATACAGGCTGATGTCAGGGATATCTTCGGTATAGTGTCGGGTTAACTTAGCTCTGGTGTCCTGAGCTGTACCAACAGCGGGCTCTTGTGTTGAGGTGTACAACTGTCCATAAAACCTCTCGAGCTCTCCCAGAATCTCCGGCTTCGACGAAATGACACTGCCGTCCTCGATCTTCAGCTTAGTCATTTGGCTCTGACCAATAGACGAATTCTTTGCGAACACTTTGGCGCCTTGGTTCCGCGCAATTGCGTCCCTAATGCATTTAGCACTATAGGAGCGCAGGTCGTGTCGCACAGATTTCGAGATTCGTCTATTGAGTTTGCCATATTCCGACATATCAGCTGAAGATTGCAGTATCATTTCTTTCCGGTCTTCCATTAACTTAATGGTTCCGTCTGAGAGCTTTTGAGGCTTTTTCCGGCGTGGGGTCTTAAAGAACTTAGACCCCACAGCTTGGACAGTTTCCACAAGCCCGCTGCTGATCTCGTCCACAGTTTCGCACTCGGCTAGGCACTGGAAGCGATTTTGGAGTTCGAGTTGAAAGTGTTCCGGGCTCTGGATCTGGGCAGGGCCAGGACGGAGTGTGGACTTCACCAGACGTGACCTCTCGAGCTTGATGTTGATATTCAGTGTGCCTCTAACAATCCGGTGATCGCTACCGGTTTTCACCCTACTGATCACGGAGACATCACTGAATATACGCTTCTTGGTCGTCATGATGAAGTCGATCTCATTTCTGGTTGAACCATCGGGGCTTATCCACGTCCACTTCCTGGTTGGTCGCTTCCGGAAGAAAGAGTTCATCAAAAAGAGTTCCTCCTTCTCCATAAAGTCGACCAACCGTTGGCCCCTTTGGTTCCGCTGTCCATATCCATATTGCCCCACTCTCAACTCATCGCCGTTCCTTGTGCCTACCTTTGCATTGAAGTCCCCCATAACAACGGTGAAGTACGTTTCGGAGGAATGTATGGCTTCAGATATCTCCTCATACAGAGCCTCTACTTCTTCGTCAGGGTGTGTCGAGGTTGGTGCATATACCTGTATGACCTTCAGCGAATACCGATCGGTGATTCTGAGTATAAGGTACGCAACTCTACCTGACACACTATCGACCTTGATAACGTTGTTAACAAGGGACTTGCGGACGAGAAACCCAACACCACCCTGGGATTTTCGTTCTCCTTCCCGGAAGAAGAGCATGTTGCCAGAATCAAGGACTACCATATCCTGCCCCTCTCGTCGGATTTCTGATAGTCCCATGATGTCCCACCGCAATCTGCTCAATTCTTCCTCCAGCTCTACAATCTTTGCATCGGTCCTCAACGTGCGGATGTTGTGTGTTGCCAGGGCCAAGGTTCGTTGGTGGGTGTGTGGGTAGCCGAGCAACTGCCGGTGATTCTTCGCACCCCCTGCTCCTCCGTTACCTGACCAGCTACCCGTTGGGCCAGGGATAAAGGAGCTGCCGGGGACTGGGGGCCGTGGGCAAATATTGTCTGTCATGGGGGGGGGGGGGGGGGGGTTTGCCATAATCCCCACGCTTGGCAGGCGGCTTGGGGATCGCAGCGGGTCACCGTTTAGCTAGAGGACGCTGCGGCCCGTCCTCCGGTGGCTGGTCGTAGTTTTAGGACATACCCGGGTCCAGAATGTCATAGCCTGTCATAAAAAATTTCAACATTTTTAGTAACTTTAACCGCCTCAGTGGTCTAGCGGTAAGACCTTAAACCATGAGGTCCCAGGTTCGATTCCCAGCGGGGGTACTAACTGTAACATAAATCAGGTCCGGTCAAGTAAAGAGCTTAAGTGATGATAAGGCATGTGAAATCGCGTTATTCCCGGTATCCTTAACCACTAAGGAACTGGCTATCTTACCTCGAACTGCTGATAACATTGTTGTTACGGCGACGCGACATACTAAAATAAGTTGGTGGTAGCTATAGCCAGGCGGACTTAGGACAAGGCCTTCTGTTCCGTCTGGCGAGTTATAGGAGGTTGTGATGATGGAAGGTTCCTTGGTGATGGTTAATAACGACTGCGTCACTTCATGTGATGTTGTATATTTATAGTGACTATGTATATTGTAACTAACTTATTGTCTCTAAAACAAACAAGACGATTTATACTACGTAGATGTTGGAGGGAGGATGCCGTCTTATCTTTATCGGATCTACACGCGTTTAGGAATGCGCTTACAAACTCTTTAACCATACGTGAGGATAATAAATTATGTGGCGACGCAGGCCGCCACACCTACCACTAACCAAACCGAGCACAGTTAGTACCCCCGCTGGGAATCGAACCTGGGACCTCATGGTTTAAGGTCTTACCGCTAGACCACTGAGGCGGTTAAAGTTACTAAAAATGTTGAAATTTTTTATGACAGGCTTATGTACATCAGGGCCACATCAAATGTTAATTACAAAATAAATGTTCTCGAATGGTACTTAAAACATGTATGTTTAGACATTAGTGGTCCTCGCTTTGTACATGCGGGACTCGGAAAAACGTCCTCATATTGTTTCTGTACAGTCAAACACACGGTCCTCGAATTGTATTGGATTCAAGAGAAAGTGTGTGAAAATGAGTCCCCGGATTGCCATCTGTAGTCAGGCGATTGGGTCCTCGAAAGGTACACACAGACGTCCTCGGAAAGATGTCTCCACAAGCGTTGGCAGTGTATAATAAGTCCACGCATTGGTCAAGAAAAGTTAATAAATAAAATGCTGCAATAACGTTAGACAAATAGACCTGATCATTAACAAAGTGTTTTCTGTTTCTTTCTATCGTTTTAAAGTAACAATACAAGGTCATTAACATGGTTTTTGAGAGAGTCCTCGGATGGGTCATATAAAACCATAGTCCTCGAAAGGCCGTCTGTACAAACAGGGGTGTGTGTGTGTGTGTGTGTGTGTGTGTGTGTGTGTGTGCGCCAGCCTGAATATGTCCTGTGCGGGGTACTGGTTGCCGTAGAATACGCCGTACTGGTGATGACACGCCTAGGCGCGCGGGAGTCCTGGAAAGAGACAGAGGGTCAGTCCCACCACACCGTAAGCATTGCTATGACCCTAAAAATTAAAACACGTCTGCTTTAAAGGACATTAGGATAGGTTGCTTACCCTGTCTTCTAGGCCTTCGTTCTACTTCAGGTTCTGCGTCAATTTTGCGTTAATTTTGTAGTAAATAACAGGCTGAAAAGATGATATAAAAATATGATATAAAATGGAATTACATACAATGCAGAGCGGGCGGGTAGTAGGTACACTTTGCTTTTATTAATAGTGATTTGAATCTGCAAAATACACCAGTATTAGATATACATACCAAGTACTTACCGAATAAATATATCCCTTCACTATTTAACATCATCATTTTATTTATTTCACCATAATGTGTTTTTCACTTTTTCCTTATCTATTTGTATTTGTTATTCTGGCACAATGGTAACTCAGTTAATCAATGATATTTAATTGTATCATCATTGCAGTTAATAACAACTTTTGTGCGTCTTTGCGCGCTGTTTGTCTGCTTTGTTTGACTGTCGTCGGGCGAATCGGTGGCGAACGGCGATCCACCGTCCGCCCCCGTCGCCCGCGAGTCGCGCACTGCCATGCCGCCGCCCCGGTTGGCGTGCAATAAAGTGAAAACTGTATTGTTCCCTATTTATCTGACAAATAGGTATTACTTAAGTTTTTAGTTTTTAATTGTGAAAGTAGGTACTACATTGTAAGTCTGTTTTATATTACTTAAGTGTTTAGTTTTTAATTGAGAACCTACCTACTGTATGTACATTGTAAAGTATTGGCATCCATATGTCAAAAAATTATTGAAGGAGCCCATTGAAAACCAGCGTCAGGCTCCATCGGACCTGACAAATTGCTGAATTGGCTACCTTTTTAGCTGCGGCCGTGAGACATTGCTATTATTTTTAATAAGTGTTCTCATATTAATCTGTTCTTTTTAAATCTATATTTTGATAAACTGTGATTGTTGTAACTGTCTCGTGTGTTGTAGCTAAATAAACTAGTTTTCATTTTTTTTTTTCATTCATTTATAATACTAATTATTATTATATTGAATAGAATAGAATATATTTATTGTACACTAAACACAGAAAATATAAAACATTACAATTTAAAAGAAGTCGTACAATGGGCGGCCAAATCACTAACAGCGATATATTGAAGGCAACCCAGAAGTACTTTATGACAACAGTAGGTGCTTATTCCAGCTGTGGCTCTTGGAGATACCCGTTGATGGTCATGTGGACCGGCACAGCGTGGTTGAACAGTACATCTCGTTCCTGACCCACTCCACCCGCGCTGCGCCTGTTCTTCCCCTGCAAGAATTGGACCAGGCCCTGGAACTTCTTGCCGATTTTTATGTCCTTCATGCCTCTCTCGAAGTCTTCGACGTCACCTCCTATGCCGCTATCCATGGTGTCGTGGTAAGCGAACGTGCTGAAATCCTTATTTCTACGGACCTGTTGAGATTTAAAGTTATTTAGGCACTGGCCTACCCACCTAGAGAGATGTTGGAAAATGAATGTTGAATTCCATAATAATATCTGCATTCGTAGCGATAGCGATCAAGGTAAGAAAAACTAACTAAGTTGGCGATCCAAAGTATCTAGATTCGGGCATATACTGGATTTGATTCACTGTGTAATCTATCTTTTCTTCTATTCTATGTAAATGATTTTAATTTTATTGTTGATATGTATTGTTGGTATGATTCAGTGGCGGTACCTTCATACAAGCCGAAAAGCCCGGCTTGCCCTAACAAAAACTCAATATCACTACTGGTAAAACGCAATTATTAAAATCACTTAATATTTTTTAACCATTGTTAATTTTCTTTCATCAGCATTCAAGTTATCAATTTTATAAGTTTCTCATATTAAGAATCACCAAACAAATCGCATAAAGCTGCTTATAAATCGTGCGACGCTTTACATCTCGCTCGCACAAGTTGGCTTGCAACCGGGCTTCGGATTTAAAGTATATCCGCTCTCTTCTAACTTTAACAAAATTGCTACTCTATAAACATAATACTGCGTAAGTATGTATAGATTCTATGAGAAATTCATACTCTTCGTCAAAGCCAGCTTGCGTTATGAAGTTCGCAAGTAAGGCCTTCTCCAAATCAGGCTTTATTTCTACCGAATCACGTGCAACTTAAACGCGGGCGAACCAATCAGAGGCGACCGACGACAGCTCGAGCTCGGGCGAACCAATCAGAGGCGAGCGTTAATACGCGATTGTGCTGTGCAGCAGCCACAGGCAGCAGCCAGCCATTTTTTATTCTTTGTTATTGTCACACTTCACTTTATTTGAGGGATTGTTTATAAGTAACAAGTGTTTTCGTAATTTGTGTTAAAAAAATGTGTTCCGAGTTCAGTTCGTCGCTTTATTGGTCTCTGTGACGAACTAAGATGTGTTGAGCATGTGATGTGTTGCAACAAATGTGTACTTAAACGTGTTGATGATTGGCATACGAAAGGCAGAGGTAAATAAATTCTTTGAACATCACACATGATTTATGTATTTCGCAAACTATTAAAAGTCATCTAGGGCAATAATTATAATAGGTCTATGTAAAAAACTCTTTGGATTGTTGGTAGCTTCCATTCTAATAATTAAGTACATAATAATTAATAAATTAAGTGTAGAGGCCTACATATCGACTGTCATTCCCGCGCAAAATGCCCATTTTCGCATTTTGTAGTAATTTTCTAGTTGTATTTATCGTTTTTATCGAAATAGGATAATAAATGCATGCGTTATATTACGAATCTCCACTCTGCGAGAATAAGCTGAGTTCGGACGGCCGGCGCATCGCATTTTGTTGTAATTTTGTACTTAGTTGTATTTATAGTTTTCATCAAAATAGGATAATAAATTCATTATAACATTTTTATTCCTCATGAAGGAACAATTATTCTGGTATAAATTTTACTCAATAATATTATCGTAGTTAAGAGAAATTCACAGTTAACTTAACGCGATTTTCGAAGTTTTTATGGTTTTGTTTTATTTTTTTTGTTTCATTTGTTTAGTTCAATCCAGGAGCTCAAAAAAGTGCCCTCGCGTAATTTATGAAAATCTTTCTCTGCAATTTTGAGTTTAAATAAAAGTTAAGCGAAATTTACAAAAAGCGAGGCCGCTACGTACTATGCCAATTGTTATTCTACACTATTTAATAAGTAAATACTGTTAATGTATTTTTCTTTCTGAGATAAAGAACGCCTAAATTGGCTAAAATAAAATTCTCAAAAATCACATTCAAGATGTAATAGAAGGTAATAGCCTGTTTTTTTTACCAACGACAAGAACGTTTGGAATGCCACGGCCTATGACGATTTGAGTAAAAAATGTAACTAGTGTCACAAATGGGCACCAACATTGTACCTACGTAGCAAGATTAGGAACTTCAGGTTTCGTGGCTTGCCCCAATCTGAAGCACTAGGCACGCCACTGGTATGATTTGGTAACGACATACTGTTTTGTAAAATAGCGTTACTTCTTTGTAAAGCTGTGGATAGTTTCTTACGCCCGTTCTTCTCCACAGCTGAAAGACGTCCTGAATGGGTGTTGCCTACACATTTATTATAGAGAAGAAAATATATTTTGTGAGACGATTCAAAAATACTTAAATAAGTTTACTTGAATAATCATATTATGATTTGATTTGATTTGACTAGATTTATCTTCGTAATCCCTACGGACCCGCGTTGGGACGGCGTAGAGTGGCAGCGTGTCCCAATTTTCCCATGGAATGTTGCCTAATTTCCCCATGGGATGTTGCCCAATTTCCCCATGGGATGTTGCCCAATTTCCCCATGGGCAACAGCCCATGATGCGTCATTAACTTCGGTCGTTAAACTACCTTCTCTCTCAAGTCCGCAGCTAGTTGGTCGTCTCTGGCGTTGGCGCTCCTTCGGTACTCCTCATAGTCTTCCATCTCCCTATCATTGTCAAGATTCATGGCGTTCTGGTTGGCCATCATGGCGGACATGTCGAACCGGTCGTTGTTTTCACCAAACGTCATATCTGGTTTCATTTCCATTTGGCAGAGACATGGCGATAGGAGGGCGCAGAGAAGAATATATTGCATGCTCTGAAATTGTACATTCCACACTCACAACTATATAAGGCGACTGCTAGAAACCGCAAGAAACTTCAAGGGCTGGTCAGGTCAAGCGTTTTAAACATGACTAAAATGATAAAAAAGAAATGCGTGCTTTTTAGGGTTCCGGAGCCAAATGGCAAAAAAACGGAACCTTTATGGATTCGTCATGTCTGTCTGTCTGTCCGTCCGTGTCACAGCCACTTTTTTCCGAAACTATAAGAACTATACTGTTGAAACTTGGTAAGTAGATGTATTCTGTGAACCGCATTAAGATTTTCACACAAAAATAGGAAAAAAAAACAGTAAATTTTGGGGGTTCCCCGTACTTAGAACTGAAACTCAAAAATTTTTTTTTATCGAGCTATACGTGTGGGGTACCTATGGTTAGGTCTTCAAAAATGATATTGAGGTTTCTTATATATTTTTTTTCTAAACTGAATAGTTTGCGCGAGAGACACTTCTAAAGTAGTAAAAAGTGTCCCCTTCCCCCTGTAACTTCTAAAATAAAAGAATATGTGATGTACATTACCATGCAAACTTCCACCGAAAATTGGTTTGAACGAGATCTTGTAAGTAGTTTTTTTTAATACGTCATAAATAAATTAATTTAAAAAAATACACTATTATTAAAACATCGATCAAAGTTACAACGAACTAGAAGAACTTTTATATGATGTTACTTGCTGATACGGAACCCTTCATGGGCGAGTCCGACTCGCACTTGGCCGGTTTTTTCATTTTTAATTAAATTGTTCATTTTGTGAACTTTCATTAGATAGTCTTTGAGTATCTAATTTATTTTAAAGCAATAACAGAAAAACAAAATGAAAAACAATTAAAAATTACGATTATTTACAACGCGCGGGCAGCGGTCGTTGACCCAACCGTCTGTTGACCCGTCTCGTCCGCGTACGATACGATAAGTACCTACGTTAGTCTGCAATGATACCATTTATTTTCCTATTACGAAATGTGCGTATTTTTCTTAGTTTATTGCTTTAAAATAAATTAGATAAGTACTCAAGGACTATCCAATTTAAATTCGCAAAATGAATTATTTAATTAACAATGAAAAAAACACGAATTTGTTTTTTGTCATTTTGGTCATGTTTAAAACACTTGACCTGACCAGCTCTAAAAGTTTCTTGCGGTTTCTAGCAGTCCTTTATATACACGAATTTGGCCCTAGTTTAGTCTCTGACTAACCCAGTCCGATACTCTAGTAGAGTCAAACTCGATGATGAATGTTTGTGATCAAATAAATGGCAAGTAGCGGCCCGCCCGCAACTTTTGTTTTTAAATTTATTTATTTAAACTTTTGCAACACAACACAAAACATGGCGGATTTAATGCCTAAGGCATTCTCTACCAGTCAATAGGGTGGTGCAGAGATGACATGGTAGGTGCATTTAGGTGCGGTAATAAAAGTAGAAACGTACATTCATAT
Source organism: Scoparia ambigualis (assembly GCA_963921215.1). Lineage (NCBI taxonomy): Eukaryota > Metazoa > Arthropoda > Insecta > Lepidoptera > Crambidae > Scoparia > Scoparia ambigualis. Next base: position 32,137,588 of record OY992514.1, read on the forward strand.
GTAGTTTTAAATATTTTAAATATAACACAAAAAAACATAATAAATTCTACAAATACAATATATTTATCAAAAAATACATATTTAACACACACTTTTAATCGTCTTTGTGGTCTAGTGGCCAAGCCATACCGGTCTTACAGCACCATCACAGGCGACTTAGTAGCGCGACTGTCGCGCGTTCTAAATAAACGAGAGCCTTATTAATATTTTGAGGAAAATAAAAATAGCAACCACTCGGTGAAGTTTGCTGGCTGTAGCAAAAATAAACTAAAAAAATATATTAAGATAAATAAGTACATTAAGAAAACGCAAAAATTAGTTAAGAAGCACAAATTTTTTATTAAAAATTTAAAATTAAATAGAGAAATATTGTACTTAATTGACAAATTAGATATATACTCGTCACAACTACACAATAAAAATTTAAAATATAAAAATGATACACAAATTCTACAAACTAAAATTGCACACCTAGAGGACTCGCTTATATCTATTACTAAGCAATGTGATCTTTCACAAGGTCAAATAAAAGAACACATGTTGGCCATTGATGAACTGGTAGTCCTGTGTAATGGTAACAATGAAGGGATCGATTCACTCACAAGTAATTGTAAATGTAAATAGTTACCGAGCCGTTCATCAATCCCATGTGATTCTTCCTCTGTCGAATTGATTGATGTTTCTTCCAAAGGTTCCCTTACTCAGTGCACAATTAAAAATGTACCACAACTTATACCAACCAACCAGATTCCATGAAAGACAGATTGTAATAGTGACTTGGTAATATTTAGTGATGAATTTGGTAAAAACATGGGTCGGTTGTTATTTGGCTTGGGACATTCAGTTATCAATTATTGTATACCGGGTGCTTCTTATCAACATATTTTGAAAAAAGCTGTAGAACATAAATATAACCCCAATAGCACCTTATTATTATTTGTTTGTAATAGAGGTAATCTGAACAAAACAAGCCTTATAATATGTTTAGAATGTTTGAATAAGTTAATTGTAAAGAAAATTATATTGTTTACATTACCCTATTGTAGTAGTTTGCCACAGGAGGAAAATTCTATTAGACATAAGCTTAACCTGACATTACATTTATTTTGCAAAAATGACATAATGCATTTAATTGACACTAACAATTAAGTTAGTAATTTTTATTTGACAAGAAATAGTTATTATCTGCCAAATTATTTTAAGCGACAAATAGCTTTATCGCTATCCTATTGTATTCAAACGTCAGCCAAAAACTTGGCTAAACAAGTTGCTTCTATTGAGCAATGTATATTTGACATAGACGTCAGTAGTGTTTCTACTGACATTCCAATTAATTATTTAAATTAAATTATATGACAAAAGAGGAAAACTCTTGCGAAATGTTTGTTAATAAAATGAAATTAAATGAATGTAAAAATAGCTTTAGCAAAAGCCCATGTCAATCATTAAATTTAAAAAATGTACAATCTTTAAACATTGTCCACCAGAACATCCAAGGAATGATGGGCAAAGATTTGGAGATTGAATTGTTCATGAACTGTAATAAAATTTATATTCTTTGCATAACAGAACACTGGCTTAAAGACCATCAGTTCATGTTCAATTTTAAGAATCATTTGGTAGGCGGTTCGTTCAGTCGAGGAAATGCAATACATGGTGGCTCCTTAATTATTGTTATTAAAAAGTTTAAATTAAAGGAACGCAAAGACATAGTGAGCCTCTCGGTTGAGCGAACAATAGAAATAGCTTGTGTGGAGTTGGAGCAGTTTGTTGTATTAAGTGTGTACAGACCTCCTTCAGCATCATATGATTTTTTCGAAAAAGTTATGGATGAGGCATTACATAAAGTCCGTAATGTAGGTAAAACAATAATTGTTTGCGGGGATTTTAATATTAATTTGTTAGAAAATTCCACAATGTCAACTAAAATTAAAAACCTATTTTTATCATACAACTTAAATCATTTATTTTTGGAGCCGACAAGAATAACTGCCACTTCGGTCACCTGTATTGATAACATATATACAAATGTAAAACCACTGGCTAAGCAAATTATTAATAACCTGGACTCTGATCATTGTGGCCAAATGGTCAGCTTTCCACACCAGCGTAAACAAGTGACGATAAAGAATATCACTGTTGTACCAAAAACTGCAGGTCGGCTTTAACGCTTTAAAAATAATCTAGATACAAAATTAAATTATTTAGAATACAATGACAACCCTAATGTCTTTTATAATAATTTTTTTAACATTTATTGTTCAGAATTTAATAAAACTTTTATTCCAAAAAAGATCTCAGTTAGTGGTACTGTAACTTTTAATGAATGGGCTACAATTGGTATTCACAGAAGTAGGAAACGCCTTTATGAACTTTATAGTGAACGCAACTATAACACCAGCGATGACTTCAAATTATATGTTAAAAATTATTCAAAGTTATTCAAAAGAGTATGTCGATTAGCCAAGGCAAACTATCTAAATTCTAAGATTAAGAATAGTAATGACAAAATAAAAATGACATGGAATATTATAAATAGTGAAACAGTAGCTGAATTTGTTTTGAAGGAGAATGTTAAAGATTGTGAAAGTAATTTCAGTTTTCAAAAAATTTGTGTTATAGATATAATAAAAACATTTAACATTCTCAATAAAAAGAAAACTGCTGATCTGTGGGGTAATTCCGTGGACGTCGCTAAATCTGTAATTATGACAATAGCTCCAGTTTTAGCTTGCATATTTAATGAATGCATTGACTGTGGTGTTTTTCCTGACCTCATGAAATATAGTAAAATAATTCCATTATTTAAATCAGGTAGCACTTCTGACCCCTCTAATTTTAGACCTATTTGAAGTGCTACCCACATTTAGTAAATTTTTTGAAAAGTTAATGCTAGACCAAATACAAATTCATTTTTATAAAAATAAACTTTTACATTGTAAACAACATGGTTTAACTAGGGGTCGCTCTACAACTGACGCCGGTGTTGAGCTTTTAATCCAAATATTTGATACCTGGGAGGAATCACAAGATGCCCTAGGGGTATTTTGTGATTTATCCAAGGCTTTTGATTGTGTTTTACATGAAACTTTGGTCAGGAAGCTTAACCACTATGGAATTAGGGATGCTTCTTTGAGCCTTCTAATCGCATACTTGAGTAACAGGATTCAAAAGGTCGACATTAACGGTAAAAGATCTCCGGGATCAGTGGTTAAAATGGGAGTTCCGCAGGGTTCAATACTTGGTCCATTCTTGTTTTTGGTTTATATTAATGACTTACCTTATTTTGTAAAAGACAGTCATGAGATAGTATTGTTTGCTGATGATACTTCACTTTTATTCAAAGTGAAACGACGACACCCAAATTATGACGATGTGAATAATGCGGTCTCAAAGATTTTTCACTGGTTTAGTGTTAATAACTTGCTATTAAACGAGGGAAAAACCAAATGTGTAAGATTTGTATTGCCTAATGTTAAGCAGGTAATAACTAGTGTACAAATTAAAGATAAGAATGTGAATCCTGTGGACACCACTGTGTTTCTAGGCATCACGTTGGATGCCAAGCTTCAGTGGGGCCCACATATAGCTAAATTATCGAATAGACTTAGCTCTGCGGCTTATGCAGTAATGAAGATCCGTCAGTTAACTGACGTTGATACAGCTAGATTAGTTTATTTCAGTTACTTTCATAGTGTAATGTCGTACGCCATTTTACTGTGGGGAAATGCTGCCGACATTCAAACTATCTTTGTGCTGCAGAAGAGGGCTATTCGAGCAATATATGACCTACAGGCTGGTGACTCTCTCAGAGAGAGATTTAAGGATATAAGTATAATGACAGTTGCATCACAATATATTTATGAAACACTTGTGTATGTTCATAAAAATATTGAAATGTTTTCAAAAAACAGTGATATTCACAAATTAAATACTAGAAGTAAGAACAAATTAGCAGTGCCTTATACTAGGCTCCATAAAATAAATAATTCTTTATAGGGTCTGTGTGTACGATTATACAACAAAGTACCAAATGATATTCAGAAATTAGATCTTGATAAATTTAAAATCAAAATCAAAGAAAAGCTTTATAAAAAAGCTTATTATAAAGTGTCGGATTATACAGAAGACAAAACAGCTTGGGTCTGAAATGCTCCAAGTACCTACTCCAACAGCTATTTCTAATTGCCTATAATTAATTTATATTAGTTAAGTCACAATAAGTGTTCTTGGGAGGGGAGTCATTTAGAAAATTCGTCACGTGGTACGGGGTCCACGCGGACAAAGTCGCCGGCGGTCTGCTAGTTTGTTTATAAACATTCTTTAGCGAACCTAGTATAGGCAATGAATACCGGAAAAGTAGTGCATTGCTACAGTCCACGGCACACTGAATAACAACTGTAGGTACATGACGTGCCCAGCGTAAAAGGTGGTGAGCCCATCGCCGCCGCTTTATGCTGTTGAACGTATGTGCAGTCTTTAGTCCCTTAGTCGTCTTATACGACACCAAAGAGAAGAGATGGGTTGGTAACTATATTTGGCTATGTTGTCAGACCACACTCTCGTGGCACTTTTCAAACAAAAAAATTGGCGCAACTGTCAACGTCAAATTTGACAGAATCGAGCATAGACTATGCGATATTTTGCGATAACAATGCATAAGATGTACCACAAAACCGAAATAACCAAACTTGTTCATAATAAAGTAGTCTGTAAGTCTATGAAAACACGGTACAAAGTCAAGTGTGTCTTTGTAGGTGCGGTCTCATTTGACGCCGCTTGGTGCCTGAGGGGTTAACTCCACTACTTCCACCACCCCCTCTCTTCTCTTGGGTGCCGTAAAAGGCGACTAACGGCCTAATGACTAAACACACAACCAACAGCACAGAGCGGCGATGGGCTTACCACTTTTCACGCTAAACACTTCTACAGCCGCTATTTGGTGAAAAGTGGACTATGGCAGCTGAGGACTGCTTTTGCGGTCCTGCATTACCTAGTCTCTGACTAACCCTTCGGGGCTAATAGTCGTTATATATGTATGTAGGTAGGTACATATTTATACGCTTAAAAAAATACCGTAACCTTTAACTGTTTGCACCACTACTCGCCTTACTTTTGTATTAGCCGTGATAGCCATTTTCCAATCAGCAGTCCGCCATAACTGAGTTGCAACAACGCGGCAGAGCCAACTAAAAACGTATAAACATTTTTTATGCTGACAAAATTAATTAATTCTGCATATTGCTATTAAAAATTAAAAATTTACGGGTGGTATGCACGCACTGCAGACAGTTGCCATTCTGCAGTTGGCGTTTATATAATTTATTAATTTATTTTCCACAAAAACAGCACTGAACTTCGAAGGCAAACGATGAAGTGTTCTCGGTCTCGGATATGACCCGAGGGAACTGCTGCGAGGTGCCATCATTGACGAGAGGCATATTATGCTTTTATAACAAACTTTTTAACCTTTTAGACGGTCTAAGGGTTAGTCGACCAGTCTTAGACCTCCGGGTCTAAGACTGGTCGACTAGTACTGTACTACTAAACTAGTCCCGGGTCCGTTCACCGTACATTTTGAATATTGTACCAGCAAGTATAGTAATGCTTGGTTGGTAGTACCGCCAGCTTAGCTTGCTCTGTGCTATAACAGTACAAGCAATATTTGTGTTTCGAAACTTAGAGAGAAGGAAGCTATGAGATAAAATGTTTACTAGAAAAAAATCAACCAGTCTCAGGAAGCTCGAGTGGGATTCGAACCCACGACCTTTGGATTGCCGGTCCACTGCTCTAACCGCTGAGCTACCGAGACCCCAGAAGACTCGTTGAATTTTTCCTAGTAGTTTGATTTACGCTGCAAGCCAGCGGTATTACGTCACTGTTAAGTCTACCCTTTTTTTTCTAGTAAACATCTTATCCCATATCTATATAGCATTGTAAATGCAAAATTTCAACAATAAAGAAGGAAGCTATAGTTACTAAATAGGTATTGATTTTTTGACTGGATTTTCATCTCAAGTGCACTTCCACCTTTTGCTTCATCGTTACTAACAATCCATGTGTATCCCTTTCCGCATATAGCCACGTCAGTAGTCTAACGTGAATGTGAGGTATGAACTATGAACTGAGATCAGTTTTCTAAAGCTCGATCATAAACTCTTTCGATCTTCACGTTCCGATTAAGAGTGACCTTTGTGACGTTTGTGAAGAGTCAGGAGTCGAATTTAAAGAATGATTATTTGTTAACTCAATGTGAGTTATCAAATTAGCATTCTTTGATGAGAAAGTCAGGGTTGAAGTGAGACAAGTTTACGATCGAGCTTTAGAGAATCATCATCTCTCCGGCAGACGCTTTTTTTTATTTGACTCGTCATAGTGACTACATCCTGCCTGATGGTAAGCAGCCGATGCAGTCCAAAATGATGAGAGCGCTTCTCACCGTGGAACAGCAAGGTAACAAGCGCACCCATTCATGACGGTCTGCATAAGTGCCGTTTCACGCCTCGCTTAAAAGACTCGGAACTATATGAGCTGGGAAACACATGCGCCGGCAAACACATGCGCCGGCAAAGAATTCCAAAGCCGAATGGTCTTACAGAGGAACGACTTGCCAAATTTTTTGGGACGAGTGCTGATAGTTTGCACAGTATGATGGTGGTTCCTAAGACCAGCACGTGTAGTCCGCGAGAGGAAAGGAGAGGGCGGGATTAGATCAAAAAGTTCTTAGAACACTCTCCGTTCAAGTTAGATTCTCAATGGCTGCATCAGTTGTTGTGCTGGTAGCGGCATAATAATAGAACACTACCGTCCATCCCTTTCCTAGGGTGTCGTAAAAGGCGACTAACGGACTAAAGACTGCACATACATCCAACAGCATACGATGGGCTCACCATCTGTCACGCTGAGTACGTGTGAAGTTGTAACTTGGTGAAACATGGACTATTGCAGAGGACTGCTTTTGCTGTCCTTTTTGTCTAGTCTCTGACTAACCCTTCGGGAATAATTTAGTCGTTATTATATGACTACACTATGTAACTGCATCAGTTCCGAAAACCGCCGCCACACATTGCGCGCGTACAAAAACAAACGAGCGCGGCACGTACTTTCCACCCGCCGCGGTTGTAAGAAAAAATGCAAATGGCGGCGCGTGACGTCACGTCCGCCGCGCCGCATGGCCGCCGGCCGCGTGTGCTGATGCCGGTTTAATTGTGGCGCGCTTTATTGCCCGCCCGCTAACGAGGCCGCCATCTTGCGGTGATGTGACGAACTACTTTTAATTATTAATGTTTTCGACGTCATTTGGAAACTTCGTAACTACTTATATATCGCATCATCGTCGGTAAAGTAAGCCTGTATTCTGTCCTACTGCAGGTCTAATGCCTTTATCATTGTAATTCGAAACCACACTTTGCCCGACATGGTACTTGAACCCGGGACCTCCATATTTCGAGCCGAGCGCTTGCCCACTTAGTCATCGAAGCTTTGTTGGTAGTATCATAAATACATCTTGTCAATTTCCCCGAGGGGTATCCAAAGACCGCAGCTTGAAAAGCTCTGCTATACGATCCAGCCAGACAACGTATATATCGCTGCCAGACACACTATTTGGCTTCATTTACTTTAAGAGGGTTTACGCATTTCGGTTTCCCATACAAACTTCCAAGTCGAAACATTTAAAAACCAATAAGCCAATTTTGATGAACCTTTGCATGGTAAAGTAAAACACAGGGACCTTAATAGTTTGTTGAAAACATTTTTAAAAAACGTTTATTTAACTGCGTTTATTTATCTTACGACAACAACTGGGACCAACGGCTTAACGTGCCTTCCGAAGCACGGAGGAGCTCGATATGTTTAAAGGAGAATGTCCAAACCAGCCTATTCGATATCTATTGCGTCTTAATCATTCACATATCAAAAGTGTTCTCTTAAGTTATAATGATTGTACGCGACGTCTCATTCTAGGCGTATTAAAATACGCCTAGCGCCACCTAGCGAGGTGTCGCGAAGTTGGCGCGCGTCAGGAGTGGGAATCCGACGCGCGCGCGCTCCTCTCACTCTGCAAGCCTGATCGCGAGACGTACGGACGATACGCGCGCTGATATCGCATGGGACTGCCCTTAATGATACTGCCTGTGAAGATAGTGCCTGTGATTAGGTGAAAGAACTGTGTGCTGTGACGCGACCATCAAATCGCCTACATCGTCGCCCGTCAGCTCGTGTCCCGGTGCCAGCGACCTCGTAAAGCCTGCTCCCGGTAAGTCATTCCTACCTCCCGCCTAACCACGTCGTATGTTGGTGCCTCTCGCACCAACATAATCTGGTCCTTCGAGCCAGATGACCAAACGCACTCAGCTCATTCGTCGTCAGTACATATACCCCCACCACAGCTGAGAGAGCACTCGAGGGAGCGTCCCAGAAACAGCAGGCGGCACGAACCCGCACATGCTAAACAAGTGCAACCCAGCTCTGCTCACAGAGCCAGCCCGCCCAGGTTCGGTTCGCCAGGTAGGCCCCGCGAACGCCGCCAGCAATTATGACTCCCAACTATCACGGAGCACCCTAGCGAAGAGGTAGATTCAGACCATGCCCATCTAGCCAATGTCCCTTTAGCCCATGCCCAGTCAACCCATGCCCACACAGCTGATACATACTCAGCTCATACAATCTCGGCTGCTACTGAATCAGCTCACTCACCTTCTGTGCCCACTAGCACACCCATTCTGTTGCCAACCGTCTCACTAAGAGTCGCGGACGTACATGGCCATCTTCACACAGCAAGAGCTTTATTGGACTGTAGCAGTATGCTGACATTAGTAACGTCACGCATGGCACGACTTTTGAACTTACCATCAAAACCCACTTCTTTAAAAATTACAGGAGTTGGGAATCAGCACAAATATGAGTCAAAAGCGGCAATAACAATAGAATGCCTACCCACTTACAATGATACTCCTACAATCACTGCCACAGCTCATATTTTAAAAAACGTCACTGGCTACCTTCCCTTAGAGAAGGTACCAAACATTTCCCACATACTAGGCCAGCCACCCGTGCCATTGGCTGATCAGCTTTACCACACACCAGCCCCGATCGACCTCTTATTGGGGTCGGACGTTCTTGGCCAGGTGTTGGACGGGACTAAGGTCTCGTTGGGCCCGGGCAAGCCCATAGCCTTCGGCACGATTTTTGACTTCGCGTTGATAGGACCTATTGAGGACTTGTATGCGCAGCCGGCGCAGCAGGTTAACTCAGCTCACGTCGTCAGCTCACAACTAGACTCAGCTAAATCAGCCCAGGATATACGTCAGAGTCTGGAAAGGTTCTGGGAGTCTGAGGAGCCCCTGCCTCAACCTCACACTCATAATGATCCCCTGGAGGAACAATGCGAGGAAATCTTCCGCTCTACCACTACACGCGATCCCTCAGGCAGATATAAGGTCGCTCTGCCCTTTCTAAAGGACGCCCCCCAACTAGGTAAAACTCACCCTATCGCATTACGCAGATTCCTCAATATTGAGAAGAAGCTAATGGCGAACCCGTCTCTGCGTTCTAAATACGTCGACTTTATGGCCGAATACATCGACTTAGGGCACATGGCTCCCTGTCACAAAATACATTCGCCCATAAACCTCACTTCTATATCCCTCACCATGGCGTATTTAAGTTAGGGTCGGACAAGCTGCGCATTGTTTTTGATGGTAGCTGTAAAAGCTCCAATGGTGTCAGCATAAATGAATGCCTACACACAGGCCCCGCCCTTCAACAGGACATTGTGGACATCATCATGTCCTTCAGAACGCATTCAGTCGTTTTCAGCACTAACATCCAGAGGATGTTCAGAAATGTGCTGGTTGCCCCAGACCAGAGACGGTATCAGCTGATACTGTGGCGGTCCTTACCAGATCACCCTCTGCTCACTTACGCCCTCAATACAGTCACCTACGGCTTAAGATCAAGCCTATACCTTGCAATCCGCATTCTGCTTCAGCTAGCTGATGATGAAGGTCATCGCTACCCTGGAGCCGCTCAGGTTCTTCGCAAGTCTATCTTCGTTGATGACATCTTGTGTGGTCATGACACAGTTGAATCCGCCCAAGCACTCCAGGACGAGTTAATAAGTCTACTAGACCTAGGCGGCTTTCAGCTCAGTAAATGGACATCTAACTCGCCTAAGCTGCTCGAGAGATTCCCCGACAACCAATGCGACATGCCCAAGGACTTCGACATGAACCCAGACTCCACGTCCGTTAAGGTCTTGGGTATACAGTGGAGCCCTCAGTCAGACGAGTTCACCTACCGCATCTCTCTGCCCCTCACCACACATGTCACAAAGCGGTCTATTTTAAGCACCGTAGCCTCACTTTATGACCCAAACGGCTGGGTTTCTCCCGTTATCTTCCGCGCAAAGCTGCTGCTTCAGCAATTATGGCTACTGAAGCTGGAATGGGATGAGCCCACTCCCTCTGAAGTACAAACGGAGTGGCACCACATCTCAGAGGATCTGCCGCTGTTGTCTAGCATTCGCTTCCCTCGGCACATTTGTGCGAACAAAGGCTCAGCTGCATACTCGCTTCACGGGTTTGCAGATGCCTCTGAAGCCGGGTTTGCCGCCGTTGTTTATCTCCATGAGCTCGATGCCTTCGGAGATACTTTAGTACACTTGATTGTCGCCAAGTCGCGAGTCGCACCAATCAAGAATCGCCTCAAAATCCCCAAGTTAGAGTTGTCGGCCGCCACCCTACTCTCCCAGCTCATGATCCGTGTGTCAGTTCAGTTATCCGCCCATATCAGTATACTACAACACATTGTTGGTCAGACAGTACGATAGTCCTGGCCTGGCTCAATACACCGCCTCGTCGTCTTCAACCCTTTGAAGCCAATAGGGTAGTTAAAATCAGCTCAGGCTCACCAGAATGTACCTGGCGACACGTACCTTCCGAGCTCAACCCAGCAGATTGCGGAAGCAGAGGGATGTCTGCGCAATCCCTGTCAGCTCACGACCTATGGTGGTCTCCCACGTGGCTTAGACAGCCTTGTGAGTCTTGACCTGCGATGCCCTTAGCTCTGGGCCATCACGCCCTGCCCGGCCTTAAGCCCAAACACATCCCGTCACTGGTCACAGTGCCCGGTCTTGACTTTGAACTGCTCACTCGGTTCAGTTCACTAGACAAGCTCGTCGGAGTGACAGCTTGTCTAAAACGCTTTCTGCACAACTGCAGATACCACCCAGATTCGCGACGCTCAGGCCCCTTGCACGTCAGTGAACGAAGAGAGGCCCTACTTTACTGGGTGCGCAGTGTTCAGCACAATGAGTTTGCAGAGGACATCCACCGCCTTCAAACTGGCAAAATCTGTTCCGTCAGACTCCAGCGACTGTCACCTCTTATTAAAGATGAGCTCCTTAGAGTTGGCGGACGACTGTCCCATGCGGCTATCCGATATGACGCGCAGCATCCGCTCATACTTCCTAGCTCTAGCGCACTTGTAGACCTCATCATTGACCACTACCACAAAATACACTGCCACCCTGGCGCTGACACTTTACACGCTATCCTACGCCAACAATTTTGGATATTGTCCGCGCGCCGTATTATTAGACACCGAGTCTTTAAATGCATTAGATGCTTTCGATGCCGGGCCCAGCCGCAAGCGCCCTTCATGGCCGACCTGATAGCCGATAGAGTTACGCCTCAGCCAGTATTTAGTCAAGTCACGACCGATTTTGCCGGCCCATTCCTCGTTAAATCTAGTACCCTACGTAATGTTAAACTCTTAAAAGCGTACTTTTGTATATTCGTGTGCCTCTCCACTAAGGCGGTTCATTTGGAACCGGTCTCGGACCTCAGCACTGAAGCGTTCCTCGCGGCATTACAGCGTTTTATAGCACGCCGCGGTGCCCCAGTTCTCATCCGCTCGGAATCAGCTCATTGAAGTACAAAACTTTCTTGCCTCAAATAATGACACGATTGCGCACAAGCTCGCTGGTCAGCACATTACTTGGTTATTGAACGTCCCTAAGGGACCATGGTTCGGTGCGTTACATGAGATCAACATAAAATCAACTAAGCAACTTTTATATCGCGTAATTGGCGAACAGCACCTCACATTCGAGGAATTCTCTACACTTTTAGCACGAATCGAAGCTGTCCTTAACTCTAGACCTCTCTGCCCACTTTCGTCTGATCCCTCAGACTTTGAGCCGCTTACAGCCGGACCTTTCATTATAGGCCGCCCACTAACGGCCCTTCCCGAATGTTACGGCGAAAGGCGTTCGTAACAGCGGCGAAATAAGAGATGTGGGTTAGGTAGGTTATGGATAGTGAAGTACTTACAGGGATGATGAGTCACAGGAACCCGGGGGGCGAGCTGACCACGGGCGGCGAGATAGGTTGGCTCCTGGCGCACAGTCACTACACTAAACAGTTCACTAGGGGCACTGGTTAAGGGCGTTTAGGTCGAGCTCTTCACTTTAGGTTCAGGAGTCACTATAATAAGGCAGATAGCAGCGCGCGTATTTTGTGGGCGTCTCGCGTTAGCTAGCAAAACAGACTGGTCGCGCGCGCGGCTCACCAAGCTAGCGGCGGCGGCTCGCGCAGCGGTGGCGCCGCGGCAGACAGGCGGACGCGGTCGTCAACAACCGCTGAGTCCGTCCCGGCTTTGGCGGGAACATCCTCCGGGGGCCAGGGGGGGCTCATCCACTGGGAGCCTGGCGATCCGGAATACAGGCCTCCGAAGATGTCCGTTCGCGGTGTCCAGGTCTACCACCCGCACGACGCCATCCTTCCCAGGCAGGGTGCGAGCAATGCGCCCCAGTCTCCATTGGAGGGCAGGCAGGTTGTCCTCCTTGATGAGGACGAGCTCGCCAACTCGGGGAGGGGAGGATGGGGACAACCATTTGGAGCGGGTTTGGAGGGTATGAAGGTAGGACTGGGTCCACAGCGTCCAGAAGCGCTGGGAAAGGGCCTGTACCATTTGGAATCGCCTACGTGTGGAGATCGGCCTATCTTCCACGGATAGTTCGGGAAGGGCCGTTAGTGGGCGGCCTATGAGGAAATGTCCGGCTGTAAGCGGCTCAAAGTCTGAGGGATCAGACGAAAGTGGGCAGAGAGGTCTAGAGTTAAGGACAGCTTCGATTCGTGCCAAAAGTGTAGAGAATTCCTCGAATGTGAGGTGCTGTTCGCCAATTACGCGATATAAAAGTTGCTTTGTTGATTTTACGTTGATCTCATGTAACGCACCGAACCATGGTCCCTTAGGGACGTTTAACAACCAAGTAATGTGCTGACCAGCGAGCTTGTGCGCAATCGTATCATTGTTCAAGGCAAGAAAGTTTTGTACTTCGATGAGCTGATTTCTAGCGCCTACATAATTTGTACCGCAGTCCGAGCGGATGAGAACCGGGGCACCGCGGCGTGCTATAAAACGCTGTAATGCCGCGAGGAACGCTTCCGTGCTGAGGTCCGAGACCGGTTCTAAATGAACCGCCTTAGTCGAGAGGCACACGAATATACAAAAGTACGCTTTTAAGAGTTTAACATTACGTAGGGTACTAGATTTAACGAGGAATGGTCCGGCAAAATCGGTCGTGACTTGACTAAATACTGGCTGAGGCGTAACTCTATCGGCTGGCAGGTCGGCCATGAAGGGCGCTTGCGGCTGGGCCCGGCATCGAAAGCATCTAATGCATTTAAAAACTCGGTGTCTAATAATACGGCGCGCGGACAATATCCAAAATTGTTGGCGTAGGATAGCGTGTAAAGTGTCAGCGCCAGGATGGCAGTGTATTTTGTGGTAGTGGTCAATGATAAGGTCTACAAGTGGGCTAGAGCTGGGAAGTATGAGCGGGTGCTGCGCGTCATATCGGATAGACGCATGGGACAGTCGTCCACCAACTCTAAGGAGCTCATCTTTAATGAGAGGTGACAGCCGCTGGAGTCTGACGGAGCAGATTTTGCCAGTTTGAAGGCGGTGAATGTCCTCCGCAAACTCATTGTGCTGGACACTGCGCACCCAGTAAAGTAGGGCCTCTCTTCGTTCACTGACGTACAAGGGGCCTGAGCGTCGCGAATCTGGGTGGTGTCTGCAGTTGTGCAGAAAGCGTTTTAGACAAGCTGTCACTCCGACGAGCTTGTCTAGTGAACTGAACCGAGTGAGCAGGTCAAAGTCAAGACCGGGCACTGTGACCAGTGACGGGACGTGTTTGGGCTTAAGGCCGGGCAGGGCGTGATGGCCCAGAGCTAAGGGCATCGCAGGCCAAGACTCACAAGGCTGTCCAAGCCACGTGGGAGACCACCATTGGTCGTGGGCTGACAGGGATTGCGCAGACATTCCTCTGCTTGCGCAATCTGCCGGGTTGAGCTCAGAAGGTACGTGTCGCCAGGTACATTCTGGTGAGCCTGAGCTGATTTTGACTACCCTGTTGGCTTCAAAGGGTTGAAGACGGTGAGGCGGTGTATTGAGCCAGGCCAGGACTATCGTACTGTCTGACCAACATATGTGTTGTTGTATACTGATATGGGCCGATAACTGAACCGACACACGGATCATGAGCTGGGAGAGTAGAGTGGCGGCCGACAACTCTAACTTGGGGATTGTGAGGCGGTTCTTGATTGGTGCGACTCGCGACTTGGCGACAATCAAGTGTACCAAAGTATCTCCGGAGGCATCGAGCTCATGGAGGTAAACAACGGCGGCAAACCCGGCTTCAGAGGCATCTGCAAACCCGTGAAGCGAGTATGCAGCTGAGCCTTTGTTTGCACAAATGTGCCGAGGGAAACGAATGCTAGCTAACAGCGGCAGATCCTCTGAGATGTGGTGCCACTCCGTTTGTACTTCAGAGGGAGTGGGCTCATCCCATTCCAGCTTCAGTAGCCACAATTGCTGAAGCAGCAGCTTTGCGCGGAAGATAACGGGCGAAACCCAGCCGTTTGGGTCATAAAGTGAGGCTACGGTGCTTAAAATAGACCGCTTTGTGACATGTGTGATGGGGGGCAGAGAGATGCGGTAGGTGAACTCGTCTGACTGAGGGCTCCACTGTATACCCAAGACCTTAATGGACGTGGACTCTGGGTTCATGTCGAAGTCCTTGGGCATGTCGCATTGGTTGTCGGGAAATCTCTCGAGCAGCTTAGGCGAGTTAGATGTCCACTTACTGAGCTGAAAGCCGCCTAGGTCTAGCAGACTTATCAACTCGTCCTGAAGTGCTTGGGCGGATTCAACCGTGTCATGGCCACACAAGATGTCATCAACGAAGATAGACTTGCGAAGAACCTGAGCGGCTCCAGGGTAGCGATGGCCTTCATCATCAGCCAGCTGGAGCAGGGTGCGGATTGCATGATATGGGCTTGATCTTAAGCCGTACGTGCCGTACGGTACGTGACTGTATTGAGGGCGTAGGTGAGCAGAGGGTGATCTGGTGAGGACCGCCATAGTATCAGCTGATACCGTCTCTGGTCTGGGGCAACCAGCACATTTCTGAACATCCTCTGGATGTCAGTGCTGAAAACGACTGGATGCGTTCTGAAGGACATGATGATGTCCACAATGTCCTGTTGAAGGGCGGGGCCTGTGTGTAGGCATTCATTTATGCTGACACCATTGGAGCTTTTGCAGCTACCATCAAAAACAATGCGCAGCTTGTCCGACCCTGACTTGAATACGCCATGGTGAGGGATGTAGAAGTGAGGTTTATGGGCGAATGTATTTGGGTGACAGGGAGCCATGTGCCCTAAGTCGATGTATTCGGCCATAAAGTCGACGTATTTAGAACGCAGAGACGGGTTCGCCATTAGCTTCTTCTCAATATTGAGGAATCTGCGTAATGCGATAGGGTGAGTTTTACCTAGTTGAGGGGCGTCCTTTAGAAAGGGCAGAGCGACCGTATATCTGCCTGAGGGATCGCGTGTAGTGGTAGAGCGGAAGATTTCCTCGCATTGTTCCTCCAGGGGATCATTATGAGTGTGAGATTGAGGGAGAAGCTCCTCAGACTCCCAGAACCTTTCCAGACTCTGACGTATGTCCTGGGCTGATTCAGCTGAGTCTGGTTGTGAGCTGACGACGTGAGCTGAGTTAACCTGCTGCGCCGGCTGCGCATACAAGTCCTCAATGGGTCCTATCAACGCGAAGTCGAAAATCGTGCCGAAGGCTATGGGCTTGCCCGGGCCCAACGAGACCTTAGTCCCGTCCAACACCTGGCCAAGAACGTCCGACCCCAATAAGAGGTCGATCGGGGCTGGTGTGTGGTAAAGCTGGTCAGCCAATGGCACGGGTGGCTGGCCTAGTACGTGGGAAATGTTTGGTACCTTCTCTAAGGGAAGGTAGCCAGTGACGTTTTTTAAAATGTGAGCTGTGGCAGTAATTGTAGGAGTATCATTGTGAGTGGGTCGGCATACTATTGTTATTGCCGCCTTTGACTCATGTTTGTGCTGATTCCCAACTCCTGTAATTTTTAAAGAAGTGGGTTTTGATGGCAGGTTCAAAAGTCGTGCCATGCGTGACGTTATTAACGTCAGCATACTGCCACAGTCCAATAAAGCTCTGGCTGTGTGAAGATGGCCATGTACGTCCGCGACCCTTAGTGAGACGGTTGGCAACAAAATGGGTGTGCCAGTGGGCACAGAAGGTGAGTGAGCTGATTGAGTATCAGCTGAAATTGTATGAGCTGAGTATGTATCAGCTGTGTGGGCATGGGTTGACTGGGCATGGGCTAAATCTACCTCTTCGCTAGGGTGCTCCGTGATAGTTGGGAGTCATAATTGCTGGCGGCGTTCGCGGGGCCTACCTGGCGAACCGGACCTGGGCGGGCTGGCTCTGTGAGCAGAGCTGGGTTGCGCCTGTTTGGCATGTGCGGGTTCGTGCCGCCTGCTGTGTCTGGGACGCTCCCTCGAGTGCTCTGTCAGCTGTGGTGGGGGTACATGTACAGACGACGAATGAGCTGAGTGCGTTGGGCCGTCTGGTCGATGGAGGGACGTGTGGTGGTTCGTGCTCCCACAGTCCTTGCATCCCCCCCTTGACCTGCACTCGCTCTCGTAGTGACGGCCGAGACAACGCTGGCAGCGCTCGCGTGCCTGTACAAAGTCCCAACGGCCCTGTGTTGGCTGGGCATTGTACCATCTGCACGTCATGAGCGTATGTCCCCTAGTGGCACAATAGGGACAGTAGGACGTCGAGCGTGAGGAAGAGGACGAGGACGATGATGAGGAGCAGCTTTGCTGGAAGGCCGAGTATACGGGGAAGGGCTGACTGCGAGCCGGGGAGGTGGATGGGCGGTGACGCATTTGCTGCGCTGGGCGGAACGGTTGGTGAGTAGGCTGATCATAGGCGCGGTGAGGCGATGGAGCTGAGGAGCGGCCACGGTAATGGTCGGGCTGTTGCTGAGCCACCTGAGCATAAGTGCGATGGGGCAACTGAGGAGGCGCGCGGCTACGAGAAGGGCCGGGCAGGGCGTGAATGGGCTGCGGCTGGGCTATGTTGGAGAACTCTGTCTCCACACAGCGCGCGTGCTCCTCGAGGTAGGAGATAAGGTCCCTTAACGTGGGCAGGGTGTTACTAGACCCGTGCCTGCGTTCAAATAGCGTGCGGAGCTCGCCCTTGAGCTTCCGCACCACTATTGACACAAACACGTAGTCGTCTCCTATGGGCAGATCTAAATTGTTGAGGGCACACTGAGCCGATATGAGCGGCGTAAGGAACAGTGTGTGGATGTTCGAGCGCGTATGGATGCTTGGCAGCCCCAGGATGATGTCCACAAAACTATCAATGAGAACCCGGCGGTTCTCGTACCGCTTCGTGAGGATGTCCATGGCCACGGCAAAATTCTCATTGGTGACCTTTAAGTGGGATACCATACTTAACGCCTCACCGCTGAGACTTGAGAATAGGTAGTGGAGCTTGACTGCGTCCGACAGGGTCGCCATGTCGTCAGTCAGACTCCTAAACAGCGCAATGAAGGAAGGCCAGTCCTCCACTTTTGAGCTGAACCTGGGCAGCGCTATCTTGGGGAGGACGGCTGTGGGCGTATTGACGCCGAAACTGGGCTGAGCGCTATGGGTTGGGGATGACGTGGAAGAGGGTAAGATTTCCTCCCTAGCCACAAGAATCCCAAGGTACGCCCCGGAGGCCTTTGTGTGGTTCTCAGTGTATGCCTTCTCGGTCTTCTCGTCCAGGTCCTCCTCGTCAAGAATGCTATAATACACTGCGTCCATCCTGTCTTTCACGCCTTGTATCTGTGCGAAACGCACGTTAAACTCCAATATGGAATGTGTGGTGCCGCCAGCAATAATTTGTGACCCTATCTCAAGGAGCTGAAGTATGGCCTTAACTGCCTCCCTAAAAATAGCGGCTTGTGACTTGGTCGGCATCGCGATGAATGAAAGTAGACAAAAAAATAATAAAAACAAAATTAAAAAAATAAACAAATTTAAAGGCAGTAAAAAGAACAACATCCTGTATATATTCTATAGTTGGGCTGGACGTATTTGTTTACTAAGGTAAGGGCAAATGGGCTAAAATTAACGCAACAATAAAGAAAGCAAAACTAAGTTGGGACGCCTTGTATATGGCCCACGGGTGGGCAAACGCACGTGTGTGTGTATGTCTGTGTTTATTGAACGCGCGTACGGAATATTAGCCGGCCGCAAAAGGAAAAAAACAACAAAAAAATCACGTCATCCGTAGCCCACTAGTGGGCAAGCGCATGCGTAGTCGATGGCGGCGCATCCAATCAGCCGGGAAAGCGTTAAGAAAAGGAAAGGAAAAAAAAAATCTAATAAAAATAAAGTGTGGGATACGTTGTACGTAGCCCACAGTTGGGCAGACCTGTAGCGGAAACGAGCGCGAAGAACGACTTCGTCGCAAAAAAAAAAAAAAACAATTAAAACTTAATAAAAAATAAAATAAAAATTGGGACACTTTGTATGTGTGTCCCACAAGTGGGCAAACATGTGTAGAAGCGAAGGCGACGCACGCAAATAGCCGTAAGCGATTTTTAAAAAAACTGATTCAAAATTATGAAACACTAAGCTCATGTGGTGAGCACGCACAAGAAATGAGCCGTTCGCAAAGGCAACAAAATAAAGGCCAAATAACTGAGCCGAATCACTCCATGCAGTGTTAAATTAGCTTAGCTGTTGTAATACCAGGCACCATACAATTAACTAAATCTGTAGCCAAACGGTAGCCAAACGTAGCATGAAAAAGGCAAAGGTAAAGTAACTGAGCTGAATTATTATTTCAAGCACGAATTAGGCACAACAACATTGTATGACACCATAGATCTGTGATCCTGGTTCAGAATACCGGATGCATACACGAAAGCAACATAAAAACAACATGCAGAAATAATTGCGTCAAGATAATTCGGATGTTGTGTGGTCGCAATCCTACCACAAACAAATTATACCTACCTCACCAAATTTTTATTGGGGCAGGGTAAAGTTATGTGAACAAATGAATTCCGAAATGATGGCACAAATTAGATTATGGGCGGAAACGATTATTTTTTAGTGGACTGTAATTAAAGGAGCTGATGAAACGTGAGACCAAGTTATGGTGAAATGGTAAAAGAATACTTGTTACGGGAAGGTCGCCGGCATTAATATTACCGGTTCGAAGATGACCAGAATGTTACGGCGAAAGGCGTTCGTAACAGCGGCGAAATAAGAGATGTGGGTTGGGTAGGTTATGGATAGTGAAGTACTTACAGGGATGATGAGTCACAGGAACCCGGGGGGCGAGCTGACCACGGGCGGCGAGATAGGTTGGTTCCTGGCGCACAGTCACTACACTAAACAGTTCACTAGGGGCACTGGTTAAGGGCGTTTAGGTCGAGCTCTTCACTTTAGGTTCAGGAGTCACTATAATAAGGCAGATAGCAGCGCGCGTATTTTGTGGGCGTCTCGCGTTAGCTAGCAAAACAGACTGGTCGCGCGCGCGGCTCACCAAGCTAGCGGCGGCGGCTCGCGCAGCGGTGGCGCCGCGGCAGACAGGCGGACGCGGTCGTCAACAACCGCTGAGTCCGTCCCGGCTTTGGCGGGAACACCGAACTATCCGTTGAAGATAGGCCGATCTCCACACGTAGGCGATTCCAGATGGTACAGGCCCTTTCCCAGCGCTTCTGGACGCTGTAGACCCAGTCCTACCTCCACACACTCCAAACCCGCTCCAAATAGTTGTCCCCATCCTCCCCTCCCCGAGTTGGCGAGCTCGTCCTCATCAAGGAGGACAACCTGCCTGCCCTTCAATGGAGACTGGGGCGCATTACTCGCACCCTGCCTGGCAAGGATGGCGTCGTGCGGGTGGTGGACCTGGACACCGCCAATGGACACCTCCGGAGGCCTGTGTTCAAGATTGCCAGGCTCCCTCTGGATGAGCCCACCCTGGGCCCCGGAGGATGTACGCGCCATGAGCGCGACGTCTCATTCTAGGCGTATTAAAATACGCCTAGCGCCACCTAGTGAGGTGTCGCGAAGTCAGGAGTGGGAATCCGACGCGCGCGCGCCCCTCTCACTCTGCAAGCCTGATCGCGAGACGTACAGACGATACGCGCGATGATATCGCATTGGACTGCCCTTAATGATACTGCCTGTGAAGATAGTGCCTGTGATTAGGTAAAAGAACTGTGTGCTGTGACGCGACCATCAAATCGCCTACATCGTCGCCCGTCAGCTCGTGTCCCGGTGCCAGCGACCTCGTAAAGCCTGCTCCCGGTAAGTCCTTCCTACCTCCCGCCTAACCACGTCGTATGTTGGTTCCTCTCGCACCAACAATGATTACTGTTAAAAAAGGATTTATAGAACGCCGCGTTAAGAGTCAAGTGATAAATAAATGCTTAACTGAACTGATAGTCATACGATAACAGTTGTCATAACCTCAAAATACCTAAAAAGTCTCAAGCTAAAAATTAAGATAGCTTCAAACTCCCGCATGATATTGTAATGTAAGTAATATTTTCTTCATAATTCAGAGCATTGCTATTATTGATTACTATTTATTTCATTAAAGCGCTGTGTTACGCTAGCTAGCTAAAAAACTAGCATAACTCCCATAGTAAAAAGGTCATTCTCTTCTGGTCACCCATCCAGCGACCCGGCATTGCGAAGGTTGCATAACGGGCAAGATCGCAAGCCGAACGCGCTAGCCGCTGCGCCATCGAGCTCTTCGTAACGATTTTGATGCGATTTTCAATAATTTCTTTTAAATCGCGGATTACAGGTGTTATAGGTGGGCGAAGGCGCGGGCGGGCCGCCACTCACTTGTTTCTATTTAAATGACAGTAATTCAAATCCGCCATTAGCTCCTATCGCCGGCCTTCGATCAAAGCGGCTGGCCTGATCAAATATTCAGCGCATAAACACTGTTTACCAGTACGGGCGGCGCTTTTAAAGTCATTTATCACCGCAATGTAGGTATTAAGTTTGTAAATGGTTTTAGCTACGTATTCCATATAATTTCAATCGAATAAGTAATCGTTATTTTTAGTTATTTTATGGTTTTGTTAATGTTAAACCTTTGTGTTATAAAAGTTAAACATCTGGTTTCAGACCCAGAGGTCTCAAGAACATTAAGATTTATAACTTTTTCAATTTGTGAAACTTAACTAATTGATAACGAGTAATATAACAGTGTCGCGTTGCGATCCCCCTCTCTTCCCTTGGTGTCGTAAAAGGCGACTAACGGACTAACGGACTAAAGACTGCACATACATCCAACTGCATAGTCGATTCAAGTCAAGTCAAATGCTTTATTCAATATAAACCTTTACAGGTACAGTCACGAGCACCAATATGTATACACTTTGACTCTAATTCCATTGTATTAAGAGTCACAAATGTTTACATATTTTTGCTCGTGACAATAAAAGTTAACTAAAGTTAAATCTTATCAACTAACTTAACTTACTACCTACCTAATCTTCCTACCTAACTAATCTATCGCCATTTCGGATTTTGGGAGAGCCTTCGACTGAGAAGAAGCTGACAAGAAACTCAGGAGGCATTACTTTTTTCTCCCTCTAAGTAACAAAAGTTATATACATAGAGCGGCGATGGCCTCTCCACCTGTCACGCTGAGCACATGTGCAGTCGCTATTCAGTGAAAAGTGGACTATGGCAGAGGACTGCTTTTGCGGTCCACATTGCCTAGTCCCTGACTAACCCGTCGGGGATAATATTCGTGATTATATGTATGTATGTAAAAGTAAATGATGCAAAATAAGTGTGTCACGATTATTTAGGATGGTAGCAGATGGAGACCGCTCTCACTCTGTGGTCTTTATGGAGGAGCTCGATGGCGCAGCGGCTAGCGCCTTCGGCTTGCGTTCTTGCCTTGCTTGCTAAGCAACTTTCGCAAATCCAGGTCGCTCGATGGGTGACAAGTTAAAAGACATCTCGAGCTCCTCCGTGCTTCGGAAGGCACGCTAAGCCGTTGGTCCCGGTTGTTGTCGTAAGATGCATTAGCCAGCGCGGTGGGTTATGGCCCAATATCCCCACGTGCACATGATGATGTATTTTTTCTAGGGTAACTATGATATCATCATCATTAGCCTATTAATGTCCCACTGCTGGGCACAGGCCTCCCACGTGGGGATATTGGGCCATAACCCACCACGCTGGCCCAATGCGGATTGGTATATTAATTATATTATATGCGATGATGCTGTCATCGATGTACGCAGTTTTAGGCACTTGCTCTAAGCTATATTATTATGTGTAGTTTAACTATGATTAACTAGAGGGACAGGAATCCTTGTACTGTCACGGTCACAGGTTTTATTCGCCTCTGTGGCCTGTGGCCAAGAAACCGGTTTCAGGTCCAGAGGTCCCGGGTTCGATTCCCAGCGGGGGACACATCTTTGTGTGCTCGGTTCGATTGGTGGTAGGGCTGTTAAGTCCGCCTGGCTAGCTGCCACCATCTTATCTAAGTCTGTCGCCATAACAATGATGTAAACATCATTGTTATAGCATATGGTATAGCATTGTTGTGTTCCGACAGTTTGAGATAAGATAGCCAGTTCCTCAGTGGTTGAGGATTCCGGGTTCGCGCGCTTTCACCTTCGGCCTTATTGTCACGTACCATCAGGCGAGATGAAGGCAAAGCGCTTACCCGTTGTAGAATATAAAAAAAATGTAATGCAATGAGATAAAAGTTACAAAAGACAAACAGTGACTTTGTGGCTGTACAGTAAGCATAAATTTTTTTAGGGCCGATTTTTGAATTGTCAGATTAAACTTATTTGTCTGTTAGAGTATAACACAACCATTTAAAAAGTATTGTCATATATCATGTCTTTTTTTTCTTTACTGTTGTGGTGACATTCAAGTAGGTCGCGTAATACTTTATCAGTTCTTTATCTATCTACGACTTCTACGAGTAATAGTTTTAAAGTTCTAAATTATTACATGTCAAAGTAATGACTGAGTAAGTTTTTAAAATTGAATTTACCTTATCAGCTCTTGCCGTTCGATTTTTATTTGTTTTATTGATTTAAAACGGAAATTTTTAAAAATAAATTTTACTATAACGGTTTTTACCGTTCGGTTTTCTTATTATTATGAAAACAAATTATGCCTTACTCGTTATACCTAATTAAATTAGGAATAAAAAGCTAGTCGAAACCAAGGGATCCCGCTGTGGTCTCAGTCTGTCCTGTCCATTTAAGAAAACATGTTCACCATAGCTTTTCTCTTAAAACACTATCCTCTTCTAACTAACTTTACAATGGACAACAAAACAAGCAATGTGTTAATTTGGACAAAACAATACATGTACACATTTGAGCCGTTTGAACAGACACATACGCCATATGTACATTGTTAGTTGTTACTAGGTATTTGTGCTGGCACGTGGCTGTATATACCGAACGCGTACGCCGCACTTGTGCAAAGACTCTACGTTTGAACAGATGGCTTTTTTTAACACTTATTTGAGCAATATGTCTGGTTGAAGGCTTTAGATTAAGTGGTAGTATCGTATTCACTTGAGTAAAAACGGGTAAGCAATGGCAGGTCATCGGATGGGTGACCAAACAAAAATAAATCGAGTTTTTTTACAATTAAAAATGGTTATCAGATGCAAATCGCCTGAGACGTATTTTTGGCCATAGCTCCGAGGATTTTGGGAGGATCGAAATGAAAATTGTACCAAGAGTTGAGGAATTTATCGAGACACGTGTGACCGTTCGAATTTTGAAAATAGGCTGGTAACTTTTTTTGTAATTTTGAAAAATGTATAAAAATCGGGTTATTTGGAGGGGGTGTTTGTTTACTAAATTGTAAATATTTCGGAAAAAAAGACATGCATTTTAGCCCAGATACTGCGACGGGACTTTTAAAAGGCCCGATATAAAATTTTTATAATATTTTTCCAGTTATTATGAGTCGTTTTAACTATCATTCGAATATCACTAAGATCTGAAAAAATAATAATTTCAGTAACATTTGGGTTAGATAAGTTTACTCAACTATAACCGTGTCGCATAGCGGTGAATAAATACTACAACCCCCTCTCTTCCCTTGGGTGTCGTAGAAGGCGACTAACGGACCAAAGACTGCACGTACAATGGCGGACTCCGTCGCTTTACCAGTCTAAAGGTCAAAATCCCTTGCACACCGCGTCGTTTATTTGGTACGGGCACGTACCCGGGCGGTCGATGCGCTCATACGAAAATCGCTGCAAAGTGGTAAAGCGACGCTGACCCCGACCGTACATCCAACAGCATAGAGCGGCGATAGGATCACCGCCTGTCACGTTGAGCACATGTGCAGTCGCTATTTGGTGAAAAGTGGAGTAGAGGACTGCTTTTACTGTCCTCATGGCCTGTCACAGACTAACCCTTCGGGGATAATTTGAGATTATTATACCTATGTGTGTTAATCAACTTAAGGTGGTACAGTGACAGGGTTAGTGGCGTTATTCCCCAGTTTCATTTTCACCCGAAAATATTACAAATTTTAATTACTATGACTCAGTTTCGTTTTCACCCGAGAATATTTACGTGTGCCATTCAGATGCGTGATAGAAATTTATCTAATTACTTAATAATCACAATAACGATACGAAGAATTATAATATTCGTTCTAAGCCTGTTTCGAAACTCCTTAATTTACTAAATACCTTCAAAAGTACCAAGGTACAAGTTACCTAGTTATTTACCAATAACTCAAAACATTTATAAACACTATTAAATTGTACACTCAATTTACTGTAACTGAATTAAATTAATTCACATAACTTTGTAATATTTTCTTATTTTTTGACTTCCGCAGCGCAGGTGGGAACTGCAATCAGTTAACTTATTCAACGTTTCAATAACTTAAAGTTTATATAAAAGCGTTATAATTATAACGTAATAAACTATATAATTATAACAAAATACTTATTACGAATCTATAAAGAAATTTTATCATACTTACCGGAATGTCTGAAAATATTAATAAAGTTTGGTTCATTAGGTTCTTAGGATGTAAATTGTTGCTAAACACACACTGTTGCTAAAAAACATAAATTTAAAAACGTGAAAGAATTTCGACAGGTCTAATACTGGTCTAACCACTGGTTTGTGGGTGGTTGTGGGTCTAACCAATACCTCGGTGGCGGAGTGACCCGCGTTTTGTTTCAACGTTTCAATATCTTAACACATATAGGTAACTTGATCATTTTAATTATTTGAACAACAAATAGTTGAACAATTTATCTTACTAATGTAAATAATGCGTGTTCGTGTAGTGTGCGCCATTCAACTCACTACACACACACACACACACGCTTAATTTGTTGCGCTTTACATTGCGTGCATCAAAAAATGATTATTTTTTAACTTTTAAAAATGAAAATCGTTTCCCTGCAATAATATTTGGGGATGATACTCATTATAAGCAAAATGAACAGAATGAACAGAATGCGTAAGTTTCGGTTTCGTTAAAGGTTCTTTTTACACACTGTATGTACATAATTTAAAAAAACCTAATTTTTATACCACCGTGCCGTAGAAAAAAATTAATTAATGATAGCGCGAACGTACCTAATATTTATAACATTACGTTCGCAAATCACAAGAAACACATCTTAATTTCAGCTCTAGAAGCGATTACGACCAAAACGCTCGCCCGCCCAACAAACAGCTTTCGCGAGCGGAAAGAAAATGAAAAAAAAACCACACATTTTTCGCCGCACAAGCGTAGCGGGCCGCCCTCAAACTGGCTCAAACCAGCCAGTCGCTCGCCGACCGCGCCGCGGACGATACGCGCACACTCTTCCCGCGATTTCCAACGTCACTTTGACTTGACATACGCGTTCGTAGACTAAAAAAACAACATTCTCTTTTTAAACTTCAAACCCGGTGTACCCCAAAAAGTTTTTAATGCCAACCGTGTTGTTCATTTTCCGGTGATTTATTAGCAGTGAGTAGTGAAAGACTGCAATAAAATCCGGGGGAGGCTGAAAGCTGGTGGCTGTCAGCTGTCAAAACGGCTCGGCTGCTGAGGTGAGCGGTGGAAATTAATTTATTGTGCGCCCATCAATTATATGAGGGACATGCACGCGTTTTTACGACAATAATTTGGTGGAAGTAGGTCGGACAGACGTCGACATGGTGCAGATTACAGGATGGACTGTACACGATGGCATATGGAACGTTTTGTTGGTGAAACTATAATAATAAGATTTCTTGCGCACCGGATTTGGGAATTGTGTTTAAAATCTTATTTTTGCTTTTAATAATGGATATAGTCTAGATTACTATTTTTTATATACTTAAAATGTTTTTTAAATAAATATAATGTAATGTTTAACACTATCTCCTAAATAAGCCAGTGTGTGACCACGGTAGGTAACTCTGCCCTATTTATCAGGTACTTAAAAAAAGTATTCCCAGGATTATTTTAGGGAAAAACGGTATTTTTACCATGTTTGAGTTGTTGATTTTGAGATAGACGATTGTACTTATATTTTTTTACCGGAATTTCAGTAGCTTTTTAAAAAATTAAATCAGGTTGAGGTTGAACCAAACCCTGCTTGTTGTGACGTTTTCTGTTTATACACAACACAACTATTTAACGGCCAATTTTTTTATTAAATATACTTAACTATTGTTTTGCCTACTAGAGTCAGAGACATAGTTTGTACTGAACTTAAGTTTTTCTAACATTAGTAAGTAGGCAAATACAGATTGATTATTAATTTCAGGTGTATAAAAAATAAAAGAAAATACAAACTTCAGTAACAATTTAGTAATTATAACTAGCAGTTCTTCCTTTAAAGCAAAAATATTTTATTGTTCTAGAAAGCACCGCCTTGCCATGGCAACATTACATAGTTACCTATTAATTAATTGTTAATAATAAGTTGAGAAAAAACTACATTATAACAACAACAAAACAATAGCTTTATTTGCGCGCAAGTGTGTAGTGTGTATGAATGTCGTGTGTGTTTTTATAGATTCTGTAGCATCTGTAAACAAACGGTTAAATGCTGCCGATTCGAGAGATCAAGATTCAATCCCCATCAACTCCAATAGCTAGTGCGGGTTCTATTCTCCGTTCAACACAACGACTACGAAAGTCTGAGTCTGAGAGTTTGCTTCTACAAGGTACAAGTACAAAAGCCTGTTTTAGCAGCCTACAGAGGGATTCGAACTCGCGACCCTTCATTTTATGAGTGTCCTTAGGAGGTCAGCTGCCGCATGCCGTAAAAGCAGTCACAATAGAAATTCAATTGGTAGCTCCCAAAAGAACGCGGCAGGCAAGGGGTTGAGTAAAAGGTGATTCTTTGGTTTCGTTAATAGTTCATTTATTAAATACAATCGTAAGTAAAACAAATATTGGATTATATAAAAAGAAGATACAGTAATATAGTAGTTGAGTTTCGATCCGATAGAGATAAGAAATTCCGGGTTTAAGGCGCATCCACCTACGGTCACAGAATAAATAATAGTATACTACCTACGGTATTTCGATATAGAAAATGAATGAAATAAAAAAAGAAAAGACATTATTTGTATAAATTGTTGTCGCCTTTCTACCAAATCTATGCATATTAGGCAGATTGATAAAAAGTTAAATTTATAAGATTTATATGAAATGCTTATTTTTTATTTTAGCGGCCCGCCCGCGCCTTCGTCTACGCTAACTTAGAAAGACCGTCATAATTCAGCCATTTAAAAAAAATACCAGCTATTTAAAAAAAAAAATATTCAGAAATTTACCCCCCGGGCTCTGAATATTTATTTTAACTTAAAGTAATATATCCATTCTTAAATATTATAGTCACGTAATTTACACATTCGCTTACGTGATCACTAGGAAATATTACTAAGCAATTTTTCCTATCTAATTTATATGCTATTTAAAAAAAGTAGGTAAGTAACATTAAAAAAAACTTTTTTTTATCAACGTCCGGAAAATAAACTATCAGAAAAAGATTAGATTGGAAATAATGCGAAAAGAAAAAAGCTTTTAACAAAATCCACCTCTGGAAAAAAATACATCAGGAAACGATTCTATTGGGAAATTATGCGAATGCAAAAATCGCTTGCAGTAAAATTCGATTTTCGGAAAATCATCATGATAGCCGCTCTATGCTTTTAGATAAATTATGGGCAGTCTTTAGTTCGTTAGTCGCCTTTTACGACACTCAAGGGAAAAGGTTTAGTAAGTATTCTTTTAGTGCGCTAGGATCACACCTCACGATCTTTTTTATACACCCTTATTTTTTATTTGTTTGTTATTTATTTACTTATTATTAATAGGGAAACACACAATTTTTATCGTATCAATTATTCTATTCTCGATAACGAGGTACGGAACCCCAACAAATGCTAGCCATTCCCCAATCGGTTTCGGCGTGCAGCGGTACCCTATAAAGCGTTTTTCTTCAATTTCCCGCGCACCGTATGTCGCCAGATATTGCCGCGGCCGCCGCCAGGTGGCGCTTATAAGTAATATAGCTTATTTATAACCCAGTAATAAACCTTATGAACTATTACATTTTAGTGGCACCTGCATTTTTGAGTTTGATCTCGCTGTGTTATTTATTAGTTCACAGCCTATAAAAACGTACCATATGTTTGGGCACATGGAGAACGGGGTTGTTGGGCCATGCCCATAACCCACCGAAATGGCCCAATGCGGCTTTTGTGAGTTTTGATTTATCTACTTTTTATTATTTTTGGTAGTGATTATTCGGTAATAGGCCACAACAATCTTTGATTTTGAATTCAGGGTTCTAAAATGAAACACTTCTTACGGAAAAACTTTCGTTTTAAATTGAGTTATTAATATTTATGTACTTTTATCCCGAATTATTACACCCGATAAAAATAAAATGATAAGTATCTAGTGGCAAGTCCGAAACAGAACTGCAGAAAAAATAACAATTAGTAGGTAAGTAAGTACACAACAAAATAAATAATTTTAGTTAAGTATGTAAAATTTTCGATTTTCGCCCTCGACCTCCTCCTCTACCTGCACCGAACCCTAAAAAATGATATCTTAACCTCGGATAATTTTCTAACAGATATTATCACTCTACTATCATCTACTTTATGCAAAGAAAATGTTCAGGTACCTAGGCATCTCTCTTACATGACACTGGCTAAATGTGCTGACCATATAGTTACCAAGACATTATTAAAATTTAAGAAAAAGATAAAAAAGAAAACAAAACTTCAACCTTCTTGGCGGGAAAGTGAACCGTCATGTCTGCAGTTTTGTTTTTTATAATTTGTGTTTTGTCGAATCATAATGTGAAATAATAATTGTGGAATATTTACTGCTAAGTGTTCCTGAACGTGCATGAGTGTTGGCAAATAAAACGAAACAGTGTAACATCACTTTTCAAATTCTACGTGTGAGATCTCAGTAAAGTCCCACATCATTACTTAAAACTCAAAAGGGGTTAATTTGGTGAAATAAGATTTACCATTAAACGGTAATTTTATCACTCATTATCATCTACTAGTAAACAAAATATATTTACGTAGATCTCTTTTACTTAACACTGTCTAAATGTGCTGACCAACCAAGCCATACCATTCTCTGCCATAGTCCACTTTTCACCAAATAGCGACTGCACAATTGCTCAGCGTGACAGGTGGTGAGCTAGCTAGCCGATGCGCCATCGACATCCTGATATTTAATTATAGACCTACGTTATCATAACTGTTTCTCAAACAAACAGTACATTTAATACGCTATGGCTTACCGATTTAAAATGGCCGCTCCATTTATCCGCTTGTGAGTAAACAAGCGACAGATTCGTCGATGATTTGCCATCGCAATGCAAATGCGGGCAGACACGGGCGGTATGCGGGCGCCGAATGCGGGATGCGGGCTGTTTGGTGCTCTAATGAGGATGTACGAATGGCAGAATCGAAATCATTGTAATGCAATGATGGAACTATATTGTAAAATCACTGGACATACATATTTTTTTTAACCGCTAAAACTCTTAAGAGGGTTTACGCATTTTGTTTCGTTTTCCCATACAAACTTTCAAGTCGAAATTTTTAAAAACCAGTAGGTAAGCCAATTTTAATGAAACTATGCATGCTGGTGTAAAATACAGGGATCTAAATAGTTTGTTGAAAACATTTTTCGAAAACGTTTACTTAACTGAGTTACTGCGATTTTAAACTTTATATGGTGGACTTTAAATCGCAATAACTATCTGATCTCTGTATTTTACTTTAGCATGTAAAGTTTTTATGTTTTTATGTTTTTTTGTTTTTAAAAATGTCGACTTGGAAGTTTGTACTCCACTGTGGTCTTTGGCCTAGTCACCGGTTCTGGATCATGAGATCTCGGATTAGGTTCCCAACGAAGGCTATACTTTTATGTAAGACTTGGTTTGGTTGGTGGCAGGGCTTGTTAAGACCGCCTGGCTAGCTACCGCTGCCTTATGAGTCGTATGAAATCAAAATCGGCAAAGTAGGTAGGTGAGCGAAAATGAGATAAACATAGGGTAACACTGAAAATTCAAATGTTTACCGATAACGCGCTTACTTTCAAATTAAATACGGCCCTAAACCCTTCAAAAACACGAAATAAAACTGGCTTTGGGATCAAAGACAGTCGAATAAAGTCGGCAATCTAGCAAATTCAGTGTGATTTGGCATCTTGAAGCTTAACTTTTACACATATTTTTGATTGTTTATGGCTCAGTACACGTTGCAGTAATATGAAAATATGTTTGTCATTATTATCTATGGATCCAATTGCAAATTAACGGTTTTTGTTCAATTACCAAAATTTAGGTCAACCCTACTTTGCCGATTTTGGTTTTATACGACTCTTAACTACTCTGGTGCCATAACAACTAACATTTTAATAGCATTGTTGTATTGCGACAGTTTAGAGATATCATCATAATAGGCCTCTTAATTACATCTATAAAAGATGATTCAAACAGCTTCCAATTGTGAGGTTTGGCATTTTATTTAAGATAAGATAGACAGTATTTACAACTAGTATTAAAGTATGAATCAAATCTAGCAACTATTAAAAAGTTGTCACAGTTTGTAAAGCAAGAATCAAATGTCCAATTGAAATGAAACACTTTTTTACGGATTAACTCGCGTTTAATTTATTTACATAGCTTTTTATATTATCCTGACGTTTCGAACCCTTTACAAGGTCCGTATGGTCACAGGGAGATCCGTAAAAAAGTGTTTCATTTCAATGTGTAGTGCTCGCTTATACCTCAGAAAACAACAAATGTCCAATTTTTGTTACTTAACGTTTTTCATACACATTATAAGTAAAAAATATTTATTTGTCTTCTACTACGAGTAAATTAGTCACTTGGCATTCATTTCACTTGATGTTAGATGACGCTAAGGCCGTGGTGGAAGCGCGCCACTTCACCCATGTTCCTCAACCGCTTAGGAGCTGGCTATCTTATCTCTAACTGTAGAAACACAACAATGCTAGTAACACTGATGGTATGGCGACATATTAGAAAAGATGGTGGTAGACATCCAAGCAGACTTAAAAACAGCTCTAACACAACCACACGGAGTGCAAACGAGTATCCTAATGAACTAAACCCGCAACCTCTGGATCTGAAACCATTGGTCTAGCCACTACACATAGGCAGTTAAAATAAAATGGCTGCTGTATGCGGGAATGCGGGATGTATGGTGTAAAGCACCTTAAGGATATATAAATAGCAAAATTAAATATTACGCTATATTTAAAAAGTATGTTTTGTTCTAACGTGGTGGATCTACAATAATGTAGACACCTGGCTGCGGTTTTTTACTATATATACATGTCTAGACGGAGCATCGCCGTACAAGCATTTCTCCGAATCCGCTCGGTTTTTGTATTGAATTTTTGAAGTGTGCGTGACAGCCGCGTATGACTGACACTGGCGCGAATGACCGCCGGGAGGAGCGCGTCAAGCTAATTGGATGTCTTTTTACGGCCAGGTTCTATCTAGACATGTATATAATCAAAGGCTGCAGTATATTGCAGTAGATAATGACGAAATGACGAAACGACGGAAAATAATACTACTTCTTTTTACTAGAATAACGCTGTGGATAATACTAATGTTATTAGTAAAAAAAAATTAAGACAATTTTATTGTTATTAGTTGCCAGGTCTCTCGACCTGGGATTTGAACCGGCAACTTTCCGACATTCCGGGCACAGTCAGGTCAGGTCAGTCAGTCAGTCACATCAGGCGCACTACACTACAAAGACGCTAATGAAATGAAGGAAATGAGAGTAGTCGTAAGTGCTACATCTCAGCCCAGTTTCTTTATTTCCATAGCGCCGCACCTGTGCCGCACATGCGCGCATAAATTGGCACTGCCAATTCCAATAACGATGTAGGTTTTTCTTACGCGATGGTTTTTCTTTAAAAAAAACCACAATATGTTTTCGTTTGTTTTCTTATATACAGGGTTATTGGAAATACGTAGCGATCCCTTTAAGGGGTGACAGTGGAGATCAATAGCTATCAAATTGCCCGCGGGTAGATGGGACAAAAATGGACCGATTTCAATAAAAATATTTGTAAAGAAATATTTAAAATATTAAGAAAAGTGGGTCAGGCTACATCAAAGTGGATTAAAAAAGAAACTTACGTATCTAATGGCTGGTTTTGTGTGTTTTTAGTTTGCTAACACTCTAATACTTAAAAAAAAGAACAGAATTTAAAAAAGAGAAAAAAAGATCTAGTTCGGTACATTTTTGCCCCATCTACTCTAGGGCAATTTGATAGCTAATGATCTCTACTATCACCTCATAAAGGGATCGCTATCGTGGTGGGCACACAGAGAACATAACCCTCATGTCACAAAAAAAGACTCCTTCTAAAGACGTTTCAGCCTAAATGTTTGAGCTGGTATTATTGGCCCTTAATTACTGGGGCCTTATTTCATTGAAGGTCATCTCAACAGCTTTACCTACCTAGTTGTGCAATTGCGTACGCGAGTGGTGTCCGCTTTTGAAACGGTGAGAGAAAACACTTGTTACGAGTAACATAGGTAAGTCACAGTTTTACTTAAGCACATTTTCATTTCATTTCATTTCCATACCTACATACTATTGGCATAGGTACGTAGTTTAACTTTTTTCTGAATTACTCGACTGGGAATCAAACCTAGAAACTTTTAATTAGGAAGTGGCTATGTAACATACATACCTACCTAGACTAAATAACGTAGGTATCTATTTAGTTTCTAGGATGTAGATAGCGAATAGCCACGAAGGCAATGTTTATGTTAACGGTTGTTGACCTCGCAGTAGTACATGTAAATTTCGAATAGAAACGTGAGATGTTACGAAAGATATAGGACACCGACCAATAAGTAATATATTTTTTTTATATTTTTATTTAAACCACAACTATTTGTTCTACACTTGTGTACAATATGGCAACTGTTTAAAACCACATCCTGTATAAAGACCCCGCTCTCGACTTCGTCCGCGTAGACAGGACACCCCGTCATACGTGACTAATTTTTAAATATTTTCTTTCATACAAACATTGTCTTTAGTCCGTTAGTCGCCTTTTACGACACCCAAGGTAGGTGCCCAAGGGAAAAGAGAGACACGGCTGATCTATATAAATATACTTACCACAAGTTATATTGTGTTTCTGAACAAATTATGTTTCCTTCTTTCTATCCTTATCACCTCTATACGAGTATTAGTGTGAGAAGAGAGGTACCTAAAACTATGTTTGTCCTCAGCCGAATCGGGCAGACGTTTGCATGGCGCACGCGCGGTGTGTTTGCACAGCTGTTTGTCAGCGTGGCGCAACTTCTGCCAGCTTGTTTTTGGATAATTACAATATTATTTTGTTGCCATGCTTGCGGGTTACCGTCTTGCGACGTCAAATGTTTTGTTTTCTCGGATACAATATGGAAAAGATTAAAAAATCAGAAAGATTTGATATTATACTAGTAGACCCGCAGACGATGTCCTGTCCAAATATAAATAAATATGCTAGGCCAATAACATGATGCCAACTTAACTGGCAGGAAAAGATAAATGTCCCAGAAAAGAAGTAAGAAGCAGCAAAAAGTTTTTAACAACCAAAATAATATATTATTGCACTATTTCTTTTATATTTCATAAATTTATCTTTAGGGCTTTCACTATTATTATAAATATTACTTTTTAAATTACCGCTGTATTAAAGGAAACAAAACAAAACAAAAAATACTCAAATTGGTCAAGCCGCTTTTAAGTATAAGTCAGACTAACAACAGCAATGGATTTGTATACACGAAGGCTTTTTATCGGTCATCAGGACCTACTGATTCCGACTAAGTAAATGATGGTCATTGCAACATTAATAAAGCTTTATTTAAAAGTTTAATTAAAGTTTTTTATTTTTTTGTCTGAGAAGTAGAGTTAATAACTATATAATACTCCTTCTTGTAACAAATAATACCTCATCATAAGTACAGGTACAGCAATGATAAAAATGTAGGAATACCATACCTTCTAATTATTTAAAAATACTTTATAAAAAGAAAACACGTAACTACTATTATTATTGCAATAGCCATAATTTACTCATCTCGTTCGTCACCAGAAGGCGCTGCTTATTTTAAATTAAATTATATGAAAAATTTTGATCTTATAATTTTAATTTAATAATTCCTACGTTGTTCAATATACGCATTTTTTTATTATTTAAATGCCAGCTTCCCGAATTGGCTACAATGATCGAATGGTGAATGAATCGCGCACACGGCACTCATAATACTGTGCGTATCTTTGCCGCACAATAT
This sequence comes from Scoparia ambigualis, assembly GCA_963921215.1. Classification (NCBI taxonomy): domain Eukaryota; kingdom Metazoa; phylum Arthropoda; class Insecta; order Lepidoptera; family Crambidae; genus Scoparia; species Scoparia ambigualis. Next base: position 32,172,835 of record OY992514.1, read on the forward strand.
TTGTTTAGGATAAAAAGCAAGCGGGATCCCACCTGCAGCGGCACCCACCTTCGGGGGGACAAACAGTATCGGGAGATAACTGCCCATCGCGTGGCAAGTAGCGACAGCATATTATACATTTTTTTAAAACAATTATTTAACAATAAAAAATTCAGATAGGTACTTACACACCTCACATTGAATCAACTGCAATCAATTATTTGCATTGTTATTGGGTTACATATTTAAAAAAAAAATCATTATTGAATAACGAAATTATCACAAATTTTCCTTTTTTATTTAAAAATATTTAGAGGAACCTGTTGTACCTTGGACAGAGTTGTAAGTAGGTACCTACAACAATTGTGTTTTTTCAAAAATCCCACACTCTTAAGAACCGTCGTGTATAAGATTTGAAACGTCATTGTTAACATTAACGTGTAAGTTAGTTGCGATTCCCTGACGCCGTGAGAGCATAGTTAAAAAAGGTGAATAATTTACTGTTTTACACTCAAAGAGTAACTTTTATACATATTGGTAATTTATTTAAAGTAATTCATGTTTGTGAACACTGTTTTATTAAGAATTTAATCTTAGTTATATCTAGCTACTAGACGGCATAAGTGCCAGATCCTAACTTAAATCGCAAGTGGGTACCTTGGCTACCCAAGTTAATTTTTAACCCCCGACGCAAAAAGAGTGTTATTGTTGTAACTTTTTAAGTTTTTTTTGTGAGCTATTTTTGTTTAATCCAGAGATTTTAAATAAAGGTGGCATGTTAAAATTACGTAATTCGATGCCCAATATTGTCAACAATAATTAGCACAAAATGACGGGTGAGGCTTTTTAAAAAAATAACAATACTTTTACTTAAATATTATTTTTAATAACTGTAATTATAGATAATTGCAAATGCTAATATGATAACTAATAGTATTTCAACAGAAATTAAATAAATAAAAGCTAATAAAGGTGTTAATCTAGATTTGAACCTGCTCTGTCCAAGGTACAACGGACACTGTCGTACATCCTGGTGTGTTGTACCTAGGAAAGTTTTCCCTCTTTTTTCAAGTGGTTAGTAGCCCTAAGTTTTTGAAATATACACAACTTTTATGAATTATATAGTATGTAGTTAATTAAATGATGTTTACATTTATGCACACTAGACAGGTGTAGCTAGTACTATTATTAAAAACCAAAACAAAATATAAAAAACTAGCCTAGGTACAACAGGTTCCCTTATATTTCATCATCATTATTGTCAGCCTATAAATGTCTCACTGCTAGGCACAGGCCTTATCACATGAGTGAGTTAAAACTTAATAAATCTATTTAAGAAAAAAATTTGCCACTACCACAAACATACATTGTTTGTGGTACTGGGTGTTTAGTGTTTACACGGACGAAGTTTCAGACGGGCGCTAGTATTACACAATAAAAGAGCTCCGACCATCTCATTAAAATATTTGTATTAACACTTGAAAAAGTAGGAATAATTAAGTGAAACTCTATGTAGATCGTCAAGTGGTCTATGATTGCACAATGTGGGGCAGAATGGCGTCTAGTTCTTTCGGAGAACAAAATCCACTACAGGTCGCTAAGCCAGCGGAGTAAGTAAGAATTGGCCATCCATTAACCCAGAATTGCGAAAGGAGGCTTAATAACTTGTACGATCACAGCATCGAGCTACTCAATCGCTTCTCACTTCGATAAACTCCTTTTCATCCCACCATCTCGGAAAGAGTATTTTTAATCTTCAATATCTGAATGGAAAAGCCGTTTTTATTCTCTAGAGGATAAAGTAAATTGAATTTAGAACATCGTGTGCACTAAGTTTGTGAATTAAAAAAAACATTAAACCTATTTACTGCTACCTCTATGGTGCCGAATATATCATACAACTTTTTTTTAATTTGTTAAAAACTCAGACTCGGAACCTTCTTGGTGTTCTTTTTTCAATTTGCTTTGTACGCGGTTCTTTACGCGGCATTTTTTCACGTCATTGTTAAACCTTATATTAAAAACAAGAAACTTGAAAACAAGTGAAAAAACTAAAATGAGTGATTCTAGCGACGAGGAAGTTTGCTTGACGCCAACAGAATTGACTGAAACTGTTAATAATGCGCAAATGAGCTTTCTCCCTCAACAATCACGCGAGAAGTATTTAAAACAGTACGATATGTCAACACGTGGCGACTAGCAAAAGGAGCCAAAACTTTCTCAGAAAACGTTTTGCTGGCATATTTTATAGAATTATCCGAGAACAAGAAAGCAAGCACTCTATGGAGTACGTATTCGATGCTAAAAGCAACAATAAAGATGAAAAAAGACAAACATATCGATACCTATCTTAAATTAGTGGCATTTTTAAAAAGAGCCTGTCATAATGTAGTAGTTAATACCTAAACTGAAATAAAAGTATCTTGTGAATGTAAATGTTTTTTTTTTTTGCATTTAGTCATTTCCTCGCTGAGGTGGGATGAAAAGTTACGTGTTGCACTCGATTGCAAAGATTTTTCACCTCGTGCTCTTTTGATTCCCTCGCTAACACTCAGGATTCTAATGTTTGAATCACTCGCTGCACTCGTGATTCAATTTTAGAATCCTTCTCTTGCTCGGTCATCAAAATTGAGCACGCGGTTAAAAAGCAACTTTGCAATCTTGTATAACAAATAACTATTATTACACCCTAGCGAAGAAAATCAAAATATTGCAAAATACACATTAAGACAGTATGAACCACAATGACAATTGAGCTCATACACTACCGTAATAATATAAATGACATTAAAATTTTAATTAGTGTTTGATTTTATACAACATCAACTTATGATTACTTGATTATATACCACTGAAAACAGTGTTTACTCTCCATAAGCACTGTTTTGTGTGTAGTTTATCAAAAGCTTCTAACCTCCAATAATCCTCAAAGCGAAGTTAATTTCGGCCTCGATAAAGTTGGAGTTTGTGGTCACAGCCCAGCTTATAGTCGGTCGGTTTTAACTTTATCCGATCAGCAGATTTATTGAATGATCTGTTATCCTGTTCTCGTAACAGGATTATGAAGAAAATGAGACACTTCAATTTAGCGGGTAGGCAGGTGGCCTTACAATTTTAACATACATGTTATTTACACGACCATTATCCCCAGAGGGTTAGTCAGAGACTAGGCAATGAGGACCACTGAAATAGTCCAGTTTCATCGTCCACGTTGCACCAAATGATAACCACCAACGACACATGTACTCAGCGTGACATTGGTGAGTCCATCACCGCTCTATGCTGTTGGATGTTTGTGCAGGCTTTAGTCCGTTAGTCGCCTTTTACGACACCTAAGGGAAGAGAGAGGTTGGTAGGTTTTTTAGTGAGCCGCTATTGCCACACGGCTCTTTTTGTTTTCACTAGCTTTTGCACACGGCTTTTTATGTATGATTATTTATTATATTAGTAAACGCTAAATCATTTTCGAAACACACTGTTAATTTATTCACAACAATGCTATTTACATTGTTGTTATTGCGACATACTTAGATAAAAGTTAAATGTAAATGACAAGTGTCGCGATAGCTCAGGTGGGAGAGCAGTCACCCGGATTGCGAGAGGAAGTGAGTTCGAGTTCCAGAAGTAGCAGTTACTTCCCAATTCATACAATGTTTCAATGTTAATATGTCTGATATTTCAAAACTTGGTTACTTACCGATATTTAATATCGGTTACTGGTTACGTGACCGTTAAGTATCGGTTTAATATTTTTGTTAAATATTTTTTTTTATTTGGTATTTTATAAAAACAACATATAAGTATTTCATTAATTGTTAATGTTTAAAACCCTGATTGAAAAAGCTGCGCTACTTTTGCCGTCCGTACCGTAATCCCGCATGCGGGCGCGTTTGAGCGTCCGATCGCCCGCACTCTGCAACTGCGATAAACAGGACGACACGGGGCGGGCACGATTCGGCTACGATTCGGCTACGATGCGGGTACGATGCGATGACGACCACGTTCGCGTCGGCGAGGACGATAATATAAATATGTTTATTTAATTTATCGTTATTATTTTAGCCATTATCAGCAGTCTTACAGTTAGTAGTTATTAATGCTACTGTCGTATTATGAGGGGTATTAAAATATGAGTATGAATTTATGCAGCGCGCCGAAAGCGTATTTATTATGCAGTCTTTACCCGTGGTCCCGGTGGGTCGACTCATTACCGGGTCCACGGGTAATTTTAATTACCCGTGGTCCCGTGACACTAGGGATTACATTTGGATGAATATTTCGACTTCGATTATATCGATATTAAATTAATTACAACCATGAACTTCAATTTAAGATTACCTATGTATTATTATGCACATACATCCTACAGCATAAAGCGGCGATGGGCTCAACAAAATAATATTACCAACCCCTTTCTTCCCTTGGGTGTCGTAAAAGGCGACTATATGGCATGGGTAGATAAATGTTACTACAACACTGCAGCAAACTATTGCAAGTTTGCAATGCTTGAGTTCTGTGTGACGTTACATTTCACAAAATTAACAAAAACTACCTGACAGGTTTCAAGATTTGTTTGTTTAAAGAAGTGTGACGTGCACAGGACAAAATGTCACGTGACCAACCGTGTTCGCGCAAAATTTGAAATTAATGAAGAAAAATTTGATTCTTTTTCTATTAAAAAAGCTTTTTCTAGAAAAAATATTGTAAGAGGTACAAAATAAGCGTTTGCAATTTTTGAAATACTTTTCAGAGAACTGTCAAGTAACCAATTACAAACACAACCAAAACATAATTAGTCAAATAGGTGTTGCATTCGAAAGTGATGCTCGAACATGCATTCGTGGTAGGTAATTGCTTTTTTTAAAAATGGATTTATGTCATTCATCATTTGTAAAGAAGAATGACCAAACCAGCCTATTCGATATCTTTTGCGTCTTAATCATACACATATCAAAAATGTTCTCATAAATTATAACGATTACTGTTAAACTTAAGCATTTAAATAATTTCATATAAAATGTACAGTGTGTGTATGTGAGTGTACCTAAAAATACCTAAAAAGTCTTAAGCTAAAAATGAAGATAGCTTCAAACTCCCGCATGATATTGTAATGTAATTTTTTCTTCATAATTCAGAGCATTGCTGCTATTGATTATTACTTATTTCATTAAAGCGCTGTGTTACGCTAGCTAGCTAAAAAACTAGCCTAACTACCATAGTAAAAAGGGTATTCTCCTTTGCTATAGATTAGTGTATAATATAATAATAGTACCACCCTCGTATTCCTAGAAGTTGCGATTCCGAGTCTCGATGGAGTCCATCTTTCCGACAGCATTTTTGAATGAAACACTCTAGTCTCTAACACAATCCCACGTCCAAACTCCACACACCTTGACCGACAACCATGTATGATAAATGTTATGAGAGTAGTAAAAGCTTCGATCAACATTTAAGACAATATAATCAAAATTTAAATTTTACAGAATATATAAAAAATTACTCTAAATTGTTTAAGAAAGTGTGCACACTAGCAAAATCTAACTTTATTAAAGATAAAATTAAAAAATCTAATAATAAAATAAAGCCACTTGGGATATCATCAACCGTGAAACTGGTAAATTAAAACCACGGGACAACACGTTTACTCTAAAAGTTAAAGATAACCTTATCAATTCAGATGCACAAATTGCTAAAATTTTTGATGATTTCTTTATAAATATACCTGTGGTAACAACCTCAAATTTAAATTCATCACCAGTGGCGGCACAAGCCTTTCTCGAACAACATGTACCCAAATGTAATGTTTCTTTTAATTTTCAATATATTGACTCTAAAAACATTATTAAAACTTTCAAATTACTAAAAATGAAAAACACAGGTGATTTGTGGGGCATGTCTATAAAGATAATTAAAAATATTATATATTCTATTGCACCCTATCTTGCTGACATATTTAATAAGTGTATTGATAAGGGAATCTTTCCTGATCTTATGAAGTTTAGTAAGGTTATACCTATATTTAAATCGGGAAATAAAGAAGACCCCAGTAACTATCGACCAATTTCAATACTACCAGCACTTAGTAAAATTTATGAAAAAATTATTCTCGAACAGTTAGTGGAATACTTTAACCTAAATAATCTTTTACATAGTAAGCAATTCGGTTGTAGCTCTGTAGGTGTAGCTCTAATAAAACATATATTTGATGCCTGGGAGAAGTCTCAGAACGCTCTTGGAGTTTTTTGCGACTTGTCCAAGGCTTTCGATTGCGTTGAGCACCGGACACTGGCGATGAAGTTAAATCACTATGGTCTCAAAGGGTCTTGCGCGTAATTTGATACAGTCGTATCTTAGTTCTAAAACACAAACTGTCGACGTTAATGGAACTAAGTCATCCGGTTCTCATGTAAAAATGGGAGTTCCACAAGGGTCAATTCTTGGCCCTTTTTTATTTTCGATATATGTCAATGACTTGCCATTCTTTGTAGAAAACTTCTGTAATATTGTATTGTTTGCAGATGATACTTCACTCATTTTTAATGTGACTAGATGTAAGAATAATTATGACGATGTTAACAATGCTCTCTCAGAGGTACTCAGTTGGTTTAGTGCGAATAATTTACAGCTAAACGCTAAAAAAACGAAATGTATTAAATTTATACTACCAAATGTCAAGACCGAACAAACCGATGTTAGAATGAATGGTGTTAAATTAGATTTGGTAGACTCGACAGTTTTCCTAGGGATAACCCTTGACTCAAAACTCCAATAGAATCCGCATATATCGAATTTGGCCGGCAAACTCAGTTCAGCAGCATATGCGATTACAAAAATTAGACAACTAACAGATATTGAAACTGCTAGGACTGTTTACTTTAGTTATTTTCATAGTGTCATGTCGTATGGCGTCATTTTGTGGGGGACAGCGGCAGATGTTAAAACTATATTTATTTTACAGAAACGAGCAATAAGAACCATTTATAGACTGGGATCGCGAACTTCTTTGAGAAATATTTTTAAGGAAGTTGGTGTTCTGACTGTTGCATCGCAGCAGTATATTTATAATTGTATAGTTTTTGTGCGTTGCAATATTAACACTTTTTCTAAACACGGTGATGTACACAATTTCAATACTAGAAATAAGTCAAAACTAGTAATGCCACTGTTTAGGTTACAAAAGGTTCTCGGCTCTTTCTTGGGGCACTTTCTTGGGGCAAGGTATACACTATTATAATAAAATACCAAGTACTATACTAGATTTACCTTTAAATAAGTTTAAGAATCATGTAAAATCTTGTTTACTTAGGAAAGGTTATTACACAGTCAAGGAATATTTAGAAGACAAAACAGCCTGGTTATATAATAATATATTTAGATTGTTTTTTTCTTAATCCATTATCTTTATAACTGATTGTATAATTTGGTAACGACATGTTGTTTTGTAAATGTCGTTACTTCCATATTATTTTAAAGCTGTGGAGTTTCTTGTGCCTGTTCTTCTCCACAGCTAAAAGACTTCCTGAATGGGTAGGGTGGGTGGGTGGGTTCCTATGCCTATCCATCCATCCATAAAAAAATAAATTTAGACAATTCAAAATGCTTAATTAAGGCTTACTGAATAAAGATATATTGATTTTGATTTTATGATGTTTGAACAATACCAACTAGATAACGCGTCATGTAGAAAATCAAAGCTAAATTCTGTCCACGTGAATAAATACTTTTTCAAAGCAATAAATTACTCCTGTCACTTAAATAAGAAAAAACGCAATAACATTTAGTGGTGAAATCAACCTCAAGGGGCAACAAATAAAGTACTTTTTCCTGTCATGCCTTGCGAGAAAATAAGAGCTCATTTCTCAAGTGCGCTTTTATTTACCGAGACACATTTTCAGCGCCTACCTGACATCTAGTTGTATTGTAGATCGAAGAGTAAAAGCAAATAAAGTTTTTTCAAATCCGTAAAATAGAAGGTTGTGGTTTCTATTTATTATTCTATTCTATTCTACCTACCCCTCCGGGAAACGAGCGTGATGTATGTATTATTCTGTGTATATACTTACGTATATAAACGTTTATTTCTTTCGAATATGTAGGTTTATTTTGCCCAAATGTTGCCTGGAAAATGCTACCCTAGCAAAAAGGCCACATTTTGTGATACTATTTTATTTATCTTGTGTTCTATTGTTTTTAGTGCAATTATTAATTTCAAGCAAACTTTTATCAATGAAACTTCTACCCAAAAATGAATGATATTATCAATAATATTGACGTCCCGCACAGCTGCGGGCTAATCGCGGCAAATACTATTAATCATGGCGCACCTGACTCAACTGAGGGGGGAGTGAGCGAGGAGGGGAGTGAGCGTAGAAGGGAATGAGGGAGTGAGGGCGCAGATGCTGCAACGCGGCGCGCTGCGAATGCGTTCCGGAGACGTTTACATTCTTTATAATAATATGTGGAACTATGAACGCATATGTGGCGCAAGGTCCTGGTTTCAATTTCCGGGTGGGGCAAAATGTGTTGCAAACGTTTTAAATGTATAACATCCTACCTCAGAATTTGGCGTTTCCAAGTTTATTACATACACACATACAGTTATGACTATTATCCCAATTTATTATGAAATTATCGCAGTTTTATTTGGTCCAAAAACTTTTTATCGAAGTTTTGCTCGGCCTAAATATCATTTTATCGAAGTCATAATAATATGTTTCCGAACACCACCACTGTTTCATTTGCCTTATTTTCAATGATTTAACAACTTTACGTCGCCAACCGTTATTGGTCGAATGAAATTCATGATTTCAGTGATGGAAGCCTTTACAAACTCTTTATACCGTGCTTTAACCCAGCAGTACAGTTTACACGCTGTACTGTACTGCAAAAAGGCGTTTTAAATAAAGCACAATTTAAAAAAAAGTTGCTCGTCGATGCTGCCAGTGACGCGCGCGACACAGTTTTTACTCATAATCGAGTGTGTTAGCACAATCGCGGCGTAATCGAGCTGTCACCCGCAGCCTCCGCCCGCGGCAAAAGTTTGATTAAAACCGAACCAATCAGCTAAGCGGCCGCCGCCGGTGCCGAGATAATATTCGGGTGGCTGGGAACGACACAGGTGCTGGGTTTTCGTTTGAGTGTGTCATGTGCCCGGTTGTGCCCGGTTGTGGCCGGCGAGATTTAGATTGCCTGTCTGCAGTTGCATTAAATTGTGATGGCTGTGATGGAGTTATTATTTGATAGTTCGCTTTGCATTTGTCTTTTTTTTTGTTTTGACGTGACAACGTCTTAAATTAGGTTGCGGCTGGGAGTCACTTATGAAAAAGTGTAACGCTCGGTAACGTTACGATGAGTCACCGAACGAGAGAGAGGCCCGCCGAATGCCTTGCGTCTCTCTCCCACTCAACTATGTTTTAAATATAATTCTTTGTTTAAATAAATGTTTTAAATTGTTACTATTATTTCATCCTTCTTCCTACTATACGAATGAATATTCACATTAAAATTATTTTACCACTCAAAGTCGTTGTCACGTAAAACTTTCGCCCGTATACCGACTTTACAGGCAACCATTTATTTTTTACTTTATTACTATTACAGTCTTTTTTAATTTATATATTTTTTAAGGTTTTCTGTAAGATATTTAAACATACATACATTACATATCATCATCATCACCAGCCCATAAACGTCCCGCTGCTGGGCACAGGCCACCCACGTGAACAATAGCACGTAGGGGATATTGGGCCATAACCCACCACGCTGGCCCAATGCAGGTTGGTGGGTTTACATTTCATATAATCACGACTATTATCCCCGAAGTATTAGTCAAGACAAGGCAATGAGGACGGCAAAAGCAGTCAACATTTCAACAAACAACAACTGCACATGTGCTCAGCGTGACGTCACAACCTGTCCATCGCCGCCCTATGCTGTTGGATGTTTGTGCAGTCTTTGGTCCGTTAGTCGTGTACCTACGCCTGGCGTACTCACCATGGAATTTTGTAATTTCAAGAATGCCAAAAAACTGTGCCCAAATAGTACCAAATAGTGCCCAAAGGAAATAAATAATACCCTTATGGTTCAAAAGTTATAGACATAGTTTGGTGAGTACGCTAGGCGTAGGTTACGCCTAGCGTACTCACCTCGTTGCGCGAAAACAGAATCAGCAATGGCTCTCATTTCTATCTCAATAAATAGTACCGGAAATAGTACCCTCTAAGAGTGTAATTGTTATTTGACTTTTACACTAGAAAGTCATTAAATTTGATAGCAAACTTCTACATACAAAAATTGCATGTGGTACAGTCGAGCACAGTGAATGGTAAAATATTATTTTTATTACCAAAGGAATTAAGATTGGAATAACTATGGAGTTCATTAATAGACGACGACCTAAAAAAAATAGGTAGGTACATATTTAATAACAGTAAACCAAGGGTGGCCAAAAAAGGGAGGTCCTGAGGTTGGTGTGTCTGTCTTTGGCACCGTAGCTCCTAAATATCCTAGATTTGGATGCGGATTTTTTTATATGAAGGCTGGTTTTTAGCGGTGATTCTTACTTCGACTATAAATCTATTGATAACTGTTATAAATCACAAAATTTGTAGTCGTGGGTGAACGAGATGCACTCCAACTTATATCTATGTATCAAGCATTGCTTATTTATGATTTGTTGATCGTGAATGACAGCCCGCCCGCAACTTTGTACGCGTGAACCCCTTACCCCGTGACGAATTTCCAAAAATGTTCATTTTTATACAAACCTTGTCCCGACGATTACAAATACAACAAAAAAGAATTAGCCAAATTGGTGCAGCCGTTCTGAAGTGATGCGCGTACAAACATTTTGGCAATTGATTTTTATTAATATAGATACCTACCTACGTAAATAGCGACTGCACATGTGCTCAGTGTGGCAGGTGGTGAGCCCATCGCCGTTCTAAGCTGTTGTATGCAGTCTTTAGTCCGTTAGTCGCCTATTACGACACCCAAGGGAAGAGGGGGTGGTAGTATTCTTTCATCGGTAAGTACGCGACACAGTTAAACACTTTATACAGTCCAGAAAACTAAGAATATGATTTAATTTGTTATTCTACGATTAATAAAAAACAATAACGTATTTCTGTAGGTAAGTATATATAATATATTCAAACTGAGTAGGTACCTACCTAGCTAATGAAAGATCAACTGCAAATTGACATGAACATAAAATGCTATTACAGATGAAATATACATAGGTACTTACTCATTTAAAGATCACTCCCAAAAAAACAAAATTCACAAGTTTTTTCCTTTTTATTACATTGCTGCGGTTGGCAGATTAACCGCCCGGATAAGAGGCCTATTACATCTCGACTGTGATTTTTGCGTAAAATGCCCATTTTCGCATTGTGTAGTAATTTTGAATTTGCATTTATAGTTTTTACCGAAATAGGATAATAAATTCATGCTTAATATTACAAATCTCCACTCTGAGAGAATAAGCTGAGTTCGGACGGCCGCCGGCGCATCGCATTTTGTAGTATTTTTGCAGTGGTATTTATTTGCCGTTTTTATCGAAATAGGATAATAAATCCATTATAAAGTCTTTATTCCTCATGAAGTAACAATTATTCTGGTATACAATAATATTATTGAAGATAGGAGAATTTCACAGTTAACTTAAAGCAATTCTCGAAGTTTTTTGGTTTAGAATATTTTTTTTTCTATATAAAATCAATGATATCTAAAAATTCCGAGGCCACTACGAACTATACGACTGTATAAGAGATAACATTCTATTTTTTTATTTCATTTGTTTAGAACAATCTAGAGAACAATCTAGAAGCTCAAAAAAGTGCCTTTGCTCATTTTATGAAAATCTTTCTCTGCAATTTTGGGTTTAATTGAAAAGTTAAGCAAAATTTACAGAAAGCGAGGCCGCTAAGCACTATGACAATACTCTATTCTACACTATTCAATAAGTCAACATTGTTAATGTATTTTTGTTTCTAAGATCAAGAACGCCAAAATGGGCCATTTTACGCAAAAATCACATTCGATATGTAATATAAGCCTCCTAATTTAACCTATAGCATAGAATACATAATAGTACAAGTCCTATAGATCTACAGATTGTTTAGCCTTCTAAATTCAAATTTTTGATTCAAGCTCCTTACAAATTAATAATTTGTAAGGAGCTTAAATCAAAAATTTTACCGCACCTTTATCGGTAAACTGTTACTAAGCGGAAATACAAAATTTTACAGGAGAGCCAATTTAAAGAAATATTCACCGTTTTTGGAAAATAAACTAAAAGCATTCGGTATTAAGAGTATTATTTTAAGACTATCTGATAAATATTTATTCATATTTCAGCATATAATTAAAAATATATGATTTGTTTAGATATACAATTATTTATTGCAGTTTTTAATTATTATAGTAACACTTTTGTATTAACTTTTTTTCGATTATGATTGATTAAGTACTTTAAAATCACTGAGTAAATAGTGTGACTAAAGTCAATGTTATTTAAAATATAATTTATTTGTAGATATTGTTTGATTATCAAATTCTGAATAGTTTTAAAAGCGGTTCTTCTACTTATTTAAGCACGAATAAAAAACATACATTTAAATTGAATGATATATTTTCAATCAAAGATGAGATCCATACACTTATTACTAGTTTAGTTTTACAGTCTTATTTATTATATTTCGCACATTAACCAGCAAGTAGATATTGGAAAATCGAATGAAAATAACTGCAATAAAGTTATATATACTTAAAACAACACGCAAACCTTATAATTTTCTCACAAGATTATCAAAGTACAACCCACGTAATATGCTTCATAGAGAGGCGAATCTCTGAATCAAAAGAATATAAAAAAGTTACCAAAAAATAATTAAAATAAATACAAACATAAATCTTGCTAACTTTGAAAGGAACACTCTACGAATAAAACTTTAATATTTACTTCATATATTATTAAAGGAAAAATGAAACAACTAATTATCACTCTTTAGTTATCAATATTCATAAATAAATATTTTGATATGAAGAAGTAAACTGTAACTATTCGAAAAGGAACACTCTACGAATAAAACTTTAATATTTTCTTTATATATTATTAAAGGAAAAATGAAACTAAACTAATTATCACTCTTTAGTTATCAATATTCTTAAATAAATATTTTGATATGAAGAATGAAACTGTGACTATATAAAAAGGAACATTCTACGAATAAAATTTTAATATTTACTGCATTTATTAAGGGAAGAAAACTACCACTTAAAACAGTAACAAAAATACCTTATATTGTAACGTGCAGTCGTGTTTATCCAAATACTAACACTTTTCTCTTAAACTTGTGTCCTTACTGTTCAACAAGCACGTTACAACTGGTTTAATCACGATATTTTCCTCAAAAACTCTATCATTTATTGTTTAGTAACGGAAAGAAGTGGCGCCATCTTTCTTTTGAGGACGTATTTTAAGGAGGTGTCAATGTCATTTCGTAGTTTACGTAATTTTATTATAGATGGCATTGTTAACTCAATTCTTGAAAAATTTTGTATAGTAACACTTTACATTACACTGTACAGCACCTATGCTAAAAATCTATAGATGGTATTAAAAATATTGAAACATTTTGCAAAGCAGTGATATTCATAGTTATTCATGCATAAACTAAATACTATAAATAAGAAAAAAATTGCTGTGCCTACTATACTAGGCTCAACTCATTTCGAGGTCAATAATTAAAAATTTCGGGGTAAATAATTCATTTCGAGGTCTGTGTGTACGATTTTACAATATTATAAAATACCAAACGATATTAAAACATTAGATCTAAATAAATTTAAAATTAAAGAAAAGGTCCGACTACACAGAAAACCGCTTGGGTCTAAAATGCTCCAACCACTCCAACAGCTGTTCCTATTTTTAGAATAAATTGTTTAATTTTGTGTATAGATTAATTTGGTAACGTTATATTGTAAATGTCGTTACTTCTATGTAAAGCTGCGCTGCTGTGGAGAAGAAACTGCACGTTTCTTCTCCACAGCTAAAAGACGTCTTGATTTGGGTAGGATGTTGAAATGTTTTTGGACGATTCGAAAATGCTTTAATATAAAGAGATTTTGATTATGAGTAATTTCGGGAGTAGTATGGATGCCAGGTTATGTGATCTTATAAATTTTCGAGCCATGCCATTAAAATATACTAACCCCCTCTCTTCCCTTGGGTGTCGTAAAAGCCGACTGACGTACTAAAGACTGCACATACATCCAACAGCATAAAGGTGCGATGGGCTCACCACTTGTCAAGCTGAGCACATGTGCAGTCCCTATTTGGCGTGCCGTGGACTATGGCAGAGGACTGCTTCTTCAGTCCCCATTGCCCTAGTCTCTGACTAACCATTTGAGGATAATAGTCGTGTAAAATGTATGTAGGTAGGTATGTAGTATTTATACCTTGATGGTAAATGAATACATATATTTATTTATAGTAAAGTGAAGCTCTAAGGTAGAAGCACAATTCACCAGGAATTCACAACTAATGTGGAACTGCCTAGTTTATCTTATCTGTTATTATCAAAACAACTATGCAACTAACGTTGTTGTAATGGCGACAGACTTAGATAAGATGGTGATTGCTCATTAGGCGAATTAAAAACAAGCAATACCACCAAACAATGTTTGTGTTGTCACTTTGAATTACTTACTTTGTTTTTCATAGTGTTTGTAATAATGACAATGTTGTCGGTTTTGGATGTTGACATTCTAAATTGTTGTCATTTTAGGAAGTTGTCATTTTCGGAACTTGTCATTTTAGGAAGTTGTCGTTTTAGGAAGTTGTCGTTTTAGGAAGTTGTCATTTTAGGAAGTTGACATTCTCAGCCTGAAGGAAACAAAATGATAATAATCTGCAACATGTGAATTATTATGTATACGATAACGAATTATTATTACTTACAGTGAATCGTTGTATCGAGAAATAATGGTGCCGTGTTGTCGATAATAGCCTGTGGCAGAGAATTTAATTAAAATAAGGCTCTAAATGCTCAAACGATCAGCGATTGTAGTCAACTTTGATTGAACAACAATAAAATACATAATCGTACTTTCACAATACGCCAGATTCCCGGAAGGAAAGGCAGATACCACTTATTTCCATATGCTATAATCCTGGCACAGTGTAAAAACACAAAATATTTGTTTACACACACAAAGTATTACAATGAGCTTCTACGAAAACCTTGTACTTATCCAAAATGTTTTATTATTTTTCATCATCATCATCATCATCAGCCTATAAACGTCCCACTGCTGGGCACAGGCCTCCCACGTGGACAATAGCACGTGGGGACATTGGGCCATAACCCACCACGCTGCCCCAATGCGGGTAGGCGGGTTTTAACGACCGTCATCTTACGACAACAACCGGGACCAACGGCTTAACGTGCCTTCCGAAGCACGGAGGAGCTCGAGATGTCTTTTAATTTTGGTCACTTATCAAGCGACCCGGCATTGCGATAATTGCTTAGCGGGCAAGATCGCAAGCCGAACGCGCTATCCGCTGCGCCATTGAGCTCCTACTCTATTATTTTTAGCTACGAATATTGAGCTTTCTTAAATATGTCACTTCGTCATCAGTTCGTAAGTTTACGGTCCTCTTTTTTCGGAAAAAAAACTATATAACTTGAGATTATCATCACTATAGATAGAATATAACCTTCTGAAATATGATCATTTAATTACTAATTACGGCAGAGGAAATTATTTTTGACGATATCCGATGGTTCATGTAACTTTTTATTACAACAAAATTCAGTAAGTTTTGTCAACTTAGGAAGTAACTGGCTTTTGTAACACAAGTAATTTTTTTTCAAAAGCCTGGGCTACATAAATATTTCTACAGGGCTACATAACTCCACATTTGCATGCCGTGGCGTGGCGGCAAACAAGGCTGTACGTACTTAGCATTTAAGATAGTATTGTATGTTACATAGCATTTTATTTGGTACAAGTTTTCGCTGACTGTCGTTAATAAATAAATACTTAAATAAAATAAATGGAAATTGGTGACTGTTACAATAAGCTTTTATTCATTTTTCATTTTCATTTCATTAATTTTACATTTTCATTTTCATCCGCTTGCACACTATCGCACGCGTACGTGTTAACCGTGCCGCATAGCTGTGAAAGAATACTACCTCCTCCTCTCGTCCCTTGGGTGTCGTAAAAGGCGACTAACGGACTAAAGATTGCACATACATCCAACAGCGCAGAGCGGCGATGGGTTCACCACCTGTCACGCTGAGGACATGTGCAGTCGCTATTTGGTGAAAAGTGAACTATGGTAGAGGACTGCTTTTGCTGTCCTCATTGCCTCTCAGACTAACCCTTCAGGGATAATAGTTGTGATTAACATATTATGTACCCATGTACTTATGTATGAAGGTAGTTAGGTACTGTACGTATGCGCGGTCAGAATATCGCCCAAAGTGCTCTACCGGGAACTTCACGATTGTTACATTACGCCAGATTACCAGAAGGTTTAGGCGGAGACCAAAATTTTCCATTTTTTTATTATTATTTATTCAATACATTTATTAAGCACATACAATTATGACGTGGTACGGTCAATTACATTAAGTGCTATGTTTTTGTTGTTTTTCTGTGTCCGCAGCTCCGCAATAACTTAACTACAATCAAGGAGCATGTCAATGTAACAAAATATCTTAGCTTACTCAAAGACAACAAAAAAAAACACAAACACTTTAGAAACTAAAAAAGAAACAAACTCACGTTTCATTTTACACATTTTTTTTAAATTCAGCTTTTAGCAGCTTACATTTCAATTCGTTTCAATGGCTGCAATCTCTTTTTGCGTAAAATGGAACACACAACACCACGATCCGCACGATAAACAAAAATAGCGCGCAACATCACAGGTACGGAATCGCTCATATTTAAGCTCTAATCCTTTGCCAGGTCCCGGTGCTGAGGCTCTGGCGGTGACAGCTCGATTACGCCCCCACCCTTACCCACAGAGGGGGGGAAGGGCCCAACTATTCGCGTTGGAATATGAAAAAGTGAATTTTCGCGCGTTAATTGTTGATGACGCGTTCTTTGTTTAAAATGTGGGTGACGAGAAATCGGTTAGGACGTTTTGGCGCGTAATAATAATTTTTATTCCAAAAAAGGTTTTATTAAACTAAATGTTCATTGTGCTCTTACTTAAAGCATTCAACCAAATGCTCTACGAGCTCTTACGAGAAACCGTCACAAGCAATGAGTCTGTAGAAACAAACAACTGAGCCAAAAACTGGATATTGGCGAAATCCAAAGGGTAACGCCACTGCATAAAAAGAAGAAGAAGTATTTAAGGCCAAACAATATCTGTATAGATTGTTTGATCAAGTATTTAAAGTTATTTGGTTTCTTGTCCCGGATTAAATTCCCTTGTCGGGCATAGTGAGTTTCAGATATTATTATGCACCCCCCCAGGTTTTTGGTCACTAACCAGTTTTGGCAAGCTCGGTGATTAAGCCAACAGTCATCAATTTTGAGACCTTTTCCCAGCTGTGGGGCAGTACCTATAGGCTAAATTGGGTCCGGACCCTATGTGAAGCACGCGGACTTATAAGGTCCCGTGCTCCAACTGATGATTAGGTACAGTCAAGTTATTAAGAAAAACACATAATTTAAAGTTGAATCTGGTCGCGTCAAGCAGACGCGATGAATTTCTTTTTAATTAATTTTATGCACCGAAATATTGCAACTATTACTCAAACTTTTTCTGTGCACCACAAATTTTGTAAACAATAAAAAAAAATAACTTCAATTATTCTGCATATAAATTCACTCTTATTATAGAATTGTTTAGATCTTTTGAATCTTTTATGGAATATAATTTACTGATTCACTGTACAATTACCTCATCATTTTTAGCACGGGACCATTAAGTCCCCGTGCTTCACCCAGGTGGAGCACCTAAGTGAAGCACGGGTCCGGACCCGCTCAATTAGACTTTTTATTTTACTTGCAATGAGGACCCGTTTAGGTTTCATCTCTCTTGTTGTTAAGAGACGTTAGGGCCGAAGGTTTTCCTCCAGAATCTACATGACTGAGTAACTGGCTGTCTAAACTTATCTTTAGGTAAATGTCGAAACACAAATGTGCTAATAGATAATTGTTGTCTTGACTAAGATAAAATTGTGGTATCTAGTCAGATAGACTTATAGGACAAGCTCTGTCGCCAACCATATAAGCCTTTACTGTCCCTCTGCTGAAAAATTCCTATGCACGCTTGCCAAATGGAGGATGGTGATCAAAAGCACCGGTATACATAGAAAAATACGAACCAAGCATGTAAGAACCTCGTTTAGAATCATTTATCCAAACATCATTGAATTTTAACAATCAACTTAAAGAAACTTGTGATTCCAGTTAGCCTAATGTTTTGAGAGATATTTTACTATATAAAGGTTTGTCACACTTATTATATTATAGCCGGTTCCTCAGCAGTGAGAATTCCGCTTCCACCACATCGTTACTTATTTACCATTTCAAAGAATATAAATAAAAGCGCTTCTGATGTAAATACAACTTTAAAAATGTGCATTCATTTGAATATTGCGCATAAAAATCAATGTGTCCAAACAAGAAGTTGTAATCTTTTTTATATTATACATTCGAGAGAGAGAGAAAGAAACTAAACTTCATACAGCCACACAAATAAAAAAAAACTAAAAAGCAAAACATATCAAACAAATCAATTTGGGGCTTCGTATTTAAGTCTCCTAAGCGCGCGTGCGGTTGACAGCCGCGTGTAAGGGATTGCCGGCGCAGATGGCGGCCCTCCCCTCCCCACCACCCCCCAGATTACAATTATCGATGGAACACCGAATCGGCTATTAGAACCTTTTTAGACGGACGGCGACGCGTCGTGGGAACTTTTTTTTAGTTGAACGCGGGCGAGAAGGAAAATTTTACGGCGCGGCGGGTATTGTCTTTGGTCGGCCGCTAATCTTGTTTTACCATGGCATGGGCGCTAATAGTAGATTGTTATACAAGGGGCTAAAATAACCCATTATATACGAGGTAGTTTTAATCCCGAGCTTTAGCGAGGGAGTAAATAGAAACCGAGTTTTAATGGGTTTTTAGCGCCGAGTGTTACACTCTGCTTTTCACAACGAATGCGAGAAAATAAAACAATCAAATACAATATGAATTGGTTTATTTTATTTAAAATTAACCCGTTAGTTGCTTTAACGACACCTAAGGGAAGAGAATGGTTGGTAGTATTATTTTGATGAGCCCATGCCGCTCTATGCTGTTGACTAGTAGGTATGGGCAGTCTTTCCATCTCTTCCCTTGGGTGTCGTCAAAGGCGACTAACGGACTAATGACTGCACGTACATCCTACAGCATAGAGCGGCGATGGGCTCATCAAATTAATACTACTAACCCCTCCTTTTCTCTTCGGTGTCGTAAAAGGCGACTAATGGACTAAAGACTGCTCATACATCCAACAGCATAGAGCGGCGATGGGCTCATCAAAATAATATTACCAACCCTTCACTTTTCTTCGATTTGGTAAAAGTTGACTAACGGACTAAAGACTGCACATACATCCAATAGCATAGAGCGACGATGGGATCATCAAATTAATACTACTAACCTCTCTCTTCTCTTCGGTGTCGTAAAAGGCGACTAATGGACTAAAGACTGCTCATACATCCAACAGCATAGAGCGGCGATGGGCTCATCAAAATAATATTACCAACCCTCCACTTTTCTTCGATTTGGTAAAAGGGGACTAACGGACTAAAGACTGCACATACATCCAACAGCATAGAGCGACGATGGGCTCATCAAATTAATACTACCAACCTCTCTCTTCTCTTCGGTGTCGTAAAAGGCGACTAATGGACTAAAGACTGCTCATACATCCAACAGCATAGAGCGGGGATGGGCTCATCAAAATAATACTACCAACCCCTCCCTTCCCTTGGGTCTCGTAAAAAGCGACTAATGGACTAAAGACTGCACATACATACAACAGCATAGAGCGGCGATGGGCTCATCAAAATAATACTACCAACCCCTCTCTTCCCTTGGGTGTCGTAAAAGCGACTAACGGGCTAAAGGCTCACCACCTAAGCACATGTGCAGACTGTGCAGTTTTTTCTTGCTGAAGCGTGGTCTGTGTTGTCCATAGATTCAAATGATTACTAATTTTACCATAAACTTTAATAATAACTATCTCAAAAAAGTTGTTGATCTAAGTAAACAGTAATAAGTCGAGTCTTTATTCATGATTATTCTACCTATGACTAAATACTCTTTCGTTTTTGTAGGCTGATTGTCATGTGACAGACAAAAATTTAAAAAAAAATTACTTTTTCCCCTAGGGCGAGAAAAGCTATTTTAGCCCCGCTCTGGAACGCTACAATGATGGTCTTTTTGAGCAAGAGGAGTGAAAAATAATTTATATTATTAATCGTAGAGGCATTAACTACTACGACGTTAAACCACCGTTAAACTCTTTTTAAGTTCTGTTCTGACCGCACCAAGCCATTATTTAAGGAAAAAAATCTCTTGTTTTAAATGTTGTAAAACGTTAGGTCTAAAAGTATTAAAGAAGAATTGCGAGCATCTGTTAGTTTAGTCAGAGCATCAGTAGAACGTGTTGAACTGTCTTTCACGCGGTAACATAACTTCACATTTTTAATAAAAAATCAAATAATTTTTTTCTG
Source organism: Scoparia ambigualis (assembly GCA_963921215.1). Lineage (NCBI taxonomy): Eukaryota > Metazoa > Arthropoda > Insecta > Lepidoptera > Crambidae > Scoparia > Scoparia ambigualis. The sequence goes on from OY992514.1 coordinate 32,193,570, forward strand.
AACAGATTTTTTTATATTTAACAAAAGCTTTCTACATAAAACTATAGTTGCAGTAGTACTTATGCCTGTCCTAGGAGACTATGCGCTCTTCCCAACCTTCAACTAAGTAAATAAATATTTTAGGAATATTTAGGAGCGACCATTTTGATATTATCATTATTTTCCTTTCATCAGTATCCAAAGTGTTATCATAATTTATTTATTAAACACAATAGTGAACTTACTGTTTACACATTTGCTGTTTGAATTGCCTTTACTTAGTTGCATAAACATTTAGGCAGCGATGTATATATACGTTACACTTAGGTTGATATGATTGAGTTACCATAAACGCGAGATGCCAACAAGAGCGTTTCTTATTCCTTAACATTAGATTTGCCTAAAAAGCGAACTCCAAAATCTAAGGTGAAAATAATAAAATGTTATTCATGTGGGAAAGTCTGCTCAGCAAGGGACGTTTATAGGTTGACGAGCTGTACCCGGTACCTATGCATTACATTGTCATTTTTTTTATTCAGCTTTGAAACTGATGGAGTTTCATACAAACTTATCCCCGTGTTTCCCCCTTAAATTGCATAAATCTTTTTTTAGTAAGTACTCACCAAACTATAAATGGAAACTTGCTGCAAAATTTCAAGTTTTAATTCTAGTAGTTTGGGCTGTGGGTTGAAATATCAATAAATAAGTCAGTCATTATATCAGTTTTCCTCATACCTATTATATAAAGATGTATATGGGTAATATTTAAAACTTGCCACATTTAGCTCCAACCTGATATTACCCAAAACCAGGTGTAACAAAGCACACTATAAAAATAAACCTCTAAAGCGGAATGTCGTCAATATCGGAACACACGAGCGGCCATTTTGAAAAATTAAGCATAAAAATTCGCATTAGCAACAGTCTCAACGGCTGTTGTAATATTATACGATTTCCTAAATGAAAATCCATATAACATAGCAGTTGGAGGCATATGGTGGCCGGCCGGGACGTAGCGCCGATGGATGTGGCTACGGTGTGGTTGGATAGGATTGCTGAGCGTACTAACCCAATACATGAGTTTAAGAGGGTTTACGCATTTCGGTTTCCCATACAAATTTCCAAGTTGAAATTTTTTAAAACCAGTAAGCCAATTTTGATGAAACTCGGCATGCTGAAGTAAAATATAGAGATCTACATAGTTTGTTGAAAACATTTCTAAAAAACGTTTTTTTAACTGAGTTATTGCGATTTTAAACTTTCTATAGTGGACTTTAAATCGCATTTACTCAGCCAAATGAAACTTTTTTTAAAATGTTTTCAACAACTATTTAGATCCCTGTATTTAACTTTAGCATGCAAAGTTTCATTGAAATTGGCTTATTGGTCTATGAAAATTTCGACTTGGAAAATTGTATGGGAAACCGAAATGCGTAAACCCTCTTAAGAAATGGAAAAAAAATACCAAAGTCACACGTACTTACTGCTTTTTTGCATAGTTTATGTAGTAACCGATCTTAAAACTAAATTAAAGTAGGTAATGTTTATATGGTAGCGGCTCATTCAAAGAAAACTACCAACCCATCTTTTCCCCTGGGGGACGTAAAAGTTGACTAACGGACTAAACACTGCATATAAATCCAACAGCATAGAGCGTCTATGGACTCACAACTCGTCACGCTGAGCACATGTGAAATTGTTATTTAGTGTGGCAGTGGACTACTTTTGCGGTCCTCATTGCCTAGTCCCTGACCAACCATTCAACCACAGGGTTGGTTTAGTGGTATTATATACATTTACAACTGTTATTTCCTAACAGTTGTAACGTATATAGTATATAAAGGTACACTTTTTAATTATTTAAAAGAAAACTTATACCTACTTTGATATAATTATAAACTAAAAAAAAGCTAGTCGCTTCCAGTCGCTGTTTCTCTATGTCAACATTCATTAAAATTTGCCAAACCATGCCGTCGGCCGCACCTGGTGCGCGACCCGCAACCAAGGAGCGGCCGGCCCGCACCGCACTCTCACACAATGCTGCTTTTGTACCCGACACGCCGAACACAAACACAAACAACCCAGCAACGTATACCGAGCAGCGCGAGAACGCAGCTCGAACGAAAACTTTGACGCGCCGTTGTTTGTCAAATTGGATTCGTTCGGATTTCAAAGGTTTTTCAGTTAGTTTGATGTACGTTTAGGAAAACAAATAATAAAATCTTTTAATATTTTTCTTTTACTAATGAAACATTTTTGTTGTTTTGCTGTTGTGTGATTTCTGATTTGTAATTTAGTTAGGTTTATGGCAAATTCTATAAAGAGTCAGTAGTTACCCCGTTTAGGTAGGTATAACATGATTTTCAATTAGTTTTTGTATTAAATTATAAAAGGCATTGCAAAAGACAATGACCTTTTATATCATTGGCAAAAGATGCTTAAAGCAAGATGGCAAATATACGATCGATATTCGTTTATGATTTCATTTTCATTAATTTCATGAGTCTTAATTTTTGATCAACCATTTCGGTTGCATTAAGTTTATAATGTTAAATGTCCAATATAATACGAATTAATCCTAATAATCCTAATTTGGTACATCTATTTTTTAATATTTCATTACATTATGAATGTTTTTATCTGAAAAACGTTGTAGTTTCAATTGACGAAAACTATCTTTAAAAATATTTTAGTAGTCTATAATGTGTATAAAAAAAATGTAATTTATATTTTTTCCTACCGAAAAAAGTGTTGTATTTGAATCTGTTCTGTGTCAAGATCTTACTCAGTAGAATAGGTACTATGCCAAATTCACCACCGAATTTCAGACCCGCATTCGTGAGATTACCATACTGCGACGCCCTTGGGAACCTCAGCACCTGCTAACAGGGAAAGGGCTGTTTGTTCAGACAACTCCCAATTAATACGGCTAAGGATAGATTCGGTTCCTGCGCAGAAACCAAGCAGGTGCTTGAAAATAATGTTTTATACAAACACTCACTACTAATTATCCCAAACGGTTTAGTCTAGGCAATGTAGACTGCATAAGTCACACTCTACGGCACACCTAATAACAACTACACATGTGCTCAGCCTCAGTGTGATATGTGGCGAGCCTATCGTCGCTTTATGTTTTTTTTTTCTACTCCCCCGACGTGGGACAAGTCGGAGACGTTCTCTACGCAGTCCTATACAGACAAATCTATCTAGGCCACGCTATTGTGGCTCTCCTATTCTATTATCGTGCTTGGTGCATACATTTTTATGGCATCTTGTGCCCTATCTACGTTCCAAATCCTACTTCTAAACTATATAATTATATGGTTGCTAGCATTCCATTTTTATTGCACGCTTGGTGCCCTCCTACTCTTAGCTGCTTCTTACATCTACTTATTTTTAAGTACATTTCTTTTTCACCTACTTCTGTTTACCCTATTCTTATACTTTTTTATTCGCATAAGCGTTCCATTTTTATTGCTCCTTTTACGGTGCCCTTTCATCTTATACTTAACTTATTTTATACTTTATTCTATCTTATTTTCTATTTAACAATTTTGTCTTATTTACTAATTACTCTGCTACTTCACATTTGCTTTATTTACTACTTACATTTTATACTACCTATATATATTATGTATACCCTACGTGCTTTATGTTGTTGGATGTATGAGTCTGCGGTCCGTTAGTCGCCTTTTACGGCTCCCATGAGAAGATATGTGTTAGTACTAATATTTTAAGAGGGTTTACGCATTTTGGTATCCCATACAAACTTCCAAGTCGAAATTTTTAAAGACCAATAAGCCAATTTTAATGAAACTTTGCATGCTAAAGTAAAATACAGGGACCTAAATTGTTTGTTGATAACATTTAAAAAAAAAGTTTATTTGGCTGAGTTAATGCGATTTAAAGTTCACTATAGAAAGTTTAAAATAGCAATAACTCAGTTAAATAAACGTTTTTTGGAAATGTTTTCAAAAAACTATTTAGATCTCTATATTTTACCTCAGCATGGCGAGTTTGTCAAAGTTGTTAAAAATTTCGACTTGGTTTACCGAAATGCGTAAACCTCTTAATAATGCAAACATAGATACGTAACGCCCTTTTCCAGAAAGGGAGACCATCGCCTTCCAATTGTGTCAGAATCGGTGCAAATAGAATACTGTGGCGAACGTGAATGACAAATTTTAAAGCCTCCGCCGTTGAAATCAATCATCGTTACGATCGATGTGTGTTTTTAGTAAAATATACAATAATAAATAAATAAAATTCGTTTTCGCTCACACAAATTAGGCAATTACTTAAACCAAGAGTAGTAGGTACTATTACTTATTCTGTGACCAAACTTCTTTTGAAACTGGTTAATATGGATAAGGTATAAACACCCAGACCCGAAATCAACATAGAAAAACAGTTTTCTCTAAATTGACCCGACCGGGAATAGAACCCGGGACCTCAGAGATGGCGCGACGCCAGACCCGGCCTGCTAACCACTCGAGCACGGAGGTCGTCAAATGATATTATCACTTGTTTTGTATTCTCATGTATTTTTTGTGTATCATCTGATCAAACAATAAATCCTATCCTACTAATCATATTAATATTATAAAGGCGAAAGTTTGTGAGTGTGTATTTTTGTTACTCTTTCACGTAAAAACTACTGTATGGATTTGGATGAAATTCGGCATACAGGTAGTCTATAACCTGGATTAACACATAGAATACTTTTTATCCCGATATTTCCACGGGAACGGGAAACATGCGGGTGAAACCGCGAGCGGCCGCTAATAGAATAATAATCGGACTCGATCCTTCGCAATACGGATGGAAAGCTCTTCTAGCTGATTCACAAAAACTACTTCACCAAAACAACGATTGTAATGTCGGATCAGAATTCAATATATTATTATTATCGCCTTTGTTTACCTCGAGATGTCAATCTATCAATTGATAAAAAGAAACATCTAGAATGTAGCGTTCGGTTGGCAGAATTCAAGTTACTGGTGGCGGTTATGGTTTCAAGTTCAATTTGAGTTCGTTTTTTCAAGTGATATTTCAAGTTTCAACCCAGTAGTTTATTATAAATTTCAATTGACTAACGGAACAACAATCCATCGACAATATACTTTGAGAACAAAGTGTGCAAGATGTTGTTAATAGTTGGGGACTAAACCGACGGGGCTGTTGGTCCAGCTGCGTCCAGGGGGGGTTCGGGAGGGATGGAGGCTGCGGCGGGCCCGCGAGCCGCCACCTGCGCTCCGTCGGTACCGTGCGCGACTAAATAATGCGATGGGTGACGCGCCATTTTTCGCACAGCTGTAAGATTCTGAGCAGAATGATGTCGGGTTGTTGCAAATGCAAAGCCATGGTATCAGTTCACCCCCCCGGAAACTGGTGTGATGTGATGTATGTACAAGCATATACATATAATTAATAATATAATATCACGGTACCTATACACCGAGACATTTTAGTGGTTTTTTTCCCGCGGCAGAACGATTTACCTTTAGTAGTACTATTGAATCAACCGAGTTATTTTATGAAAATAAAAATATTTTTGTTCTCAAGTAAGTAATCAAAAAAATAATCATCAACTCGAAAGCGTGAGAATATTATTTAGTGCGGGAGCTTCTTTTACTTTAAACATTGATTTCGTGCGGCAGGCAGTACTCAAATACGTCACATCAGTCCAACATGGTTTCCTGGAAGAAATTGCTGTTTAGCGATAAGGACGCCAGTAGTATGTACTATGTGATTGTCCTTTTATATGTTTCTTAATAAGCATATTCTATTTTTTTTTCTTATACGATTGGATGGCGAACATCCTAATAAGATTCATGATTCAATATCATTAATTCAATTTAGACTACAATATAACTTTTTTATACATACATAGTATATAATCACGACTATTATCCCCGAAGGGTTAGTCAGAGACTTGGCAATGAGGACCGCAAAAGCCTAATAGCGACTGCACATGTGCTCAGCGTGACAGGTGGTGAGCCCATCGCCGCTCTATTGGATGTATGTGTAGTCTTTAGTCCGTTAGTCGCCTTTTACGACATCCAAAGGAAGAGAGGGGGTGGTAGTATTCTTTCACCGCTACGCGACTCGGTTGATTCTTCACTTGGTATTCACTTTTCTTATAAACCCAGACCCGAAATGAATTTAAGAAACAGCTGAAATTGACCCGACCAGGAATCGAATCAATCTCTTCATATCCCATCATGATAGACGTTAACGCGAACGGAGTCGCGCGAAAGCGGCTAATTTTAAATAAATCCTACTAATATTATAAACGTGAAAGTTTGTAAGTATGGATGGATGTTTGTTACTCTTTTACGTAAAAACTATCCAATGGATTTGGATAAAATTCCGCATACAGATAGTTTATAACCTGGATTAACACATAGGATACTTTTTATCCCGATATTTCCACGGAAACGGGAACCACGCGGGTGAAACCGCGAGCGGCCGCTAGTAACCAAATAAAAATATGAAACGTAAATATTGCTACGTAATTGTCGCAGCGCTACGACGTAGCAGTTGCCAACTTGCTACGGCCTAACGTAGCGGGGGACAAAGCGACACAGCTGCGTTTGATTTAGCTTATTTTGAAAATACCACTATGACTTAGAATACCTACTAAAAAACTTCTTTTTCAAAATCTCATCTTATTTTAAATAAAATTTTAAACACTGAAAAAAGACGACAACCTCAGGCGGGAATCGAACCACGCATTCCGGGCGGCTGCCTTAACCACTTGGCTACCGAGGTCTGGCTTTCAACCGTCGAAATTTGTCAGTGCTTGATGCTTATGTTTTTAGTTAGTTAGTTCTTCATCTTATTTTGCTTTTAATTTTTATCTACGTGTCGCGTTGCGGTGAAAGAATACTACCACCCCCTCTCTTCCTTTGGATGTCGTAAAAGGCGACTAACGGACTAAAGACTACACATACATCCAATAGAGCGGCGGTGGGCTCTCCACCTGTCACGCTGAGCACATGTGCAGTCGCTATTTGGTGAAAAGTGGACTATGGTAGAGGACTGCTTTTGCTGTCCTCATTGCCTAGTCTCTGACTAACCCTTCGGGGATAATGGTCGACAATATATGTATGCTATATATTATAGTTTTTGTCAAGACAAATCTAACAAGCCCAAACATGACGGCATTGCATTGCAAACTTTTAATAACTACTTTCCGACTGTATCATCAGCTGCGCCATGGAGCCATATTTACATAGGTAGATATACAAAATTTTAGCTCGATTGGTCCTCCAGAAGCCATTTGTCATTACTATTAATTTTTAATTAATTTCGATCATCCCAAAAAGGGGACCTAAAAGTACTCATTTCGATTTAATAACTGTTACAGAACATTCATTTTGTTTTGATTTTGAATGATTATGATCGTCGTTCGTATAATCATTCGTCTACATACATACATACAAAATACATAACACCTTTTTCCCGGAGGGGTCAAAGTCAAAGTCAAGTTATTTGTTCAATGTAAACCTTACAGGCACTTATTGACGTCAATGCTTATAATAATAAAAAAACAGTTAACTAAGTTGTAGTTAAGACTTAACAACTAATCTAACGAACTATAGCCTGTGCCAGACAAACGCGCATCGCTACCCCCAGTACCACTGCACGCCAGGGTAGACAGTGACCACATCCTTCCACGTGCTGCGACCCTTACAGACTACTTTCGCTTCATCCACATTCATTAATTCCTTCGTACACGCTTGTCGGTTTGGTACTCTTGACCTGATCTTTCTTTCTTGCTTTCTTTCGTCTACAGATATCGTAATGTTTGCAAAAGACCTAATTTACCTTACCATAAAAGAATTATAGGATAAAATGTTTACTAGAAAAAAAACAACCAGTCTCAGGAAGCTCGAATGGTATTCGAACCCACGACCTTTGGATTGCCGGTCCACTGCTCTAACCGCTGAGCTACCGAGACCCCAGAAGACTCGCTGAATTTTTTGATTTACGCTGCAAGCCAGCGGTATTACGTCACTGTGAAGTCTACCCTCACAGTTGAAAGAAATACTATTGCAAGTATTTAACAATCGATAAATACGTAATTGCTTATAAATATCTTTATTATTGAATTATTTTTTTCTAGTAGTATTTTATCCTATTTTTATATAGTATTGTGAATGCAAAATTTTAATAATAAACATAAAATAATTATTATATCGTCATCATTAGCATATAAACTTCCCACAGATGGGCACTGACCTCCCCGCATAGACAACATCACGTAGGACATCACTCACCACATTGGTCAAAACGTTAAAAAAAACCATCTGAGGTACTCAGAGTCAGAGCGCAAAATAATCAAGAATCACGAATCTAATAAAGCAGCCTTATCTTTAAAATATTGTAGAATATTTTCGTTCAGATCTTTAAAGGAATTAGTCTAGAATTTACATTCTAAGAGGTTTGTTAAGATACTGTTGCTATGAAAACATAAAGTCAAAAGCGTTGAAAAAATAACCAATACCTTACTAATATCTCGGTGGCAGAGTGGTCAACTCCTTACGGATTACGGAGGAGGTGGGAACCTGAGGTAGTCATTTTTTTTCATCGTTTCGTTACCACCACACTGGCCCAATGCAATGCGACCAAGGTGGACACTTGGGAGTCGACTTTAGGGTCGACGACCCGAGCAGTGGCAACTGCGAGTTGTGCCCTTCGTGCAACGAGAAGTGTGCGACCTTGACAGCTCCGGTTACCTATCTGGATAATAGGCAGTGAACCTACACATGTTCACGGGGAGACTTTCCCGAGACACTAGTCTTATGACTACCGAATGAAGAGCGCGCTGCGGCGGGCACTGATTTGGCGTCAAGACCTAACGCAGATGGTCTCCTGCGCGAGTGTTCTACTGCCGCAGGGACGTCTGGCACTTCTTGCATAACCTAACGGTTGGTCTCGAGGTGCCAGTACAAATAAAACTTAGTAATGTCAGGAGAGGGGATGGCCCAATGCGGGTCAGCCTAACCCAATGCGGGTAGATCTGTCCTAATGCGGGTTGGTTTTAAAAACTTATACTATACTAGGAATGTACCTAAGCGTAACCAAACAGCTGAAATCCCACATCATCCTGACACATACAAGCACATACAAATGTTAGAGCTGTTTGTTTGTCCGGCGCAGCTGCGGGCAAATTTATTAATGGCCGAGTTTTAATCCCGCTGCATTTTCCGGGATTTTAGACAATTGTCCGTTTGATGCATAAATATGGCGGTTACACTGGCGACGCAGTTTTACGGGTTTTGTAAACGTTTGTTACGTTTTTTTTGTTATTATATAACGCTAAAGGCTTGCTAAAACTTCATGTCTGAGAAAGATTATAAATAAATAAATTAAAAAATATATAAAAACGTAATCCACGGAAAGCTCACCCTTGTAAATTAGTTTATTTTATTAGTATATATTTTGTTCTTTTGTATTAAAATATAATTTAGCAATAGCATAATATCTTTATTATTGAAATTTTTTCATTCAGAATGCTATATAGAAGGATAAAATGTTTACTAGAAAAAAATATTATTATACTCAATAGGATAAATAGTATTGTAAAAGTTTTATGTTAGTTTCGCGACGCCCTAACAGGGTATGTAACAGGCCATCATATATTTTGTATAATAACTGTATTGTATGATAGTGATACTGTAAACATAAGTGCGATAAATAAATAAATAAGTGTACAGGATACCCGTAAAATCTATCTTATGCCGGCACTTCACATGGCGTATCGTGTTCGCGTATTTGCATTATTTGTCCGAACACGGCAATGTGTAGACGGCCTATTTGAATATATTTGCTTTATTTGCACGAATAAGGCAAACAACGCAAATAGCGAATATGCGTTTCCGTCCACTTGTCGGTTTTTGATCACACATCAAAGGAATCAAATACGGCAAATATTTGCGTCGGCCATCCACACTTGGTACTGTCCAGAACCGTATTGCGATTTTTGGAATTATACCAAATGCATCCTAGTGTTTGGGACCCCAAAAATGCCTCTCATAAAAACAAAAACCGAACACGTTGCATTAATCGATATTCAAAATAACTTAAGAGAACCCTGCACAATAAAAAAAACAGGTGTTGGCTAGCCGCATTCAGATAAATTTATTAAGCTGCTGCCACTGACACGTCCATCACTGTTGCATTCAATTTGTTTGTGAACAAGCAAATATGGTGAATATTTGCGTTGTTTGCCCGTATAGGCGATGTGTGGATGGCTTGTTTGACGCCAAGCGATGTGCCAGATTATTTGGGCAAACACAACGATATCGCCACACGAACACGATACGCCAAGTGAAGTGCCGCCAACGCCAAAAAAATCAATTTTAAAAGTGTGATACCTACTTATTTTTGCAGGCCAGTGTATAAATAAAAATCAGTTGCCTCGAATGTTTGTTCGCACATCACTCCAGAACGGCTGCACCTGTTTGGCTAAATATTTTTTGTTGTGTTTGTAATCGTCAAGATAAGGTTTGTGTGACAATTTTTTTTTGAAAATTTGTCACGGTTTCATACGCGATGCTCGCCGGACGAAGTCGCGCGCGGGCCGCTAGTAAGAAATTAATAATACATACATATAATTACGACTATTATCCCCGAAGGGTTAGTCAGAGACTAGGCAATGAGGACAGCAAAAGCAGTCCTCTGCCATAGTCCACTTTTCACCAAATAGCGACTGCACATGTGCTCAGCGTGACAGGTGGTGAACCCATCGGCGCTCTATGCTGCTAGATGTATATGTCTTTAGTCCGTTAGTCGCCTTTTACGGCACCCAAGGGCCTTCCCTTGGGTGCCGTAAAAGGCGAAGGGGTGGTTGTATCCTTTCACCGCTACGGACACGGTTATTATTAATAATAGTTGCCAAAAGTTCCCGTATTTTTTGGACAAAACAGTAAAAAATGGTACTTAAAATTACTTTGTAGTAGTGAAAACAATTATTGAAATATAGCTTGATAGATTATCTGGTGGGTTTACAATATAAATGCTAATGTATAAAATAATTATTTAAAAAAAATATAGTTTTGTCCTTTGGATAGTTTTATAGTTGCATAAAACATGGTTTACATGTTAGAGATATTATACCTACAAAAGTAAGTAGGTATTGTGATCTCATGTTTTGCTTCGTTTCGTACACAGCACTTAAACGCCAATGGAAAGTCGGTAAAGTCGCTTCGGCCACTTTCGAAACCAAAGTTTCGAAACCAGATGCGAAAAAAAAATTATTATAGCCTAAAAAAAAAAATAAGTTTTTTTTAAATTTTCGAAACTCCTTCCGAATACAGAATATGGAATCTGCTTTTGAAACTCGATAAAATTTTTATTTACCGCCGAACCCGAGACTATATTGTCGTTATCACACTGTGTGACAAAAAAAAAGCAAATAACTTACTTAGTTATTTATTACTTATCTTTCTATTATTTTTATTTAGAACCTATCGGTGTTAACGAGGTAAGATGGAGGTTTCTACCCGGACGAACCTTGCAAGAAGCCCTACGGTGATTTTGATTATTACAAAGAAAATAAAGAATAAATGTAGTAAGTAATTGCTTCGGTAATAGCTTCACTACACTGTAACGTATCCATGTGATGAGGATATACCTAGTCTGTTCGGCGGTAAACAAAAATTGAATTGAGTTTCGAAAGCAGATTCTATATTCTGTATTCGGAAGGAGTTTCGAAAACAGATTTTCTTTTTAGGCAACCTGGTTTAGAATAAAGAAAAATTTTTCTTTTTTTGCATCTAGTTTCAAAGTGGCCGAGGCGGATGAAGTAACTTACCCGTCCTCTTTGCGCGCGCAAAACATATAAACAATTATATGTATGCGTGAAATACATTTTTGCCCATCATAATCCAATGTGCAGATTAAGCGCTAATGGCGCTAATCGTCGCTACAACCCCAAAGCGAGTGTTTGCGATTCCGTCCGCCCGGCCAGCGCCAGACGCGACCCACGGCATGCCGGCGGGCGAACGCTAATCCTCTTGAGGCAAACTAATAAACAATGGTTTGTTTCTATGTTTGCCGTCACAACAGTTTACAAAAATATTTACACTAAAGTTACACGTCTAAACTAGCGCTCGCCTATTTCGTCCGCGTGGACACCTTGTGTACTCCGTGACGAATTAAAAAAAAAAAGTGATTTATGGTGACTGCTAGAAACCGCTAGATACTTGAAGAGAAGGTGGCAAGTGTTTTAAACATGACAAAAATGACAAAAAAGAAATTCATGTTTTTTAATTTTTTTATTAAATAATTCATTTTGTTAATTTTAGTTGGATAGTCTTTGAGTATCTAATTTATTTTAAAGCAATAACATAACAAATTTGAAATGAAAAATAATTAAAAATTATTTACAGCGCGCGGGCAGCGGTCGTTGACCCACCCGTCTGTTGACCCGTCCGCGTCAGCTGGGTGATAAGTACCTACGTTAGTCTGCAATCTTTTTTGTCATGTCTAAAACATTTGACCTTATATAAGGCGGCTGCTAGAAACTGCAAGAAACTTCAAGGGATGGTCAGGTCAAGTGTTTTATACATGACAAAAACGACATAAAAGGAATTCGTGCTTTTTTGTAGGTACTTATCGCCCAGCTGACGGGGGCAACGGCCGGCCGGCCGGCCGTCTGTTGACCCGTCAACGTAGGTACTTATCGCCCAGCTGACGCGGACGGGTCAACAGACGGCCATAAGTTTTACAATAAATTAGATACTCAAAGACTATCCAATTAAAATTCACAAAATGAATTATTTAATTAAAAATGAAAAAAATACGAATTCCTTTTTTGTCATTTTTGTCATGTTTAAAACACTTGACCTGACCAGCCTGTTCCCGACGGGTGTAGTCGCCGAACAGTTTAGCCGTTGTGCTTCGATGTGGACTGTATGTTCTTCAATAAAACTCGGTTCTTGATTAGTGCTTCTTTATTCTTCAAGGTGGGGTCCGGAGAGCTTACAAATTCTGCTCTGACCGGCCGTGACTTAAACACATTATGGGTTGGCAACTAGCAGCCTTGTGGGACAGCTGCCGGCTCATGTGGGCAGTTTTACATTTTACCATAACTAACTACCCACATGAACCGTCGTAATTTGTGCAGCTGTCCCTTTCGTTCGGACCTCTCTTTTTATCTTAAATTTATTACCTACCCTACGGTATCACTCGTAATCTAGATACCCTACTTATTTATTTTCTTAATTACATTGATATTCCTAACAATAGAAACCTATAATTACGAAAGCTAATCTCTTACTTTCCTAACTTTAATTACCTTAGAGAGGCGTAAGGCCCCTGGGCACGTATACTTGGCCCTTACCTTGTCAAAACCATTACCTGTTTAATAACTTTTACCTTTTGTTTAAATGAAACGCAAAAAATTAATTATTTATTATCAAAAAACCTTTACACATATGAGACTTAATCTACTTATGCAAATACACATACCTAAATTTAGCCGTATTATATCTAACCATATAATATCATAAAGTCGAGACTTCTGTCCGTAACAGGCTCCCCCCGGCGCAGCATCCGCGTAGCCTCTTCACTCCATCGGCAGGACAGCCAGTCTCGTCGTCGGTCGTCGGAACGTGCCGCCTTTGGTGCGCACCTCTACGTTGCGTACTTCGTTGTCAGGTCCAGGAAATGTCTTCGTGACGACGCCTCTAGGCCATACATTGCGGGGTAGTGTGTTATCCACAATTATGACCACGTCGCCCTCTCGTACGTTGCGTCGCTCGGAGTCGCGCGTGCCGCCGCGCGGTATGAGTAGTGGTAGATACTCGCGCAGCCAGCGTCGCCAGTACTCGTCCGCCAGCGCCTGCGCCGCCCGCCATGTGTTTCGGTCGGCGCGCTCGCACGGCCCAGTGGTGGGCAGGCCGCTCGAGCTACCCAAAAGGAAGTGATTGGGTGTCAGCGCTTCCGGGTCGTCGATGCTCACAGGGACGTGTGTTAGAGGCCGAGCGTTGACAGTGTGCTCGGCTTCGGCTAGTAGCGTCATAAGTACTTCTTCACGCGGTGACTTCTCGTTGAGCGTAGTGCGCAGCGCCGTTTTGACTGTTCTCACCAGCCGTTCCCATGCGCCGCCTTGGTGTGGCGCGCCTGGCGAAATGTAACGCCACTCTGTGCGTTGCGTTAGCGCGTATTCTCGTAGCGCTGGCTCCCATTCTTCGTATGCGGCCTTTATTTTTTTATCCGCTCCTTTAAAATTCGTAGCGTTGTCACTATATAATTATAACATGGAGCCATCCCCTCCTGGCCGCCATTCGTCTTAGAGCCATAATCGCCGAGTCTGTAGATAAGCTCGCCGTAATCTGCTGCCCGCGCGTAGTTTGCGGGATGCTTTGAGGCGGTCGATATCGTCTGCGAAGCTCTCTCGTTGCGATTCAATGGTTAGTAGGCGCTCGGCCTCGTTGATATGTTCAATTGTCATGTTACTAGCGCGGCGGCGGCATCTCTGAGTGAATAGTAGCACGTTCGCCATCGTTCTAACTAAACGCTCGTAGGAAGAGAAGCGTTTAGCGTCTGGCACTACGCTACTATCACTCTGCCACGTGTGCGTGTGCGTCACGCAGTGTTCACTCTCCGCGCTGTGTTCGTTGTTGATGACGTCACTCGTAGGCCATTCGGTTTCGTTTTCGTATAAAAATGCCGGTCCGACAAACCACCGATCATTCTTCGTTTTCATAATCTCACTGCCGCGCGTTACGTCGTCCGCGACATTGTGAGCCGTAGGGACCCATCGCCATTGTGACGGCATCGTCGTTTCTGTGATCTCAGTTAAGCGGTGCGCTACATAGGGGGTGTAACGCACCGTGTCGTTATTTATCCATTTCAACACTGTTTGTGAATCGGTCCAATATACGACTCTCTCAGGTTGCCATCTTTGTTCATTCAATACTGAGCTCGCTAGTCGCGTAGCTATCAACGCCGCTTGCAACTCCATTCTCGGAATACTTTGTTGCTTTATCGGTGCCACTCTGGCCTTAGCAGCGGCGAGTGCGACTTGTATTTCGCCATTTTCACCCTTCATTCTCCAATATACTGCAACGCCGTAAGCGACCTCGCTGGCGTCACAAAAAACATGTAGCTGCTTTCTCGTCACTCCCCCCGTATGTAGACGCCGGGGTAGACGCAGACTACGTAATGCCCTCAATCCGTTCAACCATTCATGGAACTCGCCGGCCTCGTAATCGGGTAAGACCTCGTCCCATTCTATTTTTAACCGCCATATGCCTTGTAAGATGATCTTCGCTCGTATAGTATAATAACTCAACAGTCCGAGTGGGTCAAATATTGACATAACCGCACTCAGCGCCTCTCGTTTAGTAGGAGCGCGCCTCATTTGCTTCACGTCGTCGTGCACGCGAACCATCTCGGTGTTAAACGCCAACTCGTCTGTAGCAGCGTCCCATAGTAAACCGAGCGTTCTGCCCCATTGCTGAAAACTAGCGCCGAGCTGTCGAGGTGATGTGTCACGGCTTTCTGCTGGCAGTTCACGCAACACGCACGGTCCGTTAGAGTTATAACCGGCCAGCGTGAATCCTGCCTGCGCGTGAACCTTCGCGACCTCCTTTATCGTTTCAATCGCTTCTTGCTCGGTGTCGTAGCAGTCGACGTAGTCGTCCATATAATGGTTTCTCGTAATTGATTCGTATGCGCGCGGGTACTCGGCAGCGTGCGTTTCAGCGTTCAAATCTCTCACGCTGTGCGCTAAGAAAGGTGAACTCTTAGCTCCGAATATCATTGACGTCATCTTGTAGCGTGTAGGTGGCTTCGTTCGGTCGGCGCCCCTCCATAGGAACATCTGAGCGGGTTGGTCACCTTTAAATATCTTAACTTGAAGAAACATCTCCCGGATGTCGGCCGTAATTGCGATAGCTCGTTCGCGAAATCGTAGTAGCAGGCCCGCCAGGTCGCGTAGTAAGTCGGGACCCTCCAAAAGCTCGTCATTCAGACAAACTCCGTTTGCTTCGGCGGCCGCGTCAAAGACAACTCGTAGTTTTCCGGGCTTATTCGGATTTGTTACGGCGAAGTGAGGTAAGTACCATAAATGCGGGCTCATCAAATCGCTCTCGCTACTTTCCTCGGCATAGTGTTTATCAAATAGATTCTCTATTTGATTCGTATAAGCTCGTTTGAATTCGTCAGACTTGTCCATCTTCCGTTCTATGGATTTCAATCGTCTCAATGCTGACTCGTAACTTGGCGGCAGCGTGACGTCATCACGTCGCCCCGGTAATCTAACTTTGTATTTTCCGTTGACTTTCTTTGTCGTCGTTCTACACGACTCTATGGCGCGTGCATCACTCGGGCTCACACGCTCCTTCTTTGTTATTCCCAGTGAGTCAATTTCGAAGTGCTTCTTTACCATAGCATGGAGTTCGTTGTCGGGTAAGAGAGTGCGCGAGATCGTCGCGCATTGCGGCGTGTTTACGTATAACACCGCAGCCGTATTACTCTCCATCAGCACGCTTGACCGTGGCGCTGATCCGTGTATTACCCAGCCCAGCTTCGTGAGCGATGCGATCGGTTCGTCTCGCTTGCCCTGTAGCAATCTTCGTGTGACTATGAGATGCCAATTGTCTGCCCCAATCAGTATTCGAGGCTTGACATGTCCGTAGCAGACGTTGCTGTTTGATAACTCTTTCATATGAGTGTATCTCAAACAGTCGTTGTGCACCGTCTGTCCGTTGAGTGATAAATCTTTCATCGTTCTAGCTTTAATGTTGAATTGTCGTTTATTCGTAGTTGCAATTAACTTTAAATTCACCGTCTTGGTTTCGCACGTCGTTTGTGTATTCACGCTTCGTATTTTCAAATCGTTCGCCGGCCCGTCCGCGCCTACGTAGTCCGCCAGGTCTTGGTCGATTAGCGTAACAGTCGACCCCTCGTCGAGCAAGGCGTATGTGTCGATTGACCCCTTTGGTCCCTTGATGGTAACGGGACATACTTTCAGTAACACCTTGGTAGCATCGGTCGAGTGATTAACCGACGCCACCATCTCGGTTTCGTTCGGCCTGGTGCGGTGTTCGTGTAGCAAGGCGTGGTGGGGATGGCGGCAATCATCAACTCCGCACAGATCGCGTTTATCGCATTGTAGGCGACGGTGTTTCTTATTCGCACAACGGAAACACACTCCGCTTTTCTTTATCCATTCCCATCGTTGTTTAACCGTCATGGTTTTAAAGCGATCACATTGCGGCACGTCATGACGTCCTCCACAACATAGACATTCTTTGTTTATGACGTCATCACTTGTTGCGTATACAGCCGTATTTTTCTTTCGCTCGATTCGTTGTTTCACGTTCGCTCGTGTTTCCGTAATAACGTTCTTTCGCGTAGGGTTGTAGCTCACGTATGCATACTGTAGGGCTCTGTCGGCTTCTCTTATGAGGAAGTGGGATAGCGTGACGATCTCAGGCTCGGCATAGCTTCCGTAGTCAGTTGCGTAGTCGCACCACCTTGAGCGTAGGTGCGGTCCGAGCTTGTCCACCACTTCTCGCGTTAACATTGGATTTCGTAAGTACCCTCTGTTGTCGATATTATCGAGTATGCACACAATGTTCTGCAGTTTGATCGCGAACGTGTTCAATTCACTGGCCGTCGTGCCGGGACGCGGCAGTCTCTTAATGTCGTCCAGCGCTCGATCAATTATTACTTCTGGCCGTCCGAAGCATTGCTCGAGTGTTTTCATAACCACTTCCGGGTCCACGGCCGTATATAAAAGAGCGGACACCGCTTCCTTTGCTTCATCTTTAAGACAGCTTCTTAATCGTGCCAAGTTCTCGGCTTTGCTAAAGTTAAATTGTTTAGTCGTATCGCGCATCGCCGCTTTAAACGGCAACCATTCGGCCGGCGAGCCGCTGAATATAGGCAAATCCAGCGCCTGTCGTGGTACCGGTCGATTATGCATCATTTTCTCTAGTGTAAGTGCGAGCTTAACCATCCCTGTGTCGTCTTTGCTCGTTTGATCACGGTTCGCTGCCTCTTTCACTACGTTTTCGTTTTCAACATATGGCGAATCAGTGAGGTGGCGACCTCTGTCCATCTCACTTGCGCGCGCATCCTTTTGTCTTTGTCGCACATTTCCGACTTTATCTGTGTCGGGCTCATGCACGTTCCGACGCCGATCCAACCATTCATCCACTCTCTGTTGGGCAATATCGGCGGGTAAGCTCTCCGGTTCTAAATCCGTTTCTTCTTCAATAACGGCGATTTCGTATGCAAGTCTCTTCTTAATCATTTCCGTTTCCAATTGTAACTCTCGCCGACGTACTTCAGCGAGCCGCTCCTCCGCTTGAAGTTGCGCTTGTTTCACTCGTGAGGCGACGCTCGTTGTCGATCGTACCGACGGCGGCCCGGCTCTGGGCGCGTCGGGTGGGGGTGCGTCGTCGTTGCGTCTAACTTCCGTAGTGGCGGTGATGCCGCGTTCAGCGGTCTCTTGTTGCGGTTCCATTGGCGTCACGGTTGAGGCAAGGTTTGAGGGTGATGCGGGTGGTCTGTCGAACGTTCGTAGTCCCGTTGTCGTCTCGGCTTGGCTTTGTCTTCGGGTGGTCGGCATCTTCTTTCTTGCTGCCCCTACTCCTAACAATCTCAAACGGGCACGCTATGTGGGGAGCCCGTCCAAGGATGGAGTTCGTGCGGGAGTGGAAAGGTAGGACCTACCCAGCAGAGAGTCGACGTGGACAACGGGGCGCTCGCGAATCGGCTGGAGTGTCCGACAACTTAGGCAGTGCCTACAGAAAGGACCCCCGCTCCACGACAAACCGTACTGGCGTAGCCGGACTCTTAAGCTTGCCCTAAAAAGGACAAACTGACGACCCCGTCCGATAAGTCGTCCCGCCTTGAACGGCGTTTACTCAGAACGCACACCGTTTGGCACCGTTAGGTGATGTGACGTTTTGAGCCGCGGTCCGCCCGCGTTAGCACTTGTTGCAGAACACAAGTGGTGTGGTTACAATACGTTGGTGGTTACGTTGGTGGTTACGTTGGTGGTCACGTTGGTGGTTACGTAGATCTTCTATCTATAAATGGACGAAGGCTTCAGTTCTTCAAATCCGGCTCCGAAGGTCCAAAGAAATTGTTCCCGACGGGTGTAGTCGCCGAACAGTTTAGCCGTTGTGCTTCGATGTGGACTGTATGTTCTTCAATAAAACTCGGTTCTTGATTAGTGCTTCTTTATTCTTCAAGGTGGGGTCCGGAGAGCTTACAAATTCTGCTCTGACCGGCCGTGACTTAAACACATTATGGGTTGGCAACTAGCAGCCTTGTGGGACAGCTGCCGGCTCATGTGGGCAGTTTTACATTTTACCATAACTAACTACCCACATGAACCGTCGTAATTTGTGCAGCTGTCCCTTTCGTTCGGACCTCTCTTTTTATCTTAAATTTATTACCTACCCTACGGTATCACTCGTAATCTGGATACCCTACTTATTTATTTTCTTAATTACATTGATATTCCTAAAATAAAAACCTATAATTACGAAAGCTAATCTCTTACTTTCCTAACTTTAATTACCTTAGAGAGGCGTAAGGCCCCTGGGCACGTATACTTGGCCCTTACCTTGTCAAAACCATTACCTGTTTAATAACTTTTACCTTTTGTTTAAATGAAACGCAAAAAATTAATTATTTATTATCAAAAAACCTTTACACATATGAGACTTAATCTACTTATGCAAATACACATACCTAAATTTAGCCGTATTATATCTAACTATATAATATCATAAAGTCGAGACTTCTGTCCGTAACACAGCCCTTGAAGTTTCTTGCGGTTTCTAGCAGTCGCCTTATATAGGTACAAACCTTGTCCTGATTACAAACAACCAAAAAGTAATCTAATAAACTATATAGGTGCAGTCGTTTAGAATATAATAGAATTCATATACCGTAACAACAGTTTGACAAACAAAAAACCAAGAGATATCATATTAGGTAAGTACTATACCTTTACTATTTAACAAATCTAATCTAATCTTAATTAATGGCTTCGCGTTTAGCATTGAGCCAATTTTAATATTTTTTAAGTAAATTTAGTATTGTACGGTAGTTTGAAATAAAATGGAGTCTCACAACACGTGCTATTGCTAAAAGAACGAAGGAGAATCTCTACTATTTAACTATAATTTAAAACAGCCATATTAATGTTATGTTATTATAAAACAGTCTCTCCTAGCCTAACAAATATCAAAAGGTCCTTTGCAACTTTTCTATTAGAGAAAAAAAATTGGAAATCAAACAAGCAAATGCGCCCGTTTATAAAAGAAGCGGCACACTGCAATATCGGAAGGGGTGGCCGGCTGTCACCAACATTAATATAGAAGAGACGCGCCAGATGGCGGTATGGACTCGGCGGGAATCGATAGCGCAGTGCGGCCAGAGCAGCAGTAGAACTCCACTCAACTGTCAAGAAAGGATGGAAAGAAATGGCCTTGCTGAGTTTCTTGCCAGTTCTTCTCAGTACAAGGTCTCGGACTTACGAACCGATGGCGTAATGGCATTTATAAGTGCTCTTAATTATTTTAGCCTAAACTGTATAAATGATAATGATAAATACCTACTTGATTCATTCATGATCGTTCCGAAAAAAAAACCAAACTCAAGCTCAAACTTAAAATATATTTTATTCAATAAACTCAATTAATAAGTACTTTGAATCATCCAAATGTTTAACCTACCACCCATTCAGGACGTCATTTTTTAACTGTGGCAAAGAATGAAACTACCAATTTCATTAATTACACTTTTATTTAATGGCACACGAACTATTTATGAACATTATAATTTATTTTTTGTTCAATTATAAGTATACTTATTCTGTAGCAGCGATCGAATAGAGTGAGCATTCGCTAAGTTATTGAAAAGTTTTCAACCAATTTACAATGACAAACGCTAACGAATCGACATAGAGCGATGAGCCGTAGCATGATACTAAGTGGAGGAATACCTATACTCTACGGCGTAGTGGCGACTTACTAGTTATTTAATTGATTGATTGATTAGTTTAGTTTACCTGTGGGACGACCATGACTAAAAATAATTCCATACAAACAAGTCAATTCTCGCCTGAATCACAAATTTACCTAGTTCAGGCAATCGTGTCCAAGTTATTTATAAAATTATTATTATTTACATTCTTGTTAAAAAATTGCACTCAAATGTCAACTATTGAATAGAAATTTAAGTTAACTAAATATAAAATGTAAATACCAATTAAACTTTTCACATACACTGTTGTTAATGATAAAATAAAACATAAGTATTCAAAAAGATTAGTGACATAAAATTTTTAAAATTACTATACTGACGAGAGATTTACTATTAAACTTACATTACTTTTAAAATTACAATACTGTCTTTTGTTAACTGGTGTATTTGTTTGTTGCATGACATACGAGTAGTTAAAATTTTCGCATTGAAACAACCCGACAACAATGTTGTTGAATGAAATTGAGAGTCGATTTTTTATTCGGAATCTAAGTATTTCTTTTATTTAATTTATACAGAAAATCGAATCTCAACAAAAATATTAAATAAGCAAGAAAACAACATCACGTAATGATTATAGGCTGGAACTTACTTAATTAGTGAAAACAGTATGTAATCTAAAGTGGAAACCGATAATAGGCCAAAATGAAAGCTCTTGGCCTTTGCGATCGTTGCTGAACTGAGCAGAAACAAATGAAGGGACAAATTGAGATTAATTTAGTAATTTTTATTAAAATTCTACTTTGTCTTTGACTAAACTCAATATAATTGTTTTTTAAATCACAAAAGAGTATTTTATTTATGAAATGCGGACCGTTCTGTATTGAATAAATCAAGACAAATGGCTTTAGGACGAAACGATTCGCAATGTCCTCCGACGATTTAATATTGAAGGACGGACCTTCGCAAACTTCGTGAGCCCTTTCGAATTGATAGGAAATGATTTGAAACAAGTTTAGAGGTGTTATAGTATAATGTACTTATGGTAATAATATACTTAATATGTATTACAAATACATATTAATTAAATACAGAAATTTAATTCAATTTCCCAAAGGAAATTGAATTAAATTTCTAAGAGCAGCATTCGAATCTGTGCCTTTCTAGTATTCCAGGTTCAGCCCGCGCAAATAATATCAATTATAAATCGACGCCATGTATAATAAAATTCCATTTAACCGAGAAAGATAAAATAAAAAAATAATACGACAAAGTATTAACAGTCGGTTAGGATAAGACGATAGTTTTAATTTTGACAATAGGTTACTTAAGCAATAAAGTTTGCGATAGGTCGTCGGTTCGAGTCCTACCTGAGGGAAGTTCAAGATTAAAGTGCTTTTTTAGTTTCGTTATAACTAGATATAACATTGGGAATATGATAATGGAACAATCTCATAAAAATAATCATTTTTTTTTTGCGTTTTCCGAGGGACACTGTGTAGTCAGTCTTGCTTGCTATCAGAGGTTGCAGTCTTTTAAATATGCCTCGTCAGAGTTTTGAACCCGGGGCTTAAATACTGTACAGTCGAAAATCGAAACTTTTTTATTATTAATGATATGAAATTATAATTATAATTAATGGAATCAGGCCCGACCAGTCCTCAGTCAAGTTTGCAAAAGGCGATGGCTCGAGGAGCTCGATGGCGCAGCGGCTAGCGCGTTCGGCTTGCGATCTTGCCCGCTAAGCAACTTTCGCAATGCCGGGTCGCTGGATGGGTGACCAAATTTAAAAACATCTCGAGCTCCTCCGTGCTTCGGAAGGCACATTAAGCCGTTGGTCCCGGTTGTTGTCGTAAGATGGCAGCCGTTAAAACCCACCAACCCGCACTGGGCCAGCGTGGTGGGTCATGGCCCAATATCCCCACGTGCTATTGTTCACGTGGGAGGCCTGTGCCCAGCAGTGGGACGTTTATAGGCTGATGATGATGATGATGATGGCTCTAGTTTGCAAGCGCTTGCAGTCACCGCTTAACATAAAAAGCGGTGAAGTGCGAGTCGGACTCGCGCACGAAGGGTTCCGTACCATTATCTTTAAACTTTGATCGATGTTTTAATAACAGTGTTTTTTTTAAATTAATTAATTTATGATGTATTAAAAAAACTACTTACTAGATCTCGTTCAAATCAATTTTCGGTGGAAGTTTGCATGGTTAATGTACATCATATATTTTTTTAGTTTTATCATTCTCTTATTTTAGAAGTTACAGGGGGGGGGGGGCACACATTTTACCACTTTGAAAGTATTTCTCGCGCAAACTATTCAGTTTAGAAAAAAATGATATCAGAAACCTCAATATCATTTTTGAAGACCTATCCATAGATACCCCACACGTATGGGTTTGATGATAAAAACATTTTTGAGTTTCAGTTCTAAGTATGGGGAACTCCCAAAATTTATAGTTTTTTTCCTATTTTTGTGTGAAAATTTTAATGCGGTTCACAGAATACATCTACTTACCTAGTTTCAACAGTATAGTTCTTATAGTTACGGAAAAAAGTGGCCGTGACATGCGGACGGACAGACAGACATGACAAATCTATAAGGGTTCCGTTTTTTGCCATTTGGCTACGGAACCCTAAAAACATACAATTAGGACTATTATCCACTTTTCACCAAATAGCGACCGCACATGAGCTTAGCGTGACAGGTGGTGGTGAGCCCATCGTCGCTCTGCTGTTGGATGTCAGTCTTTAGTCCGTTAGTCGCCCTTTACGATACCCAAGGGAAGAGAGGGGGTGGTAGTATTCTTTCACCGCTACGTGACACCACTGCTTTGCGGTTCTCAATGTCTAATAACCTAATCCTTTGGGGAATGGTCGTGAGTGTTTAATGATCAACCTGTAGCCGTCCACTGCTGGGCATAGGCCTGTCCACGACTAAGAGCGCTTTCACATATAGGCGTTTTAGTCGCGCGACTGCAGCGCTTCTAAGTAGCGCTGCAGTAGCGCGACTGGGTATTCATAAATATTTAATTAGCGCGCATGCATCGCGACAGTCACGCTGTAGCCGCGCGACAGAAGCGCGACTGCAGCGCTTCGAGCTTGTGGTGGCGGATACGCCGCGTAAAGGCGTGCGATCAATCGGCGTTAGATCAGTGTTGCGAGCGCATGTGGCAAGTTACAAATTACCTACGTCATCATCTTAAGCATGTTTGATAACGAAATAATAAACGAAGAAGAATCAAGAAATACCGTTGGAATCCATATTGGAAATGAGCTAGTCACCCACACGTTCAAAGCGCGTCTGTATAGCGCGACTGTGAAGCGCGGCTATCGCTAGCGACGCGGCGTCGGTCGCGACTTAGCCGCGCTACAGCCGCTGTGGTGTAAAGGGATTCGACGTGCAGCGCTGCAGCCACGCGACTTAAACGCCTTTATGTGAAAGAACTCTAACACCCCACGGGGAGATAACCAACCACGCTGGCCCAATGCAGGTTTGAATGGATGAAAATACGAGTAGCACCACAGTAAAGGGGCTCACTAAAATAACTACCACCGCTTCTCTTCCCCTTGGGTGTCGTAAAATGCAAATAACTAAAGACTTCACATACATCCGACAGCATAGAGCGGCGATTGGCTCACCAAATGTATTACTGAGAACATGTGCAGTCGATATTTGGTGAAAAGTGGACTATGGTCTACCTCCTAATGTGACACGTCATATTGACTACGTCCTGCCAGATGGTAAGCAGTCGATGTAGTCCAAAATAATAAAAGCGCTCCCCACCGCGGAACAAGCATGGTAACAAGCGCACCCATTCATGACGGCCTGCATAAATGCCGTTTCACGTCCCGTTTAAAAGACCCGGGATTATAGGAACTGGGAAACAAATGCGCCGGCAGAGAATTCCAAAGCCGAATGGTTTTACAGAGGAACGACTTACCAAATTTTTTGGTACAAGTCCTGATATTCTGCACAGTATGAAGGTGGTTATTAAGACAGCACGTGTAGTCCGGGACAGGAAAGGAGAGGACGGGATTAGATCAAAAAGTTCTTCAGAACACTCTCCGTAGCAATTTCGGATTATGTGTATGTATGTATTTATTGTGTATCTAGTGTTTAAATGATCCAAGGGCTATACACAAGCATCGCGCCGGTCCGTCCCGCTGGCCGTGTGCGCACAGCTGTGTGACGCAAGCGTTTGTAGCCGCAGCGCACGTGCGCGTAGCCATGTGGTGCCGAGTAGGGCGTAGGGCACACTGGCGTTAGTGCTTTTAAATCAAAATCATTTCATATTATAAATTTACACGACAATTGAACCAGTTATTACTCCAAAATGGTATTACACAATAAAAGTATATTTAAACGAGAAAGTTTTAATAATTAATGGAGTTTATAATAACATAATTTATTTTAAAAATTCTACATTAGAAATTTAATTATGTAACAAAATATACTTACTTATATTTTTTAAATAACTAATGAATAATAGTTGAAAATTAAACACTTTTTTACGGATTAACTCGCGTTTAATTTACTATTTACATAGTTTTTTATATTATCCTGACGTATCGAACCCTTTACAGGGTCCGTGGTCACAGGGAGACTGAGGTGTTGGTCATCTCATAGTTAGAATAATAGTTTTTTTAACATGTTTTTCCCTCTCTTGTGTTGCAGTGCCTTCTGTCAAGTTTCATCATGTATCATGTATTGCTATAACATCTGTAAATATCATGTATATTATGGAAGTGCATTAAATATATTGAATTGAGCATTGTGTATTTAAAGCAAAGTCACCCCTTTCCTGTATTTGCTCGGCTTTCTCCTTCTAAACCACATACTGTTTTTTACGCGGCATTCGCATAAAGACAGATCGAATAAAGACAATGGTTTTGTATACCTGCCACCCTTTTGCTGCTGCGGCGTACACACACATATTTATTATTTTCTTTTTTTTTGTACTAATCATGTTTGTTATTGTGATTTTGTGTACCTACATGTGTGTGTCTTTTAGCAGTAAATAAAGTTTTTATCTATCTATCTATATTATTATGTATAATTTGTAGATTTACAAAGATAGCAGCTTCAAGGAACAGGAGCTGTGATCAATGTTTGCGATGCAAAATAATTTAAATTGAGTTTTAAAATTGATAAAGTGCTAGCGATGTTTGTAACTGGTTAAAGCAATTATTACATGTATTAATCTAAAATGTAACGTTGGTAAACAAATACATAAAATAAGAGATTGTTGTAATAAAGTTTACGCATTGATTGTGAACTCGGCTTTACGTGTGGGCGGAGAATGCGAGCTCTGACATTGTAACCGCTAGAGATATTTCTAATGATACGCATAACGCATGAGTCGGAATTGAAAGAAAGAAAAAAAGAAAATACATTTATTAACAAACACACACATAGATACATGATAATACAAAGAGATAAAAAAATAAACTATTGACACGATAAACAGGACTGAAAAAAAACAGAATTTTAAAAGAAAGCTTAGTGTGTGAACCTAACAAATTAATATGGCTGCGAGCTACGAGCTGAGGCAGGGTCCCAGTTGACTCCCACACACAACACGTATACATTTTTATTTTATTTTTTGTTACTTTACCTACTGTTTCATGGTTTTTTTTTGTGTCCTATTTTTGTTAGATATTCACTGTTTTTGATTTGTGTGATTGTTAATAAATGTCTACTCACTTACTTACTTTACTTACAATATCGTTCGTATCGTTCGTGGTCGACTGGTAAAGCGCCCGGCCTGATATACAGAGGTTCTGGGTTCTATTCCCAGTTTGGCAATGTGTGTTTTCGTTTTTCGATCACTTATAGGGTTGCCACCCATAATCTAAAATAGAGTATTGTCCTCTTTTTCATGTACGCGTACTTTATAATCTACGACACCAATAAAGTACGCTAAAATACTCTATATTATTTGTTAAATGTCGCTAAGAGCAACAAAAAATACGTTTTAAGGACAAATAAATGAATACTTACTCTTTTTTATGCTATGTACTTTATATACAATACAAAGAAAAAATACTTTAATTGTCTTAAAAAAAAGTGGCAATCCTAATCACCTACCTGCAAGTGCATATGTGGTGATCTGCGATGACTTGATTTCAATAATGGAGGCATTTGTACAGAACAGGCTGTTTGGTTAATAGTTATGTAATTTCGCAACCAGGCCATCCTATAGCTATTAAGTGCAAAGACAACCTTAAATAATAAATCAGCTGTTCAAAAAAAACTGCAATATTTTTAGACCTAAATTTATAGAACAGCTGTTTTTTCAAGTAAAGTAAAGTACAGCCTGTATAGTGTCCCACTGCTGGGCAAAGGCCCCCACCATTGAAATGAAGTCAGCGATTACTTCCCCAATTCTCATTTTTCCAAGCGAGAAATTTTGTAAATTATTATTACTCTTAATTTTGATTATTCTTAATTTTCCGAATGCCTCATTTTACTAATTATATTTAGTACGAATTCCATTTTTTCATAGTAGAAAGTACAGTTAGATATATTTTTGAAATTCATAATAATACACGACAGTTTAATTAGGTATGTCATGGGTATGTCTATGAATAACGTAAGTTTACTTTATCGCGTATTTGCTAAGAAACTCATTGCGTTATAATGAATAGTCAATAGATTTGTCAAGTAAAAATGTCAAGTATCAACTGATTATCAGTTGATACTTGCTTATACTTGCTTAGCCATCGCTACAATAGATGGGTGTTGGCTTAACGACCGCTTGCCAATGCGGGTTTTTTAAATTTTTTTTATCTGTTTCGAGATTTGTTATAAAGCTATCTTAATACTATCTAATGCCGCTCTATAGCAGCTCCTATTCCTTAAAAGTGGCTTTACGCCTTTTCCTTCGCACTAGTGTGCCCTACTCTACTGTCTTCCTATTACTATTCCACTATTACTGTTGAGTTTATTAAAAGACGTTTGCTTGTCAACTAACTCTATTATTGAATAATTCTCTTAAAAAGTAATATAAAAAGTACAAGGCAAAAGTACAAAATAGGTTGGCATTGCTGGTCGCCAACAACTACTACATAAAATTCCAAAAACGCTGTTTCCATTAATTTTGCGCGTACGTGCCCTATCTACTTTTAACTTATTTTCTATTCATCTACTTATACTTATTCTTATTACATTTTTATTGCATTCATTCTCGACCGGAAAAGAAACAGCATTCAAGGCACAAAAAAGGTGCTTAAGAGATATGTTTAGACTGAAAACTACTGATAACTGCGTTCCATACTTTAAACATCCCCTCTCCTTACTTCACTAAGTTTATATTTGTACTGGCACCTCGAGATCAACCGTTAGGTTATGCAAGAAGTGCCAGACGTCCCTGCGCCAGTAGAACACTCGCGCAGGAGACCACCAACGTTAGGTCTTGACGCCAAATTAGTGCCCGCCGCAGCGCGCTCTTCATTCGGTACTCATAAGACTAGTGTCTCAGGAGAGTATCCCCGTGAACACGTGTAGTTCACTGCCTATTGTCCAGATAGGTAACCGGAGCTGTCAAGCTCGCTCACTTCTCGTTGCACGAAGGGCACAACTCGCAGTTGCCACTGCTAGGGTCGTCGACTCTAAAGTCGACTCCCAAGTGTCCACCTTGGTAGCGGAGTAGTAAGCACACTCACTTCTCGGAACCCATCCGGGCGCCTAGCCAGTTCCCACGTCCTACGCGGCTGGCTGGACCGGAGGCTACGGCATCTAGGAGGCCGCCTCTACTAGTTCTCCAGACTAGTACCAGAGATGTCAACACCAATGTCCAATGAAAACCACCGGACAAAGCTGCCAACTATAAGGGAAACTCACATTCCCCGCAGGACTTTTCGCTTCTGGCCCCTCAGAGACCGCTACTAGGCCCTGCTCGCTGTGCACGATTTGGAAGTCCTGGCACACAATACCAGGACAGACGAACATTCCCAAGCTCTACAGCTAACCACACGCCACTACGAGTCCAACCCATGTCCGGATCCCGCCGGAGACGCCTGGTTAAAGGCACGACCAGCGGGGGGCTTGAACCGGAACCCCGTAGTACCTCTGAAAACACAACCGGACCCGTAGTTCCAGTTGCGATACCCTATCTATTGAGGTCAGTAGATAACAATAAAAAATATTAACGTTGCCAAGTCTATACATACTAGAAGTAGCTGTCTTTTTAAAGTCTAACCCAAGTCGTTGTTAACGCTTAGCCGACGTAGTCCCACGGAATAGGCGCGACAATAGTCTACTATGTCGACCTCAAGCTAAGACAGCACTTATGCGCAAAAGTGTCTATTGCATGGCACCAGATATTTATAATAAAATACCCAAGTGCTGGAAGGAACTGCCTCTATTGAAATTTAAGCATAAACTTCGAATTTTATTAGCAGGTAGAGCATATTATAGTGTAAGTTAATTCCTGAATGAGAAACAATTAATAATGGATTAGGTATCTTATTAATATAATAAATTAGAATTTATAATAATTTAATTATGTTTAACATATTTTTGCATTCCTAGTGGTAAAATATGGCTGAATCAATTTAATTTTTCTGTACCACCAATCATGTAGGTGTCTTTCTTATCTTTATATATCTATATAACTTATGTATCTTTATCTTTATCATAACGAACTACTCTCTAGTTATTCCTATTTCGGCTCTTATATCTATTTCTCCGGTTGCCCGGTACCATTTTTACTGCATTGTTGCACTATCTCTTAGTTACTATTCTTATATCTATCTTAATACTATACAACACTTATTTACATTAACTACTTTTATTACTATGCCAATGCGGGCCGGTGATCACAAACCCGGTTGCAGCATCGGAAAATCCGAAAACACACTTTGCCCGACCCGGAAAATGAACCCGGGACCTCTGGATATCGAGCCGAGCGCTTGACCACTCGGCCACCAACGCGTATTCAAGCATATAATTTTTTTTTTGAGTAGGTACCTATTTAAATATACTTAACGAAAATTCAAGAGAATATAGGAACATTCTATCGGTTGACGGTAACACCTCGTCTGATTTATTACTCTTTGGGATGTCTAATTTGGACACAAAACGTGCAAACATTTCATCATAACGCGAGAAATTGTGGGTTGTGAATTGTGGTGGAACTTGACAGACCTGGCACCTGGCAGGACTACTCCAAGCTGGCGAATATATTATTATGTAGAAAAGGTACATGTAGTGCTTCGGAAGACACGTATAGCCGTTCGGCCTGGTTACTGTCGTAAGATATATAGCCCCATGATCTTAAAAGCTCGAGTAAATAGGCTGCTTCTGGGCAAGCTCGCTCCATCGTCAGCTTCTTCTTAATCCTAAGGATAAGAATGTGGCCAAGAAAAAGACCATTATTAATAAAAAAAAATAAAAAAATTGGCAGTCGTTTAAACCCACCAACCACCATTGGGCCAGCGTGATGGGTTATATCCCAATCTCTCCTTGTGCTGATGTCCATGTGGGAAGGCACATGTTGGGCACAGGCCCAACAGTGGGATGTTTATAGGCTGATTATGATGATGATGATCTTTCATGAGAACGTGTCCGACTAGTCAGTACATTAAAATATGGTGTTAGCGGCCGCTCGCGGTTTAACCCGCGTGGTTTCCATTTCTGTGGGAATATCGGGATAAAAAGTATCCTGTGTGATAATACAGGTTATAAACTCAAATCCAAATCCATTCAGTAGTTTTTACGTTAAAGAGTAACAAATATCCATCCATACTTACAAACTTTCGCGTTTATAATATTAGTAGGATGGTTAGGTTTAAGAAATTTATTTATTTTGAAAGAATACAAAATTTAATTACTTACCTAAAGAAATACCATTTTAACTTAGCATAAATTCCAGTTACAGACGAACTGGAACTGGAATTCAGACGAACGAAAAGTAACGAAGAAAAGTAACTAATTGAACACTGATTTTCCTCACGATACTATTGTATGTAACATAATATTGCTATAGGTACATTATTATAAACAAGCTTACGGCGTATTGAGCACATCATACAATTTTTACTAAAATTTCAAAAAGAATAAATATGAACAAAGAATGATGTTAATGTTTTATATTTTAGCGATTTATTAACGCTTAAATATACTTAAGTAAAATTTTAAACACTGAAAACAGACGACAACCTCAGGCGGGAATCGAACCACGCACCCATGAGGTTGTCGTCTTTTTTCAGTGTTTAAAATTTGACCTAAGTATATTTAAGCGTTAATAAAACGCTAAAATATAAAACATTAATCTATAAACGCAGCTTCATCTTAACCGAATGTTCAAATATTTGTAAAAATATTTCTTTCGGATCTCAGAGGTGAAAACTTCTAAGATTTGATGAAGCAATGTTGACTAAAACAAAAGCATCAAGCACTGAGAAATTTCGACGGTTGAAAGCCAGACCTCGGTAGCCAAGTGGTTAAGGCAGCCGCCTGGAATGCGGAAGGTGCGTGGTTCGATTCCCGCCTGAGGTTGTCGTCTCTTTTTTCAGTGTTTAAAATTAAAAAAAAAAAATTTTTACTAAAGAATGATGTTACATTTTGCGCTATAAAGTTCTAAAATTACCAATTAGAAGTTCGCTAAAGACGTATCGTTGGCATAAGTCATACATACGGTCACGACTTTTATCACCGAAGAGTTAGTTAGAGACTAGACAATGAGGACAGCAAAAGCAGTCCCCTACCATAGTCCACTTTTCACCAAATAGCGACTGCACATTGTGCTCAGCGTGACAGGTGGTAAGCCCATCGCCGCTCTATGCTTGTGTAGTCTTTAGTCCGTTAGTCGCCTTTTACGACACCCAAGGGTAGAGAGGGGGTGGTAGTATTCTTACACCGCTACACGACACTGTTACCTACCTATGATAATCATTCTATTCCATATGTCATTATGTCACTTATGTCTTTTCTCTCAGTTCAGACAAGTCAATGCTTTCAAGCGAAATGAAGCATCAGTTTCACTCGTCCAATAACATTGCGGAGGTAAAAATTGCATGCAAGTGCACCTGACGAGCACCTGTGCTAACGAGCACCCCACCCCCCTACCCAGCCCAGGGTGGGTCGCACCCCCCACTGGCACGCTCTGTTCGTGTTCAAATCTTTGAGGTTGTAAACAGGTTGTGCGTCACTGGTTGATGACGTCATTATTTAGGACAGAACGGAAGACAGAACACTCTAATTCAATACTACAGAATATAATTCTTGTGTTCTGTGTTCAATACTGTTGTTCCTGTGTTCTAACTACATTTTTAAATTGTTGTTTTAATTACATATTGGAAAAAGTTAAAAAATATCTCAATTTTCCAATTAATTTGTAATGCAAACACATTTTTTAATTTGCAATTTGTTCGAAACAAAATTTGCGTTAAAATTATATTAAAAAAATATTTATAAAATAGCTTGCCTAATTCATAGCTGATCTTTCTTTTCGTAAAAAGATTAAAGGTGGAGATTCACGGTAGCGCCATTTGGCGTGACTCCAAATGACTTAAGTCAAAAGGATGGACGCCAAACATTATAACCCATTCACCACTCCAATTTTCTTTCATTTACGTGTTGGACAGGGCCGAAAGACTTTTGATATTATGAGGTCAAAACGGATGTGGGTTCTGGCATTCACGAGCAACCGCGGCGCGACGCCACGGCCCAGAGCGGTGGATTTTGGCGCGAATGGAAATCCGAGTTTTACATCAGTCCAAACATGTTTCACACTCATGATCAATCTTTGGATGTATATCACGCCATTTGACGCGATGGCGCGACCGTGAATGAATGTTGATGACGTAGTTGTTTGTTGACATTGACTTGCAAAGTAAAAAGTAAGAGTGATGATTAATTTCAGCGGACTGGACTTTAAAAAAAAAATTGTTGTTTTAATCATTGACATTTAATTTTCAACAATGCTTGTAACATTTACGCCGGCCGGCAACTCAGATGATGCTCATGACGTCACCACACCGTCGACCAACCTCGCGGCTATTCTGGGATCACACAATGAGTGATGTGCGTGACGTCACGGACACCACGCAAGCGATCTAATGACGCCAGAGACGCGCGAATACTGTTACATCATACCAACCAAAATTTATGCGGTCCAACCTTTAGACCCTTTTAAACTTAAAACATTCAACTCGGATAACTTCTAACCAATTCTATTTGACACAATGATTCCACAGCTAGTACAACAATTGGCAAAACATTTTGTGTAAGTAATATTTTATTTTGTTCAATGATCCATATATCAAACGTTAGTTAAAAAAAGTTAAAAAAAATCTCAGTACCGAAAAGTACCGAAATTTCCCGGTTTTCCCGGTACCAGAGTTAGCACAGTACCGGGAATCCCGTTTTCTCCACAGTACCGGGACTGCAACCCCTAGCACCTACACTTCACATTTAATTAATTGATTGAATATAAACAAACTATACACAAACAAACCAAAAACAAAACGAAAAATAAAACAAGTGAATGCAAATGTACCACTCCACAGACTCACGAGGCTCTTGTGAATCTGCCGAGCAGAACAGAATCCATTCTCCATCTTGAGGACACCATTCGAACTCACTCGCACTCTCCGCAATAGCGATGCAACCTTCATACGCATCAGAGCTTAAAAGTCTACTTTAGAAAAATACATCAAATTATTTATTTGAAAAATTCCCAAAAAAAATCTATTATTAAAACCTTGTCCTGATAATTATTTTAAAACACAACAAAACCATAATTAGCTAAATAGGAATAGAGGTTCTGAGTAATGCGCGAACAAACATTCGTAAAATTAATTTTTATTTACATAGAATCATTGACCTAGAAGTATAGACAAGAACGTTCATACAAACCATCTGTTCAAATTCTGGAATGAGATACCTAAAGTTTGCTGAAGCCGCTGCAGCGCTTATACATTTAAATGTCGTCTAATCAACAGACATACATCGCAGCGCCGCAGCGCCAGATCGGACAAAGGAAGCGTAGTGTGTATCAAGATGGCGTCCCAAATAGATTGTCAAAACAATAATTGAAAAAATATCTTTTCTATTCTAATAATACGATATAACTACTTAATAATGACTTGAATAACAATTAATTTCACTTACTTGACAACTGAATTGTAGTAAACGTCTAGGTGTACACTTTGAAAAGAAATAAATAATTATTTTCGCCGCTCCGCACGCGCGAATGTCAAAGCCACACTAAAGCAAGGTGCCGAGTCGACTCCGCAGATGAGTGGAACATAGTGCGTGTTCGGAAGGGCCTATCTAGTGTAACGTTTATATCGCTGCATAGAATTTAGACATTAGAAGCTCGGCAGTAGCGGCTAGCACCTCGCTATAACAACTGAAATGCAATAATTTTATAAAATTATGTAGTGTTAATTCCGCTCTAATTTATCAAGCTTGGAAATTGCATGCCAGCACCGCCCTCCCGCCCGCAATGCATGCACATGCAAAAGGAGCGATGGATATTAATGAGGCATGCAAACCGAAACCTAAATTCCAGTTAAGTTTGTAAGTCATGGATTTACGCAAAGTAACGCTTGATTCCATGTCTGAGCCGTGTGGCGTCGCGGGCAGGCTAATTATAAGAATACTACCACCTCCTCTCTTTCCGTGGGTGTTTTTTGGAAATTTACTGAAATATCGACTTCAAAGAGCAGTGTTTACAACTAAAACGAAAATTTTAAGTTAGCTCAGTATTTTAGTAAGAGTGCGACTTTTACGCGCAACCGCCGAAAGCACCGAAACTTAGAATAGAGATCCTATCAATATTATAAACGCGAAAGTTTGTAATTATGGATGGATGTTTGTTACTCTTTCACGTAAAAACTACTAAATGGATTTGGATGAAATTCGGCATTCAGATAGTTTATAACCTGGATTAACACATAGGATACTTTTTATCCCGATATTCCCACGGGAACCACGCAGGTGAAACCGCGAGCGGCTGCTAGTGTTGCTATAAAAGTTAATCCTAATTAATATTACAAACTAACGGATCGCTCGCGACTACGTCCGCGTCTGCGTGAACTCTTCCTATCCTTTGAAGCATTTTCACAAACTAAATAGGTGCAGCGCAAACAAACAGTTGTGTCGGTCGGCTCACCACCTGTCACGCTGAACACGTGTGCAGTTGCAATTTGGTGTGTCTCTGACTAACCCATTGAAGATAATAGTCTTTAGTCTCTGTATTTATGTATGTTTCACTATGTCTAATCGTTACATTTGAAGGTCGCTGTGTGGGTACCGACCGCATGGCTGCGCTACATCGCGTCTGGTCTGTGTCAGCCACACCAGGAGTCGTATTATGAACTTTTATAAAACCAGGCTGTTTTATGGCAATTCAGTTTAAGGCCTTAAACTGACTTGTTCTTTTTCGTATTACAACCTAAATTAATCTGACTGGAATGACGCTGGCTGTCGCTGGATTGATTGTCTAGGGCTGGTTTGAATGTGACGTTCAGAAACTGACGTAACGGGTTACCGGCTAATTACGGTTTTTGTATGTGAATGAAATATTAGAATTGCTTAAGAATAAGCGTATTTTTATAACAATTAATGAAAATGGAAATAATATAGAAAATGATTATGCAGTTATTTAATCATTTTGAATAAAATATAATGAAAATAGGTACCTATGTAAGTATCGCAACAACATTTATTTCTGAACGAAACTTTTCTTATCAACACACTATTTTGATGTGATGGTCTGTCTCAGCCAGCCCGCAAAAAAGTCTACCTACTTGAAACTTTGAAAAGTACTTGAAAATGTTGAAAGATTTATGTGAAATTCATGGGAATAGTTATTTAAAGGTTTGTATTGCATTGGTGGCAAAGCGACACTCTGACCTTACTTTGTGTTCAAGCTGCTCGTATTCACAGTCAGAATATTTAAAACTTTTTTAATAATGGCGTAAGTAACTAGTTTTAATTTAATACTTTTGCTTAATTCAGTGGTTATCTACCTACTTCCTATTACTAAATTACTAAATTGTTTTCATAGAAGTTCACGGGATGAAGTTTCGCGTCGTCGCCGGGTATCATTCCAACAGCTAGAATCTCTATGGGAATTTCTGAATTCTCATAGAGATATGGCTGTTGGATATAATAAATCGGCACAGGCACGCGATTACTCGAGAAGGATGTGGACGTCTGTGTCCGAGACACTAAATTCTCAAGGAGACGGTGCCACCAAAGACTGGAAAGCGTGGTCTAATGTAAGTATTTTTATAATTGTATTACCTATAGTTTTATCTCTTACATTGTATTGCACTATCTTTTAAGTATATTTTTATTACAGTATTGGGTAGACTACAAAGCCAAACTGAAAAGGAGAGTGGCAGCCCTTCGCACTTCTCAGTCTCGGACCGGGGGTGGACCTTCAGAAGTCCTTCCCCTCAATGATCTTGAGCAAAAATTTTTAAGTTTACTTGGGGAAGGCTTTGGAACTGGGTTGCCTAATACCCAGGTAGACCCTTTCCCAGCTGTAAGTATTTTTTGTAACCTTATTGTATTTTTTTATAGATTACAGTGTAAAAAAAAAATTGTGTATTTTCAGCTAACACAGCCCATAGATGCTGTTGAACCTGAGGCTGGACCATCTCATACAGAGAACCCTCTTCCTCATGCACCTCTTTTAGACCATGATTTTTTTATGGATGAGGGTCTTCAACACCAAGATCCGCTACCACGAGAAGAGGTACCATCACCACAGCAGGAAGTTGAAGCACCATCATCCCAGCAGGAGGTGTATGAGGATACTAGGAATGTGCAACGTCGACGCAGAGCAAGGCAAGGCACTCTGAGCCAGCAAGCTGCCCGGCGAATACTTGTTGACACAGCTCGGGCTAGATTGATTGTAGAGCAACAAAACTCAGAAACACTCAATCGCATTGCGCAGTCTCTTCTGAGAAATTCACAGGTGTCACAAGAGATTTTGTATGCTCTTAATAGAATAGCAGCAGTAATTGAAAGGTAAGTAAAAAATCATATACAAAAGATATGTTATATTTTATTTTCAATCAATGCACAGTTTTCTTTGACATAGAACGTGGAACCAATAAATATCCTAAAGAAACGTTAATTTTCTAGAAATGAATCTACTTACAAAATTACTTTATCAAAAAAATACAATAATTAACAAATAAAAAATTAATCTACTTACTTACAAATTTACATTATCTGACAAAACTGAAAATTCAGACATATTTATTTAAAGAATACTAATATAATAATTAAGATAACATTATGTACTACTTGTATTACTAAACTAGTTTTTGTATATAAAATAAAAACTAATAAAATGTTTATGGTGATGACATAGTAAGAGATATAAAATACATAACATGACAGAATAATAAAATTGTAAATATTTTAATTTACAGGCCCACGAGATCGGGAAGACCAGAGACGGGAAATGAGGGTACTCCTGACTGATAAGCCTTCACCTAATTCCCTATTACTGCTAGAGGTGGAAGAGGGCTGTTGTTGATCTCCAATGTAAGTACCTCTGTGGACCTGCCTCGATGCTTCTAACATGGCTTCTTCATTAGTGAGTACTTGTACAGGAATATTTGCGCTATTGCAAATGTTATGTAATATTACACAAGCATTTACAATTGATGCTGCTACCGGAGGCGCATAATGTAATACTCTATGTACAAGTAAGCACCTGAATCGAGCCTTCAGAAGACCAATTGTCCTTTCAATGACATTCCTTGTCCGGACATGCACACCTGTGTAGTAAGCTTCTGGAGTATCCAATGTTGCACCGGTAACAGGAGTCATCATGTATTTTCTCAAAGGATATCCAGAATCACCTAAAATAAAAATTTTATGTGTTTTAATTAATCAAGCATTTTTTGCAGGGGTTTTTGTATGGGCAATGGCACATCAAGCTACTGCTATTTGTCAAACTATCACATTTAAACTTTAGTTGATAACATGTATGTTTAAGTTCACATTGCATTATTAGAGTAATAAACAGATTTAGATATTTTGATCCACCATTGCCTGCTGTACTTTAGTTGTTTCTGATTTCCATATTAGCTGTGCTTAATTACTTTGGTTTTCAAGCAATGTATTTGATGTTATCTGATATTTAATTTATACTATTGTGTTAAATTAAATGCATTTTCATTAATTTTAATATAAACTTTATTTAGTATAATGCATTTGAAAAAACTATAAGTATATTCTGTGGTCTCACATACCAAGTAACCATATAGCTTCATTTCTGCTAATCTCTTCCATATGTTCCTTTATGGGATGGTTTGCCCAGATAAAAGAGTCGTGTGTAGCTCCTCCAAAACTAGCATCCACGCTAATTATTTGCATATCTGCATTACTGATCTAAAACATTTTTTTGCAGATTAATCTCACAATAAATGAAGACTGAAGAAGAATAGATATTTTAGTTTTGTTTACATATTTTTGTTTTATTTTACTGTTATTTAGTGGTAGTTACATACAATTAAGTTTCAATATTCTGAAACTAATTTTCTTTTGTTGTTATTAGATAGGTTTTTACTTGTTTAGTTTTTTTTATATAAAAGTAGGTGCTTATTCACTTTAGTTTCTTAGGTTTTTGGTAATCGGTCTATACGGGCATTTTTTTAAAGTTTGTACATGGCGATTTGACGCTGTCCTATGTTCTAAATAGCTTTTAATTTAAAACTACATTTATATTTTACAGAAAGTATTAGTTTGTTAGGTTTGTAGGATGTTAAAGAATCTTAATGTCTGTATTATTATGTTTTTATTCCATTAATTTTCAGCGAAAAATAGAAATTAATGTATCGATTCGTGTGTTTTACCAATGTCCCATCTTGTTATTAAAAGTTTTGATATTCGTGATTTGAATATAAAACGTAATTTTTACAATTAAGTTTCAATAATCTGAAGCTAATTTTCTTTTGTTATTATTAGGTAGGTTTTTACTTGTTTAGTTTTTATATAAAAGTAGGTGCTTATTCACTTTAGTTTCTAAGGTTTTTGGTAATGTCTATACGGGCATTTTTTTTAAAGTTTGTACATGGCGATTTGACGCTGTCCTATGTTCTAAATAGCTTTTAATTTAAAACTACATTTATATTTTACAGAAAGTATTAGTTTGTTAGGTTTGTAGGATGTTAAAGAATCTTAATGTCTGTATTATTATGTTTTTATTCCATTAATTTTAAGCGAAAAATAGAAATTAATGTATCAATTCGTGTGTTTTACCAATGTCCCATCTTGTTATTTAAAGTTTTGATATTCGTGATTTGAATATAAAACGTAATTTTTATTAGGTTTAGGTGTTGTTATAAAGATCGTCAAATGTTCTTTTGACTTATATTTGTTTACTATTCGGTTGTAATACAAAATTATCTAAATAACTTGTTTCAATACTAAATCTAAAAATTGGTCAAGGTGGAAAATTCCGCAATTAATTAGTTACGCAAATATCTCTTAAGGAGCGATTAAAATCCACTACATTAGTTGTTTTTTTCAAACCTAGCAACCCTTTGAAAAAGAAAAAAGAGTGCGCCATGCGCTCAGTCGTTCAGTTTTGAATTGAAAGTCACAGTTGGTTGCTTTGCGTAGGGAGTGTAGCTTAGATTAAAACAAAATGTTTTAATCTAAGGAGTGTAGTTATAAAATTCCACTGATTTACGAAGATTACGTGGTAAGTAAGCTTATTTCACTGTTGTATAAGTTATTTTTAAGATTTATGGTCTATCATTTCAGTACATAACAACAATTTGATTAAGTAAGACTCATTGTTTTCACCAAAATGTAATACAGACTTGACCTAACCTAAAATCCGTTACGTCAGCTGAGAAACATTCACTCAGTGGATGGGTTTTTGTAACTCAGTGGAACAAAAACCTACGTCTACATTCCCCGTAATAATATTTATTTTTATTTATTTGTCAACAAAAATATATTTACAATATTGGTTAGTAGTATCTTAAAGCCTATGTAAAGCAAATGTAAATTATAGCTATTTATCTGTTTTACTAGAAATGTGTTTATCTTATTAATTGTATGAATCTTTTGGTTATTGTCGCTTGAAGAGGAATTTTACTTAGTTGTCAGATCAGCAGTTGAACTAGTAAGCGCCCGCTGCTTCGTTTACATGACTTGTTAGTTTATAAACGACTGTAATAGACTAAAATAGAAAGAGAACATTACATTCGCGAACAGAAATGGGAAAATGAAGCCCAAAATATCTAAACCAAACAAAGAAAATAATTTCACAAACAAAATCATATTAAATCGATTAAAAATGTCATCAGCCGTCACTGCGTGCTATAAATGTAAAATTCGAACACCATTGTTATTATCGCAAAAATGTATTGCATGTAATAATTTACTTTGTATAACTTGCTAAGACTGTTATAATATCGCTTTTATTTGCGATACCTACTTGTTTTCATGAGTAGAGTAGACCTATAAATTTCGTAAAATTATTTTAGTTTTTTGTGGTAATTGTTTGATGTGAACTATTCCTTACATTTTTCATACACTTCCACTGAGTGATGGTCCCCCTATTGAGGCAAATCATTTAGGATATTCATTTTATTGTTAATTAAGGAAGATTTGATGTGTTTAATTATGATTAACCTACTTGATAAAGTATTTAATTAGTTGTATAAGTTTTGATACAGATCTAATTTTATGCTAAATAAACAACTTTATTATGTTAATTTTATCACAGTGTTTCTCAGAGGATAGAAAAGGTTGATTTATTTATTTTTGTTTATTATTAAAAAATTTTTTTAGGCATTTTAGGTAAAAAATGTTTAATTTCTTTTAATAAACAATAGTCGTTTATTGTATTTTTCTTTTAATTAACCTATAAACGGGAATAGGTAATGCGTAACGCAGCGGATGTAGATTTCAGGTTACTATCAATTTAAATAGCCATTTTGTCAAGATCTACCTTATTTTTCACTTATTTTTTGAGTTTTTTACCAAACTTAGATCTAATAGAGTCTACCTGAAGAAAGAAAAACACCAATACTATGATTATAATTTTTTTAGCCTCATTTTGTCACATACAAACTTTAAAAAAAATGCCCATACTTATATTTGTTTCTATTTCTTTTAAGTATTTCTTAAAGTAAGTAAATAAAACTTATCTTACCAACTGGACATTTAATGAGTGATACTGTTTTCTACAATAATATCTCTCCTCATTTTCAACTGGGCGTACTATTGCAACATGTGTGCAATCAATACAGCCTAATACTCCCGGCATTTCAAATTGGTTGTAAAATCTATAAAGATAAATATTAGTTTTACAAAAAAAAACAAACATTTATTTACAAAAAACATTACAAATGTTTTTCCTTGGTCTTTATCAAATCTATCTATTTCTAATCTATTATTATCGTGTCACTCATCTCATCATTACTCAGAGGTACGCACTACTTATGTAATATGTAGTGTGTCACAGAAAAATAGATTATCCTACCTAAGTTTCTGTAATAACTAGATTTAAATTATCAATTTTCTTGTGCAATAGCATTTTATGGTTTAACTACAACAAGATAATACTACAAACTCATCTCTTCCCTTGGGTTTCGTAAAAGACGACAAACGGACTAAAGACTGCACATACATCCAGCAGCTTGGGTTCCATCCTGATGCTAAGAAAGACTAAGGTGCGGCTTAACCTTAACTCAAGCTCAACGGCTTAGCCACTGACGAACTGTCTACCTTTCCTCTTACTGCTGGAACATTGTAATAAAGCAACAGACTTACCATTTTTAAGTATTAATATTGTACCTACCTAAAGAGTTGAATGTGTTGATGTGTGGTAAGTAA
The DNA here is from genome assembly GCA_963921215.1 of Scoparia ambigualis. NCBI lineage: Eukaryota > Metazoa > Arthropoda > Insecta > Lepidoptera > Crambidae > Scoparia > Scoparia ambigualis. The sequence continues at coordinate 32,235,352 of OY992514.1, forward strand.
TTTTCAATAAACCTGACTCTTACCTTATTTTATTATTAGTTCTCTCCTCCAAAGTTCTGGGAAATTTTATATATTTTGCCTGCATCTGAGGCAAATTTAATAGTTTGGTTATTTGCTTTATTATCACAGATACAGTAGGCTGTGCTACAGAGTGTGCTGATATATCACCAACTGGGCGTTGGTAAGACCCCGTAGCGAAAAACGATAATGCTATTAGCACCTGCAAGAACAATTATTATACATTAGAAACAGAGATTGATTACTTAGGTACTTAATTATGCGATAGTGACAAAAATTACACACCTTTCTTTCAAGTGCTATATCCGATGCCTTTGTAGGCCTAGCCATATGAGGTCTTAGGTCGTCACACAGATTCTTCACTAATTGTTTGCTTAATCTATAACGTTTTATAAACTGCACTTCATCTATACTAAAAGGGTCACTGAGATCACGAAGAAGTCGTCTTTGAATTTTCGTACTATTGTTTTGTTGTGAAGAATCACTTTCGAGAAATTCAAACATTTCCAATTCATCACACATTTTTTTGATGTTTTAGTTTGTCTTACAGTTACAAAATTATAATACAAACAGATAATTATCATAAAAATAAATCAAAACTAGTCACTAAAAGCTAATCAAAGTAGGCTTAAACTGAATGGTTTACTTGACATCAGTGTTTACAAGATAAACACGCTATGAAATGTCAGATTAATGCTCGTAATACGCATTTACCAGCCAATTTCCAAGGCAGAAGCCGGCCTAGTGACACGTGATTGCTGACTGGCTGGTAATAGGACTTCATAATACAGCTAAACAAGGCAGTTCAAAATAAGGCGTAAAATGGCTGGAATTAAGAGCTTGTAATACGGCCCCAGGCCAGGTGTTCCCAGTCAAGCAACACGGCTCATTTTTGATTGGCACATTACCCAACATTTCTAGGAATGCCGGCGCGCGGTTGAGAAATAACAGCGCATTGTGTTATTCGATTTTGACGCGTATGGGCAAGCGGCGGTCATGTGGTGGTTCTGTTCGCTTTAAACGTCTGCCGGGAATGTTGTTTTCGTCATGTTTCTTAATTTACCGTTGTTGTGGTAATTATGATTTGATTTACTATTTTTTGACTAGACTTTGAATTTATTTATCTATGAATGTCCCACTGCACAGGCTTTCAGGCCACAGGAGAGATTGGGCCATAACCCACCGCGGTGGCCTAATACGGGTCGGTAGATTTTGAAAGATGATGAGATTATAACCGCCTCTGTGGTCTAGTGGCTAAAATCTATTCCCAGCAAGGGTAGATCTTTGTGTACTTAGTTTAGTTGTTGGTAAAGGGTTTGTTAAGTCCGCCTGTCTTGCTTCAACCATCTTATCTAAAGTCTGACGCCATAACAACAATGTTTACAATACTGTTGTGTTCCGAGAGTTTAGAGATAAGATAGCCAGTTCCTCAGTGGTGGAGGATTCTGGGTCAAGCGCTTCCACCTTCGGCCTTATCGTCAATAACCGTCAGGTGAGATAAAGGCCGAGTGCTTACATGTAAGAGATTTAAAAAAATAAGTTTTGTGGAACCAGCGGTCTCGGGTTCGTTTCCTAGTGGGGTACATAATTAGTATTATATAACCAGCTAGGGCGAATATTAAGTCCACCTACTGATTATCTATTTATTTCCTACTAGCTGCCGCGTGGTTCCAGTTCCCGTGGGAATATCGGGATAAAACGTATCCTATGTGATATCCTATGTAATAGACTATCAGCTGTATGCCGAATTTCATCTAAATCCATTCAGTGGTTTTTACGTGAAAGAGTAACAAACATCCATCCATACTTACAAACTTTCGCATTTATAATATTAGTATGACTTCTGAAAGATGCCATTCCTCTTGTCCCCAGATGGAGGCGAAGGTGAAGGAAGAGATGCCTGAGAAGGACTACCAGCCCGCCACTGCGGACCGCCGGAAATGTGAGTCACATGCATACAAACTATTGGGAATAACATTTGTTCTTCACATCATCGTCATCATCAGCCAGAAGACGTCCACTGCTGGACAAAGGCCTCCCCAAGGATCTCCACCACGACCGGTCCTGTGCTGCTTGCATCCAGCGGCTACCCGCGACCTTCACCAGATCGTCGGACCACCTTGTTAGAGGCGTGCCCACACTGCGTGTTCCGGTGCGCGGTCGCCACTCGAGAACCGTTCTGCCCCAACGGCCATCGGTTCTACGGGCGATGTGCCCTGCCCATTGCCACTTGAGCTTGGCGACTCTTTGGGCTATGTCGGTTACTTTAGTTCGTCTACACAATCTTCACAATAACCATTTAATTTAAATACAATAGAGTATTTTCAACAACCACCAAAAGCGTGGTAGCTTACTTGTCAAACTTCAGCAACTAGTGCTGGGATACAGTGACATTAGGGATGTGCTAAAGAATTAATATAATTTTAGTCTAACAATACATTATCATCATAGGTATCTTACATCTCTAAATAATGATTCAGGCAGCGTCCGATTAAAGCTACTAAGAAATACGCCCAAACGAGAGCAACACAGCAACGGTGTTTTTTTGTATATTTGTACGCGTTCTTCATCGAAGTTTCACGGAATCGGTCTCGATGGAAGACCAGCGCTGCAAATTGCTGAGTCGGATTATTTATTCTTTTTTTTTACTTTTTTGGAATTCACTATTTTCATCACGAATTGTTCACACGCGCGGCCGACATTTTCTCAAGGGCCGATCTGACCGTGTTTTTTTCGATATTGTTTCTTCTATTTTTTGCTGAGGCAAAGAGACCACAAGCATACTGTCTTGGTTTTCAACACTACTTATTTGTGTTTTGGACTGTTTTGTCCTAAATATACAATCAATGGCCACACAGTTGGCATACGAATACATACATTTTAAAGAAGTTGGTGTTCTTACAGCAGCATCTCAATATATTTATAATGGTATAGTTTTTGTGCGTTGCAATATTAACTCATTCACTAAACACGGTGACGTACACAATTTCAATACTAGAAATAAGTCAAAACTTATGATGCCCCTGTTCAGGTTACAGAAGGTTCTCGGCTCTTTCTTGGGGCAAGGTATACACTATTATAATAAAATACCAAGTACTGTACTAGAATTACCTTTAGATAAGTTTAAAAATCATGTAAAATCTTGTTTACTTAAGAATGGTTATTATACAGTTAAGGAATATTTAGAAGACAAAACAGCCTGGTAATGATAAAATAATCACATTATATTTTAAAGTCCATTTTCTTTGTAACTAACTCATTTTACCCTGGTATGATAGCCTTTATCAGCAGTGTCTTACAGACAATAGGTACCTACTCAAAACTTTGTTGCGTTGCCTAAATGTTTTCTTGCTTGCTTCATTGGAGTTGCTCGAGTGTGTCATGCTCTCTCAAAGTGTCTCTGCGGTGGTGGCATGTGCGTCGGGTCGTTACGTTCCCTAAAACATGGTTGAGCGAAGCGATGGCTGATTCACATGTCATACTCGTGAACGGGTGCCGCCTGTGGAGGCTGGTCTGCTCTTGCTAACTTATTTCTATTATTAGTATATTAGTAGTTGTAGTATTACTTTTATTTTTCTGTACTGTAAGAGATTGATTACATTGATACGTATATAATACCTGAACGTTTTATTTTTATTAATATATTTTTTATTTTTATGTCCTTGTAGTTGTTTTATGTTTTTATTATTGTAATGGAAAGTGCCCTTCTATGATAGGAAGGGCATTTTTCAACTCTAATCGACGCTGTAAAAGAAAGGGAGAAAAGAAATGCCCTTGCTGAGTTTGTTGCCGGTTCTTCTCAGTACAAGGCTCCCGCCCCATAGTTAGACTTACGAACCGATGGCATAATGACATTCATAAGTGCTGTAATCAAAACATGGCCTAACCTGAATAAATGATATTGAATCTATTGAATCTATTGAATCTACATTAACTCGGCTATCATCATCAAAGGGTTGGTGAGAGACTAGGCAATTACCTAATGACGACCGCGAAGTCCACTGCCACCCTCCACGGCATACTTGTTAACAACTGCACGTGTGCTCAGCGTCATGGTGAGCCCATCGCCGCTTTTTTATTTTTATTTTTTATAAAATAAGGAGGCAAACGAGCAAACGGGTCACCTGATGGAAAGTAATCACCGCCGCCCATGGACACCCGCAAAACCAGAGGAATTGCAGACGCGTTGCCGGCCTTTAAGAAAGGAAAAGGCTCGTTTCTTGAAGATCTGTAAGTCGTAACGGTCCGGTAATACCGTCGCCGAGAGCTGGTTCCTGTAGTTCGAGGCAAGAAATTTTGTAAAAAACGCACTGTAGTATAGACCGCCATCCATCAAGGTGATGTCGATGGAATGCCAGTCGATTGCATGTAGTGCGGTGAAGGAAATCAGCGGCAGGGATCAAGCCGAACAATTCCTCAGAACACTCCGCATGATAAATGCGGTACATTATACAGAGAGACGCAACGTCTCTCCGTAGAGCCAGTGGATCGAGCCGACCTGAAATAAGCACGTCGTCGACAATTTGAGCAGCTCTGCGTTGAATGCGGTCAAATGGAAGGAGTTGGTACTGGGGTGCTCCAGCCCCAAGATGGGAGCAGTATTCCATATGTGGCCTGACCTGTGCTTTGTACAGTTGTAAGCGGTGGGCCTACGTGAAATACTGACTTGCCAGCTTTTTCGAAGCTAATTAGCTTTGCCTTCCAATTGACCTCCAAACTGAACGTCACTCGAAATATTGACGCCATGGATTCCAATAGTCGGGTTGGTATCAAGGGGAGCTCCCTCAAAGTTCAGAGGTACGACGAAGGGATGTTTTTTCGCGGTAAATGCGCAAACTTGTGTTTTGGAGGGGTTAAAATGGACTAGGTTCTGTCGGCCCCAATTCGGGACATGACTTAGTCGCCTTTTACGGCGTTTAAGAAGAGATGCGTTGATAGTACACTGGCCTGCGAAAATAAGTATCACACTTTTAAAATTTCATTTTTTTTAAACTATAGAAGTTAGATAGTTAGATTTAAAATAAAAAACGTTTTTAACAATTTTATCAGCTTTCATTAAAACTATTGCAAATTAAACAAAAGTAACATTTTTAAGTCTTGTTTGTCTTGTGTACTTTAAAAGTTATTACCATTTTAAAAGTGTGATACTTATTTTTGCAGGCCAGTGTATTATTTGAATAATGAGCCATCTCTCTCCAATATCTCTCCAACATAAACTTATTGAAATAGGAGTCGTCAAACGAAATGTCGCACCGCACGCCGGCAGACCCGCAGGTTTAAATTATTACAAATGGCGTTTGTTACGATAGCACGAGGTCGCAGCATGCGGGTCCCGCGTTCGATTCTCGCTCAATGACACGCGGCCCTCTGGCAGATTAGACGTGTCACAGATATGGTGGTACGCGATCTTTATTCACCTGGTTTGTAAAATAAAGGTCAGGGGCCTTACCGTCAACTCTTACCCTGTTATTAATAAACGTTGATTTTTACACTTAGGATTAAATTGACACTGTCTCTATCTGTCTTCTTTGACAAAAACCAGACAGCGTCACTTTAAACAGGTGTAATGTTTGCCCATTTTTTTATTAAGACGGGTATTAATACTTGCAAATTCGTACTCCATATAACCGTAAGGCATTTCCAGAAAAGATATTTTACTCAAACCTACAAAACCTACAAAAAAAGAATTAGAGAAATAGGTGCAGTTGTACTGAAGTGATGCCCGAACAAACATTAGTGGAAATAGATTTTTGTCTCAAATACCTATATTCACTTACCCTGTCATTATTAAACGTTGTTTAAAGTTACACTTAGGATTACTGTATCTGTCTTTTATAACAAAAACTAGACAGCGTCACTTTAAACCGAGGTGTAACATTTGAGCCATTTTTATTAATAAGACGGTTAAAGATTACAGATATAGATACCTAGATAGATTAATCATTGGCTCAGTGTCCACATAATGGGACTAAATCAGTACGAGGTTTATATTACCTATTATGCCATTAAAACGATACTGATCAGAATTTCAAGCAATTCCGAAGCGAAATAGATTCTAATATTATACATGTTTTTTCTTTATTGCGGTGCTTACGGTGCGGTCCGTAGCATATTCAGCCAGTGTCAAGTAAGAACGATAAATAGCAAATACTTTATTTGCATAAATTAGATAATAGTGAGTGTTAATACTAATGTTTAATGGTATATGATATTCCCCAAACCCAAGGGGTTACTGAAACTCAAGTTTCGTTATCTCACACGGACTTCTTGGGACAATTTGAAAAGTGACGTTATACTGCTTAATTTATTTTTTATTTGGCAACACTGATGCACGTTCACGATCAATTAACGGTTTATTTTAACCAACTATTTTACATTAATATTCGACAAAACACAAATTATCTAAAGAACTAAAACAAAATGGCAGACATTACGCTCCACTTTCCCGCCAAGAAGTATGAGAGACATTTTTGCCACTCCACCGAGGTCGGCCCAGAAAGAGGTGGCAAGACGATCTTGCTAGACGCACACCCTTAGAGCATTCAACCACGCACACCAGACTGACTGGCATGACTTAGCTCATATAGGCTAGCAAAATTCAAGTCCTTTTTGTCACAGAACAGTAATATTTTTGTATTTTATTTATTTATTATTAGGTACTTACTGTTTTCTTAGTACTGTGTGCGGTGGCGGAACCTCGCCCGTAACATTCGCAGCTAACTCTACAGCTCCGTGCCGCCCGCCCCACCGCCTAGCTTAGCCAGTTCACAGCAGGTGGACGGTCGCACGGGCGGGCGGCGACGCTAATTCCATGTTTGCCCAATATAGTGAATTACAATTTGTGAGCGTTATCACCGCGCATGAATATTGTATTTGAACATTCGATGACATATAAAAACAAATATGTAAGCTAGTCGTTGTGTGTAGTTTAGGGTGATATGCACTATTCACTGGCTCACCGTCACACCAAGCCTGTCCTCTTAGCGGGGCTACCACTGTCTAGCTCTGCCATACGAATGGCCGTTACTATGGCCCTATAAGCGATGACAGCTAGCACATGACAAATGTCAGTGTCACTCATTGACATAGTTGACACTGACAGTTGACGGCCTATTACCTGTGTACGTGAGACAGCGTAATAAATTTATTGTCTAGATACAAACACTACAAAATAGTTAAGTAAAAGTATTAAATAAGTACCTGTTAAGTAAATCTTGTCATAAATTAGAAGAGTTATTTAGTGATAATAAGTGCAAAATAAATAAATAAAGTTAAGTACAATGTAAATGTTATATTGATGACTGGAATAAGTTCCTGCTTGAATGTTTACTTTATCAGCAATGTGCCATACTAATATTCAATGATATTGTAACATAAGTATAAGTAAGATGATAAATAATGTTTGATAAATATTAAAGTACCTACTTAGGTACCTTAGTTTTAAATTCTATAAAAAAGTTAGTTTTATTTAAAAGTTTTAGTTTAAGTTAAGGAAGCAGTAGTGCTCCACACTTTGCGGTGCCCTTACAGGATTTCACATGTTTCCCGTACATATTTTTATACCACCTCGTAACAAATTCCATGTGACATGCAAATAAATAAATAGTGGCAGTTTTGACATATACATTTGACGTATTTAGGTGTTAACGCAATGCGTACCGAAATTTCTCGCTGGTAGGTACTGTTTTTGTGCGCGGATGTTTTGAGAGCGCTGATTTATTTATTTATTTCTTTTATTTCTTTTAGGAAAGCTTACAGACAAATATTCTTATAAATCAACAACTTAATTTCTAATTGCAAGGTTTCGCATTTTGTATTGATTGATTATGCATCTATAGTTTTAACAAGAAAATATGAAATGTGTCGGAAATGGTAGTTTATGATTTAACGATCCAATAGTTTTTTTTTTATTAAGATAAATTGTAAATATTTTATTTTTACAAAATAAATTTGTGATTTTTTTATCTGTGGATTACAGGACCCGAAACACGGGCGGCAAGGGGCGGCCATGATTGAGCTTCATGTGCCGTCACATTTCATAAAACTTTTAATAAACTATCTGTCAGGCTTTGACTATGTACATGTCTAGACGGAGCATCGCGGTACAAACGCTTCTCAAAATCCGTCCGGTTTTTGTATTGAATTTGAAGTGTGCGTGACAGCCGCGTATGACTGACACTAGCGCGAATGGTTGCCAGCGAATGCCTAATTTCCAATAAAGTAGGGAAAAAATATTTATGCACAATACAATTTTAAAATGATTCATAGTATAACATAACTTTTTAAATTAGGTACGTCTATCGTATATGTAGGTATAACGCATAAAAGAAGCTGGTGTGTTTCGAAGAAATGGATGATTGAAGGCGAGGGCGAGTACAATAAAATAATGCGCTAATGGAAGCCTGCGTACGTGTGATATGTTTGTAATAGGGACGAAATAGAAGCAACAGGTAGGATGATTTACATTTATTACTTAATCAAAATTGATTTTTTAATTAGAAATTTAAATATTTGAAATTAAAATCAAAACAATTAATGGCGTACTCTTTGTATTTGTTTCTTAAATAACTTTCGTTTGGATGTTACATCATTTTTCATGTTCTCTAATTTCTTATTATGTTGAAAACTTATAGTTAAATATTTCGACAACGACTTCTTTCTATTGGATCAGTTGGAAATCTGAAAATTAAAATGTTTGCTATGTGGTCAAACAGTTGTAAAGGTTACAAATGTGATGACTGCTCATCAATATCCGTGTCCAATAGTTTACATGAGACGAGAAATATTGACCTTTTAGTGGCACAAACATACACCCGCACTTTCTCAAACATCGTCATCATCATCATCATCAGCCTATAAACGTCCCACTGCTGGGCGCAGGCTTCCCACGTGGAGATAGCACGTGGGGATATTGGGCCATAACCCACCACACTGGCATGCATGCACGCAATGCTTGTTGGTGGATTTTAACAACTGTCATCTTACGACAACAAACGGGACCAACGGCTTAACGTGCCTTTCGAAGCACGGAGGAGCTCGAGATGTTTTAAATTTGGTCATCCATCCAGTGACCCGGCATTTCGAAAGTTGCTTAGCGGGCAAGATCGCAACCCGAACGTGCTAGCCGATGCGCCATCGAGTTTTGAAGCATACATACTACCATCCCCTACATACATATACTTAAACACACACTTCTTAATAAATACTTAACTACGTACATTCCATTTCAAACATAATATTTTTTTTATTCATTTCGAATATCGATACCATACCACAATAACAATTAATAATAATAGTATTATAAAATATTACAGTAGGTATTATATTTTTTCTTGTTTTAGAACGAAACCTATACTCCAGCTAAATTCGATGACGAATGTTTGTAAACAGATTACTGTTTTACCTAGTTGCAGTAGGATTTTACTTTTTCTTGAGAGACATTCACAAGAAAATAGTTAACTATTGTGTCTTTCTTTCAAAAAACTGTAAAAATCCTAGTGAAACTAGACATTTGCACAAATGACAGTAATATGTTTACAAACATTCGGCATCGAAAGGAACCGTGACCTTTATTCACGCTCTTATAAATCAGACATCAGTTTAAAAAAAGGAAAACTTTGAAAGTGTTCCAATAATAATATATTTAATGTATTTACTTTATTTACAACAAGGCCATGTATAAATACTAACTTACAAGACTGAGTATTTTTTATCATACTTATTATATTTAAACCTCCTTTTATATTCTGCCACCAATAATGGGAATTCTACATTTTGATACCAGCAACACTACGCATACATGGCCGTTATTATTGTTAAACTTTAAATTTTCATTAAAATTTATCGATACTTACAGATGAAACGTGACTTTCCTTTTCGAAAAGATTTTTCCTTTATAGTTTCGACAGAATTTCACTGAGCAAACGGTCATTTTGCGAACAATTTCACCGAAACGCGAGAGGTAAACACTGCTTGACGGCACAATGACACTGACCGCCAGGATTGCGCGATAGGCCAATTTTGGCCTATAAATTTTTCTACGTTTTTTTACGGCCAGGGTCTATCTAGACATGTATATAATCAAAGCTGTCAGGTTTCAAAATAAGTTTATATATTTTTATTGAAATGTGACGACACAGAGCAAAATGTCACGTGACCAACCGTTTTCGCACAAAATTTGAAATCAATAAAGAAAAATATGTTTTTTTTCTGTCCAATAAAAGTTTTTCCGAGAATGAAAATTTTGTACGGGGTATAAAATAAGCGTTTGTAACTTTTTAAATACTTTTTCGAAAACTGTCAAGTAGCCAATTTGGTGTGAGCGTAAACAAATTTAAATTGTTGGGTATTGGCTCGCACTTGCAGGTTGCTGGTCACAAACCTGGACTACTTACTTATTCATCACAAAATCCGTAACATTATTTGCCGACCTAAGAGCTGGGCCCTACACTAACGGTTGTATAATGTACTGTAAGTATAGAATTTGTTACTTACACGTGGTTTGATTCCATTTTTAGTACACTCAGCATCAATAGTAACTGAACAAAAACAAGGTGGCAAAAGTAATAGTCACGTGTAAGTGTCTTCACATACTCATCATTAACATTTTAAAATTATATGACATTTTTTGTGTTCATAATTATAACTTCTCTGTAATTACCTACAGTGACGGTCATGTACTTTTGACTCAACAGCTATGTCAGACAATTCTGGTCATTTCAACCGTAACAATCATTTGAAAATTTCATATGCTAAGCTACTTTTGGTGCTGACTGTACGTTCATGTTTATTTTTATAATTTACAATTAATATTGGCACACCCAAAGCCGGAAAAATGTGAAAGAACGTTATTTATTTCTCATTAACTATTATCTAAGTACTCTTAGTATGCAAATAAAGAATCTGAATCTGAAACAGTTTATCACCGATCTAAGCCTTTTTATGTTTGTTTAAATAGTTTGTTTAAAAAGGCGTGTCGTTTACTCACTCAAAGAATACTACTAACTACCTACTCTCATCCTGTGAGTCCTAGGATGTCGTAAAAGGCGACTTAGGGACTAAAGACTGCACCTAATGCAAGAGCATAGAGCGGCGATGGGCTCGATATCCCCACCTATCACGCACGCACATCGCACATGCAGTTGTGTTGTGTGCCGTTGACTATGGCCACAGAATAACTAATCTATGGCAGAGGATTGCTTTTGCGGTCCTCATTGCAAATCAGTTACTACTAAATGGCTCCAAAAGCTTGACCTATTGAGACTGAATACCTTGTCAAGAGTTAGCAGGCATTTAACAATTAATTTAATGTAAGCCATTTTTATGTTTCGTGTTTTTCTGCTTAATGGTATCAGTGAACCGATCCCAAGAATTAAGCCGTAGGGTTAAGCAGGCATTCAGTTTACTATTATTTACTCTTAATTACTAAAATTAGTATTAATATTCCAAATTACATACCTTACTTTTTTATTAGCCTATTTTTGTTCTACTGCTGAGCAAAGATTAATGTTAAGTACTTAATTATAGATTAAGATTAAGGTTCTATTACTAAATTTCTTTATAAGTTGTTTTTTTTTCGGAGGTGGGCGCTAGAGTCTCCAACACAGTTACACTTATGCAGGCTCTATCGTGCACACTTTTTTGTATTTGTGTTTTTATTTTAAAAAAGAATTTTATTAGTGTTATTATTTATTATTATCATTGCCTAAGTCTCTGACTAACACTTTGGGGATAATAGTAGTGAATTTTTGTATGTAAGTGTTATGTAAAAATACGTGTAATATATATAAGGCGCCGTGCCGCCCGCCCCAGTCTCCAGATTATGATCGTCCAGCTGTTCGGGCTCCCACGGTACAAAGCTGGCGTTGTAGGTTTTCGTGTCTCGATACATTATAGATAGGATACATGCACCGAACAGCGTAGGGCTTATATCTTCATTGGTGAATATCTATTTCTTGTACAGTCACGAGCACCAATATGTATGCACTTTGACTTTTCCATTGTATTAAGAGTTATAATTGTTTACATATATTTGCTCGTGACTGTACATTAAAACTTCAATAACTATAAATAGTGAATAATAACTACGCGGTCTTGTATGAATATTTTGTAATGTAGAGTCACTATGTCAAATTCAACTAAATAATCTAACCGGCGCGGCGCGGGTCGGAATGCTTGCGCGGCGGGCGCAGCGCTAGTCAACTTATAGTACCTATATGAAATCATAGTACTGAAGTTGTCAGCTACTTCCGAAGTTGACTAAGGCCTCTTCCTCACCGGATCGGTGCGTTTTCGTTTCGGTACCGCCTCTGCACCGAATCTCAATAAATTTATGACAGTGGCACAATCTATTTATAGTTTTTTTTTTGGTTTCTGTTTACGCCATAAAGTTACTATACCTTTAGGTATAGTAACTTTATGGTTTACGCTCACACCAAATGTCTAGACCAAGATGAGTATTCATTTGAAACTCGTTAATATGGTAGGATAACGTACAAATATGCATAAACATAAAAAAAACACCCAGACCCGAAATCAGTTTAGAAAAACAGTTTTTCTCTAAATTGACCCAACCAGGCATTGAACCAGGGACCTCAGAGATGGCTCGACGCCAGACCTGGCGTGCTAACCTCTCGACCATGGAGGTCGTCAAATCATTCATTTCTTATCGCTAGCAGTGAGTTGTAGGCCCCCGAAAGCGCGTCGCCTCGCGCCCCGGCGCCCCGGCACCCCGGCACCACTGGCCCAGTCCCGCAGCTGCCCGTTCCCAGGTTACTAATGCAGGGTGTTTGCCGACGCCCCGCCCCCCGTGAGCATCGCGGCTATTAGTACAGCGCCAGGGCTGTATACATCCATTCAATTTAAATAATTATGTTCGGTTTTAACGCCTCAACGGCTAAGTGGTCGAGCGTGCGGCTTGATTGCAGGAGGTTCAATTTCCCGTTTTAGCAATTAGCTTAAACGTCACACTGCAGACCTACCCTCATGGATTTCTTAAGAGGAAACACTACGTCGACGTGGCATGCAAAATTCTCATACAAAACACAGACAAACGACGTTTCGTAGTCCCCTGTTTCCTCTTTCAGAACTGGATCAATTTTATTACTTTTTTAGCATCGGTTAAAGAAAGAGATTTTCTATATGTATGTTGTATGACTTTTTTTGCATTAGGTCATTCATTTAATAACCAGGAGCCTTCAAAAATTAGCGAAATCACTCAGTTTTAAGGCGTCTTCAGAAAGATTAAGTGGCTGGTTAAAAAAAATATCAAACATACAGACATAGAAAATCTCTTTCTTTAACCGATGCTGAAAAAGTAATAAAAATTGGTGTTTTTTTTATAAAATAGATGGTGGCAAGCGAGCAGGCGGGTCACCTGATGGAGAGTATCCGCCGCCTATGGACACCCGCTACACCAGAGGAATCGCAGTGCGTTGCCGGCCTTTAAGGAGGGAATAGGTTTTAGGAAGGAATAGGAATAGTGATTGTGGGGGGGGGGGGGAGGGGAGAAGGGCCCTACGGAACCCTCACTGGCCGGACGAAACACAACAGCACCAAGTGCTATTATTTCACGCCGGATATTAGTGAGAAGGTGGTATTACGCCGGGCGAGCCGGACCAATGCGTGCTGCAACGCAGCGTGGCTCTACCACTTAGTCAGCGTCACTCATTTAGCACCACCCAGGGGTCACGTGTAGAGTTTTAAGGGTAAACCTACGGACGCGAGTAACTTTAACCCCCCGTGTAGTTTTGAATGAGGAAACAGGGAACTACGAAACGTCGTTTTTCTGTGTTATGTATGAGAATTTTACATGCCACGTCGACGTAGGCATTTTTTTTTTACAAATATTACGAATCATATAAAAATTCACATAATACTCGTAATATTAGGAGGAGCTCGATGGCGCAGCGGCCAGCGCGTTCGGCTTGAGATCTTGCTAAGCAACTTTCACAATTCCGGGTCACCTGATGGGTGACCAATTTAAAAACATCTCGAGCTCCTCCGTGTTTCGGAAGGCACGTTAAGCCGTTGGTCCCGGTTGTTGTCGCAAGAAGGCATTCGTTAAAACCCACCAACCCGCATTGGGCCAGCGTGGTGGGTCATGGCCCAATATCCCTACGTGCTTGTAGTCCACGTGGGAGGCCTGTGCACAGCAGTGGGATGTTTATAAGCTGATGATGATAATGATGATGACTAGTGACTGATGCGGTGAAAGAATACTACCTACTACCCCTTATCTTCCCTTGAGTTTTGTAAAAGGCGACTAACGGACTAAAGACTGCACATACGTTCAACAGCATAGAACAGCGATGGAACTTGTCATACTGAGCACATGTGTAGTCGCTATTCGGTGAAAAGTGGACTATGGTAGAGGATTGCTTTTGCTGTCCTCATTGCCTAGTCTCTGACTAACCCTTCGGGGATAATAGTCCTGATTATATTATGTATGTATGTATATCAAATCTTCAACTCGTATGGATTGCGATACGCCGCACTAGGCTGCCTCGTCGATTATTCAGCGGCCACCATTACGTTGTTCGATCATATACGATTTGCCCCTTGCTTGTGATTTATGTTTTTTTTAGTATGATGCTAACCTAGTTTTACAAGGATTTCGTTTACGTTATTAGTGGATGTTTTTTTTTTTGTAAACTAACAATTTAACAACACATAAAAAAAGTTAACCAAATTGATTACTATCTATAAAAATAAAAATCAATCGCCACGAATGTAAGTTATATTAAAAAATTGTATATGCATGTACAGGGTTATTGAAAATACGTAGCGATCCCTTTAAGGGGTGATAGGGGAGATCAATAGCTATCAAATTGCCCTCGGGTAGATGGGGCAAAAATGTACCGATTTCGGAAAAATATTTGTTAAAATATATTTAAAATATTAAGAAAAGTGGGTCAGGCTGCAACAAAGTGGATTAAAAAAGAAATTTACGTATTTAATGGTTGTTTTTGTGTGTTTTTAGTTTGCTAACACTCTAATATGTAAAAAAAGAACAAGAATTTAAAAAAGAGATATTTTTTTTCTAATTCGGTACATTTTTGCCCTACTCTAGGGCAATTTGATGACTAATGATCTTTACTATCACCCCATAAAGGGATCGCTACGTGTTTCCAATAACCCTGTACGAGTATAATATGTAGGTATGTACCAAGGGATGTGGCGAGCAAAGCCGCGAAGTCGCCTAGTTCACATCCGGTGTATGACACGATGATATGTGGGGTGTCGCGGGCTCGCGTGCCGCGGACGGGAGATATATCGCGGGCTGAGGCCGTGGCGCTACGGCCCGGCCACGACCTTGCCGCTGCGAGCGGAGCGGCGAGCGGATTCTTCAACCATTGCGTGTCATACTACGGAAGTCTCAGTCAAAGGTTATAGAAAGGACGCAATGAACAAAGAATCCGCTCACAGCGGCAAGGTCGTGGCCGAGCCGTAAGGCTCAAGGTATTGCGTAAACGTAAACATTTTTTGATGCCGATACGCGATACCATTATTTTATGAATCAAGAGAACAAAAGAAAAGTATGAAAGAAAAACATCTATTGACTACACTTAAAGTATAAAATAGAAAAATAAAGATTAGTTGGGCCACTCTGTATATTTCCGCAAAATTGTTCGTCCCAATAATTTTAACCGTAAACAAAGACAGAACCTCTATCAAAATCTTTTTCAACCTCTTTCTGACATACTTACTTATAAAAAATTTTTTCGTAATGAAAAATACACAATACCTTCTTACTTTGCAAACTTATATCCAAATAATTTCACCATAAACAAAGCCAGCAACCTCTATCAAAACCTATCCGGATGTGTTTACATGCAGTTGTTTGGTTTGGGCGCAGGCCCGTATAAGCTATCTTAAACCGATAAATCACCCGCGCCCCCGGACCCCCGCCCCCGCGCCCCCAGGGTGCTCGAGACGAGAGGCCACCCATCACGCTGTCACCACTTACCACAGCCTCTTCACATGCTTGTGTGCATCGGACGCGGAGATGGATAATTTGATTAGGAAAATATGGTTGATTTCTTGCGTTACTTATAAATAAAGTTCAAAGAAACTCGAAGATACCGAAAATTAGTACCTCAGGTGGAAATCAAACCCACGTCTCTGCAATCCGGGCGGCTGCGTTGACCAATTCACCACCGAGGTATAGCTGTAAAAATTTTTCAACGCTTTTGACTTTATATTGTTTCATCAACCTCCTTGCGGTCGGGCGCGGATTCCCTAAATCGCAATTCGACCAGTTTCTCACTTCGTACACATCGCAAATCGTCGTAGCAAAATGTCTAAATTCTGAATTACCATTATTATTGAAATTTTGCATTCACAATGCTGTATAGATATACTCTACTACTAGTCCGGCAATCCAAAGGTCGTGGGTTCGAATCCCATTCGAGCTTGCTGAGACTGGTTGATTTTTTTTCTAGTAAACATTTTATTTATTATTTTTATTTATTTATTTAAGACACTTTATGCACTTAAAGTACAGAGGCGGACTTAATGCCTTAGGCATTTTATCCTATATCTAAATCACTAGTTTCTCACTTCGTACACATCGCAAATCGTTTTAGTCGCAAAATGTCTAAATTACCAGTTTCTCACTTCGTACACATCGCAAATCGTCTTAGTCGCAAAATGTCTAAATTTTAAAATAATTACACCGTAACAAACGTTGATTAAATTTACACTTAGGATTAAATTGACGCTGTCTCTTAAACAACAACAGAGGTGTAACATTTTTCTATTTTCATATGAAATATTTTTTTCAACTTTTCGTTATGTAGTAAAAGATTTGAAAAAAAATACCCGAACGGGATTTCAAGCTGCACCTTCTGATAAGCTTCTTTTAAGCTGCACCTTCTGTCGGGCTACTGGTTGGGCTATAGTGGTGTGGTGCCTTCCCACGTAGACAACAGCCCATTTGGGACATAAACCACCACACTGGCCCAACTGGTGTAGTGTGTGTACAGTATAGACGACACACACACATCTTTATTAAATCAATGGCGTATATTTAAAGTACAGGTAGTTTACGACAATATAAAAATATTTTCCCCAATAAACAGTAGGATTTTGCCATTGGTTTAGATTTTAATTTTAGAAACAAAAGAATTTTTTATTTAATTGAAAAAAAATTGCATTATACTATAGATGCCTTCACTCACACATGCGACTGCATTGTGGAAGTAGTTGCACTCACACTGACGACTGCGACGACTTCTACAATGCAGTCGCATGTGTGAGTGATTTCATCGAGGCATCTAATAGTAAGATGCAGTTTTTGCCAATTAAATAATAAATTATTTTTTTACGCACCTTATACATACTCCTATTACTAATAATAAAGAGCATTAAGATTGCAGTCAGTCTTATATATTACCTACGTTACGCCAAACCTAACATTGCATGGCGGCCTTGCCAGTGCTGCTCATCGGCGGCGCTGGGCAGATGGTTAGAAAAGTGTGACCAAACAAAGACTTTTATTTTACTGTGACAATGTAAACTGAAAATGTTTCTATTTAATAAATAAGTGAAAAAACAATGAGTGAGTGATGTGAGGCTGTCAACCTAAAAATAAATGACTAATTATAACTAATAAAGAACTAATTAATTTAAAAACTATTCATAATGTAACCAGCATGTGTTGCTGGCGAAGAAGAATTAGTACCCAAAGATGGAGAAAATAACAATAATTGGACAAAAATGGTCAAATTAGTGGGTTGGGTAGGTACCTATAAATTAAGCAAAGGATGTGTCAGGATAGAAGCATATGAAGCTGTAGTCTCTACTTAACCCTTCGGGAAGCAGGCGTGATGTGCGTGATATACATACATACATACATATACATACAAACATATACATACAGACAGACATTTACATACATATATAAGGTGACTGCTAGAAACCGCAAGAAACTTCAAGGGCTGGTCAGGTCCAGTGTTTTAAACATGACAAAAAAGAAATTCGTGCTTTTTCCATTTTAATTTAAATAATTAATTTTGTGAATTTTAATTAGGTAGTCCTTGAGTATTTTTTAAAGCAACGATGTAAGAAACATAAAACAAAAAACAATTAAAAATAACGACTATTTACAACGCGCGGGCAACGGCCGGTCGTTGACCCGTCCGCGTCAGCCGGGCGATAAGTATCTACGTTAGTCTGCAATGAGACCATTTATTTTCCTATTACGAAATGTGCGTATTTTTCTTATGTTATTGCTTTAAAATAAATAAGATACTCAATGACCATCCAATTAAAATTCGCAAAAGGAAATATTTAATTAAAAATGAAAAAAGCACTAATTTCGTTTTTTTCATTTTGTCATGTTTAAAACACTTGACCTGACCAGCCCTTGAAGTTTCTTGCGGTTTCTAGCAGTCACCTTATATACATACATACAGACATACATACCCATACGTACATTTTTGACTATTATCCCTAAAAGTTTAGATACTAGACAATGAGGAACGCTAAACTAAAGCAGTGCATTGCAACACCCCGGCACACCAAATAACTGCACATGTGCTTAGCCTGACAGGTGGTGAGCTCATTGCCACTTGTCTTGAATAGTCTTCAGTCCGTTAGTCGCGCTTTACGACATCCAAAAGAAAAGATGGATTGGTATCTTACTGCCGTTACTCAGAGATGACAATTAAAAGTTAATGACGTTTGTATATATTTCCTTCTCTATTTAGTACTATGAAAGTGACAGCAATAGGAGACATTGACGTCGCTGAGTACGGCAGTTAGTATTATTTAATAACAAGCCCCCCCTACATAACTCATGTTATTTCTGTCTGTATTTATAGAGAAACAATTTCAATATTCGTTACGAATGGGTTAACCCTAGACTGCATAAGCGGGGCGCGGCTTGCGCCGGCACGCGCCGTGCTTAACCCTCCGCTGGACAACATTACGACGTGCGGCGGGTCGCAGAGACCGGGTGTGCAACTGCGATTGGTTTGTTTTCACAAAATCGCTTTTGAGGGAGCTACTGTTAAAATAATGTGAACTTTGAACTTGCAAGAAAACAGCTATTTCATACAGACCACTGTTTAATTAAAATTAAATTAAAAACCGATTTTATAAAACTTAATATGCACTGTTTCAACCAGACTAAGGATGCTTATCCAAGAAATACACGAATTCTCTGTGTAGTTATTCTAAAAAGCACTAGATTTCAGAAGGAATGCTATTTTGATGACCATGTTTTAAAAGCTTATCAATTCTGACATTTGTCTCAATTTACATCCTAGAAGCTTGTAAGTTCGTGCGAAAAAATACTAAGTTATACACAAAAAAGGGAGACGTACTCGTACCTCGCCGCTTTCCAACAAGAGACCAAAACAAACTCATAGTACCATCATCAAAATTAGAAATGCTAAGTTCAAGCCCCTTGGCAATGTCAATTAAGATATACAATAAAATACCACACAACGTTAAATCCGAGGAAAACTTGCTGGTTTAAAAAAAAAATCTAAAACACATTTTTAATCGGCAAGAGCTATTACACACTAAACGAATTTTTGATGAATAAAATTATCTTAGACAATATTATAATCTCTTTTTGTTTTGTTTATAATATATAATAATAATGACTATAATATAATTAAGACGATTTTTGTCCACCGATTGGATAAATATAATTCCAATTAATTAAATTTCATTATTCATTCATTATTCTGTTTACATTCAGATCAATAAACTATAATTAATTGCCTATTAACATCTGCCTGTCGTTTCAAATTGTCATACCCAACAGGGTTCTTAAGTACTAGACACACCTGTAACACCTTATTCACTATGATTGACAATAAATCTATTGTATTGTATTGTATTGGATGTGTATGCAAATTTATTCATTTATTAATTTATTTATTCATCATTTATTTCAGATAAATTACATCCATTTACATTATTATTTCCTTCATACAATTGTTGTGTTAGTAATAAAATCTAACCTAAAACCTATGAATATGAATCTAAAATAAGGTACCCCACAATGTACGATCCCTTCAAACGGTCTGACCGTTTAAAAAGATCGCACACTGTGCGGCACTGGCACGTGTAGTAATTGCCAGTACTTTAAAAAAGGGCCATCCATACGGTCTGCGACCACAGCTAGGACTGTTTCGGCTGCCCCGCACCCGCTGCGCCATCATGGCAGCTCTTTTGCGCATGATAGCGTGAAAGCCATCGACACCGGCCTCCGCAAACATCCCAGATGCGCTGCAGAAGCGGGGCAGCCGCAACATCATCCTGAACGCATCGTTATATTGAACGCGAAGGGAGTCTAGCGTTAGCTGCGTGTGTCTAACCCACAGGCTGCAAGTGTAGAACGATGCACAGTAGGCTCTAAACAGTGTTACCCTTACTGGTTTTGAGCAGCGAGCAAACCTGCGAGCTATCATATTTGACCTCACTGACAGCGGTCTCCGTTCGCGTTCAATATCGCATCGTCCTTTAAATCGTCGGTTATAACATGACCGAGATACTTAAATTGTTCAACCCGCTTTAGAACAACATCGCTCACTTTAACAGGCGGCACCTCTGTCGGAAGCTTTGGTCCCAGCCTTGAAAACCATTAGCTCACTTTTTTTTTGCATTATATTTTAAGCCATGTTCCCATGCATACGCTTCACAGACACCTATAAGTTTTCTCAGACCTCCAATCGACGCGCTCAGCAGAACATTGTCATCTATTATTGTAATACCTACATTTCACAAATAAAGATATATCTACTATTACTATTACTATTAACCATATCATCAGCGTAACTGGTGTTATTAAAGCAAGCATCATCCTCATGGCCGGTGGCGTGGTGACTGCTGGTGATCAGCTCATTTACGTACAGATTGAAGAGCGTTGGTGAGCTCAACCCTCCCTGTCTTACTCCGCACCTCAACCCGTACGAATCGGACAAAAAATCCGCCCACCGTACGTTATTGACACCTGGTTTCCATACTAGTACCTTAGAATGGTGATTAACTCACAAGGCAGGTTCACCTTTTCAAGTTTCTTCCACAGCAAATCATAGGAAACCAGGTCGAATGCCTTGGTAAGATCTAGGAAGCAGGCGTACACTGGCGTGTTTCTATCTGTGTAGTATCTGACAGCTTGCTTCATGCACACAATCGCACTTTCCGTCGATAGTTGCGGTCTGAAACCGAATTGATTATCATGCGGGATGACAAACTCATTAATGTGCACATTTAGCAAGCCGTCAAACACTTTGACAATCACTGTAGCCAATGAGATAGGCCTGTAGTTGTTTTTTATAATAATATACTGCAATGCAAATTTATAATAATATACCAGACAATAAACAACTGTTTTGACATTGATAATAATTTGACCGCTAATAAATAAATTTGTAAATTGTAAAAACAGTATTTGACATCTGCAATGTAAATGTTAAAAGAAAAAACAAAAATCAACAAGTACGATTTTAATTTAAGATAATATTTGCATGCTACTGTAAATGGTTGAATAAGCGGACACTTGCAATATTATAAGACCTCCAGTGTACCCTATTCAAATGCAAATAAATGATATTCTCTATGTTCTTCTTCTACATTTGATAGAATTGTATTGCTGTTTTGTATGGACCAGCTGTTTTTTTCGCCCTTTCAGAGTAGCTCCCATACAAACAGTTGTTTTTTGCACATAAGGATGACCCGGTTGTGGATATGGTGGTTACTTACGAGCAAACACCCTGTATACAACACGACTTACATCGCTGCGATCGGTTTATTTTATTTATTTTATTTTTATTTGAAGTTTGAAAAGGTATAAGTATACATCCCTTAATTTTTATTCGTTTTTATGAAATTAAGAGTGAGTTCCACTCATGAAACTGAACAACTTTCCAAAAGAAAGCTATGTGCAAAAATGACATAAAACGACCTTCCATAGTATATTGTCATCACCTGATCGGACAGTTTTGTATGGGAAATCGAAATTGTTTGTCATTTTTGCACATAGGTTTCTTGGGGAAAGTTGTTCAGTTTCATGAGTGGAACTCACCCTTAATTTCAATAAAACGAATAAAAATTAAGGGTGTATATTATATGGTAATTGACGATAAAATCCAAGGTGGAATCGTGCTTAACCCGGAATCCTCAACCACTGAGGAGCAGGCTCTCTTATCTCAAACTGTCGGAACACAACATGCTACAAACATTGTTTTTTAGACTTTACTTAATATGGTGGTAGCTAGCCAGGCGGACTTAACAGCCCTACCACCAACCAAACCAAGCACACAAAGATGTCCTACCCCCCGCTGGGAATTGAACACAGGTCCCTGTGTGTCTAACTGCCGTACCCAGAGACGTCAATTTATTTAACTCTCTTGCTGTCACTTAGTTAGTATAGTGCTAAATAGAGAAGGAATGACATTTAATTGTCATTAAAACTTAATTAACGTCTCTGAGTATGGCAGTAAGACCGGTGGCTTAGCCCCTTCGTATACAAGGCTACGCAAATCTTTGATACTCGGCGATTTTAGTCTCCAAGCGAGTCAAGCGACTACCGCTACACAAATTGGAGTCGTGGGACAAATGTCGGCGACGCGACTCGTGTACGAACCTCAATGGATTTGTATAGCGGTAGTCGCTTGGAGACTGAAATCGTCGAGTATCGAAGATTTGCGTAGCCTTGTGTACGAAGGGGCTTAGTAACTACACTACAGAGGCGATGTGCGTTCTTTAGTCCTTTAGTCGCCTTTTGCTGTGTATTCTGTTAGTGTGCCGCTATCCGCATGGCTCCGTCCTCCTTTTCAGGTTGCGTACAATTAATGCAAAAAAGCGTTTATCGTGCGGCAGCCGTCCGGCGGCCGCAAACAAGCCGCCGTGTGCGCCGGCACGTATCCCATCCCGCTGTTGGCTGAGGCCATGGCGTCCCCGTTGGGGGGTTTGGGAAATATAGATGGGCTGATAGGCAGTTTATTGTTGGTAAAAAAATTATGTTTTTAACACAAGGCGGTGTTTTGTAAACGCCTCGCCCGGCTCGAAATACGGAGGTCCTGTATTCAATTTCCAGCTCTGGCAAAGTGTGTTCAGTTAATGCATGTACTAGTCATAAATTCCTTATTTATTAAGTTTCATGACTTAAAGTTATAAATAAATAATAATAAATTTTGTTTACGCTCACACCAATTATCTAGACCAAGATGAGTATTCTTGTGAAACTCGTTTATATGGTGAGATAACGGATAAATATACATAAACATAGAAAAAACACCCAGACCCGAAATCAATTTAGAAAAACAGTTTTTCTCTAAATTGACCCGACCGGGGATCGAACCCGGGACCTCAGAGATGGCGACACCATGAAAACCGGTGTACAAACCACTCGACCAAGGAGGTCGTCAAATGATTATGATCACCTTATAACATCTGATTTCGTAGAAACAAAGCATATTTTTGTTAATTGATTGTTTTCTTCCTTCATCATCATCATCAGCCAGTGGACGTCCACTGCTGGACAAAGGCCTCCCCCAAGGATCTCCACCACTCGCGGTCTTGTGCTGCTCGCATCCAGCGGCTACCCGCGACCTTCGCCAGATCGTCGGACCACCTTGTTGGAGGCCTCCCACACTACGTCTTCGCTGCTTCGAGAACCGTTCTGCCCCAACGGCCATCGGTTCTACGGGCGATGTGCACTGCCAAGCCTAATGAGCAGTGCACATCGCACTGAGCCTTACTCTTGAAACACAATTGCATTAGTCAATTTCTAATCACAAATCTAAAAAATGTCAAATGGCACTTTTGTAAGCGACAATAGCGCCACATTAGAATTAAAATGCGTGGAAATTGATTGAACAAATTATTATCGAGATGGCGTTCCGGAATTATCTTTACTTATCCAAATATCGATACAATATTAATCGCACTGGAATAGTTTTTTTTTTAGTTCTTCTACGAATCTCCTCATTTCTGATTCGATCACGTAGAGAAACCTCGGGCATAGCCCCCTCCATTGATCGTTATTTTCCTTCTGTCAACATTATACAATTGCACCAATAACAGTCGCTGTCTATTTCTATTCCCAACATCGACATATACGTAGGGATGTACCTAGAACCGGTACCCACTCCCAAACAGTCGTTAGCAGCACTACGCCTGGCGCGGAAGGGCTGGCCAAAGCCGGCGTCGGCAAAAAGCTAAATAATCTGGCGCTGACAGAATAAATAAAAGTTCGGCTAGTGGTGCGCCGAGTGCTGCCAGTCGCACGCGCCTCCAAAGCGCCGCTAGTGAGGGGACAACCACAGATAACATTTTATCGATAGTTTACTTTTTGCACAAAAGATCCTAATATCGATGTTTACTGCTTGCATAAATGATCCTAATATCGATAGTTTACTTCTTGCACATCTTAGTACATCAATCGACGTGCTACTGCCAGAGGGAGACCCTCTGCAGGCCTGATTAAAATAAGATAAGATCGATAGTTAAAGTAATATTGTTACTAACTGCTCTACTAACTTTTATGAACTAGTGATTTATTTATTTATTTATTCATTTTTTTATTTAGACCTACCAACAGTGTACATATTATTGCATATTAACAAGGTATTATAAACAGAAGACAAGTACCGATATATACACCTATAACAGATACGCACAACATTGACTATTGAACACTTCTAAAATAACAGGAAGTTTAAATTAGGTTTTGAACCAGTATTAAAATAAAGAGCAAAAACAAAAAACACTAAAATAATATTAAAAACTAGTTTAAAAGAAATAAACAAAATGTATTTTGAGGTTAAAGATTTATTATTATTGTACTCGCTGGTATATTTTAATAGTAGATAGAATTGAAAAAATTAGATGTACACCTGGTATTGTTGCGAAAAGAACACAACGCGACGGGTGAAACTACCTCACTTAAAGTAAAGTAAAGTACAGCCTGTACACAGTCCCACTGCAAGGCAAAGGCCTCTATTATTGAAATCAAGTCATCGCTACAAGTGATAGATATTGTTTTAATCACCACGCTTGTCAAATGCGGGTTGGTGATCAAGTGATCACCTTTTAGTAGAGGATCCGAGTATACAACGACCTTCACCGAGCCGGTTAATGGATGAAAAGTATTTATATAAGATTTAATGTGTTAAAAATGTATTGCGAGTGGGTTGGTTGAAAAATTTCAGTCCAGTACCTATATGATTAACTAAATATTTTTTTTTTCTTAGAACATTGCACTTATTTTGATAATAGATAAATTACATAGGTACCAATCGAAAGTATGAAGCCTATAGAATATGCGAATGTTAGGTTGACTATTTTTTTCCTGTCATAACATTGGGTAGGCAGGTGTAAACAGGCAAGTCAATATTAGTAATTTGCAACCGTCTGGTTAAATAAATAAAATTTATGTTTATATAAAGATAAGCTTATTACAAACACACACACACCAAACCAGTGTAATGTAAAAAAAATATTTTTTTTAATATCAAATTAATCGTTAAAGGACTGAAATTTTTCAGCCAACCCACTTGCGATATATTATAACATATTAAATTTGATATAAAATACTTTTCATCCATTACAACCTTCCCGGTGAAGGTCGTTTTATACTCGGATCTTAGACTATTTCGGAAAAATCCGAAACACACTTTGCCCAACCTGAGTATTGAACCCTGGACCTCCGGTTATCGAGGTGAGCGTTTTACCACTCAGCCACCGAAACATCTCTTAGAATATTGAAAAATTAATAAAATCTTTCATCGTCATCGGCAACAAGTGACATCGATAACCCGCCCGCCGCGCCGCGCCCCTCCCTATTCGTTAGAGAGCACTGTTCTTGGCAAACGACACTTGCCCTGGGCGCCCCTTTCATCTCACATTTGTGGACAACGGCGAATCATATTAAACTTTAAACACGAAATAAATAACGCAGCATTACTATGGCATACCTAAAGATAATTAATAAATGCAACAACATAATAAGTAAATATTGCAATTTTTGCAATGTGTGTGTTGTGTTTATCTCTGTTCTATTAATTAAAATTTATACGATATTTAATATTTAAAGTTCATAAATAAAATAGTTACAGGTAGAGGACATCTTTTAACGGTAGTTTCAGTTATTAGGTTATAAGATTCAGAGACCAAAATACCGGTATATAAGGTAGTATTAACAGCTCCAAGTTATGTACCGTCAAGAATTTTAGGTAAAATCAGTCTGCCTATTCCTATCACTGGTAATAACAAAACTACTTTTATGATTAAAAAATGCAATTTTTATGTTAAAATAATAAAAAGTGTTTCATTTTAATAAGTAGTAGATGTAAGAGCCCATAATGATGATGATAGGAACCTCATATAAAAATGTTACTAACAATTTTCATTATCATTTAATCTATAGATATTAATAAAAATCAATTGCCGAAATGTTTGTACGCACATCACTTCAGAACGGTAGCACCTATTTGGTTTAGTTAATTATTTTTTGTCGTGTTCGTAATTGTCAGAACAAGGTTTGTAACCTATATGAAAATATTTGGAATTTCCTCACGAGTACGGGGGTGTGCACGCGGACGAATAATAATGTTTGTTTGTTTGTTGCAGCAAACGCGGGCAAGGAGCGTCGGTCGCCTGACCAGGAGGAAGTGAGATCATCGCCCACGCTTGGGCCGCCCAGCCCACAGAACAACGGGAATGCAGGTAGATAATGGCAAATGTAATAAAAATTTTAGGTGTAGATCTTGATCAGAATTTAGATTGGAAACAACAAATTGAAAAAGTATGCAATAAGATAAATAGATTTGCCTATGCATTGCATAAATTAACTAAAGTAGCATGAAAAAATGCTGCCCTAACAGCATACTTCGGTTACGTGGAATCTATTCTACGGTATGGTCTTATTATTTGGGGAAATAGCACTGACATGAATAAAACATTCATTGCACAAAAAAATGTATCAGGGCAATTTGTGGTGCTGCACCAGATGAACCATGTGCACCATTGTTACAGGCTCTAAACATCTTACCTCTGCCTTGTTTGTATATTTTTGAAATTTCAAAATTTGTCAAGCAAAACAGTCATTACTTCACAGTGGCTAATGACATCTATCCTAGAAACACGGAAATAGGTTGGTGACATCCATTATTCCCAGAAGTACACGTTTAAAAAAAACTGCTTCTGGATGTGTATTACTTTATTCAATCGATTACCTGAAAATATAAAAGAACTTACCATTAGGGGATTCTTATGTAATTTATATAGATGTCTTATCTCACACACTTTCTAAACGTTGTGATGCTTGTACTGTTGTGACATAAAATTTGCGCATTTTGACATTATTTGTTTCTATTTGTTTTTGTAATTGTACTTACACTCGTATCCGTTAATTTGACATTTGTATTTTTTTGTAATAATTAGGTTCTACTAATATTCAGTTTGACATTTTAACAATTTATTTAGTTTAGTACCTAGGCATTGATTAATTTGATATTTTTTGTAAACTTACTTGAAAATAATGTTGACATTTCTTTTTATTTAAGTGTGTCTTTATAGTAGGTACTTATACAAATAATTTGCATGTCATCGTTGTTGGCTGAATGGGAGGAGCTTTATTGTAATATATTTTAATAACAATATGTATGTACCCCAGTCAAATGCAAATAAACATATATTCTATTCTATACTATTCTATTCTATTCACTTCTTTCTACTATTATCTATAGGCGTGTCTAATGTAAAAAGTGAACGTATCTCGAAATGCCAACTTTTAGTTTTAATAAAATAATAGACTTTCCTCTATTTATTCTTTATTGTCACTGCAAAGTTGACACTGAAAGTTGTAATTTTTCTGTTTTGAGATGTAGGCAACTGTAACATCATTGGATGTAGGTATCACTTTTCACAGGAGGCACAGGTTTATTGTGGGTTTATTCATAGGCGGCCAACAACTAAATAAATAAATTTAAAATGCATCCAACCAGTAATGGATTAAACTGCATTAATGGTAAAGAGCATCACACAGAGGTTCTGAGTTTAATTGGAGCAAGTCTTTGAAATCGGTCAAAAGGGTATATCGAAGGGATTTAGCAAATTTCAAAAGAGTTTGAGGACGAGAATGTATAAATAATGTTATGAAAGTAAATGAAGCGAAAGAATGTTAGATGCAGAGTAGAGCAGAGAGTTAATGTAGCAAAAGAACTATCTTTCCTAGAACAGCCGTGATAAATGTAACCATTAAGATGTACCCAACTAACATTAGGCGCTTATATAAGAGTTAGAACATATATATAAAAGAGCTAAACAGATCCTAAGGTCATCAATAAGTACTATTACTCTACTATGCCCCTGGAATGGGCACAAGTTCTTTTGGTCTTAGGTTCCACTATGGCGATGTAGTGGAGTTACAGAATAAATTTAAGAGATATAGAAGAGCAATTGGCTTGGAGGTACAGTAGCGCTAACTGAGACTTAAAGCGCTGTGAGAGTAGTATTTAAGTAACTAGGGACTCCTCAAGCGTTAACGTTATTTAGTTAGTTTTAAGACGCTTTTTAGAGGATCTATGTTGAGACGCCATTCTATGCTTACATGACCATACCCGTGACCAATTAGGGGTACTAAAGTGGTAACAAACTCAATAATTCAACCTTAAATAATATGGAGGCTATACTTGTCACTATAAGTTTTATTAATAGGGAGAAATATCCCTACTATTCAGCCCTAAATTATACAATGGAGTTTTGTATACCTTTAGGAGTTTGGTGTTGTAAAAGATTTAATGAACACCATTGAAGAGCTAGTAGCCATGCTCTTTTTGTGCAACTATCAGTGCTCCGATAGAGTTTGTGGAAGCTGGCTTAGAACCTCAGAAGTTAATAGTAAGTTTAAATTTCTTATATAGATCTTATAGTCGAAAGATTCGCTCAAACCTATAACACAGAAGCTTTGGTCTGTATTGTAGAGATAATAATCGCTGCTCTACGCGTTTTATCTCCATACAGTGCTCTTGTAAACTTGCTTTGTCACTATAAGCGATATATTTTATTACTAACACTTTTTTGTCGTCACAAACTATAATTGTAGCTACTACTCTACCTTCATAACAGTTTAGGTTCTAAAGTAAGCTCTATTGCCATTGTGCCGTGTCTTGTAGCGGCTCACTAAAATAATCCCATTACCCCCTCTCTTCCCTTGGATGTCGTTAAAGGCGACTAATGGACTAAAGACTGCACATACATCCAACAGCATAGAGCGGCGATGGGTTCACCACCTGTTTCGCTGAACACATTTGTAGTTGTAATTTGGTTAAGGGTGGACTATGGCAGTGGACTGCTTCTGCAGTCCTCATTGCCTGGTATCTGACTAACCCTTTGGACAATCGTCGTGAATCTATGTACCTATGTATGTATGCTGTTGATTCCCTATTACCACAGAATAACTAATAGTATTACCGTACAGAAGGTTCACTCTCTAACTAAAGTCAAGTTTAGGTACAAAAAATGGCCTACTCTTACGACTTTCACGCGAAATTGAAACTTATCGTGTGACCCGAGTGTTCATATTCCGTTAAGCAACGCTGACTCGATATCAATTAGACGTCAGGAGCGCAGGGTTTCAACTCTTTTTTTAGACACTTGTAAATACAACAGTTTCTTGTTTACGCGCCATATTCCATACACCTGCACGGGAGGCGCGCCGTATGAACGTACATAAACTGCGGAGTGACACCCCCTGCTATTACCACCGCCTCTTGTTCCAGCGGCTCTTTCGTCCACGGAGTCTCTGTCCCCGCCACTACCTGAGGGTTCCCGCGCCGCATCAGCGCTGCAGCGCTTGAGGCGGTTCCTGTCAGCGCTGCAGCAGTTTGCTGCGGACGTGGGCCCCGACACGGGCGAGAGGGTGCGCCAGCTCATCTACAACCTTGTGGTGAGTTCCACTATCTGCTGCGATTTCTTGGACGGGTTTATAAGATACTGTGCCGGTTAACGAGTTTATACAGCATGCTTAAAAAATCAGCCATCGCAAGCATGCAACACAGACTTACTTGTACTAAAAACGGTTGCTAATAATGTATAAAGTCGGGGACTAGGGGCAGGGAAAGTAGAAACTTATTTATGGTTTTCTCTTATGTGTTCTTTTATCCAGTCAAGGATATTGACGTTGAGTGCACTAACTATCCGTTGCGGCCGTGCGTCGGTGATGGGTGTACACTATATAGTTATACACAGTTAAACATATGCATCTCCACTCAGTCTATTATTCGTTGTACTAACATTTACATGTGTGTGTTTGTACTTGTAAAGCCCTACTTACTGCCCTAAGGTTTTGTTCAAAGTTCCCAAGCTCCTCTACACTGTCCTCTTTGTCCCCAGTCAGGGGCGTTGACCATTGAGGAGTTCCAAGCCGGCGTGCAGGAGTGCACCAACTACCCGCTGCGGCCGTCGGTGCCGGGCTTCCTGCGGGCGCTGTTGCCGCTGGTTCAGCGGGACTTGCACACGCGTGCGCGGCGGATAAAGCAAGTAGGTTCATCATCATAAGCTTGTGAACTGCTGAGTTCAGGACAGACATACACTCAAGATTATTGTCCCCAAAGGGTAAGTCAGAGACTAGGCATCTACTACTTCAGCCCACGTTGCACTAAATAACAACTGCTCATTTGCTCAGCGTGATAGTTGGTGAGCCCATCGCCGCTCCATGCTGTTGGATGTGTAGTCTTTAGTCCGTTAGTCGCCTTTTACAAGTGAAGAGGTGGGTTGGTAGTTTTATTGTAATGATAAGCCGCCGCCACACAGCTCTTTCGCAATATAGTTAGTGCATAACTGCATACAGAGCTTCGTGCTTCGGGAGGGCGTTGGTCCCGGTTTTTGTCGTAAGATGGCAGTCATCGAAACCCACCAACCCTCATTGGGCCAGTGGGTTATGGCCCAATTTCCCTACGCGCCGATATCATGAAATATAAAGAATCCTTCTTTTGACACGTAAATATGGTTGTAATTACCTGTTCCACTCCGCAGACCCCCTTGCAGTACATCAGGGGCCACGAGCATCTCATCCTGGAGTGCGGCGGGGACGCCAGCGACATCTTCGCGCCGCAGCAGCCGGTGGACGCGCTCAAGCGGCGGGCCAGCGACCCGTGAGTACTTTATTTTTTGAGAGAAAGAGTAGATAGAGACATATATGCGCAATTGAAGTGTTTATGTTTTTTTTTTTCATTTTCTGCATATAGAAACAAGAATGACAAGTCTGATAACTGTTGTAAGTGTACGTGGAAGTAAATATGTCTTTAATATTATATGATATGCTATCAAAAGCATCTTGGAAAAGCAAAAAAATTATTCGAATGGGCCTATAATTGACTATTTGACAGTTGTAACAATAAATGAAATATGTCGGATATGGTAGTTTATAATTTAACGATAATTATCCAATAGTTATTTTTTACTAAGATAATTTTTAATATTTATGAATATTAGATGGTGGTAGTTAGATAGGCGAGCTTAAAATAAGGTCTACTACCAACCAAACCTTGTATTAAACATCTACCGACTGCTGGCAATCAAACTCGGGACCACTGGGTCTAAGACCGATAATCTAACTACTAGACCACTGAGAAAGTTAGAAATAGTTTGATAATGGTTGTGTGGATTATTTGTTTGTTCGAGCGCGATCTAGTCTTGCGCCTAGTTTTTGTTTTACAGCAACTCGTCACGCCGTATATTATATGCAACTAATATAATATGCATTTGCATATTCAAGGTTGACTTACGGAGTTATTCTTTAGGGGAACAGTACTGATGCGGCCATACTATTTACCCAACAAAAAAAAACTTGTCCGAATTATAGAAAATATTGAACAAACTGATAGTTGCAAACCCTACTTCCAAAAATATAAAATTCTTTTAAATACAGTAATTTTTTTCAACAACGGAAAGATGTAAGTAAGTACGATTCAAATATTGCTTGCGAAATAGAATTAAATTAGTTATACTAACATCCCGCCTGAAATTAAGCTCTTCACACACCTTCAACATGGCTATAAAAATTTATGAAATTCCCTGACACGACATAATATTGAAGAAAATGACAAATACATATATTTGAAAACCGTTTGAAGGAAATTTAGTACTTAAGAGGCCTATTACAACTCGCCTGTGATTTTTGCGTAAAAAGCTCTTTTTCACATTTTGTAGTAATTTTGCAGTTGTTTTTATCGTTTTTATCGAAATAGGATAATAAATTCATATGCTTAATATAACAAATCTCCTCTCTGCAAGAATAAGCTGAGTTTGAACGGCTGGCGCATTGCATTTTGTAATAATTTGGCAGTTGTATTTAAAGAAATAGGATAATAAATTCATTATAAAATCTTTATTCTCATGAAGTAAAATTTATTCTGGTATAAATTTTGCTCAATAATATTATCGTGGATAGGAGAAAATCACAGTTAACTTAAAGCGATTTTCGAAGTTTTTTGGTTTAGAATAAAAATTTTTTCTATATAATATCAATGATATCTAAAAATGCCGAGGCCGCTACAAACTATACCACTATACATATAAGAGATAATACTCTATTTTTTTATTTCATTTGTTTAGAACAGTAGTTCAATCTAAGAGCTCAAAAAAGTGCCTTCGCGTATTTCATAAAAATCTTTCTCTGCAATTTTGGGTTTAATTAAAAAGTTAAGCAAAATTTACAAAAAAGCGAGGCCGCTACGAATTATGCCAACAGCTATTCTACACTATTCAATAAGTCAAAATTGTTCATGTATTTTTGTTTCTGAGATCAAGAACGCCAAAATTGGCCATTTTACGCAAAAAATACAGTCGAGATGTAATACGACACTATGCTACGATGCGCATGCTACGACGCGTTACAGATTATGATATACGTATAACCTATATATGAATGTGTAGGTGTGTGCCTAACACATGGATAGCAATAAATATTGAGTATTGAGTTGCTACACAATAATTTACAATGATAAATCATTCATCGTACTGAAAGAGAACCACAGAAAATCAATAAAAAAAATCTGCTGTTCTCTTAAGTATTTTAATTGGTAAGTAGACTATTTTCCTTGACGGGTTAGTCACAGACTAGGCAATGAGGACAGCAAAAGCAGTCCTCTACCATAGTCCACCGTAATAGCCGTGTCACGTAACGGTGAAGGAATACGGTAGTATTACGTAGTACGGTAGTTACGGTAGTACGGTAGAAATAGGAAGGGGTGGTAACCCCCTCTCTTCCCTTGGGTGTCGTAAAAGGCGACGAACGGACTAATACTGCTCATACATCCAACAGCAGAGCAGCAGAGCAGCGATGGGTTCACTGTTACGCTGAGCACATGTGCAGTCGCTATTTGGTGAAATAATCATCCAAATATTTTAATTTCAATATCTCACCGCACGCCGCGCCGACAATCAAAGGACTTCAAATATCATTAACCGCCGCCAATCCCACTATCAATGATCGCCGTCCGCGCCAGGTGAGTGTCGCGGACAGGTAATTTGCCCCCCGACCACTCCCCGCATCGCCCCGACCCGCCCCGAACCGCTTGGGTGCGGCCGAATCATTTCAGCGCGGTGATTGGAGTTGCTACTTTTTGTCGTTGAAATATCGCGTGACAGATAAATCGTTCAGTGTTGACTGGGATTGGAAAATATTTTTTAAGTTTGTCTTTCTGTCGTCGTGTTATGGTTGGTGATGCTACACAGCCTATAATAAATCGACTTTGCTCTAACATGCTTTATTTTTGATAGTAATTAAGTAACAACTTTTGACGACGAATTTGACAATAATTTGACATGACACTAATATTATAAAGGCGAAAGTTTGTGAGTGTGTATGTTTGTTACTCGTATAGTTGTGTATATTTTATAACTATTATACTATTAAAAAATTATTTTATTTTTATACTATTAAAAAAGTGTGGTATAGTTTATAACCTGGATTAACACATAGGATACTTTTTATCCGGTGAAACCGCGAGCGGCCGCTAGTAGGAAAATAAAACTTAGTAGGTATTGTATTTCTTCCTGACTTTAAAGGGAAACTATGATAGCATCTTCGATCGTTGTATTAGTGATCGAAGGATAGCATGGTTAGTTTTAGTGAATTTTGAGCTATTTTTGCCAATACGATTTATATTTATACATTTTCAAAACAAAATGAGCATTGTGCTTTCGTGGCCATTGATTTTTATTAATATAAATAACCTTTTACACATTGTAATAATTAACTACACATTTTCTATCTATCTCATTGAGGTACAATAAAATAGAGTAGTAAATAGTTTATTGTACCTCAATGATCTATCTACACAGCCCGCACTGCTAGGCAAAAGTGACTCAAATCTCTGCCAAAACATTATAATGAGTGCCAATGTGAATGTTCAATGGTAAGTGAATGATATTCCCCCAAACCCCTTGCGGTTCAGTGAAGATGTGAGAAACTAATTTCATAGGCGGACTTAAACCACCAAAGAGGAAATGCTGTCACCCATTCACACGATGCAAATATCGAGTGACGCGCTACAGCGCCCGTCACCAATCACCACGCAACCTGTCATTCGCACGCGGCGGTCGCGCGTCGCCACTTTTTGTCGCGCGTCGCCGCGAGACAGGCCGATTGTTCCGGTAATTGGTGACGCGATGCCCGGCACCGGACTGATTGAGAGCGTTGTCCGGTCCGGCTAGACGTCACGACTCACGATATGCAGTGCAGCGATGGATGCCATAATGGACTCATCCAAAACTCATTAGCGAACTCTAGAACGCGAACGCAAATGCAATTGTAAAATTTTTAGACTAGCATTCTTATTCTGCCGTATTTATTTGCGTATGGTAAAGTAAAAACACGTTAATTAGCAAACTTAACAACATGAAAATAATAATAGATTTTTTTATTATAAAATGTTCTTCTTTATTTTGCCATATTCATTTTTGCGTGTGTAAGCTTCGATCAACAATATTGTTGATGGAAGTGTGTAAGTTATAAAGCAAAATAAGTTTTAAAACTACATTTTACTTTTTTTAATATGTTTTATTTACAACAGTGTCTTTATAGAGGGTAATTATGTGGATCTCCTAGGTTTGATTCCCCATTTCTTATATTATGATGTCTCACCATATACCAATGTTAAGTCTAGTTGTGTGAGAGCGAGAGGAAAGCTAGCACACGCTTGAACACGCTTCATTATTATAAACGTTCAAAGAGGTTTCAAGCAAACTTCTTTATGTAGGGTACCCTAAGTCCTAAACTCGTAGCAAATAGCTAAAACACAAGAATGTTAGAACACCAGTCAGTTTATCATATAGTATTTTTTTTTAATCACTGTTTTTTTATTATTCTTTATAGGCAAGTATTTGACCGCGATCTCACCTGATGGTAAGTGACGATGCGGCCTAGGATGTAGCATACTTGCCTAGATAATGCCTGTTTACCCTTGCCTTGAAAATGTCCAGGTTGTACGTGTCAGGAAATAGATCCGCAGGAAGGGAATTCCATTCCTTAGCTGTGTGCGCTTTGTGCGTATAGGTGGTATGTTGACAGTGTAAAGGTGAGATCTTAGTCCGCGTCTCGTTCCCCGGAGATAGAAAGGAGAAGGTGGAATCAGCTCGTATTGTTACTACGCACACTCGCCGAAGTGCATTCGATAAAAAAACCGAAAGGTTGGCAGCAACCTTGCGTCGATGTTCAAGACAATTTGCATGGATGGATTGGATTCGACGAGTTTAGAGTTGCCAATTTTTCCTAATAAACTTAGTTTCCTTAAAAACATTCCCCTTGTCTGTCACGTAAACTCCTAGAGGTTTCTAAGCATTGAATTAACTATTGTGTCTGGTATTACGACACTACATAAACCCCTGATTAATCTGCTTACATTACAACCCCATCCAGCTTGTAAATCCGCTAAATAATATCTACGTTTATGCACAGCCGATCGGTTGCCAAACGTATAAATATCGTCCGTGTGGCTTAGCCGATAAAACTCCAGCCGGACATCCGGGCACCCGGGTACAACGGCCAGCATTACCGCACAAACAGGGCCTAACCCGGGCCAGGGTGTTGGTGTTAAATCGCCGGTCGGTGACGCGCAGACGAGTTTTCAGCTTGCCAAATAGCCCCGCTGCGATAATAAACTAATGGGCAGCGTAATCGATGGACCGGCTGTACGCGCATTATGCTGATAACTGGGTAATTAACAAGCATTCGATGTGGAGACTTGGTATGGTGATATAAGGTAACTTAATATTTTGCTGTAAGTACAGCCCTGCTTAGAGACATAATTTACATATAAAATAATCTTAAGAGACTGAAGGACGATCAACATTGCATAGCCTTTGGGTTACCTACTCAACCTCAGCCGGTAACACCTACTGCTGGATAAAACCTTTTCTTTTTTAAATGCCTATACTTCGTTGCGATCTTAAGCTGGCCGGAATATAGAACTAAAATTAGCCGCCAGTAGGTTCCTTTCATATTATGACGTTTGCAAGAGTTCGCTTTACGCGAACGAAGTTGTTTAGGTTTCATTCGTGAAAACTCTAAACGTTCGTAAACGTCTTAATAATCCATCATTATTTTACATTATTATTATAAGAAAAAAACGACACTCCAAATAATCCTCTGAGTTTTCCCATACACTGCTGTTAACGTTGTTCTAGCCAGGCGGAGTTACAGCTGCCTTACCAGCAATGAAATCAACAACAATTATGTATTATGAATCTGAATTGATTTTCATCTCTAGCTCAGAGCAAACTTAGGAGCAAGACTAAAAAAAACAACACTGATCTGCCCCCTCGTAACTTAAAAATACAAAAATTCACAATACCAATCCGATCCAATAGCGATCAGTTTCAAGAGTAAGTGGGCTGGTTATAAAATTTAAAACAAGATTCGAATATATAAGGTGCCTGCTAGAAACTGCATGAAACTTCAAGGGCTGGTCAGGTCAAGTGTTTTAAACATGAAAATTACAACAAAGATTCGTAGGTACTTATCGCCCAGCTGACGTGGACGGGTCAACAGACGGGTGGGTCAACGGCCGCTGCCCGCGCGTTGTAAATAATCGTTATTTAATAGTTGTTCTTTCATTTTATCTTTCTTATGTTATTGCTTTAAAATAAATTAGATAGGTACCTACTCAAAGTCTACCAAATTAAAATTTATAAAATGAAATATTTAATGAAAAATAAAAAAAAACGAATTTACTTTTTTGTCATTTTTGTCATGTCTAAACCCGTCTTCACCTGACCAGCCCTTGAAGTTTCTTGCGGTTTCTAGCAGTCGCCTTATATTTCAATAATTAAGGCGGTAATCTTTAGAATTTTTCTAACATATATGTTTCTTGGGACTATAGTCTACTAAGTCTATGTTCACTGCTCCTTCCATTAAATCATTGTCGCTTCCATTTAGCTTCTGAAATTTCGTTTTACAACCGCACGCCTGACGGTTTGGAGCGGGCAATTATCGCGATCAGAAGTTTGCCATGACGCGCAGCAGGCGCTATAAATGTTAATAGCTCTGACAGATGACAAACCCAGCTGCCGCTATCATGAACGTACGGTCTGCAAATCGTTGAACACTTAAGTACCATGTCACAATAACTTATACGTCGTTTTAAAGACTTAAAAATAAAACCAGTAAGTACGAGTATCCTTCTTTCAGACTAAAGCTATGTAGGACGTTTATTTATTAACAAATCTATGTTCTGATATTTGATTTAAGAGGAAACATTTTTTAAATATTGTTGTAAGTCGTTAATAGTCCACTTTTCACCAAATAGCGACTGCACCCTTTGGGGATGATAGTCGTGATTATATGTATGTATATGTATCATGTGCTCAGCGTGACAGGTAGTGAGTCCATCGCCGCTCTATGCTGTTGAATGTATGTGCAGTCTTTAGGCCGTTAGTTGCCTTTTACGACACCCAAGGAAAAAGAGGGGGTGGTAGTATTCTTTCACCGCTGCGCGACACGGTTATCCATGTCTAGAATACTACATACAATAAATACTACATACAATAAATACTACATACAATAAATAAAGAGTTGGAACACAAAGTGTTGTTTGAAACGCAACACATGTCCGCCTCGCGGCTGCGCTCGCTGCCACGGTATCACGAGCGCCTGAATGTTGGCTCTAGGCAATTAGTTCACGATTTAACTTCTGTTGCTAATTGCTATTTTGGCGCGGCAGGCGCTCGATTCTTAGAAGTGGATTGTTGGATAAACGATTTCTGTAAAGTTATTAAAGTAAATTAACGTTTCAATATTGAGTGTATTTTTATACAAATTCGTAATAATATTCTGTACGGCAATAATATTTTTAAGTTGAAACGTGGCTGCTAATTCAGTTAGTTTTAATTTTTATTAATAACTATGTAGGTAATAGGTACTTATATTTGGTGAAAAGTGAACTGTAGCATTGCACTACTTTTGCGGTCCTCGTAGTCGTAAGTGTATTTGTAGCAAACAAGGTATTATTAAAATTTTATTAAGTATTATCATTATTGCTAGCAAGGCTTATCATTATTTCTTAGGTAAGCCACCGTGAAGTTGATATTGAAGAAGCTAGAATGATAAAAGGGGTTTCCATTAAACCCCGTTAGGCATTTGAATGGAACGTAAAAGTTTAAAAGTGGAAAGTCTAAATTAAGTCAATTAAGATGAAATTTCGTACCTCCCATTTTATTTATCTAACCGATGACTCCTTTGTTAAAGATCGAATTATGTGAACATCTAACGAATTCTAAGCGTTGTTCACAAAACAAGGCGTACATAATAAATAAGGGTGAGGCTCGATTGGTGGGAGAACACGACGAATGCGTCGCCAAGCGTAAGCGGTAGCGGAAGAATATCAATTCGAAGTCACGTGGCTAACTGACTAGTGTCACAAAACGAATAGAATTTTCATTTAAACACATAAGGGTTAATAGGCTACCGTAACGCATAAATGGCAATCCTTAAAAAATGTTAATACGTGATTTTAAATACGTACGTAATTGTAAATATCGTGATTGTATATATACAATCACGTATTCGTGATTGTACATACGTGATTGTAAATACACAAATAAGTAGGTACTTAATTAGAAATACGTATACACATTTAAATAAACTTT
Source organism: Scoparia ambigualis (assembly GCA_963921215.1). Lineage (NCBI taxonomy): Eukaryota > Metazoa > Arthropoda > Insecta > Lepidoptera > Crambidae > Scoparia > Scoparia ambigualis. The sequence goes on from OY992514.1 coordinate 32,274,484, forward strand.
CGTGTTCCATTATGCACGCATATTTAGACGGGGTTTAACGCAAAACTACTTAGCATAGCTTCTACGCATACCTTTTATGCCCGACGTTTCGACCGAGTTGCACCAGCCGTGGTCACGGGCGGACTGCTGTCGCGGTGTATTGTCCGTTTGCGTCGCTGAGTCTTCATCCACCATCACATTATTTAACTAATTACTGTCACACACAACACTAACGGCACAGTATAAATATAATATATATATACTGTGCTAACGGTGTCCCTATTGCGTATATTTATTTATATATTTTACTTTGGAAGACCAACAGCACATGAAACATACTTATATTAAGATATAGGTAGCAGATGGCCAATAACAGGTCTCCACGTTTAAAATCAGATTAAACAATGCTTTGTGTGGACTAAAAACAAAACATTAAATACTAAGAAATATAAAAAAAAGTTGCAGATTAATATTGAGAGTAATAAAGTAGTAATTGAAAATATTACTATATTACTACTATAAATAGTAGTAATATAGTATTAATAAGTAATAATGTCTTAAATTATTTAATAAAGAAATCTTGACTTAATAGCCGCCTTGCTGTTGCTATGCTAGAATGAAATGAATCGAAGTCGTTTGTCTTACAAAACTCATTTAGATTCCTGCACAATCCATATTCTGGTAGTAAGCCAATTGCGGACTAAAAAACGAAGTGGCGTTTTTGCAAACACTTAATTCCACGCTGATGATAGTTTCTGACTATCTTACCGATTGAAATTGTTGGGATTTTTTTTTTATTTCAATCGCTTCACTACTCTTGAATAAAAGTGGCGATCTGTGGAGAGGACTTGCGTACGATGAAATTCTATCCAGTGACTTTCGGCTCTTTCAAGTAAACGCTCCGCAATACCGTTTTAGTTCGCAATCGGCTAATTAAAATAAAAAGTCTTATTTACAATAATTGTTATAAGATATAAGAATTCTTGATATACTTAATGTAGGTAATAGTAGGTATTAATGCCTGTTATTATTTTTCAATATATTTTATTTATTAATATTATAGTAATATTTTATTTGAATAATGTTTAAAGTCTTTAAAGACTAAAAAACCGTGTCGCGTAGCGGTGAAAGATACTTCCACCCCCTCTCTTCCCTTGGGTGTCGTACAAGGCGACTAACGGACTAAAGACTTGCACATACATCCAACAGCATAGAGCGGCGATGGACTCACCACCTGTCACAGTCACACTGTGCAGCCGCTGTTTGGTGATAATCCTCATTGCCTAGTCTCTGACTAACCCTTCGGGGATAATGCCGTGATTATATGATGTATGCTATAAAGAGTTAAAGTGCCATCCGCTATAATCTTATGGCTTGTTGCTCTGCAGTAGTTCCTTCGCGCGGGCGGAGGCGTGGCGGCTCTCTTGCTCCTATAATTTATTTATCGCCGATTGCAGTTCGGCAGTTGTAGTTTGCATTCGATTTATGATGCGTGGTGCAAGTGACGAGGGCAGGCGGGAAGAGTTATGGCGGATATAGCATTCTAAAATGAGTAACGTCTGAGTAGACAATATATTGTTACAGCTCACAGATTACGGTCTGGTCACATTCCAATAAATAAATTTAAATATCTAATGAAACTAGCAGAGTCCCCAAATTGTACCGAGTCTCTCATCTCAGTAATGCCACGACGCTGGTCTTTCGTAGATACCTACGTAAATAGCCTGTAGTGTCCTACTGCTGGGCCAAGGCCTCCATCATTGTAATCAAGCCATCGCTACAACCGATGGGCATCGGGTTAATCACCACGATTGCCTAATACGGGTTGGTGATCGCAAACCCGGGCTATGCTACGTAAAACCCGGGCGATGCTACGAAAAACCCGAGCTATGCTACGAAAAGTCCGAAACACACCTTGCCCGTCCTTATTGATCCTGGGACCTCCGGATATCGAACCGTGCGCTTGCCACTCCACCACCGAGGCGTCAAATAATAATTAAACGATATTATTACCAGGGGGGTGTCACTCTGCAGTTTAGGTACGTTCGGCCGGCGCGCCTCCCAGGCAGGCGGGCGTGTTGCACTAAAGGTTGCCGCTCGGCTCGCACGCTCCATACGTCGCGCGTCGTAATGGTACTTAAATATATCCATGAGTGAACTACACGTGTTCACAGGGAAACTCTCCCAAGACACTAGTCTTATGAGTACCGAATGAAGAGCGCGCTTCGGCGGGCACTGATTTGGCGTCAAGACCTAACGCAGATGATTTCCTGCGCGAGTAGTTTACTGGCGCAGGGACGTCTGGCACTTCTTGCATAACCTAACGGTTGGTCTCGAGGTGCCAGTACAAATAAAACTTAGTGATGTAAGGGATATCCATGAGTGGAAACCCTACGCTAGCGCGCGCTCCTGACGTCAAATCGGTATCGAGTCAGCGTTGCTTAACTGAATATGAACGCTCGGGTCACACGATAAGTTTCAATTTCGCGTGAAAGTCGTTAGAGAGTAAACCTTCTGTACGTTAGTTTAGTACTATTTCTTATTCTGTGCTACTACGGACTAAAGACTGCACATACATAGAACACAAGCGCAAACAGCATAGAGCAGCTATGGGCTCACCTACTATCGTCACGCTGATAGCATATCGATATATTGTAATATCAATTGACGTAAAGCACAAAACTCAACTTTACAGGAGAGCTAAAATAAGTTTTTTTTATAGATTTAAATTCATTATTACGCTTGTGTTTTTAAAGTTATAGAAAAGTGATGTAGGCAAAATATACCTAAAATCTTGAGATGCAAGCGATTAAATATTTAGATTTTAGTCTAGTTTGTTATTTTAGAAAATAGATGTGCCTTACATCTAAGAAAATTCATTAAAATGTTCTTTAAGTCCATTTTTATATAGAGTAAATGGTTGGGCTGTTAAAACGAAATAAGACTTTGACGTTCTTTACGTTATGCATTAATTTATGAACATCACATACTAGGTACTTACCTAAAATTTTATAATTTGACAGTTAAAACGTTCTTTAGGTTACATTTTCAATGTAAAATCGTTATTGCTACATAAATTAGACAGAATAAAGAGAAAAATAGAACAAAGTAAGATGGCATTCATAGCTCGTTTTGGCCAAAATGTGCTTTACGTCAATTGAAAGTGCAAGTATCGACAGTGCAGTCGCTATATTTGGTGATAAAGTAGTGGACTATGGCAGAGGACTGCTTTTGCTGTCCTCATTGCCTAGTCTCTGACTAACCCTTTGGGGATGATAGTAAAGTTGTGATTATTGTAAACGTATTACGTATGTTAAGACTTTAAACTATCGCGTTGCATTGCATTAAAACTGTTTAACGGGACTAAACACGATTAATTTTGTAAGTAAGTACATATCTACTTACTGCTTGACGTTTCGGCCGCGATGCTGCGGCCGTGGTCACAAGCGAACTGGCGGTGCGCGGCGTCGTCGGCTCGGGCGGGTATTTGTTTCTTCATTCACCCTCATACGTATTACGTATGTATTATCTAACCCTTCCATTGTTCCATACTATTATTAACATCTACCTTATATCAGCGTTCATATTTTATATCCCATTATTTTGAAGTTTTGCATTGTCTTTGCTGTTGGTAAATCCTGTATAATATCGACTATTGTGTTCGCCAAACGAAGTTGTTCAACTCCGTCCGATATTTCATCAAGTTTTGTGAGCAGCGAACGGTTTTGTCGTTTGCCGATTGTTTTAGGATCGGCATCTTCGCATAAGAATTATCAATACATTCAATACAATCAATACGTAGGTACACTTTTGTTTATGTATGTTAGTATTCAAAGTCAAATAGCTTAATCAATATAAATCTTCACAGGCACTTGTTGACGTCAAAACGAATAAAATAATAGTTAGGTGACAAATATTTTATATGAAATCAACCACCGGTGAGCAGAGACGGTGACTCTTTTTGAGTCCAGGCGCTGCTACCTGTCACATCACACCAGTGTTCGATGTAATACCGGTTTCACACGAGGACAGAACAGGGAGACAGAACAGTGGGAAAGAACAGTTTGGAAGGACAGTGGCGTTTAAATTTAGGACAGTCAGTTCGCGTGGCGTTGGAGCGTCGACGACGACAACGGCAACATTTACAACAGTTACTCAAAATTACAGTACAAATATTTCTGGATGAGCTAATTAAAATTGTAACGAATGAAATAAATATACTCAGTAATTTTGCCACACACACTTTTTTTTGTTAAGTCTTATAATTTAGGAGGTGCCATTTTAATATCAAAACAAATAAATTATAAGTAAACAAACCACACGCCACTACAAAACAAGTCTGGATTCGTGCGCACACACTGTCCTGCTCTTTGTACTACACTGCCCTTGCGTTCACACGAGTCTAGTCTAGCCACAAGACAGACGAGCGAGAAAGGTGGTGGGGGTAGCAAACTGCCCCAAAAAAATAGACCGGCAAGCTATTAACTGTTCTGCCTTGGTTACTGTCATGACAGTAGTCAGTACTGTTCTGCTGTGCGTTCAAACAGTAGCAGTACTGTGCTGCCTACTGTTCTGCCCTCGTGTGAAACAGGCATAAGCGACATGGGGCGCTGCGCAAACGTATAGACACTTTCTGTCGCCGATACGGGACACCGTCATACAAAAACGCGATTTGCAGCGTGTTCAGTTGCCGGTACGACACTGCTGAGATGTAGCGATGTATATCTATTAGTAGTAAGTTCATATGTATCGTGTATGTTATAAATATGATAACCAATTATTAAAATATATCATTATACTCGCAGCATTCAGTCGTTTCACTTCAATCTCGGGTCCCCTCCTTACATGGCGACCCTGCCGAAGTTTCGGGTAGCGCAGTTCACGAGAACTGACTAATATGGACTGCTTTGTAAAAACATTGGCTTAGTAACAGTGCTGGAGCATGCTGTAATAATGAGTGGAAAAAAAACTTTGTGCTCGTCGGCCGATCGGAACGCGCGTGTATTCTCTATAGTAAAATGGGAAAGCAACAGTCGAAGGAAATTGTGATTGCCCAAAATGCGGCAGGCGGAGGAGAAAATGGGACGCATCTGACGGATCTGAGTTACCATTTATCAACGGCCAATATTTTGACCACAATTATTATTGGCATTGCGGCCCTTGTTATGCTGTACTTCGCATTTCGCATTTATCGAAAATGCCACCTGCGATGGGTGCGTGAGGAGGTCCAGTTCCAGGGTGGTACGAACAGAGGTTCGTTTCTGCGACGTCGTCCATACCCGATCCCGACATATCCAGATGTGAAAATTGCCGATTCCAGGGTGTGAAAGTGAAATTGGTGAAATTGTGGTGTACCTACGATACGGCGGCAAAATGCTAGTTTGATTGGACAAAGTAGTTATACTCGTAATACTAAAATTCATGTAATCACCATAGGTGTAAGTATGTTAAAGAAATTGTAACTATAAGGTACGTAATATTTTATTATTATTTGTTGTTGACGTATTTTATTCATTATAAATGTGTAATGTAGGTTTTTTTATTTTTATATATGTCTAATTCATTATAAATCTGTAATGTTTAATGGAAGAATTTTTAAATAATCTGTATCAAGAATTATTAGGAGTAAGAACTTATTTAATTAAAATTGGCGCTTCTCGTAGGAAGGGTGATATTTTAAATAAAAAATTAAATGAGGCCAAGTCAATTGTTAAGCAATTTAATACTTATGTAGAGAATATTAAGAAAATTCCTAGAGATGAGACTATAGAGAGTAGTTTATTAGGATTTTGTGATAGATTTAATGATCTTTTTTCGGAAATTGTAAGTTTGTGTCAGGAAAAGGAAATTATAAACATGGCGAAGTTTGACCTCAAAGTTGCTTTGAATTTATTACCTGTAATGAAGACGGAGGATAATTTCATAATTCAGCAGTTAATCGATGGGATTGAATATTATAGTTCGGTGATTGACACTGAATCACAAAGTAATTTGATTTCATTTGTTTTAAAGAGCAGGCTTTCGCAAGGTGCAAAGTTAAAATTATGTCAAAAATATGATAAGATTTGTGATCTATTGCAGGATATGAAACAAATTTTATTGCCCAAAAAGTCCGCTGGTTCTTTACAAAAACAATTATTAAATTTAAGACAAAATGATTTATCTGTTGACGAATTTGGGAAAAGACTTTCTGAATTATTTGTTGACCTCACGATTTCACAATCCGAAGGTGATTCTGTAAAATATGACGTTCTAAAGTCGATTAACGAGAAACAGGCGATAAGACAGTTTAGTGATGGATTGCGAAATCGCCGGATCAGCACAATAATTTCTGCCAAAACCTTTGAAAATTTGAAGGATGCTGTTCAAGCAGCAGTCGATGAGGACTGTACCACAGTAAATTCAAATGCTGAAATTTTTTCAATGAGAACTTATAATAGAGCCAATTACAACAACAATTCCAGGCCACACATGTACGGACGGCCAGCAAGGCGAGGCTACGGTAGAGGTGCGTATAGCGGAACTCAGTCGCGCAGCTACGGGGTGCCCGGCCGATGGTCTCAGCCGCGAGCGGGACCGCGCCAGTGGGCCGAGCAGCAGCCCTGGCAACAACGACCAGCATTCTCACCGCGAGGCAACCGCCCTCGTACACGGGCGTACTCCAGAGGTAACCATTTTAACAATACTAATCGCGTTCATAAGTCATATCAAGGACATATTCGAATGTGCGATAATGATGAATCGCAGGCCGGTACATCAACGAGTGAAGAAAACTGTGAAAACCAGTTTTTTCGGAAATACGACTTATAATATTTTGGCTAGCGACAGTAGTTTTTGTGTAGAAATATTTGTACGTGACTCGCAACTATTATGGAGTTGGTTAGTTGACACAGGCGCTTCTATTTCAGCGTTAAAGTATAAACATGTTCTCGATTCCAACATCCCGATTCATAAGGAAAACATTGTCATTAATGGTGTCGGAGGCAAAGTCAATGCAATAGGATACACTTATTTACAGTTGTTAATCGATGGGCAAAGTATTAGTCATAAGTTTTATATATTTGAAACGCTTCCATGTAAGGCGCACGGACTTCTAGGACAAGACTTTTTAAGCAAGTACGGATCAGTCATTGACTTTAACAATAACTTGTTATCACTAAGGTATGATGGAAAGGAAATTGTTTTGAAATTAATTAGTATACACGAGTATTTATTGAAATTACCAGCTAGGTGTGAATCTATACACTACATTAATACAAATTTAACAGGCGACTGCGTTGTATGTACAAAAGAAATACAGGAGGGTATTTTCGTAGCGAGTAGCTTAGCCTCTCCGAAAAATGGGAAAATACCAATACGTATTTTAAATACAACTAATAGGGACATAACATTATCTGAGATAAATATTAACATTGAAAGTTCCAAAAAGTACGACATTTGCACGTTTAATCAAAATGCGAAAAATGCATCTCGCGTAAAACAATTGTTTTCCAAATTAAATTTAAAACATTTAAATAAAGAAGAAAAAAGTAGTATAGAAAGTTTATGCGCGAAATATTCCGATGTTTTTTATTTGGAAGGGGACACATTATCTAGTACAAACATTTATCAGCATACGATTAAATTAAAACAGGGTACACAACCCATTTATTCGAGACCATACAGATTACCGCATTCCTTAAAAGATGAAATTAATCAACAAATTGGTAAAATGTTAAAAGAAGGTATTATAGAACCATGTCAAAGCGAATGGTCTAGTCCAATTTTGCTAGTACCAAAGAAACCTGATGAAAATGGGAACAAAAAATGGCGTTTGGTAATCGACTATAGAAAACTTAATGAAAGTATTCAAAATGATAAGTTTCCACTACCAAATATTACCGAAATTTTAGATTCTTTATCCGGTTGTGTGTACTTTTCGCATTTAGATTTGCACCAAGGCTATTACAACGTTAGTCTGGATCATGATTGTAGGAAATATACGGCATTTTGTTCGGGGCAGTTTCAAATGACACGAATGCCAATGGGCTTAAAGACTAGTCCAAGTTCGTTTTCCAGAATGATGACCATGGCAATGAGTGGTCTTACATACGAAAAATGCTTAGTCTATCAAGATGATCTAATCTGTTTTAGTCGCGACTTGAGTAGTCATGTTAAAAATTTACAAGATATTTTCGAAAGACTGAGAAAAGTTAATTTGAAATTAAATCCTTTGAAATGTGATTTTTTAAAGAAAGAATTGCTTTACTTAGGTCATGTGGTTTCACCGGAGGGAGTGATACCAGACCCAGGAAAAATAAGTGTTGTTCAAAATTATCCCATTCCAACAAAAACAGACGAAGTCAAGCGTTTCGTCGCTTTCGTAAATTATTATAGAAAATTTGTTCCTCAGTTTGCTGAAAAGGCTTATCATCTTAATAGACTTTGTAGAAAAAACATACCCTTTAGTTGGGATGAAAATTGTCAAAAATCTTTTGATATGTTAAAACAAAGTATTATATCTCATCCAGTTTTGCAATATCCTAATTTTTCCGAAAAGAATCAGTTCATATTACAGACAGACGCTTCCGGCTACGCAATAGGTGCAGTTTTATGCAATTCGGATGGTAGACCTGTAGCGTATGCCAGCCGAAGCTTGAATACAGCTGAGAAAAAGTATCCAACTATTGAGAAAGAGCTTCTCGCAATTGTATGGGCAGTTAAACATTTCCGCCCCTACTTGTACGGTCGCACTTTTAAAGTTCAGACCGACCATAAGCCTCTCATATCTTTGTTTGGGATGAGAGACCCCTCCAGCCGGTTAATGAAATTTCGATTAGTATTGGAAGAATACGATTTTATAGTTGAGTATTTAAAAGGGAAAAACAATTCGGCAGCGGACGCGTTGTCGCGTTTAACTATTACATCAGAGGAGTTGAAAGAGATTAGTCAAAATTCAATTAATGTAATGACACGAGGTCAAAAGGCGAGGCAAGCAATAGGTACTACTGATTTTAGGGATAATCGGCTTGATCAACCGAGAGTTGTTGAAATTCAGTGTAAGCCTAAGTATTTCACGGAGTTACGTTTTACCACGGATAAGGAAATAAAACGATATCGTAATTTAAATATGATAAAATATGAGAATTATTGTTTTTGTTATGTTGAAGCTATGAATACAATTTTTATTAATCCAGTGTCTCGATCACAACTATCGCCAGACGAATTTGTGAGAGAACTGAGTAAAATATGTAAAATGTTAAGAATAGAAGAAGTATACTTTTTAAAAAATGACAATAACAATATTTTTATAAAGAAAGTAGTTAATGAGATACAAAAGATAAGCGCATGGTCCGGACCATTGTTATGTATTTTAAAAGGCGTTGAGAGAATTGATAATAAAGATGACCAACGTGTGATTTTAAATGACTTCCACCTCTTGCCCACAAGTGGCCACGCGGGCATTAGGAGGATGATAAATAATATTAAAAAATATTATTTCTGGCCAGGTCTTGAAGTCGATATAACAAAATATGTCAAAATGTGTGATAAATGTCAGAGACAGAAACACTCGTCTCATCACACAAAGCAACCCATGGTTATTACAACTACTGCAAACACGGCGTTCGAGAAGATTTTCTTAGATTTGGTGGGCCCTTTAGATAAAGATTACTATAATTATATGTATATCCTAACAATACAGTGTGAATTAACTAAGTATATAGAGACATTTCCTTTATACTCGAAAAATTCTGTAGAAGTAGCTAAACAATTAGTTAATAATTTTATTCTTAGGTACGGTATTCCAAAGGAGATTGCCACAGATCGCGGAACCGAGTTTTTGTCTGCAACAATGAATGAGGTATGTAAACTTTTACATATCAATAAGCTGCACTCGACGGCGTATCATCATCAGAGCATTGGGGCATTGGAGAATGCACACAAACAAATGGGTAATTACTTACGAATTCAAACCGAAAACCATTCAAATGCTTGGAGCACGTGGCTTCCATTCTGGTGTTTTTCTTATAATACATCAGTGCATAGCGAAACCAAATTCACCCCTTTTGAACTAGTTTTTGGCAAAAGGTGTACTTTACCGTCAAGTCTAAATTCAAACAAAATAGATCCACTTTATAATTTCGATTCATATCCGTTAGAGCTAAAATATAGAATTCAAACCTCACAAAAGGAAGCTCGAGATAATTTGATAAATAGCAAAATAAATAGAAAATTAAAATATGATAAAAACGCTAATCCAGTGTCCTATCAGCCGAATGATTTAATTTTACTGAAAAATGAGACAGGGAATAAGTTCCAAGCAATTTACTCGGGTCCGTATAAAGTTGTCAAAGATTGTACTCCTAATGTAGAAATTATTAAAAATAATAAAAGTTACATAGTTCATAAGAACAGAACTAAACGGTATTTCCCAACGGTGTCTGTGTAAATAGTCTATAGTTTTATAACCATTTGTAAGGTGTATCTGCTGAATTTATCTATTACTATTACGGACCTATATCTAATGTGTACTTACTCATTTGAATTAAATATGAAATTAAGAACTATTTAGGTATAATATGTTAAAGAGAAAAAAAAAAAAACTTTCAGTATTTTTTTTTTTTGTTGTGCACGGTGGAGGTGAGATGTAGCGATGTATATCTATTAGTAGTAAGTTCATATGTATCGTGTATGTTATAAATATGATAACCAATTATTAAAATATATCATTATACTCGCAGCATTCAGTCGTTTCACTTCAATCTCGGGTCCCCTCCTTACACTGCAATCGCGTTTTTGCATGAGACGGTGTCCCGTGTCGGCGACAGAAAGTGCCTACGTTTGCGCAGCGCCCAAGTCGTCAGTTGCCGACTCAAGCAACATTAACTCCTTATAATGTAAGGCGCTGTGATGGCTACCTGACATAGCAGCTACGGTTTCCTATGGTGTGCGGTGACGGTAACAGGCGACCGGCGACTGTGACCGGTCGCCGCTTCTGGATACAGCAACTACGGTTTTTTGCGATAGTATCCATTGCCGGCCACACGTTTGCGCAGCGACTTAGAGTGTCATATTGATCTTTATTTCCACCTTTCACAAGCTACGATAATATAGCCGGCCCCTCCAATTTTAGTATTTAACGAGTGTGTTTCAGTGTGTGACTTCGTGTTTCTCTATTTTTCTAGTTTCTACGACGCCCAGAGCAATGGGGGCGAGGACTGTCCCCCACAGGCGAAGCGGCCCAGCCTGTTCCTGCACCCGTCGCCGTTCCTCTACCCCCTGCCCAGCAACGCCAGCCTCTTCGACTACCCCCCCTGTCACGCCTACCCGCAGGGGGAGGGCTTCGAGAGGAGGGATGGTGAGTCGCTACACTATACTTGGCAAACAAGGTTCACTATACTTGGCAAAAGAGGACACCACGTAAGGGCCAGGCTGATTAGTTTATAGTCCACACTTGTATGGGGATCTTGGATAGACTGACGGAGACCTATACCTATAAGCCAATCTATGAGCGTCCCACTGCAGGGTACAGGCCCTTCCACATGGAGAATAGCACATAGGAAGGTTGAGCCTTAATCCACCATGCTGATTTAATGCGGTTTGTGGGTTTTAACAACTCTAACGATAACCTCCGTTACCAAACGGCTTTACCTACGTGCCTTCCGAAGCACGGAGGAGCACAAGACGTCGTTAATTTGGTCACCGATTCAGTGACCTGGTATATAGTTGCTTAATTCAAGAAAGCACTTTGAACATTCTCTCCCACGTCTCTGTCAGCAAATAGTTAATACCCTCAGGAAACTGTTAGGAATCCCCAGCATTCCGCTGCCGATGCTTGCTTTTTTCTTATGCAAAATACCGTGTAATAACAGTGTCGTATATACATCATCATCATCAGCCTATAAACGTCCCACTGCTGGGCACAGGCCTCCCACGTGAACAACAGCACGTGGGGATATTGGGCCATAACCCACCACGCTGGCCCAATGCGGGTTGGTGGGTTTTAACGACTGCCATCTTACGACAACAACCGGGACCAACGGTTAGCTTGACGTGCCTTCCGAAGCACGGAGGAGCTCATAATGTTTTTAATTGGTCACCCATCAGGCGACCCGCCATTGCGAAGGTTGCTTAGCCGGCAAGATACTCAACAAACATACGTTGTACATACATAGATACTTAATATATCCACGACTATTATCCCCGAAGGGTTAGTCAGAGACTAGGCGATGAGGACAGCAAAAGCAGTCAACTGCCATAGTCCACGTTACACCTGCTGTTTGTTTTTCCTGTTTCACGAAATGATAACTGCACATATGCTCAGCTTGATAGGTGGTGAGCCCCATCGCCGCTCTTTGCTGATGGATGTATGTGTAGTCTTTAGTCCGTTAGTCGCCTTTTACGACACCCAAGGAAAGAGATGGATCAGTAATATTTTTTAAAAGATAAGGTATGATAGTAGTAGTAGGTAGAATACATAGCAGGTGTTATGCATAAAATAATGGGAGCAAACAATTTACCCTAGTCGGGCATGCAATTTTTGGTATGTTAGGTACATGTTACATAGAAACAGCCACTATGCTGTTTTTGTACCCAAATATTCAATCAAACTGTAGAACGCCTTATCTATAAGCCATCTTTTTAATTTAATTTTAAAACAGCTTAAATTTACTGAAGCTTTTTGATCTGTGGGCACATAATATTTGGATACCAGTTACATAGGCACTCTTGTGATACAGGGCATTATTAATATTTGGTAGAGCCAAGTCATATACGCCTTTCCCACACACAGTGTACACTAATAACAGTGTTGTAAGAATAATAAAAAATCCAATCTCCCTTCCCCAGGAGGCATATCGGTCCGCGACGTGTCCAGTATGAACGCGTCGTTCCCCGACCCCCGGCCCCCCTCCAAGAGCGACGACGAGTGGAAGAACATCAACACCATGCTCAACTGCATCCTCAGCATGGTGGAGAAGACCAAGCGGGCGCTCGCCATCCTGCAGCAACGAGGTTTGTTGTTTAAACTCAAACTCAAATCCAGTTATTCAATTTAGGCTACAATAAGTGCTCAATTATGAATGTCGCTATGTCATAGGTTCGTAAATCCTAACTATGGGGCGGGAGCCTTGTACTGAGAAGAACCGGCAACAAACTCAGCAAGGACATTTCTTTTCTCCCTTTCTTTTACAGTGTTAATACAAATTGGAAAGTGCCCTCCCTATCATAGAAGGACATTTTCCATTACAACATAAAAAAACATTTAATACGATTACAAGACTACACACACAAAAGAATATCCAATAAAAGTGAGTTTTGCTCAATTTAAAATAAAATGAACAACGTCTTACTTACGAGTACAGTATCTTTGAAACAAGAAAAAGAAAGACTATTTCTATTACAAATAAAAATAAGATTGCAAGAGCAGACCAGCCTCCACAGGCGGCACCCGTTCACGAGTATGACATGTGAATCAGCCATAGCTTCGCTTAATCATGTTTTAGAGAACGTAACGACCCGACGCACATGCCACCACCGCAGAGACACTTTGAGAGCATGACACACTCGAGTAACTCCAATTAGAGCAAGAAAACATACAGACAACATTATATGCAACGTAAATTTTGAGTTTAATAGAAGCGGCATACCAAAAGCAGTATTATCATCAGCTTGTCCAGAGCTGAAAACCTGCCGGCTGTCTGTCCAACAACAGTGTATCATAATCACTTTAAGGCTTAAGGTTCGTTTCTGTTCATCATTTATTACAACTTTTGATACAGGACCAAGTCTGAAATTATGAAAAAAAAACAGCTATTCCATACGTTTTAATCGAGTTAGGTATAACGCAATTCCCTACTTTCAGAATACTGGCTCTAGGGCACCCTGCCTTTTTGAAACGTCTAGCAGAGGCTCCCAGATTCAAACTGCACGCTCGTTTACCGAATAAATAACGCAGACGATGTTGGCAGGTGTGGAGCCCACCGAGAGCAACGACATCAAGCGCGCGGCCAGCGAGATCATGGCTGCTGCTGTGCGGCAGACGGAGGAGCGCGTGGCGGAGGTGCGGCGGCGGGCCGAGGACGCCGTCAACCAGGTGAGGGATCATCATCATCATCAGCCTATAAACGTCAGGTCATCCCACATGACCAACAGCATAAAGGAAGATTTCGCCATAACCCAGCAAGCTGGCTAAATGCGAGTCGGTGGGTACGTGAGAAGATGCAGGGTCACAACTAAACAAAGTCATATTAGCAGAGGTGAAGTCTGGTAGGGGGTGCCTCATCATGATCATATGATCAGATTATTGCAGCCTAATACTATTTTGCCCCACTGCATGACAAAGGCCTCCCTACCTTTTTCTTTCCTCTTTGTAGTCCAAATTAAGTATCTATATAAGGTGACTGCTATAAACCACAAGAAACTTCAAGGGCTGGTCAGGTCAAGTGTTCTAAACATGACAAAAATGACAAATAAGTTTATTTTTAAATAAATAATTCATTTTGTGAATTGTCATTGTATAGTCTTTGAGTATCTAATTTATTTTTAAGCAATAACATTAAAAATATAAAATGAATACAATTAAAAAATAATTATTATTTACAACGCGAGAGCAACGGCCATCTGTTGACCCGTCAACGTAGGTACTTATCGCCCAGCTGACGCGGAAAAAACACGAATTTCTTTTTTGTCATTTTTGTTATGTTTAAAACACTTGACCGACCAGCCCTTGAAGTTTCTTGCGGTTTCTAGCAGTTACCTTATATAAGGTGCTATTAAATCAATGGCGTATATTTAAAGTACAGGTAGATTACACCAAAATAAAAATATTTTCTCCAATAAACAGTAGTATTTTGTCATTGGTTCAGATTTTAATTTTTCAAACAAAATAATTTATTTTTAAATTGGCAAAAACTGCATCATTCTGTAGATGCCTTCACTCACACATGCGACTGCATTGTGGAAGTCGTTGCACTCACACTGACGACTGCGACGGCTTCCACAATGCGGTCGCATGTGTGAGTCGCATCGAGACGTCTAATAGTATAATGCAGTTTTTGCACATTAAATAATAAATTATTTGCTTTGAAAAATTAAAATCTAAACCAATGACACATTACTACTGTTTATTGGGAAAATATTTTTATTTTGTCGTAAACTACCTGTACTTTAAATATAATATAAAATAATTGATTTAATAGCACCTTATAGTGTTGAATACACATAACTATAGCTTCAGGTAGCTACGACGTTGACAGATGTCTTAACATTTGCTGGCAGGTGAAGCGGCAAGCCCTTGTGGAGCTGCAGCGTGCGGTGGGCGCGGCGGAGGCCAAGGCCCTCGAGCTGGTGGCGGCGGAGCGCGGCAAGGACCGGCTGGGCCGCCACAGCCCGCCGCCGGGCCGCGAGCTCAGCCCCAGCGCCGCCGCGCAGCAGAACGTGAGTCATCAGCACCATTGCGGGGCCGTTGGATTACAAGGAGTTGTGAGGAATGACAAAGTGTGTTGATGATTCTGGGCATTTTAAAGTAACCAACCACCGCTTCAAGTTGCAACCGTGGTTGAGTAAAATGCTAGAATTATTTGATTGATAGCTAAGCAGGCCGTGTGTGTCAGCCAGATTTTGATCGTTAGATCTGTAGTTTTGCAATGGGACCTGTATGACATTGTATGTACACTGTATGAAGCAGTATACTGCATGTGCCGTTCGTTCCTTCCACTCACAAAAATTCCCGTGCTGAAAATAACGTGTATCAAAGTCGATAACACATAGGCAGCTTCCAGTATACTGATGAGATGGGTAGTTCCATCAGGTGGTTCACCGGTTCTTTTGCCGTATATTTTATATGAGACCTGTACACGCAGTGCTGCTGGAACTGCGGTCGCAAGGCGCAGGAAACCTGCTCGGGCTGCAACGCGGCGCGCTACTGCGGCGCCTTCTGCCAACACAAGGACTGGGAAAACCATCACCAGGTAACAGCCGTGTCAAAATAGGAAAAGAACTAAAATTAAATCTTGTTCTAACAGTTTGCTAAGACCGAAAATGCATTTTAAAACAAACAAAGCACAAAAATTATATAAAGCATGGAGTCGAAATATTTTTATAGAGACTTTATAGAGCAGTTAAATAATTAACTGCCGAATTATTTATTTTTGTTTTTTGGCCATTTAGTTTTCTATCTTGTCTCTAGTATGTAAAATATTCTCACTATATTTTGAACTTTGATCGATTGAGATAAGATTGAAACCAATAACGTAGTCAAACAATATGTACAATCTACGTAACGAAGGCCAAATTTCAACGTGACATCATCCGCAGGTATGCAGCGGCCGCGACCAGAAGCCGACAGCGATGTTGCGAACCTCACCACCAGTCCAGAACTCCCTCCCGAAAGCCCTGACGCGGTCCACCACCCCCATCGCCGCAGCCAGCAGCCCTGCCGCCGCCGCCCCGGACAGACCTGACAACCGGCTGTCTCTCAGCACCTTGAACTCTGCAGAGAGGCTATTAACCAATCAGGACAGAGTTTTGACAGCCACTGGTAGTGACAGGATTGCTCTCGCCACTCTGTCGACCGCTCAGGGCCTTATATCAGGTATTGGGGGGAAGAAATGACGCCTCAGCAAGGAGCCACTCGTGTGCAATACTATACGGTTCCCTAGGAAGGTCAGGAGATAGATTAGAGGCTGTAGTGAGAATAAGCTGTTCTTCGTTTGTGGAGAAGTAATGTGTAAATTCTGATAAGACACAATCTACTAATTTTTGCAGTTTGGAGTAAATGTAATAACCGTGCTGCGTAGCGGCTTAATAAAAGAATACTACCACCGCCTCTCTTTCATTGGGTGTCATAAAAGGCGACTAACGGACTAAAGACATCATACATCCAACAACATAGAGCGGCGATGGGTTCACCACTTGTCACGCTGAGCCCATGTGCAGTCGCTATTTGGTGATAAGTGGACTATGGCGGAGGACTGCTTTTGCGATCCTCATTGCCTAGTCTCTGTCTAACCCTTCGGGGATAATAGTCGTGATTATACATGGTTAATTTTGCCCCCCCCCCGCCAATTTTTTAACGTGATCCTTTAGCAGCTGTACAAACAAATAATGAAATAAAAAAACATATATTTTTTTAAACATTTTTGTCTCAACTTTTCCTTAACAAAATTAAAATTTTTATCGCCTAGCGCGCGGACTATCGCGGCTATAAAAGCGCATGCGCGTGACCGCCATGATTCACCCCGTGCACCAATGACAGCGCGCCGTCGCTTAGACCGCGAGGGTGAACGCACGCACATAAAAACCAGGCAAAAATTATATTAAAAAAAAGAAAACATTCATTAATTTTACGCCAAATTTTATCATTACTTTTTTTACCCCATATTTACTTTAGGCGGGGTTCCAAAATTAATCTCTATGTGTGTATGTGTATGTTCGTATGTAATAAATGTGATTGTATTTTTTTTTAGTTCTACACTAAGTCTTGTGACTTTTGTCATGTAAATATAAATTCCTTCCTTTATTTCTTTCTGGGGATTTTTTTTTGTAACATAACTGATTTTAAATAACATGTAAAAATAAAAGATACAATTATTCCGCTATGATTATTAGCTGGTAGGAACATTCAAATTAGCATTGAGTTCCATCTTAGTTGTTATTGTTATTTAAATGTAATATGTTGTGATTTTTTTAGTTAAGTTAAAAACAGTAAAAATAATATTACACAAAAATAATATAACAGTAATAATTATACCTCATTCTGAAAAAATATCAGTATCATGTATATGTATACGTATACATGATACTGATAATTTTTCAGAATGAGGTATTATTTTTACTGTTTTTAACTTAACTAAAAAAATCACAACATATTACATTTTAATAATAATAACAACTAAGAAGGAACTCAATGCTAATATGTATGTAATTTAAAGTACATAAATAACCAAAGAATGAATTAATTATGTACACCCTTAGAGTTAGTGAGATATTAACAATAAGATAGTTAAGGCACAATCGGGTAACTAATTAGTAAATAAGTGAATCGATGTCATCATTTTGTACCTTATTACATATCCGTTAAAGACGTAATTATGAAGCATTTATAAGGGATCTCCATACGATGGCCACGGAATAACACCAAAGTAAAAATTTGTATTCGGCTATTAGCACAGTTTAATTAATTATATGTTCAAACACACACATTCATATTCATATTACCACCATTATGATTAATGTACAACTTAAATAGTGTTTTATGTTGAATATAATTTACAAAAATTTTAATTTCGGTCCAAGAAGTAAATTTACTTAACTTACCTAGTACTATTACTGATTCTGTGTTAGAAGTAAGTAACTAGAAGAAAACATAATGTTTGCAACTTTTCTTCTAGTTCAGATATACGAAGAAATTAAGAAATAACTATTTTAGTCGTAAAGAGCTATTATGTCTCTTTTGCTTAGCTCTTAAATTCAGGATCATTCTCTCAACTGTTTGGACACCCTTGCTAATACGTAATAATATCCTTGAACGCCATAAACTTCTAAAATCCACCATATATGAGAGCCTTATTGACAGTGAACCTTTAACATTGCATTAGTGCATTCTATTAATTTGTGAAATCTCTGTTAAAAAGATATTTTGAAAGAGTCAGAGTATTGCACTGGGCTCTGGATTATGAATAATTGTGTAAATAGGTTCGTATCAAAAACTTTAGTGACGTATAATAAGCTATTCAAATAAAGTTATACAGTAATTAAGAGGCCTACACAGAAAAGTGTCGGAGATTAATATGTATATTAAGTAACTTCATAAATAAGGTGTAAATAGAAGAATGTAAATAATTATTAAAAAATAATATATTGCGAAGTGTAGATTTAAGACGACTATAGTTCCACGTATAATGTGCAATATTTAGCTATAAAGTTATCGATGTATAAAATTTCGAATTTAATAAGGTTAAGGGGGTAAGTGCAGAGTCAAGTGTTCTCCAAATTATCTAACTTTGATTCAACGTGATTGGTTCCTATATACAGGATGTAAAAAGACTCTTAACGAAGCTGAAATAATTGCTGGAGAAGCATTTTTACTTGTAAATATTGTGAAAGAGCTGTTTCCTGCAGCATGCTACGACGGGGTTACGCGTGTGAAAGAGACCTGTCAAACCTATATGTAATTTAGAAACTTTTGGTATGCATGTACATTTTAAATAGATTTTGCAAAATACGTATTAAAAATCGTGAATTTTTGAATTGAATCTCCATTAATTCGTATGGGTATTTGCATAGTAAGATTCAAGTAAGTACGTACCTATAGTAAATACTGCCTAAGAGGTGACAGACCCTGACGGTTCTCAGGTATGGATGGACCAGCAGAAAATTATTCGTAATAATGGAATGATTAAAGGAAAGCCACGCGGTTTCGGCTTCGTCAAGGGGATTTTTACATTCTGTAAATTATTATAATAATAACTGTATTTATTAGAAACAAACCATGTTTTTTTCTGATGTGTTGGGTCGTTAGCACGACTGTTTGAAAAGCGCATCATTTCCATTTAGACTAGTTACAATTACCTATGCATTGACATTGTAAAATAAAAACTTTAGAAATAAAAACCCTTTTTTTTTCCGTTATTTTCACTTGCGGCGTAGGTAAGTATTCCTAATCCATGCGAAATGCAAGAATTCAATCTGCATAGCTCTACACGTAAACCCATAGATACCTAACACAAGCGTATTGGGTACGGGGTTACGTCTATTCCTCGTATATGTATAAGGCGACTGCTAGAAACCGCAAGAAACTTCAAGGGCTGGTCAGGGCAAGTGTTTTGAACATGACAAAAAAGAAATTCGTGCTTTTTATCATTTTTAATTAAATAATTCATTCATTTTGCGAATTTTAATTGGATAGTCTTTGAGTATCTAATTTACTTTAAAGCAATAACATAATAAAAATTCGCACATATCGTAATAGGAAAATAAATGGTCTCATTGCAGACTAACGTACCTAGGTATTTATCGCCCGGCTGACACGGACGGGTCAACAGACGGTTGGGTCAACGACCGGCCGCTGCCCGTGCGTTGTAAATAATCGTTATCTTCTTCATTTTTATTATTCTTATGTCTTTAAAATAAATTAGATACTCAAAGACTATCTATCTACTGAAAATTCACAAAATGAATTATTTAATTACAAATGAAAAAAAGCACAAATTTCTTTTTGTCATTTTTGTCATGTTTAATATACTTGCCCTGACCAGCCCTCTAAGTTTCTTGGGGTTTCTAACAGTCGCCTTATATAATACCTCGATGGCGGAGTGATCAGCGTAGCCGATTGCGGAGGACGTGGCGTGGGTTCGAGTCCCACCTGATTAATTCAATTCAATTCAAATAATTTATTTCGGAAAACAGGTTCCATAGTGTTAGTAAACAATTTATACTTATATGTTAATGTTAGTATCGAAATAGAAAAATAAAATAAAAACAAAAAATAACAATAATTCTAACACTAGGGACTATCCGGTGTGGAGCTTCACCCAGTGTCGCAGCAGCGGGGTGTCCCACCGGTCTTTAAACACACTCAGGAGGCTGCTAGTGCTCGAGCGGAGCCTGGTGAGCATAGAGGCAGATCTTTTTCTTATGATGGCGTAGAAGTCATCAGTGTGTGCCTCCGCAAACATCCCTGACGCGCTGCAACGCCACGACAGCCCTAACAGTATCCTGAGTGCGTTATTATATTGGACACGTAGGTCGCTGTATGCTCGCTGCGTATAGCTTGTCCAAAGGCTGCATGTGTAGAAAGATTGGCAGTATGCTTTAAACAGAGTAATCTTTACTGCATTTGTACATCGTGCAAACCTTCTGCCCAGCATATTACATCGCACAGCCAGCGACCTCCGCTCCCTCTCTATGTCCATGTTATCCTTTAAATCATCAGTAACCCAGTGACCCAGGTACTTGAATTTCGTCACCCAACTTAAAGGACTACCACAGAGCGTGACTCCAGGGACATCAGAGTAGTTGATGGATCTCGACTTAAACATCATGAGCTCGCTTTTTTTGACGTTATACTTGAGTCCATGGGTCACCGCATAGGACTCACAGATAGCCACGAGTCTCCTGAGACCTCCAATCGATGGGCTCAGCAGAACCATATCGTCTGCATAACTCATATTGTTCATGCACACTCCGTCAATATGACAACCTATATGTGTTCCGCTGAGCTCACCGATCAGGCTATTCATGTACAAGTTGAAAAGGCGGGGCGAACTTAACCCTCCCTGTCTCACCCCGCATTGCATCCTGTACACGTCGGATTGAGCCCCTGCCCATCTTACACTATTTCTTTGATTGCAATACCAGTACTGGAACAAGGATGTGACCTCGGGCGGCAGTGTTGTCTCCTTATATAGCTTGTTCCAAAGGACCCCATAGGATACCGAGTCAAACGCCTTTGACAGATCCAGGAAACAGGCAAACACTGGCGTTTTCCTCTTGGTGTAGTATTGAACAGTCTGCTTGAGCCACAGAATGGCACTCTCTGTGGACAGCTCGGGTCTGAAACCAAACTGGGCGTCACATAATGCTGTGTGTTTTGCCAACTGTTCATCAAGCAGACTGTCCAGTACCTTGGCGACTATTGTGGCCAGCGATATAGGCCTGTAGTTTGACACATCCGAGACATCTCCCGTCCTATCTTTGAGAATTGGCACTACAATGGTTTCCATGAGGTCCCTTGGCAAATAACTGTGACTAAGACAAAGATTAAAAAACACAGCTAGAACTCTAGGTAAATGCGGTCCTGCATGCTTCAGGTGTTCGATGCTGAGGTCATCACGGCCAGGTGACCTGCCTTTAGACATAGTCTTTATAACAGAATAGACTTGCTTTACTGTAAATACAACAGAAAGCTCATTAGATCCCACAGTGCCACCATCATCAAACACCCGCTGCATATCGCTCTTTAAAGGAGACTCAACCGTAAAATGCCTTTGAAAAAGCTTGGCAATATCATTTGGCCCCGTCATACCGGCCACACTCACAGGGAGGCTCGACCTATCGTTCATTTTATTCGTAGCTTTCCAGAATCTACCAAAGTCTTTTTTTGTGTGACATTTGGTCAAAATATCTAATTTAATTTGTTCTTGATTTTTCTGAACATATTTTAACTTTGCCTTAAATACCTTACGTGTTTCCCTCATTTTGTCATACACTTCACCTACTGTAGGTGCGCCGTAATATAACCACGTTTGGTAACTTAATCGAGCCTCCCTGTGAGCATTGCTAACATGCCTGTTCCAACCCGTCACATACTTTCGACGCTTGACATGATCACCACTAACATACGTACTTAGGGCACCCTCCCTTAGTATTGATACTATGTTACAATACATTTTATCTAAAATCAAACAATGGTCTGAATTTTTACAACGGCCATTCTGAGCACACATTACACATTCTTCGGGAAAATCTAATAATTTCAATCTGTCATTACAGAATTTATAATAATTACTAATTTGTTTATCGTTTCTTTCATTCCATCTTACTTTGTTACTAGGTAAGTTCAAAGTTGATACCTTTTGATTAATTTTATTTATTTATTTATTTCGGGACAACAAACAGTTACAACATATTATATAAACATAAAATCTTATATATCTGGTGTAATACACCACATCAACAAACACAATATTGTAACCCACGACATTATCCACATATTAATAAAGAAAAAGTGTGCTACTGTGGATCCTGCGCCACTGCAAGTGCATATGAAAACAATACAATTTTATATTTTAATTTGAAACATTGAATAATTCTGAAATAAACAAAAGTAAAAGATTTGAAAATGCTGCACCTATTGTGAGTTTACAAAATATACCTAAGCTAAATTCACTTATTTTTATTGTAAGTTTACAAAATATTGCAAGAATAAGAGAAGAAAACAGAACCCCGCTAACACCCCCCAACCATTCCCCTCTCTTGCCTTTGTCTATACAAAAACTTAAGGGAGTCTGATTTAAATTTCCATTTCGAAGTAGAGAAAATATCAATGGTTATAAAAGTGACGTTATAGGACTCAGCCATTCTACGCATAGGACAACGCAATCCAGTGTTTGTACGACAAGTGTTAATGGCAAATAAACTTTCACCACGGACCTTGCGTTTGTTAGCAGATCGTGGAACAGTATAATGTATCCCATCAGTTAGATCAATACAGTCAAATTGGTTATTAACAATACCATACAATAAGTTTACTTCCAGGTATTTACGTCTGTCCTCTAAGGACAACATATTATATTTGCTTAGCAACTGTGAATACGATAAATAATGCCTGCAGCACCTATAGTGCATTGAGCGCATAAATTTATGTTGGACCTTCTCAATCGCATCTCCATATTTATGGTAAAAAGGGTTCCAAACTACAACCGCATATTCGAGCTGTGCACGAATGAGAGCTTTAAACAAATAAAGGTAGGTTGAAGCTCGTTTAAACTCCATTGAGGATCTCATCACGAAACCGTACATTTTAAATGCCTTATTAACTATACTCTGAATATGTCGATCCATTATCAGTTTACTATCAAACGTTACGCCGAGATCTTTAACTGTTACAACGTTATTCAACTCAGTATTACAAAGCTGGTAGTTATAGTGAATAATGTTAATATTTTTTGTAAAGTGAATGTAGTTACACTTTGGAATACTGAACTGAAGTTTGTTACGAACACAGTAGGCAGTAAGTCTATCAAGGTCCTCCTGGAACAACTGATTGTCCTCAGATGTGTTTATGCACTTGTAGATTTTCAAATCATCAGCGTACATAAGAAAAGAAGAATTCTGGAAGCAGGTTGCAATGTCGTTGACATAAAGAACAAACAACAGTGGTCCCAAGATAGAGCCTTGTGGTACTCCAGATGTTATGTATATGTTTTCCGACTGATAGCCGTTTACAACCGCTATCTGTGTTCTATTTTGAATATAAGAGCTAAACCATCGGAGCAAATTCCCACGGATGCCGTTAAAAGCAATTTTATTAAGAAGTATTTCATGATCTACCTTGTCAAAGGTATTTATTTTAGTCAAGTTACATTGAAACATAAGCGGGTAATGATCGGAATGGTAAACACCGTATGACACTGAAGAACCGGTAACCAAATGCCTCGCCGCGCCCGTCACCACACAATGGTCTAACCAGCGCCGCGAGCCACTGGCCATACATACAAAAGTGTGGGTGTCCTTAGGAAGGAGCTCACAATCCACACATACCCATTTCTGATCTTCACACACAGAACTTAGTTCATTAAAGAAACGCGAGCCAGGGTGGGCGTTAAAGTCGCCAAGTATAACAACAGACTCCGTACCACTACCATCAATGATTGCTATAATCTCACTAAGACACTGTGTAAACTGAACTAAATTGTCACTCTTACCATTGTCAAAGGGCATGTAAACCGAAAATATTAGCATAGGACGATTCTCATACACAATTTTGATTGCCACTAATCGATCACTTCCACAGTTCACAATAGAGACCAACGGAAATATTGCCTTCCTCCTGATTAAGACATTTTGTCGGAAAAAATCAAATAAGCACATCATCATCAGCCTATAAACGTCCCACTTGTCTTGTAGCGGAGGAACGGAGAGTAACACGATGAGGAGAGGAGATGAAGATAAAAGCTCGATGCTCGATAAGAGCGGCGATGAGCGCACCACCTGTCATTCTGAGCGCATGTGCTGTCGCGATTTCGTGAAAAGTGGACTTGGTGAAGGACTGCTTTTGCTGTCCTCATAGCCTAGTCTTTGACTAACCCTTCGGTGATAATAGCCTTGATTTTAAGTATGTATGTATGTATGTATGTAAAAAAAAATCTACTTGCGTAGTATCGAACTGTAAAAACTGTATAATAAAGGTTAACTGAAATAATCATCAAGTTTCCTTCAGGTAAGTAATTTTGTTATTAACAAAGAAAAAAGTGACACGCTTGGTTTTCATCCAATAGAGCTAACATGCGGCTTCTACTCTAAACTATTTTTTTTACGATCGATCCAAAATAATGGTGTTAAGGGACGACTTATTTTAAGTAGGTACTCGTACTAGTGGATGATAACGAGACGGGATAGAAAAATAATAAATTGTAAATAATATTCCCCCAAGCCCTCTGCTAAAAATAAGGGATTTTACCAAGATCTCACACGGACTTCTTGAGAGAATTTAAAAAGTGATATTGCATTATTTTCTTTTATTTGGCATCACTGAAGTACGTACACGAATTATTAACGGTTAAACACCTAATTATAATTAAAAATGTTTACAAAGTAAAATAAAAAAATATGTTTGAAAAAGTTTTATTTTTATTTTTTTATTTTATTTTATTGGTAACGGGTAAGCGCTTGGCCTTCATCTCACCTGATGGTAAGTGACGATAAGGCAAAGGTGGAAGCGCGCTTCACCCGGAATCCTCAACCACTGAGGAACTGGCTATCTTATCTCAAACTGCCGGAACACAACAATGCTATAAACATCGTTGTTATGGCGACAGACTTAGATAAGATCGTGGTACCTAGCCAGGCGGACTTAACAGCCCTACCACCAACCAAACCGAGTACACAAAGATGTAGCCCCCGTTGGGAATCGAACCCGGGACCTCTGGGTCTGAAACAGGTAGCTTAGCCACTAGACCACAGAGGCGGTGAATGTGCTACAACTCTGGACCCATTTCGCACATTGTTGAAAATAAAACAAAAGTGCTTGACTTTCCCGCAAAGAAATTTCGTTAACACAATATTGAGTTGAGTTGTTCCTCGGAGCAATTCTTAGCTAGCCCACCTAGCTATTTACTTTTACTTAATCTATCGATATTACGAGATTTTGTCAGAGCGATGTGCTTCGATCTTATCTTCTTCACATAATAACGCCAGGCGCTTTACGATGGATCCCCTACGCCATATCGAATGCCAATTCATCGAATATCAATAGTGGGCTAAGGAAAAGCTATAATGAAATTATGATACCTTAGTATTTGTTTGTGTCCGAAGAATCATCATCATTCACTTGCCCTGTTCCCATGTTATTTGGGTCGGCGCAGTATGTATTTCTCTTCCATACAACTCGGAAGAATAACTTAAATTAAATAAAATTAAAAACACGTATTAGTTCTACGAATGACGACCTAAACATAAATTAAGAGAAGGCATATAATAAATATAAAACCCAAGTATTCAGACTTTTATATGCGCCCTTTCCACACTCTTCTCTCTTCTATATAAACTCTCCAAATGCTCCTTCTTATGTTACTCCCCATTTCCAATATCTTTGCTCCTCTCACGACCGGAATCTTAGATAACCTTCTCCTATTCTTTTTTTTATACAAAGCCCGGCAAATGACCCCACTCCACCTGATGTTAAGTGGAAATGAAGTCCAGGCGCGAGGACAACTGGTGCAGCGTAAGAGACGTATCATCAGTCACCCTCACTCTGCCGGCCCACAAAGTGCTTCTTCTCGCCTCGTTTGAAGGACCCTATGTCATAGGTAGGAGGGAATACGTGTGCTGGTAGATTATTCCATCTTTTGGAAGTGCGGCAAAGAAACGAGTCACCAAATTTCTTTGTGCGTGATGGAATGTTAGAGACTGTAAATTGGTGACTCCGGAGAGCAGCACGCGTACTCCTATGGAGGAAGGAAGAAGGAGGGATGAGGTCAAAGAGTTCTTCAGAGCACTCGCCATGGTATAAACGGTAAAAGACGCTGAGTGACACAATATCTCTACGCAATTGCAAAGGCCCGAGAGTTTTAGTGACCTCCGCATTGCCGATAATGCGCACAGCGCGGCGCTGCAATCTGTCCAAGGCATCGAGAAGGTACTTTGCGGAGCCGTCCCAAAGGTGAGAGCAATACTCCACGCAAGACCGCACCTGTGTCTTGTATAATAGACACAACTCATCAGGCGTGAAGAATCGCCGCACCTTGTTCAGGACACCGACTTTACGTGAGGCATTTTTAATCACGGTTTCGATGTAGTCCTTTTGGTTCAGATCGCAGCGGATATCCATACCGAGCATGTTAATACTGCTCTGCAGGCCTAGAGATGTACCCTGAAGAGAGGGAAGGGGAAGGAATGGCGACTTTTTCGCTGTGAACGCGCACACCTGTGTTTTCTTGGCATTGAACTCCACCAGATTATCGGAGCCCCATTTAGAAATGAGGTCCAACACCCGATCGAGCTCAATGACAAGATTTGCTCGCTTCATTTCGGTGTCTACCCGCCCAGCCGTTGGGTGCCCGTTATATCTCCCATGCACTGTGCTATCATCTGCATAGCAATGAATGTTTCCAAGAGGAAGCATGTCATTGATATGCAGAAGGAACAGCGTGGGGGATAGAACGGAGCCTTGAGGAACACCAGCGTTCACTGACATGAACCGCGAAGCGCATCCATCCGAAAGGACACGGATTCTACGCTCATGCAGGAAGCTGGCAATCCAGGTACAGAACTGATCGGGCAAACCGTATGCCGGGAGCTTGGAGAGAAGAGCTTTGTGCCAGACCCGATCAAAAGCCTTGGCTATGTCAAGGCTAACTGCCAGTGACTCGCCACGCTTGTCAATAGCCTCACCCCAGAGATGTGTGACGTACGCTAGAAGATCACCCGTTGACCGTTTTGGCCGAAACCCATATTGACGATCGTGAATTAGGGAGTGATCTTCTAGGTATCGAATAAGCTGTTTGTTCAATATTCGTGGATAGGATCGTAGGATTCGTAGGATCTTACACAACACTGAAGTTACGGATATAGGGCGGTAATTAGTCGGATCTGACCGATCTCCTTTTTTAGGGATCGGTTGCACATTAGCTTCTCTCCAAGATTCCGGCACACAACCCGAAGAGAGCGAGAGACGGTACAGACGCGTTAACACAGGGGACAACTCCGCTGCACACATTTTCAGGACTATTGCTGGGATGCCATCAGGACCGTTAGCTTTCCGGACATCGATTGACTGCATTTCCACACGGACATCACACTGCCTGATTTTAATATCAGACATTGTGTGGCCACAGTGAGGAATTGAGGGTGGCTGTGCATCACAGTCATCGATCCGGGAGTTAGCCGCAAAGAGTTTGGCCAGGAGATCGACCTTTTCCTGCGGCTTGTGAGCTAAAGTTCCGTCAGGACATCTCAGTGGTGGCAGCGAGGGTTGGCAGAAGTTGGATTGCACGGCTTTGGCCAGATGCCAGTAGCTACGGCTGCCCGTAGGATGCGTCAGGAGTTCTTGGCCTACTCGTGCAACGCGCTGGGCATCCGCTCTAATGTAGGCCCTCTTACACGACTTGGTGGCATTATTATAGGCTGCTTTTAGCGAGCGAGTTTTGGGAGCCCCATGAGCTTTACCTCTGATCCAAGCGCGGTATGCCGTCTGTTTGCTCTCAACAGCGCTGGCACACTCGCGATTGAACCAGCGGTTGCGTCTGCCTTTGCTGATGACATAGGAGTGTGGAATTATATATATGTATTTCATTCCTAATACTATCTCATCAGCAACGGCAGTGGCGCTAGCGGTCGGGTCCTTCCCACTAAAGCAGCGCTGCCTCCAAGGGACGGATGCAAAATACTCCCGCATACCGTCCCAGTCTGCCGACGCGTAGTGCCAAATCTGGCGTTTCGAAACCGCTGTTGGCGGGCGCGATGCCAAGGGCACTGTGCTGGATATCAAGCAGTGATCCGAGGAACCTAAAGGAGCTCGAATCTCTACCCGCCCGTTCCCGAAACCGCTCCTGCGCATCATCTGCTACCCGACTAAGATGTTCAATTAGTCGAGTTGTCTCCATGTCGCCGTTATGGGATCGGTAGACGCAGACGTAGACACGGCAATGAGAGCCTAAGTCGACGTGTACCACTAGGAGGGAGAAGGAAGGGTCCTCCAGACAGCGCAGACGGCGACAGCAAACATCCGCCCGAACGAATAAGCAAACTCCGGCTTTGGCTTTGAAGGACTCTTCAAGCACAAAGCCGGGATAGTTCAGGTAGGTGGTGTCAGCTGAGCGGATTATTTGCGTCTCCGTCAGGAACAACATTGCTGGCCGTGCCGTCTCAAGATGGTGGTGGACGGCATTGAGGTTTGCATGAAGTCCGCGGATGTTAGCGAACTCCACCTCAAACGGTAAGGTTTTGGTGGGGGTGTGCACCGCTGTAGTTGCAGTTTTGTTGTTAGGCGCTGTCATTTTAGGAGTGGAAAGAGAGAGGCGTGAATCGAGAAAATGATGCCGCGATGCGAATGGTCAAAGTGTGGTGGCCTGTTTCCCCAGGAATTTGCCCACAGACGAGTATTATTAACCTGCCGAACGGAAGGGCCCCCGAACCCCCCCGGGAATGGCCGCCGGGACCCCACCTTCCGGTCACCAACCGGCACGACGGACCACCCCGAGATTATGCATGGCATGGTGAGGCAGCCTCACGAGCTGGTTAGGCTCGCTTGGGCCCCTGTACTGTGCCACGGGCGGCCAGCGGGACAACCGTTTCTACGGGTCTCCCTGGTCGGCAGGTTAACGAAGTCCTCCTGGCACTGGTTTGACGGAAGCCTCCACAGACCAAATACATCGCAGCATCATCCTCTCGAGCTCTGGTTATACGCTGGCTGATCCCGAAACGCGACCGACAAGCAGTCACTTGACGGGTTTTACACCATGCGTGCGGTGGTCACCAACCAGACGGGTCAAGCCCTACCACTAGTGGAGCAGATCATCGCTCGAAAGAGTCCGTTAGTCGCTTCTTACGACACCCACCGGACGGAGAGAGGGGCGGCGATTGGTATTCTTTCTCCGTCACCGCACGGATAAAATTCTCTCTCCTTCCCGCTCTTCTGGCTTTGTACATTCCTTTCTTTTATATCCAGTCCATACTCCTCTGGAAGGCGCTACCTCAGGAAGTTAGGATGGCTACGAGTCGTACGCTATCAAAAAGAAAGTCTATTTGCTCCTTTAAATTTCGACAGAACCATGGCGGAATCATATCAATAACGTCCTATTTATATATACAGGATGTCCCAGAAATCAAAGTATGGGCAATAGGCCAACTCGTGTTAGTTATTAGAAAAATATGAAAAAAATCTTGGTCATGTAGGTACTTCTCAAATTATAAGGATTTAAAAATAAATCCTAAAAATGTACCCCTGTGATGATCTTTCAAGTCCTGTGACTACAAATATTAACTTTTCGTCAGTTTTTTGTGTGATGTAACCATGAATCTGTAAATTACAGTTAAAAGTTAAAACATATCTGCCTCAGTTTTTAATAAAATATTAGATTTTTGCCCAACATTGATTCAAAATAATTACATCAACCAACTTTAACCGACTGTAAGTACTTTAATAGTACATTATGATATAAGTGTGGTAATTTGAAAATTACAGCAGAGGCTGTAATTATCAAAGCGCACGTATGTCATACGACGTTTTATAACATATGGCTAGGTAAACACATTTTCTGAAAATGACTGCGTGTTTTTGTTGCTTTTCTAGTGTAAAAATTTTGGTAAGCTAACATGTATTCTTTGGACTTAGATGGTAATAGGCTGTCAATAACATTTTGTGCTTCACTTATTATTTCCGGTGGAGTAGAATGTAACTTTAGTTCTTCATTACTAAAACAAGACATTTTTATTTTTAAACTTTCAAAGTATTATTGAACAAGAAGCCGCTGTTTAAATCGACAAAATATAGGGATGTGAAAGGTAGGAAGTCTTTCTATTCAATCCCTTGGGTGTCGTAAATGGCGACTAACGTATAAAGACTGCACATAAATCCTACAGCATAAAGCGGCGATAGGCTCATCAAAATAATACTACCAACCCCTTTCTTCCCTTAGGTGTCGTAAAAGGCGACTAAAGGACTAAAGACTGCACATACATCCAACAGCATAGAGCGGCGATGGGCTCATCAAAATAATACTACCAAACCCTCTCTTCCTTTCGGTTTCGTAAAAGGCGACTAACGGACTAAAGACTGCACATTCATTCAACAGCATAGAACGGCGATGGGCTCATCAAAATAATACTACCAACCCCTTTCTTCCCTTTGGTGTCGTAAAAGGCGGCTAACGGACTAAAGGCTCACCATCTAAGCATTTGTGCAGACTGTGCAGTTGTTTCTTGCTGAAGCGTGGACTTTGTGGGCATGGTCTGTGTTGCCCATAGATTCAAATTATTACTAATTTTACATTACCGCACTAGTGTGTTATTACTAATTTCACATTACCACACTAGTGTGTAATAAGCTACATTGCGATGCTGAAATTGGTGTAACACTTTACGAGCAAATGTGTTAAAAAAAAGAACTACACTGTTTTGGCAAGTAACATTAAAAGATGGCGCGTTTAATCTGGATTCCAAAATGGTATGACACTTACTAACAGCTACTTCTTAATTGAGAGAAAAAATCCTTTAGTTATGATTTTATTAAAACAGATTTACAAGGTTTTAGTTTATCAAATATTCGAACTGTTTGCCTTCAGCTATAATGCAAGCTTACATCTCTTTAAAAATGATCGCCTTTTAAGACGTGCGTATCTTCTCCTCATTTTTATTTTAAACCGGTACTGCGATCGGTCTGCCTGTATCAAAGTTGGAAGTTGAAATTGTAGAGGTTCATGTAACCGTCCTTTTTAAATGTTGATTCATCGGATTAGAATTTTTCAAAGAATCGCGACAGATCGCAGTAACGGTGCTTTAAAGTAAACATGTGGATGGGAATTTTGAATGGTAATGTTTATTGGTCCAATCGAGCTGCCGGAGAACTTAAATGCCCAGGCTTATTTGGATTTTTTACAGAATCAATTACCAGATTTATTGGAAGAAGTGCTGCTGAACATTTGCGGCAGCATGTGGTCTCAACAAGATGGCTGCCCAGCGCATTATGCTCCCACAGTACTAGTTTCTCAATCGAGAATACCCCGTTAGGTTAATTGGGCGGAATGGTACATTTCCGTGGCCTACGTGGTTCACCTATACTGGTGGAAATGCGTTACGCATACCCGGGGTAATGGGGGTACCCCAGGTTATGTAGGACTCTCCCCCCAACTCCCGCCTCCCCGTCCAGGACCTGCGGCCTCGACGGGGACTCAGGAGGAAGAAGGCATACCCACTAAAACCACCAGTACATCCTTTCCAATCCGCCTGAGCGGCTCGAGATCGTGGTGACACGTCTACCGAGCCGCTCGCGGATGCCGCTGGGGAAAGGAAATGCCCGAGGATGTTTGGGCATTTTCTCAAAAACGTGCACTTGCCGTGCATTGCAATCCAGAGGCCCCACCTCTGGATTGCTGGCAGTGCTATGGAGGTAAGAGGGGCACCCCTTGGCGCCTCCTGCCTCTCAACCGTCTTCGACGGATCGGCTCCGCATCCGCATGATTTTCACGCACCCTTTCCGCAGCCTCTTTGTAAGTCATTACCGTCTCACAAAAGGAGCCCACGGCCGTCCAGGAAAAAGTTGCGACGCCGCCAGGGTTTGATCGTTGAACCTCTACACTCTAAAGCGCAGTCTTTAAACCCCTTAGATTTCTTTTACTGGGGTACGGATAAAGGAAAAAGTTTAGTGTACTCTTAACCTATTCAAGATTTAGACGACCTGCGCCAAAGAATTGCCGAAGCCGTTGAATTCATCAACTCGCGAAGATACGCCCGTCTTATTACGCGATCATTTTTAAAGAGATGTAGAGCTTGCCGCATCGCAGCTGAAGGCAAACAGTTCGAACATTAGTTATAAAACCTTGTAAATCTGTTTTAATAAAAATCATAACTAATGGAATCTAACAACTGAATTTTATTTTTTTCCCCAATTAAGAAGTAGCAATTAGTTTATTATTATTTTAGAATCCAGACTAAACGTGCCATCTTTTAATGATACTCGCCAAAACAGTCTAGTACATTTTTTTTAAAGTAAAATTGGTAAAATTTGGTTGATGTAATTATTTTGAATCAATGTTGGGCACAAATCTAATATTTTATTTGAAACTGAAGCAGTGAAAGGTTATTCATGGTTACATCACAGAAAAAAAACTAACGAAAAGTTAATATTTGTAGTCCCAGGACTTGAAAGATTATCACAGGGTGTAAATTTTAAAGGATTTATTTTTAAATCCTTTTAATTTGAGAAGTACAAAACCAAGATTTTTTTTATATTTTTCTATTAACTAACACGACTTGGCTGGCCTATTGCCCATTTTCGGCTTGACTTTGATTTGATTTTATGGGACATCCTGTATATAAAATATTTATGTATTGCGAGTATGTATATTATGTTTATTTATATACATGTTATAAGTTTCAATATTTTGAATGGTCCCATCCAACTTTGGTTACCGCAGATAATTGCACCTACCATGTCACCTCTGCACCACCCTATGGTTGACTGGTGGCGAATGCCTCAGGCATTAAGTCCGCCATGTAATGTAATGTTGCAAAAGTTTAAATAAATAAAAAAATGTGTAAATCGCAGAAATTATAGTATAAACCTCAGGAATGTAGGTAGGATGTTTATGGACTATAGTTTGTATACGAGTACAATGTCCGTGAGGCAATCATCATCTTTATCTTAGTATACCTTAGGTATTTGAGTTTTGTTAAAATCTCTGTCTCAAATATGATAGGCAGGAGATAAACTAAATTACAGATTCTTTGTTCTATTGAACAGTCTGCGTCTGACACTTCTTTCGTAACAACCCTTTGCAAGACAAAGTTAGACTCTAAAATAAAACTCTGTTAATAATATGTTTACGTACAGTTTCAAAGCGCCGTGACATGACACCTGACACATCTTTGTGTACGAAAAGCGGAGCCCGGGGCGATCCGCGCGCAGAGCCGAGACAGAGACGTCCGCCGCGGCCGGCGTCTGACAGCGTTCTGACAGAACGCTCCAAATCTGAAATTCGTATACTCCGCCCGAGGCCAATCAGCGTTCTTTGACGTCAGAAAAACCATTTCCCCAACTGAATAGAAATGGGTTACTGGTGAAACAGTGGCGTTTGTAATACGAAATCTTTGTATGCGTCACAAATAGCCCTTACAATTTAAAAAAAAACATAGATTTAAAAAAAAAATATGCATAAATCAATAGAGAAAAATGACTAGGCAATTTTAAACTCACAAAGACAGACTTTTAGAGGAAATCTTTTCAATATATTTTGCATGTTTTGCTTCTCAACCTATTGTTGTAAAGTTTCATACTAGACACATATGTAAGACTTGGTTTACCTATGTGAAATTATAATTTTCTTATGTATAAATACACAAAGTTTTTTTTATTTTTTAGCACTGAAGAGGGGGTCGCAAAAACTAACATAAGTCTCTTAATGAACTTCAAAGCAAAATCAATCATATTGATATTTAAAATTATAACTATTCTGCTTTGAAGTTTCAGGCCTAGTAATTTGATTAAGTCTCTAAATCTTAATGAACTTCAAAGCAAAATCAATCATATTGATATTTAAAATTATAACTATTCTGCTTTGAAGTTTCAGGCCTAGTAATTTGATTAGAGCAATGTTTTTATTCTGCGAAATGTACAAAACGATCACGCGCTTGTGTTAGAAATTCAAATTTACTTTTTTAAGATGGGGGCGACCTGCGAAATATAAATACAAATATTTTCATGTAAGAATTATTGTTTCATGCGTAAAATTAAGAAAGTTGTCGAAAAAAAATGTTTTTAGGAGGCATTCGATTTATGTATTGTTTGTTATTGTTTAAAGAATTTGTTTCAAATTTCAACAAGGCCACGACCTTGTGCAATGATTAAGCTTTTTTACGTAAGTTCTTTTAATGTATTTAACTAATTCAGGGCATAGTACAAGTAACTTAAAAATACGTAAATTTTGACAATTTCGTGCAGGATCCCCTTAATAGAACGATTATCTGGAAAAGAAACGGTATCAAACTAAATAGTTATTATGACTACTAAGATTTCCTAATTGAGTGTTTATTAACCTCGGTTTGGGGACACATATAAATTCCAGTTAATTTCAACTCCAAACATGGTGTTAATGTTTTGTGTGTTATTATGCATGTTAAGTGTTGTTTTGTGGCCAGCATCCCGAACAGCACCGTGGAGTGCAGTGCGGCCACTGCAACCTCCGCAGAGGTCTGATCACCTCGTGACGTCACTCGACATGACAATGCAATTACATGGATGTCGGCGGCGCCGCGGCGGCGGGGCGGGGGAGGGAGTGAGGGACCCTCTCATACTGCCAGTTCAAAATTGATTGAGAGATTAACAACTATAAGGTTCGCACCATAACATCGTACTATTCAAGTCAAGTCAAGTCAAAGTCAAGTCAAATTATTTATTCAATGTAAACCTTTACAGGCACTTATTGACGTCAATACTAATAATAATAAAAAAACAGTTAACTAACTTATAGTTAAGACTTAATAACTAATCTAACGAGCTATTATAGTCTGTGCCAGACAAATGCGCATTGCTACCCCCAGTACCACTGCACGCCGAAACAGAATCGCGTCGAACCGAAATATAAGCAATATATTGGGGCTCTATTGCACCGGGTCACCAGGCAGGGCACCAGTCTAATAATTTAATGAATGAATCAATCAATCATTCATACAACCATTAAACAAGCAATTGCCACATATGTTGAATGTAACATAGGTTATAAGTGATGCGCGAACAATATTATTAGTTTTTCGTTGTTGTGTTTGTAAAATAACAAGGTTAGTACTTAACAGGCATGAGAAACATTTTTGAAATTTGTTACGGGATATGGATGTCCACGAGGACGAAGTCGCGGGCACGGGACGCTAGTCTACTAACAAAAAATGCATGCTACTTGAAAAAAATACAAAAACAAAATAAATAAAAAATAAAAATACGTAATCCGAATGACCAAGAGTTTGCGAGCCAGTTCCTTCGTACTGGCCAAATTAATTTATTGTTATTCTTCTCTAACAGCATCCTAAACGAGTTGGCTACCGCTGGACCTGGGAGTCGCTAATGCTCGCGCACTAAATTGACCCGACCGGGAATTGAACCCGGGACCTCAGAGATATCGCGACACCAGACCCGGCGTGCTAACCACTCGACTAGGGAGGGTGTCAAATGTAGGTGTGTGTATGTCGTGTAATATCTAATAGATAACATAATCATTCAAACGTTATTAAAGTTAAACTAGATTAGATAATTATAAGCATTGCACCCTAGCTTTCATTATCACAGCACAGCAGCGTGTCCACTGTCCACTGTCTGTTTCACGCACGGACAATTTATGTATTTATGGGACAGACAAGTTATTGGCACTCTCTACACTACTGCCTCTCCGGGCCATCCGCCCAATCGCATGTCGACGTCACACTTACCACTCCAATAAGGAACGTCGACGGATGACTATATTACGAGTAGGTAGTCGCTTGAAACCATAGAATAATAACTGAAGCATAGAAGGAGTCCAAAATGAGACTCGTATAGTTGTCCTATTTTTTTCAAATGGGCATTAAAAGAAAATAGACAAAATAAGTTGACAAAAATGTCAAATGTCCAGCGAAAATAAAAAAACCGGTCATCATTTATGATTCTTACCGAATTTTAAAATGGTGACCCTACGGAGTGCCCACTCAAATATAGCACTCTAGTTCACAGTTTAGTTAATAATCTGAGATTGAAACTTAAAAACTTTAGTAGGCCACGTCACAAAACACCTATCTGTTTTGTGGCCACGAATCCACTGTCTGTCAATGTACCTACTGCTACTGTCACACAGTATTTTGCATTATTATTTTTCGTACCACTTGCTCAAAAAAGTGACATTCTATGCCACAAAAAGCGAACATAACAATAGTCATTATTAATCTGTTAAAAACAGGGAAAGAAAATTGTACTGAATTTCATTCATCCTCTAGGGGGAGAATGTGATTTAAATTTGGAATACTTACCGAAATTTATACTGAACTACATCTGTGTTTACACCATTGAGTTTGTATATACTTAAAGCATTATACATCTTTCTGAAAAAAAAAACAAATAAAAAAAAATTAAAAAAGGAAAAAAAAAATTTAAAAAAAATAAAAAATAAAATAAAAAAATATTACAAATCAACTCATCAACAATAAATGTACCAAACTAAAATGTAACTCTATCAATAATTGGACCAATGTTTCGAATGTTAACTTTTTAATTATCATTATTTTTAATAAATGCTTATCTCATATTATTATTGTGTTAAGTAATTTTTTCGCAAATTGTACGAAAAGTAGAGTATTTCCTCGGTGATAAAGCTGTCTTAGTCTTGGGTGAACTTAAATCCCTCGATACACTCAGGACTCGTCTTATGGCCGATTTACACATCCATAAGTAAGTAAGTAAGTAAGTAAGTTCAACTTACTACTTCCTTGCTTACTTAATCGGCAAGTAGACAGCAACGTCCAAACGGTGAATTTTACTTACCGGTAAGTAAGTTAATACTTTGTCAGAACTTTGCGACGATGGACGCGAGACACGTCCTGCCAACAATGGATTGTGATGAAGTGCGCCAGCACTTAAGAGGCCTATTACATCTAGACTGTGATATTTGCGTAAAATGGCACAGTCGAGATGTAATAGACCTAAAAGAAATATTAAATGTGGTTATAGAAGAAAACCAAAATTAAATAAATATTGAACACCAAAACCCTATACGGACTTGGGAACGAAAATGAATTAGCAGAATTAATGTTCATGGTGCAAGCTATCTGCTGTTCAAAGAATTGTCTGTAGAAGATCCACGGGAACTGAAGGACTAGGTACTCGCTTAGAGTCTCGTGGCGCCTTGGTTTGATAGCTATTTTAGAAGTTTGACAGAAATCCTATAGCGACGATAGTTGTAAATCCAAGTGATTTTAATCGAGTAGTAGGTACAGTCACCAGCATTAAAATGTGACTATCGACGGCCTGCAAAAATATGTAATCATTGGTGGAAGGCATTTAAATATATACATATATATATATATTTTTATCAAATATTTTTGCAATCTCATATCTTAATGCTGGTGACTGTACCACAGAAATATAGTAGGTACCAACCTTGTTTGCAAACAGGGTTGGTAATCGTAGGGGCTGCAGCCACTACTGTAGGTAGGTAGTCAATTTTTAAACCTTTTATTAGATTGTAATATTTGTATGTATGCTTGTGTGTTGTTCACGCATGGAAAAAACGCGTAAACAAACAAACGATCATAATATAAATACATACCTACATATATACACACATACAACAACAAAATAGTAAATAAACAAAAGCACTGCACGGGCGGCAGGTAGACAGAATGCGTTTCGTGGTGTGTCAACTTATGAACTTACTTACTTGTGCCGTCCACACGGCGGCAAGATAAGTTGGCGGGGAGCGTGAGACGTAGCGGGAGGGGTTACGCGCTACTGTCCTGTCCAAAAAATAGAACTGTTACCAACCCTGTTTGCAAACTGTAAATCGGCCATTATGGCCGATTTACACATCCATAAGTAAGTAAGTAAGTAAGTCAGCAAAAACTACGTGTGGACGCCGAGCGGCAAGTAAGTAAGTAAGTAAGTAGCGACTTGTCGCAGGATAGGAACCAGTTCTATTTTTTGGACAGGACAGTAGCGCGTAACCCCTCCCGCTACGTCTCACGCTCCCCGCCAACTTAACTTGCCGCCGTGTGGACGGCACAAGTAAGTAAGTTCATAAGTTGACACACCACGAAACGCATTCTGTCTACCTGCCGCCCGTGCAGTGCTTTTGTTTATTTACTATTTTGTTGTTGTATGTGTGTATATATGTAGGTATGTATTTATATTATGATCGTTTGTTTGTTTACGCGTTTTTTCCATGCGTGGACAACACACAAGCATACATACAAATATTACAATCTAATAAAAGGTTTAAAAATTGACTACCTACCTACAGTAGTGGCTGCAGCCCCTACGATTACCAACCCTGTTTGCAAACAAGGTTGGTACCTACTATATTTCTGTGGTGCAGTCACCAGCATTAAGATATGATGATGCAAAAATATTTGATATAAATATATATATATATATTTAAATGCCTTCCACCAATGATTACATATTTTTGCAGGCCGTCGATAGTCACATTTTAATGCTGGTGACTGTACCTACTACTCGATTAAAATCACTTGGATTTACAACTATCGTCGCTATAGGATTTCTGTCAAACTTCTAAATAGCTATCAAACCAAGGCGCCACGAGACTCTAAGCGAGTACCTAGTCCTTCAGTTCCCGTGGATCTTCTACAGACAATTCTTTGAACAGCTGATAGCTTGCACCATGAACATTAATTCTGCTAATTCATTTTCGTTCCCAAGTCCGTATAGGGTTTTGGTGTTCAATATTTATTTAATTTTGGTTTTCTTCTATAACCACATTTAATATTTCTTTTAGGTCTATTACATCTCGACTGTGCCATTTTACGCAAATATCACAGTCTAGATGTAATAGGCCTCTTAAGTGCTGGCGCACTTCATCACAATCCATTGTTGGCAGGACGTGTCTCGCGTCCATCGTCGCAAAGTTCTGACAAAGTATTAACTTACTTACCGGTAAGTAAAATTCACCGTTTGGACGTTGCTGTCTACTTGCCGATTAAGTAAGCAAGGAAGTAGTAAGTTGAACTTACTTACTTACTTACTTACTTATGGATGTGTAAATCGGCCATTACTTATGGATGTGTAAATCGGCCATTAAATCCCTCGCTTCGCTCGTGATTAAGTATTTAACACCCTCGCTACGCTCGGGAGTAAACCTCGAGTCCTTCGTTACGCTCGCGATTTAAATCGTCACCCGCGACAGAAGACACTGCTTTATCCCATTGGTTAATAATCTACTATTATTCTACTGTACTGTACGTATGCGAGTTAGTTAGCAACTTGGCATTTGCTAAGATGATGCTTAGGCCGATGGGGAAAGCGCCCTTCACCTTAGTCTTACAATATAAGTAGAATCTTAGCAAAAATGGCTCATTCATGATCATGATTTATAATCACGAGATTAAAATAAACACGAGTTCTAACCATTTAATTAAATGGGCGATTTTCCAAAACAAAATAAAAAAGAAATTGGTTCGTAATGACTTCATAGATGGCGCTTAGCATAGATTAGTATGGCGCTTAGTAAAAGGCGAGTCCATGGAGATAAAGTATATACCTAGTTGCGTAATATTTATTCCATTCCAAAATATATCTTCTCACATGCAAATGCCATAATCATATAAGGACACTTTCCATCACAAGCAAAAAATACTTTCTCACATGCAAATCGCACTATTTCAAAAAAGTGCGGTTTCGGTGTTCCACTTTCTATTCTAAAAGAAATGTAAAATGAGACCTGTTGATCGAAGAATGAGACATCTAAAAACTCTTTGTCTTATTTGCAAAATACTTAGGTAAACATAGGGAGGCACTCACTAATTGAATTGTTTACAATGAGCCACCATTTCGGGGAGCCTCGATGATTAACACCAAGGTTAATAATCGAGTGCAGGGTCAGTGGTGTTTGCACAAAATCAGATGGTCTGTGGCTCGCATATACACCAGGCTTAAAGCGCTTTGCGTCATCATTTTTAATGCGGACAGCTAAAAAGAGGAATTCCCTGCTGCGGATCTGTTTCATGACACGTACAACCTAGACATTTTCAAGGCAAGGGTGAACAGGCATTATCTAGGCAAGTATGCTACATCCTAGGCCGCATCGTCACACCATCAGGTGAGATCGCAGTCAAATACTTGCCATAACGAATAAAAAAAAATACAATAAGATGTTTGTATGTCCAGCATTACTAACGTTGGTAGCCCCTTTATTTTATTTCTAATTCATACGTACTTAGATACATAACGCCCCGTTTTTTAAAGGGCAATATTAGACAAAGACCACAGTTTTCCAGCTCTTTTGAGTCCACGTTTCACCGAATGATAATTACACAGAATTCTATCGCTACGGCTTATATTTCGGTTCGACGCGATCCTGTTTCGGCTTGCAGTGGTACTGGGGGTAGCGATGCGCGTTTGTCTGGCACAGACTATAGTTCGTTAGATTAGTTGTTAAGTCTTAACTACAAGTTAATTAACTGTTCTTTTTTATTATTATTAGTATTGACGTCAATAAGTGCCTGTAAAGGTTTACATTGAATAAATCATTTGACTTTGACTTTGAATTGCACATGTGCACAGCGTGACAGGTGGTGAGCCTATCGCCGCTCTATGCTGCAGGATGTGTGCAGTCTTTAGTCCGTTAGTCACCTTACCCTTACCCACCCTAGGAAAGAGAGGGGGAGAAGTATTTTTTCACCGCTACGCGACACGGAATATATCTACTTACTGTTTTATTTAACTGTGATCTGATCATCACTGATCACCCCCGCATTAGGCAAGCGTGGTCATTATGCCAATGCCCATCTATTGTAGTGATGACTTTATTTCAATGAAGGAGGCATTTGCCCAACTGTGGGACAGTCTACAGTCTGTACTTTTTACTCAAAATATAATATATTATATTTACGCGAGTAAAAGGAATAAGTCTTTAATTTCAAAAAATAAGGAAGTTTAATAACAGCAGCATAGATTGCGCATCTGTATTTTCGAGACATCTAGCCGTAGCCATATACCTAGTCAGTTCTGTAAATGGGAAAACATAAATTATGAGGCAAACACGAAGGGATTTCCTAATTAAAGAACCTTAATTAAAGTAAGTCGACTCACTAGCGGTGCAATAATGTTGTACGATAGGAATCCCTTTACGTCCGATGACCGTGATTCACAAACGTAGACTCGATGATTGGGTGACTCAAAAGAAGTTGTATGCACATTGAGATGAGTATACTTAGTTACAGTGTAAAAACATGCAGCGTACTCAGTGCAAACTTACCGCTATGTGTCGGAACGATTGCGTAAGACTTTTCCATATTAGGTATATGAAAGAAATCTGTTTCATTCACAGGTACAAAACGAAACAATCTTTAAATGATCGTCATTTGAACCTCCAATAGGTTAATTTCAGACAATAGAAATATCAATATATTTTAATCTTAATTACCATAAAATTGACGACCTCTGTCGTAGAGTGGTTAGCACGGCCAGGTCTGGCGTCACGCCATCTCTGAGGTCCCGGGTTCAATTCCCGGTCGGGTTAATTTAGAGAAAAAGTGTTTTTCTAAATTGATTTTGGGTCTTGGTGTTTTCTATGTCTAAGTATATTTTATCCGTTATCTTACCATATTAACGAGTTTCAAAAGAACACTCATCTTGGTATAGTCTAGATAATTGATGAGCGTAAAGAAATTTATATTAATTCATTAATTTTATTTATTTATTTACCTAATTATAGAAATGGGTTCCAGATACATAGAATTTTTAAACTAAATGCTAACAGGTATGAACTATTTATTTATTTATTTAAATCTTTTGCAACATAAACATTACATGGCGGACTTAATGCCTGAGGCATTTTCTACTAGTCAACCGTAGGGTGGTGCAGAGATGACAAGGTAGTGCATTTAGGTAAGCTCTGTAAACCAACTATGATGTTAAAGTTTAATTAAATGATTATGCAGCACTATGCAGCGGCCGCCATTAATTTCATGACAGCGCAGCGGTCGCTGCACAAAGACAAAATAGAATATAACGTTGG
The DNA here is from genome assembly GCA_963921215.1 of Scoparia ambigualis. Taxonomy (NCBI): domain Eukaryota; kingdom Metazoa; phylum Arthropoda; class Insecta; order Lepidoptera; family Crambidae; genus Scoparia; species Scoparia ambigualis. The sequence goes on from OY992514.1 coordinate 32,317,092, forward strand.
GCCGTCCGCAAATTGAACCAACTGTGACTAAGTCGTTGCTTCGATTTACCAGGGATCCCATCTTACAGGTAATTCTATAATTACTATTTAAGCGTTAATAAAACGCTAAAATATAAAACATTAATCTATAAACGCAGCTTCATCTTAACCGAATGTTCAATTATTTGTAAAAATATTTCTTTTGGATCTCAGAGGTGAAAACTTCTAAGATTTGATGAAGCAATGTTGACTAAAAACATAAGCATCAAGCACTGACAAACTTCGACGGTTGAAAGCCAGACCTCGGTAGCCAAGTGGTTAAGGCAGCCGCCCGGAATGCGGAAGGTGCGTGGTTCGATTCCCGCCTGAGGTGGTCGTCTTTTTTCAGTGTTTAAAATTTTACTTAAGTATATTTAAGCGTTAATAAAACGCTAAAATATAAAACATTAAAGGTAATTCTATGACAAAACCACCCTGCAAGACCTAAAGTTAGTGAGCTAATTTGGCGTGGAACGTACCATAACCGATAAAAATACAGTTTATTTAAAGCAAGAAATAGATTCAGATTCGGATCCTGTAATATAAAGTGTTTTAGATGAAATTTCAAGATAAGTAGATGCATACACAATCCCGAATTTATCCCCGAAGGGTTACTCAGAGACCAGGCAATGAGGACCGCAAAAGCAGACTACTGCCATAGTCCACTTTTCACCAATTAGTGCGACTCCACATGTGCTCAGCGTGACAGGTGGTGAGCCCATCGCCGCTCTATGCTGTTGGATTTGGTCCGTTATAGTCGCCTTTTACGACACCCAAGGGGGAAGAGATCGAGCGGTAGTATTCTATGCCGCATGCCCCTGCCAGCACAGCATAAAATGTTATATGTTACTATTATGCAATAGGTATCCTAGATATTTTAAGTAGGTACCTACCTACACGACATTTTGACCGAGTTTCACCGGGGCGGCCGTAAACCAACCAAAAACTAGAATGTCGGTAAAACTGTAAACCAAAAGACACACCGCCATCTGTATTATAATCAGTCTGTGACACCGATGTGCCACTTCCACTGCCGTTTCCAACCAGTTTTCTTGTACAATGTACGCTACGCCTCTGGTGACCATACCTACCACAGATACTACAATTATATTATACAAATACAACCATTGTCGTGACAACTTTCGTTAGTGGACATTGTGTTTTGTGTTGGTTTTTATTGTTTATTTTCATCAAAATGCGCTCTCTGGTAAGTTTACTCTTATTTATTGTGTTTTGGGTAGGTACTCTGTTGTCATAATAATTTAATCTTAGAAATTCATTCATCATCGTTCTTTTAAAAACATGTTGTCTAGACTTTAGATTTTTAAATTAATTACTTACCTAATCTATTGACCTGTTTACTTCTGTAAATAGCTTTAGCTGTGCGAGTTTTTTTAGCAGATTTGTTTGGAAGTGATTTTGACCTTTTGACCTTTTTTAAATGAAAGTTTTTGGCCTTCTGTCTTTGTTGTCGTTGACTCATATCTGTTAAAATTGAGTTATTTAACGGTCACACGGTCTTCCTATTTCATTATAGGTCCAAGGATCCTAATTTATAACTAATGTGGATACTTACCCTAACCATAGTATAAGATCATGACCTTAAGTACTTAACCGCACAACCTAATCAATTTATAAGTTGAGTTGTTTTATGCAATTAAATTAAATATCAGGAAGTGTGCATTTAAATAATCGTGGCCTCTTAAAATAACATGATATCAATATTATGATCGTATCTAAGATCCATTAGTTTAATTTTCAACATTCATATTAATATCAAAAGTAATTTGTTTGTTGACGTTTGTTTGAAAAAAATAATACATTTTTCTTTTTAAACTTTTATTGCCATTATCAATCGAAATATGTATGAAAACGGCATCTGAATTGATTTACTTTTATTTTTGATTATTATTGTTTTGATTATTATCGACATTAATCCGTCATAGAAAGGGTAAGCAGGGCCCCTTTTCCACACTTTCCTATCTGGAGTAATCTGAAGAAGAGCTCGAATTCGTCCCGCTATCTCCTGGCTGAGTCTACTGCGCCGCCGGCTGTTCTTTACCCGCTCTGTCGCCATTACTTTGGCCATTTACTGTGCTTTGGGTTTTGGCCCAGAACACATTATTAGCTTAGTGTAGGTATGTAATCGACGACCTCCGTGGTCGATCGAGTCTGGCGTCGCGCCATCTCTGGGGGTGTCTGAGGTCCCGGATTCAATTCCCGGTCGGGTCAATTTAGAGAAAAACTGTTATTCTAAATTGATTTCGGGTCTGGGTGTTTTTTCTATGTTTATGTATTTCTAAGTTAGCTAGTGTAAACGTAAACAAATTTAATTTTAATTTATATTTGATAAGGTGTAACGGCTGATATAACTGCCACAGTCCCGCAGAGATAAGGCCTGCGTATAAATAGCCGATTATAATATTGGATATTCCCACACATCGCGTCTGGATCATTTCCTTTGAATTTATCTGTCGCCGATCAATAGAAAGAAAGAAATAATAGATAATTACAAAATAGGAAAAAAGACTGCACATACATCCGACAGTATAGAGCGGCGGTGGGCTCACCACACATCACGCTGAGCACATGTGCCGTTGTACTTTGGTTAAAAATGTAGACTAGGTACTTATGACATAGGATTGCTACTGCGGTCCTCGTTGCCTAGTCTCTGTCAGCACCTTGGGGACAATAAAATACTTAGTCGTGAATTTGAAGTGAAGTCTACCTATGTAATTACTTACCTACAAAAAACATTCTCGTGGTAGTATCTCACCACGTGGTGACCAACGTGGTGAGATACAATTATGCCATAAACGTTCTCGTCCTCGCATTCGGAACTGCTATGCGAATGCGATTCTCTAAACGACACATAGGTACTTATCTACGATGTGCGCGTGGCTTTGATCATGGATGCTACAGCCGTCGCACTGTCGCTGCAGTCACGGCTGTGGTCAAAGTTGAGGCTGATTTACTTACAAAATACCGATTTTATACAGACAAGAAATGTCAAAGAAGCCGTGCGGAGCTAGAGTCGAACAGCGTTGAAAATTAAGTAAGTATTTAGAAGAATACCAATGGAACGCTCACCGCTGTTGCAGCCGCTGCTACCAAGGCTTTGAACGATGTTTGCGCTTAGAGAATCGCATCTACCGAACGTAAGTTCGTTGCATTCGGCACACTGAAGCGTAAAGGGATCGGCAACATTTTGACAGCAGTCTCGTGATAATTTATTGATCCTGCTATTCTATGTTCCTTAGTTAGACAGTTAGAGCGCTTTCACATATAGGCGTTTAGGTCACGCGGCTGCAGCGCTGCACGTCGAATCCCTTTCGCGCTACAGACGCGCGTTGAACGTGGGAGTGACTAGCTCATTTCCAATAGGGATTCCAACGGTATTTCTTCATTCTTCTCGTTTATTATTTCGGTATCAAACATGCGTAAGATTATAACGTAGGTAATTTGCAACTTGCTACAGATGAGCTCGCAACACTGATCTAACGCCGATTACGCCGACTCGCCGACTGATCGCACGCGGCTACGCGGCGTATCCGCCACCACAAGCTTGGAGCGCTTCTGTCGCGCGGCTGCAGCGCGACAGAAGCGCTACAGCCGCGTGGATTGGATACCCAGTCGCGCTACTGCAGCGCTACTTAGAAGCGCTGCAACTAAACTAAAACACCTATAAGTGAATGCCCGATTTACACGTATTAAGTAATTTAGTAGTTAACTAAATTTTAAGTGACTTATCTACTAAATTGTGTTTACATGCAATTAATCACTTAAAATTAAGTTTAAATTTAGTTAACTACTAAAATACATAATACGTGTAAATCGGGCATTAGGTTCGGTTTCGGAATGTCATATAAGTACATACCTACTTATCGTTTGCTATTTTGCCACAACAGGGGCGGTCGGCTATTAAGACTCCTTCGCGAATTAATATCTAAAAAAAACCCCTAAAAAGGAGGTTGTCTATGCGCTGACCTTTAATAAAGCTGCTTCACGTTTACGATCGTTGCCCTAACTTTTACCCAATCATTCGTACCTTCATAAGCAATCAAACTAAGGTATTAAGCTACCAATGTTTCCTCATTCCAGGTGTTACTCGCCTCGTTGCTGGCGGTGCTATGCCTGGTTTCCACCACCCCCATAAATCCGAAGCGGCTCCTCATCAACAGGCCTACCGAGGGCAGTTTCTTGAGGGCCAGGAGGTCACCGCAGTACGTCAAGGGACATGCGCCCGCTAAAGGTAAAATTAAATGAACCTAAGTATTGCGGGCTGGAGTAAATGAGACTACCCGTAGGCAGACAGAGAATTCATTGTATTCATGTATTCAAGCAATGGCCGCAGCCGGAAAGAGAACGAATCGGGGCACGAGAGCCCTCTTATGTATTTTAAAGTATTGTCGTCCTATCTATCGACTAGGGCGACATCTATAATGAATGTCAAGATTAGTGAACTACAATGTGAGCGCATTGCTAGTTTCTACTAAGCTATCTAGATGGCGCTCATAGGCAATTACTTTACTTGTAATTTACTAGGTATTCTTTTTAATTGCAATAAAATTGGTTCTTTAACATGTTTTAGTGTAAACATTTTGGTAGATATAAATAAATAAATAAAAGTGGAGACAAAACCCTTGCACTAGGTTCATAAATCAGTTTACTATCGATAGGTACAAAAATCTAAAAATAAAGAAAAATAAAATGTAGTTGGATCACAGACATATACTTCTTATTATATGTCTGTGAGTTTGATCGATGCCTCATTTGGTTTATGATCGGTTTTTCATATTTTTTGGTAGGTAGGTAACTAGGTACATCACGCATGAATTGTAACGACCGCCGACTTTCAATTGAATTTCTATTGAGTCTGGTATTCCGACAGCAGCTGAGTTCTAACTGTTTTCCAGGTCACAACCTCAGTTACGCCGAGCTGAATCTTCGTAAGGGCGAGTACATCTGTGGGAACAAGGTCTGCCAGCTGAAGCCGGGCGAAGTGCCCGCGAGCTGCGTGCACTGCCAGTATAAGGTGTAGACTAGTCGTTATTTAATAAATGTTAGTTTTATTATTTGCTATGCATTTTCATTTACCCTCCGCTCAAACTCTTAATACCTAATACATTCGATTGACTATTATCCCCAAAGGGAAATTGAGGACCGCAAAATCATCGCCATACTATCATTTACCATTACAACAGCACAAGTACTGTATAGGTGCATAGCCCATCGCCGCCTTGAATTGTTCCTCAGAGATACACTTTCCTCGTAGACACTTTTAATAAAACTACGCTTTTATTACTGTAAGATTTTTTTTTAAGCCTATCAATTCGTCCTCTTAGATACCTGTACTTATCCGTGGTACTACCGATGGTCCTACTGGTAGTACCACAGGATTTTTTTTTGCCCGTTGTACTATCCAGTCTGGTAGTACCACGGGAGATTTTACATTACCCCTGGTACTACTTATCAATTTAATATTCCCTACAAACGTATTTCGAGGTATGCCTAAGCTTGAAAAATCGAGTGTTGTAGAACCTTTTTCAAATATGTAGGTAGTGTGAAAGTATAAAACTAAAAAACAAAACAAAAAAAAGTTCTACAACACTCGATTTTTCAAGCTTATGCATACCTCGCAATACATTTGTAGGGAATTTTAAATTTATAAGTAGTACCACGGGTAATGTAAAATCTCCTGTGGTACTACCAGACAAGATAGTAGTACGTGGTAGTACTACGCTTACAGGCAAAAAAAACCACCACGTAGTACCACGGGTAAATCCACTTTTCGGTACTGTGGTGTATAAAATCACTTTGTATCGTGAATACTATATTAAACAATGGATGAAGAATAACATGATGCCTTACATTTGTTTTTATGGTCAGAGACACCGCACCACAAACTCAATAGAAGGCTGGCTGGCACAAGTCGGCACAACCACGGAGCAAAAATTTGCTCCGTGGTGGGCAGTGGGCACAACCGTCTAAATAAGAAAGTCTCGATTATTTGTTTAATTAAGATTAATTTAGTTTTTTTTCATCTAAAAAAACATTTCTATTTAGGTGTTTAAGCCCAAAGTGTATCTCTGGGGAATGGAAGCTTTAGTTTTGTTTGATTCGATTTATTTAGTTTACCTTTTCGTCTAAAACACTTTTCTATTTAACTATTCAAGCCGAAAGTGTATCTCTGGGGAATAATTCGCCGCCTTATGCTGTTCGATGTAGTAGGAAGTGTGCAGTGTTTAGTCCGTTAGTCGCCTTTTACGACCCCCAAGGGAAGAGAGGGGATGATAGTATTCTATTAGTGCTACACACAGCACGCCCAAGGTTGTTGACAATGTTAAATGACACTTCAAAGGAACCATAGAACAATCTTTATTTATCGTCACACTTCTTCTTTAACCTCGCCTCCCACTTTTTCTAGGACAGCTTGAAGATGTACGTGTGGATTGAGTGTTCCTTTTAAAAAGTTCATCCAAACAGTACGAAATCCAAGAATATTTTAGGAAATAATTGTGAAAAGTCAATGGCGAAGGTAAAAAATTTGTGAAAAGTTTAGAGAGAAAGTTACGGTCAATTAACTAGAACACTCAATCCGCTGACCTGAGAAAAATACAAAATCTCGTTTCTCAATAAGTTACTACATTTAGATATATCATTTTTTGTGAAACAATTGTACAGAATTTGTTAAAGATATTCACAATTATTCAATTGTTTTTAACGGTTTATTTTGATTTTATAAAGGTATCTTTAGAACACTCAATCCTCCTATGGTGCAGATGGAGTGTTCCTACAATCTCAAACTATGGCTAACTACATAAATTCTTGACATTGTTATTTTATTACACGAATACAATCCCAAATCAATTTCTGAAACAAAAATCTTAACATATAACATAACAGTTCAAGAGTTAATTTAAAAATACTTTCTTTGTAACGTCCCGTCTGAGTGCTCCATATTTTAGCGTATATATAATTAACCCGAACTTGTATGCTAACCGAGACTTCATCAGAAATTGTGGAAATGTTTTTACTAAAATTGAACACGCCTTCTGTTTTTGTGAACGTTTAATTTACAACAATAATTGAACTTTATCATGTTTCTAAGCTAGGAAATTGATAAAGTTGACCATGCATATACAAAAATAAACACATTTTTTAATTGTGTTACGTATGCACTTTATTACAAAAAAATATAGATTATTTATTTTATATATTATCTTTCTTCTATACATCTGAAAGAGCGTAAGATAAAGAGTGTAAAACAATGGGACCAACTTTACCTGAACAAATTTACGCTAAATCATCATAGCAGACTATTTGATTGTTTACAAAAGCATGTCCTTTGTAGTGGCCAAGATCATTAGGATTAATTAATTCCTGGAACAAATTCAACGCCTCCCACCAATTATACTGTCTATCTTTTATAAAAATTGATTTAGGTAATTCCTTTAAGAAAATCATTTCAACCCCATTTAAATCAAAGGATATGAAATGCGAAAGTTCATTTGTTTTGCCTTTCATTTGCCTCTTCCAGGAAAGAAATTCCGAAAAAGGACAGCATATCTACATTGATGGGCAGGAATGCAGACTTTCTCTCTACTTTCTTAGGTGTCTTACATGATTTGCACTCTTTTGTGAGTGACAGTAGCACTGACAACACTATTAATAAACACATTTTCGAATATAAATATGACATTGCATGCGCAGTCAACATTAACATATTCATCGTCAACATTTTTACTTTTAAAATGCTTAAGTGCTACGCAAGCTCGCAAACACATGTGTTCGTTAGTTTTATTCTCTGTATTATTTGTGCTTTAGACTCTGTAACATACTTATTAGCTTTGGGATATTGCACGAACAACAAGATTAAGGACTATATAAGGTAACTGCTAGAAACCGCAAGAAACTTCAAGGGCTGGTCAGGTCAAGTGTTTTAGACATGACAAAAATGACCCTACCCATTTTCCTAGCTTAGAAACATGATAAAGTTAATTATTGTTGTGAATTAAACGTTCACAAAAACAGAAGACGTGTTCAATTTTAGTAAAAACATTTCCACAATTTCTGATGTAGTCTCGGTTTGCATACAAGTTCGGGTTAAGTAAATATGCGCCAAAATATGGAACACTCAGACGGGACGTTACAAAGAATAGTTATTTGTTATACAAAAGTGCAAACTTGCTTTTTAACCGCGTGCTCAATTTTGATGACCGAGCAAGCGAAGGATTCTAAAATTGAATCACGAGCGCAGCGAGTGATTCAAAAATTAGAATCCTGAGCGTTACCGAGGGAATCAAAAGAGCACGAGGTGAAAAATCTTTGCACTCGAGTGCAACACGTAACTTTTCATCCCACCTCAACGAGGAAATTACCAACCAAATTTGAAAAAGTAGGTACACCAAAAAGGTTCCGAGTCTGAGTTTTTAACAATTTAAAAAGGTCGTATGATAAATCGGCACCATGGAGGAAGAAGAAAATAGGTTTAATGATGTTTTGAATACACATACTAAGTGCACACGATGTTCTAAATTCAATTTACTTTATTCTCTAGCGGATAAAAACGGCTTTTGGACTCAGATATCGAAGAGTAAAAATACTCTTTCCGAGATAGGGGATGAAAAGTATTTTTTTAATTTACTCTTGATCTATTATATTTTACGTTAAGATTTTTGTTTCCTAAATTGATTCGGGATTGTATTTGTGTAATAGAATAACAATGTCAAGAATTTATGTAGCCATAGCTTGAGATTTTAGGAACACTCCATCTGCACCATTGGAGGGTTGAGTGTTCTATAGATACCTTTATAAAATCAAAATAAACCGTTAAAAACAATTGAATAATTGTGAATATCTTTAACAAATTCTGTACAATTGTTTCACAAAAAATGATATATCTAAATGTAGTAACTTATTGAGAAACGAGATTTTGTATTTTTCTCAGGTCAGCGGATTCAGTGTTCTAGTTAATTGACCGTAACTTTCTCTCTAAACATTTCACAATTTTTTTACCTTCGCCATTGACTTTTCACAATTATTTCCTAAAATATTCTTGGATTTCGTACCGTTTGAATTAACTTTTTAAAAGGATCACTCAACCCACACGCACATAGCTTGAAGGTATCCACATCCAGTTTCGCAGCTAATAGGGCTCCGTACCTGGAGAACTGGAGCAGGAAGCTCTTGCCTGCCAGCTCTGCCATTAGCCTCACCTTCTGCTGACTGGCTCGAAGGTCAAACGGAAAGTTTTCTTTTAAGATAGGGAGGGCGTTACCCTTTTTATTTGGCGCTATAAGAGAAAGGGGTGTAGGGAAGCGGATGGTAGGTAGATTGGATGCCACATTGAGGAAGGCAAAGTGAAGATCTTCCTCCGAGCTGGGTGGTATAGCTCGGGGACCGAGGTCCAACGGATGTTGGTTGGAGGTGCTATATATGGCGAAGGAGGTGGTGAAACTTCGCTACTGCGATGCAGGCTTCCCATACTATTTTTCTGTTAGTATGGAGATGTCGTTGAGTTGGTTTTTGTAGCGCCATCTGTTGACACGGTTGGAAGGTGTTAGCTTCGTGTCGAACTATGTGCGGCGTCATGCAGGTAGGTGGCGCCGCCACATCACTCCCCCCCTGAGACCGGAGATCGAGTGAGTGTGCTCAGCAGTCAGTGCGTGCAAGTTCTGCTTGCAAGTGCCAGTGGAGAGTGCTGCTGCAGGATGCCTCAGTCTACGGTGAGTCGAGCCAAGTGGGGTGAAGGCGCGTTGCCAGTGATGCAGTGTGCTGCTCCTGTCTGCGGTGAGTCGAGACAGGTGATGACGGTGGGTCCGAGCTGCTGGTGTGCAAGCTGCCACGCCGGAGTGATGCGGCCGACATTGATGCACCGGTCGTGGGCTGCGGAGACCAGGTCGGGATGATGCCGTCGAGTGTGCCGGAGGTCCAGGAAGCGTCGTCCGAGACCTTAAGGCTTGAATGCTGGCTTGCTGTGTGACTGCTGGCGAAGCTAGACTCGATGATGGATGAGGAGTGATGGATAGGCGCTGCGACGATGATGTTGAAGGTGCTTCTGTGCTCCGTAGGGGTCACCACTGTTGGGAAGCCGATGGTGGGTAGATTGAATCACGTCGGGGTCACCACTTATGGGAAGCGGAAAGTAGAAGGATGACAACTATGAGGAAGAAGGAGGTGGTGAAAATTCGCTACCGCGATGCAGGCTTCCCATACTATTTTTCTGTTAGTATGGAGATGTCGTTGAGTTGGTTTTTGTAGCGCCATCTGTTGACACGGTTGGAAGGTGTTAGCTTCGTGTCGAACTATGTGCGGCGTCATGCAGGTAGGTGGCGCCGTCACAGGGGCAAAATGTCCTTACTGAGTTTGTTGCTCTTTTACAGTTACCCCTTCGAAGGCAATGGCAGCTATATTGCCACTAAATATTAACCCTTACGCTCTTGTAATAAGATTGAAAAGCAATGATTTATTTTTCCACTGTATTGCCCGTGATAAGGTTAAAGGTACCCGCCCTATAGACTTACAGCGTAGCTAGCGACGTAGAGACATACGTAAGTGTTTAATTTTAGCAGACATTAAATAAATAATATTGAATCTTGAATATTAAAACTACAAAGGCGTTTACCTACTGGTCCACAGCTGGGCAAAGACCTCAATAAAGTAATATCATCAACACAGTTAGCTTAGTCGGTAAAGTCGGTTACATTCAAGATTGTTGTCAAAATGAGACTTCAAAGAAACCATAGAGCAATATTTATTTATCGTCACTCTTCTTCTTTAACCTCTGCTCCCACTTCTTCTGGGACAGCTTAAAGGTATCTACATCCAGTTTGGCAGCTAGCAGGGCTCCGTACTTGGAGCCCTGGAGCAGGCTGCTCTTGTCGGCCAGCTCTGCCATGAGCTTGAGTTTCTGCTCGTCGCTGGATGCCTCGAAGATCTGCTCGAAGGCGCGGGAACCGTACTGGGAGAGAGCCAGCTTCTGGTAGAAGCCCTGGACCAAACAAAAATACGATTAATATCTTTATTATTGAAATTTTGCATTCACAATGCTGTAAAGATATAGGATAAAATTTTTGCTAGAAAAAAACAACCAGTCTCAGGAAAGCTCGAACGGGATTCGAACCCGTAACCTTTGGATTGCAGGTCCACTGCTCTAACCGCTAAGCTACCGAGACCACAAAGACTCGTTGAATTTTTTCTAGTAGTTTAAGTTTAAGAGGATTAATGTTTTATGAATAGAAGCTGAAAAATTGTATTTACAATAAATTAATGTTTGATGTATAAATTATGTATTGCTGAAAGTGACTGTTAAACAAAACAAAAAAGAACATAGAAGAATTTCGATAGGTCTGTCCGACCAATCCTTCGGAGGTGACGCAGCCGCCCGGTATGCGAAGACGTGGTTTTGGATTCCCCAACCTGAGGTAGTAGTTTTCTTTTGGGTTTTACCTATCATTAAGCGAGGGTGGTGGGTTGAGTTGTGTACTCCCAATGCGAGTTGGTGGGGTTAGATAGTTTTAAGCTAGTTATAAATGAATTTGTTGTGTGGTGGCAGCTTATAGAAAACCCTTAGGTGTCGTAAAAGGTGACTAAAGGACCAAAGACTGCTCATAGTATGAGCAGTCTTTGGTCCTTTAGTCATGAGAAATTTAGCTCTTTGAAGAGATAAGAGCTATATAGCTCTTTACCCAGTCAAGAGCTATATAGCTCTTCTAACTCAGTAGCTCATTTAGCTCAGTGTAGTTCATGAAAATAGAAGGCTCTTGAGTTGTTTATTTGAACTGTTCAGGAAATAGCGCGCAACGTATTGTCTTGAATTTCGAGGTAATTTTTTTTTATTAGACAACAGAAATCTAGCTCCATACAAAAATTAGAATTTTTTTTTGTTAAGTTCATCGGATACCGCTCAAGTTCTTGCGGGGTTTTACAGGGGGGCCAACATTTAGTTAGATTTTAGCTACGACGCAGCGTTTACGAGATATCCAAATTTTTTATAAAAAGTTGCCTTAATTATTTTTCTAGTTTGTAAGTTTTAAGGCTCCATATAAAAATCAACAGAAAATTTTGTTATGCACCGCCTTTGCGACACCCTTTTGACTATCAAGTCGAGCCGACACATTCCGATGAAACACTGAGCTAATTGAGCTAAAATGAACACTGAGCTAAATTGAACGGGAGTGAGCTGGATATACGTTGAGCTAGAATAGGTGAGCCGGCTCTTTTAAACAACTCGCTCGCTCGCTACCCATCGCTAGCACATACATCCAACAGCATAGAGCGGCGATGGGCTCACCACCTGTCACGCTGAGCATGTGCTGCAGTCGATATTTGGACTATGGCAGAGGACTGCTTTTGCTGTCCCCATTGCCTAGTCTCTGACTAACCCTTCGGGGATAATAGTCGTGATTATATATGTAGGTATGAAATGTGTGCCTCAGACCAACACAAAAAGAAAGAATGGAGCATTACACGCAATTTTAGTGAAGCCAACAATACCGTGCTCTTTCCTGTTATTATGCGCTTTCACGCACACAGATGCAACACAACCATGCTCATTTTGTTTAGTACAAGCTCAAACAAAAAAAGAAAATACTAAACCAACTGCATTTTAGTTTATTTAAGTCGAAATTATACAAATGGCTGGTTGATCAAAAAATCTAAGACATAAAAGAATTATTAAACATTAATATTAATTAGGAAATGTCTTTCACCGTTTATATCATTATTGTAATGATTTTATTTTTGTAATTAATGTCATTATTTCAATTGCTGTAATGATTTGTAAATTTAATTTTAATGATTTTGAATGAGATTTTTATGGGGATTCAATTGTAGTGTTTGATGCAAAATATTTAAATATTTGCATGCAATACAAAATTGCAAATCATGTGGACATACTTATATCTGTTACAACAATGAATACCGTGTTTTATGCAAATAAAGAATTTAGTTATTTATTTAATGATGAGCATTGTATCTGTGTGCGTGAAAGCGCGTAATAATGAATGAGCACGGTATTTTTGGCTTCACTAAACTGCGTGTGATGTTCCGTCTATCTTGTTTTGTTGGTGAGGTTTGTGTATGATTGTGTGTATGTACCTTGAGCCTCCACACGAGTTTGTCGCGCGCCTTCACGCCCACACTGGCGCTGGTGCAGATCGCGTCCGCCACATGGCAGCCCTTGGCGTCGCTGAAGATGACCGCCAGCTGTTCGCCCGACAGCTCCAGGAGGCTGTTCACTATAGGCGCGGGACGCTGGGGGTATTACGACACCATCATAATGAATTAAATTATTTTTATTAAAGTAGGTAGACTAAGAGCTATTTTTTTTCAAACGTAACGGATAAAACGTATCCTATACGTGAGCAACAAAAAAAAGATATGATATAGTAATACATTTTCAAAATGGTTGTATAATACTTTAACCACCAAATAAGTTTTATCAGGCCATTGAAAAATAGGTCTTTGGTATTGACAAGGAATTTGAATCGCCCGAATTATTATTTTTAGCTTAAGAATATAAGGACCCATTTTCTCTCTACTCGACAGCAACTGTGGAGCTTACTACACAGCGACTATTGTCATACAATTTTTTATACATAATGCTTGGTTGTTCATTTCATTTTTTTATTTCACTAAGGGTGGATTCGACCAAACTGGAATAAGACTTACTCCGAGATTAGTCTATACAAATTCGGCGCTTAATCTAGGTATAAAACCTTATTCCAGTTTGGTCGAATCCAGCCTAAGCCGACTGTCTTATACCAATAAAAAAATTAAAATATAGCCCACATATTGTTCCACTGCTGGGCAAACGTCTCCATTATTGAAATCAACTCTTCGCTACAATCGATGGGCATTGACTAAATCACCACGATTGTCCAATTAACCAACCTTTAACCAGCCTTTAAACGCTTTGTTTCAATGAATTTTTTTTATTTGACTTGATTTTTCAAACCTTGAAGCTTATCCGTCTAATAAAGTATAAGACAACCAAACTAAAATGTCACCTTTAGAGAAAGAAAAGATATGATATGACAATACCTTTTCAAAATGGTTGTGTAATAATTTAACAAAAATAAGTTTTATCAGTTAATTGAAAAATCGGCCCTTAGTCGGTTACAAAATACAATCAAGGGTCTGGCACACGGTCCTTGTTGGTAATGAAAGAAAATCTTTTGCAAATTTTTCACAGTGTACAGTGTTTGTGGGTGTTCCCGCGAACAGAGTCGCGTGCGGGCAGCTACATATCGACGATCAAAGTCGCTAGTTTAAAATATATCGATGATCAGCTACAATTACTTTATCTTTGCTAAATAATTGTGTAACTTACTTAATTAGCTATATAATTGAGAATGATATTTTATTGTTTAAAATTTAATGAAAATCTTATTTTATTATTATCATTTACTTATATTGTATTTATTGATTCAAATTGTATTTTACGTACATATTTTAAATCTATTTTTGTTTGGTATGTCCTTAATTAATTGCCTTGTAGGCTATTTTTACAAGCTTTTATTTAAATTGCAATGTATGTATGTCTTTTGTTCGGGTGGAATTTAGCAACTCAATTTTGATACCGTTTGAGCTGAAATTTTTATTAAGTATTTAATTAAAATTGTAATTTCTGTAACGTTTAATCTATTATAAAAAATGAATTCCTGTTTCCCTTGGTCACGCCATCACGCGTGAAAGGCTGGACCGATTTCGCTAATTCTTTTTTTGTTGTTTGTTATTGTAATGAAAAGGTTCTTATAAAAAAAAATATTTTTTTTTCAATTTCATTATTCATAATCAAGACAGGACAACGTCTGTCGGGTCAGCTAGTCGGTAATAATCTTCTTCTATTATATAAAAATGAATCCTTATTTCCCTTGGTCACGACATCACGCGTGAACGGCTGGACCGATTTCGCTAATTCTTTTTTTGTTGTGTTTGTTATTGTCAGGAGAAAGTTCTTATGAAAGAAAAAAAATTGAATAAACATTTTTTTTAAATATTTTTTACAATATTCATAATTAAGACAGGACAACGTCTGTCGGGTCAGCTAGTCTATATACATATATATAAAAATGAAACCCGTTTTCCGTTGTCACGACATAACATGAAAACGGCTTGACCGATTTCGCTAATTCTTTCTTAGTTGTGTTTGTTATTGTCAGGAGAAGGTTCTTATAAAAAAAATTAAAGTAAACACTTTTTTTTAAATATTTTTTTCAACATTTATAATTAAGACACGACGTCTGTCGGGTCAGCTAGTATTATATAAAAATGAATCCCTATTTCCCTTGGTCACGCCATCACGCGTGAACGGCTAGACCGATTTTGTTAATTCTTTTTTGTCGTGTTTGTCAGGAGAAGGTTCTTATGAAAGAAAAAATTAAAATAAACACTTTTTTTAAATATTCATAATTAATACAGGACAACGTCTGTCGGGTTCCGGTCAGATAGTCGTTAATAATTTTTGATATTCTATTATGTTCTCAATCTATTGCCTTGGGCATGCCTGTTATGATAGAGATCTGAGTTGTTATATAAATGAATTTAAAATAAACTTACCTGGAACTGCAGAATAGCCTGCAGTATGACGGAGCCGTGCACGTGTATGAAGTACTCAGCGCCTAAAGCTGCTGGCTCCAGCCGCGCGCGCGGCAGCAGCCGCAGGATACACACCGACAGGTACTGCTGATCGGAGCACTCCAGCGCTGATGATAGGCACTGCTCAGAGTGATAAACTTTTATTTATTTTATTTCATAGGTAAACTTACAGCTATTATAAACAATATAATTGCTGTAATCAAACTTATAATAACTATTAGCTACTAACAAGTTTTCACATAATATATGTTATAAAAAAGGTTGTAATTTTTTTTGAGAACATGTGTTATTGATGCACTACAATGAAATAACAAGTGGAAAGTAAACCTTTTCTTTGGTGCGTACTATGAGTAACTATAACAATTAAATTCTTGTGTTTATCTACTAGGTATTTATTTTTTACTTTTTTTTCTTAATGGGGCAGACTGCAACTTACATAGTTTTAATCATCCCCTTAATCAACAAGGAAAACAAGGAAACGCCCATATATTGAGATAATATCGTTTATTTGCAGAGAGCAGGTTTACTAGTGTTACATAAGATCTTCTTAGTAAATTTAGTGCTCCATTCTGTCAATAAAAATTAACATGTCACCTTTTATTAACCTGTAAGCTGCCTAGGGGTTGCCGCGCGAACGCAAAAAAGTGCAATAATGACATAAGTCTCAGAGACTTGAAAGCAAAATCAATCACATTGATATTATTAATTAGAACAATTCTGCTTCGAAGTTTCAGACCTAGTAATTTAATTAGGGCAATGTTTTTATTCTGCGAAATGTGCAAAACCATCACGCGCTTGTGTTAAAAATTAAAATTTACTTTAAATAGAAGGGGGTGCCTTGCGGAATATCAATATAAATATTTTCATGTAAGAATTTTATTATTGTAACATGCGTAAAATTAAGAAAATTTTCGAAAAAAAATGTGTTTAGAGATGTCATTAGATTTATGTATTGATTGTTATTTTTTAAAGAATTTGTTGCAAATTTCAACAAGGCGCATGACCTTGTGCAATGATCAGGCTAACTTACATAGGTACTTAAGTTCTTTTAATGTATTTAACTTATTCAGCGCATAGTACAAGTACATAAATTTTCACAATTTCGTGCAGGACCTTCTTAAAACCAGACACATTAGAAATTTAATTGCCGATGAAATAGATCCACAATCCATATCAAAGAGCCAAAAGATAAACTCTGAGCCGTGTAGCAGCTGAATTACTACCAACCGCTCTCTTCCCTTGGGTGTCGTAAAAGGCGACTAACGGACTAAAAACTACACATATACCACACTATAACCGCCTCTGTGGTCTAGTGGCTAAGCCACCGGTTTCAGATCCAGAGGTCCCGGGATCGATTCCCAGCGGGGGGTACATCTTTGTGTGCTCGGTTTGGTTGGTGGTAGGGCTGTTAAGTCCGCTTGGCTAGCTACCACCATCTTATCTAAGTCTGCCGCCATAACAACGATGTCTACAGCATTGTTGTGTTCCGACAGTTTGAGATAAGATAGCCATTACCTCAGTGGTTGAGGATTCCGGGTTCGCGCGCTTCCACCTCCGGCCTTATCGTCACTTACCATCCGGTGAGATGAAAGCTAAGCGCTTACCCGTTGTAGAATTAAAAAAAAAACATACATCCAACAGCATAAAGCGGCGATAAACTCTCCACGTTTCACGCTAAGCACATGTGCAGTGTTGTAAATAGGTGTGCCGTGGACTATGTCAGGGGACTGCTTCTACAGTCCTCATTGCCTAGTCTCTAACTAATCCTTTGGGGATAATAGGCGTCGGAATCTGTACGTAAAGGCCTGTATTCACTTTGATTAGCGATTAGTGCAGGTGATGAGTGCAGGTGCGTATTGATTAGCAATAAACACGTTTTGAACGACACGGTCGGGTATGGCCGACAAATGAAAACGTGCTCAACACGCCACCGTCGTGTATAGCCGACAAGAAAACGACATTTTTAAATACAAAATAAATATATTAAATTAACTTTTCTGATTATTTTTCATATTATTTAAAAGTACATTAATGATATATTGTAAAATGGCACGAAGATATATCCATTAGTTACATTTCACTGGGAAAAACAATCATTAAATATTGCTAATCGAAATCCTTAAATTTGTGGCTTGGCGTGGAAGGGGCGCTGATGCGTTTGCGCTGTGGCGTTCAAAAGGTTGGTAACCTGAGAGTAAAGTAATATTCCGCCGTATCTTCAGAAGCCAATCCCTTAAGGAGTTGATAGCTTGCGCCATGAATGGGTCTTCTAATTATCCATTTTCGTACCCATACTTTTCTTGGTCTTGCAAGTTATGATTCCAAAATTTCTTCAGTTTCAGACACCACTGCGTTTAATATTTCTTTCAGTATTTCTTGCAATTGCAAGCGCACTTCTTGACGTGCGTCCATACTGGCTGGTCGACGGCTAACAACTGAATTTACTAAACACAGCCACTTGACAAAATCGGCCACATCTTGCACTACACACCTGCACTAATCACTCGCAATTACTAATCACCTGCACTCGCCTTAATCAAAGTGAACACAGGCCAGAACTCACCGTAATATACTGCGCCTGCCGTGCCCGCAGCCTGACGCAGGCCTTGGCGAGTGCTACCAGCACTCCGGAGTTGCCCGCAGCCAGCAATGCACCGAACTGCCCGCACAGCTCATCGAACATCGGCTCGAACTGCCCCGCAATCAGCATTATAAATAACTAGCGGATCCTCGCGGTTTTACCCGCGTGGTATGGGAATATCGGGATAAAATATAACTTATGTAACTTGGGAAGAATGGAGCTTTGTAATGGTCAAAAAATTTTCTAAATCGGTCCAGTAGTTTCGGAGCCTATTCAATTCAAACAAACAAACAAATCTTTCCTCTTTATAATATTAGTAGAAAAAAAAAATTTGTTATTACTTATTGTTACTTAGTATGTCGTTACTTCTATATTTTTATATAGCTATGGAGTTTCTTGCGACCGTTCCTCTTTATTTGTCAGAATTGTGCTAGAGCACATTAGGGTCCAGTAAATAAAGAAAAAAAAAAGAATCTTGAGACCTGACAGATAATTTTTGTTTTTTTTTGTGAAATGTGACGTCACACGCAGCTCAATTATGGCCACCCGTGTTTCGGGTCTTGTAATATAATCCACAGATAAAAAAAAACGCAAATTTGTTTTGTAAAAATAAAATATTTACAATTATCTTAATAAAAAAAACTATTGGATAATTACTGTAAATTATAAACTACCATATCCGACATATTTCATATTTTATTGTTACAACTGTCAAATAGCCAATTATTGTGTTCTTTTGACATAAATTTAAAACATAATAAAAAAAAGGATTTCCTCTCACCTCTTCTTTGACCTGGCAGTTGTCGACGAGCCTCTGCACGGTGAAGTTGAGCATGGGCATGGTGGCCAGCTGGCACAGCCGGTTGATGAAACACCTTGCGTAGATCTGGGTGTACATCTTCTTTTTGGCCACAAACAGCGCTGCCTCCAGCAATCTTAATGAACATAAATAGTAAAGCAAAGTATAGTATCTATTTTCCCACTGGGCGCAATGGCCATTATAATTAAAATCAAGTCTTCGTTATTGGGCTTGATATTGGCTTTATCACCTTATTTGATAAATGTAAATAGGTGATTGATCAGTTGTGATCAAAAACTTTATTTTATTATAGAGGTTAAATTATTGGGTCCAAAGCACTAGTATACAAACAGTTCAGGGTTCCAATGAAATTACAGGGTGTAGAAGCGTAAGCTCATAATATGACATCAAAAACCCATCCCACTCTCATTTCTAAACTAACAATGAATAAAAATATACTTACAAACATATAATCTGGGGGGTTACTCTCGAACGCAAACTCAATCTCAATACAATTCCAATGCGATTAATATGTTTCGATATTGGGATAAGTAAAGATAATTCCGGAACGCCATCTCGATAATAATTTGTTCAATCAATTTCCACGCAATTTAATTCCAATGTGGTGCTATTGTCGCTTACAAAAGTGCTATTTGAAATTTTTTAGATTTGTGATTGGAAATTGATTAATGCAATTCTGTTTTAAGAGTAGCCTACCAGGACTGTTATCCCTGAAGGATTAGTCAGAGACAAAAGCAGCCCTCTGCCAAAATCCACTTTTCACCAATTAGCAACTGCACATGTGCTCAGTGTAATAGGTGGTGAGCCTATCGTCACTCTATGCTGTTAGATGAATGTGCAGTCTTTTGTCCGTTAGTCGGCTTTTACGATACCCAAGGGATGAGAGGGGGTGGTAGTATTCGTTCACAGCTACGCAACACGGTTATAAAAATATTACCTAACCAATTTTTTTAAATCAGAAATTTTTATAGTAGATGTCATCTCTCTTTTACTCTAATGGTGAAACATATAGAATAGAATAGAATTTCTTTATTGCTTAAACTGTGTAACAATATTATGCTGTATTCTGAAACCATAGATTTAGGATGTACAAGATACACAAAGACGGCTCGGAGACGTGACAAAAAAGATAAGTACCTACATTGTGTTGGTGAAATGTAAAGTGCATTGATTAGGGTTATTTCGTCCTGTAACGTCATATTCACATACAGAACATGTCGCCATAGTTGCACATTTAATATTCTTAGTGTTAAATTGAAAGATTAATATAAAAGTGCACGAATTTCAGCGCGATTTAAAACAGACTGGGACGCTATGGCCTCTTATTCGCGAGAAAAAGTTGACATATCGGTACTTCACTCACTGTCTCTTTTGCTCTCGGGCGATTTAAACTTGATAATGATTTCTCGCTCCCACACTTCGTGTATCTTGTACATTCTAAATCTATGTCTGAAACTTTAAATTTTTTACCAACCTTACAGCCGATTGATTCTCAAAGACTGGAGGCAGTTTGCCGCCTGATGCTGGAGACTTATTATTTATATCTTCCTTGTCATCTATTTCCACTTTTTCATCTGGTTTCTTCTCATCATTCTCGTTTGATGCCCAATCGTCCGGTGCAAAACTTTCATTTAACAATTTCTTTAGTAAATCCTTTGTAATAGAACTATCTACATTTTTAATTGCATACAACAACACTTGTAGTAATGCCGATGTTAAGTTCTGATATGGCAAATCTTTGAACTGCGGCCAGGCTGACAATCTATTGGAAAACTCTTTCACCAGATCTTTGAATTCATCGGGAACTATTTTGTATGTCATAGTCGTCAAATGCGGTGGTATACCTTTATTGCCTTGGACCGTCTCTTTAAATAGATTTGTTTTAATTTTCTCACCGGGCAGTAAAGTGATGCCGCTCAAACATTTTATAGCGCTACGTAATATGTGATTCGCATAATTATCCCACACAAAGTCTTCCAAATTGTTCAGTGCGTATTTACAAATCTTCAGAGTGAAGTCGTAGCACTTCTGTATGTGCTCTTCACTGTATTCTGATTCGGTATTATTTTTCTTTTTTTTCTTTTTAGGTACCACTTCTTCAGTCTCAACTTTTTGTAAATGTTCTGTTGCTCTGCTGCATGATACCCTTAGTAATGTTTCAATGACGTGACTCGAGAAGTTGTCAGAGCATAGTCTACGAAGCTCTGGCGAGAGAACCTCCATGAATCGTTCAAGATCTTCGGCAGATGCGAACGGAAGCAACAGCTCAATGACTCTGCATCCAAGCTGGTTTCCAACTACGTTTAGCTCTTCATGTTTTGTCCTCTCTAGAACGTTGTTGACGAGCGCATCTGGAAATTGAAAGGAAAGCCATCTCTAGTTTGTAGCTAAAATAATGATATTCAAATTTTTTAAACATGTTTTTCGTTTTGACTACTCAATATTTTTATTGAAGAATCATGTCGAAAACCGAAGTATGGACCCTATTGGACTCACAATATAAGAGAAAGGAGTGAGGAAGCGTGTTTATTAACAGTAGTTACACGAATATGTTACTCAATTGTGTTTTTTGATGCTGAATAAATTTATTTATTTCTTTCTTTCAAATATTAAAAAATATTAGAAGAATGAACGAAATTTAAAAGAATATGAAAAGAAAACGTTATTATACCTCTTTCTTCTTTATTTTCCACTTCGCTCTTTATAGCATCCAGAATTCCGACGAAATATTGATACAGCTCTTCGGGGATTCTGGTACCGCGGCCCATTTGACCCTTCTTCGCATACTTTTTGGCGTTTGACAGGAAGTTTTTACGTTTAGTTCTGTTTCTTTTCTTTTTTAGATCGTTATCTGCTGTTTCCTCGCTCATTTTCGTAGTTTTATAAGATTTACCATGTGCAGAAAACACAAACACAGGTGGTTGGTTTGTCTCTAGAGGTTATGTTATTGAAATGTCAATGTCAAAAACATGCTGGCACCTTTGGAAGTCCGAATTATACAAACCAGCTAATGTTTGTGCAGTCCATTACAAAAGTAGGTATTCGGACAAAAATCACTGTTTCTAACACAGACAATAATCTAACCATACTTCCAGTAGTTAGTTTAGTTGTAGTAGAGGATCCGAGTATACAACGACCTTCACCGAGCGGTTAATGGATGAAAAGTAAATAAATATATTGCTTTGGCTGAAAAATGTCAGTCCAGTATAATAAGATTAATTATATATTTAAATTTTTTTTATTATTTTTTTTCTTGTTTTATTTAAATAGGTATCAATCGAAAGTATGAAGCCTATAGAATATGCAAACGTTAGGTTGACTATTTTTTTCCTGTCATAATATTGGGTAGGCAGGTGTAAACAGGCAAGTCAAATTTAGTAATTTGCAACCGTCTGGATAATTAAATAAAATTTATGTTTAAATAAAGATAAGCTCATTACAAACACACACACACCAAACCAGTGCAATGTAAAAAAAAATATTTTTTTTAATATTAAATTAATCATTAATGGCACCTACTGGACTGAAATTTTTCAGCCGACCCACTCGCGATATATTATTTAACATATTAAATTTGATATAAAATACTTTTCATCCATTAACCTTATTTTTTTATTTTTTTATTTAAACTTTTGCAACATTACATTACATGGCGGACTTAATGCCTGAGGCATTCTCTACCAGTCAACCATAGGGTGGTGCAGAGATGACATGGTAGGTGCAATTATCTGCGGTGACCAAAGTTTGATGAGACCATTAAATATTAAAACATACAATACGTATATATTAATAAACAAAATATACATTCTCGCAATACATAAATATTTTATAATATACCTACATACACTACTTGATAATATAATATATAAAAAGGACGTTATTGAGATGATTCTGCCATGGTTCTGTCGAAAAGGAGCAAATGGACTTTCTTTTTGAAAGCGTCACGACTCGCAGCCATCCTGACTTCCTGAGGTAGCGCGTTCCAGAGGAGTATGGACTGGATATAAAAGGAGGAATGTACAAAGCCAGAAGAGTGGGAAGGAGAGAGAAGGAGAAGGTTATTTGAGGATCTGAGATTCCGGTCGTGAGAGGAGCAAAGATATTGGAAATGGGGAGTAAGGTAAGATGGAGCATTTGGAGAACCTTCTCGGTGAAGGT
Source organism: Scoparia ambigualis (assembly GCA_963921215.1). NCBI lineage: Eukaryota > Metazoa > Arthropoda > Insecta > Lepidoptera > Crambidae > Scoparia > Scoparia ambigualis. The sequence goes on from OY992514.1 coordinate 32,340,272, forward strand.
CGTTCTATACTCGGATCTTAGACTATGGATGTTTTATTTTAATACAATCCTTGTGTAAGTTTTTAAAATACAGTTTTTAATCTATTATGGGCAGAGTTCATGAAGTACAACGTAACCGAGGATTTTTTAATCATTCGGTTATTTTGTTACAAATTGTTTATAAAAGACGCGTTTTTTTTTGTGTTCGCCAGGAATTTTTAATCAGCTGTACCTTTTTTTTTTAATGACTCATAGTGACTGCATCCTGCCTGATGGTAAGCAGCCGATGCAGTCCAAAATAATGAGAGCGCTCCCCACCGTGGAATAAGCACGACAACGAGCGCTCCCATTCATAACGGCCTGCATAAATGCCGTTTCACGCCCCGCTTAAAAGACCCGGGACTGTAGGAAATGGGAAACACATGCTCAAATGCATCAAAAAGTTCTTTAGAACACTCTCCGTAGTAGTTCCGGTAGAAGACACGCAATGTCTCTACGCAGCTGGAGGTCCTCAAGGGAGGCTGTAACCTCAGCATCTCCAATAATGCGTACCGCTCGCCATTGCACCTATATACTGTATAATAACCAAATGTTTTTGAATGAATATGTCAAAAAATTGTATATTCCAAGCTCCTTTCAAAGCAAATCCAATGCACTACTTTTGTGTAAACGAATGCCTTCTAATCTTAGTCCTCAAAATAATTGCGACCTTTTTGAAATGTACGGGGAGCGCGCAAAATTATTTCAAGTTTCTAAATCATCCAACACATTCTCCTCTTCCAATACATAGGTAATCTTTAGCGTCTTGCATTTTTATACATAAAAATACGAAGCGATGAAATGACATTAAACAATGGTTAACCGGAGTCTGCCACCATGTAATATGCTAAACAGCCGATTACTGTCTGTACATAAACAATGTTGGCTTGGTAAACAGCAAAATATTGTTCAACAGCCGATTATGATATAAACAGCTGTCTAAAACTTAAACATGTATTGGTGAACTTAGGTCTAAGATTAATAGATTGACACTGAATGAAGCAAATTTGCTTCAGTGTCACTTCGGACCACAAAGAAAGATTCTAAAATTCGTATTTAATTACCTACTAACATTTCAAAGAATACGCGGTACAAGTTATTATTTATCTTAAGTTGATTGATGGATGATTTGGTTAGCAGGTTAAGTTAGAATAATAATAGGTAGGTACCTACTTACCTAATTGCATAGCTGATATATTAAAACTCCTGTTCATATTCTGTATGCAAAGACATACCTAAGTTACATGCAGTCCTCACGTTTGCAGAAAAATTATGAACAGGCGTTATTAATAGGCTTAAGGCGGGTCTCCTGCGACACTGTTTTGTGTTTTCTAAAGCAGTGTTTCCTGCGACACTGTTTTGTGTTTTCTAATACCTAACATCAAACATCTAACAAAATTACTTATTTTGTTAGATGTTTGATATTATGTGTTAGAAAATACAAAACAGTGTCGCAGGATCAAACATCTAACAAATATGGGCGTAGCCTACGTACATATTTTGACATTTTTGTTAGATGTTTGATGTTAGGTGTTAGAAAACACAAAACAGTGTCGCCTTTAGTTTTTTATATAAGTAGTAATAAGTCATAAGTCCCTATAAAGTTTGAGTAGTTACACAATCCTTAAAATCCCGGCCACAAATTAAGTAGGTACCCACCTACCTACCTACTTTGACGTAGTCTTTGAAAATGATTTTTTTAAAATAATGATGACATAATCTAATAAAGTCGTTTATAATAATTGACTTTTCGAAGTACTACCTACAATTAACAGGCAGTAAGAGTTCAACCTTTGTAGTACTAATATATTAACCATCCTTTATATTAAAGTTTACAACCACCTTATAACAAAGTTGCTCAACAACGGCTTTTAATAATATATTCACATTGTTCGGTGCACGCGGTGGGAATGCTGATTGCTCTTATACCAGTGTCCCGCCCGTTTACTATGGCTTGTTCGTATCTCATCAATGAACCATTATCGCGGATCGCTATGTATAGTCAGCAACACAGCTCAACAGCGAAAAGCACAGTACAGTCAGCATCAAAAGTAGCTTAGCATATGAAATTTTCAAATGATTGTTACGGTTAAAATGACCAGAATTGTCTGACATAGCTGTTGAGTCAAAAGTACATGACCGTCACTATAGGTAATTACAGAGAGTTATAATTATGAACACAAAAAACGTCATATAATTCTGAAATGTTAAATAATGAGTATGTAAAGACACTTACACGTGACTATTATTTTTGCCACCTTGTTTTTGTTCAGTTACTTTTGATGCTGACTGTACCATGTCTCAATAACTTTTACTGAATAAAAACTTTTGTGATTAAAACACTTTTTCATATTTCTTACTAATCTGTGTCTCAAGTGACGTTTTGTTTCGCTTTTCTTCTTGACTTTTGTTTATTTTTCTTAATTGTTTTTTCTTCTTTTATTGACTTAATTAAATGAAGTATCATGTCTCACTTTTCTCTGTCCTTTCATCTAGTTACCTACATTCTGTTACTTTACAACTACTTAAAGTTTTAGATAAGCACAATACATGTTAGCCTTTCGATTTTCTGACAAAACTTGTGTACAATATCTTTCGTTGCTGTTTGTACCCCGCAGCCCTTCTCCTGACTCACAATCACAAGGAACGGGACGTTTGGCTGTCTCGTTTCGACTCCATCGAGTAGGTTGCCTGTGCGTTAAAGCTTTTTTGGGATTCCCTATTGCATGTTTCTGTAGGTAATTAAAATTATCTACTAAATTACATTACTATAAGTAATGACAATGCTCAAATTCATGTAAATTTTTAATAAGTAAACCACAGTCATACGCAGTCAAGAGTTTCGACTTCTGCTTAGGTAGGTACTATGCACGCAACCTGCACGCATGTTGTTTTATATCCCTGCATAATATCTAGTGCTGATTTCACAGTCACGCGTTTGATCAGCGCCGGCCACACGCGCGCGGTCACAATTACACTAGATAATAGTTGCATTTCATAGTCATCTATAGTACTATGTAGTGTAGCGCGCGCGTGTGGCCGGCGCTGATCAAACGCGTGACTGTGAAATCAGCCTAAGTTGTAATTATTTCTTCAAATGAAATATACCGCGTCGCGTAGCGGTGAAAGAATACTACCACCCCCTCTCTTCCCTTAGGTGTCTACTAATGGACCAAATATTAAACATAAAACAGCACAGATCGGCGATGGGCTCACCAGCTGTCACGCTGAGCACATGTGCAGTTGCTTTTTTGGTGAAAAGTGGACTTTTGCTGACGTCATTACCTATAGTCTCTGACTAAACCTTAGGGGACAATAGTCATGATTATATTATGTACGTATTTAAATATACATATAGGTACTTACTTACTCCAAACGTTTGATATGAAGTTATAAACATGCAGCAAAAACCACATTTGTAGGTACACATCGCATTTCGCTGGAATTCGGTGTATTTTATTTCCATTTCGACTTCTCTCTTCTGCTGTCGCTTATACTTTTAACAACTTTTATCAAATCTTTTCCTAATGGCCGATATTTATTTACCGTCTACCAATGATATTATATAAAACAAGAAGCAGATATGTTATAAACGCGCGCGAAGTGAAGACTCAAATACGTCCCAATTTAATAAAAAAATATAAATGAAAAGCACATAAGTACCTATCAGTACTTAATAGTCTCATGATTGAAACAAACTGGCAGGCACCCCAGTGGAATGCATCCACGAGCAGCCCACCAACAAAACTTGTTTGTTGAATGAGTAGTGCGGCGCCGGCTTTCGGGAGAGCGCGTGCGTCAAAAGTTCAAATTGTATATTCAAATCGGATATTTTTATATCACAGACTGAGATTAAAACTCTCGTAACATAGTTATTTGTTTGTTATTAAAAAGTTTGAAAAGTCTGGATTAAGGAAAAAAATAAAAGTCTTGTCTCGGTAATTTGAATTCCATCGAACGCGCCCGTGTTCCAAGAAGTTCGGATTACCGATTTGATTTCAGTTGCGTCCAAGTTTTTGCCGCTCTTTTTACAGTGTTTTTTTTATTGTGTCGTGAACTCGTGAGCAAAGACACTAGAGAGTGATCCAGTCTGTTTCCAAGGTAGGCTGGATGCTGAATGGTGTTTAATAATAATTGACGCGAGATGTGGCATGACCGGTCGGGAGATGCCTAGGGAGGCGTTGACCGAACTATGCGGCGACACTTTCGAGTTTAAACACAGTTTTTAACTATAAAACTAAATATTTATGCGATGTTTTAATATGCGTGTGCATTTACTTAGTAGTTTCCGTTAAACCCCGTTTAAATATTCAGTTTTTAACTTGTTTGATGAAAACATACTTTTTTATTTTTTTTAACCCTAATACCTACCGTTAAAACTGAAATAGATGCTTTATACTTAATAAAATAGTTCAACCAGAAAATAAACATAAAAACAATTATTTACATAAAATCAAACTTGAAATCGAACTCTTCCAGGCAAACAGAGCGATATGGATTGGTGATTTGGAGTCACTATAAGATTTTTAGTAAGCATAATTTAAAAAGATTAATGTCCTATGTTTTAAATGATTACTTTTAATAAAAACCAAATCAGAACTAACAAAATAGACGTATCTATCTACTATTTAAAATAAAGAAATACATTCTTTATCAAGCATTAATTAGACTCTTTAACCGCCTCTGTGGTCTAGTGGCTAAGCTACCTGTTTCAGACTCAGAGGTCCCGGGTTCGATTCCCAGCGGGGAGTACATCTTTGTGTGCTCGGTTTGGTTGGTGGTAGGGCTGTTAAGTCCGCCTGGCTAGCTACCACCATCTTATCTAAGTCTGTCGCCATACCAACGATGTTTATAGCATTGTTGTGTTCCGGCAGTTTGAGATAAGATAGCCAGTTCCTCAGTGGTTGAGGATTCCGGGTGAAGCGCGCTTCCACCTTCGGCCTTATCGTCACTTACCATCAGGTGAGATGAAGGCCAAGCGCTTACCCGTTGCCAATAATAATAATAAAAAAAAACTCTACTACTTATTTATTATTTTTAGTACGTTAGTAACTAAGTAAAGGAGGAATAGGATATGATAAATATTAATTATGATTTAAAGGATTGCCTACCAATTCTGTCAATCAATCACAAAAAATGGCAGTAAGGTTCAAAATGATCCAGCCCCTAAAACGTTCGGTGTTGTGGTATTGCACAGTTTTATTCACTTAATTGTCGGGGCTTCTCAATTAGATACATGATATATTTACTGTAATTTAAGCTACCTACTCCATAATATCCTTCCAGTGGAGCGCGGGGGGCCTTGAGTATACTTATATAATTATGTGTATGTGTACCTAACATTATGATAAGAAATGTGTTCGATTTATTTGCACCTATTGGGGTATTCCCCGAAACGCACCCATTTTGAACAGCACCAGACCAAGCGCACCTAAACTATTCCTCCAAGTGCGCTTCAGAATAGGTAATTAAAATATTATACTTTTCTTCCTCGAAGCGCACCAGCAGATAAAATGCGGAAAGAGATGTAGTAACTAACAGAAAATATCGATAACGATTATCGCACGTTTATTTTTAGAGTAGGTATCTACCTCTTATGATTTATGTCACCCTAGTACTTTTAGCACAGAATAAGTACATTTAGTTCAAAATAACTGTCATGATTCAACTTATTATTGACATAGTAAGTTGCAGCACCTAGTCCTACTCGTTAATTTCTTTTTTTCCGATAGTTAAAGGTAAGTAAGATCGCTAAGGCGCCTATCTACCTCTTTTAAAAAAAAGCATGTTAAACGGTCAAAATAAAACAAAAGTAAAGTACTTCTTATAGCCTTTACAGTGGTCCCACTGCTGTGCTGGGAAAATGCTTCCATTTTTGAAATCAAGTCATCGCAACAATGCTCACCACGCTTGCCAAATGCGGGTGATCAGATCACACTAATCACGAACCCGGTCTAGGCATTAGAACACACATTGGCCGACCTGGGAGTTGAACCCGGGACCTCCGGATCCGGATATCGACTTGGCCACCGAGGCCGTTCACGAACTGTTTAACACAACACTAAATAATCTATTTATGTAAAAGACAATCGCCTCGAATTACCTATTTAGGTAAAATTGTTTTTTTGTTGAGTTTTTGCTGTTGGAAGTTGGAAATTCTTCACGGGAGATGGCGTTCTACTAAGGTGTACTGTAACTGTATAATAAACTAGCGACCCGCCCAGGCTTCGCACGGGTTACTACCCGTATCTAAACAAATTATAGCCTATATCCTTCCTCGATATATGGGCTATCTAACACTGAAAGAATTTTTCAAATCGGACCAGTAGTTCCTGAGATTAGCGCGTTCAAGCAAACAAACTCTTCAGCTTTATAATATTAGTATAGATGTAAAGAAAGGCCAAAAATGTATGCATAACTTTATACCTGCAGGCCGATGGCGCCATAGAGTCATAGACCACATAGACCACAAAACAGGCGGGAGTTTTTAATCTGCGGTTAATCATTTGAGCCTGTCGCGTCGTTTAATTGGGTCAGCGAGAATGCCGTTTCAATTGACTCTAACGTTTGAGAAATTAAGACGGAGGTGTTTTTTTCGTAACTATTGTGTGCTAGAAATGCCGGGTTAGTTTAATTGTTTTACTAGCGGCTCGACCGCGACTTCGTGCGCGTGACGTGAACCCCGTATCGAGTGACGAATAATTTCCAAAAAAAAAAAAAATACATAACCATAGAAAAACACCCAGACCCGAAACGAATTCAGAAAAACAGTTTTTCTCTAAATTGACCCGACCGTGAATTGAACCCGGGATCTCAGAGATGGCGCGACGCCACACCCGGCGTGCTAACCACTCTACCACGGAGGTCGTCTTTGATAACTTTGAATAACTTTGATTCTAATTCATAAAATTCATAAAACATCACACAACATCTGCTCAGTTCACCCTGTTATAAGTATACTGGATCTCTTCAGCCCCTATTGGGCTGGTTCAGGCCTCGAGGCTTGGCGTCTTGCCCGGGCATCTTCTAAAGCTCGCTCGATGAGCTTGGTCAAATGAGATGGTTGGCATGGGCGTTTTTTTTAAAATTACCAACACTAATATCACACTCATGTGCTAATATCTAGGCATTTCATTTATTAACAAGTGCTGACTCCAAATAAAATGTTTTATCAAGTTTAATTCCATGTTAACACATCCAGGATACGCTTTTCATCCATATATAGTCATATTCACTTAAATCAATTTAAATTGGTTGCATACCTAGGTACCTATTAATTGTTTCGCCGTCATTGAATATTAAAAAAAAATAACCGGGCAAGTGCGAATCGGACTCGCTCACCGAAGGTTCCGTACTTTGTAGGAGCATAAGTAATATTTATTTTGTTCATTTTTCGTCAAAAGTCGAAAACTATATTAAAAAGAATTAAAAATCTGTTTAAGCTTGTGCCAATGAAGCCCTTTCATACATGACACGGATAACTCAATTCAAAACTATATACTTAATAATTTAATTTATTAACTAATTAACTAATTTATCTATTATTAACTAATTTATTTATATTTTACATTACTCTTAGATATAATTTTCTTTTACTTTTACTTTTATTATTTTATTTTCTTTTTAGTATTATTACCTTTGTAATGCTGCTCATCCAAATCAAATCAAATAATTAAAATAAGTACCTTTGCTAGTAAGTAAGTACCTACGCATGAAGAAAAAAAAAAGATTTAATATTTTATACATTTACAGTGCTGTGCTTCGTACATATAATACGAGTATACCATGTTGTGAAACTCTGTTATTGGCTAAGTATTATACTATAAGATTATGTTAAGAATAAATAAATAAAATTAGGTTCACGCGCCGTTCCTGGCTACAAATGTGTAGTTTTTAAATTTTTCCCTATACTTGTAGTATAAAACTGTAATATTTGCCAAATTTCATAGTTCTAGGACAACGGAAAATACCCTATATATTTGGATTCCCTTGAGAGTGTCGAAATATATTTTTGGCATAAAGACCCTTTTTTAAAATTAATGATTTAATTACAAATGTGTGGTTTTCAGATTTTTCCCTACTTGTAGTATAAGACGGTAATACTTGCAAAATTTCATAGTTCTAGGTCAACGGAACCCTATGAATTTTGATTTCCTTGAGAGTGTCGAAATATACGTTTTTTTGCGGCATAAACGGCCGTATCTTTTTTTTACGTTAACTTAAGAGTTTGATTTTTTTACAGCTTCAAGAGACTGTAGACCTGAGTACCACTTACATCGTTTTAATTTTAACGGGATACCTTCACGCGTTCCCGAGATAAAGGGTCTCTTGAGATAAAGACGGACGGACAACAAAGTGATCCTTTAAGGGTTCCGTTTTTTCTTTTTGGGGTACGGAACCCTAAAAACACCCATACTTTCGCAATGAAGCAGGGGTAAGATAAGATAGTTGCCACCGTCTGTCTCTAAAATGTAAGTATTGTTGTCTTCTCCGATTGAGATAAGACAGACAATAATTGTCTATTTATTAAGGGATGCCGAGTAAAGATAAGGGCTTCCACTTTCGTTGATAATTTGAGGATGAATTTGTAAGATGAAGGCCAAGCGCATTCATTATTATGAAAAAAATAAGACATTTTGTTTAATTTGGTCTTTTATTTCAATGTTGTCTCCAAAATTTAAACAATGTATCTGCATATATTCAAATGGTTCACCACATTCAGCCTCAGGTTCGCAGTGATTATGATAATTAGCCAAACGATAATGCTGTTCATTATCCACTTTAATTAGCAACACTTCCACTGCTGAAGATGTTTTGACTCAGACGATTACGTTTAGTGTTAAAACAGATTCATTCGTATCAAGTTTGTTTTTGAGTTATCGTAGTATCTATTCATGTGCTGTTGTAAATTTGTAATACCGATACGTAGGACATGAGAGTTAAACAGAGCGAGGTTTTATTTACTCTACAGGTGGACATGACGTAAAGTATATAAAAAAATATTGTGGTGACTATTGTCAACTACATCAAATGCTGAGTAGAGTTTTAGGAAACCTTTTTTATTTTTACATAATTATGTGTGCCTACGGTGTGTTTTCATTATTAAAAACATTTTCATTATAACTGCGGAAGTGAGATTGTTTCATTGTTACACTTTCACGCCTTAACTAGGTACCTACCTACTTAACGGATTTTTGCATAAACGTCACAGGGGTCCTTTTACGCGGATAAAAAGAGATACTTTGTACTTTTTATCCCAGTAAAAGGTCTATGTTATAATTGTCAGGGGCACAGAAAAGGATAATACATAATACGTTGGATACTCTTTATTATAAAGTTCCTGATAGATGTTAATGTTTTCCACGCGTACGAAATTCCGGGAAAACGCTAGTTAAGAGGAAACACTACGTCGAAGTGTCATGCAAAATTCTCATACTAAATACAGAAAAACGACGTTTCGTAGTCCCCTGTTTCCTCCTTCAGAACTGGATCATTTTTTATTACTTTTGCAGCATCGGTTAAAGAAAGAGATTTTGATTTTGATTCTGTATGTTTGATTTTTTTTTCAAACCAGCCACTCAATGTTTCTGAAGACGCCTTAAAATGGGAGTGATTTCGCAAAATTTAGAAGGCTCCTAGTTATTAAATAAATGACTTAATGCAAAAAAATCAAACATACAGACATAGAAAATCTCTTTCTATAACCGATGCTGGAAAAGTAATAAAATTGGTCCAGTTCTGAAGGAGGAATAGGGGACTACGAAACATCGTGTTTCTGTGTTTTGTATGAGAATTTTGCATGCCACGTCGATGTAGTGTCTCCTCATTGAGGTATTATAGACTAGAGATGCCACCGCGAAGCAATTAGGTACTTAGTTGCGCACTGATTTGTGGGCGATTTTCCGAGAAAAAAAAAAGAAATTGGTTCGTTAATGACTTCATAGATGGCGCTTAGCATAGATTAGGATGCCGCCTAATAAAAGACGAGTCCATAAAGAACACGTGTATGGCTACGTAACATTTATTCCATTCCAAAATAGAAATAGGTCCTGGAGATCCTGAATAAAAACTTGTAAGTACTATTTTTTTATTTTTTTGATAAACAAGCAAATGTGTAGAATTTCTTACAGCCCTTAGGTAGGAACGGGTCGGCTTTCATAAAACGCCATCTATTGAGTATTTTTGAACTAATTTTTATTTTTTAATTTGGGCTGTCAGAAAATCGCCCATTCCACGATCGCTTGGATCATTGGATCACGCGCAATCACTGAGGCGTTTGTAGCCCTCAGTGCGCAATAACTTGTTTCGCGGTGTCGCTCTAGTCTATAATATCTCAATGGTAGCCTAGTACTATTCGTTATTCTGTGATGGTAGCTAATAAACAATCGTTGCTGAGCGTCAGGAATGTCGTCATACTGCCAACTGCGCGCAGGTGGATATCCAAACATTTGCCGCCGCTCTATATCACAGAATATGTAGGACTGTATTGTTTACGCCCGAGTACTTACTGTTTGAATCTATAAATGGCAGGAGCGCCAGCGAATCTCAAACCAGCCATTGTTTGTGCTTTTATAATCTGACGTTCATCAACCCACCAATGCATTGGGCCGTCGGTCGCGCCGCCGCCGCCGCCGCCGGTAGCGTGGGTTATGTTTAAACTGACCATTTATTTTTTAATTTAAAATGGGACTTGGGTTCAATACAAGTAGTAGGTATTCACTATAATTATATTCAATTATTTTTATTGTACAAATTGTGTTGTGATTGTGACTAATAAAACTCCAGATGATAACGAAATGTTGAAAAAGTTACTGCCTCAGGTGGGAATCGAACCCACGTCCGTCTCGCAAAAATTTCGACAGTAACCAATACCTAGGTGGCGAGATTGTAATTTTTATAAGACGTAAAATCGATGTAAATTCATCAAATACTTCTTTTCTATCTTTATTACAGTTACTAAATCCTTTTGCAATTAATACATCAGTGCTTTTTAATTAATTATTAGTATTATTAATATTATATTCCCTAAATCGGCAAACAATATCTCCATTTTTTTTAGCAAGATAGCAAGTGCACTGTCAAGAAAACCACAGACGAGCTCCACAATGAAAAATTTCAGAAGTTTTGAAAAACGGGACTATTTTGCGTCAAGTAGCTTTCTTTGGGGACAACGGGACAGGCAACCGGAAAAAGGGACAGTCCCGTTTAAAACGGGACGTATGGTCACTTTATGTTCCGATCTCCCCATGTGGGTCTTCCCACGTGTACAATAGCAAGACCTACAGGTCTTCCCTGGGCACACCCAGCAGCTCTAAACGTCCCACACGTTTAGAGGCTTTTGATGATTGTAATGCGTTCGGTTAAACTATAGGCAGTTGAGTTTCCAAAACCTTCTTGTTAGTGACCCCGCTATTAAAACAACAAGCATTCAATTGCACTGAAATAATCCATTCATCCGTGGGAACATTACGAAGCCCAAGACTGACACATTCATCGAACTTGTAACACCACATCATTGATATTTTTGTGTCAGTTATATAAAAACAAATTGTAATTTGTCATACTTAAATTTATTGAATCATAAGAATAACAACAATTTAAATTATTATAAAATTAAATAAAGAATAAGTAAATATTCAAAGTTCTCCTCTCTCCTAATATGCTGTATTTATCCGACAGGTTCCATAAAGCCCCTCAAACCCCAAGCGGTCGCATGAGACCGCACCTACAAAAACATACTTGACTTTGTACCGTGTTTTCATAGACTTACAGACTACTTTAGTATGAACAAGTTTGGTTATTTCGGTTCTGTGGTTCATCTTACGTATTGTTATCGCAAAATATCGCATAGTCTATGCTCGATTCTGTCAAATTTGACGTTGACAGTTAGTGTCAAAAAACTGTCAAAAAATCCAAGACTGAGAGGAGACCTGATTATTCAATGACGCATGCAGGGAGCACTAGTCTTTGGACGCATGAAACGCTCAAAATGTTTCATGTAATGATCATGTTCGAACCTAACCTAATCATGAATTAGTGACCGAGCATTTCATGATATGGCCAATATTACGATATAGCCACGACATCATCTACATTACGTTACGGTTATGCTAAAAAACAACAGTATAAAAGTTTCATAACCAAATGTTTGAGAGGCGTTGCCTATAAATGTAGATTCATTGTTGTCACACTTTCCTAACATATTGCAGGAGCTGTTTACATGTCTACTTTTATCTAAGATTAAAATGTACCTACATAACACTAAGCTAACACTACTTGTCTTGCTTCGTAGTTTTTAATCTTGGTCACTAACATAAAATATTACCTGACGTGATTACCACCATTTTGTGTCGTGTTTGAGCACATCTGTTTTGTGGTTTGAGTGTCTGGTATTGCTAGACAGCTGTATACACTATACACCATGATCACATCACAGAGCGTCACAGGTTTAGATCGATACTCGACTCATATTACGTCCATGAGTAGCTAGGTACTTTTTTTACCTTTCCCCGATCTGTTGGCGAACATTGACAAGTGAATGTTGTGAAAAGAAAAATGTGTTAAACAATGGTTTACACATTTACATCATTTATTGACATCTCATGAACTAGAAATTTTAATTACCTAAATACTTTACCGAATCATTGGATTGGATAAGTACTCGAAGAGAACAAAATGTAGGATCATTGTCGTGCTGTGTTAGTGAAAACTTAACATAACACGTTCTTAGAATTAATTTTTGAAGTAATAAGCAGTAAAATTAAAATCTGGGAAAATTATGAAATATTGTTGAGACTTTATTCTGTAGAGTATACCCGATGAAAACATGATTTGATAAAGTCCGCTTGATATAATAAATTCACAAAGTTACATATTTTTGTGTCATTTTATCTTCTTTTCTAGGTTTTATTCTTAAAATAAGTGATTTGATATTATGAGTTATTTACCAAAATGAAGATCATAGATAACTTGAGGTATTATAGACGATCGTTTTTTTTATTACATCTATCAATTTTTTAAAATATAAAACGTGCCTATTCGTACCCGTCGCTCGAAGCTATCTACCGTAAAACCAGACTCAATAGAAATTCAATTGTTGGTAATTAGAGTCTTCGTGACAGGCGAATCTGCTACTAAGTGATCGCCAGTATGGTTTTCGTCTCGGTCGTTCAGCTGGTGGACTTTTAGTGTACTTACTCGCCGATATGGGCGGAGGCACTGGCAGTTAGCTTGGACGGAGCGAAAGCCTTTGACAGGGTATGGCACAGGGATTTACTCTCTAAACTACCATTATAAGGGTTTCCTGAGAAATTGTGTTCGTGGGTCGCCAGCTTTTTTTCTGGGCGTAGCGTCAGAGTCGTTGTCGACGGTTCGTGCTCTAAATGAAGCCCGTGAATACTGGAGTCCCGCAGTGGTGTCTGTGATAACACACAACACTGTAGTTCGTTTCGACACACACAGTAGGGGATACCCAACTCTGTTTCTTCCGCATATCAATGACATGTTGTATAACAACAGTATTAATTGCTATATATTATGCGGACGATATAGTACTGGGGATACGCTCTACATCGGACGAGCTAATATTTCTCGGGAAAGCTTCATCGAGAGCCGGAATAAACTTGTGACTGACACCGGGAACATGCTAATTCATGTCTCGAATTGGGGCCGACGTAACCTAGTCCACTGTAACCCTTCCAAAACACAAGTTTGCGCATTTACCGAGAAAAAACATCCCTTCGTCGTACCTCTGAACTTTGAGGGAGCTCTTCTTGGTACCAACCCGACTATTGGAATCCTTGACGTCGATATTTCGAGTGACGTTCAGTTTTGGGGTAATTTGGAACGAAAAGCTAACTTAGCTTCGAAATAGCGGGGTGTGCTTAATAAGAACGGGTCAGTATTTCACGCCGGCGCGGCGGCCCACCGCTTACTTACTATACAAACCACAGGTCAGGCCGTCTATGGAATACTGCTCCCATCTTTGGGCTGGAGCACCCTAATACCAACTCCTTCCATTTGACCACATTTAACGCAGAGCTGCTCGAATTGTTGGCGAGACGTGGCTATTTTAGGTCGGCTCGATCCACTAGCTCTTCGGAGAGACAATTCGTCTCTCTGTATATTGTACCGCATATATCATGAGGAGTGTTCTGAGAAATTTTTCGGCTTGATCCCTGCCGCTGATTTCCTTTACCGCACTATACGCAATCGACTGTCATTCTATCCACATCACCTTGATGGATGGCGGTCTACTACTGTGCGTTTTCCACGAAATTTCTTACCTCGAACTACAGTGTTGTGGAACCCGGCGGCGGTATTCCCGGACCGTTACAACTTAGGAATCTTCAAGAAACGAGCATATTCCTTCCTTAAAGGCCGGTATACAAACTAAATCTTCTCTTAATTTTACTTTAGCTTGCTAAGTTTCATTAAAGTTTACTCATTGGTTTTAAAAATTTGAACTTAGTAGTTTGTACGGGAAACCAAAAATCATAAATAATTTAATTTTTATTATTTTGAGAGTAGACAGAAAAGAAAAACAAAAGTAGATAAAAATTTATTTACTACACGTTCAATGCCACCGACTCGCCCTGCGAGTTCACGTAAATTTTATTGCAGTGTCGGCGACTCGCGTGCCGAGTTTCAGTAATATTTCAAAAAAAGCATCTGTATTTCCTTGTCAAAATCACACAGTAGGCTAAATATCTAAATTAGCATCACATGCTATGTTACTGTTAATTAAATCTATAAAAATAATACATAATTACAAGTATTGAAGGGCAAGAACTAGAAGTCAGTGCTAATTTTTTCAGAGCAAAAATGCTATTCGGACGTATTAAAAATACAAAATATTACTACATTAACAATAATTAGCTATTTATAAAAGATTGACAACCTCTGCTTAAATTACGAAGCAAACATACCTTTTAGTTTATTAATTGAGTTTTTTGCCATGCATCTAAGTCTAAAGACACTTATCAATTCGCAAACACCTTTTTCTTGCGATATAAATGCTAAGGAGACTTTCAAGACCACAAAAATAACAAAACATAATACCTATTTATCTTTACATAATGCCGGTGGACAATAAACTAAAACTGACTTATACCATAGACAAATAAGATGCCTAGACAGACAATTAAACTTACACCACACATCATCATCATCATCATCAGCCTATAAACGTCCCACTGCTGGGCACAGGCCTCCCACGTGGACAATAGCACGTAGTGATATTGGACCATGACCCACCGTGCTGGCTCAATGCGGGTTGGTGGGTTTTAACGACTGTCATATAACGACAAAAACCGGGACCAAAGGCTTAACGTGCCTTCCGCAGCATGGAGGAGCTCGAGATGTTCTTAACTTGGTCACCCATCTAGCGACCCGGCATTGCGAATGTTGGTTAACGGGCAAGATCGCAAGCTAAACGCGCTTGCCGCTGCGCCATCGAGCTCCTCTCTTATACTATACAGATCAAACTCAAAAAAAGGAACATGGTGTAGCCTAGTCGCAAATTCTACCGATTCAAAGTCATCCACCATCTTGTATAACCGCCGTCTAATCCGTCTACAATGGCAGATGAAGCGTGACGTCACGGGCGCTGGCTCCGAGATCTGCCAGGCCGGTTGTCGACCTCGCCTCGTCACGCTACCGTGCAGGGGACTAACATTGCACTTATTAGAAAGAAACCGGTTGTCCCAGGTTCGATTCCTTGTTATTTTTTTATTTGCTATAACTAAATGTTCTTGCGAATAACAGGTTCATCGAGTCGTTATTATAACCGAACGATCTTCGGAGGTTTTAATCAAAGGTATTTCCTGTATGAATAATGAATGTAGGGCATGAAAATTTAGTTTTGCTCATTTCATTTTATTTTTGTTGATAAGTCCCTACTTATATAATATTATTAAAATATTATAAACGCGAAAGTTTGTAAGTATGGATGGATGTTTGTTACTCTTTCACGTAAAAACTACTGAATGGATTTAGATGAAATTCGGCATACAGATAGTTTATAACCTGGATTAACACATAGGATACTTTTTATCCCGATATTCCCACGGGACCGGGAACCACGCGGGCGAAACCGCGAGCGGCCGCTAGTATACAATAAGAAATTCCACCCGAACAAAAGACATACTATACATTGCAAGTTAAATAAAAGCTTGTAATAGGTATATAGTTATGTCCTACTTTTGAAAGTTTTATTTCATAACGGAATATAGTTTAAACATGATTTATTTTATGTACCGTAACATTAATGTATTAAAAACAAAATAGTAACAGGCACTATTACTTTTTGGTCAGGCCGCGTACCCCCACTAGGGGTTTTCTTTATAATTTCGATGTGCATGGGTTGACTATGGAATACATGTGGGATGAGTAAGGAATTAAAAATTAAAATATTGCTGTGGGTTGAGTAAGGAATAGAAATGGGATGAGTAAGGAAACAATTATTAGTGGGTTGAGTTTATGTGGGTTGAATACGGAACAACCCCTACAAAGGGATGTCAACGCTTACTCTAACGAATAGACAGGGAGCGTGATAATCAAGCAAGCGTCTTTTCGCCGCTAGATTTCTTGAGGGTGCCTAAGGGTAAGGGCACAGAATAAATAATAGTACTACCTAGTAAAGGGTAAACTTCGGCTTGGGCAATAAGATACAATATCGATTAGAGTTTGACAGTTTTGAATAGATTGATCTTACGGCGTATGTACGTTACAGGTAATATTAAAAGTCTTCTTTCGCCTTCAACGAATAGGAGGGAAATTAAACAAAAAGCTAGATGTTAATGGCCCGATAACATAAAACGAGAACTTTCTCTAGTCTCTAGTCTAGGCGTTGGCGATGCTAAGTGAAAAGGCTATTGTTCCATGGGACCATGGCCTGCGGCAATCCCACACCCATGGTTTTATTCACGGTTAGGTTCCGATTTTCACAATCAACATCTTATCTTAGTTTTAAAGTCATCATTATCGGGATTAGTTTCAGTAGGTATTCTATTAAACTACATCAGCGGCAGCGGCCGGCCTTACCATCGACTTTTCCGAACTTACTTACTTACTTACTTACCTACTTACTTTAATCTTACTTCGAAATTTTTATTTTTTTTGTATTTGGCAACGGGTAATCCGGGTAATCGGATAATCTTACCTGATGGTAAGTGACGATAAGGCCGAAGCTGAAGGCGCCCTTCACCCGGAATCCTCAACCACTGAGGAACTGGCTATCTTATCTCAAACTGTCGGAACACAACAATGCTATAAACATCGTTGTTAGGGCGACAGACTTAGATAAGATGGTGATAGCTAACCAGTCGGACTTAAACAACCCGACCACCAACCAAACCAAGCACACAAAGATCCCCCGGTGGCTTAGCCAATGGACCACAGAGGCGGTATAAATATTCCGAAATTCTGAATTTCCCATACGAATGTTAGATAGTAAGATTAAAGTAATACTCTGCTAGGCGATTGCGTAAAGTCAATCGTATTCATTTGACAGTTCATATTGTATCATAATAAATGTCATTCCATACAAATTGCAGCCGATGGAATACGATATGAACTGTCAAATGAATACGATTACCTTACGCAATTCCACCTCTGTTCTAAGAATGAAGAATGTTATGGAGTAAGTGAAGCAAAGGATGTGTGTCAGGACAGAATCGTAGCAAATAAAGGGCACAGGGAAAGAAGGAGCTCATTATCATTCTCATTATTTTGTTTCGAGTATAAAAGAATTAATTTTTAAATTTTAATTTCTACACTTTACACCTCTACTGGAATTTGATTCGTTCCTTTTATCGATGGTCCCTACATATAATCCCATAGGTGAAATTCGCAATTTTTTAAGGAGAGCGGTTTGAAAGTATTTTATCAGTAACTTTAACAGTATACAAGCTGTGATTACCAAATTAGGCAAGTAAAAAGTAGTTTAAGTTAAGAATGTACTGAATATATTAACTCGATTTATAATATTGTTTATATTGTTATTTTACACTTACTGAACTTTACGTCAGAACATAAAAATCATTTAACAAATCAAATGGCACTTACTGAATTTTACATGGGCAGTTGCTCTTGCTTAACGTCAAAGGGCGGAGAATATAATTTAAATTGCAGTTAAAGTATTTGACATACTTCGAAATCTAGATAATTATTGAACTTTTTCACTTGTTTGTTTCATAGACCGATCGTAGAAGAAAATTTTTTTATTTTTTTTATTGTGGCACGCCATAATGGCTTTACTCTGCCTGATGAAAAGCAGCCAGTGAAGCCCAAGAAGTGAAAGCGTTCATCACAGCGCTACCACGCTATGCCGAACGCTCTCACTATGGCGGCCTGCATAAATGCTTTTTCACGCCCCGCTTAAATAACCCGGGAGAGAAAGAGGAAGGAAACACGTGTGCGGGAAGCGCATTCCACATACGGGCAGTTCGGCAAAAGAACGATTGTCCAAACTTTTTGGTACGTGTCTTGATGGTCAGCACGGTATAAGGGTGGCTTCTAAGACCTGCACGCGTCGATCTGGAAAGGAAAGGAGAGGGAGGGATGAGGTCAAAGAGCTCCTCAGAGCATTCACCGTGGTAAAGGCGGTAGAAAGCACTAAGGGAAGCAATGTCCCTACGTAGCTGTAACGGCTCCAGACTGGTCGTAACGTCATCGTTACTGATAATACGGACAGCACGTCTTTGCAACCTGTCAAGAGCTTCAGGAGCAGGAGCGCACCTGAGTCTTATACAAAAGACAGCGTTGCTCCGGCGTGAAGAACCGCTTCACCTTGTTCAGGATTCCGAGTTTACGTGAGGCTGTGGTTATAATGCTCTCAATATAGCTCTTCGGGTTGAGGTCGCTGTGTATGTCCATACCTAAGAGACTGAGACCAGTCTGGATGGGTAATAGGTTGCTCTGGAAGGAGGGTTGGGGGAGAAATGCGAACTTTTTAGCAGTGATAGCGCAGACCTGTGTTTTTTTGGCATTGAACTGGACCAGGTTATCAGTGCCTAATTTATAAATGCGGTCTAACTCCTCGTCCAGCTCAATGACAATCTTCCGTCTCGACTCCACTCTCTCTCACCCCACATTAAACAAAAACCTGAAAATCACGGATGTGCCACGGGAACACATCTGGGATTATACTTAAGGACCGTCGTTTTATGTAGGTACATTCCAGTAGAGGTGTAAGTGTAGAAATTGAAATTAATGGATTACTTTTTTTTTATTACCTGAGACAAATAAGAAATGATAATTAGCTCCTTCTTTTCCTGTGCCCTTCAAATGGAAATCTGTGGTCTCTGTTTACCCCTGTCGGAAGCGGCCGTGATATATATGTATGTATGTATGTATGTACTGCTCTAAGAGTATGCTTACCATGCGTCCCGGTTTGACCGGGATTGTTCCGGTTTCAAGCATTGGTCCCGGCGTCCCGGCCGGTTTAGTATTTTATCGCGGTTAACTGTCGGCTCGGAACCCCCTCAGCCCCCAAGCGATCGCATGAGGCCGCACCTACAAAAACACACTTGACTTTGTACCGTGTTTTTATAGACTTACAGACTACTTTAGTATGAACAAGTTTGATTATTTCGGTTCTGTGGTACATTTTATGCATCGTGATCGCAAAATATCGCATAGTCTATGCTCGATTCTGTCAAATTTGACGTTGACAGTTGCGCCAATTTTTGTGTCAGAAAATTTCCACGAGTGAGTTGTTGAAAAACGAACGTACTAAATGCCATACAAGTAACTCAAGTAACTCAGTAATTAATAACTAAAGCAATGTCATTTTCTGCTTCGGCGGCCCTTCGGTACTGTGGGTATCTTTCCTTTACTTTATTTACATATCTGTTTTTTTAATAACAAAATAAAACATTGTTTGGTAGTAGCATATCTAATGTGTTTTTCTTCAGCGTCACTTTTTTAAACTTTTTTTGGTCTTTCGTTCCTGTCCCGTTTTGAAGTTTCAAAATTATGGTAAGCCTATCTAAGAGGTGACAGTAGGGCCCCAGCTTTCAGTTAATTTGTCTCTCGCGCTTCGGGCTGCACCGCCATGCGAAGTGCTCCCAGTACACTGCATAAATCGGCTGAACCAGACGTAAAGGCCAATGATGATGGTGATGGATGAATTTCAGTAGTATCCACAAAGGGCACATAATAATGTTTTACGGCAAATGTCATAAGGGGTTACGCATTTCGGCTTCCCATACAAACTTCCAAATTCAAAATGTTACAAACAAAGGAAACTTTGCACGTAAAGTCCAGAGATCTAAATACATTTTTAAAAAATATTAAAAAATAAAGTATAGTTAGCTGAGTTATTGCGATGAAAGTCCACTGTAGAAAGTCTGTTTAAGATCGCAATAACTCAGTTAGTTAAACGTTTTTTAAAAATTATATTGAAAAACTCTATGTACTTTAGCCACACGAGCCAGGCAATTCTTCGGGGTATGTCTGTAACCTTAGTTAGTGTTATAACCTAAGTAAATAAGGGCCCGGGAACACCGCCCGCTCTAATCTGATTCTACAAATTACGTTGTGTGACATCAACTTTCTCATTAATTCACAGGTGCGACAATGCGAGAGAGCCTGCGTCGGCTCCTCGCGTCCTCGGAAGAGTGCGGGCGGGGTGCGGGCGCGGGCGTGGTAGCACGAGCGGGAGCGGTAGCGGGCGCGGGAGCGGGCAGCATGCGGCGCGTGCGCGTCGAACTGCTGGACGGGGAGCACATCAATGTGGACGTCCCGGTGAGTAACACTTGCAATACAGGGTTTATTTTGAACTCCCCGCCAAAGTAAATATGGGGTAAAAAAGTAATAATAAAATATTTGACGTAAAAATAATGAATGTTTTCTTTTTTAATTAAAATTTTTTGCCTGCTTTTTATATCCTATAGTTACCTATAGTGCGCTTACCCTCGCGGTCAAAGCGACGCACGGCGCGCTGTCATTGGTGTACGGGGTGAATAATAGCGGTCACGTGCATGCACTTTGATAGCCGCGGTAGGCCGCGCGCTAAGTGACAATAATTTAAATTTTATTATGGAAAAAAGAAGACAAAAATGTAAGAAAATTATGTTTTTTTTATTTCATTATTTGGTTGTAATGCTGTACAGGATCACGTAAAAAAAAATTAGTGGGGGGGGGGGGGGGGGGGTAAAATGAACCCTGTATTGTCGGTCGTGACATTACGCTCGAGACCGTTCGTAGTAGCAGAATGTAGGTGTCAACAGTCGACCAATTCAAGAGGAATTCGCGTCTACAGCCGTTCACGGTCGGTCGTAGTTAGCTCCAGGTGTTAATTGGCGAGTACATGAGTGTTGTTAGCACTGGCGTATACTTGTCATAAGCAATGTACACAAAGTACTCACATACACGTTTGACGTACGAATATTTTGAGCCGCCCTCGCCGCAACACGCACTCATCAAAGTCATCCTTCCATTCCCATAAACTTTTCACAGCTCGGCTTAGTAAAGTATAGCCTACGTACTGTCCTGCTGGGCATAGGCCTCCGATCACTGAAATCAAGTCTTCGCTATAATTGATTAGTAGTAGCTTAACCAACACGCCTGACGAAGCGGGTTGGTGATAACAAACCCGGGCTATGCATCGAAAAATCCGAAATACTCTTTGCTCGACCTAGGAATTGAAAACGGGACCCCCGAATAAGGCCGAGCGCTTAGCCACTCGGCCTCCGAGGCCACAGCTGGGCTTAAGGCTTAAGGTTGCCGAGTTAGTAACTAACCCACCTAGGTATATTTTAACAACTACAATCTTATGATAAAAATCCAGACGGCGGCGGCGGCGCGGTGCAACGACTTAAGGCTAGGTGTTAGTGAAAAATTAAAATAACACGTTCTTAGAATTACTTTTTGAAGTAGTAAACAGTAAAATTAAAATCTGCGAAAATTATGAAATATTGTTGAGGCTTTA
The DNA here is from genome assembly GCA_963921215.1 of Scoparia ambigualis. Classification (NCBI taxonomy): domain Eukaryota; kingdom Metazoa; phylum Arthropoda; class Insecta; order Lepidoptera; family Crambidae; genus Scoparia; species Scoparia ambigualis. The sequence goes on from OY992514.1 coordinate 32,362,224, forward strand.
TTCTGTGAAATACACCCAATGGAAACACGATTTGATAAAGTTGGCTCGATAGAATAAATTCACAAAGTTGCATATTATTGTGTCATTTTATCTTCTTTTCCAGGTTTTAATTATTCTTAAAATAAGTGATTTGATATTATGAGTCATTTACCAAAATGAAAATCATAGATAACTTGAGGAATTATAAATGATCGTTTTTTATTTATTACATCTATCAATTTTTTAAAATATAAAACGCGATTATTCGCGGCTCTTCGCTGTTATACCCGTCCCATACCGTCGTACCGTCGAGAGAGCGAGAGAGAAGCGCTCGAAATACCTCCCCTTAACGTGCCTTCCTTACTCTTTACTTGCAAGGTCGCAACACGCACAAACCCCTGCGCCATTGAGCTCTTTCATACGCTCACATCCTCTTATTGTAAACATCAGAATTCCTATCTTAGTTATCAAATCAGCATTCTCTAAATTCGATTTTACGCTTACATAGGTCCCTTTTGACCGGCACGTGTGGAAACAGGGCCGCCGTCGCCTTGTTCGTGCCCGCGACCTTAGAGAAACGCATCCAAGAAAACCAATGCGCATACACATCGATAATAATAAAATGGATATAACCGTACGTAAACATTATAGTATAACAGACGTAACAGAATTCGCACGTGAACCCTCGAGTACGCAAATACTGAAGCTATTTCTGCTGATCATAAAGCAAGAGATACTGCTTCATCTAAATCATATTTTATAGGGAATAAAGTATTTATGGCCCCTAGCACTCGACAGCTATCCGCCTGATTTACCGGGTTTAAATCACTCCTCGCAGAATAGCTGGAACTACATAAACATTCAACATGCTCTAGGGAATTACCAGTGTGATGTTTGCTATTGTTAAACTTCAATCAGATGTTGTTTAGTAGTTACAACAATACAGAAGTTATATTTAGTACTCGACGATTGATCATCATTTGCAACCTCGACTCACGATTCAGGCCTTGGCCTTCCCATATGTACTATACATAGAAATAGGTTAAGTAGGTATAAATAAACAATAATAAATAAATAAATAAATTTTCCTACACTCACACCAATTATCTAGCCCAAGAGAAGCTTCGTTGTGAAACTCGTTAAATGGTTACTAGACAACGGATAAACATACTTAAAATACTTAAATACATACTTATTATACATAGAAAACACCCAGACCTGAGACAATTTAGAAAAACAATAATTTCTAAATTGACCCGACCGGGGATCGGACCCGGGACCTCAGAGATGGCGACACCATGAAAACCGGTGTACAATCCACTCGACCAAGGAGGTCATCTATATAAAGAGATTGGTTTAAAAACAAAATGAAAAATGTGTAGGAAGATGTTTGTAACCGTGTTGCATAGCGGTGAATGAATACTACTACCACCTACTACCCCTCTTCCCTTGGGTGTCGTAAAAGGCGACTAGCGGACCAAAGACTGCACATACATCCAACAGCATAGAGCGGCGATGCGCTCACCACCTGTCACGCTGAGCACAGGTGCAGTCGTTATTTGGTGAAAAGTGGACTATGGTAGAGGGCTACTTTTGCTGTCTTAAATGTATGTATGTATGTATGGAACACAAAGGAATGCTTTTAATTTTAACATTGTTGTTATGGCGCCAGACATTAGACAAGATGGTAGTAGCTATCCGCTGTATACTGTGTCCAATTCTATTTAAAATGCTACCCTATATCTTTGCAGAGAAAAGCGAAAGGCGCCAACCTGCTGCAACTGGTGTGCCAGGCCCTGGAGCTGGTCGAGGAGGACTACTTCGGGCTACTGCACCAGCAGCGCGGCGACCCCCGCGTCTGGGTCGACCTCAACCGGCGACTTTCGAAGACCTTTAGGAGTGAGTTTACTCCTTTTTGTGTAGTTTTTTATGCAAGCAGTTTGCACATTAAACCAGTTTTCAGCCCCCCTAGACTTAAATGTGAGCGCATGTTTTAGTCTATTTTGTGTCTAACCTTGTTACCTTCTATCTTCGTTACACAGTTTTGTAAAGACGTTTAAAAAAATCCTATATAATATTCTTTTGATTGTGTATCTGCAGACGAGCCGTGGGACGTGCGCCTGGCGGTGAAGTTCTACCCGCCGGAGCCGTCTGAGCTGCACGACGACGCCACGCGCTACCAGCTGTGCCTGGCCGTGCGGAGGGACCTGCTCGAAGGTATGATCATCACCATCATCATCAGGAGATGCTCGCCCAACAGCGATTTAGTTGCTAGTCCATAACTTACGTGCTGCTGGCATCCTACATGCTGAGTCAGTGTGTCTAAGTGGTAGGCCCTATATATTTTATCCGTAAGCCTGATATCCGGAATCTGATTCAATTCCCAGGTCGTAGAAGTCTGTTACGAATTTTCGATGCATCCTAGCTCGAGTTTCTCGGAATCGCTGATGCGTCTTCGATAATCTTGGTGATATTCCCATCAATTGAGGTGATGATTTGATTTCAATGACGAATGGTCAAGCGCTCAGCTCGATATCCGGAGGTCCCGGGTTAAATTCCTAGGTCGGAAAAAGTGTGTCTTCGGATTTTCGTTGCATGGTTCATGATCATCAACCAGCATTTGGCAAGCTTAATGATTCAACCAATACTCTTTATTTGTAGCGATGACTCACTGTAGGACATCCCCTCTCCTTAATTCACTAAGTTTATTTGTACTGGCACCTCGAGACCAACCGTTAGGTTATGCAAGAAGTGCCAGACGTCCCTGCGCCAGTAGAACACTCGCGCAGGAGACCACCAACGTTAGGTCTTGACGCCAAATTAGTGCCCGCCGCAGCGCGCTCTTCATTCGGTACTCATAAGACTAGTGTCTCGGGAGAGTATCCCCGTGAACACGTGTAGTTCACTGCCTATTGTCCAGATAGGTAACCGGAGCTGTCGAGCTCGCTCACTTCTCGTTGCACGAAGGTCACAACTCGCAGTTGCCACTGCTAGGGTCGTTGACTCTAAAGTCGACTCCCAAGTGTCCACCTTGGTAGCGGAGTAGTAAGCACACTTACTTCTCGGAACCCATCCGGGCGCCTAGCCAGTTCCCACGTCCTACGCGGCTGGCTGGACCGGAGACTACGGCATCTAGGAGGCCGTCTCTACTAGTAATCCAGACTAGTACCGGAGATGTCAACACCAATGTCCAATGAAAACCCTGGTGGTTTTCATTGGACATTGGTGTTGATATGCTGCCAACTATAAGGGAAACTCACGTTCCCCGCAGGACTTTTCGCTTCTGGCCCCACAGAGACCGCTACTAGGCCCCGCTCGCTGTGCACGAGTTTGGAAGTCCTGGCACACAATACCAGGACAAACGAACATTCCCAAGCTCTACAGCTAATCACATGCCACTACGAGTCCAACCCATGTCCGGATCCCGCCGGAGGCGCCTGGTTAAGGGCACGACCAACCGGACCCGTAGTTCCAGTTGCGATACCCTATCTATTGAGGTCGGTAGATAGGAACTGTACACTGACACCTGGACACTGTAGGACAGTATATACAGTATAGATTCTGTACTTTTAACGTGGGGTCTATCCCTACCTGCAGGCCGCCTCAGCTGTTCATCCATAACGTACGCGCTGCTAGCCTCCTACGTGCTGCAGGCTGAGCTGGGCGACCGCGCCGAGCCGCCGGGCACCCGCCTGCAGCAGCTGCGCGCCGCGCCGCTGCACGCGCTTACAGAAGATCTGGAGGAGCGGGCGGATGAGCTGTACGGGAAACACAAGTGGGTAGAGGCTTTTTTACATAACTAGGGATTACTTACGTTTAGAACTAGAGAGTGGCAGGGATAGGGCAGGGTGAGTCCCATACGCTCGACTTTCTGACGTCTAGTAAGACAAAAAGATGTCCCATAGGTCAATAAAAAGAAAGTCGTTTAATATTATAAATGTCATTGTCAACTGCTCCCGTGGTCCAGTAGCAAAATACGGCGAGGTTATTCCGCTGTATTCGATGGTCAACCTCCCCTAACATAAGAGGTGGAGGCCTACATAACCGCCATGAATTCTTAGATACCCGCAAAACGAAATTTACCTTTCATAAAAGGGGAATCTGTGTCAGCTGATGTTGTTCATCTCTCAACCTTCGTGACCACCTGTTCCGTCATCTGCCGTCTCCTAACCTTAACTTAAATGCGTCTTTAGATAACAGTCGTGACCGTGTATCTGCACGTCTCTCAACCTTAACACGCCCTTAAGATAACAGTCGTGATCGTCCCAACCTTAACTTATGGGCGTTTTAGATAACGTAACCATTTATCCGCAGAGGTCAGTCCCCCGCGCAGGCGGAGCTGAACTACCTGGAGAGCGCCAAGCGCCTGCCGCTGTACGGCGCCGAGCTGCACTGCGCGCGCGCGGCCGACGGCGGGGACATACTGCTGGCGGTTGGAGCTCAAGGCATCGCCGTCTACAGGGACGGGTGAGACAACATCAATAGACTATGAACGTCCCACTGCTGGGCACAGGCCTTCAAGCATGGAAAATTGGGCAATAGGTCAAACCCAGGATGGCCCAATGCGGGTTGGTGGGCTGCTCCTAGGAGCTGCATAACAATTGAAATCAGTACACTAGTCCGCACTTTTATGCTGATTTCCGTTTTTGCAGATTTTCTGCCTCAATACACAGTAATGACAAGTCTGATAGCTGTTCCTGTCCCAGAGAAGTCCAAAGATATTTTTTATTACACGTTCGAGCCCCCTCAAGCTCAGGGGCTCCGTATCATTGATACGGCTACTGATATACGGCGTTAACTACGCTCCTTTTGGTCATCCATCTAGTAACGCGACGAGCTCCTCAATCGAAAGTATTAGCTACTGCTAACAACAATTCAAGCTCCCCAATCCCCACAGCGTGGTGATGAACCGCTTCCCGTGGGCCAAGATCTCCAAGATCAGCTACAGCAAGCGGCAGTTCGCACTTCGCCTGCGCCCCGCCGAGTTCGACGCCTTCGAGACGCAGCTGCTGTTCCAGCTGCCCGCCACTCGTGCCTGCAAGAAGCTGTGGAGATGCAGCGTGGAACATCACATCTTCTTCAGGTTAGTACCGCCTTTGGTAAATTTTTTCCAGGTTAGTAACGCCTCTTTGGCCGATGATAGTGATACCTTCTTGGCAAGACTGAGTTCTTGTTCGACGTCTTCGAGATGCAGCTACTGTTTCAGCTGCCCGCCACTCGTCCCTGCAAGAAGCTGTGGCCATGCAACGTAAAGCATCACACCTTCTTCAGGTTAGTACTGCCTCTGCTACATCTTCTTCAGGTCTACCCTTGACTCGAGTCCTTTTTGGCAAGAATTTTTTATTTTTAACAGACTCTTAAGTAAATACGTCCGCCTGGCTAACTACTACCAGCGCCTTTTAAAAGCTGTGGCGATGCAGCGTAGAATACCACATCTTCTTCAGGTTAGTACCGCTTTTTTATATAAGGCTATGTTTTTCTGCCTTTTTTATACTATGTATGTTTGTATGTATTAATAAGAATATACTTAATGCTTCACAAAAACCATATAGTTACTTATTTACTTACGATAAAGTATTTTACAACAGTTACTAAAAGCGCGGTGAGCTAATAACGGGCAAGTAAAAAAAGAAGGACTCCGCGCCATACTTTTACAAGTGAAGCGACTTAAGGCTAGGTGTTAGTGAAAAATTAAAATAACACGTTTTTAGAATTACTTTTTGAAGTAGTAAACAATAAAATTAAAATCTGCGAAAATTATGAAATATTGTTGAGGCTTTATTCTGTGAAATACACCCGATGGAAACACGATTTTATAAAGTTGGCTCGATAGAATAAATTCACAAAGTTACATATTTTTGTGTCATTTTATGTTCTTTTCCAGGTTTTATTCTTAAAATAAGTGATTTGATATTAAGAGTAATTTACCAAAATGAAGCTCGTAAATAACTTGAGTTATTATAACCGATGGTTTTTTATTTATTACATCTATTAATTTTTAAAAATATAAAAAGCGATTTTTCGCGCCGCTTCGCTGTTATACCCGTCCCTTACCGTTGTACCGTCGAGAGAACGAGAGGGAAGCGCTCGAAATACCTCCTCTTAAGGCGAGTCACCGGTAAATGCGGGCAAAACTGTTTTGCTAGATCAAATGGTTTATGTTATTTACTATTAAATTACGCTCTTATAAAAAAAAAAATACACTTAAGGATATTGCCTAAAGAATGTGCAAATTTGTTACGCGATTAGATGTACTTTACTAGATTATAATGAATCCCGAAAACAGACCAAATAAAAGTCTAAAACGGAGGATTTCTTACATTTTTTTAAATTTTTCGAAATAAGTTTTACATGTAAATATTTATTTTAAAGTACTATAGAAAACCTGCTAATTCATTAAATCCTATATAGTCTATACAGGCAAAAAACCTATAAAAATCTACAAAACGCGCCTATTTGCGCCGCTTCTCTGTTATACCTGTCCCGTACCGTCGTACTTCGAGAGAGCGAGAGAGAAGCGCTCGAAAGGATTCGCCTTAAGGGGAGGTATTTCGAGCGCTTCTCTCTCGCTCTCTCGACGATACGACGGCAAGGGACGGGTATAAAAGCGAAGCAGCGCAAAAAATCGTGTTTTATATTTAAAAAAATTGATAGATTTAATAAATAAAAACAATCGGTTATAATCCCTCAAGTTATATAAGAACTTCATTTTGGTAAATGACTCATAATACCAAATCACTTATTTTAAAAATGAAACCTAGAAAATAAGATAAAATGACGAAAATATGTAACTTTGTGAATTTATTTTATGGAGCCAGCTTTATTAAATCGTGTTTCCATCGGGTGTATTCTATAGAATATAGCCTCAACAATATTTCATAATTGTCGCAGATTTTAATTTTTCTGTTTACTAATTCAAAAATGAATTCTAAGAACGTGTTATTTTAATTTTTCACTAACACTTCGCCTTAAGCTGATTGCTGGTGTATGCGCTGTCACGGGGACGGTTGACGTCACAATGACGGCGATCGGCTTACCTTTGTGAAAGGGTGTGCCGTACTACATAATAATACTGGCTTGGTACATCGCGTCAATTTAAATGTAAGTGTCGCGGAGTCCTTCTTTTTTACTCGTCCGTGGTGCTAAAGGTCGATTCACACATATCAGTAAATTCACGTCAACGTGTTCGCTCAGTCCAGTATCAGTGCTACAGTGTTGCGTAAGTGATTCAATACCATTGAGGTACAATATACTAGAGAAGACACCGAGAAGCAAGTTTGTGCTCAACTAAGGTGCTGCCGCAAGGTCCACAATCGCTTGAATCACGCGCAATCACTGTGGCGTTTGCAGCCCAAGTGCGGCCAGTAGGCCGCACTTGAACGGAACGCATCAGTGGTGAGCGGTGTCTTCTGTATACGTAGTAATAATAGCTCAATGTTCAATACACACATTTCAGTACCCAGTTTACGGGGCTTCAGTAAAAACGTGTCCGTCGTCAAGTATCGTGATTGTTGCTATGGCTCTGTTAAATACTACGGAGCTAGCAATGATAGCTATTGCTTCAGACGAAGAAGAATAATACTACGGAGCTAGCAATGTAAGCTATTAATTGCTTTATACGAAGAAGAATAGCAGCATCAACACTGACGGCGACTTGCATAACACTCACTAAATGTAATCATTTGTCTTTGTCATATTTATGTTTAAAACTGATAGAGACAAATGATCACTTAAACACATTTAAGTGTTATTCGTATTTAGTAAGTGTTGTGTTATGCATGTCGCTCTGAGAGTACTGTGTCGTCACTGACACTGACAAGTGGGGATGCGTTCAATAGAGAATATATGAAATATTTCGCACTGAGCCGGTACTGTGTCGGAACTGTGACTTCACTGTTATGTGTGAATTGACCTCAACCGATTGATTTTCTTTCGTCTAATGGGCCGTTTACATGTATTAAGTTGTCAAGTAGGTAACTAAATTTTAAGTTAATTTTAACTTAATTTTAAATTATTGATCGTTACACGTGTCTTACCTTTGTACTCTTTAGTTGACTATTCTTAACCATGAAAGTATACCATAAGTTATGTACTTCACCAAATACTTCACTAAATTGTTGCGTCCACACGTCACAACTAAATGACAATTTAGCAGAAAGCCGCGCCTACCGGGGAATGCATGCGGTGCGGGAAGGGCGGTTACTTATTCAAAAAATAGACTACATTCTATTCTACTTGTTCACTTGCCCACTAAATTGTTTACTTACCACATGTGACTAAAGAGCTTTTATGTGACTGATTACACGCAAGAATTAAGTTAAAATTAACTTAAATTTTAGTTACCTTCTTGACAACTTAATACGTTGTAAATGGCCCATAAGGGATGATTTATATTAGAGCGGGACGTGCACGGGGCGTGACGGGACGTGACACGGATCATGATTCATGCACGGTGTAATATGAACTGCTTCATACAAAATGTATGCAACGCCTCAAATCAGTGGCCCCGTGCACGTCCCGCTCTAATATAAATCATCCCTAAGGGTGCTTACATAAAGAAACAGGTTGCCGATACAGACAAATTTGTGCGGGTCGGTACCGATCGGTTCAGGCATAATGTTTCCATTGTTATCTTATGCACTCACTTATAAAGAAACAGGTTTAAACTTGCCGACTACCTGGGGCCCAAGTCTGCTAATTTACGAATGGCTCTTACTCATTTAAGGATACCAAATGTGTCAAACAATTACAATGCGATCCAATTGCGATTCAATTATGCCATTCGTAAATTAGCAGACTTGGGCCCCTGGACCGACCCATACGGGTTTGAGCGTCGTCCGACGAACTTGAAGACATGGTTGTCAATAAGAACAGATTTACCTACCTGTTTATTTATGCAAGTTAACCCTGAACCGATCGGTACCGACCCGCACAGATTTGTCCGGCAACCTGTTTCTTTATGTAAGCACCCTAGCAGTGTGTATGTTGGCGCAGACGCGAGGCGCCCGTGGCGGTGCGCGTAGTCCGCGGCTTCCCCGCGTTGGGCGCGCGCCGCCTCTCGTGCCGCCGCACGCTGCGCCAGATGCGCGACCCGGCATTCGCCACCGCCGCCGCGTGACGGAAAACAGCCCTTATCACCAACTAAATAGAGTCTAACTTACAACGCGCGACACACCGGCCCTTATGTGCTACTGCTTAGAGTCCGACGCGACCGGTCAACTAATAAGTACCAGACGAATGTAGACTACAACAGCACAGAATCTATGTTAGCTCAACAGACCCAAATCACTCCATGTATTACAGCATAGGGTCCACGTCACTACGCGATCGCTGTACCGACGACAGAAAAACCGTAGCTCATGCATCAGCAATCGATGACGCAACTCCACAACCCAAAGCTACGCGACTGTTCTACGAATACCACAGACAATTATTATAGCACGTATATAAAATGTCACAGAGTCTTTGTGAGCTCAGCAGATGCAAGCAGCAACCACCGCGTGAAAGCCCTTACGCACGAAACCATAGAGCCCAATTACAACGGGACCGATCGCACAACACCGCTGTCGCGTGACACCGTCAACAGACAAATTAGGGATAGTGACGAATTAAGGATTTTAAAAAAATTGACGAATAATTACAGAAACTGACCAGTTGCCGAAAGTGACTAATTAACGAAACTGTCGAGTAGATAACCGACTCAGGCCAAGGTACTGACTGATGAACCGATACCGCAGTCAATTATAGCACGTATGCAGAACGCTACAAAGTCTTTGTCAGCTCAGCAGACGCAGGCACCTGCCTTTATGTATAGCTTCATAGAGTCCATGACAATGTTACGACGCGACCGGTCAAACAATACCACACGAACATAGCTCCTACTCTAAACGCTACAGAGTCTTTGTTAGCTCAGATGCAAGCAGCGGTAATTGCTGCCCAAACCCTTATGCACCGCAGCATACAGCCCAAGTTACAATAACAGACGAATATATAACTATAAAACACGGCACAGTATTTGTCAACTCGGCAAACGCAAGCAGTGATGATGATGATGATGAAGAGATGCCGCAACACCACAGGCCGGCCTCTGGTTTTGCGGGTGTCCATGGGCGGCGGTGATTACTTTCCATCTGGTGACCCGCTTGCTCGTTTGCCTCCTTCTGCTATTAAAAAAAAACCCTATGCACCAAAGCATAGAATCAATATTACGGAAAACATAATAAAACCATTGTCATTATCACCCATCTGGAAATCGACGGTTGTAAAAGTTGTTTTCTAAGGACCCTTACCCTTGACCCTGACCCTTAAACCTTAGAAAAGCGAGCGCCACACGTTGAAATGAAACACTTTATACGGATCAAAGCTCGCGTTTAATTTACTACATTACATAGTTTTTCATTTATTTTATTTAAGTCCGTGGTCATAGGGAGACTGAGGTGTTGGTCGTCTCATAGTTATAAGTGAATTGCCTACCGTCAATCATTTTTATATTTAACCTGCGTTCAGGCACAAAACTCTTCTGTTTTGTGGATCAGTATAATATTACTTACTGTAATACTCTAATATTTGCAATCATTAAAATCCATTAAACAATAACATTATGCAAGAAAATCATTTTAAATTATACGAGTAGAATTCGAACCAAGAAAACCTAATTAGCATTGAATTTAGAAGCTATACATATTTTTCGGGTCACAAACAACGACTTACAAAGTCGTATAGTAAATATCATTATTTATCAAAACAAAATGTCATAAAATGTATTCTCAACTAATCACTTATACAATTTTCTTTGAAAAAGATTAGTGTAATACGTACACACATTGCCAAGCAGTTTTTATTGTACTTGGCAGATTTTGGTGTATCATAAAAGACAAGTTTATTTGGGTCTATTTAAGCCTTAAGTTTATATCACTTGCCATTTTAAATAAATTCCTATGTTTCTTAACGAAGCTGCAGATTTCGTATATGTACAATGATGGCAGTGGTAAGAGACCAAGATCTCGAAACATTGGTTTACAGGACTCGTCAGGGGGGACTCCGCATATGGCTCTGATGCATTTTTTCTGCGTAATAAATGCTCTATTTTTATCTGTACTATTTTTCCACATTATGATCACGTAGCGTAATATAGATTCTATAAGTGCATGGTAAGATGAAATCACAGTTTTTTTGTTAGTCATTTTCTTAATTTGGTTTATAGCGTATACGAACTTATTAACCCTACTACATAAATTATCTACATGCATTTTCCAATTCAAATCTTCATCAATGGTAACACCTAAAAACTTTGTTTGCGTAACTTCTTTAATTTTTGTGATGTCTAGATTATTTTATTTTATTTATTTTATTTTATTTTATTTTTGTAATGTCTAGATTATAATTGTATTTAGTGTGTTTGATTTATTAAATTGAATATAATTAGATTTATTTAAATTTATTTTTAGATTATCGAATTCAAGCCAATTAATTATATTTTATAAAGCTGTTAATGTCAAACTCATATTTTTTTTAGGGAGTTCATTTTGTTTATTGTAACAATTATCGATATGTCGTCCGCGTATAATATACATTTATGTTTTGTCGCTTGCAATATATCATTTATATACAATAGAAATAATATTGGCATCAGTATTGTACCCTGTGGGACACCACACTTGTTTTCCCTATAACTAGAATAATACGACAATAATTCATTTTCAACAACTCTGTCAATTACAACACATTGTTGCCGCCCTGTCAAGTACGAGGACACCCATTGCTGAGCGTGTCCTCATAGACTGACATTATCTAGCTTTTGTATTAAGATGTGACGTGCCACTTTGTCAAAAGCTTAAATCTATAAAAATACCGGTTGTGAACTTATTATTATTAATAAGATAAGACTTTAAACTATCGCGTTGCATTGCATCAAAACTGTTTTAACGGGACTAAACACGATTATTTTTGTAAGTAAGTACATATCTACTTACTGCTTGACGTTTCGGCCGCGATGCTGCGGCCGTGGTCACAAACGCGCAGCATCGCGGCCGAAACGTCAAGCAGTAAGTAGATATGTACTTACTTACAAAATTAATCGTGTTTAGTCCCGTTAAAACAGTTTATTATTATTAATATTAGTTAAAACTGTTTCGACTAGAGTATATATTGCCAAAGTAGTGGACTTTTGCTTTTGAAAACCAAATTGTGACTCATTAATATATGTTGTACAAAAATTAATTTCTTGTACATACACTTTTCAAATACCTCTGTTATAACAGGTACTTATCAAAGTAATTGGGCGGTAGTTATCGACATAACATTTTTAACCTTTTTTGTACAGTGGCTTTACAACAGATACAGGTATGAAAACTACAGGAAATAGTTTGCCGGTGGCGTCGTTTTGTGGTTGTGGCCCAGTGCCGGTGGCCCGTGTGCGGGGCCACGATATTTTTAGGTCTTGCAATGTGTTGTTATTGGGGCTGGGATTTGATCTATTTTACTATGTAATGTAGTAATTCAAAGCGAGTTTCGATTCGTAAAAAATGTTTCATTTTATAAGGTTGTAAAAGTTATTTAACTCTCAGGGCGGCGGCTACGGATAGCGAGGGACGTCTTTTTAGTTGAGTAAAAATATAATGTTGCTTTAATGTGTGTACTCTTAAGGTCTGTAAGTCATGTTAGAAACAATTATTATGTACGCAGAAGTTTAGTTAGATGAATAATTGACGAATAAAGCACCCAAGTGCCATTATGTGAGTTAACTAGTTGGTTAGGTTAAAAATACAATCAAATCTCTTTAACAGTATGTAAGCTCTTTCAATAGGTACCCGAGTTAAGCGACTTTTAAATTATTCTAGACACAAATTGAACTTGTTTTATTGACATTTTGTTTGGATCTATGAGAGTATGGAAGTAAAAAAAGTAGAGTCGAGCAAAAAAGCAATAACACAGAATAGAACAAAACTTTCCGTAGACTATCTCTTTATCGATACCATTCAGGCCATTTTCGACATTTGATTGAATTGTTGACTTATAATTAAGTATTCATGCTATTATATAGATAGCTGGGTTAATTTATATTGTACACCTACCGGTAAAAATATTTTTGAAAAACCTATTTGTATATGGTCCTAAGATGTTGGTCGTTTTATAATTAATTTGGAGGATTTATTTATAAACGTACCTATGTATATAAGGTGACTGCTAGAAACCGCAAAGAATTTCAAGGGCTGGTCAAGTCAAGTGACAAACATGACAAAAATTGTCTCAAGCAGGCTAACGTAGGTACTTATCGCCTTACTGAAAATGAAAAAAAAACACGAATTCCTTTTTTTGTCATGTTTAAAACACTTGACCTGACCAGCCTTTGAAGTTTCTTGCGGTTTCTAGCAGTCACCTTATATATTATAATGCTATATCTCTATAATTGTGACAAACACCATACCTACCCTTCAAATAACTTATTTTCTATCCAGTCAAACATGGTTGCCTGGAAAAAATTGCATTTTAGCGATAAGGCCGCCAATTGTATGTAGGTACTTTGTGTGTGTCTTTTTAATGTTCTGTGGTATATATTAAAGTGTATTTTATCTTAATTTGTGACTTGCTTGACCGTCAATTTATTGTAGTTTAATGTTTCCATATGAACACGGACCCAGCAAAAAATGTAAAAGCACACAGCTCAAATTGTAAGTAATTCAGACTTTACAAAATTGTTTATTTTTAAAGGAAATAATTATAAGATCATTGCGATGCGAAAGTCGAACAACCCTATCCTTTTAAAGTATCTTCTAATAGTTTTTGGTTATGTACTTGCTCTATTATGTTTATGGTTATGTACTTGCACTGTTATGTTTCCTGTGGGTATTTTTATGAGTGTTGGTTCAAAAGTAGGTAATAGGCATGAACTTAATACATACAACGGCCGATCACTCGCGATTAAAACTCGGGCCTAGCGTGAGGTACCTGTGCGTGGTTTTACATCTCTTTCTAAAGTTATGACCTTGTAGTTTTATTACGTGGGACAAATACGTATCATATAATCATTACGTTTTATACCTACGACATCTAGGTTACCCTTGTGAAACACATGACAGGGTTACCAGAGTCACTATATTAAATATTATTATAAAAGAAGGAATACAAGAAAAGTAACTAAAAATAATAACATGAATTAGCTAAAGAAAAAATGAGTTTAGTCCGTTAGTCGCCTTTTACGACACCAAAGGGAAGAAAAGGGTTGTTAGTATTATTTTAATAAGCCCATCGCCGGTCTATGCTGTTTACGACACCGAAGAGAAAAGAGGGGTTGGTAGTATTATTTTGATGAGCCCATCCCGGTCTATGCTGTTGGTTGTATGTGCAGTATTTAGTCCGTTAGTCGCCTTATACGACACCCAAGGGAAGAGAGGGGTTGGTATAAATTGGCTTAATGCTAAACGCGAAGCCATTAATTAAGGTATGATAATAACAACATCTGGAGTTGAATGATGCACAGTTCGGATTTAGGACTGGACTGTCTACAGAGGCTGCGATACTTTGCATGAAGCATACCGTCCGGTATTATACTGATAAGAAAACCCCAGTATATGCGTGTTTTCTAGACCTATCGAAGGCCTTCGATCTGGTGTCCTATGAGTTGTTGTGGAATAAAATGAGGGCTGATACGAGTCTCCCAGGGGAAATAGTCGATGTTTTAGACTATTGGTACAAAAACCAAACAAATGTTGTCCGATGGGCGGGAGAAGTATCTGATGAATATAGGCTCGGGTGTGGAGTGAGACAGGGAGGGTTAACCTCACCCCGCCTGTTTAATCTGTACGTGAATGGACTTATCGAGGAGCTCAGTGGCGCCGGTGTTGGCTGCTCCATTGACGGAAAGTTTATAAATAACCTCAGCTATGCAGACGACATGGTGCTGCTGGCCCCTTCGATAAGTGCCATTCAAAAACTTCTTGATATTTGTGAAAAGTATGCCGGCGCTCATGGACTCAAATACAATGCTAAAAAAAGTGAACTGCTGATGTTTAAGTCTAGGGGTCACAAGATCAAATCAGTACCTCAAGTCTTTCTTGATGGTACTGCATTAAAACAAGTGTCGCATTTCAAGTATTTGGGTCACTGGGTTACAGAGAACCTTACTGATAACGAGGATATCGATAGGGAGCGGAGGGCGTTGGCGGTAAGATGCAACATGCTGGCTCGCAGGTTTGCACGATGTACAGAACCCGTTAAGGTGACTTACTTACTTTTTAAGGCTTTTTGCCAGTCCTTCTATTCGTGTAACCTGTGGGTCAGCTTTACGCAGAAAACCATCAACGCCTTGCGTGTGCAGTACAACAACGCGTTTAGGGTGCTGTTGGGGCTGCCACGGTACTGCAGTGCATCAGCCATGTTTGCGGAGGCCCATACCGATGGATTTCATGCTATTCTTCGGAAAAGAGCAGCCTCGATGCTAAGACGTGTTCGTGGGAGCCCCAATGACATTCTGCGTGTTGTAGCTGATAGAGTAAACTGCCCTTTTATGATGCATTGGGTTCAGCTGCACGTGTAGATTATTTTTTTATTTTCATTTTTATTTTTTTAAATACTTAATTATTTTATTTTTTATTTTAATCGATTTAATTTAATTTAATTTTTTATTATGGTAAAAGGCTGGCATAATTGTATTTATTTGTATTTGTAATTTTATTTGTAATTATGTAATATTGTATTATTGTATTTCTACTCTGCTGTATGGACTTAATTATGTCTGAAATAAATGTTTGAATTGAATTGAAATAAAACATGGAAATGGAACCTGCAAACTCTTAGTTACTACCAACAGCTTTATTTTTATCGGTTGGCAAATAAAATAAAGGGATAAAAAGCCTGGCATGTGACCTCTAATTTGGCTCGTTTCCCACTATTCGTATTTTTAGCCGATATTAAGTATTAATGCTATAGAAATAAGGTGTATAAATAAGAAATAATGTAAAGTGCTCGCTTAAACCTCAGAAAACAATATAATAAGGTGTATTTGAGCAATATGTCATTTTGATAGTGCTCGGTCCTGATATATGTATGTATTAAGTCCACGGTAATAGGTACCTTTGGTCGTTCCAAAGCGAAAGATTCTAATGAAAAAAACGAAAGAACTGATTACCTTTGTAATGTTAATATTGATTGTTAGTGCCAAGAAAGAGAAATGGATTAACCACTGTTGAGTTTTATTTTTCCCTCCCTACCTCATTCCTGAATAAAGTGTGTGTTAAAAGTTAAAAGTGGTGTAATAACTATCTGAAGTATGAAGCAGAGGTTGCATAGCTAGAAAAACTACCGCTTCGTGTCTATTTCGATAGTAAATTGATAGACAAGTGTACCAGGACTTGGATAACGCTCACTCTATTAGATCACTTCCATAGAATATTTAAAGGATAGGTATGCTACGAAAGACCGAATGATGCACTTTAAAGTTTTAATGTTGCCAGTTAAAGTTTGCTACATAACGTATTGTTGGATACCTTTATTATTGAATTTTTTGCATTCACAATGCTAACTATATTGATATAAAATTCATTTATGTTTAAGCAATTACTACTTTATCGATTGTTAAATATTTGCAATTGTATTTCTTTCAACTGTGAGGGTAGACTTCACAGTGCCGTAATACCGCTGGCTTGCAGCCTAAATCACAAACTATTTAGATACTAGAAAAAATTCAACGAGTCTTCTGGGGTCTCGGTAGCTTAGCGATTAGAGCAGTGGACCGCCGCAATCCAAACGTCATGGGTTCGACTTCGAATCCCATTCGAGCTTTCCTTCGACTGGGTGTTTTTTCTAGTAAATATTTTATCCGGTATTGTTGGATATTGGATAATGTCTATTCCATACTTTCTTTCTATTCTAAAAGCGTTTAACGCCACTTGTCTAGGGGCTATGACTGTGCTACGGCCAATCAAGGTCGGCAAAGAATGTTTGTTATTGACAATTCTTTGAGCAAATAAAATCTAGTGTCACTCGAGTTTATTAGTTAAGAGAAAGAAAACCACTAACAATGTTGTCTTTCGAATTTAGCCATAATATAGATGATGACATCAGTACATACTACGACACATCACATAAGTAGGGACGTAATAGAGTTGCTCTACAGCTGATTTCAGTTTTTCTAGATTTTCTGTCTGCCTCTATAGGCAGTAATGACAAGTCAGATAGCTGTACCTGTCCCATAGAAGTCCTAAGATATTTTTTATCACACACGTTCGGTCCCCGTATCATTGATAGGTACGTCTATACTTACCTAGCGATGCAACAAGCATGCAATATCACTAACTTTTAGATCCTGAACACAACAGGCTTACAATCATTGTTGTTATTGCGATGAGCTAGAATCTACCACCACCACATTAAACGCTTGTCAGATCCAGTTTCCGTTGTGTCCCCGACTAACGGACTAAAGACGGCACATACATCCAACAGCATAGAGCGGTGATGTGTTCACCATCTGTCACGCTGAGCACATTTGCAGTCGCCATTTGGTGAAAAGTGGACAATGGCAGAGGACTGGTTTTGCGGTTCTCATTGCCTAGTCTCTGACTAACCCCTCGGGGATAATAGTCGTGATATTTCCCCTTCCTACATATTATAAATAAAGCTCGTTAGCCGGCTAGAGAGGAAGAGACTTGGGGGTTAAAGTTACTCGCGTCCGTAGGTTTACCCTTGAGATACCCTACACGTTGGCCCCTGGGTGGTTGTTGTTGTTCTGGAGCGTTGCTGGACCATTTACGTAGGTTCATGCCGGCACCTTTAAGCATTGAAGTGAGTTGATTACGTAATTCCTTTGTTTCTTTTATGCTAAAGTGGCCACTTAGAACATCGTCGACATAGAAGGACTTCTCCACTTCTTGAGAGCTAGAGGGAACTTTTCAGCATCATCTCTGGCGAGTTGCTTAAGTGTGCGCATTGCTAGATAAGGAGCAGCTTTTGTGCCGTATGTCACAGTCGTCATCTCGTATTCATGAATGGGATCGAGAAGATGGTCTCTCCAGATGATTCGCTGCAGGCGCTGACCTTCTTCCCTTATCCGGAACTGGCGAAACATCTTCTCGATGTATGCTGTCAGTACGTACGTATGTATATTGATGCCAGCGTAAGAGAAGAGCCATGATATCCTTTTGCAAGTTCGGCCCGCACTCCATGACGTTATTCAATCTGTAGCCCGTTGATGATTTGGCTGAGGCGTTAAACACAACACGGAGTTTAGTTGTAGTTGAATCTAAACGTAAAACGCCGTGATGAGGATGATAGAATGATAAATTATTTGATTGACGAGCTAAATTTCTATATTCTTTCACAAAGTCCTTATAGTCGTCTGCGAGTAACTTAAAAACAGCTTAAGCACAGATTTCATAAATAAATTTATGAATTCTGTGCTCAAGCTGTTTAAATTGACCTATAGCTTATTTTTTGATGTGCCAAAAAGGTCCTCGTACGACAGGTCGTAAGAACTGGTTGATCTTCTTTGGCGGCTTA
Source organism: Scoparia ambigualis (assembly GCA_963921215.1). Classification (NCBI taxonomy): domain Eukaryota; kingdom Metazoa; phylum Arthropoda; class Insecta; order Lepidoptera; family Crambidae; genus Scoparia; species Scoparia ambigualis. Next base: position 32,380,695 of record OY992514.1, read on the forward strand.
AAGTAAGTATTGATAGAAGCTCGCTTCAAGATGTGACCAATCTTGTCAGTGACGCCTTTCATATATGGAAGTACTGCAGGTTGGCGCTCGACTGTGGTTGGTTTTTTGCGTTTTTTGTGACGAAGCCGCGGTACTTGCAGTTTGTTATCCTGTAGTACATGCTTGACATGCTGAAGTTCAGCAGCCAGGTGTTGGGTGTCACAGATGCCGCGTGCTCTCTGAAACAAAGATTTCCCTACAGTAGCCAACTGTCTAGGATGGTGGTAAGAATCACCATTGAGGTACCTATCTGTATGGGTTACTTTACGAAACACAGTGTGGCTCAAACTATGGTCAGGATTCCTGATGATTAAAGTGTCCAAGAAAGCTAACTTGTTTTCTGCCTCTAACTCCATTGTGAACTGTATTTTAGGGTGTATGGAGTTAAGATGACTTAGAAAAGCAGATACTTTATCAGTTGGTAAGATAGTGAAAGTGTCATCTACGTACCGCTTATAGAACCTTGGGGTTACGGGTGATGTGCTTAGGGCCCGCTCCTCGAAGTCTTCCATGAAAATATCGGCGACAATGGGTGATACAGGGGACCCCATTCTCCCTGTGACCACGGACCCTGTAAAGGGTTCGAAACGTCAGGATAATATAAAAACTATGTAAATAGTAAATTAAACGCGAGTTAATCCGTAAAAAGTGTTTCATTTCAATTGTTTCGAGATATTATATTCGGGGTCTGCTAAGCTAATGTTTTGGAGATGCGGCCATGATTGCTTAATAAATGTAGAATTAGGTAAGTTGTTTATTACTTTTGAAATAACAAGTGCTTATGACGAGAAACCGTAGCTGCCATAAACTGATTGACATTGTAAGTTTACTATTCCTTTGCTTTGTTTTGCTCCGTGGCCTACGCCTCTTACGGTTGCATGATAACGTTGGCGCTCTGAACTTAACAATTGCGCTGCGTTTTTCGAAATCAACGAGATTTGGGAGCCTTGATCGAGACGAGCTCGTAGAATCACCTGAGAGCCATCAGATGCTGTAACCTTCAGCTGTAATATTGTGAGAAGAATCTCTTCGTCTTCACTGGCTACCTGATTAACGTTATGTTGTAAACTTGCCTTATTTGTTGTCAACGGCGTTACGGATTGCGAAATTAACGAGGTCGTTGCCTTTGTGCATGCATCGTGAATTAAAGTATTATGCATACCGTTACATTCTTTGCATCGCTTCACAGATAAACATTTGTTGCGATGTGCGTATATGCAATTACGACAAATGTTAAATTTTGTAATCGTCTTTAATTTTTGCTCTGAACTTAAATTAATGAATTCAGGACACTGATATTGTATGAAATTAAACTACCATATCAAGAACGCACCCACTGTATTTTTAAATATCTGTGACATCGGCTGTCAGTGTGACTTTTGCGTCGTGCGGACACGTGACAAATAATGATTTTGTAATTTTGATGTGGCGGCACATTTTTGGTTCGGCGGCCCGTAATAATTGGTAATTAAGTATTAACTGTGTTTAGAACATTAGTTTAATGTGGAACCAGGGCGGGCTAGCTAAAAACTAGCTATTTGATTGGAGTTGGACACGGAAACACGGCATGGCGTGACGGACGCGGTGCATATTTGCCTGGGTTTGAGAGCTCTTAGGGGTAGCCAAGGGTATTTAGGGCCTTATCACCATCAGCGCCATCAGGGGCGCAGTCCATCACCAGCGCGGTCACTTACTTACGGTTATTGCAGCTCCAACATAATCAGAGCGTATTATTAGCTATTCATCATTCATACCAGTTCTCGCATTTATTCCTCTCGCACTTTCATGCCTCATACTTCACAGCCATTCATCATCTTTTACCCTTTATCGCGTGGGACTCCCGTTTCCTACTTTGCCTATCTCTACTACTAACTTTACCATCATATATATACTAATTCTTATGCTAGGGGGAAAATAAGTTTTTCATGTGAGCTATATTTTGCTCAGGCCTACTCAATATTTTACTTTTATCTTAACTACTACAATTTACTTAGAACTATTACACATTTAACTTATTATCTTTATGCGTTATGCTACAATTTTATGTAATTACATATTTCGCCATCTTTTGGTCCTTATGCTAATTGGCTTATTGCTTAATATTTATTACACAATGAACTTATTCTAGTTTTAAATTACATTTTTGTATATTAATGTTTTTATATATTTTAGCGTTTTACAAACACTTAAATATACTTGAGTAAAATTTTAAACACTGAAAAAAAGGATGATGTGTACAAGAGTTTCGACTGTATTTGGGTCACAGGCACACGACGGGCTGTCCTTGCACTTAAAGCGATTTAAATACGCTGAGAACCCGCCATGACCTGTAAACACCTGTGTGGTGAGTTGTGTGGGGGTGATTTAGCGCATGATTTTGTAAGCGGCAGTGATGTCAGGGAAGACAAATTTAGTTAGTCACCTCGGACGATGGTCTCATCACGGATGAGTCGCTTGACTCAATGGCCACTCCTAGGTTACCTATGGATTGCATGAATGCACTCTGATGACGTATCATACAATCTTTTTAATTCAAATGCTGTTTGTTTTTGTACGTTGGGTTGGTCAAGAAAAACTTCTATTTGTTTTGAAAAAAGCACCTGAGGATTACAGCGATGGCTTAAGAGGTCCCATGCTGCATCGTAATTATCTGCTGAAATGTGTAGATGCTGAATTAGTCACTCGGCTTCTCCTCTCAGCTTTCCTTTGAGATGCTGTATTTTCTGCGCTTTCGTTAAGATGGTATTGTTGTGTATTGCTTCGCAGAACAAATCGTGGAAGGTTGGCCGTTGAGTGTATTTTCCTATGAAAAAAGATATTTCCAACTGAGGCGTGCTTTAATGTAAATGAACGGAGGATGATAGTTTCCTATTTAAAAATCTTTTTATCTTCTTAAATTCAGCTGCTATCTGGTCAAACTTTTCTTCATATACCTTATCTTCACCTTGCAAAAAGTTGTCTAACTGTAAATAAAAAATGTCGATAACACTCCATCTAGATTGAATATTATGGTGCTCGTCTTCTAACTCACACTTTTCAGTGATTTCTTCTGACATAACTCCTTGTACAAATCTATTAAAGGCTCTAAAATTTGATCTCTGTTGCGTCAACAGTTTATCTGTTTTCTCAGTCCACTGCGACGCTTTATTCTTCGATGTTGTTGGAGTCTCTGTTTCTAGTATAATATACAACTTATGCGAAGTGAGTGTTTATGGGTATGTTGGTAAATGTATGCTGTTTTTTTGTAAATTTTATTGACCACCAGATTCAGAGTACTTTTCGAGTGAACTATGGTTGTTTTCAAAGTCTCCCCAAAGGTTGTCTAATTACTCTAGTCTGGATTTTATGTATTCACTGGTTTTACGGATCTCAGCGTCCTTGCTAAAGTTAGCCTTTATTCGGTTTATATTCTCGAAGTTCTCAACTTGACGAGAAATTAAGGCGTCCATGATAATAAAAATGATCAATTAAATAGGCAAAAGTGAAAATAAAAGGAACGATCTTACTTGTTAGTGGTGAAAGCGGCTGTCAAACCAATGGCAGGCTGCTGATGCTAGATGCTGTATCTGGAAACTAGGATGCTCTCTCTTGATTTTGATCTTCTTGCAATAAGCCTCTCGGCCCGCTAAGATGACACCGCTAGTCTAGAACCGAATCCTGACTGACGAAACTGCTGGGCGGATGTGTAATCACTATACGCTAAATGTTCTTTGTACGTGTAATGAACGTTTGAACGAAAGTTAACTTCAAAAGTTCAGCACTAGTACCGGAACACTAGTCCCGCGTTTGATCAAACCGCGCTTAGATCAAAATGCTCGAAGGACCACAAAATGTGGGTCGTAAATTCTACACTTAGAATGCTATGCTAAAAGATGCTCAAATATGCTCTAAACGCTATGCTGGGGTCGCAAGTATTATAGGTAAATAAAAATCGACCGGTTTGAGTGACGATGAAAATAACACTATTTAATTTCACACAAATCCTACTAATATTTTATACGCGAATGTTTGTAAGTAAAAAATACTAAATGAATTTGGATGAAATTCGGCATAAAGATAGTTTATAACCTGGATTAACACATACGAGTAGGATACTTTTTATCCCGATATTCTCACCGCGAACGGCCGCTAGTATAATGCAGCGTATGCAAACGCATGCAAAGCAATTAAAATGAGGTTGTACGATTATCGCTCTTACATTGCGAAAGTCTCTTACTTGGCAAGATCGCAAATCAAAAGTTGCTGCGCCAACGAGCTCTAACTTAAAACACTTTTTAATAATAAAGAAAACATATCATGTGAGTAAAAAGAGACTAACAGACTAAAGACTAATACATCCGACAGCATAAAGTGGCGATGGGGTCACCATTACCGCCTTTCATGCTAAACACATGCACTGTTGTTATTCAGTCATCGTGTGCCGTGGACACTGGCAGTGCGCAGTAGGCTACTGCTTCTGCGGTCCTCATTGCGTAGTGTCAGAGCCCTTAGTTTAAAAAATACCGATGATCCGTTGCTTCGACGAACAAACACACTTTGACGTTTTTGTGACAGAGAACTGTCAATATAAAAACTAGAGATGGGCCGACTAGTCTGGGAGGCCGACTATTCGGCATCTTTGGTAGTCGGCGACTAGTCACCGACTAATCGGCAAATTATGCCGATTATGATAGGCACAAGATAAATAAGATACCTACTTAAAACCATTGTCCTAGAAGAGATAGACAGACAAGAACGTTCATACAATTTGTTCAAATTCGAGAATGAGAGACCTAAAGTTCGCTGCAGCCGCTGCGCTTAAACATTTTATGTCGTCTAATCAACATACAGACATCGCAGCGCCCGATCGCCGGTCGGTCAAAGAAAACGTAGTGTGTACCAAAATTGCGTCTATGTAGAAGCCGTGGCACAGAAATGTAAAATATCTTTTTTATTCCTCATACACGGAAAGTAGGTATGAAGTTGCCTGAGAAGCGGGTGGAAAGTAGTACATTTCCTCCCTAGGGAGAATCGTTTTTCTGACATGTGTAATTGTGACCAATTATGAAAATAATACTAACAACACATGTCTTCCCTTGGGTGTCGTAAAAGACGACTAGCGGATCAAAGACAGCACATACATACTACAGCATAGAGCGGCGATTGGCTCATCATAATAATACTATTAACCCCTTTCTTCCCTTGGGTGTTGTAAAAGGCGACTAACGGACTAAAGACTGCACTTACATCCAACAGCATAGAGCGGCAATGGGCTCATCAAAATAATACTATACCAACCCCACTCTTCTCTTCGGTGTCGTAAAAGGCGACTAACGGACTTAAGACTGCACATACATATATTATGTAAGTTTTTTTTTTTTTGTTATGTATTTTATTTTTATTTTATTTGTGCAGTTGTTTAATTTGTGTGCCAGTACTTATAGTATTAGTATTACCAAATTACATATTCTTTAATAATATATTTATAGGTCTAGGTAATTTTGTCTTTTTTTTTTGTTGCACTTTGTGTCACCCCTCTAACATTTTCTCGCACACTCTCTGGGTTGACTGGAAGAGATCTCTTTTAGAGATAAGTCCACCTTTGCATACAATGTCTCTTGTCACTTTTGTTAATGTGTTTCTGTGCAATAAAGGATATAATACAACCAACAGCGTAGAGCGGTGATGGGCTAATCCAATTAATACTACCAACCCCTTCTTCTCTTTGGTGTCGTAAAATGCGACTAACGACTGCACATGCATCCAACAGCATAGAGCGGTGATAGGCTTATCAAAATAATACTACCAACCCCTCTATTCTCTTCGGTGTCATAAAAGGCGATTAACGGACTAAAGACTGCACAAACATACAACAGCATAGAGCGGCGATGGGCTCATCAAAATAATACTACCAACCCCTTTCTTCCCTTGGGTGTCGTAAAAGGCGACTAACGGACTAAAGACATTCATTTGTTTTTACTTTCCATATTCGTAATGAACAGCACAGTGTTTACCTCGGGTGAAAGGTTTATTTACTCCCTCGAACTATTGGCGCCCTCGCTATGCTCGGGCGCCAAACCCCGTCTCGGGGATGATTAAGCTACTTTCACCCCTAGGGTAACAATGTACTATTTCTATACTATTATTACGATGTACTCGTAACTACCTAATAATGACCTTAATAATAATAACTTTCACTTACTTAACAACGGAATTGTAGTAAACGTCTAGGTGTACATTTTGATCAGAAATAAAGTATTATTGTCCCCGCTGCCACAGTATAAATATGAGCTTATATTTATACTGTGCCGCTGCGCAAGCGCCTAAGCCGTGTGAATGTCGAAGCCACACTAAAGCAAGGTGCCGAGTCGACTCCGCAGATGAGTCCAACATAGAGCGTGTTTGGAACGCTGCTTAAAACAAAAAAAATACGCAACATTTATAAGTTACTATACTTACATAAGGTATACACTATTATAATAAAATACCAAGTACTGTACAAGATTTAAATTTAGACAAGTTTAAGAATCATGTAAAATCTTGATTACTTAGGAAAGGAATATTTAGAAGACAAAACAGCCTGGTTATAAGTAACATTGACCTAGAAGTATAGACAAGAACGTTAATACAAACTATTTGTTAAAATTCTGGAATGAAAGACCTAAAGATCGCTGCAGCCGCTGCAGCGCCTAAACATTTATGTCGTCTAATCAACAGACAGACATTGCAGCGCCGTAGCGCCGGATCGGTCAAAGACAAAGAGATACGATGTGTATCAACAAGATGGCGTCCCAAATAGATTGTCAATAACCATAATTGAAAAAGTATCTTCTCTATTGTAATTATGGGAAGGTGTTTGCTTCATGTCGAACTATGTGCGGCGTCATGCAGGTAGGTGGCGCCGCCACATCACTCCCCCCCTGAGACCGGAGGTCGATTCAGTTGGTGTGCTCAGCAGTCAGGGCGTCAGTGCTTGCGAGTGCCAGTGAAGAGTGCTGCTGCAGGATGCCCCAGTCTACGGTGAGTCGAGACGGGTGGGGTGAAGGCGCGTTGCCAGTGATGCAGTGTGCTGCTCCTGTCTGCGGTGAGTCGAGACAGGTGATGACGGTGGGTCCGAGCTGCTGGTGTGCAAGCTGCCACGCCGGAGTGATGCGGCCGACATTGATGCACCGGTCGTGGGCTGCGGAGACCAGGTCGGGATGATGTCGTCGAGTGTGCCGAAGTTCCAGGAAGCGTCGTCCGATGCTGCGGTGGAACCTTGAGGGCTTGATTGCTGGCTTGCTGTGTGACTGCTGGCGAAGGTAGACTTGATGATGGATGAGGAGTGATGGATGGGCGCTGCGAGGCTGCGACGATGTTGTTGAAGGTGCTTCTGTGCTCCGTAGGGGTCACCAATTATGGGAAGGTGTTTGCTTCATGTCGAACTATGTGCGGCGTCATGCAGGTAGGTGGCGCCGCCACATAATAATACGATATAGGTAACTACATATTAATGACTTGAATAACAATTAATTTCACTTACTTGACAACTGAATTGTGGTAAACGTCGAAGGTGTACACTTTGAAAAGAAATAAATAATTATTTTCGCCGCTCCACACGCCCGAATGTCAAAGCCACACTAAAGCAAGGTGCCGAGTCGACTCCGCAGATGAGTTGAACATAGTGCGTGTTCGGAAGGGCCTATCTAGTGTAACGTATAAACGTATATATATCGCTGGGTTATAATAATATTTTACATTATTTTTTCTTAAGCCATTATCTTTATAACTGATTGTATAATTTGGTAACGACATGTTTTGTAAATGTCGTTACTTCTATATTATTTTAAAGCTGTGGAGTTTCTTGCGCCCGTTCTTCTCCACAGCTAAAAGACTTCCTGAATACGTTTTGCCCATCCATCCAAATAAATTTAGATGATTTAAAATGCTTATTTTAAGTTTATTGAATAAAGAAATTTTGAGTTTGAGTTTACAAGAATTTAGAAAGGCACAGCAAACAAAATTTTAACAAAATAAAAACCCGGCTCCAAAAAATTTTACTGAAATAAATGCACTAAAACGTAAAAAATAATTGCGTAGTTAAGTTTGTTCAATTTACTTGCAATATTAACCTTTATTTTACTCAATCTTATAATCTTAAAAAATATTTTTGGAGTCGGTGCCAGCCAATGTAAACATAAACATTAAAAGACATACTATATTATTGTTATATTAGCCCATATTTTCCCATTGCTGGGCAAAGGCCTCCCCCCCCCCCTCCCCTCTTCTAGTATTCGCGGTCTTTTGCGTGTGTTGGCCAATCCTTCGCGTAAGCATCAAGCTCATCTCTCCACCTCCGTCTGGGTCGGCCTTGCTGCCGTTTAACCCCATTGTCGTTTTTATTTATAAATATGTTTAATTAGCCTTTAACAGTTGTCGTGTTCATTGGTAAATAGATTTTATTTGGTATTGCTACATTGTCGTATTAAGCTGGCACCGACTCCAAAAATATTTTTTAAGATTATGAGATTGAGTAAAATAAAGGTTAATATTGCAAGTAAATTGAACAAACTAAACTACGCAATTATTTTTTACGTTTTAGTGCATTTATTTCAGTAAAATTTTTTGGAGTCGGTTTTTTATTTTGTTAAAATTTTTGTTTATTTCTCGCTTTTTAGTAAATCGATCCGATCTATATAACGAAAGCGAATATTGGTAAACCTACAAAACGTGCCACTTGTATGAGACAGCGCCGTAAAATGCGACAAGCGAAGAAACCGAGAAACGCCTATCACAAAGTAGGAAATCAACATCCAAAACAGACGGCAAGTTACCCGGATTTACTCGTGAACGCTGTATAGACCCCCTACGATGATGACTTGCGAGTTACTAGGGTTCACCGTTAGGCAAACTAGAGGGACGTTTTTGACTTGCTCCAGTCGTAGAACGTAGCCAAGTCACCATTGATCTGCTCAATCACTTCTGAGAGGTTCTCAGCCGAGGCCTGAGAGTAAATTTGTAATTCATCGGCATAAAGATGTTAAGAAGAATTTAGATAAGAAGTGACAGAATTAATAGTGTGAATAGTGTATTTTTTAATTCTTATAGAAGTATTTTATAAGGGGTGATAAAAAGTGGCATATGTTACTGTTTGTCCTTTAGCTATCTATATGCAAAATCAGGTCGATGCGCAAGTGAGAGACGGTCAAACAAACACACACGCTTTCGCATTTACAACATTAGTTATGATGGATTTATTGCCGAAGTGGATCTCATTTGACCTATGGCTGAAAATACCAAAACCGCTATAGGTATGCCATTACAATAAACAATATTTGAGAAGTTCCCTCAATTCCTCAAGGATCCCTCCATTAGAACTAAGTTCCGGTACCTGCCTTCTTTAGCTTCGTCATAGTCGCTTAACTATCTTAATCGAGATATCTTATCGCCACCCGTAAAATACTTATCAATGAGGAGTTCCAATGACATTCTGTGGTCTTCTTCATCAGTTCTACTTCATCAAATGATACTTTCTGAATGCAAATTCTTGACATATTGCTGAAAATACCAAAATCTCTATAGGTATACCTACAATATTTGAGGATTTTCCTCAATTCCTGAAGATTCCATCATCAGAACTGGATTTTGATAATAATGGGACCAATCTGGAAGTGTGTCCTTTCAAATAAAAAAAAAAATTTCTAAATCGGTGTATAAATGACTGAGTTCTGAGGTAACAAACATAAAAAAAACATACAACCGAATTGAGAACCTCCTCCTTTTTTGAAGTCGGTTAAAAAAACGAACAGTTGAAAATGTAATCAAAACTTGTCACAGCGTGGCACACCACACCAAACACCTAAACTATTTATTATTGAGTAGCACCGCCCTCCCGCCCGCAATGTATGCACTTGCAAAAGGAGCGATGGATGCTAAATAAGGCATGCAAACCGAAACCCGACACGTGTTTCGCGTGTTTTTTTTTGGAGTGTGAGTGCTGTCGGTCGCAGATGACCTTTACAGCGTTACCGGGCTTGTTTGTAGCGGCGAGAAATTTAAAGGTTCCTCAAGCCGTGATTGGTCGAAATTTCCCAGAGGGATTCCGGTGGGGGATGGCATCGCGCCGCAAGCGAGTCTCCGATCCCCCTCAGAGCCTCTGGGGATTCGAGCCGGTAGGGAGCAGCTAAACCCCGAGGGCGCCTCTAAGAGGCACGGCACCTCGGCTCGGGTTTACCGTGTCGTGGGCAATGATGTATAAAGTTTCTTTGGTCGTGGGGGGTACGCGACAATCAGGTACACTACGGATGTACCTGTTGTAGAGCGGGTGTGAACCGGGTCTACGCACTCTTGTTCTACGAGTGCGGTGTCTTGGTCCTAAACTAGTGTGCAAGTTTAGTGTGTCTGGGTGAGTTGAGTAGTATCGAGCTTGGGTGCGTTTGCAATCGTTATTGCATCATCGGGGCCGTCTAAGACGTGACGCGGAAACCGGCGGCGCGGTCCTATCGGGGGGCGAAAGCTGCCAACATCGTAGTTGGCAGCTCCCGCCACCAGAGGATTCGGATGAGAAAGCGCTTTGTCGAAGTACGCCTGAGAGGCGTCCTTCATAAAAGAACGAACGGTCGGAAGATCGAGATCGCGATGGAGATCTACATTGCGTAGGTACCACAGGGCGGCCGTGGCGCCTCGCATGAAACGGTTTTGAACGGTCTGCAACCGGTGCAGATTAGAGTTCGCGGCGTGAGCGAACACTACACTAGCATACGTCATGACGGGACGAATGCAGGCTTTGTAAATTGTCGTCTTATGTCTAAGGGTGAGATTTATAGAGCGTGCTTACGAGAAACTTTGACTTTACTTATGGCGAACTTAGCTCAGTGCATACTAAGTACGAGCTTTGATTTCGAATTGATAGTCATACAAAAGTTGAGACTAGGCTGAGCTTAGTGTTCCATTTCAAGCATAACCTTCTTAATTGTTCTTTAAACTTAAAAGAAAATAAAATGATTTAAAAAGTACTTTTAACTTGTACTAAATTTAATCATTAATTTGAATCATTAACAGTTATAAATTACAATATTTTCATAAACTTTATTAAAATAAGTCAAAAACTTTTTGTCGGTGTAGGCTAACATATTTTTTGAAACGGAACGCACTGGCCCCTCTGACAGTGACATGACAACTGCCGTCTGTCAAGTCAAATACATTGGCTTGGCGAAATCCAAAGGGAAACGCCACTGCACAAAAAGAAGAAGAAGAATACATTGGCTTTTGGGCGTTGTTTTTTACGATCCGTACGATCCATAACGAATGTTTAGTCAATTGTCTCGTATAATTAAATCAATTTGCTATGAAATACAATAACTATCCTTAAATTAAAATCAATTAATTGAAGAGATACTGTTTTGACAGAAAGATATCTTGTTTTGACAGAAAGATAACCCGTAAAATTTAAAAAGGCACGGAAACGCCGTAGAGCTGTTGACGTAGTGTGCTATTATTCACGTTCGGTTAATATCCTGAGTTTTTCGTAAGTCACCGATTTCGGTGACTTAACCTGTGCTAAGCCTGTGCTGAGCCAGCGTCGAAGCAAAACCTATAACATTCAGGGGCGGTAATTTAGTGTTAAAATAATCGTTTTTTCTTTTGTCCTCAAGTTCTTGTCTCAGAGTGGTTTCCACCTGTTTAATGTAACAATATAACTCATCAAATGTATTAAGAATACTATAACTCGGCTGAACTTCCGGGTCTTCTCTGAGCTTTTCAATCATAAGTTTATCTACAGTGTCTATATAATCTGACCGCATTTTATCGACAGATTGAGCCCTAGCCAGAATTTTTATGCGTGTTACGTCATCGGATACCCTAAGGCTGATTTCACAGTCACGCGTTTGGTCTGCGCCGGCCACACGCGCGGTTACAATTACACTAGATAAATGTTGTGTTAGTCACGCAGTTCAAACGCACCGTTCGTGAGACGCGCGCCGTCGTTTCATGTTCCTCGATACGGGGCGTCTGATGGACGAAGTTCGTGTAAGAAGAGGTTTTTGGGATGCCTCAGATGACATGCACAAGGATAGGGACGCGGAAGGTAGCGTACTTTCCAATTTGTAGAGTAAATTCGTCAAAAGATTTGGTTGAAAGGCGAAAATGTTTAATTAAAAAACCTGTAACTATCTTCTCGTAAATCGGAGAACGATGTTACGAAGGCGCCTCTTAGTAACCCTGTGGCGTGAAACGGATCAATTTGCAATCTTCTACGACGACGTCGCTGTTGCAATCTTTTCCATAAAAAATAATTAGTTAATCCTCTTAATCGGTTTGTCTCCATGATGACGATTATACACAACTGTACATTGTAAAGGAACGCGCGATACTAAAACTCGTTTCACAGCGGTCCGCCGGTCAAGCGCGCGCTGTTGAGACGCGCTGGCCAATGTTTGTTCCTAATAAGCATCCTGCATTATTAGGAACAAACATTGTTTTTTCTGTTCCGAAAAAGTTACATCCTGGAGTATTAGGAACAAACATTGTTTTTTCTGTTCCAAAAGTTATCATGACGTGGTCGTCACACGAACTTTGTGCGTCTTCACCGTGTTTACTTTTGTCTTTACCCATCGTGGAAAGTGAAATATTTATTAACTATGCACTATAAATATGTTCTTTGTAGCGAAACAGTTGAAAGCTAAGAATAATTATGACAGCGCGGTATTAAAAGTAATGGCGGGTAGGTAGGTATTTATCGCGTGAATGACAAAACTAATTTACAATTTATTTTGCGAAAATTTTACGTTAAACTAGAAGTATATGCACTGACTTAAAGAATGATTATAGTAATTGAGTTTTTAGAATTATTTTCTGTAAAATAATGTAATAGGTGAGCGATGAAGTTTGGTTTAATAGCAGTGCGTAAGCGTGGTTGAAAGAGAGTAAATTGCCTGAATAATAGTATTTATTGCGTATTATGTGAGTGAGTTGATGTGAGGGATTGAAAATTTAATGTAGGGTGGATTAGGATCGTAAGGACCAAACACTTGGAAGGGCGGGGACTAACCTCTATAGTCAGCACTCACACGATTTTGTAGATTCACATTAACACTATTACTATTCACGACACTGGGGCTTTTTTGGAAGCACAGTACTTGGGGTGATTACGGCTTAGATTATTTATTTAAGGTTTCAATAGTTTTATGCGCGCGCGGCCATTGATAGTTTGCACTGAGGTTAAGGTAGGGCGGGGAGGAAGTTGCCATGCAAAGCCCTGACAAACTACCCAGGTTTTAAGGCGCCAAGTAGTTTAAGATATATTGTATTCTTTATTCAATAAATAAATAAATAAATAAAATAAATAAAAAATGTAAAATGTAATGGATGCGTTTTATGTAGTGCGTTTTTGTGAAAATAAATAATTGAATTAAATATGTGACGATATTGGCGCAGCCACTAGCTATGTTTCTTAGGACTGTCCTTTTAGTTATTATGTTGGTTGGTGAAGGCAAAGTTATTTGTAATTGGCAGTGTTCTGTAAATCCACTCCAGTTAATGCCAAGTATTTTATGATTAGTTTGATCTGCACCTTCTATTTCAGAACTGTTGGACGTCCACGTGTGTAGTGGAAATCCTCCTTTTATTAAGAATTTAGTTAATTTTGTTTTCAGGTCTACGATATCTTCCAAAGAAGCTCTTCCTCCAAGAAAGTCATCTATAAAGAGGTCATGCAATAACATGTCTATGATGTCATCATCGAAATTCTCTTTCTCGTCTTCAGCTAGCTGCTTTAATGTTCTTATAGCGTGACTGGACTTCTTTTGCAGTCCTCATTGCCTAGTCTTTGACTAACCCTTCGAGGATAATAGTCGTTATATTTCTCCTTCCCTCATTACCCGGAGGTGTAGACAGAGACCACAGCGTCCCAATCGCTAGGTACGTTAAGCCTTAAATACAAGTTAGTTAACTATTTTTTTTAAATTTTATTGACGTCAATAACTGCCTGTAAAGGTTTACATTGAATAAATAATTTGACTTTGACTTTAATTAATTCAAATTATTATTATAACAGATGGTGGCTACTGCGTACTTAACTTAATGACGTGCGTGAGTGCGTTAACGGTTGCCATCTTTTATTTATCATAATCCTATAACCGTGTCGCGCAGCGGTCAAAGAATACTACCCCGTCTTTTCCCTTGGGTGTCGTAACAGGCGACTAACGGACTAAAGACTGCGCATACATCCATCGGCTTAGAGCGGCGATGGGCTCACCACCTGTCACGCTGAGCACATGTGCAGTCTTTGATTGGTGAGAAGTGTGCAATGGCAGAGGACTGCTTTTGCGGCCCTCATTGCCTAATCTCTAACTAACCTCTCGGGGTTAATAGTCTTAATTATATAAAAAAATAAAAAAATATATGAAAAATGCTTTATTACTTTCTGCATGACTTAGACTAAACAGAACTAGAACTAAAACATGTTATTAAATTATCCTACATCTAAGACTTATCTTGGTAGAAACAGGGGATTCCAAACAAGTCACAGCCTGATTCTTGGGATACCAATGATAATACAGTAACAGATTTTCAATTTTAAGTCTGTACATAATAAACAATATTTACATAAATATAAAAAAGGCAAAATTTTAACGAAAGAAGAAAAGTTTTTCTATTATATTAAATTTAATTAAGCGTGGCATGTGATCAGTGTGCTTGTGAACAAGGTGTGAACAATGAAGTGACGGTCATCATACTCTAAAAAGGTAAAATTGCTTCTGTTGCTGTGTAGTCTAGTGTGTGTAACCAAGTAAACAATGTGATCTTTGCCTGTCGCAGTGTAGACAGTTTTATGTCACAGAATTTTAGAATACGGTTATATATTATATAATGCTGGAAATGAATAAGCCGAATTCTTCCAAAACTCGATTTCACTTCAGGGGTTGGAACTTTAAAAACTCGTTAAACGTAAAACGTTTCTGGAGTAAAATTGCGTAATCTTTAGTTTTGAGGAGTTGTGTGTGTGAACTTAGACACGCTCTAGCATAGGACAGTTGCCGGACACGTAGAACCTGAGCCTCCGTATACAAGGTAGAAAAACGGAAAGGTTTTTTAAGCATTACTTTAAGGACTGCTCGTTGAGCTCTTTCTAGTACGATTGGGTGAGTTTTTGCTGCACAGCCCCAAATCCCAATCCAATAACTTAGAAGTGATTGACAAATAGCCACGTACACTGTCTTTAAAATGCCAGAGCTACATACTCGTACATCTCGAAGCTTCTTCATGACTCTTATGATCTTGCGAATACAAGTGGCTATTTGAGACTTAAAGTTGAGTTTTTCATCAAGTACTACTCCCAGATATCTTAAATCCTTGATTTGTTGGACGAGTTCACAACTACATTGACTATATATAGTATCACTGGACTCATAGTTGCAAACATGTATCTTAATGCCCTCCTTAAGAGGTGGACATGTGGAAGCCGTCTTATTGAAGCAGATGAATTTAGTTTTCTTAGTGTTCAATTTCAGCAGATTCTCTTGAAGCCATTTGTGTATAGTGGACATACCTCGCTCAGCAGACTGAAAAGTTTCTTCCCAGCCCTTACCAGCTAACAAAATAGCAGTGTCGTCCGCGTAGCAAATCATTTCCGCATATGGAATGTTCAGGGAGTGAATGTCATTCATGTATACAATGAAGAGTGTTGGACCGAGAATGCTCCCCTGAGGGACACCATAGGTGATTTTATGTACGCTACTTGTGCTCGAACCCACTTTGACAAGTTTTTCTCTTGAAATTAAGTAACTGCGGTACCAAGCAAGGGCCTCTCCACGGATTCCCAAAAATTCCAGCTTATGGAGTAATATGGGGACGGACACCGTGTCAAAGGCTTTGTCGCGGTCAAGAAATACCCCAATGCAGTTTTATTTTCTCGAGGGTAGAGGAAATGAGGTCGACTAACAAAGAGACAGCGTCTTCAGAGGCCAAGGCCCTCCAGAAACGATACGAGTCGTTTGTTAACAAGTTTCTCTAAAATCTTAGAAAACACGCTCAGAGAGGTTGGGCGGCACCCAAGTAACACAGTCATACTGAATAAAAATTGATTAAGAGCACTCATCGAGAGCATAAGCTGAATACTAAGCTGAATAACGTCTGGGTACCGTCTATTCAGCTGTTATTCAAGCAAAAAGGGCCCCAATTTTGAATGCTTAACGCTGAACAACATCTGAGTAACAATTGAGTAGGAGCTTATTACCGTTTTCATTAGCTTAACCTCCGACGGACGGGTAGGTATTTATTTGTATGACTGTATGACTGTATGTAACAAACAACGCAAATAAAACATTTTATCGCAACGTTAATTTTATTTTCTTGTATTGCGATAGTTACCTTCTGCTAATAAAAAAACCATTTCAGAAATGAAATTTTCTGTATACTTAGATTTTTAGATCTTTCAGTTTTCCAATCCCAAATCTGTTATATTTTTTTTGGAGACGGAACCCTCATCATTAAAGGGCAAAAAATTGGGACCTGGTTCAGTTTTGTTTAAACTATTTTCACAAATCCTGTCATGATCATTACTGCTGATGACACTTGGACAATTACTACTGCTGATATTTAAATATTCTTTTAACAATTTTCTTTCGATATGACCGGTTCTTTACGCTTTTGCCACGACTTTCGATCCATGATTCAAACAACGCATGAAATAAATACGTACAATAATATTCTAATTGCTGTTATTAAGCTATGGGCGCTATATCAATACAAATGTGGTCTTTAATTTGAATAAGTTAGTTGAAACTCTTTATTATAGTGAAATAAGCTTATTAAAAAAACAAATAATATTGTTTATTCAGCAGCTGAATAATTAGTAAAACATAGAATCTTATACAGTTTAAAGATAAAGTAAAAACAATTATTCAGTATCAAGCTGTATACCAAAATTATGTAAACAATATTATTCAGAAGGTGATACTTTATTTAGCAATTAGCTGTTTCAAACGCTACAAGCTTAGTACTGCTTTAATAATAGCAGTATAGATTATTGTTAATCAGATAAATTCTGCCGAAGGCACTGTATTTCAGATTTAAGCCACCTGGAATGCGTAATGCTTAATAACGTCTGTCTAATAATCTTACGGAGGTTGGTTATTAAGCGTAAAGAAGAAAAGGACAAAAATACAGAATTTATTAAGTGTTAAGTATATTAAGAGTCCGTACTCAACCATATTCAGTATATGGCTATTCCCAAAGCTCTTACACAAACCATATTCATCTTGGAACCGTTAAAAGTTCTAAGTGTGTACTGTTATCTTGCTTATGTGTTACTTGGGTAGTTACTGGGACAGACCTTGGTCCCATCGTTGTGAATAGGGGTCACAGCCGCAATTTTCCAGGCACCAGGAAAACGCTCAAATTAAAAATGTGTGGTAAGGGCATGACTAGGTTGTCTCTAATTGACTTGACTAACTGGTTACTAATTCCGTCAAGGCCAGGAGCACTGTTGTTTTTAAGATGTCTAATAATTAAATCCACTCCCTCAGGGTCAGTGGGGGACAGAAAAAAATATGTTGTGGGTGCATTAATGGTGCCAATCGATGCGGCTAGGGACTGTTCGGAGGAATCAATTTCTTTTAAAATTTTGTTTGCAAGATTCTCACCCACAGTTGCGAAGAATTCATTGGAGATGCGTAACGAATCAGATGGATCGTCGGTCAAAGATAACAGCTCCCTTGCCTGATTAGATTTTTTAAATTGACTTCCACAGGCCTTTCGTCGTGTTTTTGTTAGACTCAACTTCAAGCCTTTCGTGTTGGATTTTAAGTTTCCGGATGAGGCCGATGTATAAGTTTCGGTATATAAAATAAGAGAGTTTTAGAATTTCATCTGTTGGGTGCTCCCGGACAAGTTTATGTAGATGATCACGGTGACGAGCACATCGAAGCAGGCCCGTGGTCATCCAACGTTTGATGGTAAATTTACACCTGCTAACGCGCACAGTTTGGGTGTTATTGTCGATGGCATCATTGAAAACTTTTAGAAAAATTGTAGTAGCTTCATTAACGTCTGTTAAGTTTGTGATACCTGACCAGTCAA
Organism: Scoparia ambigualis; assembly: GCA_963921215.1. NCBI lineage: Eukaryota > Metazoa > Arthropoda > Insecta > Lepidoptera > Crambidae > Scoparia > Scoparia ambigualis. The sequence continues at coordinate 32,398,773 of OY992514.1, forward strand.
CCCCGCTTAGCTCTTTAGAGACTTCCTCAAAGTTGATTTTGTTCCTCGTTCTCGAGAGCGTTGAGCTGTTATTTTTTGTTTTTAATTGCTAGTCCCACTATTGTATTACTGTGATCGGTAAAGTTTGTATCGCAGACTAGACCCAGAACAAGGAGACTAGTATTGAGAAGTATGTGATTCAGGCAAGCGTCCATTCTTGTTGGTATCGTGATAGCGGGTCGAAGATTATGTCCAGCGGTCATGCAAAGATATTCAGAAGGATCGTTTTGAGGGCACCCAGAACTAAGAATGTCGATGTTTATATCCCCGGCAACAATAACTGGAGATTTGTTCTTTAAATCAGAGAGTATTAGGTCCAAAGATTGCAAAAAGTTTGTGACATCACAGAATGAGAGAGAACGATATATCCCTACTATAGAAATAATTTCAGGGATTATCAGCAATAAACCGCAGGCCTCCACGAGGTCGGTTTCCGAGACCAGAACATTCCATTGATCCTTTACATATGCCACCATACCGCCGTTTTGGTAAATATAATTTTTCGAGGAAAACTGAGTAACCAGCTTTGTTGTCAATAATTATTGTGTCATTTAACCAAAAAATATGTACCTACTTATGTATGTATAAGGAAGTTAAACCATTTCCCACCGCGCAGGCTCAATGCGTGTTGGTGGGTTTTTAACTACTTGGCAGTAGTTAAAAAACCAACTCTTACGACAAGAACCGGGACTAACGGCCTTCTGGAGCACGGAGGAGAGTATCTCGAGATGTTCTTAATATTGATCACCCATCCATGTGATATGTGTGTGTAGTGTGAGTTTATGACGGATAGCGTACATCAGTGCAACCAGCTTTGGCAAGGAGGTTTTATGCCATAGTATAAATAAACGCTAAGACAGTTGAACACCCCCCACCGAAATCATCAGGAGGCTTTCTAGTATAAGAAGCTAAATTGAAAAAAATAATACTAATATAAGTAAACGTTACCTACTAACATGAGCTCAATGTCACGACATGAGTCATAAATGAATAAGGAAAATTAGTTAAGAAAAGGTAAAAGACTCAGCTATTGTAGCTGGTATTTGAAAGACATGTTCTTTAGAACGTAGAGTTACTTTTCGAACAATGCCATTTAAACCAGGATGAAAATTTTCCATCCTTGTAAGTGGCCTTGTAAGTTGCAAGGATGGGATTGATTGTCTTTAACCAAAACTAAATCTCCGACCTTCAAATTAGGTGAAGAAGTGAAGCATTTTGCTCTTTGATGAAGTGATTTTAAGTAATCATAAGTCCAGTTTTTCCAAAACAGTTCCGAACAATGATGTAAATATTGCCAACGTGACAAATGGTAAAAAGAAACTACCTTTATAATGTATTCTAGTACAGCAGTCATACTCTTACCTACAAGAAAATGCAAATCTCTCATTTTAAATTGTAGTAACGGAGGGTTACATTTGAAACAGATTTTACATATTATTGAAAGTATTGAACGAATAATGCTATATACGAGCGAATAATGTCCAATAATTTGGATAAATAATATTCTCTAAGGGTTGTGGTCCAGTAAACAAATATATTTTATATGAACACTCTATTAAAAGAATTTTAAACCTACTTTTCTTAGGTAGCAATAGTGCATGTTTAGCATTAAAAGATAAATCAGAGTGACTGATACGACCCCCCACCCTAAAGAAGTCGCGACCGTCTAGGAAAGGAGACCTTTTTCCTATCGAAGGAATATAATATGTAGTGCCTTTTGGAGACTTGTTATTACTTTTTCGAAATATAGGCATTGGTTTAGTTTTAGTAAACAATCATGCGATTCATTTAACACATATACCATTAAAATGGAATTATTTTTAATAATTACTACACTTTTATTATGGTGATACAGAATTAAAATTCGAGCAGTTATTCTTTGCTGTTTAGTAAATGACGAAAACTGGTTGAAGAGTCTATCGCAGAACTCACTCTTGGTTTGTGGATATTGTGCTGTGTGTAAAGCACCACGAGATCTAATGTCTGATATAGTTTTTGACTTTAACATTATGCCACGACTGAGGCAATTTAAAATAAGTTCTTTGTGTAACACGGTTACATAAGAAAGTTTTAAGCTTGTGAGCTTCAGTTGTTAAGTTGACTAACTCATCTTGCAACGTGCAATTTAGTGAGAACGTCACACATGAGCACAAAATGATACGTTCACGAATTACGCACGCAGGTAAAAGAAAACGTTCGCGTAATAGTGTACGTATGTCGCGGTATAAATACATAGGCGATACATTCGTGCTATTTTTTGCCGACCCATCAAAAACTACGCGTAAAGAAGTCGACGTACTGCTCGAGCGTAGTACACTGTGATGCGGAATCAAGTATTTACTCGGCTCACTACCCGTATACAATTCCATGTGACCAAGCCTTTCGTATTGTAGCATGAAGTCATTATAAGTTTGCTGTAGCCCGGGAGTGCGAGCGAGCTTGCGTTCCGTTGTCAACAACCTACGCACTGCAGCAGTCCGCGAGTCACCAAGCGGAGGCGACTCTGGCACAAACAACAGCGGTATATCTGCTTATAAATATATTCTCGGCCAACTGATCGAGTGGGCTCAGTACAGGTTTACTCGGCAGTTCCTCAACTTTCCAAAAATTACGTAACGTTATGTCAATACTTGTTCTAAAGACAAATGGAAATTTTGTGAAGTTAATTGGTTGTCGTAGTATAATTTTCCGCTGACAACAAAATCAAAAACAGTTTCATTGATATTTGTAATGTTTAATTTTAAATTAATTGGTTTGTCTTTAATTAATTTTCCCCGTGTGGTGCCGGGTCAGAATTGCACCACCCCCTCTCCTGTATCTTAGCGGGTGTCGTAAGAGGCGACTAAAGGGATTTTGCTGGTGGGAGAGCTTTGCTCGTCCGGCGCTACCACCATGCGGAATCGTAAAACCCGCCAAGTGTTAGGTACTCAACACAGGACGCGTTCCGGGTTCAGAGCCGTTATACCGAAGCTTGGGGGAGGTGCGGTGGCGGCAGAGTCAAGGTCCGGTGGGAGTCTTTGTGGACGCATTGTTCAGTTGACGTGGGTCAATTCGCCGGCCAGGGAGACCCGTAGAAACGGTGGTGCCGCTGGCCGCCCGCGGAATAGTACAGGAGCCCAACTAGGGCTAACCACCCTAGGAGGCTGCTCCACCAGGTCGTGCATAATCCCGAAGTGGCTCGTCGTGCCGGTTGGTGACCGAATTGATGGGACTCGGCGACTACTTTCGGGGGGGTACGGGGGCCCTTCCGTCCGGCGGGTCGATTAACGTCTTACTGAACAACTACAAGCACCAGTTCATGTTAGTCTCCCACACTTTGTCTTTTCCCCCTTGCCACCACAGCATCTCCTCTTACTCACGCCTTCATCCAACCACCATGTCAGTGTCTAAAAACAATGCAGGTCAGACAGCGGCATCCCATTTCCCCACCACCAAGTCGCTTTTTGAGGTGGAGTTCGCTAACATCCGTGGACTCCATTCAAACCTCAACGCCGTCCACCAACACCTTGAGACGGCCCGGCCTGCATTGCTCTTTCTGACGGAGACACAGATCCGCCGTCCTGTCGACATTGCATATCTGCACTACCCCGGCTACGTGCTTGAGGAATGCTTCCTCGCGAAAGCCGGAGTATGCCTTTTCGTCAGGACGGACGTTTGCTGTCGACGTTTGCGCTGCTTGGAAGACTCCTCCTTCCCCATCCTATGGGTACACGTGGATCTTGGTTCCGAGAGCCATGTCTACGCTTGCCTGTACCGGTCCCACTCCGGAGACCACGAGACAACTCGGCTATTCGATTACCTGAGCCAAGCAGTTGATCACGCAGGCCGAACTGCCCACGCATTCGCTCTCTTGCATGATCTGACTCAACTGGTTCTCCAGCCCATCAGGATTCCAGATATATCTGGTCAAGCGCCTTCCCTGCTAGACTTACTGGTGACGAGTCGACCAGCCGGGTACAGAGTGTCGATAAGTGCTCCGTTGGGCACTTCTAACCATTGCCTGGTTGGTGCCACCGTACTGCCTTACTACTACCGTACGCCGTAAAAACTCTCCCTCAGTGGAGTCTAAACGGCGTTTATGGCACTACTCGTCGGCAGATTGGGATGGTATGCGCGACTATTTTGCGTCCATCCCGTGGGGCCAGCGCTGCTTTGTGGGTAGGGACCCATCGGAGAGTGCCTCTGCTGCCGCTGACGAGGTCATGTTGGGGATGGAATATTACATTCCCTACACTGATGTCGTCAGCAGAAGTAAGGCGCGCTCTTGGTTCAATCGCGAATGCGCCAAAGCTGTTGAACTTAAACAGGCGGCGTATCGCGCTTGGACCAAGGCTCGCACGCTCAACGATCGCAACATCTCTTCCCTCAAGGTAGTCTTCAACAAGGCTACCAAAGTCTGCAAGAGAGCTTTCTCGAGAGCGAATGCCCAGCGCTTGCCGCACCCAATGGGTAGCCGAAGTTATTGGCGACTGGCCAAAGCGGTGCAAGCCAACTTTTGCGCGCCTTCTCTGCCCCCACTGCGGTACCTTGATGGCTTGTTGGCCCATCAGCCGCTAGACAAGGCTAACCTCTTAGCGAAGCTCTTTGCGGCGAATTCGCGTGTCGATGACTGCGGCGCGGAACCACCTACCATCTCTCACTGTGGTTCCTCAATGCCTCACATCCAAATCAGACAACGTGACGTCCGTGCCGTGCTGCAGTCACTTGATGTGCGGAAGGCTAGCGGTCCTGACGGTATACCGACAGTCGTCCTTAAAAAATGTGCTCCCGAGTTGTCTCCAGTACTGACACGCCTATACCACCTCTCGTACTCTACTGGAATTGTGCCAGAGGCTTAGAGAAAGGCGAACGTCCAGCCGGTCCCCAAAAAAGGGGATAGGTCCGACCCAGCCAACTATCGACCTATTGCTGTCACCTCTGTCCTTTGCAAGGTTTTTGAGCGAATCATAAACAGGCAACTCATTTGCTACCTAGAAGATCACTCCCTGATTCATGATCGACAATACGGGTTCAGACCAAAACGATCAACGGGTGATCTCCTGGCGTTTATAACACACCTGTGGGTTTAAGCAATGGACAAGCACGGAGAAGCACTGACTGTTAGCCTAGACATCTCCAAGGCTTTCGATCGAGTTTGGCATCGTTCGCTTCTCTCCAAGCTTTCGTTATATGGCTTGCCACCTCGCCTATGCGATTGGGTCGCCGGGTTCCGCATGAGCGCAGCATTCGCGTACTCTGCGAAAGCAGTGCCTCACAGTTTCTGCAGGTGAACGCATATCAATGATATATTATCCTTGGGTAACATTCATTGCTATGCAGACGACAATACAGTACATCGGCGTTAATTGGGTCACACTGCGGCAAAGCAGGCTGATGTAGTGGAGTCGAGACGGAAGATTGTCATTGAGCTGGACGAGGAGTTAGACCGCATTTATAAATGGGGCTCTGATAACCTGGTCCAGTTGAATGCCAAAAAAACACAGGTCTGCGCTGTCACTGCTAAAAAGTCTGCATTTCTTCCCCAACCCTCCTTCCAGAGCAACCTATTACCCATCCAGACTGGTCTCAGTCTCTTAAGTATGGACATACACAACGACCTCAACCCGAAGAGCTATATTGAGAGCATTATAACCACAGCCTCACGTAAACTCGGAATCCTGAACAAGGTGAAGCGGTTCTTCACGCCGGAGCAACGTTGTCTTTTGTATAAGACTCAGGTGCGCTCCTGCGTGGAGTATTGCTCTCATCTTTGGGACGGATCCGCCAAGTACTTGCTCGAAGCTCTTGACAGGTTGCAAAGACGAGCTGTCCGTATTATCGGTAACGATGACGTTACGATCAGTCTGGAGCCGTTACAGCTACGTAGGGACATTGCTTCCCTTAGTGCTTTCTACCGCCCTTACCACGGTGAATGCTCCGAGGAGCTCTTTGACCTTATCCCTTCCTCTCCTTTGCTTTCCAGATCGACGCATGCAGGTCTTAGAAGCCACCCTCATACCGTGCTGACCATCAAGACACGTACCAAAAAGTTTGGACAATCGTTATTTTGCCGAACTGCCCGTATGTGGAATGCGCTTCCCGCACACGTGTTTCCTTCCTCTTTCTCTCCCGGGTTAATTAAGCGGGGCGTGAAAAAGCATTTATGCAGGCCGCCATAGTGTGAGCGTTCGGCATAGCGTGGTAGCGCTGTGATGAACGCTTTCACTTCTTTGGCTTCACTGGCTGCTTTTCATCAGGCAGAGTGAGGCCATTATGGCGTGCCACAATATTAAAAAAAATTCTGGCACAATATCATTACCTAAAAAAATGTCTACAGACGACCTTTTGTAAAACCAAGTATCAGCTAAATCAAAACATTGATATTCACTGACAACTTTATTTAGAAAGGAAACATTAGGCGTTTCTGACGATACCTTAGCAACAACCTTGATTTCACACGTTACAATACCATAATTTTTTACTAAGTCGCTACCTAGCTCTGCTACGGTGAACGGACACTTATTACGGTTTAAGCCCAAACGTTGAGCACAATCTAAAGTTATAAAAGAACTCTGCGCGCCAGAATCAAGAACAGCATGGCAGTCTTGATACTAACCAGTAACATTCATCAAACACTAAACCATAAAGAAACAAAGTATGCAATGCTGCCACTAACACCACGTCTACCATGAAGTGCTACATATGTAAACTCAAACTAAAACTCAAAATTTATTTATTCAATAAACTCTAAATAAGCATTTTGAATCGTTTAAATTTATTTGGATGGATGGGGGTGCCCATCCATCCAAATACCCAATGCCCACCCACTCCACCCTTTCAGGAAGTATTTTAGCTGTGGAGAAGAACGGTTGCAAGATTCTCCACAGATTTATAATAATATAGAAGTAACGACATTTACAAAACAATATGTCGTTACCAAATTACACAATATACAAATTACTAATATGTTATGCTCGTACATGCACTATGTCCATACATATTTGTCATTTACATAATCTTCCACTTTACGAGATAATAACTTTTACTCATGAGGGTTTTTTTAACATGTATGTAAAGGCTTTAAATGTATGTAAAGGCGTTTAAGTAATATTTAGTGAAAGTTTGTTAAAAAGCGTTTCACATTTACCCAAGAAAGAGCCACCTGTTTTATGAAGTCTAAAACTAGGGACGGCAAGCTTATTTTTCCTACGAGTGTTTAAGTTATGAAGATCACAATTTTTAACAAATGTCTTTTCATACTTCTTGGCATACATAAGATTTTCAAAAATAAACTGTGATGCAATAGTTAATATATCAATTTTTTTTAATTCTTTGAGTGAGTCTCTAGATTTCAGGTTGTATATGGCGCGGACTGCCATTTTCTGTAGAATAAGTACATCGTCAATATTAACAGTAAGCCATAAGACATCACACTATGGAAATAACTAAAATAAACTACTCTTGCCGTCTCAACATTAGTTAGAAGCCTTATTTTCTCAACTGCGTATGCAGCTGAACTCAGTCTTCCTGACAAGGTATCAATATGTGGGTCCCATTGTAAGCGTGAGTCCACTTTAATGCCTAGAAACACAGTAGAGTCTACTAATTCAACTACATTATCGTTCATCTTAATTTGTGTGCTGACCTGTCTTACATTAGGTAAAGAATTTTCAGACCTAGTAATTTGATGAGAGCAAAGTTCACGCGCTTGTGTTAAAAATTAAAATTTACTTTTTTATGATGGGGGCGACCTGCGGAATATCAATACAAATATTTTCATGAAGGAATTATTGTGTCATGCGTAAAATTAAGAAAGTTGTCGAAGAAAAATGTTTTAGGAGTCATTTGATTTATGTATTGTTTGTTATTGTTTAAACAATTTGTTTCAAATTTCAACAAAACCACCACCTTGTGCAATAATCAAGCTAACTTACGTAAGTTCTTTTAATGTATTTAACTAATTCAGCGCATAGTAGAAGTGATCCCCTTTACATTAAAAATAAGAGACGTATCCCTCTGCAAATAGTACAATCTCACACAAGTTTCAATCAAAGTATGTAAATCAAAAAAAGTAATGGGCCTGTAGGGGAAATTAGGTTTAAGTTGTATCAGCATTGGCATAGTATGTATGACGCACGCGCACTCGCGCGTTATTAGGTATAAAACCAAATGTATTTAATTAATAAAGTCGATTCTTTATATCAACGTCTCGCGAGCATTATTTCAAGCTTCCCTAATAGCACGTGCCCGTAACAGTAAAAAAGTTACATTGGTGACCCCGACGTGATAAGAAAATTAACGTAATATATATTTTTTTAGTAGTGTCTGTACAACTTACGAACGGCCTCCCACCAGCGGGTCTCACCGTCCGGAGTTTCAAGAGACAGAAATCACTACCAATAAAGATAGAAGAATCCGGCATGTTTGCGTACAAGGAAGCACATCAAGTGAAGCTCCTGTGCCTGTCCCGGGAACATCCAGCGGCATTGAAGCCATGTCTTTGAACACCAAAATTCCAGATTTTCGGACAGCACACCCACGACTGTGGTTCGCTCAATTTGAGTCCGTGATGAGACCTCAGAAGAAAGGTAACGAGGATAAGTTTCATTTCGTGCTAGCAAAACTCGGTTTGGAAGCTTTACAACAGGTGAGCGACCTTCTCACAGACCCACTTGCCGAAAACAAGTATACGGCATTAAAATCCAGATTGATCGGTGTTTTCGAGGAGTCCGAATCGAAACAATTCCAAAAACTAGTGGGAGAAATGGAGTTGGGAGATCAGGAGCCATCTCAGCTATTGCGTAAAATGCGTGATCTCGCCAAAAAGAAGGTTCCGATTGAAACGCTCCAGATGATGTGGACTGTCCACTTACCCCCTGCAGTCCGTGCTGTATTGAGTATAAGCGACGTTAAAGATCTTGACAGATTAGCGCAGATAGCCGACACGGTAATTGAAAATATCCGCCCCCAGATGAAAATATCCCAAGTCAGTCGCCCAGATAATATAGCTTTATTGACACAGAAAATCGACCAATTATACCTAGAGCCGAATTAAGGTCAAGGCATAACAACAGAGGACGATCGCCATTCCAGAGCCGTTATAGATCGAGATCAAGATCAAAGTCTTATAAAGATAATCGCATGTGTTATTATCACAAGAAATTCGGTCAAGCTCCAACGAGGTGTAAAGATAGTCGCTACTGCAGTTTCCAGAAGACACAGCCGGAAAACTAAAGTTGACTCCGAAAGAGGCAGTTCTCGGTGTCAATGAAATAAAAACCTGCCGTCTGTGTGTAACCGACTCAAACAGTGGTACACGTTTTTAACCGACTTCAAAAAAAGGAGGAGGTTTTCAATTCCGTTGTATTTTTTTATGTTTGTTACCTCAGAACTCCGTCATTTATACACTGATTTAGAAAATTCTTTTTTTATTTGAAAGGATATACTTCCAGATTGATCCCATTTTTATTAAAATCTAGTTCTGATAATGGAATCATCAAGGAATTGAGGAAACTCCTCAAATATTGTAGGCATACCTATAGCGATTTTGGTATTTTCAGCAATTAGTCACGCATTTGCATTCAGAAAATATCATTTGATGAAGTAGAACTGATGAAGAAGACCACAGAATGCCATTGGAACTCCTCAATGATAAGTATTTCACGGGTGGCGATAAGATATCTCGATTAAGATAGTTATGCGGCTATGACGAAGCAAAAGGTCCCATTTTTATCAAAATTCAGTTGTGATAATGGAATCCTCAAGGAATTGAGGGAACTCCTCAAATATTGTTGGCATACCTATAGCGATTTTGGTATTTTCAGCAATAAGTCAAGCATTTGCATTTAAAATGTATCATTTGATGAAGTAGAACCGATGAAGAAGACCACAGAATGCCATTGGAACTCCTCAATGATAAGTATTTTACGGGTGGCGATAAGATATCTCGATTAAGATAGTTAAGCGACTATGACGAAGCTAAAGAAGGCAGGTACCGGAACTTAGTTCTAATGGAGGGATCCTTGAGGAATTGAGGGAACTCCTCAAATATTGTTTATTGTATTGGCATACCTATAGCGATTTAGGTATTTTTAGCCATAGGTCAAATAAGGCAAATTCGGCAATAAATCCATCATAACTAATGTTGTAAATGCGAAAGCGTGTGTGTTTGTTTGACCGTCTCTCACTTGCGCATCGACCTGATTTTGCTTATAGATAGCTAAAGGACAAACAGTAACATATGCCACTTTTTATCACCCCTTATAAAATACTTCTATAAGAATTAAAAAATACACTATTCACACTATTAATTCTGTCACTTCTTATCTAAATTCTTCTTAACATCTTTATTCCGATGATTTACAAATTTACTCTCAGGCCTCGGCTGAGAACCTCTCAGACGCGATTGAGCAGATCATTGGTGACTTGGCTCCGATCTATGACTGGAGCAAGTCAAAAGCGTCCCTTTAGTTTGCCTAACGGTGAACCCTAGTAACTCATCATCGTAGGGGGCTCTATACAGCGTTCACGAGTAAATCTGGGTAACTTGCAGTCTGTTTTGGATGTAGATTTCCCACGTGATAGGCGTTTCTCGTTTTCTTTGCTTGACGCATTTAAACGGCGCTGTCTCATACGAGCACCGCGTTTTGTAGGTTTACTAATATTCGCTTTCAATAAATAAATCGGAACAATTCACTAAAAAGCGAGAAATAACCAAAAATTTTAACAAAAGTAAAAACCGACTCCAAAAATTTGACTGAAATAAATGCACTGAAACGTAACGTAAATAATTGCATAGTTTAGTTTGTTCAATTTACTTGCAGTATTAACCTTTATTCTACTCAATCTTATAATCTTAAAAATATTTTTGGAGTCGGTGCCAGCCTAATACGACGATGTAGCAATACCTAATAAAATCTATCTACAAATGAACTCTACAACTGTTAAACGCTAATCAAACATATTTACAAATAAAAACGACAATTGGGTTAAACGGCAGCGAGGCTGACCTAGACGGACGTGAAGAGATGAGCTTGATGCTTACGCGAAGGATTTTTTTTTATAATTGACTTGACTTATGGTTATTTTGGGATATATGTATCCTTTGCTGTATTTTATTTTAGAATTTGGGTACTTCTCCCACAGAATGAAGGCGACTAGGGAGAAAAGGGAAATTGGGTCTAAGGTATAGTTTAAGGAACTTGGATAGGGGTTTATTTAGGATATTGGGAGATTTGGGGAAGTTAGGGATGACGATTTAAAATGACTCTACTATTTTTTTAAATTTTTATACTTCGACTTAAGGTTTTGCCTATTATAATTAATTGCGGGGCACTGTTGAGGGGAAGAAAAAGAAGGAAATGAAGGGGAAGAGAAAGGAAGAAAGAAGGGAAAGTAATTGCAGACACTGGTGTAGTTTTTAGCTATTTAAAAACTGCAGTAGTTCTGTTATTTTGGGTTTATTATTATTTGGCTGTTATTAAGTTTATAAGTTGTTTAAGTTAATTAGTATTTTATGTGATTAATTTATTTTAGTTATTTTAGATGTGTTTAAATTGTAATATTCAATTTAGGTGTATTTTAAGTTTGTTTTATTTAGTTTAGTTTGTTTTATTTAGTTTGTTTTTTTTAGATTATTTTAGATGTTGTTTAGCTTTTGGTTTTTATAACTGGTTTGAGTTGATATTATTTAAGATTTTATTTAATTTATTTTAAGTTTAGTTAGATTTTTGTTTTTTTAGATTTTATTTAATTTATTTTGAGTTTTTGGTTAGATTTTGTTATTTTAGATTTTATGTGTTGTGTTTTAAAGTTATTTTGGTTTTTAATTTGTTGTTTTGTGAATTTGTAAATTTGGTTTTTTTTAATTATTTTTTTATTTATCTAAATTATTTAAGGTTTTACAAAAATTTCGTTTTGTTTTATTTTAGTTAAGGCAAATTTATTAATTTCCATAGTCGGTCTGGCCCTGCAAACGCAGAACCATAAACCGAATACGGGGGCACTCACTATGCCCATTGTGCCACTTGTGCCCATGCGCTGATTATGGGCAGTTATAACACTTAGGCCCCTGGGTCTTGTTGGGGCATTCTGGTAGCTGATGGCCCGGAATGGGCACAAGGTCGCTTTTCAGCCGTACACTTCGCCTTAGTATGGCCGTATTGGAGGCATTGGTGGCATTGCACAAATCGGGAGAAGTCCTCCACGTGGACCCTACTGTGGTCCACGCAGAGCCTCCCAAGAGTGAGGATGACTTTTCGCATCTCGGGAGTGACCTCGATCACCGCGTTGTACAATGCCGGGTTGCGATTTGAGGTCAGGAAACAGATGCGGGAAGCCTCTACGTCATTTTGGGCGACAAGGACCTCCGCTAACTCCTCGCGGGCAATATCTCTCGATATGCCCTTTAGGATAATTAGCGGTGGTCTCTGCTTCGCCTGTTCTGCGGCGAAGTTAGCGCTCGATGCGTGACGGGCTATCGTTTCCTCGCACTGTTTCCATGTCTCAAATTCAACCCGTCGTTTGGAGTTAGGTAAGGGCAATACTTTTACCGGGGCGTATTTGAGCCTCCGGAAGCTGATCTCCTTCTTCCACTGAGACATCACCTCCGGAGGCTTGCGCGAGCAGTCGTATGGTGAGACCAGGACTGCGGGGTAGGTTTTGGGTGTTTGGGGGGTTGGGGCCTCGCTACGACACTGGCGTATGAGGGAGCGTTCAGGAGCCCAGCTTCATGGACGTTTTGGACATCATGAGCACCGGTCGGTGGACCCTGGGCGAGAGGGATCTCCTTTAGTGCAGCTGTGACCATGTTAGCGGTCAGCCGCACAAGGTCTTCGAGACGCGACTGTTGTGCCATCATCTCGTCGACCTTCTGAGACACCTCTCGCCGGATCTCCGCCGAGGCCTCGCTCTGAATAGCGACTACGGCGCTCATGCTGTTATCCAGCTTGTGGCTGAGCTCCTTTACACTGTCCTCACTGACTTGCTCTTGGGAGAGGTCCGGCAGGTTGGCAGAGCCCAGCAGGTTGGTCAGGCAGCGGTCAATTCCGGTCGCGGCATCAAGGATGATATCCTTGTTCGCATTAGTGACGGACTTGCCCGACCGAACCGCCTCAGTTATCAGGTTGCAGTAGCGTCGGACCATGGTCTCGAACGATTCCACGTCCTTCACCCTCATGTAGGACCTGTCTACCACTCCTGGCGTCTCTGGCTCACTCATTTCACGCGGTTGTGGGCTGGTGATATGTGCCATATCGAGTTAGGTTAGGGTTAGGTTAGGTTTTTAAAAGTTGTTTTTTGAAGAATTTTAATATATTTTTTTTTTGTAAAAAGTTGATTTTTGGGTGTTTTTAGGTCTAAATTATATTTACTGAAAGATTTTGAAAATTTGAATTTTTAAATTTTGGCCGAAAATTTTCTGTCTTTTTGGACTTATTTGTTTTTGAGCGAATTTTGAAATTTTTTCCGGATTTAGTCTCTATAATTTTAAAAAAACTTATATTGTGAGTTTGGTATATTTGGGGTATTTCCTTGAAGGAAATTTAAGAGTTCACGCGAAGGATTGGCCAACACACTCAAAAGACCGCGATAATGGAATGAAGGGGGGAGGGGGGGCACCTTTGCCAAGCAATGGGACAATATGGGCTAATATAATAATATAGTATGTCGTTTAATATTAATGTTAAATTTACCTTGGCTGGCACCGACTCCAAAAATATTTTTTTAGATTATAAGATTAAGTAGAATAAAGATTATACTGCAAGTAAATTGAACAAACTAAACTATGCAATTATTTTTTACGTTTTAGTGCATTTATTTCAGTCAGTTTCAGTATCCGTGCGGTGATGGAGAAAGAATACCCATCGCCGCCTCTCTCTCCGTCCGGTGGGTGTCGTAAGAAGCGACTAACGGACTCTTTCGAGCGATGATCTGCTCCACTGGTGGTAGGGCTTGACCCGTCTGGTTGGTGACCACCGTACGCATGGTGTAAAGCCCGTCAAGTGACTGCTTGTCGGTCGCGTTTCGGGATCAGCCAGCGTATAACCAGAGCTCGAGAGGATGATGCTGCGATGTATTTGGTCTGTGGAGGCTTCCGTCAAACCAGTGCCAGGAGGACTTCGTTAACCTGCCGACCAGGGAGACCCGTAGAAACGGTTGTCCCGCTGGCCGCCCGTGGCACAGTACAGGGGCCCAAGCGAGCCTAACCAGCTCGTGAGGCTGCCTCACCATGCCATGCATAATCTCGGGGTGGTCCGTCGTGCCGGTTGGTGACCGGAAGGTGGGGTCCCGGCGGCCATTCCCGGGGGGGTTCGGGGGCCCTTCCGTTCGGCAGGTTAATAATACTCGTCTGTGGGCAAATTCCTGGGGAAACAGGCCACCACACTTTGACCATTCGCATCGCGGCATCATTTTCTCGATTCACGCCTCTCTCTTTCCACTCCTAAAATGACAGCGCCTAACAACAAAACTGGTACTACAGCGGTGCACACCCCCACCAAAACCTTACCGTTTGAGGTGGAGTTCGCTAACATCCGCGGACTTCATGCAAACCTCAATGCCGTCTACCACCATCTTGAGACGGCACGGCCAGCAATGTTGTTCCTGACGGAGACGCAAATAATCCGCCCAGCTGACACCACCTACCTGAACTATCCCGGCTTTGTGCTTGAAGAATCCTTCAAAGCCAAAGCCGGAGTTTGCTTATTCGTTCGGGCGGATGTTTGCTGTCGCCGTCTGCGCTGTCTGGAGGACCCTTCCTTCTCCCTCCTAGTGGTACACGTCGACTTAGGCTCTTATTGCCGTGTCTACGTCTGCGTCTACCGATCCCATAACGGCGACATGGAGACAACTCGACTAATTGAACATCTTAGTCGGGTAGCAGATGATGCGCAGGAGCGGTTTCGGGAACGGGCGGGTGAAGATTCGAGCTCCTTTAGGTTCCTCGGATCACTGCTTGATATCCAGCACAGTACCCTTGGCATCGCGCCCGCCAACAGCGGTTTCGAAACGCCAGATTTGGCACTACGCGTCGGCAGACTGGGACTGTATGCGGGAGTATTTTGCATCCGTCCCTTGGAGGCAGCGCTGCTTTAGTGGGAAGGACCCGACCGCTAGCGCCACTGCCGTTGCTGATGAGATAGTATTAGGAATGGAATACTATATTCCACACTCCTATATCATCAGCAAAGGCAGACGCAACCACTGGTTCAATCGCGAGAGTGCCAGCGCTGTTGAGAGCAAACAGACGGCATACCGCGCTTGGATCAGAGGTAAAGCTCATGAGGATCCCGAAACTCGCTCGCTAAAAGCAGCCTATAATAATGCCACCTAGTCGTGTAAGAGGGCCTACATTAGAGCGGATGCCCAGCGCTTTGCACGAGTAGGCCAAGAACTCCTGACGCATCCCGCGGGCAGCCGTAGCTACTGGCGTCTGGCCAAAGCCGTGCAATCCAACTTCTGCCAACCCTCGCTGCCACCACTGAGATGTCCTGACGGAACTTTAGCTCACAAGCCGCAGGAAAAGGTCGATCTCCGGGCCAAACTCTTTGCGGCTAACTCCCGGATCGATGACTGTAATGCACAGCCACCCTCAATTCCTCACTGTGGCCACACAATGTCTGATATTAAAATCAGGCAGTGTGATGTCCGTGCGGAGCTGCAGTCAATCGATGTCCGGAAAGCTAACGGACCTAATGGCATCCCAGCAATAGTCCTGAAAATGTGTGCAGCGGAGTTGTCCCCTGTGTTAACGCGTCTGTGTCGTCTCTCGCTCTCTTCGGGTTGTGTGCCGGAATCTTGGAGAGAAGCTAATGTGCAACCGATCCCTAAAAAAGGAGATCGGTCAGATCCGACTAATTACCGCCCTATAGCCGTAACTTCAGTGTTGTGTAAGATCCTAGAACGAATATTGAACAAACAGCTTATTCGATACCTAGAAGATCACTCCCTAATTCACGATCGTCAATATGGGTTTCGGCCAAAACGGTCAACGGGTGATCTTCTAGCGTACGTCACACATCTCTGGGGTGAGGCTATTGACAAGCGTGGCGAGTCACGGGCAGTTAGTTAGCCTTGACATAGCCAAGGCTTTTGATCGGGTGTGGCACAAAGCTCTTCTCTCCAAGCTCCCAGCATACGGTTTGCCCGCTCAGTTCTGTACCTGGATTGCTAGCTTCCTGCATGAGCATAGAATCCGTGTCCTTTCGGATGGATGCGCTTCGCGGTTCATGTCAGTGAACGCTGGTGTTCCTCAAGGCTCCGTTCTATCCCCCATGCTGTTCCTTCTGCATATCAATGACATGCTTCCTCTTGGAAACATTCATTGCTATGCAGATGATAGCACAGTGCATGGGGGATATAACGGTCACCCAACGGCTGGGCGGGTAGACACCTAAATGAAGCGAGAAAATCTTGTCATTGAGCTCGATCGGGTGTTGGACCTCATTTCTAAATGGGGCTCCGATAATCTGGTGGAGTTCAATGCCAAGAAAACACAGGTGTGAGCGTTCACAGCGACAAAGTTGCCATTTTTTCCCTTCCCTCTCTTCAGGATACATCTCTAGGCCTGCAAAGCAGTATTTACATGCTCGGTATGAATATC
The DNA here is from genome assembly GCA_963921215.1 of Scoparia ambigualis. Classification (NCBI taxonomy): domain Eukaryota; kingdom Metazoa; phylum Arthropoda; class Insecta; order Lepidoptera; family Crambidae; genus Scoparia; species Scoparia ambigualis. The sequence goes on from OY992514.1 coordinate 32,415,391, forward strand.
CGCTGCGATCTGAACCAAAAGGACTACATCGAAACCGTGATTAAAAATGCCTCACGTAAACTCGGTGTCCTGAACAAGGTGCGGCGATTCTTCACGCCTGATGAGTTGTGTCTATTATACAAGACACAGGTGCAGTCTTGCGTGGAGTATTGCTCTCACCTTTGGGACGGCTCCGCAAAGTAGATTCTCGATGCCTTGGACAGATTGCAGCGCCGCGCTGTGCGCATTATCGGCAATGCGGAGATCACTAAAACTCTCGAGCCTTTGCAATTGCGTAGAGATATTGCGTCACTCAGCGTCTTTTACCGTTTATACCATGGCGAGTGCTCTGAAGAACTCTTTGACCTCATCCCTCCTTCTCCCTTCCTCCAACGGAGTACGCGTGCTGCTCTCCGGAGTCACCAATTTACAGTCTCTAACATTCCATCACGCACAAAGAAATTTGGTGACTCGTTTCTTTGTCGCATTTCCAAAAGATGGAATAGTCTACCAGCACACATATTCCCTCCTACCTATGACATAGGGTCCTTCAAACGAGACGTGAAGAAGCACTTTGTGGGCCGGCAGAGTGAGGGTGACTGATGCTACGTCTCTTACGCTGCACCAGTTGTCCTCACGCCTGGACTTCATTTCCACTTAACATCAGGTGAAGTAGGGTCATTTGCCGGGCTTAGCATTAAAAAAAAAAGTCAAATTTTTTGGAGTCGGTTTTTACTTTTGTTAAAATTTTTGTTTATTTCTCGTTAATAGACACAGGTGCAGAAGTTTCAGTTGTAGCAGTGAAAAATAAGCACCTGCTAACACCGAGCGATTTAAATTTATTTGCGGTTAATGGAACATTCATCAAAACTGTTACGTTGTAAATTCAGGGCCCTGTCTGCCTTTACTAATCTACAAAAGAGGTTCGCAATGGTTGAATAGTACTTACCTGAAATCATTGCTTTAGAATGATCAAATGTCCAAAAACATTAGTCATTGTAGCTTGTTTGAATTAAATCAATTTTTCTTCACATTAAAGACATGGAGCCTTGGCTGACACATTACAAGACACACTTTTCTTGCATTATCAATTATTACATATTTCTAAATCAGTTTTAGCAAGACTTTGCGTTAGATTTGGAGAAAATTGAATTCCTTTGTTTACGTTTTGTATTAGACATAACACCATAGACAAAATGACAGCCACCGTAGCGACGCCTAGCGGTAGCGGGGCGAAGTAGCTGTCAGCTTTTAATTTCACATAAAAGATTCAATTTAAAAAAAATAGCCGAAACAGTTCTAATAATAAATTACATGATAAATTAATATGTATAATAATTACTTTAAGTAATTACATTTAATTCAAGCAAATCCGGAAATAGAACTATTTTTTTCTATAAGGACTTTTATCTAGAACATTCGAACGAGAGAAATATTTTTTATATGGATATTGTCTCTGCCCGTAGGGGTTACCAGAGAGGAAACTAATACTCCCTAATATTAAGACAGGGTAATCAGTGAGTTAAATATAACATTAAATTAATTTAAATTAAAGAAAAACGCATTTCACATTGCTAAACGTTAATTTTTTTTTCTAGGTCTTGTTCTGTAATTATTGACAGATTCTGTTAGCAGAGGGCGAGTTGTGACCGACTTCATATTTGACGTTTTGATAGTTTGAAGGAAAATTCTAAAGGAACTGCGTGGTTAGCGTTTACCCCACTTTACGAGTTGAAGTCATAAGCTGGCCTTCGATTTATAAGTGTTTACGGCGAATTGAAAGTGCCGGGTCTGATGACGTCGAAACGATTTCAATCTCTGGCGTGACGTGGTGTCATGTGTTGGGATCAATTCACAAAGGTAGGCATGAGTCGTAGTCACCTTTTGTTTTAATCTGAGGTCGCAATAAGGTAGTGGATTTGAGGCGTCATTAGCTTATGAGAATATAGTCAACAAGTGTGTGGTTTATTTACAGGGATCCGTGCCCGAAACGAAGTTCCGGTCGCTGGCAGCCGCGCGCACAGATAAAATCTCCCAGCGCGTAAGTATCTCAATATCATTGTTTAAGTATAATAAGCCGTCATCCTAGGAAAGCAAATCGATATTTCATGGTGTCTGAATCCTGCCTTGTCGCCAGGCGACGCAAGGCTCTTGGCCATGTGGCAGACGTGTCAAACCCCCTTTATTAAGTGGATATTGCATCATCCAACAACAGTCTGGCATTGTTTAGTTATGTTTATTGGAATATCGTAGCCGTGTAGTGCCTTGGGTACTAGTTAAATGTGAAACAACACTAAAATTAAAACATGGTGTTAAATGTTAGTGTTGGAGTGTGAGTTTATAGTTGTGCAACAGCGTTGGGAAGCTTTTGATAACCCTTAGCGCTGCGAGTCCCTGATTATGATAGGTTGCAGCCCCAGATACACAGATAGCAGACTGCGGGACCCTAATTTATGTAACAGTTCTGAACTAGGCGTGCAGTGTTATAAATAGGCCCCGCGTTGATAATTTCAGATGCTTCGAGAGGCCTGTCTCGCCGCCAGGATTTAGAGCTGGGCCCTAAAGCCTGGACGCGAGACCTGCCTCTTCGGGGCACCAGCGGCCACCTGCTGCCAGTCGAGCTGTCGCCGCCTAGCGGATGAGCAGGCGTTGACGGTTTTTGTACCCCCTACTCTTGGTTTAATTGTTCTTTATTCAGGAACATATTTTTACATTAGGGTTTCGAAACCTTAACCTAGTATTTTTTTTTATATCCAACTACACCAAGCGTTGGTGAAGTTGTGAAACATTTGAGAATCTGCGAGTTCGACCTGTGTGAAGTTGTATGGTGACATCGTCTCCAGATTCGGGTCTAAATTAAGATCCTGGCGCCCATAATTATTAATTTTATATCGGTATAACCCCACGGTTCTCTAGAGTATCGGCTTTAAACGTGTGAGAGTTTTGATACGGTTAAACGGATTAGAACATTTAATTTAATATTTTTATAGACGGAGTAATTTAATTTTAATTTCAACTTCATACTCCGAACGGTACTGGTGTTATCCCCAACCCCCACGACCATAGCTCGTCCCACTGAAATATTAGCTGGCTGGTTAGGTAGTAGTAGGAACAGTATTATAAGATTTATTTGAAATTAAAATTTATCACCGACCTGCTTGGTCACTTTTGACTCTTAGGATTTTAGTGTGTTTTAAGGGATGATATAGCTTTGGAATAAGGTTTAGAGTACTTTAAACAGTAAATTATAGTTGGCAAAATTAATAGAAAGTTTGTTGGACTTTCATTTGAGATTGACCCTAGGGTCAATTTCGACTGATAGTTTTTTTTTAGTTATTTTCGGCTAAATAAATTAAAAGGAGTAACGTAGATGATAAGTACCTAACATACTTTAAGGAAAAATTGTGACTAACCCCCTCTTTTGAATAATAAAAGTGAAATAAAATTTATAATTTTATTTTATTGTTGTTGGACAAAATATTAGTGTGTGTTCTTTTACAATATACTGCCTAGCTGTTGAACATTTTATGGTTTTATTTGATAACAACCCACTGAAGCTTGCATTTGGGATTTTCTTCCTTTTCCCCAAAAGGGACAAAACCTCAAATGTAACAGTGGCGCACTCAACGTGTGTTTTGGTTAGGGATAGTGGTTATGTCTTTTGTTGTAACTAAAAAGCCAGAATACCGATAGCGTTCTAGAACCGTGGGGATTATTAATTTTAAGAAAAACCGTCACGCTTGCAGTGGCACGGATTCCTCCCATTTTATTTTAATAAGGAATTTTTATTCGTTATTATTTTAAAATATTGTATTAATAGTGCATTTTTTTTAACGTTCATAACACTTTTTTATATGTATACAAGTGTTTATTATTTAATTATTGTACTCAGCTGAACTAGAGTATTATTTTATGACACAATAGTTTATAGTTGACACAATTTTTATTTGAAAATAAGTGTTTTTTTTAATGCAAGTGTTTATAGTATTATTATTATAATACTGTGTTTGTGGTGGTTTACTACTATTTTCTGTGGATTGTAACTGTATACTTAGGTTGAAACTGCCTATTGAGGAAGCCAGCTTATATTTTAGTAGTTTTTTTTAAATCCAAAATGGAACGCCCAATTTCGTTTAATTTGCTTCATAAAGACGAGCTTACGTATGAGGTGGAGATTCGAGACGCAGCACCGGCGACAACGGTAGAGGGATTACGAGTTCAGATTAGGGAACTTAGTAAACTAGTTTGCTCAGACGATATCGTAGAGACTACTCGGGATCCTAAAGTAGAATTACAAATTATTAAAGCCAAATTGGCAGAGATCGCCGAAGTAATAGGAAAAGATCCTTCAAATTTTAAAAAATTTAACCGTATAAAGGCTTTAAGTTCCCACCTTTTTCATCGCTTGGGCAGAGTAACTCCCCCTCCTGAACTTGATTCCGTATATCAGACTATTGACAAAGAGCTTAACGGTTATTTGTCAAAAGTTGATAATATTAACGCGAGTTTTCATGCGTCGTTTACATCGGCACCAGAGACACCGAACGTCCTTGAAGTTGAACCTACTCCTGAAGTCGTATATTATAGTAAGAAGGATGCAACAGTCAGATCTCTCGACTGTAAATTTAATGGTACATGTTGCGTGAAAGCTTTCATAGAGCGTCTCGAGGAACTTTGCGAAGCTAGGGGTATAAGCGAAACTTCGTTACATAAATCAGCTCTGGACTTGTTTTATGATGGTGCTTTGTTGTGGTACCGTGATATAAAAGCGTCGGTTGGTAGTTGGTCGGAACTTAAAAGACATTTACTCACAGCGTTCGCTCCGCCAGACTACGATATGCGTCTCATTTCAGAAATTACTAATAGGACTCAGGGGCAAACTGAATTGTCCTGTATTTACATAGCGGTCATGGAGAACCTCTTCAACAGGCTCTCTTATAGAGTAGCGGAACCTGAGCGTTTGGCACGGATTAAGTTCAACATGCGGCCGGAATACGCGACGGCGTTGTCAATGTTGGCGGTAAATACCCTGGAGGGATTAAAGGAGAAGTGTAGGCAACTCGAGCTAGGTTTTGTTAGCAAGGCACAGTTCCGCGAACCGCCGAAACCTACCGCTTCTTTTGTTGCACCAGACTTGGCTTACCAAGCTCCGAGGGGTTCTTTGAGAATAGAGGCCGTGCAAGCTGATCCTGCTATGTATTGTGTTCGTTGTAGGGTAAGGAGCCACTCATTATCTACTTGCAAATCCACAGAAGTAGTTTGTTTTCGTTGCGGTAAGAAGGGTGTGAGGACACCTTCGTGCCCCAACTGCAATAAAAGAGCAGTCGGGACTAAAGGTCAATCATGTCAGAACTGCAATTCAAAAAATTAATTTCCCGGAACTACAGCCATAATTTTATTAAGTCCGATTGGGACAACTATTTAAAATGGTTACAAGTTTTTTTAAACTCTTTAAGAGTAGATTCAGTACGTTATAAGACTAGGGAGGATGGTCGGCCGCATTTAACCGTTTCTATATATAATGCGGATTATTACGGTTTACTTGACTCGGGTTCATGCATTTCAGTATTGGGTTCCGATGTTGGCCAACAGTTCATAAAAGCTGGTGCAACCTTACACTATGATGGGTGCTTGGGCAACATCGTAACAGCCAATGACTCGCGTGCAACCGTGAAGGGTTATTTATATTTACCAGTTACTCTTATGGGAGTGACTCAAGTTATTAAATTTTATATAATTCCTGATATCACCACACCGTTAATTTTTGGCGTTGATTTTTGGAAGGCTTTTAATTTAGCTCCTAAAATTTTTAATAAATTGCCTTTTAAGTATTTTCAAAACTCTAAACCCAGTACTTGCGTCTCTGAGGTTAGGCATTTGCAGTTGTTTGATGAATTAACACCCGTTCAGAGGTTGAAAGCGGAGTCATTAATAAATGAATTTAAGAAGGTGTCTTTTGAGGTTAAAGGGTTAGGTCGTACCCAACTGTTGCGTCATAAGATAGACACGGGTGATGTTTCTCCTATCAAACAGCGTTATTATCCACTATCACCTGAACGCCTTAAGGAACTTAACCGCCAGCTGGATGAGATGTTAGAGATGGGAGTAGTTGAGCCTAGCAATAGCGCGTGGAATAACCCAGTCCTATTAGCTCCTAAACCAAACGGAGAATGGCGATTTTGCCTTGACAGCCGAAAATTGAATGCAGTCAGCAAACAAGATGCTTATCCGCTTCCCTACGTCTCTCACATCTTAGATCAGTTGCGGGACGCTCGATACCTTTCGTCAATTGATTTAAAATCTGCATTTTGGCAAATTGAGCTTGACTCCGCTTCATCTAAGGAAAAAACCGCATTCACGGTTCAAGGACGAGGTCTTTTCCATTTTAAGGTTATGTGCTTTGGGTTGACGGGGGCACCAGCCACCCAGCAACGGTTAATGGACATACTGTTTGGTCCTGAGTTTAATAATAAGGTGTTTGTTTACTTGGATGACATTATAATATGCTCATCGACATTCGAGGAACACATTTCGCTTCTTAAACGGGTTTTAGAAAAGTTACGACAGGCTAAGTTAACGATTAACTTACAAAAATCCTGTTTCTTTCGTCGGGAGTTAAAATATCTAGGTTACAGGGTTGATGAACATGGTTTACACACTGATCCGTCGAAAGTTCAGTCAATAGTCAACTTTCCCACACCTACCACCCGGAAGGAGGAGAAAATGTTCCTTGGAACAGCGTCGTATTATAGACGTTTCATTAAAAATTTCAGTTCTATAGCGGCACCTTTAAATGCACTTACGAGTACTAGCAAAAAAGCCCCGCCTTTTAAGTGGACTGCTGAGGCAGAAACCGCGTTTACTACTTTAAAAACAGCGTTGGTCTCTGCCCCAGTATTGGCTTGTCCCGATTTTTCCCAGCCATTTGAGATTCATTGTGACGCATCCAGTTTTGGGATAGCGGGCACTCTGACTCAGTTTATAAAGGGAGAGGAGCATCCAATAGCATATTGTAGTCGTTCACTGAATTCGGCAGAACGCAATTATTCGGCGACGGAGCGAGAGGCCCTAGCGGTGGTTTTTGCTGTAGAACACTTTCGTCCTTATGTGGAGGGAGGTCCTGCGTTTAAGGTGATAACCGACCACTCGAGTCTGAAGTGGTTCTTTAATTTAACCAATCCTACGGGTCGATTAGCTCGTTGGGGTTGTCGGTTATCGCCTTACAACTTTGTTATTGAGCACCGCAAGGGCAAGGACAACGTAGTTCCAGATGCACTATCGCGTGCCGTTCCGGTGCTCGAAATAAAGGTGCCTGACGCAGACACTTGGTTCCAAAAGTTGTGGGACAAGTGTATTAGTACTCCTAGGTCGTGTCCTAACTTTATTATTAGAGACAATAAACTTTTTCGTTTTTCAAAAAATAAATTCGGTGTGGCGAGTGATTATGATTGGAAACAAGTAGTACCGGAGGGAAATCGTCTGGAACTTTTAAAGAATCACCATAGTGGTGAATTATCTCCACATTTTGAAGTATTTAAAACTTATAAACGACTTGCACTACGTTACTACTGGCCTAACATGTATAAGGATGTAACTAACTACGTGGGGAAATGTGATACGTGCGCCGCATATAAACACTCACAATTGCCAACCCCTGGTCTCTTAGGTAGCGCGAAAGACTGCTCTAAACCGTTTGAAACAATAAGTTTTGACCTCGTTGGTCCCTTGCCACGGTCTAGAGCGGGCTTCACATATCTCTTTGTGGTCGTATGCTGTTTTACGAAATATTGTTTGCTCTTTCCTTTACGAAGAGCTGTTGGTAAGGCTATAGCGCAGAAACTTGAAGATGGCGTTTTCTTGGTTCACGGCATACCCCGTACGGTGATAGCGGACAACGGAACGCAGTTCACGGGCAATGAAATTAAATCTTTGTTGGAGAGGTACAAGGTACCTCAGGTTCACTTTACACCGCGCTATTGCCCCAGCGTGAACACAGTTGAACGTTATAACCGTACGATTATGACCGCCATATCAATTCTTGTGGAAGATGACCATAGATCGTGGGATGTTAATATTTCGAAAATTCAGTATGCAATAAACACTTCCACTAATGAAGTAACACGTTTTACCCCATTCTTCCTAGTACATGGTAGGGAGGCAGTTAGTTGCGGAGAGGTTTTCGGCAATAATACCGATGCGGACCAGTTAGGCGTCTTAGAGGAAATTTTTAATAAAGTGAAAGGCGCGCTTATTAAATCACATGACCGTAGTGCTCGTCATTATAACAATGGGAGGAGGCCCTTAGAATTTGAGGTGGGTGACACTGTGTGGAAAAAGACATATCCACAGAGTGACGCCTCCAAATTTTTTATGGCTAAATTAGCTCCTAAATATGAAAAATGTTTTGTTAGGAAAAAACTTTCCCCCCTAGTGTATGAATTAGAAGGCTGTAGTTCCGGTAAAAACCTTGGTGAATGGCACATCAAGGACTTTAAGTCTTCATGGGAAGACTAAGATGTATTAGTTTTAGTAATTTATCGATCATTGTATCATGGTACAATGTTTTGCTTGTTGTGAGCGGTTGAAAAGTGACAAAGGAGGGCTGTATATGCCCTGTAGTCGCTGCTGTTGTTGGCATTGGTGGCTGTATATGCCACGGTGCTGGAATTCGATAAGTGGTTTATTTTGGTTGCTAGATGGTTTAAAAGTGACGAAGGAAGGCTGTATATGCCTTTAAGTCACTGCACTGTGTGCGTTTGTGGCTGTATATGCCGCGGCGCGGGAAGCTCTTTTAAGAGGAGCTTGATGTTTGTGGTTGTGTTTTTGGCGCATTGGAAAGTTTCGACTTTTGGCATGGAGACATTCTATTTGTTAAGTTGGAATGTTTTAATTCCTTTTTTTTTATTTTAATATTATAGGTTAGATACCTTAATTACAAGGGCTCAATCTCCGGACCGTTGGTAAGGCAACGAGGTGATAGTCCTGAGGAAGGTGGCCATTTATTGGCGGGCGTGTAGGCTGCTTTGACAGAATAAGTTTTTGTTGGATTTTCTTTTTGGGCGGTTAGCCAAACCTCAATCTCCGGACCGCTGGCTAGGCAGCGTGATGATAGTCCTGAGGAAGGTAGCCATTTATTGGCGGGCGTGTAGGCTGCTTTGATGGAATACGTTTTTTTTGTAGGATTTATTTAGGGGCGGTAAGCCAAACTTTTAGGTGGTGGTGAATATTTGTTGGTTTGGGTTGTGGGTTTTTTTTTTGGTTTACGGCTGCCCAGCCGTGTAAGAAGTTTACTGGGCATTACTTTAAATATGTGCTTATTGGTAGGAGCATTTAGATGTTTGTGTATTGAGGAGGTATCGTTTGTTAGGAAGGGTAGACTTGGACTTGTAGACGATTCTTACATGTATTTATTATTTTATAGCTCTTTGGGTTTCGTCTTTTCCATGTTCGTAAATGGATCAGACCTAACCTGTAGAACATATATAGACGTTTGGTGTATATATTTATTATTTTGTGCCTCTCTGGGCTTCGTCTTTTCCATATTGCTTAATGGATCAGACTTACCCAGTGAGATAACTGTAGTTCTATTTCAGTAACCTATATAGTTAAATAAGCCATTCACCCCAGCGGATCAGTGACTGGTACCAAAGGCCTTAACGCGAGGCATCAGTGCGGTTGGTGACACTGTAGCAATAGGTTAACTGTATAGCTACCAGTTTTTAGGTTTATGTAATAATATTATTATAACCATAATTAGTGTATTTAATATATATATATAGTAGTCTATCATTTATAATTTAGTATTTTAGTAATATTCATATTGAACTCCTTAAGGTTTGTCTTTTCCATATTGCTTAATGGATCAGACTCACTTTGTGAGTCTATTGTGGTGACTTTTCAGTAACCAGTATTGTTAAAAAATTAAGCCATACACCCCAGCGGATCAGTGACTGGTACCAAAAGCCTTAACGCGAGGCAACAGTGCGGTTGGTGACACTGTGATAATATGTTAACTGCATAGCCACCAAGTTTTTAGATTTATGTAAGAGTATATTATAATTGATATTATTATATTTATTATGTACATTAGTTTATATTCATATAGAAGTTTGTATATTTATTGGGATATACAAACTATATATATATATATATATGGGATATTTGTATATATAACTATATATATATATGAAGAATTGTCGTACACAAGTCTGCGTTTTGTTGTTTTGTTTTCACTGTCATAGCATATTATATAGCTATTAACAGGAAAGTTTTAAGTTATGGTGTAGTGCAGCTACACGGGTAGGTTTTCTTTTGGTTGTTTGTGCTTGCTTGGTTGTTTAAAGTGTAGTGTGACGCTGGAGGGCCAGCGTCGAGATTTGCCCTGGTCGGTCAAATCTCTGGTGGTTGGGAAGGTACTGTTACGTTGTAAATTCAGGGCCCTGACTGCCTTTACTAATCTACAAAAGAGGTTCGCAATGGTTGAATAGTACTTACCTGAAATCATTGCTTTAGAATGATCAAATGTCCAAAAACATTAGTCATTGTAGCTTGTTTGAATTAAATCAATTTTTCTTCACATTAAAGACATGGAGCCTTGGCTGACACATTACAAGACACACTTTTCTTGCATTATCAATTATTACATATTTCTAAATCAGTTTTAGCAAGACTTTGCGTTAGATTTGGAGAAAATTGAGTTCCTTTGTTTACGTTTTGTATTAGACATAACACCATAGACAAAATGACAGCCACCGTAGCGACGCCTAGCGGTAGCGGGGCGAAGTAGCTGTCAGCTTTTAATTTCACATAAAAGATTCAATTTAAAAAAAATAGCCGAAACAGTTCTAATAATAAATTACATGATAAATTAATATGTATAATAATTACTTCAAGTAATTACATTTAATTCAAGCAAATCCGGAAATAGAACTATTTTTTTCTATAAGGACTTTTATCTAGAACATTCGAACGGGAGAAATATTTTTTATATGGATATTGTCTCTGCCCGTAGGGGTTACCAGAGAGGAAACTAATACTCCCTAATATTAAGACAGGGTAATCAAAGAGTTAAATATAACATTAAATTAATTTAAATTAAAGAAAAACGCATTTCACATTGCTAAACGTTAATTTTTTTTTCTAGGTCTTGTTCTGTAATTATTGACAGATTCTGTTAGCAGAGGGCGAGTTGTGACCGACGTCATATTTGACGTTTTGATAGTTTGAAGGAAAATTCTAAAGGAACTGCGTGGTTAGCGTTTACCCCACTTTACGAGTTGAAGTCATAAGCTGGCCTTCGATTTATAAGTGTTTACGGCGAATTGAAAGTGCCGGGTCTGATGACGTCGAAACGATTTCAACCTCTGGCGTGACGTGGTGTGATGTGTTGAGATCAATTCACAAAGGTAGGCATGAGTCGTAGTCACCTTTTGTTTTAATCTGAGGTCGCAATAAGGTAGTGGATTTGAGGCGTCATTAGCTTATGAGAATATAGTCAACAAGTGTGTGGTTTATTTACAAGGATCCGTGCCCGAAACGAAGTTCCGGTCGCTGGCAGCCGCGCGCACAGATAAAATCTCCCAGCGCGTAAGTATCCCAATATCATTGTTTAAGTATAATAAGCCGTCATACTAGGAAAGCAAATCGATATTTCATGGTGTCTGAATCCTGCCTTGTCGCCAGGCGACGCAAGGCTCTTGGCCATGTGGCAGACGTGTCAAACCCCCTTTATTAAGTGGATATTGCATCATCCAACAACAGTCTGGCATTGTTTAGTTATGTTTATTGGAATATCGTAGCCGTGTAGTGCCTTGGGTACTAGTTAAATGTGAAACAACACTAAAATTAAAACATGGTGTTAAATGTTAGTGTTGGAGTGTGAGTTTATAGTTGTGCAACAGCGTTGGGAAGCTTTTGATAACCCTTAGCGCTGCGAGTCCCTGATTATGATAGGTTGCAGCCCCAGATACACAGATAGCAGACTGCGGGACCCTAATTTATGTAACAGTTCTGAACTAGGCGTGCAGTGTTATAAATAGGCCCCGTGTTGATAATTTCAGATGCTTCGAGAGGCCCTTCTCGCCGCCAGGATTTAGAGCTGGGCCCTAAAGCCTGGACGCGAGACCTGCCTCTTTGGGGCACCAGCGGCCACCTGCTGCCAGTCGAGCTGTCGCCGCCTAGCGGATGAGCAGGCGTTGACGGTTTTTGTACCCCCTACTCTTGGTTTAATTGTTCTTTATTCAGGAACATATTTTTACATTAGGGTTTCGAAACCTTAACCTAGTATTTTCTTTTATATCCAACTACACCAAGCGTTGGTGAAGTTGTGAAACATTTGAGAATCTGCGAGTTCGACCTGTGTGAAGTTGTATGGTGACATCGTCTCCAGATTCGGGTCTACATTAAGATCCTGGCGCCCATAATTATTAATTTTATATCGGTATAACCCCACGGTTCTCTAGAGTTATCGGCTTTAAACGTGTGAGAGTTTTGATACGGTTAAACGGATTAGAACATTTAATTTAATATTTTTATAGACGGAGTAATTTAATTTTAATTTCAACTTCATACTCCGAACGGTACTGGTGTTATCCCCAACCCCCACGACCATAGCTCGTCCCACTGAAATATTAGCTGGCTGGTTAGGTAGTAGTAGGAACAGTATTATAAGATTTATTTGAAATTAAAATTTATCACCGACCCGCTTGGTCACTTTTGACTCTTAGGATTTTAGTGTGTTTTAAGGGATGATATAGCTTTGGAATAAGGTTTAGAGTACTTTAAACAGTAAATTATAGTTGGCAAAATTAATAGAAAGTTTGTTGGACTTTCATTTGAGATTGACCCTAGGGTCAATTTCGACTAATAGTTTTTTTTTAGTTATTTTCGGCTAAATAAATTAAAAGGAGTAACGTAGATGATAAGTACCTAACATACTTTAAGGAAAAATTGTGACTAACCCCCTCTTTTGAATAATAAAAGTGAAATAAAATTTATAATTTTATTTTATTGTTGTTGGACAAAATATTAGTGTGTGTTCTTTTACAATATACTGCCTAGCTGTTGAACATTTTATGGTTTTATTTGATAACAACCCACTGAAGCTTGCATTTGGGATTTTCTTCCTTTTCCCCAAAAGGGACAAAACCTCAAACGTAACAAAACGTATGGAAAGAGAATCATGAGCTTAAACTTAGGACTACGTCGGGACTTCCAGTGGACATTTATCGTAGCAGACGTCCGAAACTCCATAATCGGGGCTGACTTTCTTGCGAAAAGTAAATTGTTAGTCGACCTCTATTCGAAACGATTATGCGACGAAGTCACCGACCTCAGTACAGTAGCTCAGATTTCATATTCGAGCCAGCCAACAATTCGCACGATTGATGAAAATAATTGCTACCATAGCATTTTAAAGAAATACAATGAAGTGATTAACCCGTCAATACCGAGTCGAACGGATTTATTACACAATATTGAACATTTTGAAAAAAGACGACAACCTCAGGCGGGAATCGAACCACGCACCTTCCGCATTCCGGGCGGCTGCCTTAACCACTTGGCTACCGAGGTCTGGCTTTCAACCGTCGAAATTTGTCAGTGCTTGATACTTATGTTTTTAGTCAACATTGCTTCATCAAATCTTAAAAGTTTTCACCTCTGAGATCCGAAAGAAATATTTTTACAAATATTTGAACATTCAGTTAAGATGAAGCTGCGTTTATAGATTAATGTTTTTAAAATTTTACTTAAGTATATTTAAGCGTTAATAAAACGCTAAAATATAAAACATTAATTGAACATTTTATTCATACCTCGGGGCCACCTACACATGAAAAGGTTACGCCCTTTGAACCCCGAGGACCGAAGGTCAAAAGTCGTAATAATGAGTACAATTTCAATTTTGATGATAAAACATTGACTTCTGATGCTGATGTCGCTGCAGCATTTGAGAGGTTTTTGACTGACATTCCAGTTTCAACCACAAAAGCCTTGATTTCCTCCCCCACTGTAGCTGAATCTGTTTTGAAGGAGAATGTTAAAGATTGTGAAAGTAATTTCAGTTTTCAAAAAATTTGTGTTATAGATATTATATTAATAATAAAAAGAAAACTGCTGATCTGTGGGGTAATTCCGTCGACGTCGCTAAATCAGTAATTATGACAATAGCTCCAGTTTAAGCTTGCATATTTAACGAATGCATTGACTGTGGTGTTTTCCTGACCTAATGAAACATAGTAAAATAATTCCATTGTTTAAATCAGTTAGCATTTCTGACCCCTCTAATTTTAGAGCTATTTCTGTGCTACCCACATTTAGTAAAATTTTTGAAAAGTTGATGCTAGACCAATTCAAATTCATTTTCATAGAAATAAACTTTTACATTGTAAACAGTATGGTTTTACTAGGGGTCGCTCAACAACTGACGCCGGTGTTGAGCTTTTAATCCAAATATTTGATACCTGGGAGGAATCACAGGATGCCCTAAGGGTATTTTGTGATTTATCCAAGGCTTTCGATTGTCTTTTACATGAAACTTTGGTCAGGAAGCTTAACCACTATGGAATTAGGGATGCTTCTTTGAGCCTTCGAATCTCATACTTGTGTAACAGGATTCAGAAGGTCGACATTAACGGTAAAAGATCTCCGGGATCAGTGGTTACAATGGGAGTTCCGCAGGGTTCAAAACTAGGTCCGTTCTTGTTTTTGGTTTATATTAATGACTTACCTTATTTTGTAAAAGACAGTCATGAGATAGTATTGTTTGCTGTTGATACTTCACTTTTATTCAAAGTGAAACGACGACACCCAAATTGTGACGATGTGAATAATGCGATCTCAAAGATTGTTCACTGGTTCAGTGTAAATAACTTGCTATTAAACGAGGGAAAAACCAAATGTGTAAGATTTGTATTGCCTAATGTTAAGCAAGTAACAACTAGTGTACAAATTAAAGATAAGAATGTGAATCCTGTGGTCACCACTGTGCTTCTAGGCATCACGTTAGATGCCAAGCTTCAGTGGGGCCCACATATAGCTTAATTGTCGAATAGACTTAGCTCTGCGGCTTATGCAGTAATGAAGATCCGTCAGTTAACTGACGTTGATACATCTAGATTAGTTTATTTCAGTTACTTTCATAGTGTAATGTCGTACGGCATTTTTCTGTGGGGAAATGCTGCCGACATTTAAACTATCTTTGTGCTGCAGAAAAGGGCTATTCGAGCAATCTATAACCTAAAAGCTGGTGACTCTCTCAGAGAGAGATTTAAGAAAATAAATATAATGACAGTTGCATCACAATACATTTATGAAAGTTAGGTTTATGTTCACACGGCGTCAGATCAACCTACCCAAAACTGTCAAATTTCTACAATCAATATTGAACTTTATTGTTTGGCTCCAAGGATTAATATTCATTGGAGAAATTTGACAGTTTAGGGTAGGTTGATCTGACGCCGTGTGTTCATAAAAATACTGAAATGTTTTAAAAAAACAGTGATATTCACAACGTAAACACTAGAAGTAAGAACAAATTAGCAGTACCTTATACTAGGCTCCATAAAATAAATAATTCTTTTAAGGGTCTGTGTATAAGATTTTACAACAAAGTACCAAATGATATTCGGAAATTAGATCTTAATAAATTTAAAATCAAAATCAAAGAAAAGTTTTGTAAAAAAGCTTATTATAAAGTGTCAGATTACACAGAAGACAAAACTGCTTGGATCTGAAACGCTCCAAGCACTCCAACAGCTATTTCTTATTGTCTCTAACTAATTGATACTACATTGTATTGTATTTTGTATTGCATCATTTATTATTTTTATATTCATATTTTGTATTGACCTGGTAACGTCATATTCTTTTTTTTATTTGTTTGTAAATGTCGTTGCTTTTGTGCGCTGTGGTTATTTGCGCCCATTCTTTGCCACAGTTAAAAAATATTTGGACGATTCAAAGTACTTATTAAATGAATTTATTGAATAAATATATTTTGACTCTTGACTCTTGACTCTTGACTCCGAGTGATACCAAGCTGCTAAACTAGAGTTCCAAAAGATGGTTAAGAATGGAATATGTAGACCTTTCAGCAGCCCATGGGCTTCTCCTCTTCACATAATCGTTAAGAGGAATGGCGAAATCAGGCCTTGTGGAGACTATAGGCGATTGAATGCGGTGACAATTCCAGATCGCTATCCACTACCAAGATTGCAAGATTTTACATATATGTTGAAAGATAAAATCATTTTCTCCAAATTGGACATAGAAAAGGCTTACCATTGCATTAACATAGCTGAACAAGATATTTCAAAGACAGCTATAATAACACCCTTTGGGTTGTTTAAATTTGTCAAAATGACGTTTGGCCTAAGAAACGCTGGCCAAACCTTCCAACGTTTCATGAATATGGTACTAAATGGTCTCGATTAAGTATTTTGTTACTATGATGACGTTTTGATCAGTAGCTCCAGCAAATCTTAGCATATACAGCATCTTCATGAAGTATTGGAACGATTAAAATAATATGGAATAAAATTAAACTTATCTAAATGCGAGTTTGGCAAAGATAACTTAGATTTTCTCGGATATCACATAAACCAAGAAGGTATTAGACTTCTAGACGAAAAATTGATGTGATAGGGACGTATCCCAGACCCGAAAGGATAAAACAGTTACGTCGTTTCCTTGGCATCATCAACTTTTACCGATCCTGTCTACCACAAGCAGCAGAACACCAAAAGGAGTAGAACAAGTTTCTTCACGACTCGAAGAAAAACGACAAAAGAAAAGATCCATGGTCCGAAGAGACAGAGAAAGCCTTTGAGAAATGTAAAGAAAGCATAAAACGCGCTGTTACACTTTTCTACCCGTCAATGACGTCAACGCTCTTTTTGATGACAGACTGCTCAGCGACATGCGCTGGCGGTGTATTGCAACAGGAATACGATGGCAAGTGGCAACCCCTAGGATTTTTTTCCAAAGCCCTAAGCCCATCAAAGACAAAATATAGCACATACGACAGAGAGCTGTTAGCAATCTATATGTCGATAAAATACTTCCGTCACTACATCGAAGGTAAAGAGCTGACTGTTTTCACTGATCACAAGCCATTGACATTTGAAATGACGAAATCAGGCTCCGACAACGATACTCCACGTCGACTCGGTTGTGTGGTCGTGATCCCCACAATAGTGTGAGGATTACGACCACACAACATACACTTAAATTATTTTAACGCAATTATTTCTGCACGTTGCTCAATTGTTGCTTTTGTGTTGTGACCAATTTTGTTGAATTTTGCTGCGACCAGATGGCGCGTGTGTTATCAGTGTCGCTATTCGCTGACGCTGCGGTCTTGGTTCTCGTGCATGCTCACCACGCGTGCCAAGTAGCGTGCTTTAATTTATTTTTGGTCGTGTTAATTTTTATTTTCTTTTGTTTTTAATTTGTGCCTTTGCAATCGGCTCACTCTTTGCCGTGCTCACCACATGTGCTCAGTGTGATCAGTTTTTTAACCGCTTACAATTATTTTTTTTAAGTATCGCTTGACGGCTATTTGCGTGCGTCGCCTTTGTTACAAATACGCTTGTCCAACCGTGGGCTACAGCGTATCTCACACTTTCCTTTTTATTCGTTTTTTTATTTATATTTATTCTTGCTTGCTGGCTATTTGCGTGCGTCGCCTTCGCTTCTACACACGTTTGCCCACCTGTGGGACATATACAGCGTGCTTTAATTTTTTTTCTCGTGTTAATTTTTATTTTTTTTGTTTTCAATTTGTGCCTCTGCTATCGGCTCACTCTTCGTACACACTCCCAACGTTTGCCCACGTGTGGGACACAGATACGGAGTGTCCCATTTTTTTTTTGCGACCAACTTATTCGCTACTTCTCTTATTTCCGCTACAGGTCTGCCCAACTGTGAGCTACGTACAACGTATCCCACACTTTCTTTTTATTAGATTTTTTTTCTTTTCTTTTCCCTAACGCTTTCCCGGCTGATTGGATGCGCCGCCATCGCCTATGCGCTTGCCCACTAGTGGCCTACGGGAGACGTGATTTTTTGAGTTTTTTCGCGCGTCCAATAAACACAGGCAAACACATACACATGCGTTTGCCCACCCGTGGGCCATATACAAGGCGTCCCAACCAAGTTTTTGTTTTGTTTATTGTTGAACTATTTTTAGCTCATTTGCCCTTACCTTAGTAAACAAATACGTCCAGCCCAACTGTAGATTATATACAGGATGTAGTTCTTTTTACTGCCTTTGAATTTGTTTATTTTTTTGTTATTGTTTTTAATTTTTTTTGTTTCCTTTTAATCATCACGATGCCGACCAAGTCACAAGCCGCTATTTTAAGGGAGGCAGTTAAGGCCATAGTTCAGCTCCTTGAGATAGGGTCACAAATTATTGCTGGCGGCACCACACATTCCATAATGGAATTTAACGTACGTTTCACACAGATACAAGGCGTGAAAGACAGGATGGACGCAGTGTATTATAATATTCTTGACGAGGAGGACTTTATGGCTAGCGAAGAAATCTCACCCTCTTCCACGTCGTCCCCAAAGCATAGCGCTCAGCCCAGTTTCGGCGTCAATACGCCCACAGCCGTCCTCCCCAAGATAGCGCTGCCCAGGTTCAGCTCAAAAGTGGAGGACTGGCCTTCCTTTATTGCGCTGTTTAGAAGTCTGATTAACGACATGGCGACCCTGTCGGACGCAGTCAAGCTCCACTACCTCTTCTCGAGTCTCAGCGGTGACGCATTAAGTATGGTATCCCACTTAAAGGTCACCAATGAGAATTTTGCCGTGGCCATGGACATCCTCACCAAGCGGTACGAGAACCGCCGGTTTTTCATTGATAGTTTAATCGACATAATCCTGGGGCTGCCAAGCATCCACACGCGCTCTAACATCCGCACACTGTTCCTTACGCCACTCATATCAGCTTAGTGTGCCCTCAACAATTTAGATCTGCCCATAGGAGACGACTACGTGTTTGTGTCAATAGTGGTGCGGAAGCTCAAGGGCGAGCTCCGCACGCTATTTGAACGCAGGCACGGGTCTAGTAACACCTCCTCATCTCCTACCTCGAGGAGCACGCGCGCTGTGTGGAGACAGAGTTCTCCAACATAGCCCAGCCGCAACCCATTAAGCCCCAGCCCGGCCCTTCTCATAGCCGCGCGCCTCCTCAGTTGCCCCATCGCACTTATGCTCAGATGGCTCAGCAACAACCCGACCATTACCGTGGCCGCTCCTCAGCTCCATCGCCTCACCGCGCCTATGATCAGCCCACTCACCAACCGGTCCGCCCACCGCAGCAAATGCGTCACCGCCCATCCACCTCCCCGGCTCGCAGTCAGCCCTTCCCCGTCTACTCGGCCTTCTAAGCAAGCTGCTCCTCATCATCATCTTCGTCCTCTTCCTCACGCTCCACACCCTACTGTCCCTATTGTGCCACTAGGAGACATAGGCACATGACGTGCAAATGGTACAATGCCCAGCCAACACAGGGCCGTTGGGACTTTGTACAGGCACGCGAGCGCTGCCAGCGTTGTCTCGGCCGTCACTACGAGAGCGAGTGCAGGTCAAGGTGGGCATGTAAGGACTGTGGGAGCTCCAACCACCACACGTCCCTTCATCGACCAGACGACCCAACGCAATCAGCTCATTCGTCGTCAGCACATATACCCCCACCACAGCTGAGGGAGCACTCGAGGGAGCGTTCCAAAAACAGCAGGCGGCACGAACCCGCACATGCTAAACAGGCGCAACACAGCTCTGCTCACAGAGCCAGCCCGCCCAGGTCCGGTTCGCCAGGTAGGCCCCGCGAACGTCGCCAGCAATTATGACTCCCAACTATCACGGAGCACCCTAGCAAAGAGGTAGATTCAGCCCATGCCCATTCAGACCATGCCCATTTAGTCCATGTCCTTTTAGCCCATGCCCAGTCATCCCATGCCCACACAGCTGATACATACTCAGCTCATACACTCTCGGCTGCTACTCAATCAGCTCACCCACCTTCTGTGCCCACTGGCGCACCCATTTTGTTGCCAACCTTCTCACTAAGAGTTGCGGACGTACATGGCCACCTTCACACAGCCAGAGCTTTATTGGACTGCAGCAGTATGCTGACATTAATAACGTCACGCATGGCACGACTTTTGAACTTGCCATCAAAACCCACTTCCTTAAAAATTACAGGAGTTGGGAATCAGCACAAACATGAGTCAAAAGCGGCAATAACAATAGTATGCCGACCCACTCACAATTATACTCCTACAATTACTGCCACAGCTCATATTTTAAAAAACGTCACTGGCTACCTTCCCTTAGAGAAAGTACCAAACATTTCCCACATACTAGGCCAGCCACCCGTGCCATTGGCTGATCAGCTCTACCACACACCAGCCCCGATCGACCTCTTATTAGGGTCAGACGTTCTTGGTCAGGTGTTGGACGGGACTAAGGTCTCGTTGGGCCCGGGCAAGCCTATAGCCTTCGGCACGATTTTCGACTTCGCGTTGATAGGACCCATTGACGACTTGTATGCGCAGCCAGCGCAGCAGGTTAACTCAGCTCACGTCGTCAGCTCACAACCAGACTCATCTGAATCAGCCCAGGACATACGTCAGAGTCTGGAAAGGTTCTGGGAGTCTGAAGAACCCCTACCTCAACCTCACACTCATAATGATCCCCTGGAGGAACAATGCGAGGAAATCTTCCGCTCTACTACTACACGCGATCCCTCAGGCAGATATACGGTCGCTCTGCCATTTCTAAAGGACGCCCCTCAACTGGGGAAAACTCACCCTATCGCATTACGCAGATTCCTCAATATTGAGAAGAAGCTAATGGCGAACCCGTCTCTGCGTTCTAAATACGTCGACTTTATGGCCGAATACATCGACTTAGGTCACATGGCTCCCTGTCACCCAAATACATTCGCCCATAAACCTCACTTCTACATCCCCCACCATGGCGTATTTAAGTCAGGGTCGGACAAGCTGCGCATTGTTTTTGAAGGTAGCTGCAAAAGCTCCAATTTTGTCAGCATAAATGAATGCCTACACACAGGCCCCGTCCTTCAACAGGACATTGTTGACATCATCATGTCCTTCAGAACGCACCCAGTCGTTTTCAGCACTGACATCCAGAGGATGTTCAGAAATGTGCCGGTAGCCCCAGACCAGAGACGGTATCAGCTCATACTGTGGCGGTCCTCACCAGATCATCCTCTGCTCACCTACACCCTCAATACAGTCACCTACGGCTTAAGATCAAGCCCATACCATGCAATCCGCACTCTGCTTAAGCTAGCTGATGATTCATCATAAGACCTTCAGGTCATCGCTACCCTGAAGCCGCTCAGGTTTTTCGCAAGTCTATCTTCGTTGATGACATCTTGTGTGGTCATGACATAGTTGCCTCCGCCCAAGCACTCCAGGACGAGTTAATAAGTCTACTAGACCTAGGCGGCTTTCAGCTCAGTAATTGGGCATCTAACTCGCCTAAGCTGCTCGAGAGATTCCCCGACAACCAATGCGATATGCCCAAGGACTTCGACATGAACCCAGACTCCACGTCCATTAAGGTCTTGGGTATACAGTAGAGCCCTCAGTCAGACGAGTTCACCTACCGCATCTCTTTGCCCCCCCTCACACATGTCACAAAGCGGTCTATTTTAAGCACCGTAGCCTCACTTTATGACCCAAACGGCTGGGTTTCTCCCGTTATCTTCCGCGCAAAGCTGCTCCTTCAGCAATTGTGGCTACTGAAGCTAGAGTGGGATGAGCCTACTCCCTCTGAAGTACAAACAGAGTGGCACCACATCTCAGAGGATCTGCCGCTCTTGTCTAGCATTCGCTTCCCTCAGCACATTTGTGCAAACAAAGGCTCAGCTGCATACTCGCTCCACGGGTTCGCAGACGCCTCTGAAGCCGGGTTTGCCGCCGTTATTTATCTCCATGAGCTCGATGCCACCGGAGATACTTTAGTACGCGAGTCGCACCAATCAAAAATCGCCTCACAATTCCCAAGTTAGAGTTGTCGGCCGCCACCCTACTCTCCCAGCTCATGATCCGTGTGTCAGTTCAGTTATCAGCCCGTATCAGTATTCAACAACACATATGTTGGTCAGACAGCACGATAGTCCTGGCCTGGCTCAATACACCGCCTCACCGTCTTCAACCCTTTGAAGCCAACAGGGTAGTTAAAATCAGCTCAAGCTCACCAGAATGTACCTGGCGACACGTACCTTCCGAGCTCAACCCAGCAGATTGCGCAAGCAGAGGGATGTCTTCGCAATCCCTGTCAGCTCACGACCTATGGTGGTCTCCCACGTGGCTTAGACAGCCTTGTGAGTCTTGGCCTGCGATGCCCTCAGCTCTTGGCCATCACGCCCTACCAGGCCTTAAGCCCAAACACATCCCGTCACTGGTCACAGTACCCGGTCTTGACTTTGACCTGCTCACTCGGTTCAGCTCACTAGACAAGCTCGTCGGAGTGACAGCTTGTCTAAAACGCTTTCTGCACAACTGCAGACACCACCCAGATTTGCAACGCTCAGGCCCCTTGTACGTCAGTGAACGATGAGAGGCCCTACTTTACTGGGTGCGCAGTGTTCAGCACAATGAGTTTGCGGAGGACATTCACCGCTTTCAAACTGGCAAAATCTGCTCCGTCAGACTCCAGCGGCTGTCACCTCTTATTAAAGATAAACTCCTTAGAGTTGGCGGACGACTGTCCCATGCGCCTATCCGATATGACGCGCAGCATCTGCTCATACTTCCCAGCTCTAGCCCACTTGTAGACCTCATCATTGACCACTACCACAAAATACACTGCCACCCTGGCGCTGACACTTTACATGCTATCCTACGCCAACTATTTTGGATATTGTCCGCGCGCCGTATTATTAGACACCGAGTCTTTAAATGCATTAGATGCTTTCGATGCCGGGCCCAGCCGCAAGCGCCCTTCATGGCCGACCTGCCAGCCGACACAGTTACGCCTCAGCCCGTATTTAGTCAAGTCACGACCGATTTTGCCGGCCCATTCCTCGTTAAATCTAGTACCCTACGTAATGTTAAACTCTTAAAGGCGTACTTCTGTATATTCGTGTGCCTCTCCACTAAGGCGGTTCATTTGGAACCGGTTTCGGAACTCAGTACAGAAGCGTTCCTCGCGGCATTACAGCGTTTTATAGCACACCGCGGTGCCCCGGTTCTCATCCGCTCGGACTGCGGTACAAATTATATAGGCGCTAGAAATCAGCTCATTGAAGTATAAAACTTTCTTGCCTCGAATAATGACACAATTGCGCACAAGCTCGCTGGTCAGCACATTACTTGGTTATTGAACGTCCCTAAGGGACCATGGTTCGGTGCGTTACATGAGATCAACGTAAAATCAACAAAGCAACTTTTATATCGCGTAATTGGCGAACAACACCTCACATTCGAGGAATTTTCCACACTTTTAGCATGAGTCGAGGCTGTACTTAGACTCCTGACCTCTCTGCCCACTTTCGCCTGATCCGTCAGATTCAGTTCCTGGCCGATGTCCATGCCAAGAATGCTGAGGTTCACCAAAATGGGTAACCGAGAGTTCTGAAGAGAGGGAGGAGTAAGGAAGGGAGTTACCTTGGACGAGAATGCACAAACCTGGGTTTTGGTAGCATTAAACTCGACCAGGTTTTTAGATCCCCACTTAAGAGACACGATCGAGAGTTAGGTTCACTTTGGCAACCAGTTCTTGCCTTTTCACCATGATATCGGCTTGCTTAGCCGCAGGATGTCATAAGTACCGCTCATACACCGTACTGTCATCCGCATAACAATGAATATTTCCCAAGGATAACATGTCATTAATATGCAGAAGAAATAGAGTAGGTGAGAGCACAGAACCCTGCGGCACTCCGGCATTAACTTTGTAGAACGCGGAGGAACTACCCTCACAAAGGACACGAATCCTCCACCCTTCTTAAAAGTCTGCAACCCAGGCGCACAATCGGGGCGGCACACCAAAGGCCGGCAACTTGGAAAGAAGGGAACGATGCCACACTCTATCGAAAGCTTTGGCGATATCAATGCTAACTACCAGGGATTCGCCATGCTTGTCCATCGCTTCACCCCACGCGTGAGAAACGTACGTTTAAAGATCACCCGTTGATCGCTTTGGTCTGAACCCATATTTCATTGGATTCATGGAGCAGCGAGTGATCATCTAGGTAGTGAATGAGCTAAGAATTCATTATCCGCTCAAACACCAATATCCGCTCAGCACAGAAGTTACAGCGATGGGTTGATAGTTGGCCGGATCCGAGCGATCCCCTCTTTTGGGGATGGGTTGTATGTTCGCCTCCTTCCAAGACACCGGCACAATACCAGTTTCTTAAGACTTCCTTAACAATCGCGTCAATACAGGAGACAACTCAGCCGCGCATCTGAGCAGCACAATCGCCGGAACACCATCCGGCCCGCTAGCCTTCCGCACGTCGAGCGACCGCAGCACGGCATGTACATCACACTGCCTGATACGAATATCAGGCACAATGTGCTATAAAAGGTGGAGCGGCGCCGCAATCTTCGACGCGCATTGGCCGCGAAAAGTTCAGCTAGCAAGTTCGCCTTCTTAAGCGGCTGGTAAGCTAACGAGCCATCTGGATGTTTCAACAGGGGCAGTGAGGGAGAGCAGAAGTTGGCCTGTACGGCCATAGCGAGCCGCCAATAGCTACGGCTACCCGTAGGGTACGATAACAACTCCAGCCCCACCCTTGCCACTCTTTGTGCATCCGCTCCTGCGAGAGCCCTCTTGTTAGACTTAGAGGCCTTGTTGTAGGCCGCCTTCAAGGAGCTGGTACTAGGGTCATTCAGTGCGCAAGCCCTCGTCCAAGCTCGATACGCCGCCTGCTTGCATTCAGCAGCTTTGGCGCATTTGCGATTGAATCAAGGTCGTTGTCTGCCAACGCTGGCAAGATCTGTGAATGGAATATAATATTCCATACCCAACAAGATCTCATCAGCAATGACAGAAGCGCACTCCAATGGGTCCTTTCCAAGAAAACAGCTCTGGCCCCATGAGACGGATGCAAAGTAATCATGCAATCCGTCCCAATCCGCCGACGAGTAGTGCCACAGACGACGCTTGGTCTTCACCGTTTTCGGTGGACCAACGCTGTGCGGTGCTGTGGCAATGACCAAGCAGTGGTCTGACGAGCCTAAAGGTGCAAGTACCGACACTCTATACCCTGCAGGGCGACTCGTCAACAATAAGTCCAACAAGGAGGGCGCGTGACCTACGATATCTGGCATCCTGGTGGGCTGGTCTACCAGTTGCGTCAGGTCTTGCGTCAGAGCGAAGGCATGAGCGACTCTACCAGCGTGATCAGTTTTGGAGGAGCCCAACCATGTTTCATGGTGGGCGTTGAAGTCCTCCAAAACCACCACTTCGTCGTTTGGGAATCGCTCCTGCGCGACATCAGTCACTCGGCCGAGGTGGTCAAAAAGGCTGCTTGTGTTAGCATCTCCTGTGTGGGACTAATATAAGCACGCAAAGACACGGCAACGGGAGCCGAATTCGATGCGCACCCAAAGGATAGGAAAGGAGGGGTCTTCCAAACAGTGCAGACGACGACAACAAATGCGTCTGTACTCATTTTGTGAAAAATATAAAATATTCAATGAAAGACAAGAATGGATTCAGAAAGAATAAATCTACAACCCTTGCCGTATATAATTACATGCAAAGCGTCCTTTCAATCATTAATAAAAAAACGTGCTATTGGCTTACTTCTTGATATGAGCAAAGCATACGATAGAGTTAAATTTAATATACTGCTTTCTAAACTACAAGGGATAGGTGTGAGAGGTATCGCTAATAAGTGGTTTGCTTCATATTTAAATAACCGATGTCAGTATGTAGAGATACAACATCACGACAGTAAGTCAGGTTACACAACAACCATACGGTCTCAAAAAACGAAAGTGGAAATGTCAATCCCACAAGCGAGTGTGCTTGGATGCGTTTTATTTTTAATTTATATAAACGACCTGCCTAATGAAATTAATTTACCTTGCTCTTTGTTTGCTACAGTGATTCCTTTTGAAAGTAACCAAACAAATAATATAAATAATACAATACATGACACATTGTCAAAAGTAAATATCTGGTTAACAGAGCATAACTTACCAATAAACTTAAAAAAAACAAATTTAATGGAATTTAGACCTCGTCGAAGAAACCCAATAGATATTAATTTTAAATTTATCAATACGAAATTAGAACAAGTAGATAATTACCCCCTTTTAGGAATAATCATAGACTATAATACAAATTGGAAAGAACATAAATAAGGTTGCAACAAAGTAATCTAGATTTTCTTATGCACTAAAAGAACTTAAAAAACTAACAAACTTAAAATCAGCAAAAAGTGCTTACTACGCCTATGCACATTCATGGCTAACCTATGGCATATTATTATGAGGACATAGTACAGAAGTAATCAAACTATTCCGACTGCAAAAAAGATGCTTATGAGTATTGGGAAATTTATCAGTTATGGATAGCTGCAAACCATATTTCCATCTAAATGACGTATTAACATTACCATCCCTGTACATTTTAGCCACTTGTGAATTTGTAAGGAAGCACCCTGATTTCTTTCCGTATCACAGCCATCCACAAAATCTGAGACCACAAAATAAATTAGCCCAACCTAGCTGCAATTATAAAATGTTTCGAAATGGCCCTTGTCAATGTGTGTGAAAATTTACAATAGGTTACCGAGTGAAATCAAAGACATAAAAGATTCAATAAAAATTAAAGTAATTAAAAAAAAATACCTAGAAAACAAGTGTTTTTATTCGCTGCAATAGTTTTTGGATGAATAATTTATAAAATAATGGATTTTTGACATTGTTAATGATAGGATTATTTTTGATTTAAGTACTTAAATTGAACATTTTTAGTATATATATATATAATTTTTTTTAAATGTAGATTTTAATAATTTGTTATAATAATGATAATAAAATAATAATAAAATGTAATAATAATGTGAAATACATTTATATTAATAATAAGTAGTTACCGTAATTTAATATATTAATATGTACTTGCTAGGCCCTTGCAGGGTCATGTTTGTTTCTTTTTTATTTTATTTTTTTAACACCTGTTTATGTACCACATGAATGCAATAAAGAACTTTGAACTTATGTCAGCCCTCACGTACATACATACTCCGGCTTTCGCGAGGAATTGCTCCTCAAGCTGATAGCCAGCAGCAGCAAAATTCTCCTATAGTTGTTGACTTATAAGACTAAACATCTTATAGCACACTAATAGACGCTTTGATTAAAATCACTGATCTTGTTAAAGCAGCTTAACTGACTATTTGCGCTACAAGCACTTTCGATCCTATTACGCAGTCTTAAAGACGTTTACGAGAACATCTTATTAGACTATTTACGCTACAAGCACTTCCGATCCTACTATGTAGTCTTATAAACGTTTACAGGATTACATTATATGATGCTTATAAGAACTTAAGTCTTATAAGTGCATGTTATAAAAATAAATATCAAAGCTCCTATAAATGCATTTAACAAGACTATTTATTCTTGTTCACGTTTTGTTTTATGCTTCTATAAGAAAAGTTCTTCTGTAAACGTTTTAGGTATAGCTACTATAGGTCGAAGATATTATAAGATTGATTTGACTTTGTCGTGACTTCTAAGGGATTTCTAGCACCAAAGTTGCACGTCCTGCAACTATTATAGGTAAGATTCTACTTATATGTGACCTGCATTTGGTATTATTAGAGTGATCAGCTGTTGACATCAATTAAACAATATGGTGTCCAGGACTGTGATCCTATAATAACATTAACTTTGACTAAAATGCATTGTAAAGCTCCTGATAAATGCATTACAATATGGACCGCGATCCGATCCGATGACGGCTGTATTTTATGAATTTACAAATAATAATTATGTTTACTTTTGAAGGCGCATAAACATATGTTTATTATCATCGAATACTTTATCAATAAAATTTATTTCGCAAGTTAATTTTTTTATATAACAATGAAAACACAAAAAGTTATCAACCTTTATAATAATGAATAGTAATAAAGATTACCCTTTGCAATTCCAATATTATTTTTTTCGTTTGAATTCACTATTACAAATTAATGAAAAATAAATGCTCTAGTTATGACATCACAATTACCACTGTTGGATAAATTACACCGGTAGCGGCATGCGCCAGATTGTTACAGGACTAATCACGCAGCCTCAGTGCGTGTACCTGATCTTTATAGGACACAGCCATCTTGTAGAAGCACTCAATAAAATAGTAATAAAATCAATTTGCACTTTACCGGACTGTAATAAAATAACTATAGGTCGCAATAGTCCTGTAAAGTGCGCCCAAATGCGGTCCTGTAAACGTTAATAGGATTACTATAGAACTAAAAAATTTTTGGTCCTAGGATACTTACATGACCACATTTTGCTACTTGGGAGGGTACCTTAAATAAGACGTGTCAGCAGGGCGACGAATTTGAGTCTCCGTCAGAAAAAGCAATGCAGGCCGCGCCGTCTCGAGGTGTTGGTGAATGGCGTTGAGGTTAGAATGGAGTGTTAGTGAACTCCACCTCAAACAGCGAATTGGTGGTGAGAGAGGAGGAAGCCGCTGTATTACCTGCATTTTTTTTAGGCACTGTCATTAGAAAATTGGAAGGAAGGGACGTGAGCAAGGAGCCACTACTGTTGCAATGAAATGAACAAAGCGAGAGTTTACCGCTTCACCATTGGAAGAGCGTTGCAACCCGGCTGACACGCCGGACGGAAGGGCCCCCATACCCTCCCGGAAGTGGTCGCCGGGTCCCACCATTTCCGGTCACCAACCGGCACGACGATCCACTCCGGGATTATGCGTGACCTGGTGAGGCAGCCTCCCGAGGTGGTTAGCCCCGGTCGGGCCCCTGTACTATGCCGCGGGCGGCCAGCGGCGCCACCGTTTCTATGGGTCTCCCTGGCTGGCGCGTCAAATATCGTCTCCCGCTCAATGGTTCCACGGCAGAACTCTCTGGTTCACAGTTTGCAACAATAGCCGCTCCCCTGGCTCCGGTAGTAAGGCGCTGTTCCCGGAACGCGACCTGCGACGAGCACAGATCACTTGGCGGGCGTACACTACCGCACGGTGGTCGATAACCAGGCGAGCTGGGCTCTACCACCAAATGCTCAATTAGCACCACCCAGGGGTAACATGTAGGGTCTCAAGGGTACACACCTACGGATGTGAGCATTGTTAACCCCCAAAAAAGGCTGTGTCGTGCCGGGCATCGAACCTTGGAAATTCCTTGGAACCCTTGGCATCGGCAAGGCGCGTAGTGATGTTCTGCCTAACACAATTATGTTGGATGATTTAAATTGTCATTTCTCCACTACTGCTTGTATAGATCGTTCAACCATTTGTCAAACGGTAGATTACATTGCAGGTTTGCCTCGCCCCAATATTGACACTTTTCATTTTTCTCCTGTTACTGTAGATGAAATCAAAAAGATTATCCTCTCCGTCAAATCTGGAGCCCTGGGACATGATGGCATTAGTCGTCGTATGATTGTTTCTATCCTAGACCACGTTCTTCTTCCGATTACCCACATCATCAACTTTTCCTTTGACTCTGGCCAATTCCCTACCCAATGGCGTAAAGCCTATGTGCGTCCCTTACCAAAGATCTCCAGTCCATCCCATCCAACCCATATTCGACCCATATCTATACTTCCGTTTCTGTCCAAGGCAATCGAGGTCTGTGTCCATAAGCAGCTTGCAAGATTTATTTATCTAAATAACCTCGTTGTTCCTCTGCAATCTGGCTTCAGACCTGGCCACAGCACTGTTTCCGCGCTCCTGAAAGTTACCGGCGACATTAGACAAGGCATGGAGGATACAAAAGTCACAGTTTTAGTACTCATAGACTTCTCAAACGCCTTCAATGCCGTCAGGCCTGACATCCTCCTATCTATCCTTTCCCATCTTATGGTTTCATCTGAGGTACAGGAATGGTTCTCTTCTTATCTTCAAGAGCGTCAGCAGTCAGTCCGCATTGATGAGATATCATCTAATGGGCGTAGCCTGAATGCTGGTGTTCCACAAGGCGGTATTCTTTCTCCATTATTATTTTCAATATTTATCAACTTTATCACCCACCACCTTCAGTGTGCTTATCATCTGTACGCCGATGACCTTCAGCTTTACACTCATGCACGCGTAGATGACTTATCAGACGCTATTGTAAAAATAAATCGGAACTTGGAAGCTGTTAACGACTGGTCGCGTAGGTTTGGTGTGGCTGTAAATCCTACAAAATGTCAGACGATACTTGTTGGCAGCTTGAGATTGATAAATAAAGTGGGGATTAGCTCTATTACTCCTGTAGTGTTTGACGGAACAGTCATACCATTCAGCACGACCGTTAAAAATCTCGGCTTACATATCGACACTACACTTAGCTGGCATTCTCAGGTTGCTAATGTTAGCAAAAAAGTAACCTGGACTCTGCGCTCTTTAAATCGCCTGAGGAACTTTTTACCGTTCAAGACGAAGATGATGCTTGCGCAAATTTTAATCCTTCCTATGATCGACTATGGTGACGTGTGTTATTACGACCTAAACTCAGTCTTGCTTGTTAAGCTTGACAGATTGCTCAATAACAGTATCAGATTCATCTACAATCTGAGGAAGTATGACCATATCTCACAGCATAGGTCTGAGCTGAAATGGTTGCCCATTCGTCAGCGGAGATGTTGGCGCGCCCTTTCCACACTCTTCTCTCTTCTAAGTTCTCCAAATGCTCCATCTTACCTTACTCCCCATTTCCAATATCTTTGCTCCTCTCACGACCGGAATCTCAGATCCTCAAATAACCTTCTCCTTCTCTCTCCTTCCCACTCTTCTGGCTTTGTACATTCCTCCTTTTATATCCAGTCCATACTCCTCTGGAACGCGCTACCTCAGGAAGTCAGGATGGCTGCGAGTCGTGACGCTTTCAAAAAGAAAGTCCATTTGCTCCTTTTCGACAGAACCATGGCAGAATCATCTCAATAACGTCCTTTTTATATATTATATTATCAAGTAGTGTATGTAGGTATATTATAAAATATTTATGTATTGCGAGTATGTATATTTTGTTTATTAATATATACGTATTGTATGTTTTAATATTTAATGGTCTCATCAAACTTTGGTCACCGCAGATAATTGCACCTACCATGTCATCTCTGCACCACCCTATGGTTGACTGGTAGGGAATGCCTCAGGCATTAAGTCCGCCATGTAATGTAATGTTGCAAAAGTTTAAATAAATAAATAAAAAAAACCTGATTCCTCAGCGACTGGCAGTGGATAAACCTTGGAAAAGGCCGTGTGAATGTCGCCTGTTGCTGTACGAATGATCGCAACCCTGGGTACTCCGTCCTTGCCTGGAATCAGATATAAAATGCGTCCCAAACGTCACTTGAGCGGTGGGAGGTTATCTTCTTTTATGACAACCAAAGTTCCTGCTTCTAAAGTCCCCAGTACACAGTGGCGTGTGATGGCCCACTGCCGGCCATCGCCAATTGTAGACAACTTTAGGCCACGATTACGTCGCGTTCACACAATGGTGTATGCTGGCCCACTGCTCATTGCTGCCTGGTAGTGGTGGGGAATATATCTTTTTTGAGAATCGATTCAAAACTTTAAATCGATATTTGATATCGGATTCTGAAACTGTATAATATTTTAATATTGGTGATATCGGTACCTATCGACCATATCTATCACTGTATAGTATATTAATAAAGGATTCGTAAAATTTTACTTACCTGATACTAGTAACAAATAGTAATGATTTTCATTTCATGAAATTTTTACAAGCACATTTGTTTGTTAAAAAGATCGATCATTGATAATTAAATAAATATCAGCGATACGGTACAATATTCTTTTATCTGATCATCAACTGATCAGTTTAACTGACCGTGAGTGTCGCTTTACAAGGCGAAGCAAGTTGATAGGCAAAAATAATGAAACATGATGCAAGTAGAAACTTTGTAATGGACCGTCCCTTGATGAAAATGAAAAAATTAAAATGAAAAATGTTTATTTCAACAAAATAGCATAATACAGGATTATACAGTGTACCTCATAAAAATGTACTTCCTACTTTGTTGTCAAGATATATCAGTAGCTTACCTGTGACATCAACACTAAAAAAATTTGTTACGTTGATACCAGTACGATTAACAAGAAAAATAGCCTCATCTTATCTTAAAGTTACCTACATGCCTTACGTATCGTATCACTATCCAATTTCAATCCCAGTACACACACAGTGGCGTGTGATGGGCCATGCTTGGCCACTGCCGGCCATCGCAATCACAGACTTAGTAGAGATGACCGCCATTGTGTAGAAGGGGTAGATGGTGTACAGTGGCGAGCAATTGTCGACAGTGGCGCGCAGTGGCGCGCGATGGCACTCAATCGGAAAGTTGTCGGTTTTTGGGCACACATCAAAGGGAATCGTGGCGTGTAGTCAGAGATATATACATTATACACTACCGTGAAAAGAAGCGACACTTAAGCATGTGTGCTCGTAAAATCGCTCGCTGCTATGTGTGGGTGTCTGGATCTGCGCGGGGGCCTTGCGCGGCGCGCGGGGTATGGGCGGGCGGCCTGGAGGTCGCCTCGGCTGAGGGCTGAGTCGAGCGAGCGAGCGTCTGTATTGCGCACCGCACGCACAGACTGACCTACACAATCCGGTTTATATCATTTGGCTAATAATGGATTAAAAGTTGTTAATAGCCATTAATAGCCGATTTCGGATGGTTAATGTTACAGTAATGATTAAAAATATCGCGACAATAAGCAAATAAATGGAAGATGCTTATACAGTTTTTATCTATTTTTACACTATACATCACTCGTAGGTACATAGAAAACTCGAGTTTTCGATCGTGAAAGTTAAGTAATATTCGCCGAGGTCACCAAGAGGATGGGTGACCGTAAGTTCATAAAATCTCGAGGTTTTCGATTGCGAAAGTTAAGCAATGTTCGCCGAGGTCACCAAAGAGATGGGTGACCGTAGGTTCATAAAATCTAGAGGTTTTCGATCGCGAAAGTTAAGCAGTGTTCGCCGAGGTCGCCAAAGGTATGGGTGACCGTAAGTTCATATAATCTCGAGATTTTCGATCGCGAAAGTTAAGCAATGTTCGCCGAGATCGCTTACTGGTCTCCCATCAATTACTCTACCTGCGCAAAGCTTAACTTTTGTGACTGTAAACAGAACGTCTGTTGAAATTGTATGAAACTATTAGTAGCGGGGTTATTAGCCAATGGATGGCTAATAATGGCTATATGGATTATAATCGCTATAATAATCCAAACAATTCGGCTATTAACCCATCTCTACCTACGACTTACGAGTACACGCACGAGCAATCATGCCCGGTTTTCATTATTGTTGTGTATACGGCTGTGGTAATAATCAAAAACAAACTGATAAAAGTTTCTTCTCATTGTCCAGCGATCCAGAAAAGTAATTGCCTACTTTATATTAATATTCTATTACTTACCTACTTTCTGTATTACACGATTTACACATAGTATATAATAATAATAATCATTTATTGTATCCAGTATACAGCGAAGTAGCATTAGCATCTTAAGGTTTATTATGACAATTATGCTAAATTTGATTATGGCAACGCTCGCTGACAAAAATAGAGGCTACCTTCAACCAAACTAGGAAAAACCTGTTCATCGGTGTCAGGTGCTCCCCCCTCGGTCCACATATGAAGCCAACAAATCATGTTTAAACACAATATTTGGAGGTATGGTAACTTGATTTACCACACGACTTACTTGAAATTTTGCTGATTTGTAAATATACTTTAGGATACACAAAATTAACAAAAGGGTACTTAAAAATAATAAGATCTTCGTAAACAAACAAACGATTTAGCGTGACGACGGTACAAATATACAACACGTGAAAATTTACAGTAAAATACCAACTAAGCTTATTATCTATTTATCTATCTATCTAGTGAATTGATATGTTTAAGTTTTAATGTGTGTTTAAATTGTGAATGAGTGCCTAAGAGTTTAAATAAGTGTCTGAAAGTGTGATTGAGCGTCTGAAAGTGCGAATGCGTGTCTGAAAGTGTGAAGCTACAGTTACTGATAACAGATTTGTGCTATACTAAAACGTGTGTATATGTATGCTTGTGTGTATGGCTGTGTATATGCTTGTACGTGTGAGTGTCAAAAAATTAATATGTAAGTATTGTTAATTTATGAGATTACTTTTATTAGATCCTCAGTCTCATCATAAGAGTGCTTTAGTAGCCAAGTAGTAACAGTATGTTTACAGTTATAGATGTTCATAGGATAGATTTGAAGTGCTTTATTTATCTTATTGTATAGGTACGGTCCCAGAAAAGAAAAAAATCTTTTTGCGAAGGAAGTTCTCATACCAGCTAATTGATATAGATTTAATAAACGTCCGTCAGATTCCACTTTCGTCAGATGCAGTTTTCTCAGTTCAGTTTCGTCATGAATGAAGGTACCTAAATCACTCTCGACGTTTGAAGTAGGTAGGTAAGTAGGTACTCGTAATAACATTAACATCATTCATCACTACCTACCTAGTGTACCTACCTAGGGGCCGTCCATTAATCACGTGATGTTTTTTTCAGCATTTTTTACCCCCCTCCCCCTATTGGCATAGTACGTAGCGGACTCGCTTTTTGTAAATTTCGCTTAACTTTTTATTTAAAACCAAAATTGCAGAGAAAGATTTTCATAAATTGCGCGAGGGCACTTTTTTGAGCTCCTGGATTGAACTAAGTACTGTTCTAAACAAATGAAATAAAAAAATGAGAATGTTATCTCGTCGTATAATGCGTAGCGGCCTTGGAATTTTCAAATATTATTGATTTTATATAGAAAGAAAATGTTATACAAAACCAAAAAAACTTCGAAAATCGCGTTAAGTTAACTGTGAATTTCTCTTATCTACGATAATATCATTGAGTAAAATGTATACCAGAATAATTGTTACTTCATGAGGAATAAAATTTTTATAATGAATTTATTATTCTATTTCGATGATAACTAATATAACTAAGAACCTACTTACTTACAAAATTACTACAAAATGCAATGCGCCGGCCGTCCGAACTCAGCTTATTCTCGCAGAGTGGAGTTTCGTAATACTAAGCATGCATTTATTATCCTATTTCGATAAAAACGATAAATACAACTGGAAAATGACTACAAAATGCGAAATGGGCATTTTGCGCGGGAATCACAGTCGATATGTAGGCCTCTAAACTTAATTTATTAAATTACTTAATTATTTTGAATGGAAGCAACCAACAATCCAAAGACTTTTTTACATAGACCTATTATAATTAATGCCCTAGGATGACATTTAATAGTTTGCGAAATACATAAATCATGTGTGATGTTTAAAGAATTTATTTACCTCTGCTTTTTGTATGCCAAACATCAACACGGTTAAGTACACATTTGTTTGCAACACATCACATGCCCAACACATCTAAATTCGTCACAGATACCAATAAAGCGACGAACTGAACTCAGAACACATTTTTTTACCACAAATTACTAAAACACTTGTTACTTAAAGGGCTACCACACTGTTGTAAGCCGACGTTTAAAACAGCCGTTTACAACAGTGTGGTAGGTTGTTAATGTTTTATATTTTAGCGTTTTATTAACGCTTAAATATACTTAAGTAAAATTTTAAACACTAATCATCACTCATTAATCTATAAACGCAGCTTCATCTTAACCGAATGTTCAAATATTTGTAAAAATATTTCTTTCGGATCTTAAGAGGTGAAAACTTCTAAGATTTGATGAAGCAATGTTGACTATAAACATAAGCATCAAGCACTGACAAATTTCGACGGTTGAAAGCCAGACCTCGGTAGCCAAGTGGTTAAGGCAGCCGCCCGGAATGCGGAAGGTGCGTGGTTCGATTCCCGCCTGTGGTAGGTTGTTTTCAACGATATTTCGGTCAACCTTTCCACGACCTTTGTTTGCGGGCGCGCGTTGAAAACCGCTGTGTTGTCACTGCCTTAAACACCATTACACACAAACCGCTATCTTCAACCTACAACCTACATACAACGTGATTACTGGAAAAAGCGGTAAACCTTTTGAATCGAGTCGCCTGAATCAGGGGTAAGGTGGGGGTGGAGAAGGTAGGGGGAGGGGGGAGGAGTACTCCCCCACTTACCCCCCCTGCCGCCAACAAGTAGTTTTTAAGTTATGATAATTTTTGTATTTTGGGCGACCAAAACATGGGCGATCAAAGAAGAGGGGTTTTAGGGGGCTAACCTGGTTCGACGTTGCTCCCGCGTGCTGGATGTAGTGGACGCGCGTCTCACTCTTTCTTGACTTTCCACGGCAAAAGTTCGTGATCACAGTAGTAAACTCGCGGCGATCACTTGGAAGATGTTATGACTTGACCGATAAATGAGGAACACGAGAGCTCGACTCAAAGGCCCTGTCGCGTAGGCAGGCTAGATCGGAAGTGAAGATGGCCGACACGACACGACGCGATATTGGTTTACCCCCATAGGATCGATCGAGGATAAAAATGATGAGGGTAGAAGTTAGGTTAGGGACGTAGCATCGGTACAAGTCTAATTCGATTGATAGTGATGTGAATGCAATTGAATATGATTGATCTAAATCTACCATACCGCCCCCCAAAGAGTGGCTTAGCTCTTTTAATTGAAACAGACAAATTGATAATAAGTTAACTGAAAGCCGATTGAAAAAGTGTAAATGTTATCCTACTCTAGTTACTTACATGCTAAATTAATTGAAAAATGTTGAAATATCTAGGTTTCGGGAATTAAGCGACATAACTTGGCTACAGGACGCTTGAAAACTCCTTTGGTTGTTTTAATGTCTACGACCCGGACAATACCGTCATTCCCCGGATAAAGTTTGGTAATTCTGGCCTTTTTCCAGAGTAACGGAGGTGTATTAGGCTCCATCAACAACACCAAGTCACCCATCTGTAAATTACGTTCAGGCTTAAGCCAACGATCACGTTGCTGCAGCGTGTGTAAATATTCGCTGTGCCAGCGTTTCCAAAAATGTTGGGTGATTTGCTGTAGCAATTGCCATCGATTCAGACGATGAGTAGCAATGTGCTCTAGATCGTGCTCCGGTAAGGCAAGAAGCGGTTGTCCAATCAAAAAATGACCCGGCGTCAGAGTTTCTAAATCGTTTGGGTCGCTACCAATTGGACAGATAGGTCGTGAATTTAATATAGATTCGATTTTGCAGAACACTGTACTTAGTTCTTCAAACGTTAATACACGTTCGCCTATGATACGCTTGAGTAATGTTTTAGAAGACTTCACTGCATTCTCCCAGAGGCCACCAAGATGTGGTCCCGAGGGAACGTTAAGATGCCAATGAATTTCATGAGATGCTAGATGAGATTGAACTTTATCTGAGTCTCTATCGATTTGAGCTTTAAGCAGATAAATATCCTTAAGATAGTTGCGTGCGCCTAAAAAGTTTGTGCCACAGTCGGAATATATGTCAGAAGGTAACCCTCTTCTCGAAACAAATCTATCTAAACATGTCAAAAACGCGTCAGTAGACAAGGTGGAGACTACTTCCAAATGCATCGCTTTGGTTGCAAAGCATATGAACACACATAGGTAAGCCTTAAAGATTTTAGGTTTGCGAGCACTGGAATCCTTGACGTTGAACGGTCCGGCGAAATCTAACCCAACCCTTTGGAAGGGCCTAGCTTGAGTGACTCTATCGGCAGGTAAGTTGCCCATGAATGGATTCATAGGTTTCGCCTTTAGTCTGTAGCAGCGTTGACATTGAAAAATCCTGTGCCGCACTACACGTCGAGCTGACACAATCCAATACCTACGCAATAGGATAGCCATTAAAATAGCAGGACCTGGATGACCGTAGAACTGATGATAATGATCGATGAGAAGATTTGTGAAAGGATGCGACTGAGGTAACAAAAATGGATGTTTACTATCGAAAGGCAAGTTGGCGTTGACCAGTCGCCCACCAACTCGAAGAAAACCTAGATCATCGAGAAAGGGATGGAGGCGACGTAGGCTGCCCTTGATAGGCTTACGTTGACGCAACAATTTTATAGTATCGGCAAACGCTGTCGATTGAACCGATTTGATACAAGTTGACAACACTGATTTTAATTCGTATATCGTCAAGTTACCTACTCGTTTATCCTTTGGTGAGCGAACATTATGCATATAACGAAGCCACCAACCGAGTACTCGTGTTACTTTAGATAGAGAGCTGTACTCTACAATGACGTGTTGGACAACTTCGTCTGAGGAAGGTGCAACAGCCGATGTAGAGTGCTTATCCGGTCCCGTCTCGGCTGTTTGCACTAAGTGTGCAGCAACAGGAAGAGTAAATATAACTGTAGAGTCCGTGTGGGTTTTCGTGTCGACAGTTTGCACAACAGGTGCAGCAACTGGACCTACTTTCACGCCTGGCAAATCCAAAGGGTCAAGCAGTTGACATGTGGAAGGCCATGAACTGTAATCAGATTTGAGCCAAGAAGGACTCCACCAGAGTGGATGAACTACTAAGTCGCGAGGAAGCAAGCCTCGACTCGCGCAATCCGCGGGATTGAGATGTGAAGGAATGTGCCGCCAGGTAGCGTTTGGAATGATGCCTTGAACCTGGGAAACTCTGTTTCCTTCAAAAGTTTGAAGCTTGTGCGGTGAAGTTCGTAACCAAGTTAGCACTATGCTAGAGTCGCACCATGCAATTATTGGTATGGATTTTAATTGGGAGTGCAAGACTTTACACACATGGTCCATAAGGCGAGCCAACAGGACTGCTCCACAGAGCTCGAGCTTAGGGATCGTTTGCCTTTGCCTGACTGAAGCGACTCTAGATTTAGCGGTTAACAAATGAACTTGAACGCTGTCACCGTCACCGCTTTCACAGCGTATATAGACGCATGCGGCATATCCGCGCTCCGATGCGTCGCTGAAACCGTGAAGTTGATATTTAGAATGAGGATCACCCATAACGTGGCGTGGAATCCGTATTTGATTTAAAGATTTGAAGTCGTCAACAAACTTCAGCCAAGTTTGCTGGACATCGAGAGGGAGAGCATCGTCCCAACCCAGCTCTAAAAGCCACAAACGCTGCATA
This sequence comes from Scoparia ambigualis, assembly GCA_963921215.1. Classification (NCBI taxonomy): domain Eukaryota; kingdom Metazoa; phylum Arthropoda; class Insecta; order Lepidoptera; family Crambidae; genus Scoparia; species Scoparia ambigualis. The sequence goes on from OY992514.1 coordinate 32,454,643, forward strand.
AAAGATTTAGCGAAAAATGTTACCGGCGTGATAAAGCCACAAGGATCATAGAGACGAGCGATGTTCGATAGAACACCTCGTTTGGTTAGAGTCTTACTCATGTTAGAGACGTGATAGAGAAAATTATCGGATGAGGGGTTCCATTCAATACCTAAGATTTTGAAAATATTGTCACCGGAATCCTCGAATCGATAAGGTGTTTCATAATGATCTGCAGGTAAACCCTTGAGTAGCTCGCCAGAGTTGCTAGACCATTTCCTAAGAAGGAAACGACCTTGAGCCAACACGTCAGTGACTTGGTGCTGTAGCGTCTTAGCACCCTCTAGCGTGTCACACCCAGTCACGATATCGTCTACGAAGGTGTCCTCCCGTAGGACACGTGCAGCCTCAGGATATGTAGAGTCGTTAAGATTCGCCAACTCATGAATCACCCTGATAGCCTGGTATGCAGAACTAGTGACGCCGTAGGTGACGGTTGTTAACTCGAACTCCTGCAACGGTTGATCTTGAGATTCGCGCCAGAAGATAGTTTGGAACCGCTGATCATCATCATGTAACCTGACCATTCGATAACATTGTTTGATGTCACAAGTGAAGACCACTAAATAAGTTCTAAACCTTAAAATGATATCCTGTATATTCTGTTGTAGTTTAGGGCCTGACAACAAAATTTGATTGAGGGAAACACCGGTAGAGCTGGGTAGAGATGCATCGAAAACAGCTCTCAACTTTGTAGTGCTACTGCTCTCCTTGAGCACGCCGTGATGAGGAATATAATATCTGTCAACCGCACTATGAGAAGGTACTAACTTCATATGTCCAGACTCTACATAATCTTTCATAAATTGAATGTAGAGCTCACGAAGTGTAGGCTCTTTTATAAGTTTACGCTCTAAATTGTGAAACCGTTTTAACGCAATTAACCGAGTATCACCAAGCTGAGAGGACTCTACCTTAAACGGCAGCCTAACTACAAACCTCCCATTGGGATCTCTACTGTGTGTGTTAACAAAGTGCTTTTCACATATGATGTCATCAGGATCTGGAATCGGCGGCAAAGGAGACTCTTCTGATTCCCAGAATTTAGTTATAGTAAGTTGTAACCTAGACTCGTTGGTAAGTAGGCTAATATTTTGATACTGAGTTGTAGTCACTGGGGTCGAACCCATAATGACCCAACCAAAGATGGTTGAATGAGCTGTAGGTAAACCATTACCTAATTTTAACTTTGGACCGCTAAAAATGTCACTGAAAAGATTAACACCCAAAAGTAGATCGATTTTACCCGGAATGTTGAAAGTCTTATCAGCAAGGTGAAGGTCGCCACATTTCTCTGGCACAATCGGATTGACCATTGCTGCAGGTTGATATCCCGTGATGCGCTTGAGTACGATGGCTTCAGTGGACAAACCAGGAACGGAATCGTCTGTGAGGGACAAGATTGAACAATCTACCCTTCCATGGGTAGCTTGCCGGTGTTCACCGACACCGAACAGATCGCAGGACTTACGACGTCGCAGTCGAAGTTGCTGTGCTAAAGATTCAGTTATAAGAGATGATTGAGCACCAGGATCTACTAACGCACGAACGACATGTACCTGACCATCAACATCCTGGACTCCAACAAGAGCAGTACCTAAGAGGCCGGTAGACAATGGTTCTATGTTAAGTAACACCTGTTTCGAAGAGGAGGGTTCGGGCTTCACAAAGGAATCCGCTGCTTTAAACTCATTATGTAATTTTGTATGATGACGTTTCTTGCATACTTGACAACAACGCTTAGATAAACATTGTGAAATACTATGTGGCCTTAAACAATTGTAACAAAGTCTTTTTTCAGTTAAAAATAATTTCTTATCTTTCAGTTTCTCAAACTCTAAACATTGATAGATTGCATGATCACCACTACAATAATAACAAGTTGAATTAGTTACATGTAAGGTGGATGCATGAGGAATTAACGCTTTGGGATTATTGTTTACGCATGTGAAATTAGTTGTTTCTAAAACCCTTAAATTGTGTTCTAAAAATGTCAACAAGTTACCAAAACGCGGTATCTCATTTTGCTGTAAAGTAAACTCAAATTTAGTTCTTAAGTCCAACGGTAACTTTTTAGATATTATATGATATAAAAGAAAACTCCAAGAATTGACATCAAATCCAAGAGTATTTAATGCTTGTGTGTTTTCTTTTAAGGTGTTGAGAAAACGTTTTAAATTCTTTAAGTTGGAACATGAAACTGATAGTAACAAATCTAAATGTTTGTCGGCTATCAAGCGCTTATTTTCATAACGTTCTTGTAAGAGATTATAGGCCACACCATAATTTTCACTAGTTATGCTTAAATGTTTAATTAAGTTAAGAGGTTCTTGTTCTAAAACACTCAATAAATAATGGAATTTTTGTATTGAAGATATTTCATTGTTTTGATGAATTAAACTGTCAAATATTGATATAAAATTGGGCCATTCAGTGTGAATGCCTTTGAAATGTGTTAATGTAATTTTAGGTAAATGAAAACGACTTGATTCGCAACTAGACCTGGAAACTACCTCTTGTGTCACAGGAGCATTAGTTGTTTTGGAATCCAATACACTTAAGTCAGACCAAATACTTTGAATTGAGTAATATTTCTCGTAAAACGTTGTAAAGCAAGATTCTATAGTTCCTCTCTGTTCATCGGGCTGTGAAGCAGCAACTAACAACGTAAAATTAGTATCAAACTGTTCACGCATCTGATTTAGATCAACGAAACGAACACGAAATTCACTCAATTCCTGCGGTGTTGTAGGAATGGTTTGCACAAGCACTGTAGCCAGTTTATAAAGTTCGCATACGAAATCATAAGCCAGGTTAAATTTAACAGTGGCTATTTTCAAATCATTCGACATAATTAAAGTTATTTTATTTCGCAAGTAAAAATAAACAAAACAAACTCCTAGAGGTTATTAATATTGTCAGTTGACAGATGACTGACACTTGACAGTTGACAGCTTAATTGAACGATGTTCAGTGCTGCTAGTATGCGAAATGGAAATCCCCAAGATAGTTTTGTAAAACTATTGAAGGTATGCAAAAAATATTTTCTAAAAATAGATTTTTATGCAATTGATGAACTTTGAATAATTATGTTCCGATGCTTACGGAAATGAAGGGAATCGGGACGAAGGACCAAAACATGGGCGATCAAAGAAGAGGGGTTTTAGGGGGCTAACCTGGTTCGACGTTGCTCCCGCGTGCTGGATGTAGTGGACGCGCGTCTCACTCTTTCTTGACTTTCCACGGCAAAAGTTCGTGATCACAGTAGTAAACTCGCGGCGATCACTTGGAAGATGTTATGACTTGACCGATAAATGAGGAACACGAGAGCTCGACTCAAAGGCCCTGTCGCGTAGGCAGGCTAGATCGGAAATGAAGATGGCCGACACGACACGACGCGATATTGGTTTACCCCCATAGGATCGATCGAGGATAAAAATGATGAGGGTAGAAGTTAGGTTAGGGACGTAGCATCGGTACAAGTCTAATTCGATTGATAGTGATGTGAATGCAATTGAATATGATTGATCTAAATCTACCAGAGGTTATGTATCGTAGTAATAAAATTGAATCGAGTAGCCATAATTGGTGGGAGAAGGGGAAGGGAGGAATAAGGAGTGCCCCCCCACTCACCCCTCCTGCCACAGACAAGTAATTTTTAAGTCATGTAATTTTTTTTTAATATGGAAATTTACAAAAATGTCATTTCTGGCGCTTCGCCGGCCGCTCCCGCGGCTCGCTCGCTTGGGTCGCGCGTTTTTGGTCAACATACTAACCTAACCTAACCTAATTAACTCTTGAGACTTTTTTCATGGCGGTCGCTTCGCCCCCTTCGCCCCCCCGCGAGGGGGGCGAAGGGGGCGAAGCCCAGAAAAACGTGTAATTTTTCGTGATTATAGCCGATTATGACAAAACTTTCAAGTGGTTTTTTTATATTTTAACGCAACGGCGGCAGCTAATATGTTAATAAACCTTTATATAAGAACTCCTTAGATCCTCCCACAGTGTTAGTTTCTTCAAATTCAGGCGACTCGATTCAAAAGTCAACCCAATAAGTATATAAATTTAATCGCGTTATTCTCCAGCAAATTGAGCATTTTTTTTAAATTGCTTTACTATACTTAGGTATATCAAGGAAGGGATGCCAATAGCGCTATTTAAATTCGCAAATAAAATAAAATATGTCAAATATGCTAAATTTTACGATAATGCTTATCATCCTGCTGTAGCCTGTATTTTACTCTTAAAAATACTAATAAAGCAGGATCCTGCAAAAAATGGCAACACTGTGGACTGTGGCAAACCAAGTGAGCTTCCACGTTCCCAACAAGTTGTAAACGAGCCTCCCGCCAAGGTGACCTGGTGGGAAAGGCTTGTTTACAACAGTGTGGTAGCCCCTTTAGAAACAATCGCTCAAACAAAGTGAAGTGTGACAATAATAAAGAATACAAAATGGCTGGCTGCACTGCTGCAGCCTGTGGCTGCTGCACAGCACAATCGGGTATTAACGCTCGCCTCTGATTGGTTCGCTCGAGCTCGAGCTGTCGTCGGTCGCCTCTGATTGGTTTGCCCGCGTTGAAGTTGCACGTGATTCGGTAGAAATAAAGCCTGATTTGGAGAAGGCCTTACTTGCGAACTTCATAACGCAAGCTGGCTTTGACGAAGAGTATGAATTTCTCATAGAATCTATACATACTTACGCAGTATTATGTTTAAAGAGTAGCAATTTTGTTAAAGTTAGAAGAGAGCGGATATACTTTAAATCCGAAGCCCGGTTGCAAGCCAACTTGTGCGAGAGAGATGTAAAGCATCGCACGATTTTTAAGCAGCTTTATGCGATTTGTTTGGTGATTCTTAATATGAGAAACTTATAAAATTGATAATTTGAATGCTGATGAAAGAAAATTAACAATGGTAAAAAATATTAAGTGATTTTAATTATTGCGTTTTACCAGTAGTGATATTGAGTTTTTGTTAGGGCAAGCCGGGCTTTTCGGCTTGTATGAAGGTAACGCCACTGTAACCAGGTTCTGTTGATGGAGCTGAAAGATGGCCATAGGAAGTCAGTAATTAAGCGACACAACCGCGTCGAGTTTAATTCGTCTTAAGGTGTCCAAGGATAACTAAAAAGTAAAAAATAAATTAAAAGTTAAAAAACTTTTTTAAAAAACAAGCTTATATTTAAATGCGCTAAAAAGAAAAAAAATAAACTTTTACTAACAACTTCTAATGTCGTTACTCAATTTATATTATATAAAAGGTTGTCGCAAAATTAACTATTTAATTAAGTGCTATAGGTATACTTATGTTTAAATAATCAAGTAAATTAAATACCTTGATGTGATTGATTTTATCTAAGTATAAAAATTTTCATACTAAGAAAATACGAGTACTTAAATCTCGCGACAACCTTATATGTATATCATATAAATTGTGTAATGAGTAATGACGTTATAAGTTGTTAGTAAAAGTTTATTTTTTTTCTTTTTAGCACTTTTAAATAAAAGCTTGTTTATTAAAAAGGTTTTTTACTTTTAATTTTAAGAATATTATCTTTAAATAAAGGTATAAAGTTTAATCTAATTTTATTCGAGAAAATTAAGGACCATGACAAAAATGTCTTAGACAGGAAAGGTTGCAGGTTGTTTTTTTTACGGCGAGTCAAGATCACACTTCACGCCGCTTTCGGTTTAGAAATCGCGCGTTTGCCTAATAAATAAATACACGTGATATTTTTCTACACCCCCCCTCCCCCCTTGTGATATTTCGTGATTTTTGCCGAACCTCCTCCCCCCTTTTGAGCCTCACGTGATTAATGGACGGCCCCCTATCTACCTACCTACTTATTATAAAACAAAGTCCCCCCGCGTCTGTATTTCTACGTACGTAGGTAAGTAGGTACGGTCGCGGTCAAAAAATGTTTACCACCTAAAGTATCACAATTGCATTTAGGTCACAAGTTCTAAATGTCTAATTTCATATTAATTTGATTGACCATAGATTAAAATCTTTTTTCTAATGATATGAGAAATAATCGCTCTAGGAGATGGACCATGACTACTATCAAGTTTTGATATAAGAAAAATCAAAAAAAATCAAAATAACTTTATTCAGTAAGCTTAAATTAAGCGTTTTGAAACGTCAAATTTTTTTTTTTTATATGGATGGATGGATAGGCACAGGAACCCACCCACCCATTCCACCCATTCAGGAAGTCTTTTAATAGCTAAGTATAGAAAACCTTGAAAAAACTACTATTTTTTTAATTTTTAAGTACTATCTTTTATTATTGAAACTTTGCATACCCAATGCTATATAGATAACGGATAAAATGTTTCAGTCAGTTTCAGTCTCAGGAAGCTCGAGCTAGTGGGATTCGAACCCACGACCTTTGGACCGGCAATCCAAAGGTCGGGTTCAAATCCCACTCGAGCTTCCTGAGACTGGTCGATTTTCTTCTAGTAAACATTTTATCTTTTAACTACTATTTTAAAACTGTAGGATTATGAAGAAATAACAAAATAGAAACTTCAAAAATCTTTATTTAATATTTAGTTTAACTTTTTTTTAGCAGCTATTTGATGGCACGTAGTCTATCTCGCATTGATGCAACAAGGCGCGCGCATAGACCAGTCCCTCTGATATCCTCCCATACTCGAGCACAGTGTAATCTAAGAGCATGAGGGTTTCTTTCATTTTGACAATCCCAGCGTTGAACCATAAGCCTCCATAAATTGGGTTTGAATCAGCAAACCGAGCGGGCCATGTTATTTGCGCAGCAGTTAGTATCGGTCGTCGTCCTGAATTATTTCTATGATCTGTTGCCCTTCTTCGCCGTTACGCCGAATCCAAAACCTCACAGTGAATCGCGATATATTGAGTTCCCGTGATATAGCACTAATACTATGTCCATCTTCGAAGAGAAATATTATTTCAGCTCTTTGTTCCAGGGTTAAACTTGCCATTTTATTTCGTTTATATAATTATCTTTCGTAAAATTATGCTCTTGTCGAAACGACGACGTTCAAATCAAACAATCATTTTTGATTAATGTCATTTCAACAAATAAAGAAATGAGTTTCAACATCAAAAAGTGGTCAATAATCTTTTGTCTCGATGCGTCATGTTGAATAATAACTTTTAAAAGGTATTAAGTAACTTGATATTATCCGTTGTCTTACCATATTAACGAGTTTCAAAAAATACTCATCTTGGTCTAGCTAGATAATTGGTGTGAGCGTTAACAAATTTTTGAATTGAATTTAGGTTGGTAGATAGGCACTTACTTACTTAATGGAGTAACTGCTAATACTACTACGAGAATATAATATAAAATCGTTAGAAGTATAGCTAGGTAGTAGTAGTAAAAATAATAATAAAAATTATAAAAGTAAAAGAAAAACAGAACATTTTGTTTTAAACGTAGGTATTTTAGTTGTAGGTATTATAAATAATACGTAGGTACCCGATTCGTTCCAAGAATCGATTCAGACGCCTACGATTCATTACGATCCAAAAAATCGATTCAAAAAGAAAAATCATGCATCCCTAATCGGCCATTGTGTAAACACCACCGGCCAACATACGCCACGATTCCTATGATGTGTGCCCAAAAACCGACAACTTTGCCATTGCGCGCCACTGCGCGCCACTGTCGACAATTGCACGCCACTGTACACCATCTACCCCGTCTACACAATGGCGATGGCCGGCAGTGGCCAAGCATGGCCCATCACACGCCACTGTACTGGGGCCTTAAGTTGTCATTCTTCGTTTGCCATTTAGTGCGCCTCTGTAGTTCCGAAATGTACTCTGTAGACCATCGCTTCCAGAATGATTGCCGTAGTTGTTGGACTCGTTAATAGCGGGATAATGAGTGCGTGGGCTCAGTGGTCACGTCTTCCTCTTGTGGTGGTTCGATCGTCTAAAGGCCCCAGTACACAGTGGCGTGTGATGGGCCATGCTTGGCCACTGCCGGCCATCGCCATTGTGTAGACGGGGTAGATGGTGTACAGTGGCGTGCAATTGTCGACAGTGGCGCGCAGTGGCGCGCCACTGTCGACAATTGCAACAATGGCAAAGTTGTCGGTTTTTGGGCACACATCAAAGGAATCGTGGCGTATGTTGGCCGATGGTGTTTACACAATGGCCGATTAGGGATGCATCATGCATGATTTTTCTTTTTGAATCGATTTTTTTGATCGTAATGAATCGTAGGCGTCTGAATCGATTCTTGGAACGAATCGGGTACCTACGTATTATCCTAATACCTAAAACTAAATACCTACGTTTAAAACAAAATGTTCTGTTTTTCTATTACTTTTATAATTTTTATTATTATTTTTACTACTACTACCTAGCTATACTTCTAACGATTTAATATTATATTCTCGTAGTAGTATTAGCAGTTACTCCATTAAGTAAGTAAGTGCCTATCTACCAACCTAAATTCAATTCAAACATTTGTTAACGCTCACACCAATTATCTAGCTAGACCAAGATGAGTATTTTTGAAACTCGTTAATATGGTAAGACAACGGATAAATATACATAAAAAATATCCAGACCAGAAATCAGTTTAGAAAAACAGTCTTTCTCTTAATTGACCCGACCGGGAATTGAACCCGGGACCTCAGAGATGGCGTGACGCTAGACCCGGCGGCGTGCTAATCACTTGACCACGGAGGTCGTCAACCTAGCTAGGTGGAACACAAGTTAGGTGCAGGTACAAGTAAATTGTAATAATATAGGTAAACGTACTTAATAATTGTAGGTAACTAGTAGAATTGATATTATAATAGGTACTTAAGACTTAACTAAGTAAATAGGTACGGTCGCGGTCAGAAAATGTTTACCAGTTTTGAAATTAGTTTCTATATCACACTTTTTTTACTAAAGTCTAAAATGCCATATCAAGTTACTTAATACCTTTTAAAAGTTATTATTCAACATGACGCATCGAGACAAAGAGATTATTGACCACTTTTTGATGTTGAAACTCATTTCTTTATTTGTTGAAATGACATTTATCAAAAATGATTGTTTGAACGTCGTCATTTCGACAAGAGCATAATTTTACGAAAGATCATTATAAAACGAAATAAAATGGCAAGTTTAACCCTGGAACAAAGGGCTGAAATAATATTTATCTTCGAAGATGGACATAGTATTATTGCTATATAACGGGAACTCAATATATCGCGATTCACTGTGAGGTTTTGGATTCGGCGTAACGGCGAAGAAGGGCAACAGATCATAGAAATAATTCAGGACGACGACCGATACTAACTGCCGCGCAAATAACATGGCCCGCTCGGTTTGCTGATTTTAACCCAATTTATGGGGGCTTATGGTTCAACGCTGGGATTGTCAAAATGAAAGAAACCCTCATACTCTTAGATTACACTGTGCTCGAGTATGGGAGGATATCAGAGAGACTGGTCTATGCGCGCGCCTTGTTGCATCAATGCGGGATAGACTACGTGCCATCAAATAGCTGCTGAAGGAGGTTAAACTAAATATTAAAAAAAGATTTTTGAAGTTTCTATTTTGTTATTTCTTCATAATCCTACAGTTTTAAAATAGTAGTTAAAAGATAAAATGTTTACTAGAAGAAAATCGACCAGTCTCAGGAAGCTCGAGTGGGATTTGAACCCGACCTTTGGATTGCCGGTCCAAAGGTCGTGGGTTCGAATCCCACTCGAGCTTCCTGAGACTGAAACTGACTGAAACATTTTATCCGTTATCTATATAGCATTGGGTATGCAAAATTTCAATAATAAAAGATAGTAGTTAAAAATTAAAAATATTAGTTTTTTTTCAAGGTTTTCTATATATCAAAACTTGATAGTAGTCATGGTCCGTCTCCTAGAGCGATTAATTCTCATATCATTAGAAAAAAGATTTTAATCTATGGTCAATCAAATTAATATGAAATAGACATTTAGAACTTGTGACCTAAATGCAATTGTGATACTTAAGGTGGTAAACATTTTTTGACCGCGACCGTACCTACTTACCTACGTACGTAGAAATACAGACGCGGGGGGACTTTGTTTTATAATAAGTAGGTAGGTAGGGGCCGTCCATTAATCACGTGAGGCTCAAAAGAGGGGAGGAGGTTCGGTAAAAATCACGAAATATCACAAGGGCGGAGGGGGGGGGGGGTGTAGAAAAATATCACGTGTATTTATTTTTTAGGCAAACGCGCGATCGTGAAGTGTGAGCTTGACTCGCCGTAAAAAAACAACCTGCAACCTTTCCTGTCTAAGACATTTTTATCATGGTCCTTAATTTTCTCGAATAAAATTAGATTAAACTTTATACCGTTATTTAAAGATAATATTCTTAAAATTAAAATTAAAAAACCTTTTTAATAAACAAGCTATTATTTAAAAGTGCTAAAAAGAAAAAAAAAACTTTTACTAACAACATATAACGTCATTACACAATTTATATGATATACTTAAAAGGTTGTCGCGAGATTTAAGTACTCGTATTTTCTAAGTATGAAAATTTTTATACTTAAGTAGATAAAATTAATCACATCAAGGTATTTAATTTACTTGTTTATTTAAACATAAGTATACCTATAGCACTTAATGAAATAGTTAATTTTGCGACAACCTTTTATATAATATAAATTGAGTAACGACATTAGAAGTTGTTAGTAAAAGTTTATTTTTTTTCTTTTTAGCCCATTGAAATATAAGCTTGTTTTTTTTAACTTTTCATTTATTTTTACTTTTTAGTTATCCTTGGAAACCTTTTTTATCTGTTCTTCTCACTGAACGTGTAGGTATACATAAATTATTCACGTCCACCAAAACCCCACCACTCACCACCCATCAAAAACGGTCTACCCATTAAGACGAATTAAACTCGACGCGGTTGTGTTGCTTAATTACTGACTTCCTATGGCCATCTTTCAGCTCCATCAACAGACCCTGGTTACCATCTAGCACTAACGTACCTACTCGTCAAGACGAATCAAACGAGCTGAGACCTGATGGGGTTGCGTCGTTTCTTTACGTAGTTCCTATGACCACCTTCCAGTTCCATCATCAGATCAGACCCTGGTAACCCTTTAAAAAAAAAGTACTCGTCAAGATGAAAGAAACGAGGCGAAACTCGATGGGGTTGCGTTGTTTCATTACAGACTTCCTATGGCCACCTTCCAGCTCCATCATCAGACCCTAGTTACCATTGAAAGACAAATTACTCGTCAAGACGATTCAAACGAGCCTAAACTCTATGAGGTTGTGTCGTTTCATTGTGAAGTTCCTATGGCCACCTTCCAGCTTCATCATCAGATCAGCACCATGTCATCATAATATTGCGTAATCACACGATTTACACATGTGTGCAAAATTTCAGCTCAATCGGTTGAAGAAATGTGCTTCGAATTTGAGTTGCAAAATTCCACCCGAACATAGTTAAATAAAAGCTTTTAAAAAAATTATAAGATTTTTGTAGGTACTAAAAAATACACGTGATTTTGGGTGGGGGTGGAGGGGTTGACTTAAACCTCACCACATATCACCCAGGGGGAGGGGGGTTAAAAAATGCTGAAAAAAACATCACGTGATTAATGGACGGCCCCTAGGTAGGTACACTAGGTAGGTAGTGATGAATGATGTTAATGTTATTACGAGTACCTACTTACCTACCTACTTCAAACGTCGAGAGTGATTTAGGTACCTTCATTCATGACGAAACTGAACTGAGAAAAACTGCATCTGACGAAAGTGGAATCTGACGGACGTTTATTAAATCTATATACTATGTGTAAATCGTGTAATACATAATGTAGGTAAGTAATAGAATATTAATATAAAGTAGGCAATTACTTTTCTGGATCGCTGGGCAATGAGAAGAAACTTATCAGTTTGTTTTTGGTTATTACCACAGCCGTATACACAACAATAATGAAAACCGGGCATGATTACTCGTGCGTGTACTCGTGAGTCGTAGGTAGAGATGGGTTAATAGCCGAATTGTTTGGATTATTGGCGATTATAATCCATATAGCCATTATTAGCCATCCATTGGCTAATAACCCCGCTACTAATAGTTTCATACAATTTCAACAGACGTTCTGTTTACAGTCACAAAAGTTAAGCTTTGCGCAGGTAGAGTAATTGATGGGAGACCAGTAAGCGACCTCGGCGAACATTGCTTAACTTTCGCGATCGAAAACCTCGAGATTATATGAACTTACGGTCACCCATCCCTTTGGCGACCTCGGCGAACACTGCTTAACTTTTGCGACCGAAAACCTCTAGATTTTATGAACCTACGGTCACCCATCTTTTTGGTGACCTCTGTGAACATTGCTTAACTTTCGCAATCGAAAACCTCGAGATTTTATGAATTTACGGTCACCCATCCCCTTGGCGACTTCAGCGAACATTGCTTAACTTTCACGATCGAAAACTCGAGTTTTCTATTTACCTACGAGTGATGTATAGTGTAAAAATAGATAAAAAGTGTTTATGCATCTTCCATTTAATTACTTATTGTCGCGATATTTTTGATCATTACTGTAACATTAATAGCAAGGTTACCATCCGAAATCGGCTATTAATGGCTATTAACAGCTTTTAATCCATTATTAGCCAAATGATATAAACCGGATTGTGTAGGTCAGTCTGTGCGTGCGGTGCGCAATACAGACGCTCGCTCGCTCGACTCAGCCCTCAGCCGAGGCGACCTCCAGGCCGCCCGCCCATACCCCGCGCGCCGCGCAAGGCCCCCGCGCAGATCCAGACACCCACACATAGCAGCGAGCGATTTTACGAGCACACATGCTTAAGTGTCGCTTCTTTTCACGGTAGTGTATATATTCTCTGACTACACGCCACGATTCCCTTTGATGTGTGCCCAAAAACCGACAACTTTCCGATTGCGTGCCATCGCGCGCCACTGCGCGCCACTGTCGACAATTGCTCGCCACTGTACACCATCTACCCCGTCTACACAATGGCGATCATCTCTACTAAGTCTGTGATGGCGATGGCCGGCAGTGGCCAAGCATGGCCCATCACACGCCACTGTGTGTGTACTGGGATTGAAATTGGATATTGATACGATACGTAAGGCACAAACGTATTTTATAAATATATTTAATATTATATTATGTACATATCCATTCAAATTCATATTTTTACATTATGGTTGTTTTATATAACATAAAATACTTAATTTACTTAATTTTATGTAGGTAACTTTAATAAGATGAGGCTATTTTTCTTGTTAATCGTACTGGTATCAACGTAACAATTTTTTTTTAGTGTTGATGTCACAGGCAAGCTACTGATATATCTTGACAACAAAGTAGAAAGTACATTTTTATGAGGTATAATGTATAATCCTGTATTATGCTCTTATGTTGAAATATACATTTTTCATTTTCATTTTTTCATTTTCATCAAGGGACGGTCTATTACAAAGTTTCTACTTGCATCATGTTTCATTATTTTTGCCTATCAACTTGCTTCGCCTTGTAAAGCGACACTCACGGTCAGTTAAACTGATCAGTTGAATAACTGATCAGTTAAAAGAATATTGTACCGTATCGCTGATATTTATTTAATTATCAATGATCGATATTTTTAACATTGATAATTAAATTTTTTTTTAATTAGATTCGTAAAATTTTACTTACCTGATACTAGTAACAAATAGTAATGATTTTCATTTCATGAAATTTTCACAAGCACATTTGTTTGTGATCATTGATTATTAAATAAATATCAGCGATACAATATTCTTTTAACTTTATTAATATACTATACAGTGATAGATATGGTCGATAGGTACCGATATCACCAATATTAAAATATTATACAGTTTCAGAATCCGATATCAAATATCGATTTAAAGTTTTGAATCGATTCTCAAAAAAGATATATTCCCCACCACTACCAGGCAGCAATGAGCAGTGGGCCAGCATACACCATTGTGTGAACGCGACGTAATCGTGGCCTACAGTTGTCTACAATTGGCGATGGCCGGCAGTGGGCCATCACACGCCACTGTGTACTGGGGACTTAATATAATTTATAAGAGTATCTACAATGACCTTTTATATATAGACTAGTATAAGAAAGAAATTTGGTGACTCGTTTCTTTGCCGCACTTCCAAAAGATGGAATAGTCTACCAGCACACGTATTCCCTCCTACCTATGACATAGGGTCCTTCAAACGAGGCGTGAAGAAGCACTTTGTGGGCCGGCAGAGTGAGGGTGACTGATGCTACGTCTCTTACGCTGCACCAGTTGTCCTCGCGCCTGGACTTCATTTCCACTTAACATCAGGTGGAGTGGAGTCATTTGCCGGGCTTAGTATATAAAAAAAAAAGTTACACCTGAACAAATTGCATTTAAAAATGGCGAAATTGTTTCTATGACGTAATCACGTCGAAAGGGAAAGAAACTAAATGCAATCATATCATTAGCCTATTGTTAAAAAAAGATAAACATATATTTTAACTTTTGTATACTCTTAAGGGTAGTTGAGTTGACCAATGAGCTCATTGAATTTATGCGCCATCTCGGCCGCCATTGTTTTCTCTCTTTCACTCTTACAGAAACGTCTCTCTCTTACATAGTACACGCGTCTCACTCATGCATATCGAATTGGCAACAGGGCAAATGTCCTCACTAAACGAAAATTTCTATTTTAAATTTATTTATACAATAATTACGAGTGAAATCAAAAAAAAACTTGTTTCATGTTTGCAGTATAATTATTACAATTTCTGTATACACAGGAAGGCCTTTTATCCAAATAACAACACAAAACTTATAACGGTAACGATCGTATTGACGTGACAATGACTGACGTGTGACTAAATGAGGTCCAGTCAATTACCTGGGTTTGTTCTAGTCACTACGGAGAGCAGGCAACGTATCTACACATATAATATCATTGAGTATCTAGTATACTTTGCCAAAAGCAGAAATCCAACATTTTAGGAGAGGTAGACTATCTTGATTGTTTTACTGCCAATCAAGTCGATTGCACATGTCTATTCCAGTACATTAGCATCCTGACTATTCAAGGCACTTTTTTCTGAATTTTACTGCAAAACTTTGATATATTGTAAACGAAGGTCCTAATATATCGTAATAAATACTTTAAAAAAACTTAAGCTGGATAATCTTGTTTTCCACTACGTTATTTATATAGGACAAAAGCAGAGTCTGAGGTTGTACTTTGTAAAAACATAGCGTTATATACAAAAATTTAATAATATAGTGCTTTTAAATTTAGAGTGTAAGCAATAAAACTACTTCAGATACATATAAGAAAATGTATTTATTAATTAATAAAAAAACACTATTTGAAACTGTTTATAATAGCCTAATTCTTGGCAAAAACTTACTTTGGCCTATAGTGAGATCAAAATTAACTACACTACACAATATCAATGCTACACAATATAATCAAATTATTTTAACTTTCGTTTACAATTTGTAGTATCCCCTTGATATATAATCATGTCACATACAATTCGAGTTGCGAGAACAAACCATTATTTCACGCCGGATATTCGTGAGAGGGTGGTATTACCCCGGGCGAGCCGGCCCAATGCGTGCTGCGACACAGCGTGGCTCTACCACTCAGTCAGTGTCACTCATTTAGCACCACCCAGGGGTCACGTGTAGGGTCTCAAGGGTAAACCTACGGACGCGAGTAACTTTAACCCCCAAAAAAATACCTGTGTAAATAGGTACTATTCATATTTTCATGCCCCCTCGTAGTTTTGTGCTTAAAACATTAAATTTTTATTATTAAAATTATGTTTATTTCTAAAAATGTAAAACATGTTGCTTTTGTCGCACACTTGCCTCTTTATGACTACGTCATAAAGAGGCAAGTGTCAAAAGGGCAAAGCCAAAAGTCGTTTTAAGGTTATTTGAAAACTACACAATACGCCATTGCAGCTAACTATTAGTGTTTCTTAAACAATTAAAATCCTTTTTTGGTTATGTCAATATTCACATTTTTACGGAATAACTCGCGTTTAGTTTACTATTTACATAGTCTCCCTTTGACCACGGACCCTGTAAAGGGTTTGAAACGTCAGGATAATACAAAAAACTATGTAAATAGTTAATTAAACGCGAGTGTTTCATTTCAATGTGTAGTGCTCGCTTAAACCTCAGAAAACAATATGAGTCAATATGCACCAAAACAATTTCTTTTTTAATTTATTTCATGCAAAAACTGGCCGTAGTAGAAGTTCAGTGCAGATTACAAAACATTTTCACAAATTCAAGTAACTTTTATCTGAAACATGATTCAATATTTGGATATAGATAAATTTCTAAACAGCGCTGATTTAAGACTTCTTAATAGATTGATTTGGCCATAGGAAATCACTAATCTTATAATATCGGACAAGTACTATGGTTATAGCGGCGGCTTATGCAATAATGAAGATCCGACAGTTATCTGACGTTGATACAGCTAGATTAGTTTATTTCAGTTAATTTCAAAGTGTACGGCATTTTACTGTGGGGAAATGCTGCCGACATTCAAACTATCTTTGTGCTGCAGAAGAGGGCTATTCGAGCAATATACAACCTACACGCTGGTGACTCTCTCAGAGAGAAATTTAAGGATATAAGTATAATGACAGTTGCATCACAATACATTTATGAAAATCATATGTATATTCATAAAAATATTGAAATGTTTTCAAAAAACAGTGATATTCACAAATTAAACACTAGAAGTAAGAACAAATTAGCAGTATCTTATACTAGGCTCCATAAAAGAAATAGATATTGATAAATTTAAAATCAAAATCAAAGAAAAGCTTTATAAAAAAGCTTATTAGAAAGTATCAGATTACACAGAAGACAAAACAGCTTGGGTCTGAAATGCCCCAAGTACTCCAACAGCTATTTCTAACTGTCTATAGTTAATAGAGCACCATATTTAATTAAACTATTTACATTCAAATTCATATTTTGTATTGTATGACCTGGTAACTGTAAAAACTATTTACTAAAATAAGGACACTGGCTGTTTTTTATAGTGTTGTCATGTAAGTATTTGAATGTTGATAGACTCTTATTTTGACACACTGTTGTCACAAACTTTTGCTACGACTGAGTGAGCCACCTACAGCTGAAGATCGCCCTCGAGCGCAGGGTGATATCCGTTATGCCTCTGTTCCTGCTCAAGCTGGACCAGCGGTCATTGCCAGCGGTGTGCCACCTATCCCAAAGTTGGAAGGACGTTCCAATTACGGGTCCTGGAGTTTCGGAATGAAAATGTTCCTAGTCGATTGTGGCTTATGGAAGTGCGTCGAATCACCAGAAATATTTGCAGCAGAGAGACAAGACTATAAAAGGTTGGATGAACAGACTAGAGCGAAAATCTGTCTAAGCGTAGCTCCACGTATCTACTCAACGGTCAAGTCTGCAAAGACAGCAAAACAAACGTGGACTAAACTGCAGTGCCAGTATGCCGACGGAGGTCTCGACCGAAAACTAACTTTGCTCAGGCAGTTATTCAACACGAAGATGACAAACTTTGGTGACATGGAAAGCTATGTTAACTACATCAGGGATTTACAAGAGAAGTTACTGGAGATAGATGCTGGTTTGAGTGATGAGTTTGTGGGCGTGATAATGTTAACGGGATTAACAGAAGAATACAAACCCTTGATTATGGCGATAGAAAATTCCGGTGTTGATATTTCTTCCGACTCAGTGGCCACGCGCCTTCTAAAAGAAGATCTGAAATTTCACCGCGAAGAATCTTCCCCCTGTTCCCCTAGTGCATTAGTTTCGGCCTCTAACTCTAGCACCAAATCAGTAAAGTGTAAATTTTGTAATAAGTTTGGGCATGTAATTTCAAATTGTAGAAAAAGAAAACAACATAAAAATTCAAACATTGTTTCAAAAACTAATATTACATCAGATATAACACTTTCATCTTCTTTCACTCCATATCCCTCAGGTCATCAAAACAATCAAGATTGGCTTCTAGACTCGGGAGCAACTTCACACATGTTTCGCAATACCGACTGCTTCCAGAACTTGCATAAGAAGTTGAAACCAATCTTCGTTGCCAACAATGACCAGATTCTTTGTGAAGGATCAGGTACTGTGCGTTTGCCTCTAAGTAGCGATAATGATATGAGTACTATTTCAAATGTGCTCTATGTCCCTAAGTTAGCATCCAATTTAATGTCGGTGAGTTCTCTTGTACGTGACGGATTTGTGGTTTTATTTTCCCAGCGTGGTGCGACAATTTTGCAAAAAGAAAACTGTAAAGTTTCCGGACAAATTGTCGCAACTGCATCCAATTTCAATAATTTGTACAAGCTTGACGTCTGCCACCAAGCTAATTTGACAAATTGTTTACAAACAGCGTTGCTATGGCACCGTCGCCTGGGACACTTGAATCACAAAGCTGTCAACGTCTTAAAAAATAAACAAGTGGGCATAGACTTTAAAGACAGATTATTCGAACCGTGTGTGTCTTGCATACGAGGTAAATTATCAAAGAGACCATTTATATCCTCTATGAAGGAGTCAAGTAATAAATTAGAGCTCATTCACACTGACGTTTGTGGACCGATGAGTACGCATTCCTTTGGAGGTGCTCTATATTTATTAACTTTTACCGAAAACTTTTCACGAAAAACTTTCGGTTATCTTATAAAACATAAAAACGAAGTTTTTAATAAGTTTGTCGAATTTCGTAGTTTGGTTGAAAACCAAACAGGTCTCAAAATTAAAATACTCCGGTCAGATTGCGGTGGAGAATTTGTTAATCGACCAATGTCGAATTTTTTAAAAGATAATGGAATTATTCACCAAACTTCTGTACCATATAATCCACAGCAGAATGGATTATCGGAAAGAGTAAACCGTACTGTCATAGAAAAAACGCGGTCAATGCTTGAAGATGCTGGTCTACCAAGAGCCTACTGGGGAGAAGCCGTAAGTTCAGCGATTTACCTCAAGAATCGTTCCCCCACTACAGCGCTCAACAACAGGATTCCCGAGGAAGTCTGGACTGGTACTAAGGTGAACCTTTCTCATCTTAGAGTTTTCGGTTGTGAAGCTCACGTGCTTATTCCAGAGGAAAAGCGCAAGAAACTTGACGCCAAGACACAAAAGTGTATATTTGTAGGGTACGCCGAACACTCAAAAGGTTATCGTTTAATCGATACTCGGAACCCGAAGAATGTTATTATTGCCCGAGACGTAATTTTCATTGAAAATAAGTCTCTGACAAGTCCTACGACAACTCCAAGTCAACTTTTTAACGATAGTCCCCCAAGAGTAACGACTCCATATGTTGTTGATATCCATGAATCCACTACTCCACATTCATCTTCATCCAATTCAAGTTCTCCGTTTATAGAAGATGTGACTCCCACGTCCACGCGTGAATTACAGCCATCAGTTCCCATTCAAGATCAGTGTTCAGTTGAGGTTATACCTGCAGAGGTTCCAATCGTTACTGTTTCAGAACCACCGCCAGTGACACCACAACTCGAACCTGAGCCAGCTGTTGTTACTTCCGAAGAAAGTGAGAGTCGATATCCTTCTAGAGAGCGTCGACCTCCAATTCGTTTTCCAGCGAATAATGGATCATCTCTCTATTTGGTTTCTTCTCATTCCGAACCGGAGACATATAAAGAAGCTTTGGAAGATGCTAGAAAAAATGAATGGATTAAAGCAATGAATGCTGAATATGATTGTCTCATAAAAAATAGAACGTGGACTTTAGTGGACAGACCTAACGATAGAAAAAAAAAAAAAAAAATGGGTCTATAAAATAAAGAGGGACACTGATGGAAAAATAGTAAAGTACAAAGCTAGACTTGTAGCAAAAGGCTTCACACAAGTCTATGGCATGGACTACGGTAAAACTTTTTCACCAGTCGCAAGACTATCATCCATCCGAATCCTACTGGCTTTATCAGCTAAATTGAATTTAAAAGTTGACCACATGGATGTGGAGACTGCCTTCCTGAATGGCGAGTTGGAAGAGGAAATCTTCATGGAGCAACCTGAAGGTTATGCTCCTGAAGACAAAAATAAAGTGTGTCTTCTTAAAAAGTCACTATATGGCTTAAAACAGGCTCCGAGGCAATGGAACCTAAAAGTTCGTGAAGCCATGGCGTGTCTCTCAATGACACAACTTGAGACTGAGCATTGTGTATACTTCAAGAGAAATAAAAGTGATCTTTTAATTGTCGCTGTATTCGTTGATGACTTTTTTCTTTTTAGCAACAATGAATATATGAAAAATGACTTCAAAAAGGAGCTACAGAAAAAGTTCATCGTTAAAGATTTAGGCCAATTAAAAGACTGTCTTGGAATGCGTGTAACACAAGCCGGAGGGACGTTTACACTTGACCAAACCAGTTACATAGAGAAACTAATACATAAATTTGGCATGAACGACGCCATTCCTGTCTCAACACCTCTTGAACCTGGACTCAAGCTGATTTTACCTGACAAAGAAGCCGAACGCCCAGATCTTCCATACCAGCAGCTCATCGGCTCCCTAATGTATGTTGCTATAGGCACGAGACCTGATATAGCTCATGCTGTGTCACTTCTCAGCCAATTCAACACACATTACGGGGAGGTGCACTGGCGAGCCGCTAAGCGGGTCGTTCGCTATCTTAAAGCGACAAAATCAATGGGTCTACGATTTCAAGACGACAAAACATCGAGCCTCAACATTGCGGGCTACGCGGATGCCGATTACGGGTCGTGTCTCGTAGATCGTCGGTCGTACACAGGGTACGTATTTACGTTCAGTGGAGCACCCATATCTTGGGAGTCCCGCAAACAGCGTACGGTTGCTCTCTCGACGACGGAAGCCGAATACATGTCACTGAGCGATGCATGTAAAGAGGCTATCTACATAAAGTCCATTGTAAATAATCTCATGAACACAGTCACACCCATAAAACTGTTCTGTGATAATTAAAGTGCTCTAAAGCTATCTCACAGCAACAGTTATCATTCTCGATCCAAACACATTGACATTAGGTATCATTTCATACGCACTTGTTTGGACGACACACTCATCTCATTACATTACATCCCCACAAATCACATGCCTGCTGATGTTTTGACAAAACCTCTGCCCAAAATCAAACATCAGAAGTGCATAAAATTGTTAGGGTTAAGTTAGTTTTGTTTGTAATGTTACTTTATTTGTGCCGTCATTTGTTTGTATTACGTGTTGTATGTAGTTATCAATTTGTTTTAAAAATGTCTTGTGTTTATAGTTTTAAGGTGTGTATAGTATTGTGTTTGTTAGTTTTATTTACTTAGATACATGGTGTCCTTATTACGGGAAGGTGTAAAAACTATTTACTAAAATAAGGACACTGGCTGTTTTTTATAGTGTTGTCATGTAAGTATTTGAATGTTGATAGACTCTTATTTTGACACACTGTTGTCACAAACTTTTGCTACGACTGTTCATCTCTGTCTATTTAAATATATATTTATTTCCACCAATCTGCGTTTTCACTGCAGTAACTACATAAACAGCGTGTTTCTTGTAAGGTGTCAAGCCGATATGTGTTCATAGGGAACTACCATACCTATCTATTGAACCCCCATGTATGTTCTACGATTTTTTATAGTTTTCGAGTTATAATTTTGTTTCGTTATATTATGATTCAACGACGAGACGGCTCTAAAAAAATTATATCTTTTTTGGGTCGACTTTTCTTCGATGTTTTTTTTTAATGCAATGCCTGTTTTATGAGTAAAAAAATGTTCTTCCCAACTGGTACCAAAATTTTGATCTTAACAATAAAAATTGGGTAAATCAGAACAGAATGGAATTTTCAATTAAATAAAAAAATTAAAAAAGGTTCTCCATAGCTTCTGACTAGTTTTAAAAACTGTCCGACCAAATATGCTTTTATACTAATACAAAAAAAAAACTAAATGGGACATTTTTGCTGAAATCGGTCGTTGAACGTGGTAGATCGGAAATTGTGTAATTTTCATCTATACTAATATTATAAAGCGGAAACATTTGATTGTTTGTTTGGATTTAATACTAAGACTCTGAAACGACTAGACCGCATGACTCGCCTCCCGTACCCCAGGGACAACGCCTACATCGCATTTGTTCTTTTATTAATAGTTTTCTTAGCGCACTCGATTTAAGGAATTTATTTGAGTTTTAGTAAGGATCCCTAATTTTTTTGAAAATATAATATAGCCTATGTCACCCGGAGATAGTGTAGCTTCCCAACGGTGAACGAATTTTTTAAATCGGTCTAATAGTTTCGGAGCCTATTAAATCCAAACAAACAATCTAATGTTTCCTCTTTATAAATTAGCATAGATGAAAATTACACAATTTCCGATCTACCACGTTCAACGACCGATTTCAGCCAAAAAAATCCCATGTAGGTAGTACATTTTTTTTTGTATTAGTATGAAAGCATATTTGGTCGGGCAGTTTTTAAAATTAGTTAGAAGCTATGGAAAACCTTTTTTTATTTTTTTTTATTTAAGTTAAAAATTCCTATCTGTTCTGATTTAAGTACCCAATTTTAAAGTTAAGATCAAAATTTTAGTATCTTATGTTAGAGTTAGGAAGGAGATTTTTTTATTCATAAAAGTGCAATCAATAGGCATTGTATTAAAAAAAACATCGAAGAAAAGTCGACCCAAAAAAAAGATATATTTGTTTTAGAGTCGTCTCGTCGTTGAATCATAAAATAACGAAAAAAAATTATAACGCGAAAACTATAAAAAATCGTAGAACATAGCATGGAGGTTCAATAGATAGGTATGGTAGTTCCCTATCACCACACATCGGCTTAACACCTTACAAGAAACACGCTGTACAATATAATTTTTGTAAATGTCGTTCCTTCTGTGCGCTGTGGCTTCTTGCGCCCGTTCTTTGCCACAGTTAAAAAATGATGTCCTGAATGGGTGGTAGGTTAAAAAAGATTTGGACGATTCAAAGTACACACGGCGTCAAAACATCCTAGCCTAAACTGTCAAATTTCTCCAATGAATATAGATCCTTAGAACCAAATAATAAAGTTCAAAATTGATTGTAGAAATTTGACAGTTTTGGGTAGGTTGATCTGACGCCGTGTGTACTTATTAATTGAGTTTATTGAATAAATATATTTTGACTTTTGACTTTTTAGCTTTTGGTTGCCACAGTATCACTAAATTTCATACACTGCTGCCATTTCATTTTATTGTATCACAATTAGAGATTTGTTGCATTGTAAGAAATTTTGGTGCAACAACTGTTTAAAGTTAACGGTCATTGTCATTGTCGGTCATGTCATTTTGTGCAAGATGAATGTGACTTTTGTTTCTACTCAGTTCCTGAACGAACTGAAAAATAGTACCTACTATAATACATTGAATTTCAAAAAAGTCTGGCATAACATAAATTTTTACATGTTTACCATCCCATTATGACGCATGTTGATGATTAGTCATGTTTAGTTTAGTCTAGTATCTAAATACTATCTAATTACACAATCTTTTTTATATGGTAAATAAAATAAATTTATACAAACACTGAACCTTCTTGTTGTTCATGTGTTGTACTTTTCTTCTTCAACATTTATGGCTAATGCCACGGTTGTACCTACAACCGTTTCAACAAGACGCTTCAAAGTCAAAACTTGCAACTGCAACTGCAAGGTTAATTAAAGTCAGGGCATGACATTCGAAGTCAAAGTCAAGTTATTTATTCAATGTAAACCTTTACAGGCACTTATTGACGTCAATACTAATAATAATTTGATACGGTTCACCTTACCATGTAAGTACACAATTTGACTCGAACCTGCTGGAGAGACGATTCCAAAACCCAAATATCTGCTAACTACTGGACAGTTAGACCTACCTACATTATTGTTAATAATTTCTTATGTAAGTGACTGTAATGGTTTTTACTTAGATTAATGATTGGTCTCGCTGCGAGTGCAGCGAGGCCAATTATTCATCTATGGGTTTTTAATAAGAAATAAATATTCTTTAAACATAATTTAAAAACAGTTAACTAACTTGTAGTTAAGACTTAACAACTAATCTAACGAGCTATAGTCTGTGCCAGACAAACATTAAAAGGACATCATGTAATAAAGGTTATATTTGAGTCGTAAATTAACAAACAAGTCATATAAGTGTCTCAAAACTGCCGTAAAACAAAATAGTGATTGTTTTATAAACGTCATATAAAGGTTTTTCAAACAAATAATTTGGTCAGTTAAAACGTCTATTGGACTGTAACGTTAGTATGACTATTGCGTTGTCGTACTGACGTTTTAGCTAAAACTTTAATTTAACGTCGTACAGGTTAGTCTGGCTGACGTTGACGACTATGACCAGTTTATAATGACATATTCGTCGCACGACTAAAAAGTGAAATTAAATAAGTCTATAGGACTTAGCAATCATCTCATTACTGTTATAAGACTGCTATCCAACTTAATGTCGTTCATGACGTTTTTGCTTATTAGGTAATCACTTCCACTAATGGACACAATACCAAGAGGTCCTTAGGGCGCTGCGCAAACGTAGAAAGCCGGCGATGTTACCGACAGACAGGTACACCATCAGCAGCGACAGCAACAGAAATTGTCTATCTACGTCCCGGGTTCGATTCCCAGCGGGGGGTACATCTTTGTGTGCTTGGTTTGGTTGGTGATAGGGCTGTTAAGTCCGCCTGGCTAGCTACCACCATCTTATCTAAGTCTATCGCCAATGATGTTTATAACATTGTTGTGTTCAGACAGTTTTAGATAAGATAGCCAGTTCCTCAGTGGTTGAGGATTCCGGGTTCCACCTTCGGCCTTCTCGTCACTTACCATCAGGTGAGATGAAGGCCAAACGCTTACCCGATGGAGAATAAAAAAAAGACGTGTACACTGCTGTGAATGCCGATTCATAGTGAAAATACAGCATCTCGCGTGATTTACGACGACTTACGAATAGATGGGGGCGTCTTCCACTTGTGTAAGCCGTTAGGACCGTTCTGAGCAAACGTAAATTGCCAT
The DNA here is from genome assembly GCA_963921215.1 of Scoparia ambigualis. Taxonomy (NCBI): domain Eukaryota; kingdom Metazoa; phylum Arthropoda; class Insecta; order Lepidoptera; family Crambidae; genus Scoparia; species Scoparia ambigualis. The sequence continues at coordinate 32,479,737 of OY992514.1, forward strand.
TAGCAGAACCAGAGGAGTGGCAGATGCGTTGCCGCCCTTGAGCAAGGAGGGAGGCTTTCAGGCCCTCATGAGAAAGAAAGTAGTGTCAATGATGGTCCGTGTGCGGAGTGGCAGCACCCTGATGATAGTGGCAAATCCGTATCACCCTGCAAACGATGTGAACGGCACCCGCTCCGAGTTACGTTCAGTCGCACCGAGCGCTACTGACGCATTGATTTATGATATTGTAACAATATATATTTAGTTTTATTTTCCAATCAAATCCTCAGCCTATACAGGGTGACTGGAAATTAGTGGCGGAACCGTTATGGGGAGGTAGTCTAGGTTTATTCCGACAGATATCACTATGAGACCTACCGTCATTACTTAACCAAAAAATTGATGTTTTATCAGCCATCAAAGTATTTTTTTTACATTTTCCGTTTTTGTGTAGCAGTTTTTGCATAAAATAATGACAGTTGCGGAGACTTAACAATTAATATTACTTATTTAGAATACCTTTGTTGAAAAACAAAAAAGTAGGCCAAAATCACTTTTTTTTAGGATTTATTACTAGGTATTTGAAAATTTTTTGCACGATTTTTTGGATTACACTCTTTAAGAAGGAATGTCTTGGAAAGGGTTAAGTAAGGACCGTAAGTCTCATAGTGATATCTGTCGGAATAACCCTAGACTACCTAATTTCCAGTCACCCTGTATACGTCCCACTGCTGGGCTCAGGCCGACCCACATGGACAATATCACATTGGGAGGTTTGGCCATAACCCACCGCGCTAGCCCCATGCGGGTTGATGGGTTAGTTTTATTTTATGTAACATTAAGGGGGGTTAGGCGGTCAGCGAAAAGTCCGGGCCCTCGTGGGTGTCGCGCGGTGCGGAGTCCGCGGTAATTCGTAAGCGCTATTCACATTTTTATCAAAAAGTTAATAAAAATGTTTATTAACTTTTTGATAAAAATGTGAATGTTGTTTTGTATTAAAAATGTTAAAATTCATGGTCTTCCTTTTATTTGTGACACTATGTTAGTTAGCAAAAAACAATCCTTATGATGAAGAGTTTCGATCGGTATGATAAAGCTACAGGTGATTATTTTTCACATGTAACGGGTTCGACTCCCGGTTCGACCATGTAATTATTTAAATATCTATGAATGCAGTTTAAATTTTTTTTTAAATTCAAATAATGTCTCCTTTCAGCAAAATGTTCCATCTACAATATTCAAGGTACTTTGGACACATGGAGGGCATGTGGCATATCCGTGGGACGCCCTGTATATCGGCAGCGCGCGTGACGCCCTCGGCGCCCGCCGCGCGTCCATGGGCTGGTATGCACTTATATTATATTATACATGTACAGTGCTGTCCACGGTACATATATAAACGCTTAAGCTTGCCGCCACTGACTTGGAGAGTTGGAGTGCTCGCGACGCGAACTACTTTATTGCGGAAAATTATTAATTCCTGTAAGTACTTACAGCCATTTTTATATCAAACCAGTGACACGAAAAACAATGTTTTATCATGGAAAGTAAGATCATGGCATGAAAATAGGGCACTATTAGAAATTATTATTTGATAACAAACAGCGGGCCGATCGCCGTAATGTTATGCAGCGCGTCTTGACTGCGTTTGCGTCATAACGTTTGATTTCGTATTGCCGTAATTAAATAATGACGCACACGTCACGCTCACCTCAACGCAGCGCACCGGCCGTATTGTCATAATAGAACCTCACTTACGCGTTTTTTGTATCGCAAAAAAACGGTATCGCGCTAAATTTAGACCAAATTAAATGTCACTTTGCAGTGTTTATTACTTGTTCATCGAGTGTTGGTAACGCATTGCAGAAGTGTATGGATTGTTAACTTTGCAAATTTCGTAAGTAACTTTTATGTCATTTCCTACAGATATATAGTAAAAAAACAGCATCATACACAATTACCGAGTAATATACTTACCTGCCTTATAATGTCATACCTATCTACTTAATTTTTCAGCCACAAAATTTGAGCAAGAACCATTGGCGTTGGCAAATGTTGGATTTGGCAGATCAAGAAGATTTGAGATTGTAGCGTAATTTTATTTCTCCCACAGTAACCACTCCATGGATCGAGACATGAAGTAGCTTATTTGTTGATCAAGCGCGTGCTCCATCTTACATAAATAAATTTACATACTATGCTTCATCCAAATCTGTTTAGCTGTGAATGTAAATCTTATTTTTTAGATGTTTGTTGTCTGCGAGGATGCTTCACTACGATCCAGTATTTGCTGGGCGAATCGTGAATGCATGTGCTGTGCTGCACAACATGGCTCTACGTGCTGAAATTCCTGCTCCGCAACTTAATTTACAAGAACGCAAGCGTGAGGCTTTAAATCAAGTCCGCAGGGTGGCTGCTGAGGCAGAGTTAAGAAGAGTGGCTCAAGTACCACAAAATATTGATAGGCGTGTAAATATCGAGTTTAATGCAGGGGAGGACAGTCCAACAGGCTCTTATTCAAAGGCTTTGGAACGAAAGAAACCTTATGTAATAAAAATAAATATAAAATTTAATAAAAAATTGTTTATTATTGTCACAATATCTCAAATCCTTAAATTCTACACATAAGTACTTATATTAGGGGAAGTCTTTAGTTAGCTCATCATCAGAACGACGACAGCAGCAACGTTTATTCTGTAAGCAAAATATATATTTTTAAACAGCAGTATTCTATCTTCACTCTTTAGTTGAGTTCGATGGCGCAGCGGCTAGCGCGTTCGGCTTGCGATCTTGCCCGCTAAGCAACTTTGGCAATGCCGGGTCGCTGGATGGATGACCAAATTAAAAAGATCTCGTGCTTCGGAAGGCACGTTAAGCCGTTGGTCCCGGGTTGTTGTCGTAAGATGACAGTCGTTAAAACCCACCAACCCGCATTGGGCCAGCGTGGTGGGTTATGGCCCAATATCCCCACGTACCATTGACCACGTGGGGGGCATGTGCCCAGCAGTGGGACGTTTATAGGCTGATGATGATGATGATTCTATCTTCACATCTCAAAAGCTCTTTTTCTTTAAGGATAGTTCACCTTTTCTAACCGCATGGATTGTGGAAGCTCCTTAGTGGCCTCTGCATTTTAGTTAATATAAAGCAAATTAACACACAAATATTATCACTATCTACCAAAATGCTCAGTAAATACCTCTTCAATTTTATGCTAGCGAACACAGATTGACCATGAAATGAACAAAAATACACAAATAATTTATAAACATGGAAAGCAAAAAGTATCACATTGGATAATGAGTTGTGTATTAGTAAAGCAAACCCAACACAGAAAAAGCAAACTGCGAGAAACGCCAATGGCGAGGTCCCGGTGGTTTCGAGAAACTCCACCAATACCTCAATTTGTCTCAGAGACGATTTCTTTTCTGGGTGTCGCCATCAAAAATTGAACCGTAAATCTACAAAGTAAAAACTTGTCATAATCTCATATTATCTTTGTAACTACTGCCGGCAAACCAATTAAAAGCCAACTTACTTTTACAATAGTTACACAATACCTTACCTTATTAAGGGCCGATTTTTCAATACCCGGATAAAAGTTATCCGTCTGATAAAGTATAACACAATCAAACTAAAATGTCACCTGGAAAGAAAGAAAAGACATGATATGACAACACATTTTCATAATGGTTGTGTAATACTTTAATAGACAAATAAGTTTTATCTGACATTTGAAAAATCGGCCCTAAGTAAAATAACTCCGAGCGAAATACAAATAAATTCAATTATTTTAATGGTTTACTATTGTTTAACAAAAAACGTATGACAAAAGATAATTTTACAAACAACGTTTGAAAAACTAACCATTTGACAAACTTTCTTTTCGCAAACATATTACTTTAAAAAGAATCATTTGACATAATACAGATTTCGCAAATGTTTTTCTTAGGAAATATTTGTACTGTTAAAATCTTATTTTAATAATATTCACTTGACTAAATAATTCGTTTGCCAAATTGGTGATTTTACAAAAAGTATGGTATATTAGGTATGATATATTATATAAGCAAGGATGTAAGCAATTTCAATTTTTCAATACCTACAGGAGTAGGGCAGCTAGTATTTGTTAAATGATAATTATGCTCTACATTGTTTTGCCAACTAACATGTTTAAAAAATAATCAATTTGTGAAATAATGTTTTAGCATAATTATTTTTTTTATTAGTAAATAGGTATATTGTCTATTGAGCAGTTTATTTCACAATAGTTTATAAATTGATACATTTATCAAGTATAATTTTGTCAAATGTTATTTTTCAAATGAAAATTTGGTATTTGTTTTTTGTCAAATGATTGGACACCTATTTTAATATTTAAACCTAACGTCAACCCAACTGTCAATCTGCTTTTTTCTTCATGGGAGGGTATGCAAAGGGATACATCCATACATCCTTATTTTGTGTTCAATATCTCCGTTTTAATACCATTTTTACTATGCTTTGAACAAAATCAAGTGTTATGTTTGTGTATAAACTTAGATCCTAGGTTATTAGGCGTGATGTAGCCCTTTAACAACAACTTTATTCGTGGACATAATCGATTACATAACGAATAATCGATATAGAATTATCAAAACTTGCGTACGGCAACACACACTGGTTTCACGCGTAGGTGAAGTAGACGTGCAGTGCAGGTGACGATGACGCGTAGTTTTATTTTAGGGCAATACGGACGGTTGTTTGCGTTTAAGGTGTACTTCACGTATGCGTGAACTGCACGTACACTCGACCAATGCGTCATAAAATTACGGCGATCGGCCCGCAGTACCTTTGCTGGATATAATTAAACATTATCTTAAGATCGATAAATCCTAATGATCGACGTATTTATTATATTATGATGCCGACTAATCTTCATTTTCGTTAGCAATAATTTTTTTATTTGTATAGTTATTACTAACATAAAATAAATTAGAAGTAAAAACTTTTTTATAAAACAAGCTTTTATTTAAAGTAAATGCGCTAAAACAAAAACAAACGATTACTAAGTATCAACTTATAACGTCATTACACAATTTATAAGATATGTACTAGATCACCCGGTGAACTTCGTATCACCTACACTATATTTGTTAAAAATATGTACAAAATTTTTCTGTCAGCATATTTAGCCGGTGCCAAGTTAATAAGAAATTGCATAAACTAGATGATAATATAAGATAACGACTAATGGTAAATGATAATCCTCAAACCTCTTGAGACTCAATAAATCTGTGGGACTTAAGAGGCCTATTACATTTCGACTGTGTAAAATTCCCATTTTCGCATTTTGTAGTAATTTTGCAGTTGTATTTATCGTTTTTATCGAAATAGGATAATAAATTCATGCTTAATATTACAAATCTCCACTCTGCTAGAATAAGCTGAGTTCGGACGGCTGGCGCATCACATTTTGCAGTAATTTTTGCAGTTGTATTTATCATTTTTATCGAAATAGGATAATAAATTAATTACAAAATCTATATTTCTCATGAAGTAAAAATTATTCTGGTATACATTTTGCTCAATAATATTTATCGTAGATAGGAGAAATTCACAGTTAACTTAAAGTGATTTTCAAAGTTTTTTGGTTTAGAATAAGTTTTTTTTTTCCATATAAAATTAATGATATCTATCTACAAATTCCGAGGCCGCTACGCACTATACGACTATAATAATATAAGAGATAACATTCAATTTTTTTCATTTCATTTGTTTAAAACAGTTTTTAAATCTACATAGGAGCTCAAAAAAGTGCCTTCACGCTTTTTATGTAAATTTTCCCCTGCAATTTTGGGTTTAATTAAAAAGTTATTTACAATAAGGGAGGTCGCTACGAACTATGCCAATAGCTATTCTACAAAATTCAAAAAGTCAAAATTGTTTATGTATTTTTGTTTATGTATTTTTGTTTCTGAGATCAAGCACGCCAAAATTGGCCATTTTACGCAAAAATCACAGTCGATATGACTGGAATAGGCCTCTTAATTGTGATCTCACACGGACTTCTTGAGAGAATCTGAAAAGTGATGTTGCACGGTTAGGATTTATTTGCAAAAACTCATACACTTTCACAAACACCTAACAGTTATTGATACACCATTATTTTTTATTTCTTTAACAGAACTCTTTTGTATTCCAACAAATCAGACCAATGAGATCGATTTACAAAAAATAAAAAATGAACACTTGGTTGTCAAATATTTATTGGTGCGTTCTGAAATTTGTCTGTTCCTTAACAGCTGTAGTCTACAGCTGATTGAACAGACAAATTTCTGAATAATGTCTTTTGTCATTTTAAAAATAATAAAATCAGGTGCCCGCGCACACATGTATCGCCATTTTTAAATAATGCGTCCATGTTAAATATGAAGTCACGTAGGCGTTTGCATCTCGCTATGCTTATGTACGACCTTGTAAAGTTTAAAATCCAGAATATTTATATGACAAACTAAAGCACTCTACGTTTCATCATCACTATGGGTCGGGAGTACCCAGGTCTGCTCGAGCTCCGATAGCAACTTACAGTCATAGGACTGTGGGCTTCACGGGAAGATTCCGCTACCACGCGATTAAATGCTGGAATGAATAACCCCTTAAGGCTTGTTGCTAGCAGACAAACTTTTAAAGTCCATCTAAGATCGGCTTTACTTGAAGTTCAAAAAATGGGGACTTGCAGCAAATAGTTGCTTCGGTGGTGGATTTCTCTAGATTTATTTTTTTGTGATGATAAGATTTGAATATCAATCAATGTTTTGTTCTTGTTTAAATTTTTTATATAAATTGTATCTGTGTATAAAAATTGTAACTGTATAAATAACAAGCGGCCGCTCGCGGTTTCACCCGCGTGGTTCCCGTTCCCGTAGGAATATCGGGTTAAAAGGTATCCTATGTGTTAATTCAGGTTATAAACTATCGGTTTGCCGAATTTCATCCAAATCTATTCAGTAGTTTTTACGTGATAGAGTAACAAACATCCATCTGTACGTTCCCGTGGGAATATTGGTATAAAAAGTATCCTTTAAGTTAATCCAGGCTATAAACTATCTGTATGCCGAATTTCATCCAAATCCATTCAGTAGTTTTTACGTGAAAGAGTAACAAATATCCATACATTCTTACAAACATTCGCGTTTATAATATTAGTAGGAATGCAAGATATTATATGAATGTTAAGTTATATGAATGTTAATATTTTTATTTTGTTTATTATTGTAATGATGATTTAAATTGATTATTTAAAGGACAATGTTCTGCGCCCATACATTGTTAGCCTAAGAACCAACAATTATGAAATATTCTTTTCTAGGTTCGAAATTGCAAGTAAATGACTGTAAAAACAAAGATTTTTGACGGACACTCCTGAGAACCTAAATATCAGGAAAAGATTAAAATTATTTTGAGGTTATGTTTAATTAAAGAATTTGAGAAGTGATCTTGCACTGTTTTGTTGTATTTGCCAACACTCATGCACGTTCACTCACACTTAAAATAATCCATCATTATTTCACATTAATATTCGACAAAACATGAATTATAGATATTATACGACAACGAAAAAAAAGTAGAACGACAACTTTTTTTTTCTTGACCAAGGATAGGTTCTTTAATCCTTCAGTCGTATTATTAGAGTTCATTGTTTATGCTTAAAATGATGATAATGATCAGTGATGATAATATGAACGTTCGGTTTAATGCTAAATGATATTCCCCCAAACCACTTGAGTTCCTGTTAAGATGTGAGACTTTACTGAGATCTCGCACGGACTTCTTGAGTGAATTTGAAAAGTGATGTTCCACTGTTTTTTTTGCTCCGCAAATTAGTAACATTCTCCTCATTGGAAAAGCAAAAGAATCATAAGTGGACTAACGTTTTCAGTTTGGAATAAAAAGCGATGTATCGTATTCTAACGATGTTTGGAGTATTTGGCACTAAGTATATCGAGTCAGCCATGCATGCATAATATTATTAGGTTTGTTTGTACATATTATAAATATTTTGGTCACAAATCTTTAATTCACTGGCTGAATGCACTGAACTCTCAATACCCAACTCATAATAAAAAAATAATACTCAATATTAATGTCCAAAACCTCAAAACGTTCTTTTTATTATTGGTTACCTACTTAACTAGAAGTGTCCGCCAAAATCTAAATACTGTTATCTGTTGTAAAAAATAAATTAACAATTATCATGTATGTCATGTTTGTCTTGGTTCTTAGGCTAACTTCAACAATGTCCTTTTATCAATTGTCAATTATTTGAATTGTTTTATCACAGTTTTTTGTAGTATTTGTTCAATTATTCCTTTGTTTTTAATAATTTATATTAATTCTTCCTGTACCCTATATTATAATATAAGGTACAGGTAAGTATATATTTTGATTGAACTAATTTATTGTATGAACTACTTTTTGAAGGTTTTATTTAGGGTGGAAACTGAAAATCAGTGATTTACTCTCTGAGTAAATATCTCGCTGAGTTTCTGCCTATTTGCATCGCTGCGGCACACAAACCGTTAAAATATTTGTTTTAAGTTAATTTATTATTTTGTCTTTTTATATTACTTTTTTGCTATTTAATACTTAATGTTTTAATGTGTGCATGTTTTTTGATGCAAATAAATCATTTATCTATCTGTCTATCTATCCAAATCGGTTCAGCCATTCTCGCGTTTTAGAGAGACCAACGAACAGCTATTTATATTTATATATAGATAAAATTGATACGCGTACCACTGGTCAGTTTCCTTACTTGTTAATTTTACTGATTTACCAGTTTACTCATTAGACAGTTTCCAAATTCTTTCCTTTTTTGCCAGTATCACTAAGTGTAAGTTTCTCTATTAAGTTAGTTTCCTTATTCTTCAGTTAGTTTAGATTGTCAGTTTTGCTACTCCGTCATGTTCCTAACCCGTTACTTTTATTGTTCGCAAATTTCCTTGTTCGCCAGACAGTGGTTGTCAATTTTGCTAATCCGTCGTGTTATGTAATATATCAATGTAAATACCTGTGAGAGGACTTATTAAGTTTTTACCCGATTACATAAGTACAGATAACTAATTTCAGCGTTTGTTTTTATCACTTATAGGGGTTAACAAGGGGTTGAGAGCAGATTTCACGTATCACTGATACCAGGAGCAAGTGTGTTCAGGCGATAGACTCAGAACATCATAAAAAAACACTTTATAATTTTACTTGACCGAAAAATAATGACGTTGAACTTGACATTATTTATATGTGTTGTGTTATTTTAAAAGTATTAAAAAAATTATTAAGTCATCGTGCTAAAATTAATAAAAAAATACTAGCTCACCACACAGACTGTAATTTCGTATACTAATGGAAAGTTAACGTTTAACTTCATTCCCTATCTGGTAAAGTTTTTTTAATATACTCAGTTTAATACCTACGTCAAAATGTTAACAATAATACGTTTAGATATTTTTAACTACCATAATTATTCTCTAATTAATCTAAAACTTTTTTTGTCACTTACTGTAAGTACCAATAAGACTGAATATATTTTTAAAATAAAATCAAACAAATTTTGGTTTTAACATTTTATTTGCCTACTTAATAAACATAACATGTTAGCACATGTGTTAATATATATATATATATATATTTACATCCAGCTACGCATTTGGCGTCACGCATGCTGTGCATCATTACGACGTCCTCCAGTTCAGCTTACAATTTAGATCATCTCTCTGCGAATGTTTCTTAGTTTTTTGATGCCTTTCTCCATAGGATATTTTATTTTGCGATTATTTTAATTGTGGCAATATTCTTCTTGCAGTCATGCCCAAACATTTATGAACTCCATTTCATGGTAATAAATTTTTGGCTTCCTGGATATACTGATTATCATTTACTTAATGCGCTGACATTTTCACGTCCTCCTGATTTTGTAAATGCGACGTTGCCAGCAATGCGTTACCTATCTCTTTCTTTCATCGAATATTTTAATGTTGGGTCCAATTTGACAGATGTCTTTAAAATTGTTAACCAAAGTTTTTTTTTATTTAAGAGGGTTTACACATTTCGGTTTCCCATACAACCTTCCAAGTCGAAATTTTTAAAGACCAATAAGCCATATTTTATGAAACTTTGCATGCAAAAGTAAAACACAGGGATCCAAACGTTTATTTGCTGAGTTATTGCGATTTAAAATCGCAATAACTCAGTTAAATAAAGATTTTTTAAAAATGTTTTCAACAAACATTTAGATCTCTATATTTTACCTCAGCATGCCGAGTTTCTTAAGTAAATTTTTTGCGGAAGGTGCGTAGTTCGATTCCCGCCTGAGGTTGTCGTCTTTTTTCAATGTTTAAAATTTTACTTAAGTATATTTAAGTGTTAATAAAACGCTAAAACATAAAAACATTAATCTATAAACGCAGCTTCATCTTAACCGAATGTTCAAATATTTGTAAAAATATTTCTTTCGAATCTCAGAGGTGAAAACTTCTAAGATTTGATGAAGCAATGTTGACTAAAAACATAAGTATCAAGCACTGACATATTTCGACGTTTGAAAGCCAGACCTCGGTAGCCAAGTGGTTAAGTCAGTCGCCCGGAATGCGGAAGGTGCGTGGTTCGATTCCCGCCTGAGGTTGTCGTCTTTTTTCAGTGTTTAAAATTTTACTTAAGTATATTTAAGCGTTAATAAAACGCTAAAATATAAAAACATTAATGCCGAGTTTCATCAAAAATGGCCTAATGGTTTTTAAAAATTTCAACTTGGAAATTTGTATGGGAAACTGAAATGCGATAACGCTCTTAACTTCATTAAAGAAACTGACATCAGTTTTGGGTTCATCAATGTGATGCCTTAAGGTTTGATCTCGATCTAATTAAAAGTGCAGCGGCCATCATAAATAGCCGCTGCACTGAAGTACACAATTTATTATTTAGCTATAAGGGTCAATATCGATTCGAGAAAATTGACAGTTTTGGGTAAGTGGTTCTGCTTGCATTCCTTGGGTTCTGATTTCTAAATAAGTACTTATATTCTCTTTTTCCTTTAAAGATGATGTTCTACTAACTATCCAAGCCCTAAGCTGAGGAGCACCGTACGCCCGTATATTGATATCTGGCGTCCGTTGTTGGCATCTGGCATCCGTATATTCATGTCTGGCGTCCGTATATTGGATATCTGGCGTCCGTATATTGCTATTTGACATTTCACGCCAGCTCTAATAACATCTTGAGCATAATATGTGACAAGTCGGACAGTCCTATTTACAAATTCATATTGCGTAAATGCCTCGGGTTCTGGCTTCCTAACTTAATTATCTTTATAGTTTGAAATACCTAGGCCCTTTGTTGAGGAGCTACCGTGCGTCTGTATATTGTTATCTGGCGTCCGTATATTGACATGTGGCGTCCGTATATTGATGTCTGGCGTCCGTATATTGCTATTTGACATTTTGACGCCAGCTCTAACAAACATCCTGAGCATAATTATGTAACAAGAGAAAAAAAGACAAAAACCGTACCGAAATGCTGGAAGCTTGACAATGTGCAGCCAGTACCCTAAAAGGGAAGTCTCATGCTGACCCATGCAACTACCGACCGATCGCTATCAATTCCATACTCTGTAAGCCTTACAGTGTAAGGTCATGGAAAGAGTTCTAAACAGTAAGTTGGTATGAGGAGCTGAGGAGGTCATTAACTTATAGGTATGTACCTATAAGTTAATGACCTCCTCAGTGACTGTCAATATGGCTTCCGCCGATGAAGCCGGGGATTTCGACTGGGGATCTTCTAGTTTATGTGACGCACTACTGGGGTGGGGCCCTCGAGATGCACGGCGAAGCACTTGCCGTATCACTGGACATCTCGAAGGCTTTTGAAAGGGTCTGGCACGCAAGTCTGCTGCGCAAGCTTCCTGCGTATGGTGTCCCCGCTGTAGATATTATTATATGTACTTTTGTAGTTGGATAGCTGATTTTCTGACGGCACGATCGATCAGAGTAGTCATCGATGGCTGGTCCTCTGACTCAGTGGCTATTGATGCCGGAGTTCCTCAGGGGTCTCTCTGCGACGCTTTTCCTGTTGCACATCAATGACCTGTTGATACCAGGAATTGTTGGGTATGCAGATGACAGTACTGTCGTAGAGAGATACCTTTCGGATGCAAACTGCAGTCAAAAAGCTGGGCGTCCTAAATAAGGTCAAGTGATATTTCACGCCGGGATAGCTTTAAACTCTCTTTAAAGCTGAAGTCCGATCTTGTATGGAATATTGCAGTCACCTATGGGACGGCTCAGCGAAATACTACTTGTACTTTGCATCTGTGTATATTGATAGTGACAGTAAAGCGTCTCAACTTTATGAAATTAGTGATTTTTTGAAAAACAAAGATTACTACAGTGAACATCTATCGCTGATCGAATCGATCTATCGTGAATATTTGTATTTCTTGTTACTTTTTTAGATTATTATTGTTTAAAAATTATTATCCTAAACTTGAAAGAGTCCTAACATATTGTATTTACCTGTAAGTGTTTGTTACACTTAAATAATGTTACAAACTTAATTAAGTAATTTAATGTATCAGTGTAAACAAACGTTGGTGAATTATATAAAAAAAATACCAAGTAACTGCACTGGACACGATTCAACGCAGAGTTGAGAGGCTAATTGGCGACAAAGAACTGGTGAAGAGCAAGTTTCACACCCTAGCTCACCGCCGCAAAGTTGCCTTTCTGTCGGTCTTTTACAGACCTGGAACTCCATGAGCTCATACCGCCATCCCCTTTCTTCCATCGGACATCCAGACTCCTGCGGGCTACCCACCCTTTCTTGGAGGATATTTCTAAATGTCGCACAAAGCGCTACTCAACATCGTTTATACTGTGCACAGAAAAGGAGTTGAACTCCCTCCCTGCGTCTGTGTTTCCGAGTACTTATCTTAAGTATCTTCAAAGCAAGAGTGAATAGACACCTTCTGGGTTAGCTCGCTCCATCGTGAATCGGCTTGATTGGGATCAAGAGCAAACCCATTTACAGAAAAAAAAAACTAGTCGGACAGTCCGATTTACGTATTCATATTGCGTAAATGCCTTGGGTTCTGGCTTCCTAACTTAATTGTCCTTATAGTTTGAAAGGCCTAGGCCCTTTTTTACCGTGCGTCTGTCTATTGTTATCTGGCGTCCGTATATTGACATCTGGCGTCCGTATATTGATGACTGGCGTCCGTATATCGGATATTGCTATTTGACATTTCACGCCAGCTCTAACAATATCCTAAGCACTTAGAATAATAACGCATAGAAAGCGAGAACACGCACGATAAATGAGGCCAGTAAAACCAAGCCATACTGGCTTGGTAACGAAACGGCCCGCGTCAGTACTAATTATCTAAACTTATCTATCTATCAACAGTTCCAATTTCCTTACTTTTGGGGCAAATCTGATTTTTCTAGCAACATTACTTGTACACTTGTGTGCGTGTCGCCGAGATAGTACGCGTAACTTACTCCTACATCCATTTTTTTCTTGCCTCACCCCATGACAGTTTTCTAATACGAGACTATCGTTCTATGCGTTATTATTCTATGCCTAAGCATAATATGTGACAAGTCGGACAATCCGATATACGAATTCATATTGCGCCTTGGATAGTGGCTTCCTAACTTAATTGTCTTTATAGTTGAAAGGCGTAGGCCCTTTGTTGAGGAGTTATTATATTGTTATCTGGCGCCCGTATATTGCTATTTCACAGTTTGCGCCAGCTCTAAGAGCATTCTGAACACAATATGCGACAGGTGGGATGATGAAAGAACATGTACACACGCCAGCACATCAACCTACCTACCACAAAATGTCCAATTTTCTTCAATAGACTTTGAACTTTATGCCTTAAATATATGGTTAAAAATGTATTAAAGAAATTTTACAGTTTTGGATAGGTTGCAGGCGTCTGTACATTTAAATTTTTTATATATTTATTAGTTTTATGGCTGATTATTCAATCATTGGATAAAACTTATTCTTCTGATAAAGCATTACGCAATCAAGCTAAAATGTCACCTGTTTAAAAAAAAAGTCATTTATGACAATACATTTTTTAATAAGTAAGTATAATAGATTACGATTTATGATAATAACTAGCGGCCGCTCGCGGTTTTACCCGCATGGTTCCCGTTCCCGTGAGAATATCGGGATAAAAAGTATCCTATGTGTTAATCCAGGTTATAAACTATATGTATGCCGAATTTCATTCAAATCCATTCAGTAGTTTTTACGTGAAAAAGTAACAAACATTCACACTCACAAACTTTCGCCTTTATAATATTAGTGTGATATTGTATTTTAGTGGGCACCAAACATTGAGTAAGCTGGCAACGTCGCATTAGCGGACGCCAAATTTATATGAATACGTCAGAAAAGAAGCGCGTTTAATACGGCTGTGGATATACGCACGACAGTAGCGCCGCACCTCTGCTGAGATTTTTTTGGGAACTATCCAGTATTTATTTGCAGCCATTACCATAAATTTTTGGCTTCCATCGATTTTTGTTCTACGGCTAGCTGGACCTTAGAGGCGCCAAGTGTCATCGATTAAAAAAGTGGCGTCCGGTATGCGGACGTCAAATAGCGGTGGACGCCATTTTAAATGTAATTTCGCCTTCAGTGGACGGAAGTTTGCTTGTGGGATATATATATATATATATTATTATATATATGTATATATATATATATATATATATATTAATAATCATAACATGTGCTAGCATGTTATAGCGATCGAGTAAACTGAAGGATTATGAAAATAGGAAACTGGCAAAATTATCTATTTAGCGTATCCCATGAATAGGTAAACCGTTCGATTGACGAAGCTGAAAAATAACGAAAGTAGCTTATTGAAAACTGGCCATTTTACGAAACTGACATCCTAGCAAAACTAGTGACGGAGAAAATTAAATAATCAGGAAAATGCCCAACTAGCGAAATTGTCTAATGGGTAAACTGGTGAACCATTAAAATTGACGAGTAAGGAAACTAACTGACTAGTGATACGCGAATTCAACATTTTAATAGAATCAATCACATCAAGTTATTTAATTTACATAAACAAGTAAATCTCGCGACAACTATATCAAAGATAACGAAACACTAAAAAAATATGTGTACCTCAGGCGGGAATCGAACCCGAGTCCTCTTCAATCTGGGTAGCTGCGTCGACTACTCCCCCTCAGAGGTATTGGTTAGACAGACGAAAATTTTCAACGCTTTTGATTATATGTTTTTATAGCAACAGTGTCTTAACAAACGATTTAACGCAAATAACAAATATTACGAACCTTTTATATCATATATATTGTGTAAAGACGTTATAAGTTGACAGTAAAAGTTATTTTTTTTTCTTTTTAGCACATTTAAATTAAAAATTGTTTTTAAAAAAGGTTTTTTACTTTTAATTTATTTTTTACTTTTAGTTATCCCTGAACACGTTTTTCGTGTTATTCTCAGAAAGCCCTTCCATTTGATACCCATATTGTAGGAATGCACTAAACATAATTAGTCCGCCATCTTGGTTTAGAATGACGTCACACAATTAACCATGCATTGTCATCCAAACATAACGTGTATACAAAATTGCAGCTCAATCGGTTGAAGATATCTGCTTCAAAATTGAGTTTTAAGCTTTAGAAGTCCGCCATATTGGATTTAGAGTGACGTTACTTTATTTTTCGAGCTATTCTCAGCCCTTTCATTTTATACCCATAATGTAAGAATGCATTAAAAATAATTAGTCCGGCATCTTGGATTTAGAATGACGCCACACAATGATTAACCATGCATTGTCATCCTAACTGAACGTATATTTTAATGTCATACGTTTGAGGTTGTGTATGCTATACAGGTGAAAATAAAAACCGTGGTTAGAGAAAAAGTGCCCATAATATTGATGATGGCAAATTTTACTAAAAAGAAACAATCCTTTATTTTAAAAAAAAATATTAAAAGTGCATTTAAAGATTTTTCAAAAATCACTTGTTTGAGCCGGGAATCGAACCGGTGAAATGTAAAAAAACATTCTGTGAGTATTTTATGATACTAACCGAAAGAGATTCTTAAGGATCAATTTCTTTTAAGCAATATAGTATCTTAAATAAAAGAAACACCAAGATAAATAATGTTTTTATTGTAAAGCTTACTCCAAAGCTTATATCCAAAGAAAATAGTTCAATTATCTTATGAATTGCTCAAAATGAGACCCATTTTCACGTATGCACAGACGTATTCTTAGTCTTTCTTTAATTTAAGATACTATGTCGTTTAAAAGAAATTGATCCTTATGAATGACTCTTTCAGTTGGTATCATAAAACACAGGTGTTTTTTTTACATTTCACCGGTTTGTTTCCCGGCTCAAGCAAATTATTTTTCAAAACTTTAAATGCAGTTATAATTATTTTTAAAAATAAAGGAATGTTTCCTTTCAGTAAAATTTGCCATCATCTATATTAAGGGTACTTTTCCTCTAACCATGGTCTTTTTTTCCAACCTGTACTTATAGGGACAAGTTCGATTAGAATGTTTTTAAAGAAATGATTGACAACTTTTTGTGTGAAATATCTAACAAGTGTCACTCTGGATTTTACTGTTTTTGAGAGAAAGACACCATTGTTACTGGTTTACTTCTAAATCTCTTTCAGGAAAAGTATACGAAATTGGCCATAGTATAACATTAATAGATCATATTTTTTTAATTTGCTAAGAAGATGGTTTAATACAATACACATGTAAGTAGGAATACAAATTTATTAAATATATAAATATACATATACACATCTACATGCGAACTTATATAAATATATACATACTTAAATACAAATACAAATACAAATCATTTATTGGCCATATTATAACATAGAACGTTACATTTGGCATGCCATAGTGATACTACATAATTATATACTTTGAAGTTTACACATAATTAACGCGGACACTTCTAGTTAAGTAGGTAACCAATAATAAAAAGAACGTTTTGAGGTTTTGGACATTAATATTGAGTATTATTTTTTTATTATGAGTTGGGTATTGAGAGTTCAGTGCATTCAGCCAGTGAATTAAAGATTTGTGACCAAAATATTTATAATATGTACAAACAAACCTAATAATATTATGCATGCATGGCTGACTCGATATACTTAGTGCCAAATACTCCAAACATCGTTAGAATACGATACATCGCTTTTTATTCCAAACTGAAAACGTTAGTCCACTTATGATTCTTTTGCCAAAATCTAAATACTGTTATCTGTTGTAAAAAATAAATTAACAATTATCATGTATGTCATGTTTGTCTTGGTTCTTAGGCTAACTTCAACAATGTCCTTTTATCAATTGTCAATTATTTGAATTGTTTTATCACAGTTTTTTGTAGTATTTGTTCAATTATTCCTTTGTTTTTAATAATTTATATTAATTCTTCCTGTACCCTATATTATAATATAAGGTACAGGTAAGTATATATTTTGATTGAACTAATTTATTGTATGAACTACTTTTTGAAGGTTTTATTTAGGGTGGAAACTGAAAATCAGTGATTTACTCTCTGAGTAAATATCTCGCTGAGTTTCTGCCTATTTGCATCGCTGCGGCACACAAACCGTTAAAATATTTGTTTTAAGTTAATTTATTATTTTGTCTTTTTATATTACTTTTTTGCTATTTAATACTTAATGTTTTAATGTGTGCATGTTTTTTGATGCAAATAAATCATTTATCTATCTGTCTATCTATCCAAATCGGTTCAGCCATTCTCGCGTTTTAGAGAGACCAACGAACAGCTATTTATATTTATATATAGATAAAATTGATACGCGTACCACTGGTCAGTTACCTTACTTGTTAATTTTACTGATTTACCAGTTTACTCATTAGACAGTTTCCAAATTCTTTCCTTTTTTGCCAGTATCACTAAGTGTAAGTTTCTCTATTAAGTTAGTTTCCTTATTCTTCAGTTAGTTTAGATTGTCAGTTTTGCTACTCCGTCATGTTCCTAACCCGTTACTTTTATTGTTCGCAAATTTCCTTGTTCGCCAGACAGTGGTTGTCAATTTTGCTAATCCGTCGTGTTATGTAATATATCAATGTAAATACCTGTGAGAGGACTTATTAAGTTTTTACCCGATTACATAAGTACAGATAACTAATTTCAGCGTTTGTTTTTATCACTTATAGGGGTTAACAAGGGGTTGAGAGCAGATTTCACGTATCACTGATACCAGGAGCAAGTGTGTTCAGGCGATAGACTCAGAACATCATAAAAAAACACTTTATAATTTTACTTGACCGAAAAATAATGACGTTGAACTTGACATTATTTATATGTGTTGTGTTATTTTAAAAGTATTAAAAAAATTATTAAGTCATCGTGCTAAAATTAATAAAAAAATACTAGCTCACCACACAGACTGTAATTTCGTATACTAATGGAAAGTTAACGTTTAACTTCATTCCCTATCTGGTAAAGTTTTTTTAATATACTCAGTTTAATACCTACGTCAAAATGTTAACAATAATACGTTTAGATATTTTTAACTACCATAATTATTCTCTAATTAATCTAAAACTTTTTTTGTCACTTACTGTAAGTACCAATAAGACTGAATATATTTTTAAAATAAAATCAAACAAATTTTGGTTTTAACATTTTATTTGCCTACTTAATAAACATAACATGTTAGCACATGTGTTAATATATATATATATATATATATATATTTACATCCAGCTACGCATTTGGCGTCATGCATGCTGTGCATCATTACGACGTCCTCCGGTTCAGCTTACAATTTAGATCATCTCTCTGCGAATATTTCTTAGTTTTTTGATGCTTTTCTCCATAGGATATTTTATTTTGCGAATATTTTAATTGTGGCAATATTCTTCTTGCAGTCATGCCCAAACATTTATGAACTCCATTTCATGGTGATAAATTTTTGGCTTCCTGGATATACTGATTATCATTTACTTGATGCGCTGACATTTTCACGTCCTCCTGATTTTGTAAAAGCGACGTTGCCAGCAATGCGTTACCTATCTCTTTCTTTCACCGAATATTTTAATGTTGGGTCCAATTTGACAGATGTCTTTAAAATTGTTAATCAAAGTTTTTTTTTATTTAAGAGGGTTTACACATTTCGGTTTCCCATACAATCTTCCAAGTAGAAAATTTTTAAAGACCATTAAGCCATATTTTATGAAACTTTGCATGCTAAAGTAAAACACAGGGATCCAATCGTTTATTTGGCTGAGTTATTGAGATTTAAAATCGCAATAACTCAGTTAAATAAAGGTTTTTTAAAAATGTTTTCAACAAACTATTTAGATCTCTATATTTTACCTCAGCATGCCGAGTTTCTTAATTAAAATTTTTGCGGAAGGTGCGTAGTTCGATTCCCGCCTGAGGTTGTCGTCTTTTTTCAATGTTTAAAATTTTACTAAAGTATATTTAAGTGTTAATAAAACGCTAAAACATAAAAACATTAATCTATAAACGCAGCTTCATCTTAACCGAATGTTCAAATATTTGTAAAAATATTTCTTTCGAATCTCAGAGGTGAAAACTTCTAAGATTTGATGAAGCAATGTTGACTAAAAACATAAGCATCAAGCACTGACAAATGTCGACGTTTGAAAGCCAGACCTCGGTAGCCAAGTGGTTAAGTCAGTCGCCCGGAATGCGGAAGGTGCGTGGTTCGATTCCCGCCTGAGGTTGTCGTCTTTTTTCAGTGTTTAAAATTTTACTTAAGTATATTTAAGCGTTAATAAAACGCTAAAATATAAAAACATTAATGCCGAGTTTCATCAAAAATGGCCTAATGGTTTTTAAAAATTTCAACTTGGAAATTTGTATGGGAAACTGAAATGCGATAACGCTCTTAACTTCATTAAAGAAACTGACATCAGTTTTGGGTTCATCAATGTGATGCCTTAAGGTTTGATCTCGATCTAATTAAAAGTGCAGCGGCCATCATAAATAGCCGCTGCACTGAAGTACACAATTTATTATTTAGCTATAAGGGTCAATATCGATTCGAGAAAATTGACAGTTTTGGGTAAGTGGTTCTGCTTGCATTCCTTGGGTTCTGATTTCTAAATAAGTACTTATATTCTCTTTTTCCTTTAAAGATGATGTTCTACTAACTATCCAAGCCCTAAGCTGAGGAGCACCGTACGCCCGTATATTGATATCTGGCGTCCGTTGTTGGCATCTGGCATCCGTATATTCATGTCTGGCGTCCGTATATTGGATATCTGGCGTCCGTATATTGCTATTTGACATTTCACGCCAGCTCTAATAACATCTTGAGCATAATATGTGACAAGTCGGACAGTCCTATTTACAAATTCATATTGCGTAAATGCCTCGGGTTCTGGCTTCCTAACTTAATTATCTTTATAGTTTGAAATACCTAGGCCCTTTGTTGAGGAGCTACCGTGCGTCTGTATATTGTTATCTGGCGTCCGTATATTGACATGTGGCGTCCGTATATTGATGTCTGGCGTCCGTATATTGCTATTTGACATTTTGACGCCAGCTCTAACAAACATCCTGAGCATAATTATGTAACAAGAGAAAAAAAGACAAAAACCGTACCGAAATGCTGGAAGCTTGACAATGTGCAGCCAGTACCCTAAAAGGGAAGTCTCATGCTGACCCATGCAACTACCGACCGATCGCTATCAATTCCATACTCTGTAAGCCTTACAGTGTAAGGTCATGGAAAGAGTTCTAAACAGTAAGTTGGTATGAGGAGCTGAGGAGGTCATTAACTTATAGGTATGTACCTATAAGTTAATGACCTCCTCAGTGACTGTCAATATGGCTTCCGCCGATGAAGCCGGGGATTTCGACTGGGGATCTTCTAGTTTATGTGACGCACTACTGGGGTGGGGCCCTCGAGATGCACGGCGAAGCACTTGCCGTATCACTGGACATCTCGAAGGCTTTTGAAAGGGTCTGGCACGCAAGTCTGCTGCGCAAGCTTCCTGCGTATGGTGTCCCCGCTGTAGATATTATTATATGTACTTTTGTAGTTGGATAGCTGATTTTCTGACGGCACGATCGATCAGAGTAGTCATCGATGGCTGGTCCTCTGACTCAGTGGCTATTGATGCCGGAGTTCCTCAGGGGTCTCTCTGCGACGCTTTTCCTGTTGCACATCAATGACCTGTTGATACCAGGAATTGTTGGGTATGCAGATGACAGTACTGTCGTAGAGAGATACCTTTCGGATGCAAACTGCAGTCAAAAAGCTGGGCGTCCTAAATAAGGTCAAGTGATATTTCACGCCGGGATAGCTTTAAACTCTCTTTAAAGCTGAAGTCCGATCTTGTATGGAATATTGCAGTCACCTATGGGACGGCTCAGCGAAATACTACTTGTACTTTGCATCTGTGTATATTGATAGTGACAGTAAAGCGTCTCAACTTTATGAAATTAGTGATTTTTTGAAAAACAAAGATTACTACAGTGAACATCTATCGCTGATCGAATCGATCTATCGTGAATATTTGTATTTCTTGTTACTTTTTTAGATTATTATTGTTTAAAAATTATTATCCTAAACTTGAAAGAGTCCTAACATATTGTATTTACCTGTAAGTGTTTGTTACACTTAAATAATGTTACAAACTTAATTAAGTAATTTAATGTATCAGTGTAAACAAACGTTGGTGAATTATATAAAAAAAATACCAAGTAACTGCACTGGACACGATTCAACGCAGAGTTGAGAGGCTAATTGGCGACAAAGAACTGGTGAAGAGCAAGTTTCACACCCTAGCTCACCGCCGCAAAGTTGCCTTTCTGTCGGTCTTTTACAGACCTGGAACTCCATGAGCTCATACCGCCATCCCCTTTCTTCCATCGGACATCCAGACTCCTGCGGGCTACCCACCCTTTCTTGGAGGATATTTCTAAATGTCGCACAAAGCGCTACTCAACATCGTTTATACTGTGCACAGAAAAGGAGTTGAACTCCCTCCCTGCGTCTGTGTTTCCGAGTACTTATCTTAAGTATCTTCAAAGCAAGAGTGAATAGACACCTTCTGGGTTAGCTCGCTCCATCGTGAATCGGCTTGATTGGGATCAAGAGCAAACCCATTTACAGAAAAAAAAAACTAGTCGGACAGTCCGATTTACGTATTCATATTGCGTAAATGCCTTGGGTTCTGGCTTCCTAACTTAATTGTCCTTATAGTTTGAAAGGCCTAGGCCCTTTTTTACCGTGCGTCTGTCTATTGTTATCTGGCGTCCGTATATTGACATCTGGCGTCCGTATATTGATGACTGGCGTCCGTATATCGGATATTGCTATTTGACATTTCACGCCAGCTCTAACAATATCCTAAGCACTTAGAATAATAACGCATAGAAAGCGAGAACACGCACGATAAATGAGGCCAGTAAAACCAAGCCATACTGGCTTGGTAACGAAACGGCCCGCGTCAGTACTAATTATCTAAACTTATCTATCTATCAACAGTTCCAATTTCCTTACTTTTGGGGCAAATCTGATTTTTCTAGCAACATTACTTGTACACTTGTGTGCGTGTCGCCGAGATAGTACGCGTAACTTACTCCTACATCCATTTTTTTCTTGCCTCACCCCATGACAGTTTTCTAATACGAGACTATCGTTCTATGCGTTATTATTCTATGCCTAAGCATAATATGTGACAAGTCGGACAATCCGATATACGAATTCATATTGCGCCTTGGATAGTGGCTTCCTAACTTAATTGTCTTTATAGTTGAAAGGCGTAGGCCCTTTGTTGAGGAGTTATTATATTGTTATCTGGCGCCCGTATATTGCTATTTCACAGTTTGCGCCAGCTCTAAGAGCATTCTGAACACAATATGCGACAGGTGGGATGATGAAAGAACATGTACACACGCCAGCACATCAACCTACCTACCACAAAATGTCCAATTTTCTTCAATAGACTTTGAACTTTATGCCTTAAATATATGGTTAAAAATGTATTAAAGAAATTTTACAGTTTTGGATAGGTTGCAGGCGTCTGTACATTTAAATTTTTTATATATTTATTAGTTTTATGGCTGATTATTCAATCATTGGATAAAACTTATTCTTCTGATAAAGCATTACGCAATCAAGCTAAAATGTCACCTGTTTAAAAAAAAAGTCATTTATGACAATACATTTTTTAATAAGTAAGTATAATAGATTACGATTTATGATAATAACTAGCGGCCGCTCGCGGTTTTACCCGCATGGTTCCCGTTCCCGTGAGAATATCGGGATAAAAAGTATCCTATGTGTTAATCCAGGTTATAAACTATATGTATGCCGAATTTCATTCAAATCCATTCAGTAGTTTTTACGTGAAAAAGTAACAAACATTCACACTCACAAACTTTCGCCTTTATAATATTAGTGTGATATTGTATTTTAGTGGGCACCAAACATTGAGTAAGCTGGCAACGTCGCATTAGCGGACGCCAAATTTATATGAATACGTCAGAAAAGAAGCGCGTTTAATACGGCTGTGGATATACGCACGACAGTAGCGCCGCACCTCTGCTGAGATTTTTTTGGGAACTATCCAGTATTTATTTGCAGCCATTACCATAAATTTTTGGCTTCCATCGATTTTTGTTCTACGGCTAGCTGGACCTTAGAGGCGCCAAGTGTCATCGATTAAAAAAGTGGCGTCCGGTATGCGGACGTCAAATAGCGGTGGACGCCATTTTAAATGTAATTTCGCCTTCAGTGGACGGAAGTTTGCTTGTGGGATATATATATATATATATTATTATATATATGTATATATATATATATATATATATATTAATAATCATAACATGTGCTAGCATGTTATAGCGATCGAGTAAACTGAAGGATTATGAAAATAGGAAACTGGCAAAATTATCTATTTAGCGTATCCCATGAATAGGTAAACCGTTCGATTGACGAAGCTGAAAAATAACGAAAGTAGCTTATTGAAAACTGGCCATTTTACGAAACTGACATCCTAGCAAAACTAGTGACGGAGAAAATTAAATAATCAGGAAAATGCCCAACTAGCGAAATTGTCTAATGGGTAAACTGGTGAACCATTAAAATTGACGAGTAAGGAAACTAACTGACTAGTGATACGCGAATTCAACATTTTAATAGAATCAATCACATCAAGTTATTTAATTTACATAAACAAGTAAATCTCGCGACAACTATATCAAAGATAACGAAACACTAAAAAAATATGTGTACCTCAGGCGGGAATCGAACCCGAGTCCTCTTCAATCTGGGTAGCTGCGTCGACTACTCCCCCTCAGAGGTATTGGTTAGACAGACGAAAATTTTCAACGCTTTTGATTATATGTTTTTATAGCAACAGTGTCTTAACAAACGATTTAACGCAAATAACAAATATTACGAACCTTTTATATCATATATATTGTGTAAAGACGTTATAAGTTGACAGTAAAAGTTATTTTTTTTTCTTTTTAGCACATTTAAATTAAAAATTGTTTTTAAAAAAGGTTTTTTACTTTTAATTTATTTTTTACTTTTAGTTATCCCTGAACACGTTTTTCGTGTTATTCTCAGAAAGCCCTTCCATTTGATACCCATATTGTAGGAATGCACTAAACATAATTAGTCCGCCATCTTGGTTTAGAATGACGTCACACAATTAACCATGCATTGTCATCCAAACATAACGTGTATACAAAATTGCAGCTCAATCGGTTGAAGATATCTGCTTCAAAATTGAGTTTTAAGCTTTAGAAGTCCGCCATATTGGATTTAGAG
The DNA here is from genome assembly GCA_963921215.1 of Scoparia ambigualis. NCBI lineage: Eukaryota > Metazoa > Arthropoda > Insecta > Lepidoptera > Crambidae > Scoparia > Scoparia ambigualis. The sequence continues at coordinate 32,504,571 of OY992514.1, forward strand.
TGACGTTACTTTATTTTTCGAGCTATTCTCAGCCCTTTCATTTTATACCCATAATGTAAGAATGCATTAAAAATAATTAGTCCGGCATCTTGGATTTAGAATGACGCCACACAATGATTAACCATGCATTGTCATCCTAACTGAACGTATATTTTAATGTCATACGTTTGAGGTTGTGTATGCTATACAGGTGAAAATAAAAACCGTGGTTAGAGAAAAAGTGCCCATAATATTGATGATGGCAAATTTTACTAAAAAGAAACAATCCTTTATTTTAAAAAAAAATATTAAAAGTGCATTTAAAGATTTTTCAAAAATCACTTGTTTGAGCCGGGAATCGAACCGGTGAAATGTAAAAAAACATTCTGTGAGTATTTTATGATACTAACCGAAAGAGATTCTTAAGGATCAATTTCTTTTAAGCAATATAGTATCTTAAATAAAAGAAACACCAAGATAAATAATGTTTTTATTGTAAAGCTTACTCCAAAGCTTATATCCAAAGAAAATAGTTCAATTATCTTATGAATTGCTCAAAATGAGACCCATTTTCACGTATGCACAGACGTATTCTTAGTCTTTCTTTAATTTAAGATACTATGTCGTTTAAAAGAAATTGATCCTTATGAATGACTCTTTCAGTTGGTATCATAAAACACAGGTGTTTTTTTTACATTTCACCGGTTTGTTTCCCGGCTCAAGCAAATTATTTTTCAAAACTTTAAATGCAGTTATAATTATTTTTAAAAATAAAGGAATGTTTCCTTTCAGTAAAATTTGCCATCATCTATATTAAGGGTACTTTTCCTCTAACCATGGTCTTTTTTTCCAACCTGTACTTATAGGGACAAGTTCGATTAGAATGTTTTTAAAGAAATGATTGACAACTTTTTGTGTGAAATATCTAACAAGTGTCACTCTGGATTTTACTGTTTTTGAGAGAAAGACACCATTGTTACTGGTTTACTTCTAAATCTCTTTCAGGAAAAGTATACGAAATTGGCCATAGTATAACATTAATAGATCATATTTTTTTAATTTGCTAAGAAGATGGTTTAATACAATACACATGTAAGTAGGAATACAAATTTATTAAATATATAAATATACATATACACATCTACATGCGAACTTATATAAATATATACATACTTAAATACAAATACAAATACAAATCATTTATTGGCCATATTATAACATAGAACGTTACATTTGGCATGCCATAGTGATACTACATAATTATATACTTTGAAGTTTACACATAATTAACGCGGACACTTCTAGTTAAGTAGGTAACCAATAATAAAAAGAACGTTTTGAGGTTTTGGACATTAATATTGAGTATTATTTTTTTATTATGAGTTGGGTATTGAGAGTTCAGTGCATTCAGCCAGTGAATTAAAGATTTGTGACCAAAATATTTATAATATGTACAAACAAACCTAATAATATTATGCATGCATGGCTGACTCGATATACTTAGTGCCAAATACTCCAAACATCGTTAGAATACGATACATCGCTTTTTATTCCAAACTGAAAACGTTAGTCCACTTATGATTCTTTTGCCAAAATCTAAATACTGTTATCTGTTGTAAAAAATAAATTAACAATTATCATGTATGTCATGTTTGTCTTGGTTCTTAGGCTAACTTCAACAATGTCCTTTTATCAATTGTCAATTATTTGAATTGTTTTATCACAGTTTTTTGTAGTATTTGTTCAATTATTCCTTTGTTTTTAATAATTTATATTAATTCTTCCTGTACCCTATATTATAATATAAGGTACAGGTAAGTATATATTTTGATTGAACTAATTTATTGTATGAACTACTTTTTGAAGGTTTTATTTAGGGTGGAAACTGAAAATCAGTGATTTACTCTCTGAGTAAATATCTCGCTGAGTTTCTGCCTATTTGCATCGCTGCGGCACACAAACCGTTAAAATATTTGTTTTAAGTTAATTTATTATTTTGTCTTTTTATATTACTTTTTTGCTATTTAATACTTAATGTTTTAATGTGTGCATGTTTTTTGATGCAAATAAATCATTTATCTATCTGTCTATCTATCCAAATCGGTTCAGCCATTCTCGCGTTTTAGAGAGACCAACGAACAGCTATTTATATTTATATATAGATAAAATTGATACGCGTACCACTGGTCAGTTACCTTACTTGTTAATTTTACTGATTTACCAGTTTACTCATTAGACAGTTTCCAAATTCTTTCCTTTTTTGCCAGTATCACTAAGTGTAAGTTTCTCTATTAAGTTAGTTTCCTTATTCTTCAGTTAGTTTAGATTGTCAGTTTTGCTACTCCGTCATGTTCCTAACCCGTTACTTTTATTGTTCGCAAATTTCCTTGTTCGCCAGACAGTGGTTGTCAATTTTGCTAATCCGTCGTGTTATGTAATATATCAATGTAAATACCTGTGAGAGGACTTATTAAGTTTTTACCCGATTACATAAGTACAGATAACTAATTTCAGCGTTTGTTTTTATCACTTATAGGGGTTAACAAGGGGTTGAGAGCAGATTTCACGTATCACTGATACCAGGAGCAAGTGTGTTCAGGCGATAGACTCAGAACATCATAAAAAAACACTTTATAATTTTACTTGACCGAAAAATAATGACGTTGAACTTGACATTATTTATATGTGTTGTGTTATTTTAAAAGTATTAAAAAAATTATTAAGTCATCGTGCTAAAATTAATAAAAAAATACTAGCTCACCACACAGACTGTAATTTCGTATACTAATGGAAAGTTAACGTTTAACTTCATTCCCTATCTGGTAAAGTTTTTTTAATATACTCAGTTTAATACCTACGTCAAAATGTTAACAATAATACGTTTAGATATTTTTAACTACCATAATTATTCTCTAATTAATCTAAAACTTTTTTTGTCACTTACTGTAAGTACCAATAAGACTGAATATATTTTTAAAATAAAATCAAACAAATTTTGGTTTTAACATTTTATTTGCCTACTTAATAAACATAACATGTTAGCACATGTGTTAATATATATATATATATATATATATATTTACATCCAGCTACGCATTTGGCGTCATGCATGCTGTGCATCATTACGACGTCCTCCGGTTCAGCTTACAATTTAGATCATCTCTCTGCGAATATTTCTTAGTTTTTTGATGCTTTTCTCCATAGGATATTTTATTTTGCGAATATTTTAATTGTGGCAATATTCTTCTTGCAGTCATGCCCAAACATTTATGAACTCCATTTCATGGTGATAAATTTTTGGCTTCCTGGATATACTGATTATCATTTACTTGATGCGCTGACATTTTCACGTCCTCCTGATTTTGTAAAAGCGACGTTGCCAGCAATGCGTTACCTATCTCTTTCTTTCACCGAATATTTTAATGTTGGGTCCAATTTGACAGATGTCTTTAAAATTGTTAATCAAAGTTTTTTTTTATTTAAGAGGGTTTACACATTTCGGTTTCCCATACAATCTTCCAAGTAGAAAATTTTTAAAGACCATTAAGCCATATTTTATGAAACTTTGCATGCTAAAGTAAAACACAGGGATCCAATCGTTTATTTGGCTGAGTTATTGAGATTTAAAATCGCAATAACTCAGTTAAATAAAGGTTTTTTAAAAATGTTTTCAACAAACTATTTAGATCTCTATATTTTACCTCAGCATGCCGAGTTTCTTAATTAAAATTTTTGCGGAAGGTGCGTAGTTCGATTCCCGCCTGAGGTTGTCGTCTTTTTTCAATGTTTAAAATTTTACTAAAGTATATTTAAGTGTTAATAAAACGCTAAAACATAAAAACATTAATCTATAAACGCAGCTTCATCTTAACCGAATGTTCAAATATTTGTAAAAATATTTCTTTCGAATCTCAGAGGTGAAAACTTCTAAGATTTGATGAAGCAATGTTGACTAAAAACATAAGCATCAAGCACTGACAAATGTCGACGTTTGAAAGCCAGACCTCGGTAGCCAAGTGGTTAAGTCAGTCGCCCGGAATGCGGAAGGTGCGTGGTTCGATTCCCGCCTGAGGTTGTCGTCTTTTTTCAGTGTTTAAAATTTTACTTAAGTATATTTAAGCGTTAATAAAACGCTAAAATATAAAAACATTAATGCCGAGTTTCATCAAAAATGGCCTAATGGTTTTTAAAAATTTCAACTTGAAAATTTGTATGGGAAACTGAAATGCGATAACGCTCTTAACTTCATTAAAGAAACTGACATCAGTTTTGGGTTCATCAATGTGATGCCTTAAGGTTTGATCTCGATCTAATTAAAAGTGCAGCGGCCATCATAAATAGCCGCTGCACTGAAGTACACAATTTATTATTTAGCTATAAGGATAATATCGATTCGAGAAAATTGACAGTTTTGGGTAAGTGGTTCTGCTTGCATTCCTTGGATTCTTCTGTTCTGATTTCCTAAATAAGTACTTATATTCTCTTTTTCCTTTAAAGATGATGTTCTACTAACTATCCAAGCCCTAAGCTGAGGAGCTACCGTACGCCCGTATATTGATATCTGGCATCCGTATATTCATTTTTGGCGTCCGTATATTAGATATCTGGCGTCCGTATATTGCTATTTGACATTTCACGCCAGCTCTAATAACATCTTGAGCATAATATGTGACAAGTCGGACAGTCCTATTTACAAATTCATATTGCGTAAATGCCTCGGGTTCTGGCTTCCTAACTTAATTATCTTTATAGTTTGAAATACCTAGGCCCTTTGTTGAGGAGCTACCGTGCGTCTGTATATTGTTATCTGGCGTCCGTATATTGACATGTGGCGTCCGTATATTGATGTCTGGCGTCCGTATATTGCTATTTGACATTTTGACGCCAGCTCTAACAAACATCCTGAGCATAATTATGTAACAAGAGAAAAAAAGACAAAAACCGTACCGAAATGCTGGAAGCTTGGCAATGTGCAGCCAGTACCCTAAAAGGGAAGTCTCATGCTGACCCATGCAACTACCGACCGATCGCTATCAATTCCATACTCTGTAAGGTCATGGAAAGAGTTCTAAACAGTAAGTTGGTATGAGGAGCTGAGGAGGTCATTAACTTATAGGTATGTACTTATAAGTTAATGACCTCCTCAGTGACTGTCAATATGGCTTCCGCCGAGGAAGCCGGGGATTTCGACTGGGGATCTTCTAGTTTATGTGACGCACTACTGGGTGGGGCCCTCGAGATGCACGGCGAAGCACTTGCCGTATCACTGGACATCTCGAAGGCTTTTGAAAGGGTCTGGCACGCAAGTCTGCTGCGCAAGCTTCCTGCGTATGGTGTCCCCGCTGTAGATATTATTATATGTACTTTTGTAGTTGGATAGCTGATTTTCTGACGGCACGATCGATCAGAGTAGTCATCGATGGCTGGTCCTCTGACTCAGTGGCTATTGATGCCGGAGTTCCTCAGGGGTCTCTCTGCGACGCTTTTCCTGTTGCACATCAATGACCTGTTGATACTAGGAATTGTTGGGTATGCAGATGACAGAACTGTCGTAGAGAGATACCTTTCGGATGCAAACTGCAGTCAAAAAGCTGGGCGTCCTAAATAAGGTCAAGTGATATTTCACGCCGGGATAGCTTTAAACTCTCTTTAAAGCTGAAGTCCGATCTTGTATGGAATATTGCAGTCACCTATGGGACGGCTCAGCGAAATACTACTTGTACTTTGCATCTGTGTATATTGATAGTGACAGTAAAGCGTCTCAAAATTATGAAATTAGTGATTTTTTGAAAAACAAAGATTACTACAGTGAACATCTATCGCTGATCGAATCGATCTATCGTGAATATTTGTATTTCTTGTTACTTTTTTAGATTATTATTGTTTAAAAATTATTATCCTAAACTTGAAAGAGTCCTAACATATTGTATTTACCTGTAAGTGTTTGTTACACTTAAATAATGTTACAAACTTAATTAAGTAATTTAATGTATCAGTGTAAACAAACGTTGGTGAATTATATAAAAAAAAATACCAACTAACTGCACTGGACACGATTCAACGCAGAGTTAAGAGGCTAATTGGCGACAAAGAACTGGTGAAGAGCAAGTTTCACACCCTAGCTCACCGCCGCAAAGTTGCCTTTCTGTCGGTCTTTTACAGACCTGGAACTCCATGAGCTCATACCGCCATCCCCTTTCTTCCATCGGACATCCAGACGCACTGCGGGCTACCACCCTTTCTTGGAGGATATTTCTAAATGTCGCACAAAGCGCTACTCAACATCGTTTATACTGTGCACAGAAAAAGAGTTGAACTCCCTCCCTGCGTCTGTGTTTCCGAGTACTTATCTTAAGTATCTTCAAAGCAAGAGTGAATAGACACTTTCTGGGTTAGCTCGCTCCATCGTAAATCGGCTTGATTGGGATCAAGAGCAAGTTTCTGAGTGGTAGAGCCACGCTGCGTTGCAGCACACATTGGGCCGGCTCGCCCGGCGTAATACCACCGCCTCTCACTAATATTCGGCGTGAAATAATGGCACTTGGTGCTGTTGTGTTTCGTCCGACCAGTGAGGGTTCCGGAGGCCCCTTCCCCCCCCCCCCTCCCAATTCCTATTCCTCCCTTAAACCTATTCCTCCCTTAAAGGCCGGCAACGCGTCTGCGATTCCTCTGGTTTTGCGGGTGTCCATGGGCGGCGGTGATTACTCTCCATCAGGTGACCCGCCTGCTCGTTTGCCTCCCTCTTTTATAAAAAAAAAAAAAAAAAACAAAACCCATTTACAGAAAAAAAAACTAGTCGGACAGTCCGATTTACGTATTCATATTGCGTAAATGCCTTGGGTTCTGGCTTCCTAACTTAATTGTCCTTATAGTTTGAAAGGCCTAGGCCCTTTTTTACCGTGCGTCTGTCTATTGTTATCTGGCGTCCGTATATTGATAACTGGCATCCGTATATTGACATCTGGCGTCCGTATATTGACATCTGGCGTCCGTATATTGATGACTGGCGTCCGTATATCGGATATTGCTATTTGACATTTCACGCCAGCTCTAACAACATCCTGAGCATAATATGTGACAAGTCGGACAATCCGATATACGAATTCATATTGCGCCTCGGATAGTGGCTTCCTAACTTAATTGTCTTTATAGTTGAAAGGCGTAGGCCCTTTGTTGAGGAGTTATTATATTGTTATCTGGCGCCCGTATATTGCTATTTCACAGTTTACGCCAGCTCTAAGAGCATTCTGAACACAATATGCGACAGGTGGGATGATGAAAGAACATGTACACACGCCAGCACATCAACCTACCTACCACAAAATGTCCAATTTTCTTCAATAGACTTTGAACTTTATGCCTTAAATATATGGTTAAAAATGTATTAAAGAAATTTTACAGTTTTGGATAGGTTGCAGGTGTCTGTACATTTACATTTTTTATTAATTATTTATTAGTTTTATGGCTGATTATTCAATCATTGGATAAAACTTATCCTTCTGATAAAGCATTACGCAATCAAGCTAAAATGTCACCTGTTTAAAAAAAAAGTCATTTATGACAATACATTTTTTAATAAGTAAGTATAATAGATTACGATTTATGATAATAACTAGCGACCGCTCGCGGTTTTACCCGCGTGGTTCCCGTTCCCGTGGGAATATCGGGATAAAAAGTATCCTATGTGTTAATCCAGGTTATAAACTATCTGTATGCCGAATTTCATTCAAATCCATTCAGTAGTTTTTACGTGAAGAAGTAACAAACATACACACTCACAAACTTTCGCCTTTATAATATTAGTGTGATATTGTATTTTAGTAGGCACCAAACATTGAGTAAGCTGGCAACGTCGCATTAGCGGACGCCAAATTTATATGAATACGTCAGAAAAGAAGCGCGTTTAATACGGCTGTGGATATACGCACGACAGTAGCGCCGCACCTCTGCTGAGATTTTTTTGGGAACTATCTAGTATTTTTTTGCAGCCATTACAATAAATTTTTGGCTTCCATCGATTTTTGTTCTACGGCTAGCTTGATCTTAGAGGCGCCAAGTGTCATCGATTAAAAAAGTGGCGTCCGGTATGCGGACGTCATATAGCGGTGGACGCCATTTTAAATGTAATTTCGCCTTCAGTGGACGGAAGTTTGCTTGTGGGATATATATATATATATATATATTATTATATATATGTATATATATATATATATTAATAATCATAACATGTGCTAGCATGTTATAGCGATCGAGTAAACTGAAGGATTATGAAAATAGGAAACTGGCAAAATTATCTATTTAGCGTATCCCATGAATAGGTAAACCGTTCGATTGACGAAGCTGAAAAATAACGAAAGTAGCTTATTGAAAACTGGCCATTTTACGAAACTGACATCCTAGCAAAACTAGTGACGGAGAAAATTAAATAATCAGGAAAATGCCCAACTAGCGAAATTGTCTAATGGGTAAACTGGTGAACCATTAAAATTGACGAGTAAGGAAACTAACTGACTAGTGATACGCGAATTCAACATTTTAATAGAATCAATCACATCAAGTTATTTAATTTACATAAACAAGTAAATCTCGCGACAACTATATCAAAGATAACGAAACACTAAAAAAATATGTGTACCTCAGGCGGGAATCGAACCCGAGTCCTCTTCAATCTGGGTAGCTGCGTCGACTACTCCCCCTCAGAGGTATTGGTTAGACAGACGAAAATTTTCAACGCTTTTGATTATATGTTTTTATAGCAACAGTGTCTTAACAAACGATTTAACGCAAATAACAAATATTACGAACCTTTTATATCATATATATTGTGTAAAGACGTTATAAGTTGACAGTAAAAGTTATTTTTTTTTCTTTTTAGCACATTTAAATTAAAAATTGTTTTTAAAAAAGGTTTTTTACTTTTAATTTATTTTTTACTTTTAGTTATCCCTGAACACGTTTTTCGTGTTATTCTCAGAAAGCCCTTCCATTTGATACCCATATTGTAGGAATGCACTAAACATAATTAGTCCGCCATCTTGGTTTAGAATGACGTCACACAATTAACCATGCATTGTCATCCAAACATAACGTGTATACAAAATTGCAGCTCAATCGGTTGAAGATATCTGCTTCAAAATTGAGTTTTAAGCTTTAGAAGTCCGCCATATTGGATTTAGAGTGACGTTACTTTATTTTTCGAGCTATTCTCAGCCCTTTCATTTTATACCCATAATGTAAGAATGCATTAAAAATAATTAGTCCGGCATCTTGGATTTAGAATGACGCCACACAATGATTAACCATGCATTGTCATCCTAACTGAACGTATATTTTATACAACATTACAGCTCAATCGGTTGAAGATATCTGCTTCATAATAGAGTTGCAAGATTCCACCCGAACAAACATACATACGTACATACATCACAAGTTAAATAAGAGCTTGTAATAAGTCACTACTAACAAATTGAGTCATCGTCACTTGAATAAATAAAAACTTAATTATTATAATTATTTTATTTATTTCTTTTATCAATCTAGTGTTTTATTATAGTAACTACATTCACGATTGTGTCAACAACACAAGAAAACAAATGGATTAATTATGCATAAGGCCTTAACTAAGTACTTACTTATATATTTTTTTAATTCGTGCGTCATACTTTTATTTATTTTTCTAGTACTTTTTAATAGTAAAGTATGAAGTTACTTATTTTATTTACAATACCTACTAGAATGTAAAAATGGAAACTTAACAAAAACAGTTAACTAACTTATATAGTTAACTGTTTTTTTTATTAGTATTGACGTCAATAAGTGCCTGTAAAGGTTTACAAATAATTTGACTTTGAATGTAAATAGGTACTACCTCAAACCCGTAAATAATTACTAAATAAGTAAATATAATTACATTTTAGTTTAGTCTGTTACATATTTTTTTCTATTTCCTTGCAAAAGAGCAACTATAAAAAAACTGATTATCTAAAACAAAACATAGTTTTAGGTAAGTAAATAAAATAACATAGAAAGTAATTTTACATTTTTCTTCTTGTCTTTACACTTTTTTTTGTTGTAATAATAGTCAATCATAAGCCTAGGCAGTAGGATTGGTAAGACGGTGTGACCAAATATACAGGGCGTCCCACGGACATGCCACATGGAGGGAAAGTACCTTGAATATTGTAGATGTAACATTTTACTGAAAGAAGACATTATTTGAATTTAAAAAACAATTTAAACTGCATTCATAGATATTTAAATAATTACATGGTTGAACCGGGAATCGAACCGTTACATGAGAAAAATAATCATATCATACCGATCGAAAGGCTTCATCATAAGGATTATTTTTTGCTAAGTAACATAGTGTCACAAATAAAGAAGACCATGAATTTTAACATTGGATGTGAAATTTTGTTAAGAAAAATGAAAAACTGACATTGCCGTAAGGACATACAACTGACATTGAAATAAATACATACATACATTGATTAATTTTGTATTAAAAATGTTAAAATTCATAGTCTTCCTTTTATTTGTGACACTATGTTATTTAGTAAAAAATAGTCCTTAAGATGAAGCCTTTCGATCGGTGTGATAAAGCTACAGGATGATTATTTTTCTCATGTAACGGGTTCGATTCCCGGTTCAACCATGTAATTATTTAAATATCTAGTAATGCATTTTAAATTGTTTATTAAATTCAAATAAGGTCTTCTTTTAGTAAAATGTTCCATCTACAATATTCAAGGTACTTTACCTCCTTGTGGTATGTCCGTGGGACGTGGGTCTCCTTCCCCCCCCCCCCTCACAATTCCTATTCCTTCATTAATCCTATTCCTTTCTTAAAGGTCGGCCACGCATCTGCGACTCCTCTGGTTTTGCGGGTGTCCATGGGCGGCGGGGATTACTCTCCATCTAGTGACCCGACTGCTAGTTTGCCTCCTTCTTACATTAAAAAAATCTATTGCGTGGTTTAGGAGAATAGCGCGATGTCACAGTCAGAGGAAAACGGCGACTTTACTCTATAATGTGTAATGAATAATGATAAAAATGATACTCTAATACTTCCGACAGTATTACCTTTATCTATGCTCTAATATTAGATCTTGTAACAAACATTATACATACATACATACATAATAATCACGATTATTATCCATGAAGGGTAAGTCAGAGACTAGGCTCTGCCATGTCCACTTTTCAATAACTCTCGACTGCACATGTGCTCAGCGTGACAGGTGGTCAATCGCCGCTTTAGCCGTTGGAAGTATGTGCAGTGTTTAATCCGTTAGTCGCCTGTTACGATACCTAAGGGAAGAGAGGGAGTGGTACCTAGTATTCTTTCACCGCTACCGACACGGTTATTACATAACTATCGATACATCTACAATAAACTTTAAAATTCCCCGTCCCTTTGTTAACTCGCACTTTGCTAGCCGCTTTGGTGCTCCGATGAGAGCAAGAGTTTATAATGCAGTAGCAAGATTGCGAGTTCATAAATTTATCGATAAATCAAGTTAGAATAGCCTTAACAAAGTGTTTACTTGACATGAATTATCTTTCAACCGAACAATTATTGATGAATTGATGCTTCTAGCTGTTGGTATAGATGCTGTTCCTTAATGTTATTATTATTATATTTTTTATTTTAAACAAGATATTTAACCATCCTTATCATTGTTTTTATTAGTTTTTTTGATTTCTTTACCTTTTATTTTTTAATACTGTTTGACTTTGGTGGAAAAAGTTACTGATTTAATTAACTACCGGTATCCGAAGATTCAGGCGTAGCCTAGTTTAGGATCCTCTGTATGATTCAGGTAAGCTTTTGTTATAAAATATTATAGTAGTTAATATTGTACAACGGTGAAGATTAGTTTAACTGATGTAAACGGAACGCAATGTTTTGAGACTAATAAACATTATTATTATTTTAAATGTCATACGTTTGAGGTTGTGTATGCTATACAGGTGAAAATAAAAACCGTGGTTAGAGAAAAAGTGCCCATAATATTGATGATGGCAAATTTTACTAAAAAGAAACATTCCTTTATTTAAAAAAAAATATTAAAAGTGCATTTAAAGATTTTTCAAAAATCACTTGTTTGAGCCGGGAATCGAACCGGTGAAATGTAAAAAAACATTCTGTAAGTATTTTATGATACTAACCGAAAGAGATTCTTAAGGATCAATTTCTTTTAAGCAATATAGTATCTTAAATAAAAGAAACACCAAGATAAATAATGTTTTTATTGTAAAGCTTACTCCAAAGCTTATATCCAAAGAAAATAGTTCAATTATCTTATGAATTGCTCAAAATGAGACCCATTTTCACGTATGCACAGACGTATTCTTAGTCTTTCTTTAATTTAAGATACTATGTCGTTTAAAAGAAATTGATCCTTATGAATGACTCTTTCAGTTGGTATCATAAAACACAGGTGTTTTTTTTACATTTCACCGGTTTGTTTCCCGGCTCAAGCAAATTATTTTTCAAAACTTTAAATGCAGTTATAATTATTTTTAAAAATAAAGGAATGTTTCCTTTCAGTAAAATTTGCCATCATCTATATTAAGGGTACTTTTCCTCTAACCATGGTCTTTTTTTCCAACCTGTACTTATAGGGACAAGTTCGATTAGAATGTTTTTAAAGAAATGATTGACAACTTTTTGTGTGAAATATCTAACAAGTGTCACTCTGGATTTTACTGTTTTTGAGAGAAAGACACCATTGTTACTGGTTTACTTCTAAATCTCTTTCAGGAAAAGTATACGAAATTGGCCATAGTATAACATTAATAGATCATATTTTTTTAATTTGCTAAGAAGATGGTTTAATAGAATACACATGTAAGTAGGAATACAAATGTATTAAATATATAAATATACATATACACATCTACATGCGAACTTATATAAATATATACATACTTAAATATAAGATCATGCGCGCGTTCCGATAGAGGAGCCAGAGACCACTTTTCCATTTGCTACGATGCTACGAATGCTACGATCCAGGTCGATTGAGGCATTAACCAAGAGTTTCGTAACTTGTGCGTAGGTCACCTCGATGCGGGCTAGCAGTCTTTTAAAGTTTTAAACGATTGTATTTGTTTATTTTAAGCTTTTCTTTTCTATATTTATCTGATAAATAAAAATCAATTACCACTAATGTATGTTATCGCATCACTTCAGAACGGCACCTGTCTGACTAATATTTTATTATTAAATTCAACATTTGTGGAAACAGTATTTTGATAGAAGATCGTGTGAAAAAGGTATCTGGTACAAAACACTACAGTCAGAACCTCCTCGGGTTCCTTGGTTTATTAGTACACGTCTGAGTAGACAATATATTGTAACAGCTCACAGGTTACGGTCTGGTCACATTCCATTAAATAAATTTGAATATCTAATGAAACTAGCAGAGTCCCCAAATTGTACCGAGTGTGGAATATTAGATGATGTATCTCATTTGTTAATGGAGTGTAAACGAAATCGTCACCTGAGAGACATAGTTTATAGTCTATTCAATGTAAATAAAAACGATGTTGGTTGCTTGAGCAACTTTTTAGCTGAGCCGTCTTCAGAGGCAGCTAAAGTTATATTTAACTTTGTAATTTCTAGCGTTAAGTTGTTATAGTTACTAAGATTATGGTAAAATGGAGCTGGCATGATCGAACCCTCGATCAAAGCTCCTAAATAAATAAATGGAAAAAAAAAAAATATTGGTAATTTTGTAGTTTTTAGGACGAGGTTTGAAAAAAAAATGTTGGAAATTCCCCAAAGAGTTGGGGCACACGCTACGGTCCAGTAGTGCCATAATACAAATTCATTTTATTTATCATTGAATACGTATTCTATAACTATTATTTATTAACATTGGTTTATTGAGTTTAAGTTACCGTGTCGGGTAGCGGTGAAAGAATACACCACTCCCTCTCTTCCCTTGGGTGTCGTAAGATGCGACTGCACGTACATCCATCAGCTTAGAACGGCGATGGGCTCACTACCTGTCACGCTGAGCACATGCGCAGTCGCTATTTGGTGAAAAGTGGACTATGGCAGAGGATTGCTTTTGCGGTCCTCATTAGGTCGGCCTAGTCTCTGACTAACCCTTCGGGGATAATAGTCGTGATTATTATGTATGTACGTATATGAGTTTGAAATACTTATAATAAAAGCTTCCTCCAGAGAATGGCCAAGTACCTGGTGCTGTGCGCTCTGAGCGCGACGTGCGCCTCCGCCGCCAACTTGGTGACGGGAATCCTCGACGAGCTCGCCAAGGACATCGTCACGGTCAAGGAGCCCATCGAGGAGCTTGTCGTCGCCGCCGGATCTAGCCAGTGTGAGTTACATCATCATCATCATCATATCGCCGTTTCATCTATAGCAGAAGATGTATGTGCAACATCTGATAGACATCGCTTTTGGTGGCTAAATAGACCGATGCGAGAGCGGCATGATTTTTTTCTACAACGGTTAAGCACTTGGCCCACATCTCACCTGATGGTAAGTGACGATAAGGCCAAAGGAAGCGCACGAACCCGGAATCCTCAACCACTGAGGCCATCTTATCTCAAACTGTCGGAACACAACAATGCTATAAACATGCGCACCAGGCGCGGTTGCTAGCCAGCTGGACTTCTAACCAAACCGAGCACACAAAAATGTACCCCCCGCTGGGACTCGAACCCGGGACCTCTGGGTCTGAAGCCGGTGGCGTAGCCTCTAAACCACAGAGGCGGTCCCACAAGCCCGAAAGAAACAGTTAGTGGCACTGGTGCCGAGCTGCTTTGATATCGCCTCTGCCTCTCGTTATCGAGTGCCTCAGCCCTCATCGCAGGACTCACGACCCTGCTCCAAGTGTTTGCGCCCCTCCGTCCAATACTTGCGTGACATAAGAACATGATATTGATTCACGAGTATAATTCCCAAGGTGTTAGTCAGAGACTAGGCGATGAGGACCGCAGGAGCATTCAACTGCCATAGTTCAGGGCACACCAACTTACAAATGCACATGTGCTCAGCTTGACAGGTGGTGAGCCCATCGCCGCTCTTTACTGTTGGATGTATGTGCAGTCTTTAGTCCGTTAGTCGCCTTTTACGACACCCAAGGGAAGAGGGGGTTGGTGTATTCTTTTGATGAGCCGCTGCACACACGGACAGTGTAAGTTACAAAAAAGTAACAAACACACTGTCCCACTGCTGGGCGAAGGGCTCCATCATTGATGCCAAGTCATCGCTACAATAGATGGGTTTTGGGTTAACCACCGCGAATGTCACATTCAGGTTGGAGATCATGACGCAGGCTAGGCATCGAAAAACCTTATACTTACAGGATTTTTTTTATCAGTGCGCCTCTTTTTTATATACTTCAGTAACGTTAATAGACATCATTTAATTTTTTTTTATTTATTATTCATTAACTGTTTATTTAATTTGTCCTGCACAATAAAAAATAACTCGTGGATACCGCACCGGGCGAACGAAAGGTCATGTGTCGGTGCAAGTGCATTGACCCGCCCGGCCGCCTGGTATCGTAATGTGTTAGAGTTCAATTCCGCGGTCCCGGTCGATTTACCATGATCAACGGTATTTTTGTGGATATGTTTAATCCACTTTAGTTTTTTCTTTTTCCCTTAAAAAATTTAAATTAAATATGTAGTTCTAGATTAAGTTATATAAAGATATAATTTAAAAAAATTATGCGCACTCTAAAAAAATCCTCTATTAAAGAACTGATTTTAAAAAGCCAGAGCAGTGCAAGGTAGCAAGTCGATGCGCAAGGCAAAATTAATTATACAAACCTCAGCGAGGCAAGCGATCCAATTGGTGCATTTTTTCCTAGCGCAACTCTAGTGGAAAACCTACATTTAACGTTATGCATGTGCAGGTGACAACTTAAAAAAGCTGTTTGGCTGGGACTACCAGCAGCTAAACGACAGCAGCCGCGAGCCCGACCTGAACCAGCTGTCCCTCAAATACGTCTCGGCGTAAGTACCTACACAGGCAATAATAGAGCTTTAAGGCGGGTACAGACTTACGCAACGTAACATCAATGTAGCACGCAGTGAAAGAATTTGCCGTCCACATTTATGCAACGTATCATGCAATGTAACTAGCTAGTGTGGACGCCTTCCGCACGCGAACCCCGCACACTTCGCGCACGAACAGAGCATTTCAACTTGTGCGCGCCGCGATCCGAAATTTGTCGGTTTTTCGCCGAACACAAAGGGGCGCGCAGTGTACGCAGAACGCCAGTTTGGACGCGTTGCATGTGTCTGTACGGCGGAACGCGCGCGAACTATCAAGAAAGAATACACGGCAGACTGAGCTATGTTCGCCGCGCGCACAGTATAAATATGAGCTAAAGCAGCAAGGAAGCTACGTACAAACCTTCAAAACGCGCGACGCACGCCCCACCGACGCACGTCTTTACAGGGCCCTTAGGCGGACATCGCAGTGCTCTCAGTAGCGCGTGTCGCGTCGAGACGAGTGTTCACTGTTGTGTATTGTAAAATGCCGCGAGTGTATTGCGTACTATACGGCTGCTTGAACTCGGCTTCTTCAAAACCGGAGCTCTCAGACCATACTCTCAAACTGATGGACGAACGGCGCGTGATGGTTCTGCGTTCTTCGTATGATCCGTCTCAGCTTCGGCGGCTCAATAGGCAGATCTCGAAGTCTCTGATTCGCAATTTAATACCGACGACGATTAAATATGAAAACACAAGCGAAACACAGGTTCAAAAGTGTTCGCAAGAGATTTGGGTGTTGGGCAGAGCCAACTGACGGCGCTGAAAATCGATGACGGCAGAACTCTTACGTCCAGGTCCGAAGTTATGGGAGAGGTCGCGAAGTTCTATGGACAGCTATACACATCATCGCGGCCACCTATACAAAGCTTAGCTACAGACCCTAGAGCTAAGCTAACCCGACACTACTTACGGCTGAGCTTCTAAAAACAGGCGGAAGACCGATACTCACAACTCTTCAGAAACTATTTAATTCCGTCGTACTCAGAGGTAGAACGCCAGAAGCGTGGCATGAAAGTGTGGTTGTGCTGTTCTTTAAGAAGGGCAACAAGACCCTACTGAGGAACTACAGACCCATATCACTTCCAAGTCACGTTTATAAGCTGTTCTCGAGAGTTATAACTAATCGCCTCGCACGCTCGCACGCAGGTTTGATGACTTCCAGCGAACCGAACAAGCCGGATTCCGAAAAAGCTTCAGCACCATCGACCACATACATACGCTGCGGCAGGCTATACAGAATACCGAAGTGTAAAACCGGCCACTTTGCTTAGCGTTTGTAGACTATGAGAAAGCCTTTGATTCGATCGAAACATGGCTACAGTCTCTTCAGCGGTGCCAAATTGACTACCGGTACATCGAAATGATGTAGTGTTTGTATGAAAACGCCACTATGACAGTTCGCCTTCAGGACCAGAGCTCGTAGCGGGTCTGGCTGCAGCATGGAGTACGACACTCCGAAGCTCTTCACTCCAGCACTAGATGACGTGTTTAAGCTTCTGGACTGGAGAGGGCTCGGCATTAATATTAATTAACGGCGGCATCAGTCACCTTCGATTTGCCGACGATATAGTCATGGCTGAGACCCTGGAGAACCTCGGCACAATGCTCGGTGATCTCAACAGTGTTTCTCAACAAGTGGGGATTAAAATGAACATGGAGAAGACGAAAATCATGTCTAACTCACGTGTCGTACCCACTCCTCTGAAGGTTGGAGATTCTGCTCTTGAAGTTGTTGACAAATAATTGTATACCTGGTACAAACGGTCCAGTTAGTTAGGTCCAACTTCAAGAAAGAGGACAATCGTCAAATCCAACTCGGCTGGGCAGCGTTTGGTAAACTACAAAATATCTTCTCGTCCAAAATCGTAGTGTCTTAAGACGAAAGTCTTTGACTAGTGTGTGTTGCCAGTGTTGACATACGGTACCGAAGCGTGGTCGCTTACTATGGGTCTAATAGGCAGGCTCAAAGTCACGCAAACAGCTATGTATAGGGCTATGCTCGGGGTTTTTCTACGTGATCTAAATGTCTTATGTGAATTCTACGTGAGAGAAATGACAAGATTCGTAGAAGAACTAAAGTAACCGACATAGCCCAAAGAGTCTCCAAGGGCACATCGCCCGTAGAACCGATGGTCGTTGGGGCAAAACGGTTCTCGAGTGGTGACTGCGCACCGGAAGACGCAGTGTGGGCAGGCCTCCAACAAGGTGGTCCCACGATCTGGTGAAGGTCGCGGGTAGTCGTGGTGGAGGCCTCGGGGGAGGCCTTTGTCCAGCAGTGGACATCCTCTGGATGATGATGATGATGACTAATAGTTGAAGCTATTATGCTCAGATTTTTGCTAAGTTGATTTAAACAGGTGTTTTAAAAGCGCTGCGTTGGATGAAACAATGTAAGTACCCAAAGTTGAAGCAAATAAAATATCTCATAGTCTTCAAAATTTTTTTAGCCATTATCAACTAATATTATAAATGCGAAAGTGAGTTTGTTAGTTTCTCACGCTTTCTACGCTTAACCTCTCAGTCTTGGAATTTAAAATGTCTAAAATAATGACAGCACATGCGCCATAACTTTTTGAATTTGCGGATGACGTCACAATTCCAGCCTTTTACAAAAAAAATATTACTCTAAAATCAAACCATATTTTGTCGTTCTGTAAACAACAATATACTTCATCATCAGCCAGAAGACGTCCACTGCTGGACAAAGGCCTCCCCCAAGGATTTTCACCACGTCCGGTCCTGTGCTGCTTGCATCCAGCGGCTACCCGCGACCTTCACCGGATCGTCGGGCCACCTTGTTGGAGGCCTGCCCCCACTGCGTCTTCCGGTGCGCGGTCGCTACTCGAGAATTGTTCTGCCCCAACGGCCATCGGGTCTACGGGCGATGTGCCCTGGCCATTGCCACTTGAGCTTGGCGACTCTTTGGGCTATGTCGGTTACTTTAGTTCGTCTACGAATTTCCTTATTTCTGATTCGATTACGTAGAGAAACCCCGAGCATAGCTCTCTCTATTGCTCTTTGCGTGACTTTGAACCAGCTAATTAGGCCCATAGTGAGCGACCACGTTTCGGTACCGTATGTCATCATTGGCAACACACACTGGTTGAAGACTTTCGTCTTGAGACACTGCGGTATTTTGGACGAGAAGATATTTCGTAGCTTACCGAACGCTGCACAGCCGAGTTGGATTCGACGCTTGACCTCTTTCTTAAAGTTGGACCTACCAACTGGACTGTTTGTTCCAGGTATACATATTCGTCAACAACTTCAAGAGCAGAGTCTCCAACCTTTAGAGGAGTGGGTACGACACGTGAGTTAGACATGATTTTTGTCTTCTTCATGTTTATTTTAAGGCCCACTTGTTAAGAGACTCTGTTGAGATCACCGAGCATTGTGCCGAGTTCCTCCAGGGTCTCAGCCATGACTACTATATCGTCGGCAAATCGAAGGTGACTGATGTACACGCCGTTAATATTGATGCCAAGTCCTCTCCAGTCCAGAAGCTTAAACACGTCCTCCAGTACAGCAGTGAAGAGTTTCGGAGAAATGACATCTCCTTGTCTCACTCCACGCTGCAGCTGGACTGGCTTTGAGCTTGGTGGTTTTAACAACTGTCATCTTACGACAACAAACGAGACCAACGGCTTAACGTGCCTATCGAAGCACGGAGGAGCTCCAGATGTTTTAAATTTGGTCACCCATCCAGTGACCCGGCATTGCGAAAGTTGCTTAGCGGGCAGGATCGCAAGCCGAACGTGCTAGACGATGTGAAATCGAGCTCTGAAGCTTACATACTACCATCCCCTACATACATATACTTAAATACACACTTCTTACATAAATACTTACGTACATTCCATTTCAAACATAAAAATTTTTATTCATTTCGATTTACGATACCATACCACAATAACAATTTATAATAAAAGTATTATAAAATATTACAGTAGGTATTATATTTTTTCCTATTTTAGAACGGAACCTATACTCCAGCCAAATTCGATGACGAATGTTTGTAAACAGATTACTGTTATACCTAGTTGCAGTACGATTTTACTTTTTCTTGAGAGAAATTCACAAGAAAACAGTTAACTATTGTGTCTTTCTTTCAAAAAACAGTAAAAATCCTAGTGAAACTAGACATTCGCACAAATGACAGTAATATGTTTGCAAACATTCGGCATCGAAAGGAACCGTGACATTTATTCACGCTCTTATAAATCAGACATCAGTTTAAAAAAAGGAAAACTTTGAAAGTGTTCCAATAATAACTATATTTAATGTATTTACTTTATTTACAACAAGACCATGTATAAATACTAACTTACAAGACTGAGTATTTTTTATCATAGGTACTTATTATATTTAAATAAATAAATAAATTTTGTTCACGCTCACACCAATTATCTAGACCAAGATGAATATTCTTGTGAAACTCGTTTATATGGTAAGATAACGGATAAATATACATAAACATAGAAAAAACACCCAGACCCGAAATCAATTTAGAAAAACAGTTTTTCCTTAAATTGACCCGACCGGGGATCGAACCCGGGACCTCAGAGATGGCGACACCATGAAAACCGGTGTACAAACCACTCGACCAAGGAGGTTGTCAAACCTCCTTTTATACTCTGCCACCAATAATGGGAATTCTACATTTTCATACCAGCAACACTATACGCATACATGGCCGTTATTATTGTTAAACCTTAAATTTACATAAAATTTATCGATACTAACAAATGAAACGTGACTTTCCTTTTCGAAAAGATTTTTCCTTTGTAGTTTCGACAGAATTTCACTGACCAAACGGTCATTTTGCGAACAATTTCACCAAAACGCGAGAGGTAAAAACACTGCTTGACGGCACAATGACACTGACCGCCAGGATTGCGCGAAAGGCCAATTTTGGCCTATACATTTTTCTACGTTTTTTTTACGGCCAGGGTCTATCTAGACATGTATATAATCAAAAGGTCTATGGTGCTAAAGCCTTTTCGGAATCCGGCTTGTTCGATTGGCGGGAAGTCATCAAACTTGCGTGCGAGACGATTAGGTATAACTCTCGAGAACAGCTTATAAACGTAATTTAAAAGTGATATGGGTCTGTAGTTCCTCAGTAGGGCCTTGTTGCCCTTCTCAAAGAACAACACAACCACACTTTCATGCCACGCTTCTGGCGTTCTATCTCCGAGTACGACGGAGTTAAATAGTCTCTGAAGAGCTGCGAGTACCGGTCTTCCGCCTGCTTTCAGAAGCTCAGCCGTAATTCTATCAGCACCCGATGCCTACATACATACATAAAAACAATATACTAACTGATATATTTCCTATTAATCAGGTATCAAAATAAAGCGATGATTGCAACGGTTTAGTTGTCTTATAGTATTTCTCTAAAAATCACTCGGAAATTGGTAACATACCTACGGACTTTACATGCTTTATCAAGTAGTAATAACGATGTATTTCTTACAACTCATTATCTAAATACGATCATTATATGCTCAATAATCATTTTCTAATAAGAAACAGTACTTACATTAGATAAATCCAATAAAAATAGCACACAAAACTCAGCGACTTATTCACTCCGACAAAGAAATTGGCGCAACTGTCAACGTCGAATTTGACAGATCGAGCATAGACTATGCTATATTTTGCAATCACGATGCATAGAATATACCACAGAACCGAAATAATCGACCTTGCTTATACTAAAGTAGTCTGTAAGTCTATTAAAATACGGTACAAAGTCAAGTGGGAGAGAGCGGTGCTTGGGGTTTGACGGAATGGCGCGCTTTGTAGGTGCGATCTCATGCGACCGCTTGGGGGCTGAGAGGGTACTGATTGTAAAAATTTTGGTAGGTATTCTTCCTTATAGAATACATACATACATAAATACATGTAATCACGACTCTTATCCCCGAAGGTTTAGTCAGAGACTAGGCAATGAGGACCGCAAAAACAATCCTCCGCCATATTCCACTTTTCACCAAATAATGACTGCACACGCACCCTGAAAATCCAGCTGTTCCATGCAATACTGTACATACTATTCAACCTGGAATGCCTGGAACAGTTAGTTTTTCTTTTGCGATTTCAGTATATTCTTGACACTTAAGGGGGTTGCTAAATAACCAGACACCATGTGAAAAGGAGCATACGAGCAGCCGGAAAGCCATAGATAATACGAAAAATTTGACAAGTCACAGAGTTTGGGTCGGTTGAATGCACATTTTAATTCATCTATTGTTCGGTAGAGGCAGCACTGTCGCTATTTGCTATTGGCTTTGTTTTTGCTAATACGTAATACGAATTTGCGATTTTGGAGCAATTATTGCGCGTTTTTTGCCATCGCTTGGCTTTTGCAAGATACGTAATAACGGTGCTGGTCAACTGGGAGGGGGAATCCACTCACCGGATGAATCTCAAACACACCAGCAACGAGTGCCGTTGTTTCACGCCGATATTCTGTGATCGTGAGATGTATTCGCTGTGTTGCGGAGTAATTATAATTCTAATAAAATTAATAAGTATCTATAATGCTGTGATCTGACCTGGCTGGAAGCGTGTACTGCAACTCCGACAAGGGCCCTTGTTCTTCTCTCTTGCACTGTTCGTTCTTGACAATAATGTTCCCGGTAGATAACACAATACCGATAAATAAATATAATAAGCTAACCACCTAGAGCGAATAAACTATTAAAAACCACCGAAATATCCGAAATTATAAAAGCACTCCGCGTGTCCACCGAAAAGTCAAAGGGAAGCATCTAACTTTCAGTATATACAAAGTACTCTATGCATCTAACCATGGACGTAATACATGCATCAACAGATAATAATCCGTTTATAAGTTAGAGAAAAGTGGCAAAGGATTCTTTTTACGGCGTGCGTTGTTACTTGTGAGCGGACGTGTTGCTGCCTATCTTAAACAATTTAAATAATATTTTAAAATATTGTGGGAGCCTCGGGCCTCGCCCCTGCTGGTGTCGAAACCTCGTCGGACCTCATCCGAAGCCCAACGGTGAAAAGGTCGAGAAAAAAAGCTGAGGCGGTTGCGGGGATCGAACTCCAAACCTCTGCGTGAGTACCTCACCGTACCTTTGTCCGCTGCACGCTCGACTACGGCCACATGCTCCGGCACGGTCGAAATTAACGACCATCACCTACGCAATCTTAGCGCGCCCGACTGTCAACAAAACCCGAGCGCCGCACAAACGATTCCGAACATTCCCGACCACTGCTACAGTTGCTACAGATCTGCGTGCAGCGTTACGATTCCGCTACGACGGGTTGCGACCATCTGGACTCGAAAGTAAATCCTATTCGTACTCTTTTAAGTAAACGAATCGCAAGAAATCAGAGATGGCTACTTGTTTGGGATGCAAGAAAACTGTTCCTATTGATTACACTTTGCAGTGCAACACATGTTTCGGTTATTATGACTACAAATGTTTAAACATGACTAAGGAATTATTTGACAATATACCAACAACTTCAAAATACCAGTGGATGTGCCTATGTTGCGTGAATGTTACGCGACGTTGCCGGGGCGATAATAGCGGCACACCGGTCCGTGGAAACAACAAAATATTAAACGACACAGTAATGTCCTGCGGCTACTTCGCGCAAGATCAAACTAACACCTCTTGAGCAAAATTCGGATTTACGGGCAAGGGACCCCGGGCCAGGCGAAGGTTCGATTACGCTTAAAAAAATTAGTGAGCTTCTGGACAACAAAATCGAAAAAATCAAAGATAACTTAACGACACACATAGAAATCACTATAAAACATTTTTTTTTTATTTTTTTTTATTGGCAACGGGTAAGCGCTTGGCCTTCATCTCACCTGATGGTAAGTGACGATAAGGCCGAAGGTGGAAGCGCGCTTCACCCGGAATCCTCAACCACTGAGGAACTGGCTATCTTATCTCAAACTGCCGGAACACAACAATGCTATAAACATCGTTGTTATGGCGACAGACTTAGATAAGATGGTGGTAGCTAGCCAGGCGGACTTCACAGCCCTACCACCAACCAAACCGAGCACACAAAGATGTACCCCCCGCTGGGGATCGAACCCGGGACCTCTGGGTCTGAAACAGGTAGCTTAGCCACTAGACCACAGAGGCGGTTAAACATGAAGTTAATTCGGTGTTTAAAGAATGGAAAAGCCAATTTGACAAAGTTTATGACCAAATTAATGCACGACAAAGTGACTTGCAAAGCCAAATCACAGTAGCCTCTAGCAAAATCGCGGCGCTTGAATATGATAAGTCTAACCTTCAACAGGAGTTGAATAACTAGGGGCAAGCCCTGTTGCGCAATGAACTCGAGATTGTTGGACTAACCGAGTCCCCAAGAGAGAATCGACTCCACACCTCCTCGTCCTATCTCAAAAGGTCGGTATGAAGCTAGAAGACAAGGACATCGATATGGTTGCCCGAGCGGGTGCGCTGCGTCGGCCGCCCCGGGATAGCAACACAGCCATTGTCAACGCTGATAAGCAGATCTCCGGCTCTACAAGGCCGGTGGTTGTCCGCTTTATTCAACGATCGACACGGCACGACTTTATGAAGGCCTGCAAACCACGGAAAAACATCACCACCAAGGATCTGGATCTAGAAGGCCCTGCAGTTAAAATTTACACTAATTAAAGACTCACCGCATATAATAGAACCTTTTTTCGTGACACCAGACCAGTGTTCAAACATTGCGGGACAAAAAACGGTACTATTTACGTTCGTGCCGCCGAAGGGGCTTAAGCCAGGGCCATCAGAAAAACGACGGACCTTGAACTGGTTTTCGGTGGTGTCGAAAGAGGCCCAAATAACTAATGAGTCAAATCGGCGGGACTCCATTGTCAAATGTCAAACTCCTTATTTTTATTATATTACAGTTATATACCATGTATGCATGTTTCTTTATTTATTAAATTTAACCCTTAACTACCATACATTACTGTCACACAACCACCTGACATACGTCTATGAGACCCCAAAGTAAAATGACTCCATATTTCAAAACTTAGCAACAAGGGGTTTTGTTTTTAATAAAAAATCAGTTTACGTACGTATTAAACTCTTTATTAAAAAAGAAATTGCACTTACAAATTAACATTTTTTTATTATTAACTATGTAACCACTTTTTTTGACTTACAAATCAACATAATAAGATAATTGAGATATAAAAAAAAATTTGAGTGAATAGAAACTTCTGCTTCCTCTTTTTAAATTATTTATGAACTAATAAACGGAAACAAACAAAAAATAAGTTAATAAAATAAAAAAAATATCTAAATTGCAGGCTCTCAACTTAGACCTTTTTGCGACAGCTCATTTCACAGATTGCTCGAGCACTCGATGCAAATTGGTGCTTTGCATTCAAAACACATATATTGCGTTTTGCGTTTCTTTGTATAATCGCAATTCAAGCAATTTTTTCTGACTGGTAGCCTTTCTTCGTCGTTCTCGCGTTTTCTTTTGCTTCGTAGAAACTCGGTCTCTATGAGTCACAACCCTACCACACGCGTTCCGGAGTAAGTCAGGGATCGATACTTGGACCCCTTTTGTTTCTTCTGATGGTCAACGACCTCCCTAAAGTTGTCACCCACGCTCAGTGCCTGCTCTATGCTGATGACTTGAAACTTTTTGTTGAGATCAAGTCAGAAGCCGATTGTGTTGCACTGCAGCAAGACGTTGACGCGGTTCACGAATGGAGTCTTGGGAGCTCAATGGAATTTAACTCATCCAAATGCTACGCAATGACTTTTGGTCGTATGCAAGACCCAATCAATTTCGACTACTCGATTAACGGTAACTCTATTACCAGATCGGTTGTGATGAGGGACTTAGGGGTCACATTCGATCGAAAACTCACATTCCACGATCACATTATCACGTTGGCAAAAGACTCCTTCAGGCGATTGGGTTTTGTTCTGAGGAATTCCCGGGACTTTCAAAATCAGCACGTTGTTAGGCTTATTTTTGGTGCTCTTTTAAGAAGCAAATTGGAAACTAGCTCATGTGTCTGGAATCCACATGAGTGTACCTATGTACTCTTACTGGAAAAAGTACAAAAGGCTTTTCTCAGATACCTTTACAAGCGTACCAATGGATACTATCCGTATATGTACCCGACCAAATTTATTTTGGGCTGCTTAGGTTACAATTCGTTGGAGGTAAGGAGGAACAAGGATCAGATGACAACCATGTGCAAAATACTACGTGGCAATATTGATGCACCAGGTCTGAATAATCAGTTGTGCCAACTATTTACGCCTGACTACTATCGGCGGAGTAGAAAGCACAAACTATTGTTATAACAACACTTAACAACTATTATTATACTATATTTGCTGTGCCCCCGACCCGCACCGCTGCGCGTCGCTATTCGCCAATCCCACGCACACTTGCCGCGCTTAACGATCTACTTGAGGCCAACCCTACCTGTGATGTGTTTGCGGACGGATGGGTGGAAATACTGTCTGAGTGCCTGTTATTCTGTGAGAGGGATGCATGAATCCGTACATGATTAAATCAATCAATCATAATTTAATTGATCATTTCGTAATAATGTAACGTCTAATTTTAATTTAATGTTTTAATTTTAATAGTATTTATTATTCTTTGTAATTCATATAGATTAATTAATGTAATTGGTAATATAACCGTGTTAATTAATTAAATAATAAAAATAAATAAATAATTAAATAAATAAATTCTTCAGCACGACTACTCCCGGAACAGCTGGTGAAGTGGCATCTTTGTTTCCTTTGAGGACGCGCTGAATTGCGTTCCTAACTTGATGTTAGTTACACGATGCTCCATGTGAAGTCTTGTTATGTGTTCGGAAAATTTTTCATAAACTTGAACCTACTTGCAACCTTGTGTTTCTGAGGGTTAACCGACAAGTATAACACATAGCAGTTATTGGCAGAAATATCAAGAAGTCGATAAAATACTGCCAAAGGCCATCTGCGAGTGCGACGACCAGTGGAGTAATTCGAGTATCTTTGGTAGAGTAAATCTACGAAAACTGGTTTTTTAGTTGTTTCAACAACTTTTGGCTCTAGCTCTTTCTTCTAAAACTCATGTTTTGTATCTGGACCTGGAACTGGATCATTCCAGCCCTACATCAGTCTCTACATCGCTACATTCGTCGTTAGGTAAAGTTTCGTTGTCTGACAGATATTGTTCCAACCATTGCTCAATATCATTGTCATTTAAAGCCATTTTTAACTAAAACAAAAAACATACAAATTTCAAAAAGTCACGTTACCACCTGATATATGTCTCTCAGACCCAAAGCAGCAGTTTTTTACTCACCTGAGACAAATGCGCGTATGTTAGGCGTCGATGAGTGGTTCCAGCGGCACTGAGGTGTGCGGGGAAAAGGTACAGGAACGAACAGGTTCGTACGCGACTCGGGCGCAAATATATTTGCAATTTCATAAGTGACAGGATCTGAGAGACGTATGGCAGGTGGTTAAGGGTTAATTTGAAGTTCTAATATAAACAATCATAATTATGGCCTCAATTACGTGATAATTCATAACGTATTACGTAAAAGTTACATTACATCAATGTTACACTCCACATCTTATTTATTACGATCACATGATAACCACATAATCACTGCAATTTATCCCAAATACACACATCAAAAGTGTCTAGGGATCAAGCATTTTTATGCGGATTTCTTGAGATTGAGATGTGGCTTTGTAATAAATTTATGATTTTATAAATTTATATGGATCCTTTTTGGTGCATTTCATAATTTGAAACAGGAACTTTCAATCAATTTCTAGTAAAAGATGAAAATCAGCAGTTAATATTTTCCCTATAAAAACATACAACGCATTGAAGACATTATTAGTGCTATTGTTTCCCTACTACTGATTAAAACCAACGTTATTATGGAGCGGCGACGTCATTTAAGCAGGGAAGAAATGCTCAGAGCCGTGGGAATGATAGAAGCTGGTTCCCGGCAACGTACTGTGGCTTTAGCTCTGAATACAAGTCAGAGTGTTATCAGTCGACTTTGGACACGTTACCGAAGCACTGGTACCGTGGCTGAGCGCCATGGAGGACGGTATCGCTGCACCACACGGAGACAAGACCGATACATTCAAATCACAACTCGAAGAGCTCCAACAATAACCGCCATGATGTTAGCCGTGAGGCTTCATCACTCTTCAGGGAACTTAATTAGCGACCAAACAGTCAGAAAGAAATGCAAGCGTGCATGAAGTGAACCTTCATTCCCGAAGACCGCTAAGGGTACCACCTATAGCAATGCACAATCGTAGGATTCGATATCAATGGGCTCTTGAACACAGAAATTGGGCAGAAGAACAATGGCGTTTCGTGTGCTTTTCTGATGAGTCTCGTTTTGGTATGAGACCGGATACAAGACGTATACGACACTGGAGAACCCCTGGACGCCAACAGCGATTAAAATCCTGCCAGGAAGTCCATCCTTATAGTGGTGGAACCATCATGGTATGGGCGGGTATTTGGATCGGCGGAAGAACTGAGTTGATTTGGATCAGAGGCAACCTCAACGCTCAAATTTATGCTGAGACGATTGTATCAGACGTCATCGTTCCTCTACAAGTGCAAATCGGTCCCTTATTTCAGTTAATGCATGATAATGCACGACCGCACACCGCAAGAGTTGTAAGACAGACTCTCGCCGCAGCTAACATCAATGTCATGCCCTGGCCTGCTCAGTCGCCAGACTTGAACCCGATTGAGCATGCATGGGATATGCTACAGAGAAGAGCTCTGCCGAACATGGAGGGTATCCAGTCGCAAGAAGACCTTTTTTGTTGTTGCAACGAACATGGGCGGCCATTCCACAGCGTGATTTGGATGAACTCATTTTGAGTATGCCAAACCGATGTTCTTGTGTTGTTAGTGTTCGCGGTAGAAACACGGATTATTAATTGTTTAAGTTACCCAATAAAATTTTAAAGAAAACTGTTATTTCAGTCTTTTTTTCGAACTTTAATGTTAGTAGTTCCAATGTCAAAAATCCCTTTATTAGGAAAATGGCAAATTTCTTTATTAATGCAAAGGTGACTTGGTTTATCGTTACTGTAGACAAACGAAAACACTTTATTTGATGAATCCTTAAAGAAAATTTTAATTAATATCAATCAGGAGAAAAGTTATTGCAAAAATATATGTTGATCCCTAGACACTTTTGATGTGTGTATTTAGCAACGTCAGTTTTTCATCATGACACACTTAACACGTTAGCGAGTTACAACTGTAAAACAACAAGTAGTAGACACTTTTTCCCTCTATACGGCCATTATTGGCCTTTACAAAATTCATTTTTATACGATGGAGATTTCTCCACTTTGTGGAGTAAACTCCGATTTTTATGTCAATAAGCGAACTGTTCCGTCGGTGGATGGATGCGAGGTTGTGATGATGGTAGGTTCCATGGCGATGGTAAATAACGACTGCGTCTCTTTATGTGATGTTGTATTTACAGTGACTACATTGTTACTAACTTATTATCTAAACCTTACAAGACTTATACAGTACTACTATGTAGATGTTGGAGGGAGGTTGCCGTGACATATCTTTACCGGATCTGCACGCGTTTAGGAATGTGCTTACAAACTCTTTAACCGATACGTGATGATAATAAATTATGTGGCGACTCCGGCCGCCACAGTACTCCCCCTCTTGAAAAAGGGAATAAAAAAAAAACCATCAGGTCTTCAGCTTGGAGATGCCAGTGGTGCTCTAATCCACGTTAAGTCGTGATGAGCGTGCTCAAGTCTTCATTGACAAAACGAGCGTTCTCCAGTCTACGTGACTCGAGACGAGCGTGTGCTACCATGTCTGCTGTGAGTCGAGACGTGTGGAGTGCGACGGTACTTATTTTGACCGTCGAGTGATGCCGAGGATCCAGGAAGCGTTACGTTGCTGCGATGGAACCTTATGGCTAGCTGGCTTGCTGAATGCTGCTAAGAGAGCTGTTTCCTTGTATTTGAACAAAATACTTATTATAGGTATACCTTTTAAAAACGATCGGTCGTTTTACATTTACGTACACGAATATTTTTTATAATTCCTCTCAACATCATAATATTGTTACTAATATTATTTTTGAATCACGTTATACCAAGACTATATTATACACACAAATTAAGTGGCATAGACAAGTACAACTTTAAATTATGCATTACATGTTAATAATAAATTGAACTATTAGACTTAATAAAATACATAATAACAAAACATAAAAATTAGAATTGACTAGGATTAAACATTAAGTACATAGAGATAAGACATGTTGCATTCAGTATACATGCTTAATATAGGGAAATAAGTGCCTAGCTAAAAAAAATATTATTAAAATTGACAAAAATCTTATTATTAAATTAGTTACCCTAACATGGTTTGTGCTTATTTATTCTACTGTATTTTTATTGCACAATCAAAGCATTTTAAACTTGTTGAATATTTTCGTTTTGAGTAGGACTTCATTATAGCTTCATAATTATCCTCAGACTGGCGTATTCCTTGGCTCTTTGTCAGATAACCGGAGAAATCAATTCGCCTGGAGGTAGCTAGGAGCATTTAGGCGTCTTATGAAGTGTAATAATATCTCATAAAACCATCGACTGGTAAAATAATGCTTCTAAATATCTCTTCCCGTAATTATAAATAACATACCTCAAACCACTTTGTCAGTCGGTAAAAGTGAGGCGGTTAAACGGGTGAATACTCGTTGTATACATATTATGCTTATTTTCCTTTGTTTCATTTTTCATTATCGTGATGATTATGTGACATATTGTTTTCTTTCTGCAGTGAACTTGACCTTGCGCAAGCGTAGAGTAAACGGCGAAAAGTGCTGCGTCGGAAATTCTTGCGCGTTCGCTGCGCTGCACAATTTATGACATAATGTGTGCAGTTATGAAATTGTTAGTATAATCTTTTTCGCATTGTTTTTCTGGGTACCTTATTTCTTTGCCTTGGTCGATGAAACGTTCTTGATACGATGTGCCGGAAAGAAAGCCAAAGTTGTGGGAGCCATAAGAATGATGTTAAATGACGCAGTCGCAGCTTGGTGTGGTTCGGTGTAGTGAAAATCTTGTTGTGTTCGTCGCTGAATAAAATGTTGCTGCCATGGTTGATGTAAATATTCCAAATGACTCACGTGTTCTTTTCGGGGTACTCCGTTGGAAGGTTGCTTGTTGCTTGAGCGGGGTCACCAGTGTTCCGGCGGGATGATTGAGAAGTTGCGAGGTTGTGATGATGGTAGGTTCCATGGCGATGGTAAATAACGACTGCGTCTCTTTATGTGATGTTGTATTTACAGTGACTACATTGTTACTAACTTATTATCTAAACCTTACAAGACTATTTATACAGTACTACTATGTAGATGTTGGAGGGAGGTTGCCGTGACATATCTTTACCGGATCTGCACGCGTTTAGGAATGTGCTTACAAACTCTTTAACCGATACGTGATGATAATAAATTATGTGGCGACTCCGGCCGCCACATAATTTATTATCATCACGATATCCATCAAGAAAGGAAATGGATGACTCGCTTAACGTTGACTGTTTATCATTAAGTCGATTGAGACACTGTACAACCCTCATTACGACACCTAAATGGGATTTCAAACTACTAACTTATAATATAAGGAGTCTATTTAAGAACTTCGACAATTTTGTAGTCATGCTTCATCAACTTGATATAACCTATGACGTAGTAGTGCTGACCGAGTCCTGGCTAGACAAACAAAAGAACAAAATGCAACTTGATGGCTATACGAGCTTTAATACAAATATAATCACTAACAAAGCAGGAGGAGTAGTTGTTTACGTTAAGGATTGCCTCGGAGCATCGGCGACGGAGATCTACTTTAAAGGAGAGGCTAATTGTTAACTTCGTAGAAATTCTGGACCAAAATCTCTGCTCACTAAAACACAAAAAACATTTCTTAATAGCAGATGATTTAAATATAGACATAACAAGTAACACTGCCGATACTAAAAACAGTAACTACCTTTGTCTCCTATCAGAACACAGCTTCGTCCCTGTGATCACCAAACCAACCCGTCTGACCTCCTGCCTAGACCACATATTTATGAGACCCTATAGCCCTGCTATTGGTGTCGTCTGTTCAAATAGTGGCACAGACCACAGTTTAGCAATGATTGCACTGTCGTTACCTGGCAGAAAGAAGGACGCACCTAACATATATATAACTCAAGTTGACCAATCAGCCGTTGCGGAAGATCTCAAGGCAGTGGACTGGTCAGTCGTCACTGAAAAGACGGATGCTTCAATTGCTGCACATGCGCTTACTTCAACTCTTCAAAATATACTATCTAAGCATACACGTAAATAAGGACCACCCGGTCAAAACACATCGCAAAGCAATGGATAACTCCAGCTCTGCTCAGCTCTATAAATAATCGTGACAAACTCCACTTATCCTCACGAGAAGATCCAGATAATCCCGTATTGAAACTGACCTATAGACGCTACCGAAACTACTGCAATGATCTTTTAAGTAAACTGAAAACAAACACGGAGCAGCTTGAAAAAATCCACAATGATCCAAAAAACTATTAAGGGCAGTAAATGACAATTTGCCAAACGACTAAGAAGAAAAGACAACCTGAGGAACTAGTACACTTGACTAACACCACAAAGGATTCACTCTTTCTCTGTAACACATACTTTTCAACATTAAGTGAGAAGTTGGCTAACAATACCCTCTTAAGAACTAACTCTACGCAGGAATCTTTATCAAACGCTGTCCTGATAAGTATGTCCCCAATAGACTCACTTTTCCTGACGCCTACTGACACCCTAGAGGTTGACTCTCTAGTCCGAAACCTGAAAAGTAACAGCGCACCTGGGATTGATGGAATTACCAGTGGATTGCTTAAGCACAACTGTGATTTGTTGACAGCCCCCTTAACGCACGTTATTAATCTTAGTTTGTCCAGTGGAAACTTCCCTGATTGCTGGAGAACTGCTGCCGTGTCTCCAACCCATAAGTCGAAGACTCACCTCATAATTACAGGCCGATTTCGTTACTGAGCATTGTGTCTAAATTATTAGAAAATATAGTCAAACTACTTACGGAACGCCAAAATACGGCTTCAGACGGGGGAGATCGACTGATTAAGCGGTGAGTCTGTTGTCATTGTAGGAGTCTTCCTGGGCCTTGCCAGGGCCTTTAATACAGTTTCTACTCCCATTCTGCTGTCTAAGTTTGAAAAGTTGGGTATAAGATGTGTGGATCTGGCATGATTTAGAAGTTATCTTACGGAGCGGAGGCAATATGTGCGGGTAGGTGACTACGGAAGTGACCTGCAGTCAGTTCACTCTGGGGTGCCCCAGGGTAGCATCTTAGGTCCCACCCTCTTTAACATATACCTACATTAATGACCTCCCTTGCATACCGCTGCCTAACGCTGAGATGGTTTGCTACGCCGATGACACAGTCATCTTGTACAGTGGGGCCTCCTGGTCACAAACATTCCAGCACGTTGAGAAAGGCCTGGCTTCTGTGGCGCGATGGTTGGAAAGCTACCTCTTATCCCTGAACATCGCGAAAACAAAGTTTGTGACTTTTCATAAAACGGCCGCGTCGAAGCCTGCCCTAATACCTCCAGTTAGAATCCACAACAGTAGCTGCCAGTATGCCCATTCCAGTCTATCTTGCGGATGAGACAGAATTGAAAAGGTAGAAGTTTTAAAATACCTCGGAGTTTTTATACATAATAAATTAAATTATCACCATCATATATTCTCATTATGAAGTCGTGTTGGGAAGATCATTCACGTGATGCTGTTACTAAGAGGCGCGGCACCGCCCTCAGTCCTAAGGATGGTCTATCTTGGGCTCTGTGAATCGGTCGTCGGCTGCTGCGTATCCTCGTGGGGGTTACGGACAAGACGTGGATGTTAAAGATCGAGAGAGCTCAGAGAGCAGTGCTAAAGGTGATGTTGAATAAGCCTCGTCGTTACCCCACAAGTCAGTTGTACGCAGACAGCCAAGTTTTAAGTGTGCGGAAGCTGTACACACGGCGTCAGATCAACCTACCCAAAACTGTCAAATTTCTACAATCAATTATGAATTTTATTGTTTGGCTTTAAGGATCAATATTCATTGGAGAAATTTGACAGTTTAGGGAAGGCTGATCTGACGCCGTGTGTACGTTCTTAACGCCCAAATAACAACACACAAAGTAGTCGTCTGCCATGATAACTACAAAGTAGTCGTCTGCCATGATAACTACAAAGAATTTCTTAAGTAACGCGTATTCAAAATTACAACACCGACAGTTCGCACCACATTCGCTAAAAGACACAGAGAGTACCTTTATCCTTACATATATAATAAAGTTGTAACCAGATGTAAGATCAAGGATTGTCAACCGACTGCTGCTAAAGCCGATATCATTAAATGGCTTCACACACAAAATTATAGAGACACAGATGTTTTATTGGGTGGTTATATTTAGGCGAAACAAACACACGCACACACACGTACACGCACACACACAAGACACACGCACACGCACCCCCACACACACATTATACATGCATTTACGCACTCTTTCGTTATTTCCATATTTACATAGCATATTATACAGTGTAACGCGCCATGATAAATGGAATAAATAAGATAAGATTTTTATTAACAGTTATGCTCAAAGTTTTAGATTTATATACAGTAATTATTTTATTACTTACTTTATTTATATATAATTTTTTTACGCAGCAGGACTGCAAATAACTGAGAGCATTCAGTTGGTTGAATGCTCTAAGGCAAATAATGATGTAATTTTTAGATAAAACTGTTTGGACAGTATGCCAAAGTGTTATCAACGCACACAATAACATTGAAAGGTTAATGTTTTTTCAGTTAAATTCTTTATAACCCCAAAATACAGGATTGCCTCGTATGGGCGCTATAGGTAATTTGTTATTGTTGTATGTATTATTTTTGGTAAAAAATGTTTTTTTTATTCGCTCATACAGCCTTAACTGTGTACGAAACAGGAGATTTACTTATAATTTGGTGGTGGACCCTCAGGGATTACAACGTATCCATCGGCATCAACTCAGTGGCGCAGCTGCTGCCCAAGACGCCGAACTTCAACATGGAGCAACTGATATTGTTCGTGCACGGCTTTGGCGGCAGCCCTACCAAAGCCGCCTTCACCGCCATCAGCAGTGCCTACATCAAACGAGGTATGTGTAAATGAGTTTTTAATACAGTTGCTCAAAAAGTGGCGTATTGCAGGGACGTGTAGCGTTCGGGATGTGGGCTATTACATACTCGAGCTTTTTCTTTACCTTTTCCGAACTCGTGCGTTCTCTTTCCCAACTGTCAAAATAAAGTTTAAAAAAAGAAAAAACTAACCACGAAGTTTTTACTAAAAAAAAATCATAGAAGTTTTTATGATTCATGCAAATATTTCTAAAAAGAAGCTACTAATTTGTTCCAATATCAGATTTAATTCAATGAGTTAAGTTAGGTTTCATTTCATTTCATCTCATTAAATTTCATTATCATTTCATATCAATAAAAAAATTCTACTGAAGACTTGGCTGTATGGGCATAGTTCCCTTTGCCTATCCAGGATGGGTGAAGCAAAAATTATTAGATAGTTGAGTTTATTGTGTTTTTATTATTTTGTTAAATTGCTTCATTTTTTCGCAACTGTATTAAAAATAGTTGTTCAGTACACGTGCGGAACCGACATTGCAACTTGTTCCGACTGTCAACCCTCACCTTCGGCTGCGCCATTTGTCGGAACTCTTTGCAATGACAGGTTTTCCGCACTCGTAATGAAATGTAATATTACCACAGACATATTGTCTGTGAATATTACAGATTTATTTATTTCCATAAACAATCAAGGAGGTTCCCTATCGACCACTTCTACGCTATTGGCTTGCGCTCTAATATTCCGAACGCGTACAGTAGCGTCCCAAGTTCATAGTTCACAGTTAGTTCTTATGTAAAACAATTTACATTGTATAGGAAATTACACAAAAAAAAATAGAATAAGGAAATTAATTACATTGACAAATTATCATAAATAAATTAGTAAATAAACAAGAATTCATTTAATTAACTTAGTACTTAACTGGTGTAGAAACGGTATGTCAGGTAATTTACATTGTATTGGAAATTACATAAAATAATAAAATAAGTAATACAATATGGAAATTAATTAAATTGACAAATTATTATAAATAAATTAGCAAATAAACAAGATTTCATAATTAAATAATAACAAATTAAAAATGGTACCTACTTATGTTAAATATTAAAACATATTATGATCAAGTAAAATTTTAAACACTGCAAAAAGAACAAAGTGTAAACGCCAATAAATAAAGTGCAAACGCCTTAGATTAAAACAAAAAGGGCAAACGCACATATGTGCGTGTATAATGATACGGAACTATAAGTAATCGCAATGCATTATAATATAAAATGCCGTCAATTAAGTATTTTTAAGCAGTGCACTACATGTGTTCTTTCTTTAGGGCTAAACGTTATGATTGCTTGACCTCTATTTTATATTAAAACTGTTTTAACGGGACTAAACACGATTAATTTTGTAAGTAAGTACATATCTACTTACTGCTTGACGTTTCAGCCGCGATGCTGCGGCCGTGGTCACAAGCGAACTCAGTTCGTAGTATCGTAAGTAGATATGTACTTACTTACAAAATTAATCGTGTTTAGTCCCGTTAAAACAGTTTTAATGCAATGCAACCTTGTTTTAATCTAAGAATGCAACGCGATAGTTTAAAGCTCTATTTTATAGTGAGAGCTGCAAATAAGGTTGTGACGTCACTAAATTACGGTGGAACCATAATTTTGTGTGCACCGTCGGCAGCGTATCTCAACGTGCTTGCACAATTAGTCAAAAACATGTGCATTCACAATAGTTTATAGCGCCCACTTTTTCTCAGTGCATGCATAGGTACTTGCCTGAAATGTCTGTGCACGCCCGTACGTTGCACGTACGTAATACCATGGAATTCATAATAGGTAATAGGTACAGATAAATGCTAAATTATATAAAAAAAAATGATAAATTTGAATTTGTTTGGTAGAATTGAAATGACAACATTAAGTTTAAATAGTTGACAAATCGCTGAGTTACAATCCTATCGAGTAATCGTTCTATCGAAATGACAGGTGAATACGGATTTGTGACTGTTTTTCAATAGGACGACTTCTAAACGTAAGCGACATTTTGACTATTACAAAATACGTGAATCAGGCCACAGTTTGCGCTCTTACCGTTCCGTTTGCTTTCATACTGTAGCCTCAGTTGTACATTTGCATTCCAAGAAGACATACTACATGAATACTGTTAATTTAATTGCTGCATCGGCAGCTATTTTATTTCATTTTCACTCGCGGAGTGAGTTGGTGTTGGTGCGGGGCTTGAGGCGCGGGCGAGAGGAAGCGCTCCTGTACACGACGCCGCTACCGCGCCGCCGCCGCGCCGCCGCTGCACCTCCACACTGTGGACACGTGATGCTTAGAGCCCGCACCACGCCGCCACCGCACCGCCACCGCGCCGCCGCCGCCCGCTTGCCCGCATCATGTATCGGCGGCGCGGTGGCGGAGCGGCGGCGACGCGGTGGCGGCGCGGTGGCGGCGACGTATCCACAGTGTAGCGGTGCGGCGGCGGCGCGGCGGCGGCGCGGTGGCGGCATCGTGTACAGGAGCGCGAAGTGGGTGCGTTGCGCGGCACTTGCGCCGCTCGCGAGCCGCGCGCTCGCGGCGCGAGCTTAAAATGCGCGCGCGCGGCTCGCAAGCGGTGCGCGAGCTGCGCATTCGCCGCTCATTCCCCAGATGTTTTATGGTCAGAGACACCGCACCACAAACTCAATAGAAGGCTGGCTGGCACAACCGTCTAATTAAGAAAGTCTCGATTATTTGTTTAATTATGATTTATTTAGTTTTTTTTTCATCTAATAAACATTTCTATTTACGTGTTTAGACCGAAAGTGTATCTCTGGGGAATAACTCTTTTAAATAAGTATAGCTAGCTCAAGCCCCGCACCAACACCAACTCACTCCGCGAGTGAAAATGAAATAAAATAGCTGCCGATGCAGCAATTAAATTAACAGTATTCATGTAGTATGTCTTCTTGGAATGCAAATGTACAACTGAGGCTACAGTATGAAAGCAAACGGAACGGTAAGAGCGCAAACTGTGGCCTGATTCACGTATTTTGTAATAGTCAAAATGTCGCTTACGTTTAGAAGTCGTCCTATTGAAAAACAGTCACAAATCCGTAGGTACTCACCTGTCATTTCGATAGAACGATTACTCGATAGGATTGTAACTCAGCGATTTGTCAACTATTTAAACTTAATGTTGTCATTTCAATTCTACCAAACAAATTCAAATACTTTTTGTTAACAAAACATGCAGAAATGTGTATTATTTTTTCCTTAACTTGGAAAATGTCTAATTTAACGTGTAATCGCTGACATGCGATCAAACTAAACGTCAAAATAATAGGTGAATACCGCGGAGGCAGCGATCGAACTTCGATTAATGCACGTGAATACGCATAAACAAAACCGACTAAAACAAAATGGTACGATTGATACGTAAATACGAAAAGTGACTTCAGGGATCAAGTTGCTTTCATGTCGTTGAAGTTTTGTTACGTGAATTAGGCTACTGGACGCGCGCAGATCGCGCGCAGCACGCGCGCACTATACAAGTATTTCATGAGTTGCGCACCAACGGCAGTCACGGCACGCGTACAGCGGGCCGATCGCCGTAATTTTATGACGCATTAGTCGAGTGTACGTGCAGTTCACGCATACGTGAAGTACACGTTAAACGCAAACAACAATTGGTATTGCCCTAAAATAAAACTACGCGTCATCGTCACCTGCACTGCACGTCAACTGCACCTACACGTGAAACCAGTGTGTGTTGCCGTACGCAAGTTTTGATAATTCTATATCGATTATTCGTTATGTAATCGATTATGTCCACGAATAAAGTTGTTGTTACAGGGCTACATCACGCCTAATAACCTAGGATCTAGGTTTATACACAAACATAACACTTGATTTTGTTCTAAGCATAGTAAAAATGGTATTAAAACGGAGATATTGAACACAAAATATGAATGTATGGATGTATCCCTTTGCATACATACCCTCCCATGAAGAAAAAAGCACTGTTGGTTGGTTCTGATTGACAGTTGGGTTGACGTTAGTTTTAAATATTAAAATAGGTGTCCAATCATTTGACAAAAAACGAATACCAAATTTTCATTTGAAAAATAACATTTGACAAAATTATACTTGATAAATGTATCATTTTACAAACTATTGTTTAATAAACTACTCATTAGACAATATATTCACAAACAAAAAATTCATGCTAAAACATTATTTCATAAATTGATAATTTTTAAACATGTTAGTTGGCAAAACAATGTAAAGCTTAAATAACATTTAAGAAATACTAGCTTCCCTACTCCTGTAGGTCACGTGATAGGTTAGATATTTAACCAATCGCGAAGCGCAGCGTAGCGATTGTCTTAAATTTCAAGGTTATTTTTTTATCAGACAACAGAAATACTAGCTGCCCTACTCCTGTAGGTCACGTGATAGGTTAGAAATTTAAGACAATCGCGAAGCGCAGCGTAGCGATTGTCTTAAATTTCGAGGTTATTTCTTTTATTAGACAACAGAAATACTAGCTGCCCTACTCCTGTAGGTATTTAAAAATTGAAATTGCTTACATCCGTGATTATATAATATATCATACCTAATAAACCATAATTTTTGTAAAATCACCAATTTGGCAAACGAATTATTTAGTCAAGTGAATATTATTAAAATAATATTTTTATTTAATAACAGTAGAAATATTTCTTAAGTAAAACATTTGCGAAACCTGTATTACGTCAAATGATTCTTTTTAAAGTAATATGTTTGCGTAAAGAAAGTTTGTCAAATGATTAGTTTTTCAAACGTTGTTTGTAAAATTATCTTTTGTCATACGTTTTTTGTAGAACAATAGTAAACCATTAAAATAATTGAATTTATTTGTATTTCGCTCGGAGTTATTTTACTTGATGAGGACCTGAAAAAAAGAGGTAAGGTATTGTGTAACTATTGTAAAAGTAAGTTGGCGTTTAATTGGTTTGCCGGCAGTAGTTACAAAGATAATATGAGATTATGACAAGTTTTTACTTTGTAGATTTACGGTTCAATTTTTGATGGCGACACCCAGAAAAGAAATCGTCTCTGAGACAAATTGAGATATTGGTGGAGTTCCTCGAGAACCACCGGGAACTCGCCATTGGCGTTTCTCGCAGTTTGCTTTTTCTGTGTTGGGTTGGCTTTACTAATACACAACTCATTAACCAATGTGATACTTTTTGCTTTCCATGTTTATAATTTTTTTGTGTATTTTTGTTCATTTCATGGTCAATCTGTGTTCGCTAGCTTATAATTGAAGAGGTATTTACTTACTGAGCATTTTGATAGTGATAATATTTGTGTGTTCATTTGCTTTATATTAACTAAAATGCAGAGGCCACTAAGGAGCTTCCACAATCCATGCGGTTAGAAAAGGTGAACTATCCTTATTTTAAGTCAGGGATGCGAAAAGAAAAAGAGCTTTTGAGATGTGAAGATTGAATCATCATCATCATCATCAGCCTATAAACGTCCCACTGCTGGGCACATGCCTCCCACGTGGTCAATGGTACGTGGGGATATTGGGCCATAACCCACCACGCTGGCCCAATGCGGGTTGGTGGGTTTTAACGACTGTCATCTTACGACAACAACCCGGGACCAACGGCTTATCGTGCCTTCCGAAGCACGAGATGTTTTTAATTTGGTCATCCATCCAGCGACCCGGCATTGCCAAAGTTGCTTAGCGGGCAAGATCGCAAGCCGAACGCGCTAGCCGCTGCGCCATCGAACTCAACTAACGAGTGAAGATAGAATACTGCTGTTTAAAAATGTATATTTTGCTTACAGAATAAACGTTGCTGCTGTCGTCGTTCTGATGATGAGCTAACTAAGGACTTCCCCTAATATAAGTACCTATGTGTAGAATTTAAGGATTTGTGATATTGTGACAATAATAAACAATTTTTTATTAAATTTTATATTTGTTTTTATTACATAAGGTTTCTCTCGTTCCAAAGCCTTTGAATAGAAGCCTGTTGGACTGTCCTCCCCTACATAAACTCGATATTTACACGCCTATCATCATTTTGTGGTACTTGAGCCACTCTTCTTTACTCTGCCTTAGCAGCCACCCTGCGGACTTGATTTAAAGCCTCACGCTTGCGTTCTTGTAAATTAAGTTGAGGAGCAGGAATTTCAGCACGTAGAGCCATTGCAGCACAGCACATGCATTCACGATTTGCCCAGCAAATACTGGATCGTAGTGAAGCATCTTCGCAGACAAGAAACATCTAAAAAATAAGATTAACATTCACAGCTAAACAGATTTGGATGAAGCATAGTATGTAAATTTATTTATGTAAGATGGAGCACGCGCTTGATCAACAAATAAGCTACTTCATATCTCGATCCATCGAGTGGTTACTGTGGGAGAAACAAAATTATGCTACAATCTCAAATCTTCTTGATTAGCCAAATCCAACATTTTGCCAACGCAAATGGTTCTTGCTCAAATGTGCCTGAAAAATTAAGTAGATAGGTATGACATTATAAGTTAGGTAAGTACATTACTCGGTAATTGTGTATGATGCTGTTTTTTTACTATATATCTGTAGGAAATGAAATAAAAGTTACTAACAAGATTTGCAAAGTTAGCAATCCATATACTTCTGCAATGCGTTACCAACACTCGATGAACACTGCAAAGTGACATTTCATTTGACATTTATGAAACGTCTAAATTTAGCGCGATACCGTTTTTGTGCGATACAAAACACGCGTAAGTGAGGTTCTAATATGACAATACGGCGGTGCGCTGCGTTGATGTGAGCGTGACATGTGCGTCATTATTTAACTACGGCAATACGAAATCAAACGTTATGACGCAAACGCAGTCAAGACGCGCTGCATAACATTACGGCGATCGGCCCGCTGAGCGCGCGCAGCTCGCAAGCGGCTTGCAAACGGCGCTGCGCATTCACCGCGCATTCGCCAGATGTGGACGCACCCTTAGGCATCATGTTGGGCTTCATCCATTGTTTAATAAAGTATTCACGAAACAAAGTGATTTTATACACAACAGTACCGAAAAGTGTATCTAAGAGGACAAATTGGTAGGCTTGAAAAAATTGTATGTTACAGAAATAAAAGCGTAGTTTTATTAAAAGTGTCTCTACGGGGAAAGTGTCTCTTGGGAATAATTCATTTAAAATAACATTTGACTCACGACAGCTGAGTAAGTGGTTGTCATTTGTAATTAATATATTTTTACCTTTTGTTAGTGCAGTCGCTATTTGGTGAAAAGTGGACCATGGTAGAGGTCTGCTTTCGCTGTCCTCAGTGCTTAGTCCCTGACTTACCCATCGGGGATAGTCGTGATCATATGTATCAGCAGTATGGTGCCGGTTCATTTATAATAGAATAATACCAACCCTCTCTTCCTTCGGGTGTCGTAAAAGGCGACTAACGAACTAAAGACTGCACATCCAACAGCATAGAGCGATAGGCTCACTACCTACACGCTGAGCACATGTTCAGTTGTTATTTGGTGAAACATGAATATGGCTGTGAACTGCTTCTGCTGCCCGCGTTGCCTAGTCTCTGAATAACCATTTGGTTATAATAGTTGTGAATATACACCGTGACTGGCTAGACGACGGACGCGTTAAAGGATGACAATGAAGCCGATACCTGTTCCATTAAAAATGAAAAAACACCACCTTAATTTTTTACTTTTTTCCTAACTAAAATGGTTTTTCTGCTTATTTACAATTTACTACGCTCGCGTACTACCTTAGTTACGTCAAAGCACGCGCGAACAACGCGTTCCTTACTCGTGCGTGTAGTACATGCGAAATGCTGAAAGTTCACTTTAAAAAAAAATGCGTAATAACTCTAAAAAAAATATGCGTAATAACTCTAAAATTAGCTATAACCTTTTTTACCTAAAAGGGATGTAGATGAGTTACTAGTTTACCTCGTTTACCCTACCTTTAAACGCGTCCGTCGTCTAACCTGTCACGGTGTATGTGTCTATGTATGTATGTATGTATGTAAAATAACACTTAATCCTCCAGGGCATCACAACGTGCTTGCGCTGGACGCAAGTTCACTCATCAAATGGCTGTACCTGCGCTCCAGCACCTACGTGCGCTTCATCGGCGAGAAGCTGGGCAGCATCCTCGCCGACCTGTATAATGGTGAGGCTCTCATCGTCATTGGGTACCATATTCATAATGAAGTTTGGAGATCAGGTGACAAAATTTCTAGCAAGGAAACCTTCCAGTTCCGAAGACCGACAGTGACAGAAACGAATCGCAGCAAAACCGACTCCACGTAGTCTTGTCTACCCTACGCTAGAGTGTAATTTAAGCCCGCGTAGGCGCGGAGGCGCGGAGGGGCGAGTGGGCCCGCGCGCTGAGGAGCAGGTGGGTTTAACGCCAACCGCCGTAGCTGAAGCTGGCCGGTGGATTAA
Source organism: Scoparia ambigualis (assembly GCA_963921215.1). NCBI lineage: Eukaryota > Metazoa > Arthropoda > Insecta > Lepidoptera > Crambidae > Scoparia > Scoparia ambigualis. The sequence continues at coordinate 32,548,293 of OY992514.1, forward strand.
CCAGCAAACCGAAGCTGCGGTGGTGAGCGAAAGCCATCTGCGACGATAAGATCGCCTGGGACCGCCGGAGCCTCGCAGTGCTGAAGCCGTGACAGAAACCATGCCCGCTGCATGCTGCGTGTTTGCTGCATGCTTGCTTGCATGCTACATGCTTGCTTGCATGCTTCATTCTTGCTTGCATTGCATGCTTAAACGTTACTACGATTACAAGTTTATCGATGGCATTATGGATTACGATTATTTGAAATGTTGTATTTTTATAATATTGGAAACGTGTTTCTGGAAAATGAATCATCTAGCATATAGCTTCGGCCAATCGTTGAGTGGGATTTCAAAACAAAAAATATAACAATCAATAATCGGAATTTTAAAACTTTGTCAGTTGTGTTTTCGGTAAAAAGAAAATTATGGAAAACAAAAAATTACAAAACGTTTCCGGCAAAATAAATTTCGTACAAAATTTAGAATTTATGATAGGTTACCGCTATTTGGCTGTTGAAATACAAATCGGTACCTATTGAACACCAGGAATTACGAACTGCGCTGTTCCGTGGTATACATATATAGAGATCCGCAATCCTCAGAGCACAACAAGCCTCAGCCCGGACTGTTCCATTGCCGCAAGGGATGGTAGCATTCAGGATAATTTTGAAGTCCCAACTCCCGAATTTATACATACATACATAAGCACATACATATAATCACGATTATTTTCCCCGAAGGGTTAGTCAGAGACTAGGCAATGAGGACAAGAAAAGCAGTCCTCTACCATAGTCCACTTTTCACCAAAAAAAACAACTACACATGTGTTTAGCATGATAGGTAGGGAGCGGTTACCTACCGTAAATTCGAAATTCTCGAAATTTTTGGTTTCTGCACTGACTTTTGTAGCACAACCTTACCGAAATCACAAAGTACTTATTAACTTTATAAAACATTTTAGTTTATTTACCTAATAATAAAATATTAAAAACAAAAAAAAATTAAAATCTGGGTAAGATATAACTTTTGACGTGACAACGTCTTATAAATTGGTTTGCCGGGTGACACTTCAAGAAACTGCGTTACGCTCCGCTCACGTTATGCGCTCACAATGAGAGCGAGTGAGAGGCACGCGTCCCTTCCACTCGGGCATGGTTAGCCCGCCTAAGAGCGATTCAGTGCGAGATTCTTTGTATAAATTAATGTTTTAAATATAATTCTTTGTATAAATAAATGTTTTAAATTGTTACTATTATTTCATCCTTCTTCCTACTATACGAATGAATATTCACATTAAAATTATTTTACCACTCAAAGTCGTTGTCACGTAAAACTTTCGCCCGTATACCGACTTTACAGGCAACCAATTTTTTCTATCTATTCATAGAATAGATAGAAAAAGTTACTTTGAATTTTAATACTTCTAGTTAATAAAGTTATTGTAATCATCTTTCAAAAGAAATAAAGTAGATTAGATAATCGGCTAACAGTTTTTCTGGAAAATGAAACGTATGAATGATAAGTTTGTGGATTTACAAAATTATCTAAAAGAAACAATCTGGTATTTGAAACTTCGTCATTCTGTTTTCGAACAACTGAAATTCGTACAGGAAAGATTCGAATTTATGATAGGTTACCCTGGTGAGCCTTTCGCCGCTCTATGCTGTTGGATGTATGTGCAGTCTTTAGTCCGTTAGTCGCCTTTTATGGCATAATGACATTCATAAGTGCTGTAATCTAAACATGGCCTAACCTGAATAAATGATATTGAATCTTGAATCTTGAATCTTGAATCCCTAGGGAAGAGAGGGGGTGGTAGTATTTTTTCAGCGCTACACACGACACGGTTAATTATTATTGTGATATAAGTAATACAGTTATTATATAATAATTTACAACAAATTGTAGACAGACATCTGGATTGAGGCATGCCATATATACACTCGGAACCCTGAAAGGCAGATGCAAGGAGTTAACAATAACACACGTGTGTGTGCACCTTCCGAAGCACTCGTCGAGATGTTGCGATCTATTAAGATAATATCCTCTTTGAGCATTCCTAATGCAAAAACAGCAAATGTTTGTATTGTAATATGTATTGTGTGTTATTTTTAAATATGAATGCCACTGACATTTTCCACCAGAGGGGCTGCTCCTGTCCTTGATCCACTTAATCGGGCACAGCCTGGGCGCGCATATATGCGGATTCGCGGGCAAGCAGTTCACGAACCTGACCGGGAAGAAGGTAAACTATAACCATCATTATGACTTGAAAACTTATATAATGAAAATGAAAAATGTTTGTATCAATAAAAATAGGATAATACAGCGCACCGTATAGCAAATTACATCCCACTTACTTTGTTGTAAAGATTATCATCAGTTTACCTGTGACATCAACACTAAAAAATGTTTGTTACGTTGATGCCGGCACGATTAACAAGAACAATAGCCTCACAAATTAAGTTAATAATGTTATATGATATAAAACAAACATACTTATATAAAAATATGAATATGAATGAATATGTACATAATATTATATTATATTAATAAAACAATAATGACATATATCAAATAAAATATTAGTAAGGAATTTATGTAAAATAAAATTTAGTAATTTGGAATTATGACAGCTATACAAATAATTTATCGGTGTAATCGAAGTAAGGGTTGAGCTACGACTTTTTGGCGTCTTATACTGTAGCAGATTTTAGTTTACAAAAAGAAACAGCTTTGTTGTAAATCATGCGATTAATAAAAGGAGGAAAACGTTGGGCGAAAGAGGTATTCACGGGGTGAACTGGTATTTTGAATACTCTCTTTGCAGCATTTCCGAAGTTCTAACGACGAGAAGTTTAAGCCCTTTTTTGAATTTCCGAGATTACGCGCGCTCATGCTATCACGGGTTGGCCATAATATTTTTCGAACAAATTTTGATAAATATAATCGTTTTTCATTAGAATATATGGAATAAGTTCCTCTATAGTAGTATTTAGTAAACAAAATAAAAATACTTTCGATCATTTGAGAGAGGAAAAAATTAATCACTTTCATCCCTACTATTGACATTATTTTGACTATAAGAAAGAAAAGATGAACACTCGGAAATTTCAGGTGCTTTTAACATTTTAACGACATCATGATGAATGGATTTAAGTTTTGTTTTAGGCAGTTCTTGGAGGTAATCTTTTGTATAATTATAATTATAAAATTAAAAAAGTGCCTATGGTTTTTAAGCTATGTCAGTATGGGCGCCGGAAAAAGGTGGTAAAATTTTCAACTGAATCCAAAAGAACACATCCTAAGCTATATATTTGCAGTACTACTATAGTACAGAAATGTACAGAACATAAACTAAAACGCTTGACAACAACAAAATTTCGAATAAGTTTCGAATTCCTATTACAACTGTATCACTCATTATAAACAGTGTTTATAATTGACCCTCTCTTTGACCTCATCCCTCCTTCTTTCTTCCTCCATAGGAATACGCGTGCTGCTCTCCGGAGTCACCAAATTACAGTCTCTAATATTCCATCACGCACAAAGAAATTTGGTGACTTGTTTCTTTGTCGTACTTCCAAAAGATGGAATAGTCTACCAGCACTTGTATTACCTCCAACCTATGACATAGGGTCCTTCAAACGAGGCGTGAAGAAGCACTTTGTGGGCCGGCAGAGTGAGGGTGACTGATGCTACGTCTCTTGCGCTGCACCAGTTGTCCTCGCGCCTGGACTTCATTTCCACTTAACATCATTTGCCGGGCTTAGTATAAAAAAAAAACAAATATCAGCTGGTGCAGTTCAAACGCGCGTTCTGTGCCAAAGTGGACCAGTTGCTCGGTCATTGCCCCCGTCCGGTGTCAGGTGAATCGGTGTTAGCTGGTTGCACTCGCTCCGTCTGCGCGCGCATTTTCAAGATCTTGATCTTGCTGTCTTCATCATGCGCGCTGCCCCTTATTCCAAAGTTTAGCAGTCAGGCACAAATGCAAAGTGTTGCTTTTAATAAAATCGAAGAGGTTCAATCTTTAATATTAACACGTTAAACGCCATGGCTGACACCATATGTCTGCCACCATATTTTCCCAGTGGGCTTAGTAAAAAAAAAATGGTCATTATCTGTCGACATGTTTTATTGGCTTATTTGTTTTAAAAGGGGATTTATTATAATGTCAATTAAGTAGAATGGCGGAAAGTGGTAAAAATAGAGAGAAATTGCCTGGCAGACACCTTGATCTGCCATGGCCCAGCCGAAGCACTTTTCGTTATTTTAGTTGAGGGGGCCCCGCGGGTCTGGCTTTGTGATCAGGCAAACAAAAATTTTCAATTACTTTGAAGTGCCTATTATTCTTTTTAATTGTTATGTTCGTTCACTCCTTAAGTGTTGTAGTCCTGTTTGGAGCCCGTCTTACGAGGTATCAGCGAGTCCTCCGCTGATTGCAAATACTTCCTGTAACAAAGATTTATAAGTCTTTTACATCTAGAACGCAACATCGAAAAAGTTTCATAATCACGTGGATTCTTATATTTTTGAACAATTTATGATACTTAAGTTTTTCCTTAAGACAAAGCCTTCAACCACTGCTAAACCACAGAGGGTATGAAGACACGTTACCCTTAATTACAGTAGTGTGTTTAGCAATCAGTTCATTGGATCAGTGGGAACATTCAAATCTACTAAGAAAGCCGAATGTTGATTATATAGGCGACTAATTGGATCAGTTTCGCGAGTAGAGCAGGTACAAGTGGATAAAACCAGGTCTAGATAACGATTATTAAGATTAGGGTAGCAGTTGTATTGTTTTAAATTACACAAAGCAAAACATTAGATTTCTTATCTTGTGGAGATGAAGGAGACGGACACAATCTATTATCGCTCAATGACCATGTGATGTTATAATTGTTGAAATCACCAATTAAAATAAACTCGTCAGCAACTTGCGCATTAAGCATGATATTTATACAAGAATCATAAAATTCATTTAAAAGCTCAGATGAAAGATCAGGAGGGAGGTAACAAAGACATATATTTATAGTTCTATGCGACGCCTTGTCGGGTAATATACTGATCCACAAGTCTTCAACCATACTTAAAGCATACCATACCATACTTAGACTATACTTAAACATATGAAGACAAGTACAGATTTATGATAGAAATAGTGCAACGGTAGTTTGCCAGGTGGTTGTTTAAGAGAACTTATGGCTACTACCCTTATTTATATCCTTCACTTTTCGTTTCTGCCATGGTTGACTTAGAAACCTTATCCTTTAGACGTATAACGTCTACTATTGTACACTATCTGTCAGTACTAAATCATAGGATTTACAGTCAACTGTTGTGGCAGAGTTTGGGCCTTAGGATTCCTGTACGTTTAGCATGTGATGGTTCCGGTATGGTGGCGCCGCGCCGCCGTCCGCGCCTGCTCGTGCGGCCGGTGGCGCGCACTAGGAGTGCCGCGCATGCACCTACTGCACGAGCTCTGTGTCTTATAGGAGACTAGCAGCCGCTCGCGGTTCCACCCGCGTGGTTCCCGTTGCCGTGAAAATATCGGAATAAAAAGTATTCTATGTGTTAATCCAGGTTATAAACTATCTGTATGCCGAATTTCATCGAATCCATTCAGTAGTTTTTACGTGAAAGAGTAACAAACATACACACTCACAAACTTTCGCCTTTATAATATTTGTGTGATGTGATATACTCGCTCGGCACGAGGATCTTGACCTGTTTGCCGATAGCTTGACGTGTTTATGTAACAAGATTCATAAAATCAAAATCATAAATCATTTATTCGCCTAAAACATGGTAATATAGCTGGTCATGATAATAGTATGTACATACATGTTTTACCAAAACTGGCATGCAAATATTAATTGAGTCTATATAAATATTAATTTAGTTTTAAATATTAATAATGATAATTACAAAATTATTTATTATATCATATATCAATTTCTAAAATATTATTTATTGTGTCATAATTATTATCAAATTGTAAAACATTATTTATTAAAAATTATACATCAAATTCTAACAAACAACTAAACAATAATGAAACAGAAATTACAATTGTCATATATTATTACTACAACCTACTATACTTTCTTTATTAAACTTTATTAGATAATCACACATTGTATCATTTAGCTACCTACATATTTAAAAACTCTGAAACACTATAGAAACAGTGTTCAATTAATAATTCCTATAACCTTGACTTAAATATGGGAATAGATACTGATTGTCTAACATCATTTGGTAACTTATTATAGAGTTTGATTGACATTGCTAGACAGCTTTTATTGTATAGTGTGGTTTTAGGAATATGACTCATCACCAATCTATTAACATTTCTGCTTGAACGTGGATATATGTCTTTAGCAGTTTTAAAAAGATACATGTGTAGTTTCACAAAAACACATGATTCAAAAATTTAAAGACAGGGTAGTGTCAAAATTATTAGGTCCTTAAAATACGGTTTACATGACACAAAAGGACTTATACCGACAATGCTACGGATACGTCTTTTTTGAGCGATGAATGCTCTTATGGTTTCAGTTGAGTTACCCCATAGAAGCAGTCCATATCGCAACACTGATGCCACATAAGCATGGTATGCTGTAAGGGTAGTTTTTTTCGAAACTGTTTGCCGTAAGCGTCTAAGAACATAAACAAAACTGTTTATCTTACTTACTACCGTTTTAATTTGAGCTTTCCAGTTTAAGTGTTCATCGATCGTTATACCAAGAAAGGATGCTTGTTCCGTTTTTTCTATTAATTCATTCTGATATTTTATCTCAAGCTGTCGTTTATCTTTATTATAATTCTTCCTAAACAATAAATAGTTAGTCTTGGAGGCATTGAGCATTAAATTATTTTGATTTAGCCAATTAGCAACTCGTGATATTGTGTCATTTATTTCGTTTTCTAAATCAGTTTCGTGTTTTTTATTTGAAGTTACAATTATGGAAATGTCATCCGCAAACAATACAGTCTTATGAGATGTGACACCTGGCATATCATTGATGTAGAAAAGGAAAAGAAGAGGGCCCAACACACTCCCTTGTGGAACACCATAATTGTTTACCTTATAGCTAGATTCAAAAGAAGCTAGAGTATCTTTTTCATCTAATCCACTAATTTGCACAGACTGCATACGATCACTAAGATAGGATTTAATACAGTCAAAAGGAGGCCCTCTGATTCCATTATCTTCCAACCTTCTGAGTTAAATAGGGTGTGACACAAAGTCGAACGCTTTCGTCATGTCAAAGAGCAGAACACTTGTTTCATTATAATGACATTATTAATAAGATTATACATGGCTAAGGGAGTAGATTTCTTTTTCTGGAATCCGTTTTGTTCTTCTTTTATTATTTTAAACTATAGCCCATTAATCTTTGATGCATGCATTTTTCTAAAATTTTTGAAAATATAGGAATTAGTGTTACTGGTCTATAGTTTTCCAATAACGTCCTATCTCCTTTTTTATACAATAGTTTCACTATAGATCTCTTTAAAACTTCTGGGAATACTCCTCTTTCCATGGACTGGTTAATCAAATACGACAGAATTGGCGAAATTTCCAGCGCGCAAGCTTTGACTACTTTTGTTGATATCTCGTCATAACCTTTAGAGTTAGTGTCTTTAAGAGATTTTATTATTTTAATAATTTCGTCAGTTGATGTAGGTTTAAAAAAAATGAATTGCAATATTTATTATAAGTAAAATTATATTTTTTATTAGAATTAATAATAATAGATTTATTGGACATTTGTATAAAATAATCATTAAATTTATCAGCTATATTTTAACATTAGTGATAACTTTACTGTCATGATATATTTCATCTATGTATTTAGTACATTGATCAACGTTACTAGTTTCTTTAATCACTTGCCATGACGAATATTTTTACTGTTTGTAATAAATTTTTTGTTAGAGAGTATTTGCGCTTTTCGAATACATTGTTTTAATGTCCTAGAATAATTCAGGTAGTTATTTTTATTTATAGAAGTTTTATGTTTGTAATAACTAAAACGCAAATTTCTTTTTCTTTCACAACTAATCTTTATTCCTTTCGATATCCACCTATGCGTTGTTTTATTGTTATTAATTTTTATTTTTATCTGTGGAAAACTAATTTTATATAATGTGATAAACAACACATGGAAATCTAAAAATGATCTATTAGGGTCAATTTCGTTATGTATGTCTTCATATAACAATTGTTAAGTAGGTTCCTAAAACGCTCTATGTTATATGTACTGTATTTTCTTTTATAACAGGTTATTGTCCGGGTTGTATACTTTTTATAAACTGCAGGAATGCTTAACATTTATGCAGTTTCATGGTCTGATAAACCCAGTGGAAGTACCTCGCCAATTCCTGACTGAATATTACTGAGAATGTGATCAATACATTTTGACTGTCTTGTTGGTTTATTTATATGAAACATTAGATTGTAACTTCTTACCAAATCATGCAATTCATCCGTGATTTTGCTTGTCTGTAAAGTATTTACATTAAAATTCCCCGCAACTACGATTTTATTTTTTGATTTCTTACATAGTTCAAGTAGCACTAGGTCTAATTTTTTTTATAAATATATTAACATCAGAATCGGGTGTTCTGTATACACACACAATTTTCAAGCGTTGGCTTGGTATGGCTACACCACAGCATTCAAATGACTTGGATACAGATCGTTGATTTAACCATTTTAGCTCATTGTACATTATATTTTTCTTGAGCAAAACACAAGCGCCTCCTCTTTGTTGATTTTTCGAAAAAAAATATGCTAATACAAATCCATTAATTTTAACATTTCTTTCATTACCAGTTTTTATAAAAGTTTCAGTTAAGCATGTGACGTTCGGTTCTTTTTTATTCTTATTAAGGTCTGTTAATTCTATTTCTAGTAATTCTTTCTTTGCCAGTACACTTGCTATATTTTGATGTAAAATTTGGAAGTGGTTATATTGTTTATTATTTTTATTTACGAAAGGAATGCTGATTATCTTGTTCCGTCTTATTTAATGCCGGATTTTTCTTGACTTTACTAAAATAAAATGGTATTGTACCCTTTTTTGCTGGCGAATGCACCGTATTCAATGTTTTAACTACTTTGGCATTATTGAAATAATAAGGAATTGTACCTTTTTTGTAGTTATTTTTTAACTGCATGTTTACGAACTTTTTACCGACGTTTATTACTGGTTTATTTTGTTTGATAAGTGTAGTTTTGTTTATGTTTCCAAACTTATTCAATATATTTTTAAGGTAACTCTTACTCTCCATAAAAGTGACACAATTTAAAATTTTGACTTATTAATTTAAATTGATAATTTAATATATTGCTATTAAAGTGGCTGTTATTAGCAACTTTCAAAATAAAAATATGGTTTTTATGAAACCTTTTTGTCAGACTATGTAATTCTATTATGACTTTGTACGGGTTTGTATCACTTTCACCAATGCAAATTACAAGTTTGTCATTTTCATCAATACACAAGTCATTACATTCCCTTAATACCTCTTCCGACGAGGCATTTGGTTTAGTGCTTGCCATGATCATGAATGGGATTGGGTTCCGTCCTTGCGTCAAGCTTGAAGCAAGGCCTACACAGCTTCGTCCTCCAAAAATCCAAATCCCTGGTGTTTGTCTTTTCTTGATGTTGTTCCGTTTAATATTTATTGAGTTCAGTTCCTCTTCTTGCTTTGAGTTATTATTATGTTGAATTGTTCGTGTCTTATTCTGTGTGACAGTTTTATTATTCTCGTTTATTTTATCATGAACTTCCTCAACTTTTGTTAATAGTGTACTGTTAGAGGCAATATTGTGTACGAGTCTCTTTCTTATTATTTTAGGCGTATTTTTTCTTTTAATAGAATCAGGACTGTTGCAAACATTTTTCAAAATAATTATTTGTTTCTTTAAATTATCAAGTTCCTTTTTTAAACATCAGTTTTCAAGCACCATATTGTCTATTTCATTGTCTCTTATTTGTAGTTGTAATTTTAATTTTTTTATTTCTTCTGTTAGCTTAATTAAATTCGGGTTAAGATATGTTGATATGTCCAAGCTTCTCGAACCATAATATTCAGAATCCAAAGAACTATTTAATGATTCTGTAGAATGAGACTTGAACAGCCTCCTGGGTCGAGTATTTACATTAACGGTATTGTCCATTGTTCTAATACTTGTATTTTGTTAACTCTTGTTAGATGTTACTATTAATAAATTGTACCTTAGAACTTATGCGGAAACGTAAAATACTGCAAAAACAGATTTTTCGTCTTCGTCGTCGTCCAAGCGCTCGGCCGCTGTATCGGTTAAACGAAGTGACAAAAATACGTTATCCTTTCATAAGTCGAATCATTTGACTTAAGTCTGAGTGTAGTAGGTAGTACTAAATCAAATAGTTTTATCCACCTTCACAGAAAAATAATCATGTATAGAAACACAGTGCCACTTTTTGTTATTGGTTCTTTATTAATTGCACGTTTTTATGCTTATTTTATTAAAACTCATTAAACTCTTGTTGTTCGTAAATTTTGCCACTGAACACGGCTTTGTTTACACTGTTTTATCACTGTTTTTGTTCCGTCAATTTCTTCCTTATTTGTTTAAATTATCAAAAGATAACACTAATCCACAGTGTTAGGTCTTGTATTTTTTGTTGTTAATGTTTTCCACATACAATAAGCACTTTTACAATTATTTAAAATAAAAAGTACAGAGCAGTTGTTTTCGTTGAGAGCAGCGCCCTCTGTCCCATATGTATCTTAGTATTGCTTAGTATGACATGATAATTTATTTTATCTTAGTGTTTGTTGTAATAGTATTTTGTATCAGTTGTATCATCCGCATAGCTTATATTATTACCATTCACGCCATCGATATGGCAGCCTAATTTGGCGTTGCTCAGCTCGCCTATCAGCTCATTAATATACAGGTTGAAGAGGGTTGGCGAGCTCAGCCCGCCTTGTCTCACGCCACACTCCAACCTGTACGGTTGAGACAGTGACCCATCCCATCGTACGGAGTTGACCTGGTTTCCATATAAAATATTACATACATTACAATATTACATATAAAATATAGGATAAAATGTTTACTAGAAAAAAATGAACCAGTCTCAGGAAGCTCGAATGGAATTCGAACCCACGACCTTTGGATTGCCGGTCAAACACTATTATCATCTTTTGTACCTACTCTACTTTCAGTGAATAAGTTATTTCAATTCATTTTCATTTGACTGCTCTAACCGCTGAGCTACCGAGACCCCAGAAGACTCGCTGAATTTTTCTTAGTAGTTTCATTTACGCTGCAAGCCAGCGGTATTACGTCACTGTGAAGTCTACCCTCACAGTCGAAAGAAATACTATTGCAAGTATTTAACAACCGATAAAGACGTAATTGCTTATAAATATCTTTATTATTGAATATTTGCATTCACATTGCTTTATTAATATAGGATAAAATGTTTACTAGAAAAAAAATGAACCAGTAGGTTCGAATCCCATTCGAGCTTCCTGAGCCTGGTTGATGTTTTTGTAGTAAACATTTTATCCTATATTTATATTAGCATTGTGAATGCAAATTTTCAATAATAAAGATATTTATAAGCAATTACGTCTTTATCGATTGTTAAATACTTGCAACAGTATTTTTTTCGACTGTGAGGGTAGACTTCACAGTGACGTAATACCGCTGGCTTGCAGCGTAAATCAAACTACTAGGAAAAATTCAGCAAGTCTTCTGGGGTCTCGGTAGCTCAGCGGTTAGAGCAGTGGAACGGCAATCCAAAGGTCGTGGGGTTCGAATCACATTCGAGCTTCCTGAGACTGGTTGATTTTTTTCTAGTAAACATTTTATCCAATATTATTATTATTATTTTTTTTATAAAAGAGGGAGGCAAACGAGCAGCCGGGTCACCTGATGGAGAATAATCACCGCCGCCCATGGACACCCGCAAAACCAGAGGAATCGCAGACGCGTTGCCGGCCTTTAAGGGAGGAATAGGTTCAAGGAAAGAATAGGAATTGGGAAGAGGGGGGTGAGGGGGAGAAGGGGCCTCCGGAACCCTCACTGGTCGGACGAAACACAACAGCACCAAGTGCCATTATTTCACGCTGAATATTAGTGAGAGGGTGGTATTACGCCGGGCGAGCCGGCCCAATGCGTGCTGCAACGCAGCGTGGCTCTACCACTCAGTCAGTGTCACTCATTTAGCACCACCCAGGGATCACGTGTAGGGTCTCAAGGGTAAACCTACGGACGCGAGCAACTTTGACCCCCAAATATACATTTACATTACATTATTCTTGACCGATGATGATTGCTATAATTTCTTTTTTTTTTATAATATTGACATTGTGTTTGCAAATTTATTGTTTTGATTTCGAATGACTTAATTGTTTTGTATTATTTCGAATGAATTAATTGTTTTGTATTATTACTATAATTGTTTTGTATTATTACTATATCTACTACCATTATTATTAGTATCTATTATTTTAAAATGTATTTGTAAGATTTTATTATTTTGATTTAATGCATGTAAAAAAGTTTTGCTTGTTGGCGCTTTGGTACATACTGTAAGCCATAGAGTGTCGTGAATAAATAAATAATAAATGAAGTTGCACAAGACAGTATAAAAGAGGCGAACCAAAAAAAACCCTGGCTGTGCCACCAACATGAAGAACGAAAACTGACAACATTGATCTTTGCGATGCGGGCGATATTTCTCTACTAGTTTTGAATAATTCATTTGATTTGCAGGTGGACCGCATCTCCGGACTGGACGCCGCCGGGCCCTGCTTCGCGGAGCTGGAACAAGGCCTCAGGCTCAATGCCACTGACGCCGAGTTTGTGGATGTAATTCACACGAACGCGGGTGAGGCGGGAATCAAGCCTCCTATCGGTGAGAAAAAGAAGTGGTCGTAGTGGTAATATCAGCTCGTAAAAGATACAGCTCATGGGAATATTGAGCCATAAAAACCCATCTCGCTGCTCAAGTAACTCTTTATGGAAGAGGTGACAAACGAGTTACTGGCTCAAATGATGGAAAGCAATTACCGCCACCCATGGGCACCCGCAATAACAAGCATCTAACTGCGTTGTCGACCTTTGAGGAAGGAGTAAGCTGGTTTCTTATACGTGTAGATGCCTAAAGCACTAGTCTTTTGATCGCGATGAACAACAAAGTGGTAAACAGTGTGGGCGACGGAAAAAAACACCAGGGCTCTCTAAGCGCATCCTAAACTTCGTTGGCCCGTAATCGTCTCACAATTAATGCGCGCACGCACGCTGCTGTTTTTGTCACAAGCCATTGGCACCGAACATGACAGAACATAGATGGCGCTGCCGTCATGTAAACATTGTGCTCCGCGCATAAATCGAAATAAAATTGCAAAAGTGTTTGTTTAGCAATAAAAACCCTATAATTCTATTCTAAAACTGAAAACTCTTAAGTGATATCGTTATCCAACATATAAACTTTATAAATACGGAAATAACTACAAAATTCAAGAGTGTCGACCAGTGACCTTAAATCAGTGACAAGATATTATTTTTGCGGAAAATTTATAATAAAGAGGTGTTTGCGCCACAACCGCAACGGCCAATGAGAGGCGAGCGGGCCGCCGCCGCGAAGCGCGCGCCGCACCGCCCGCGCCGACTGCCGCCGGATAGTGTGTTAGCAGGCTTCAAAGCAAACCCACGCGCGCCGCGCATCCGAACCGCGCCCCCGAACTCAGCCCAAATGCCCTCGTCCTATGTGAAGTGAACAGTGACGCCAAGAGCTAGTGCTATCAGCTCGCCCATAACGCCCTCGCCCTATGTGAAGTGAAACAATTGAAGTGTGTGTGCTACCGCCCTCACCAGATCAGCTCGTGGTTAACGCCCGCGAACAACGAACGCTCTGCGCGTGCCTACTCGGCGGACGACATTCGGTACCTAGTCGATCGGGACTCCAGGTAAGCCCTTCCCGCCTTTCCCTTTAACCTCGTCGTATGTTGCACGCGCCTCACGCGGCAACATATATGGTCCTTCGAGCCGGATACCAGACCTCAGTAACAGTCCACTAATTTAAACCCTACCCGCCACATTTAATTTTTTCGACTCGACTCGTGCCACGCATATTATACATATAACACATATACACCTACATTCACACAGTGCACGCGCAAGCCGGGCCTAGCCCAAAAACGCCCTACTGTCCCTATTGCAGGGAAAGGGGGCACAAGCTAATAACGTGCGCCCGTTATAATGCCCAGCCGACACAGGGCCGGTGGGACTTCATCAAGGCGCGCGAGCGGTGCCAGAAGTGCCTAGGTCCGCTCTACGAACAGGAGTGCAAGTCGGTGAAGGGTTGTAGGGTGTGTGGCCGCACCGAGCACCACACGTCCCTTCACCGACCGGACGACACGACGCAGCAGAGCCAGCCACAGTCGGCGGCGCGGTGGCACCTGCCCCACCTACGGGACACCCCGAGGCAGCGACCCAGCGACAGCCCGCTGCATGCGTCCGCCCACGCAGAGCAGCCGCATGGGTCGCAGCATTAGCAACAACACACAATAAGCCCGTACAAACACGTACACCACACATCAGCCTGCAACACATACACATGTAAACACACACACACACATGCAGTCTGCCTTTTATTTGCTTTTTATTGCGCCTTTGCGCTTTGCGCCCCTGCGCGCATTGCGCTTCCGTGCCTATATGGTACCTGCCCAGCGCACGCCTTTGCGCTTTGCGCCCCTGCGCGCATTGCGCCTTCCGTGCCTATATGGTACCTGCCCAGCGCACGCTTTTGCGCTTTGCGCCCCTGCTCGCATTGCGCCTTCCGTGCCTATATGGTACCTGCCCAGCGCACGCCTTTGCGCTTTGCGCCCCTGCGCGCACAACAAAAATCTCACTTATGATGATACCTGCAAACGCCACCATCTGCTCCCGCTGATGATGCGGAGAGATGTAGCTGATCTTACGTTTTTTCATAATTTGATAGTCGGCAGAACGGACTGTAGTCATCTCCTGTCTAAGATTAAATTACAAGTGCCATGTCGTACGATTTTAAGGCGTAACTATCTCAGATTCCATACTGACCATAGTTCAACTAACTATAGACAAAATTCTTATTTCAATCGTGTAATTACTAGTTTTAATAATAACTATTCTCGTGACAGTGACCTATTTGCGGCGGGTAAAAATTATTTTGTGACAATGATGAATGCAAAATTTTTCTTACAATAATAATTTATCTTTTGGGGTTGATATGGCTTTATTGGTTTTTATTCTCTTAATATAAATTCATTGTAAAAATGGGTTGTCATGGTATTTTAGATATATATTTATGTGTAAAGTAACGTTACAATACTGTTCATTTGGGATTTGATTTCACACTCTTTATTAGTTTTTATTTTCTTCTACCTGTGAAAACTGTATAAGGCTTTTTATTTTTAATAAATACTGCACTATTGTATATGTAAAATAGCCGTTTGTTTTCCACGAAATAAAAAATAAAAAATAAAATAAAATATATGGTACCTGCCCAGCGCACGCTTTTGCGCTTTGCGCCCCTGCGCGCATTGCGCCTTCCGTGCCTATATGGTGCCTGCCTTCAGCTCACGCCTTTGCGCTTTGCGCCCTTGCGCACTGCGCCTCCCTGCGCGTTGCGCCCACGCGCCTCCCTGCGCGTTGCGCCCACGCGCCCCCGCGCAGGCATTCAGCTCTCATACAATCACACACGTGCATTCCTCTCAGCTCATCATGTACACACCCACACGTTAACTCAACACAGCACGAATCGAGGCTGTAGTCTCCTTTTACTTCCGTTCCTTCCCCCCCCCACCCCCCCTCTTACCCCCTGGGGCCCGGGAAGATATTTGCGTCACAACCGCAACGGCCAATGAGAGGCGAGCGGGCCGCCGCCGCGAAGCGCGCGCCGCACCGCCCGCGCCGACTGCCGCCGGACATTATAAAATAATAAAGATTTATTTAGCGACTATAGGAAATGCATCTTTTTGTTTCAAACTCTAAAATCGTCTAAGCATAACAAAGAACTCAGATGGAAATGTGCCGTTTTGTACGAAATTGCAATTTTTAATCTTATATTTCCGAAGGAAATATGCACATTTTGTAATAAATTCTGATTCTGATTCTAAAAACTGAAAAAATCACTCCTTGAATCTCTAAATTTGTCATTTATATCTTCTAATTCAGATTATTTAGCAAAAAGCTTACCTGACTTATCCACTGTGAATTGAATAATTTAAGATGTCAATTAGAAAGCGCTCATAAAGAAATTGAAGATATGATACTGGAGAAGCAAATTGAAGAACATCGGAGAAGAATTATTCAACTTACAATTATTTGCAAAGCTCCTCAAAGCACTAGGAAGAATAAAAACTTTTAAAAAATTACACCAAAAAAAGGTAAACAACTAGAATATTATACACCGACAAAGTCCAACGATACTCTAACAATCCCGCTAGATGTCTCTAATGCGCAAGAAGCAAGTTCAAGTCAAAGCAGTTCTCCCGTCGCTAATATACTAGATGGCGCACCCAGTACCAAGACCGATGTGGCCTCGAGCAGACCATTGCCTACGTTAGGTACCGACAAAAGTGGCGATCAACTTTGAGCTCAACCGGCATATGCCGCTACGGTACTAAATACATCTATTACAGAAGATAAACCGAAATTATACATTTTGGGCGGACAGCGGTGCTCTTGCTTGTCTTCATCCTTAGTTAGGTCAAAAGAAAAAACATGTTATGCTAAGTACGAAATATATGCCGTTACGAAACCTTATGCTTCAAAAAAAGATACTTTAAACTCATGCCAATGTATTGAAGACTCACCTAATAATTATTTATTTTTATCAATTGGTGAAAATGACAATAATCCTATGTATCTTAGTTTTTATGTAGCAACAGTTTTAAATTAATTTCAAAATATAAATATTGTTGTTCTGAGCATTGACAATAACCGTTTTCTGAATAAAAACAAATTGAACAACACGCCTAGACACTTTTGTCAACTGTATAACTATTGTACATTTTTGGACTTATCAAACAAAAGTAAAAATAAGTTTCACTTTTTATGTACACGACTTAATTATGTACTTGACTGTAAATATTACGAACAAAAATTTTTGACTAATATTAAAACATTTTTGACTAAAACAAAAAAGAACAATTTGCCACCGTTGCCAAAAAAGGGTACAATTCCATACTATTTTAAATATGTTAACTTAGGAAAACAAAACACAAACCCAGTTCTGGTGGCAAAGTGTTCTCATTTGGACTCGAAAACAGGAAATCAATGTAACAGCCTGAACAGCAGCACTAAAACAGAGCTTTTTCGTGAGCAAAGATAAAAATGTTATATCACTATTTCATCAAAATATAGCTGGCATAATAAATAAGCTTGGTGAGCTGGTAGTTCGTCTGAGTGAATTTTTGGAATGTGGTTCTTCAATGGACTTTCTGTGCTTTTCTGAGACTTTACTACGTTCAGGAGATGAAAGTAATATCTATCTCAAACATTATGAAGTTACTAGTTCATTTTGTCGAAATAATGAAAAGCGCAGTGGCGTGTGTATCATGTCTCGAATAAGCTTAGAAGGTAAAGCTTTAGAACTTTGCAAGGAAATGGCTGTTGAAAAGGTGTTTGAATGTTGTGGCATTGAAATATCACAAATAAACTGCATTATTATATGCATATATCGAACCCCAATATCAAATGTTACTTTTTTTTTACAAAAACTTGAACAGCTTTTATTTAAATTATCAAAAAAAAATAAAAAGCATTTAATCATTACTGCAGTGCGAACACGGATCTTTTATCGACCGATAAAGTGACATTAGACGTCGACAAATTGACATCGGCAGTACTTGAACTGTCAAATTTTATCGTCTAATATCACTTTATCGGTCGATAAAAGATCCGTGCTCAGGGGGCCGGTGACAAATATAGACATTTAAAAGATAAATTAACTTACGGGAAATTATCGATAATTTTGGGCTTCACATTCATATAAACGAACCTACAAGGGGAAACTCATGTATTGACCATATTTTTAGCAATATTAAGGGAGCAAACGGCAGAATACATAACTTATTTCTGTCAGATCATAACACAGGGCAGACGCTCTCTTTCCCTGGTGAGCTTAGTGAGATAGTCAAGCATTGGTATATCATTAAAAGAGACTACTGTGGGGAGAATGTAGGTAAATTTGTGGAATGTATTAGTGGCTGGCCGTGGGCTGAGGTCTATGAGAAATTGAAACTTAACGAAGATTTTGATGTGTTCCATGACACATTTCTACTTTTGTATAATTTGTGCTTTCCTGAAATCAGGGTTAAAGTTAGTAGTAACTCATTTTCGCCTAAGTGGATTACAAAGGGCATCAAAAGTTCTAGTACCACTAAAAGGAAACTTCGATACCTTTCATATAAATGTAAGTCAGACAGTTCTAGGATGAAATACCAGAAATATACTAAAATTCTTAAAAAATGTATTCTGGCATCGAAAAGAAATCAGAACATAAAGCACATAACAAAAGCAAAAAATAAATGTAGATCTACATGAGATATATTAAAAAATAAAGTTGACTCTGCAAAATCATGCCTAGAAATTCAAATTTTAAAATTACTGGATAAAGTCATTTGAAACCCTTCTGAAATTGCAACCACTTTTAATAATTTCTTTACTTCTTTTAAATCAAGCAGTAAGGCTATGCTGAAAGATTGGAAGCCACCTAAATTAAAAACATTGAACTCAAGCATATTTTAAAAACCTTACACACCCGGGGAAATTATTAAGATTATACATTCTCTACACAACAAGAAAGCAGTTGTATACGATGGCGTCTCTACGAATATCATAAAAGAGTGCGCCAAAGCCATTAGCCCTATTCTGGCACACTTAATAAATATTTCTTTCGAAAGTGGCGTTTTCCCAGAACGATTAAAAAAATCTGTAGTTAAGAATCTGCATAAAAATAATATTAAAGAAGATATAAGTAACTATAGACCAATAACGTTGATTTCTATTTTTGCCAAAATCTTTGGAAAGGCCATGTATGCTAGATTGCTGGAATTTATGAACAAATTTAACATCATAAAAGATGAACAGAACGGTTTTCAGGAAAATAAATTAGCCACTTTAGCATCGTTTTCATTAATTAAAGCAGTTACAAAAAATATAGATGAAAAGAATAGAGTAGCAGTAAACTTTTTGGACATGTCGAAGGCCTTCGATCTGGTCAATCATCAAAATTTGCTAGAGGTCCAGTTTATGATTGGATACAATCTTATTTGCACAACCGTATGCAATGTGTAGAGATAACACGAGTTGAAAATGATCCTGATACCACTTTACGTGTACATAAGTCAGATTATAAAGTTGGCCTTGGTGTCCCACAGGGAAGTATCCTGGGTCCTTTATTATGTATAAATGACCTCCCAAATGTGATCGATGTGTGTTATTTTCGCTGACGATATCTCAATTATTATACCTGACATTAAAAATGATAACTATCCTGACACATCTTATGAAACAATTGTAAATAACACATTAGACAAAGTAATAAGATGGCAAAATTTCAATGATCTTGACATTAATATTCCAAAACAAAACATATCCAATTTTGCAATTATAGGTCCACAAATAAGTCACTTGACATTAAATACTACGCTACTCCCCTTTCAGAAACTGACGAAATTAAGTTCTTGGGCCTGATGCTAGATAAAAACTGTAATTTGAAAAGTCATATAAATTACGTATGTAGCTGATTAAACAGATTCGTCCATGCTCTAAGGCAAACGCGTAAAACAACCAATCATCAAGCAGCACTTACTGCCTATCACGGTTATGTCACATCAGTGCTCAGGTATGGTCTCTTGCTGTGGGGAAAATCTACTGATATTAAAAGAGCTTTCCATTTATAAAAAAAAAATGTATCCGAGCTGTTTGTAGTGTCGGTCCACTGACCTCGTGCAGTCCTTTATTTAAACAGTTGGGAATTCTTACCTTAACCTGCTTATATATTTTAGAAGCAGGAAATTTTGTAAGAAGCCATCCTCATCTTTTCAAAAAAATATGTCAGGAAAGCAAATTTCAACGCCGAGATGTCACAAAGTTAAGAAATCCTTTATGTAAGGGCTCTCTTTACGATAGGAACTGCGCTGTTTTTATCGTGAGGATTTATAATCACATTCCAAGGATCATTCGGGAACTGCCGGTGCGCTACTTCAAGAAAAAAATAACAGAATGGCTCTTTGAAAAGTCATTCTATACGTTTGATGAGTTTCTCACTCAGTAAAGGTATTCCTTTCGGTTAACATTGTGTTATTGTTTACTAACAACTGACTTATGTTACTAACTTTTATAATTATGTTTTTTTTACTGTTATTTGATTAATTGTTATTATTTTACTACCATTATTTTTTTGTTGATTTAATTGACCCAAAAAAAATTACATGTTTTATTTTAATGTAATTGAATGTGTCTTAAATATTGTGTCGATTACGATTATTTTGCAATCAACTTAAATTAATTTGGATACTCTTATGGGAGTGTAACATATAGTACATAATATAATTCTAACAACTGTAACATATTAACTATGTTCTTGGCAATTATAGAATCATTTCGAATCATTTCATTTCAACATACACACTCAGCAGTGTACGACGAATTACAGACCAACGGAGTTTCGGATGCGCTTAGGTATTCTGTTCTATGCCAGCTCTTGTCGTCACTTCGTCGATTTAACTCATTCTTCCGGGGCTATGGCGGGGCTCCTGGACTCTGTTGGCGAGTAGTCATCAGCCTGTGTCCCACTGCTAGTTTTAAGCGTTTCCACATGAATAATCAAGTATTTTTGTAGATCAGGTTATGAGTCACATCGCTGGTCCAATGCGGGTTGGTGAATTTTAAAGACGGTTACCTTTTAAAAACGGAGACCAATAGATTAACATTGTCTTCAATTAGAAAAGACTGAGAAACTTTAGAATTGTCGAGTTACTCAGTCCGTTTTTAACCAGATTCAGCGACGAAGTGACGACGTGAGCTGATTGTCTGTAGGATCAAGGAGTCTTTGACAAAGCACCTGCCACCTGTTCCTTAACAAAATGGTACCTACACCTATATATTATGTTGTTGTTGTCTTACAGGTCAAGTGGACTACTACCCCAACGGAGGATCTCAGCAGCCCCAGTGCTTTCTGGCCCCGTGCAGCCACAGCCGCGCGTGGCAGCTCTGGGCCGAGTCGATAGGGAACCTGACCGCCTTCCCAGCAGTGCGCTGCAGCAGCTGGGCCGCGTTCAAGGAGGGCAAGTGCGATACGACTATCAGGTTGGTTAAATTGACCCCTCTAGCTACTGCGCTGGGGCGTCACTGTCGAAGCTCTCGAAATTCTCGAAGCACACGGAAACTGTGGTTGTCCGTAGTTCGTCATACAATGCGCGTCCGCCAAACCAAAAACTTCAAATTGATTGTAGAAATTTAACATTTTATGGTAGGTTGATCTGCTGACTGTACATACACACAGCAGTCATCTCAAGTGTACACGTCATCGTCATCGTCATCCTCATAATCATCCTCAACAGCCTAAACATCGCACTGCTAGTCACAGGCCGTTGGGCCGGCCTCCCCCCCGCTGGCCCAATGCGGGTTGGTGCATTTTAACGACTTCCATCTTACGACTACTACCGGGACCAAGAACTTACTGAGCAACAGACTTGCATATTTGTAACTGTCGAAACGTGGTCAGAACTAATGTCAAAAAATAACAGCAGCATCGCTGTTATTTTTTTGGCGACAGGAATTTCGGGACAAACGTTGTCTCGGATGCGCTTAGAGAAGTTCTCCTGGTAAAATTTCTTTTCCCAGTAAGTATGTATTTATGTATGTATATCTTATTCATGTATATTCTTTAGAAGCCTCAGTAGTTCAATGCAGGTTGGTAGCCCACCAAGCCGCATCGGGCCAGCATGGTGGGCGGTGGCCCAATCCCCCAATTGTTGTTAATGTGGGAAGAAAATTCAAACGAAACAAACTAGTTATTTCCATTAAATTCCTTGCAGCAACATGGGTGAGGCGTCGACGCCAGGCACAACGGGAACCTACTATCTTCAAACCGCCGCCAATTCACCCTACGGGCTGGGACTGGAAGGGGCTACCTACCACAACAACGCTGGCATCATCGAAAATCTCCTGGGATAACATTGCTGCAGCGCGATATGTGAAAAGCTACGGAGGGAGCGTATTAGAGACACATTTAAACTTTTGCGTTCCATAATAAACAAACATTTAGACGGGGATTACCGCAAATTATTACTAATTAACCTCTTGAGCACCATAAACCAGACTCAATTAAAATATTATGATACCTACTTGACCTATTAAACAGGAGCGGAGACATTTTCCTTAAAAAAAATATAACTTCAAAACTATGCCAAATAAAAGTCAAAATTAAATTAAAATATTGTTCTTTGCGTTTAGTTAGTTATTTTATTATTTTTAATTTGTAATTAGTACATTAATGGCAAGGCAATTGTTTAAATTTGAGAATGCTATGTACGCCTTTACGTTGATACAATATATCAAAACTGTTCCGTAGGTATATTTTGTTTTTAAGTATTGTTTAATAATGTATTATGTAGCTATACTGTTTATAAATAAATAAATAAATAAATGCCGATCGATACGACTTCTAGGAAAATACGCTCTAATCCATTAGTGATAGAGGTACGATTTCTATGGCGGCTGAGAACTGCCACTGTTACTGCAATCTGTAACTAGTTTATTTAAGTCTACGGCATACGGCATCGGAATCGTACTTTTATTTAAAGCTATGTTCCGTTTTCCTTCATTCCGGCCAAGGGCCAAAAAGTTGTCTCTAAACCAATTCTCGTATGGAAGTTTTGTAAATACCTACAACAGGTATGGATGTGTCCTCCAGATCTCGAAACTGCTTGTTGTCTAGTTCTAAAATGGTGGAGGGGGCAGCAGTGACGTTATAAAGATGGCCGCCGATAGTTTTGTTTTTTTTCATTTGTGGCGCACCTATGCGGTCAAATTTCTTGTGCAAAATGTCATTTCAAAGCTCATTCAATGGTCGTTAATCACTTTGCAGACACCTATAACAAAAAACATGGTATTTACAAAAAAAATAAAATTAATTGAAATTTCGTTATCTACTATGAAGTGTTTCTTCATTTTTCTCGGAAACGAGTAAGTTTTTCTTATTAATATTATTATTCAAAACATGCAGAATTTTATTTATTTAGAAATGCCCTTAGTGAGTTTCTTGCCGGTTCTTCTCAGTATAAGGCTCCCGCCCACAGATATAGATTTACAATATCTGTGCTCCCGCCCCATAGTTAGGACTACGAACCGAGATGGCATAGCGACATTCATGTGCCCAATTATTGTAGCCTAAATTGAATAAATAAATTCGACTTTGACTTTGAAAAAAATATAGACTGAGCTAAATGACGAATTCACATATTCAACTTACCAAGTTTTCAGAGATCCAAGCTTTCATAGCCTATCGTATTTTGATGAAATTCCTATCTTGAAAACTATTCTCTCAGAACTGCAAAATGTTCCATACTTAGTGCTTTTCATTCGGTGACCTTAAACTTCATGTAAACATTAGTCAATACAGTTGAAATGGTTCGTGAAAACATTGCACACAGTTTGCTCAGTTTTCTAGAAGTTGACAGGGCGCACTCTGTGCGATGAATAAAGATTCCTAATGAATAAATGCTAGAAGTTGGCAGGGCGCACTCCGTGCGATGAATAAAGATTCTTAAATGAATTAATGCTGGATGAAAATGCTTTTTTTTTCAATATACCTACTAGGCTGTCTGGTACTTGACCGCCACCTGACCTGATGGGAAGTGACGATACGGCCAAAGGTGGAGCATGCCTCTCTACTTAGAAAAAGCCTATTCAATATAGCCTTGAAGGAGTCCGGGTTGTACCCACTGTTAGGGGAACATCCCTCCGTGCTTCGTTTTCCTCATTGCTGAGGGTCGTGACCTCCTTCATCATATATGCGACGCTTGATGATTGAGCGCCATCTGGACCGGTTGCCGGCAACGTGTAGTGCATCGTGCATAGAGGTGTCCAGCGCGGTACGGATCTGGTCGGACCAACGCATCGGGCTGCTCTTCTTCTTCTCTAAATTGTCACCACTTCTTCTGGCAATGTGACCGAAGTATTCTAGGATTCTCAAGAGGCATATGGATGGGAGCCTGGATTTGATTTTCAGTTGCTTGAGAATCGACACGTTGGTCCGATGAGCTGTCCAAGGAATCCGCAGCATTCTTCTCCAGCACCACATTTCAAACGCATCAATGCGGTTTCGGTCCGATGCTTTTAGCGTCCACGTCTCAGCACCGTATAAGAAAATCGAGAACACGAGAGCACGCACTAGTCTGACTTTAGTACTCAGTGAAACGCTACGGTCTTTCCAAGTCTTGTGGAGTTGGGACATAGCGTTCCTGGCCATTCCTATACGCCGCCGTACTTCAGCTTCGCTGGAACCATTATTGCTTATGCTTGATCCCAGGTATATGAAGCTGTCAACGACTTCCAGTTGTAAGGTACCACTGAGATCCAGCTTTTTCACGCGGTCCACCACCATAATTTTTGTCTTGGATCTGTTGACAAATAGGCCAAGCTCATTGCTAACAGTCTCCATCCTGCTCAGTAAAGTGACCATTTCAGCTTCAGTTGCAGCTAAGAGAGTGGTGTCATCGGCATAGCGGAGGTTGGTGATTTTCACTCCGCCAATGCACACTCCTCCATCCCAGTCGTCGCAAGTTCGCCTCATGATGTATTCTCCGTACGCATTAAATAGAACAGGAGATAAAATACAGCCCTGCCGAACGCCTTTTTCAAATTTGAAGGATTTTGAGGTTACCCCAGCCACTCTGACCACTCCCTGAATCTGAGAGTACAGACTTTCAAGAAGTGCAGTAAGGTGGTCGGGGACACCAAGCTCCGCAAGCACTGTCCACAAGCTTCCCCAGTTGACACAATCAAACGCCTTACTATAGTCTACGAAACACATAATGACTGGTGTGTTATATTCGTAGGCCTTTTCCACAACCTGCCTGACGTTTAAAATTTGCTCACGCGTACCTCTGCCTTTTACAAAACCCGCCTGCTCCTGCGGCATTTGCCAGTCTAGATAGTGTCGGATGCGGTTATTGATAATATGGAGCAGTATTTTGCTGGCATGAGAAATGAGGGCTAAGGTGCGGTAATTGTCACATTGTTTCGAAGATCCTTTCTTGTGGAGTGGCAGGATGGTGGACTCTGCCCAGAGGCCACTCACCACTGCACCAAACTTTGCAGCAGATGGAATGTATGGTGTTGATACCCAAGTCACCCAGTGCCTTTAAGAGTTCCGCAGTGATGTTGTCGGGACCCGGGGCCTTCCTTATCTTGAGGGCGTCCAATGCAGCTGTAACTTCAGACCGCAAGATGTCGGGTTCGAGTGTTAAGTTGCTCCAGTCAAGTCGGGGAGGCAGCAGGCCTACCGGTTCCTTGTATAACTGTTCAGAGTAACAGCGCCAAGCTTCAGCTATTCCATCAACCTCGTGTATCAGGTGGCCGTTGCTGTCTTCTATGACCCAAGTCTTGGGTTTAAACTTTTTCGACAGCAAGCGAACTTTCTTAAAGAGGTCTGCCGTTTGAAATTTTATGGAATGACGTTCAATGTCGCTACAGATGGCCTCAATGAACTTGTTTTTGTCGTCGCGGCAGCCCTTGTCGATGGCCCTACAAAGTTCTGAATATTCCGCCATGACCTCCGAATTCTGCAAACCTTTGATCTTTGTTTCTTTCCTGCGTTTTACGAGTTCCCATGTGTAGTCTGAGATCCAGGCAGTATTTTTTCTGTCAGTTTTCACAGGTACGGCGCTTAGGACCTCAGTTATTGTGCCTTTAAGGTGTTCCCATTCAGCATTGGCATCAGGAAACGTAGTTGATTTGAGAAGCTTCTTTTCAATAGCGGTGCGGAATGATGGTCTTTCAGCCAGCTCAAGGCGTCTAGGCTTAGGTGAAGGTAGCTTGAGAGGAGCCTTTAGCCAGAGCGCGAATTTTGACACCAGCAAGTTATGATCGGATCCGCATTCAGCACCAGGGAAGGTCCTTACATTAGAAACTGAAGACTTCCAGCGCGAGGATATGAGGATGTAGTCAATTTGGTTTCTGAGCCGATCGCCCGGAGACTTCCATGTGTAAAGCCGCCTTGGGTGATGTTGGAAGCACGTATTCAAAATTGTGAACTTTCTATTTACATAAAAGTCAAGAAGCCGCTCACCGCGCTCGTTTCTATCCCCGAGACCAAATTTACCGACTGTTTCTCTTAGGTGGTCGTCTGCTACAGTGTTGCCGATTTTAGCGTTCCAGTCTCCGAGCACCATGGTGATCTCCCTGTTTGGAATGGAATTAAGCGTCTCTTCCAGTTTGCCGTAAAACGCATCGATGTCCTGATCCGTAGCTTGTGCTGTGGGAGCGTATATTTGAACAATGTTCAATGTGCAGGGCTTGGTGTTCAGCTTTATTGTGATTATGCGATCTGACACGGGGTTGTAGCCAAGGACATGCTTATTCATTCTGGCCGGTAACAAAATCCCTACCCCATGTCGGCTTGAATCTTCTGCACCTGAAAAATATAGTGTGCTGCCAAGTGCGGTTTTAAAATGACCATTGTCTCGCATGTGCGTCTCACTTATTCCCAACACACTGATGTTATGGTTCTCCATTTCGCTTTCGACGATGGTGAGCTTGCCTGGCTTAAGTAAGCCTCGCACGTTCCAGGCACCAATACGCTGTGTTGTTCGTATTGAGGTCTTCTGATTTGGCAGCTTGCTGCCAGTGAGTGTTTTACCTTTTATGGGATCATCAATCATCATCAAAGCCAATTTCACACCACCCAGCCCGGATACTGAGTGGCGCCGAGCGTTAGTCGGGTCGTCCAACAAATCACACTCAATATCATTCGCTATCATTATGAAGGGGTTTTCTTGGGATAATACCGCAGTGGGTTCCCACGTCCTTCTGCGTCAGTATTTCAAGGGTATTTAGTCCTTACGGTCACTGGTTACCGCTTCATGTGCTCGGGTTGGACATGGTGTAGTCAGGTTATTTCCCGCCGCCTGAGGCTCGGCGTTGACCTTTTACGGAAGGTGTGTGGTCCATCCTACCCAACCCTCCTCCTTTTGCATCCGGGCTTGGGACCGGCAACGGCGGAGTTAATAGCTGGTATATATTATGTAGGAAGGGTGAAACGCCTGCCCGCCTCTTGTGCCCCAAAGGCGAAAAGGCAATCTAAAACAATTTAATAGTCTGGCTAGCTACCATCATCTTATCTAAGTCTTTCGCCATAACAACGATGTTTATAGCATTTTTGTGTTCCGACAGTTTGAGATAAGATAGCCAGTTCCTCAGTGGTTAAGGATTCCGGGTGAAGCGCGCTTCCACCTTCGGCCTTATCGTCACTTACCATCAGGTGAGATGAAGGCCAAGCGCTTACCCGTTGCAGAATAAAAAAATAAAAAAACATTTTCATCCAGCATTTATTCATCTAAGAAACTTTATTCATCGCACGGAGTGCACCCTGCCAACTTCTAGCAAATCGAGCAAACTGTGTGCAATGTTTTCACGAACCATTTCAACTGCATTGACTAATGTTTACATGAAGTTTAAGGTCACCGAATGAAAAGCACTAAGTATGGAACATTTCGCAGTTCTGAGAGAATTGTTTCCAAGATAGAAGTTTCATCAAAATACGATAGGCTATGAAATCTTGGATCTCTGAAAACTTGGTAAGTTGAATCAGAGAATTCGTCAGTTAGCTCAGTCTATATTTGTACGTGTACGTTGGTACAGTCATCTGCACTGCAGAGTGAACGGACGCTCTTACCGTATATTTGATATAATGCTAGGGGGATCCGTTCCCTTTGCATTGACTGAGTACTTGGCTTAGGTTCTTAGCTCTCAGATTTCATTATTTTTTTAAAGATCACTGAAGAAGTATCACGTGAACTTAGCCTGTTTTTTACTTTTATTTTTTGATCAAAAACTTTCCAATGCAGCTCATTCCTGTATGGTTGTAACGAGAGAATCGCCAAAGGTGATGTGATCTTGGCTGACACACTGTCATGTGACTTTGCAGCCCGCCGCACAACCCCCGACGACGGACGTACGCACGTTTGGACTCGTCGTGATAGTGCTTCTCGCTCCAGATTTTTGGACACAGCACAGTCGTTTGAAGTCGTATTTTAATAAACTTTTATTTGTGAATAGCTAATAAAATTCTGCATGTTTTGAATTACAATATTAATCAGAAAAAGTTACTCGTTTTCGAGAAAAATGAAGAAACACTTCATAGTAGGTAACGAAATTTCAATTTATTCTAAATACTTTTGTAAATACTATGTTTTTCGCTATATATGTCTATTAAGTAATTAAAGAACATTTAAAGAGATTTCAAATGACACCTTGCACAAGCAAATTAACCGCATACGAGGGTGACACTGAAAGTGTTTAGAACTGGCCACTTGTAAACAATATAATTAAAAATAAAGTTTGAATTTTGTAAATGGAACTCTTTGTCAATATTATTCAGTTTAAATTTCATTAGTTTGTCATTTGTCTTCGATTTGGCGGCAAATTGAAAATTGCCTTTGTGACGTCAGCATGAATCTAAGCCGGGAAAATTTACGTGCAATGATTTTCTATGACTTCCGATGTCAATTAAGTCAACAAGAAAGTTACGATAGACTTCGATTGGCCTTTCACGATGAAGCCCCATTTCGTGCCACTGTCTGCAACTGGTTCAATGAATTTAAGCGTGGTCGCACTAATCTCACCGATGATCTGAGTGAGGGACGGCCTTCTACGGCGACGACTGAAGATAGCATCAGTGTTGTGCGGCGTATGATAGAGACTGACAAACGAGTGACCTATCAGCAGATTCGGGCAAGCTTAGGCATCGGTGTGAGTCAAGTGCACAAAATCCTCCACGAACATTTAGCTGTCAGGAAGCTTTGCGCCAGGTGGATACCTCACAATTTGACCGAGGCCCAAAAATTCCGTCGTGTTGATTGGTGCCGTGAAATGCTTCAAAGATTTAACCGGAGGTGACTCGAATGCTGTGTTCGACATAGTTACGGGTGACGAAAGCTGGATTTACTGTTATGATCCCGAAACCAAAAGACAGTCTGCTCAGTGGCAGTTTCCTTCCCTGCTCAGTGGCAGTTTCCTTCCGATGAGTTACCAACTAAAGTGAAGAGAGGTCGAAGCGTGGGAAAAAAGATGGTGGCTTCGTTCTTCGGAAAGACAGGTCATTACGCAACAATTGTTTTAGAAGATCAAAAAACTATAACTGCCAAATGGTACACCAACAATTGTTTGCCACTTATCTTGGAAAAAGTTCAGGAGAAACGCCCTCGCAGTAGGATTCTCCTTCACCACGACAACGCCTCGTCGCACACCAGCAGGCAAACAATCGATTATTTGTCCTACCCCGAACACATCCATACCTGTTGTAGGTATTTACAAAATTTAAATACGAGATTTTGTATTTTCTACCCATGGCCGACCTACTATAGGTTCTGTTTTCTATTACCTGTTAATATCCAGAGACGCGTTTAACTATTTTTATGATATTATTTTCGTTAAGGACCTTATTGCCATACAATTGTTAACCAAAATCCAATACACCTGTATTGGTACTGCTTTTATTATTTAATTGTTGTGATATATACTGTCTGTTCAAAAGAAAAGGTGAATTTTGAATTTTTTTATAAAGTATTTATTTATTCATCAATATCCATTTTGTCCCCTCCAAAGTAATCCCCCTCAGATAAAATGCACTTATGCCAGCGCTTCTTCCAATCCTCAAAGCACTTCTGAAATGCGCTGTTCGGTATGGCCATCAGCTCGTTCTTCGATTCTGACTTTATCTCATCAATTGTGGCAAAACGCTTTTCTTATATCGGTCTCTTCTGTTTTGGGAATAGGAAAAAGTCGCAGGGAGCCAACTAAGGTAAATACGGTGGTTGAGGCATGATTACGGTGTTGTTTTTGGCCAAAAATTCACGTATAAGCATTGATGTGTGAGCTGGTGCATTATCGTGATGCAGAATCCATGATTTGTTTTTCCACAATTCCAATCGTTTGAGCCGATTTGCTTCACGTAAACGTTGCATACTCGTAACTTCCTTGTAGTATTCCTTATTAACTGTACGACCTGTTGGCAGGAACTCATGATGCACCAGGCCATTGTAATCAAAGAAAACAGTGAGCAAAACTTTCACATTTGATCGAACTTGGCGTGCTTTTTTCGGTCTTGGCTTATCTTGCCGCTTCCATTGGGATAATTGGGCCATAATTTGACATCATAAACATATCCCCTAATAAACATTTTCTGAGTGGTAGAGCCAAGCTGCGTTGCAGCACGCATTGGGCCGGCTCGCCCGGCGTAATACCACCTTTTCACTAATATTCGGCGTGAAATAATGGCACTTGGTGCTGTTGTGTTTCGTCCGACCAGTGAGGGTTCCGGAGGCCCCTCCCCCACCCCCCCCCCCCTCTTCCCAATTCCTATTCCTTCCTTAAACCTATTCCTCCCTTAAAGGCCGGCAACGCGCCTGCGATTCCTCTGGTTTTGCGGTTGTCCATGGGCGGCGGTGATTACTCTCCATCAGGTGACCCGCCTGCTCGTTTGCCTCCGTCTTTTATAAAAAAAAAAATACCCACGTTTCGTCACCAGTTGTGCCCCTTTTGAGCAAACCTGGATCGTCGTTGACGTCATTCAACAACTCCTGAGTGATTCTAATGTGTCGTTGCTTTTGCTCAAAATTTTCCAATGTCGGAACAAACTTCGCTGCCTCACACTTCATGCCCAAAATATTTGAGAAAATTGCATGGCATGAGCCGATTGATATGCCAACATCCTCTGCAACTTCCCTAATAGTGATTTGACGATTCTCCGAAACAATTTTTTTCACTTTTTCGGTGTTTTCTTCGCTTGTTGACGTGTTTGCAACTCCAGGACGCACATCGTCATCAACATCTTCTCGGCCTTCTGTAAAGCGCTTGTACCACTTATAAACCCTTTTTTGAGACAAAGTTGACTCGCAGAATGCCACAGTCAACATTTCAAGTGCCTTGGAGCACTTTTTTCCATTTTTAACGCAAAATTTAATAGATATTCTTTGATCCATTTTGTTCAACAGTCAAAAATCGAAGAACACAAAAAACGTGACTTACCTTTTCAGTTGTTAACAACAAATTACTAATCCAAATTGGCTGATAATGCCACCATATGATATATACATAAGTGTACCAACATAACACTAAAAAAAATCGATAATCGAATGTACACAGCCCGTGAAAATTCAAAATTCACCTTTTCTTTTGAACAGACATATTATTTAGGAATATAATAAAGACTGTGGACTACGAGAACCGTAGAAACTTCTTTCATGAGCAGAGGTTCCCAAGTAATGCTAACTAAGTCATAGATACACGACGTAGTCATTGTCGACGACCTCCTTGGTCGAGTGGTTTGTACACCGGTTTTCATGGTGTCGCCATCTCCGAGGTCCCGGGTTCGATCCCCGGTCGGGTCAATTTAGAGAAAACTGTTTTTCTAAATTGAATTCGGGTCTGGGTGTTTTTTCTATGTTTATGTATATTTATCCGTTATCTTACCATATAAACGAGTTTCACAAGAACACTCATCTTGGTCTAGATAATTGGTGTTTATTTATTTATTGTCCATGAAATGTACAAAAACAATATTACCAGATACCAATAGGTACATTTAATTCATTCAAGTCGAGTTGTACTGTTTTGTGATATTTGCATAGAAAGTTTTAGAACGTAAAACTATTTTTTTGGGTCTAACTCACGTTCTTCTATCTGCTATAGTTTCGGAGATAATTTTGTACAAAGTGATATATCTGTTAAATTAATCCACACATTGTTTTTTGTGATTCGTGGTACAAGTGCGATTATTTTATTTTGTTCAGAATAACAAACAATTGCATAATAAAGCTTAATACTACTACAAAACTATAATCTAAAACAGTTATTGTAATTACGCAACCAACACCATTATCCTCACAATTATATTAGAAATAAAGTAATTAAATACAAGCAAACTGAAGCAAACAAACAATGTTTTAATTTTCTATAAATAAAGAAACTGCAACTAAATTATAAAGGAATACTAGCTAATTTTTCAAGGATACATTTTTTAAACTGTGATGTGACAAAACAAATAGATCTATAGTAACAAAGTTTTCATTATAACTTTTCATTAATCGACATAAAGGAGCTCTTTCACCAGCGTTGGTTCTACATCGTTTAGGGGCAAATAGGCTGTGAACATGAGCATCACGAATACGCTGGGAGAGACTCGGTATGCGCAGGTAAATTTGGTTTGTTAGTTTATTGCAATCAAAACCATTATGACATATTTTGTAAAGAATAGATTGGTCAAAATACAGTCTCCTATGTTTGAGAGTTGATAGTGAGAATTTTTCTAGAACATATGACCGTGTCCTTTCGAATCTATAGTTTAGGTTTCGTAAATATTTACGTTGTACCGATTCGATTTGGTCACTGTATTAGTTGTAAAATGGATTCCAAACACAAGTGGTGTAAGGTTCAATTAAAATTATTAGCATAATTCAATTTTAGTCTATTTTAAATCTATAGAACGATTGAACGATTATGCCACGACGTTTTACTACAGTGGCATTGTTCCCGCAGGAACATAAAAACACAAACCTACTTTGTGGAAGTTAATTTGTTGTGCTAGCTAGCTTAATTAGTACATTTAAAATAAAATAAATAAAATGCGCTAAGCGCCAGCGCTTGCTCCGGTCGCTGATTCAAGCGAGCGGCCTTCCATTTCTTCGCTGACGCGGTGGGCCCGCGCAGTCTTGCCAACCGCCGCGCGCCAACTCTAGCGCAGCCAACCGTATCGCGTATGGCTGCGTTCACGCGTTAACATCCTGGCCCCCTTGAAAGCTGCTGCTTTCAAAATTCATTAGGTAGGGGCACCAGCTTGCCGAGAGCACGGCGAACAGTCCCTCTCGATGTTGAGACGTCGACAACTCTAGTGACGCCATCGGCGCCTGGATAAAGTTGGGCGATCCGACCGAGTCGCCATTTCAAAGGCGGGATGTGGTCTTCTTTTAGTAGCACCAGTTCTCCGATGCTTATGTCTCGCTGCATTTGCCGCCATTTGGTGCGGACTTGCAGTTCGGCGATGTATTCCTTCCTCCACCGGTTCCAAAATTGTTGTCGGAGCTTCTCGATGAGTTGGTAGCGGTTAGGTCTTGCCATATCTGTGACCTCTGATGGCACCGACGTGAGAGGTCGCCCGATGAGGAAGTGACCGGGAGTAAGGGGTGTAAGGTCTAGAGGATCAGGAGACAGGGGGGACAGAGGACGTGAGTTGAGGATAGCTTCTATTTGCGAAAAAAGAGTTGTAAGCTCCTCGAAAGTTAACGCGATATTGCCTGCTATTCGTTTTAAAAGATATTTTGAGGATTTCACGCCCGCTTCCCAAATGCCCCCAAAATTAGGTGAATATGCCGGAATAAATTTTAAAACAATGCCTTCGTTACTAGCGAAATCGTCAACGAGCCTACGGCTTGACCGAAGTATTCTACCTAGCTCATTGTTGGCCCCCACGAAATTAGTGCCGTTGTCGCAATATATAGTGTGGGGTTTGCCACGCCGAGACACAAAATGACGCAGACAAAGAATAAAGGCTTCGGCACTTAAATCACTGACGACCTCGAGATGGACCGCCTTGGTTAGAAAACAGACAAAAATGCATAAATAACATTTTGTACTACGGCTACCGCGCCCTTTCTTACTTGCAATCGTGAAAGGTCCACCATAGTCGGTACCGCAGGTATAAAATGGAAAAGTTATTTCAGTTCTTGGATGAGGCAAGTCTCCCATTATAGGTTGCAATGTCTTGCCTCGAAAGCGTGTGCATATAGTACATGACCTACAGGGGCTGTGGGTTAGCGCCCTGCCACCCACAGGCCAGAAGTTTTCTCTAATCGTCGCTAACAATTGCTGCGGTCCTGCGTGAAATAAGCGTTGGTGTTCATGTCTTACAAGTAATTTAGTAAAATAATGCTTCCCATCCAAAATTATAGGATGTTTTTTATTAAAATCATAGCTAGAGGACTTTAGGCGACCACCAACCCTTAACACACCATCGGCATCAATAAACGGATTCAAAGGTAACAGTTTAGACTTATTATGCAATTTTTCCCTTTTAGAAATTACTTTAATATCTAATTGAAAAGATTCTATTTGGCAAAATTTTATTAATATCAGTTGGGCCTTGTTCAGCTCATCGACTTGTAGGGAATCTGATATTTTAATATTTTTTTTTTACTATTATTAATAAAACGCAAAATATAGGCAACTACTCTTTTTAAACGATTGAAATTGGAATATCTATTAAAGTCAAACAAGCTTGAATTTTCAACATTTAGGTGAACTTTGATTTCAGGCACATCTATTGATTCTAAGTTACTAAGTTGTGGCCAATCTTCAGACTCCCTCTGAAGGAAAGGAGGACCTGCCCACCACAGGCTAGACGCTTGCATTAGGTCTTGGGGTTCGACTCCCCTTGAAGCTAAATCGGCTGGGTTTTGGTCGGTGGGAACATGTCTCCAAGTGTGACCGCTAGTGAGCTCATTTATTTCTTGTACTCTATTATTTAGAAAGGCCTTTAACAATTTTTGTGGAGTTTTAATCCAACATAAAACAATCGTAGAATCGGACCAAAATATAGTTTTATTAATATTAAAATGTAGTACCTTTAATAACTTAGAACATAATCGAGCTCCCAACAGTGCAGCACAGAGCTCCAGCCGCGGGATAGTCATAGATTTGATAGGAGCGACTATCGCTTTAGCACACAACAGCTTGACTGAAATGATATTATTCTCACAAACAGAACGTACATATACACACGTACCATAGGCATCCTGCGATGCATCAACAAAACAATGTAGCTCAACAAATATAGGTGTATCACATAGTACGTTTCGAGGTATTTGCAATTGGGATAATAAATTTAATTTGCTTGCAATACTTGACCATTGTTTGGATAAGTTAGGCGGCACTGGATCATCCCAGTCCAATTTTAGACTCCACAACCTTTGTAAAATAATTTTATTAAACCTAAAGGATCAAATATTTTGCATGTCATACATAATATATTTCTCTTTGTAATCTGAGAATCAGTACTGATATCTATCTCAAAATGTAGTGTGTCCAACTTGGGGAACCAACTTAATCCTAAAACACACATTCCTTATTTAGTAAAGGCGTATTACACGCTTCGTCACATTGATCAATATTATTGGCGTTCGTTAAAACTTTATGTAAAGGAAAACAGGCGGAGTTCAAAACACTGGTAACATTATCAAAAATATACTTGATGCCTTCTTCTGTAGAAGATCCAGCTGCTAAATTATCAACGTATATATCGTGCTGAATAATAGAAGCTATAGTCGGATCTGAACACTCTTGGGATAATTGTAAAAGGCACCTAGTACTTAAGAAAGGCGCAGATGCGGTACCGTAAGTTACCGTATTTAGCTGCAAGACCTCTAACGGTTGAGATTCGTCGTCCCTCCAAACAATCATTTGTAGGTGTCGCTGGGACGGATCAATTGCTATCTGTCTGAAATGTTTTTGTATATCTGCGATTAACACAAATTTATGACAACGAAAACGCATTAAAATTGATAATAAATCGTCTTGAACAACGGGTCCAATTAATTGAATATCATTAAGAGATGTACCTAAAGTTGTTTTTGCAGATGCATCGAAAACGACTCTTAATTTGGTTGTTTCGCTCTTTTCCCTGATAACGGCGTGATGTGGTAAATAATAACCAAAACTAGGTTTCGGTATTTTGGTTAAATGACCCAAACTATGATATTCTTTAATGAAATTCTTATATTGTTCTTTAACTATAGGTAACTTAGATAATCTTTTTTCTAAATTAAAAAATCGCATTTTCGCTTGAACAAGCGAGTCACCGAGTGCCTCCTCGGGCTCTTCCTTAAAAGGAATTTTGAGAGAAAATCTATCACTAGGTAATCTTTAAACATTTTCAATGAAATTATTTAATTAAAAAATTAAAACTTCCTACACTCACACCAATTATCTAGTCCAAGAGAAGCTTCAAAGAAACTCGTTAAATGGTTACTAGACAACGGATAAACATATTTAAAATACTTAAATACATACTAATTATACATAGTAAACACCCAGACCCGAGACAATTTAGAAAAACAATAATTTCTAAATTGACCCGACCGGGGATCGAACCCGGGACCTCAGAGATGGCGACACCATGAAAACCGGTGTACAAACCACTCGACCAAGGAGGTCGTCAAAATATATATATGTTGTTTATTTTTTAACTGTACTTGACCTATCGGGCCAGAAACAAGCCATCCCAACTGAGAATGCTGCAAGATAGGTTTACATTTTCCTAACCTAATTTGCTTTGAATCTACAATGTCCCAAAGGACGTCAGCTCCTAAAAGGATATCAACACTGGAGGGACAATTAAAATAGGGATCTGCAAGCTCAATATTGTTAGGCAAACTAAGAGATTTGATATTTACATATTTAGACGGCAATGAGCCAGTTATCTCTGGAACAACAAGACACTGCACATTGATATTAAATGAACTTAAACAAGACTTAATATTTAAACTACAACGCTCCTTTATATTAAAAGATACGTTATTAATTCCTGACACACTAATAGAATTTATGTCTTTACTCGGCAAGTTCAATTTTTGTTTTAAATTTTCAGTCACAAACGAAGATTGACTACCAGTATCAAGTAAGGCTCTCGCCTTATAAACAATAATATTGTTATTAACAACCTCAACAATAGCTGTGCATAAAAGCACTTGACCTTCAGAAGCAACCGAGAGCGAGATAGGTAAAAAGGTACTGGTATATTTTCTACATCACTTGTACTAGGTTTCTGTTTATCCAAATGGAGTAAAGTATTGTGTTTAAAATTACATATGCGACAAGAACTTTTAAGACGACATTTAAAAGAACTATGTCCCTTCCTTAGACAAATAGAGCACAACTTTAATCTTGATACCTCACTTTGTCTATTTTCTATAGGCATTTGTTTAAATTTAGGGCATTCAAAAACAAAATGATCCTGATCACATATATCACAAGAATACCTATTAGTAGTGGTTGTATTAAAAGAATTATTAGCTTCTCCAAATGATACCTTAAAAGATTTAGCCGAGTTGCCCCGCTGACGCCGGCCGCCGGCGGCAGTTTCTAAATGTCCCTGGTTTTGGTACCAGCCCCCATGTGGACTTCCCTTTTGACTATAGAAAGAGTTATCATTATTACTACATTGAGTAGTTTCTAAAATGCTAGCCCTACTTCTCAAGAACTGAAAAAACTCTTCTAATGTAGGCAAGCTAGAAAGGTTTTCCTTATGTTCTTCCCACTTACAATTAGTAACCGGATCTAGTTTTGAAGAAACCAAATATATAACCAAGGCGTCCCACTTATCGGTTGGTAATCCTAATGTGTCCAAAGATCTCAAATTTTTTGTCACAATATCAATAACAAACCGTAAAGCCTTATAAGACTCTTTATTCAACGTCTCCAATGAAAAAAGTGCCTTCAGATGGTTATTAATTAATAGTACATTATGATATAAGTGCGGTAAGATGAAAATTACAGCCGAGGCGATATTGCTAGACCGAGCCGTAGGCGAGGGCTACAAGAAAGCAGAGGCTGTAATTATCAAAGCGCACGTATGCCATACGACGTTTTATAACATATTTGTGAGGATAAAAAAAAAACCGAAAATGACTGCGTTTTTTGTTGTTTTTTCTAGTGCATGAATCTTTGGTAAACCAACATATATTTTTCTTTGTCCAACAGCATAGAGCGTAGATGGGCTCATCAAAATAATACCACCAACCCCTCTCTTCCCTTAGGTGTCGTAGAAGGCGACTAAGGGACTAAACACTGCACATACATCCAACAGCATAGAGCGGCGATGGGCTCATCAAAATAATACTACCTACCCCTTTCTTCCCTTGGTTGTCGTAAAAGGCGACTAACGGACTAAAGACTGCATATACATCCAACAGCATAGATCGGCGATAAGCTCATCAAAATAATACTACAAACTTTTCTCTTCCCTTCGGTGTTGTAAAAGGCGACTAACGGACTAAAGAATGCACATACATCCAACAACATAGAGCGGCGATGGGCTCATCAAAATAATACTACCAACCCCTCTCTTCCCTTGGGTGTCGTAAAAGCTACTAACGGGCTAAAGGCTTATGTTGTCCATAGATTCAAATGATAACTAATTTTTAAATTTCATTACCGCACTAGTGCGAAACTTATTACATTACGATACTGAAATCGGTGTAATAAGAGCTTCTTACTGAGCAAATGTGTTATAAAATGTTTTTATTATTGTATCTCTCGCATAACAAGTCCCAAGCTATCGAGTAATTTTTTGATGTAAATTCAATTGACTTAAGAACTACAAGAGCACTACTCCAATGATGACCTCAAATAGTGAAATTTACTTATGGCTGGAATAGCATCGTTGGAATTGATTAAAGAGTCAAAGGTGTCTCTAAACTCGAGCCACTTCGTATAGTTACCATCAAATAATGGAAGTTTAATCGTTGGCAACTTAATACTATTGTGATGACCGGCTGAGACATTACTTTGAGCTTCACAAAAATTCTCTAAAGTTTGTTTCTGGTTAGAAGATACAAAATGTTGAATTTTAGAAATAAGTGATTTAAATTGTTTTCAATTAAATCTCTTTCAATGAGCTGATTATCTAAATCATCACAAGAATTTTCTATTTTAGATTGAATATTGTCAAATGAGGAAAATAATGTTTGACATTTCTCTAGTCGAATAATTAACTCATTCGTTTGAATAGCACTTAACTGAGAAGATTCAGTTAAATTCATAGATTCTATATGTTCCTTCATTTTTGTTAGGCGCCCCTTTATAGAAACGCGTTGCCGAGTAAAGCGGGAAACATCTTTTTTATCACTAGAATTGTCATTATCACTAGCCATTGTTAAAGAAAAAAAATGACCAACAACGAACTAAGCAAATAAAATGTGCAGATCTAACCAAATAATTCCGGATGGATGCAGCACGCGGTCAGCCGGAGCCCCGTTGGATGCTCAGCCCTAAGCATGAATAGACTGCCCTGACGCCGGCCGCTGTAGCAGCAAGAGTCGGCACCAGGCGCAGCACGTTAGGTATGTTGGTCAATCGAACTTTACTCACGCGTATGATGCGCTTTCAACGTTGCTGACGCTGAAAATGTCGGCAAATAAAACTTATAAAAGCTAGCTAGTAACCAAGGCACAGTCAGCGCTAAAATAAAACAAAAACTTCAAAATGGCGGGTATAGTTGCAAAGACGTGCAATCAGCGCGTGACCTTTATTTACGAACAAATATGCATTGTTACGTAATCATTAGTTGCATTATAGACACGTGGTAGGCATTAATAATAATGATAGGCACCGTGTTATGCAGATAATATGAAATAGATAGCTTAAAATCCTCAAAACAGCATTTGTGAAAATGAGATAAATAGGTATTTGCAAGTTTTAATTAAAGCAAGACAGGCGTGCGCATTAATAAATAAGCTAGGTACATGGCTAGGTACCTGAATAGTCACACGCGGTCACAATTAGTTGCATAAATATCTCATATTAAATTTAAATTTAAAATTAGGTTCGACAATCTCTTTAATACATAGTTGCAAGAAAAGGGTATTTAGGTTAGGTATAAAATTGGAGTAACACTTCCCTGGTACAACCTCTTCTCATGCAGCGTGTCTTCGCATCGTCACCACTACCAATACCATCAGTTGCAGTGCAGGTCTTGCAGCTTCAGCAGGCCGATGGGCAGGGCAGGGCAGAAGTCGCGGCAGCGGCGGGCATCGTCTCGTCGCATGAAAAGGCGCCAAAATGGCGGTCGCCTTGCTCAGGCGCTCCAGCGTCCCTCCATCTGCTTCATTGCGTTACGGTCGCCACTTTTTGTTCCCACAGGAACATAAAAACACAAACCTACTTTGTGGAAGTTAATTTATTGTGCTAGCTAGCTTAATTAGTACATTTAAAATAAAATAAATAAAATGCGCTAAGCGCCAGCGCTTGCTCCGGTCGCTGATTCAAGAGAGCGGCCTTCCATTTGTTCGCTGACGCGGTGGGCCCGCGCAGTCTTGCCAACCGCCGCGCGCCAACTCTAGCGCAGCCAACCGTATCGCGTATGGCTGCGTTCACGCGTTAACAGGCATATTCCAGTTGAGATCTTATGAGCGACTTATATAACAGCAAAAGGGTGGAAGGCCTATTAAATGCA
The DNA here is from genome assembly GCA_963921215.1 of Scoparia ambigualis. Classification (NCBI taxonomy): domain Eukaryota; kingdom Metazoa; phylum Arthropoda; class Insecta; order Lepidoptera; family Crambidae; genus Scoparia; species Scoparia ambigualis. Next base: position 32,588,795 of record OY992514.1, read on the forward strand.
CAGCAAGTTCTTCTTAGGAAACCAAACATTTGAAAACCCTTAGCTGTGATGTGATCAACGTGAGCTTCAAATAGCGATTTTGAATCAAAAAGTATACCCAAATCTTTGATTAGAGATACTCTGTCCAAAAAAGTATTACAAAGCGAGTAGTTTGAATGTATGAGATTATTTTTTTGCTAACGGATATAAATTTACACTTGGGTAAACTCAACCGCAATTTATTGGTCTCACAATAAGCAGATAATCGGTCCAAGTCCTCTTGTATCTTGATGCAGTCATCAATGGAATTTATTTTGTGAAATACCTTCAGGTCATCAGCGTACAAAAGAAACTGACTGTGTCTAAAACATGTGTTTATGTCATTTATAAATAGTTCAAATAGTAGAGGACCCAGGATTGACCCCTGTGCTACACCAGAGGTCACATCGATCACATCAGAACTGAACCCCTGGATCACAACTTTCTGAGTTCTATTTTTTACATAAGACGTGATCCATCGAAGCAAACTTCCACGTATGCCGTTGAACGCAATTTTTTGCAAAAGTAATGTGTGGTCAACCTTATCAAAAGCCTTACAGAAATCGGTATAAATTGTGTCAACTTGCTGTTGATTATCCATGTTTTCAAACAAATAATTTGAATATAGAACTAGATTACTGATTGTGGAGCGATTTTGCACAAAACCATGTTGTTCAGGGATGATAATGTTATGTAATATAAAATAGATTGCTCCATGAACTAATTTCTCTAGGACTTTTGACAAGGCAGATAGCAGAGATATAGGACGGTAGTTAGTAACGTCATGTTTGACGCCACCCTTAAATACAGGAATAACATTGGCAGTTTTCCATACCTGCGGGACGACCCCGTCCTTAAGGCTGCGGTTGAATAGATAAAATAATGGCTTTGTATGATTACACTGTTGAGATGTAGTAGATAGTTAGTTGAAGTGCAGGATGAAAAGATCACTATAGATGAAAGTAGAAATGTATTTACTTAAAGTTACAAGTAAGTTAAAAATAGACGATTCTTTTCTCTAATGGTAAACCGAGTTGGCTGGCGTTGTAAATTGCACTGGATTAAAAATAAGTATTTTATTATAATAATTAATATGATACTCTATGTTGCGACGGGTCAATGACGCGTGCGCGTGACGTTGTGCTGTGTTAGCAAAAGTATAATAAATATGTACAGTAAACCGTACAGGCTTACTCATCTAATTCGCGGTATGTTTTAGAAAAAAAGACGGTAGACCATCTGGCCCAGGTCCTTTAGTCACATCTAACGATTTAAGGGTGGCGGCTATCTTATCTTCAGAGAAAGTCAGATCTGAAATATTTATTTGGCTAGTAGATGACGACTTAAGGTTGCCTGAAACTAGATACCAGATCTATGGGCTCATAAACTGAGCTAAAGAATTTTGAGAATAATTTACATACGTTATCAGGGCCATTGCATTCCTCGTTACCAAGTGACATTGTGTTAGGCACGCCTGTGTTCTTTTTATTTCTTTTAACAAGGGACCAAAATTTTTAAAATCTTTTGGTATTGAAGTTTCGATTAGGTTCACATAATTGTTGTAACATTGAGCTGAAAGAAACTTAAACCTTATACGGTATAAAAAAAACTGCACATAATCCGCAGCATTTTTAATTTTTTTTTAAATTTGATCCAGGCTTTTTCTTTGTTCTTAAAGATGTGTATCAAGGGGCGGGAGAACCAAGCCGGATATTCATTAGATTTATAAGGTCTCTTTGGTACATGAATCTTAATAATTTTGTAAATGATTTCATAAAAGGTTTGAACAGCAGATTCCAATGAGAAGTTACCCAAAAGAGAAGTCCAATCAACCAAACCAATGTCACTATTGATGGCAGAGTAATCTGCTTCAATAAAACGATATTTAGGCGCAGAGCATCGAGGCATGGGTTTAAGAGTTAATTTAAACGAGATTAATGTTAAAAACGGTAGATGAAAGTTATCGATAGGTACTAATGGAATGGGCACAGGTTCACACCTGCATACGTTATTAGATATCATTAAATCCAAGGTACGATTTTGACGTTTTTAATAATTGAATAATGCTTACAATTTAAAGTGGATAAAAAATTAAGAAGTAATATTTCGAGTGAGCTACTGTTGCTGTGTATACGAGGTATTAGCGCAGGTTTACAAGAGTCGATCCATTCGATGTGGGGTAAGTTAAAATCGCCAAAGATGTACACATTATTAGAAGTAACGGCTAGTATTTCGTATTCAAGCAAGTTAAATAGCGATTGATAAGAAGCTAGCGTTTGCTTTGGTGGAACGTAAACGCCGCACACGGTGTGATACTCGTTGGTAGTCCTGGAATAAAACTTTAAAAGTACATAATCTATATTGTGCGAAATACTATAATAACAGCCGTCATAACAAAGAGTAGCCGTTAATTCAGAGCGCGTTGCGCGTAACCCGCGGCGCACTGCTATCAATATGCCACCACCATCAGACTTCCTACATAACGCACGATTCCTATCGCAACGATAAACAATATATCTCGAGTCGATGAATTCGCCATCCAAAATCTTGGGAACTAACCAAGTCTCTGATAAAATTATAAGATCGTAGGAGTCCGCCATAATATTATTGTATATAGTGTTTAATTTGGTTCTAAGACCTCGACAGTTTTAATAATAAATTGAAAGGCAATTGTTAGCCATTGCAACGTTTAAAAATGCTAAATGTTACTATAAGAAAGTCACTCATAACACTTGCTATACAAGTTACGTAGTAAATTCGAGTAATAAGTATTTATTGTGTTTGCTAGTCGTGACGAGATATATTTTTGGTGACCAAGTCTAATAAAACAGTTGTTTAATTGTATAATCGTATAAAAGCAATCGGTAGTTATAAGAAAATAATGAAATATCGGCTTTAAACGGTAAAATTCATATGATTTACGATTTAATTTATTTTTAAAAGTAATGGCGGTAAACCTAGAAACAAGTAAAATAGTTACATACTGAGTCAACACACAGAGTAACGCGATGTCCAAAGCTCGCAAGTGCAACACTTTGTAACTAACATTGCTTATTGTGAGAAATATGTTATTCACGGCGTTTCCACTGACTCGTTTAATAGAAAATGAACACATATAAATAAAAAATAATTTAAGACTACTTTGCTGGCAAACGGGGCTTGAGTTTAAATAAGTCTTTGTCTGTACGGATAGCGATAGCAGGAGAAGTAACGTCGGCTCTGGCGAGAATAACTCCGTGTTTGATGCAGACAAATTTAAATTCGATTTCTTTTGCGATGTCCCGGACTTGCCGAAATAATTTCTTGTTGTGAAGAGTCAAGTGTTCGTTAATATAAATCTTCCGCGAGGGTCCTTGAATATTGATCTGTTCAGACGTGAGCCCTTTATTCAGGCGTGTGGCGGAGATGAAGTTGTCCCGCATAATTTGGCTAGCAAATTTTACGATTATGTTTTTTGGGTGTGTATTATTCGGGTGACTCTGCGGTACCCGGTGGATACTAATGACATCGCGCGTGGATATAGGTTGTTAAATGACTTGAGCGATATTTTCAACTATTGAAATTAAATTCTCCCCTCGTTTCTCAACAAGATTACTGATTTCAAGATTACAGTTGCGTGCTCTTTGCTCCACTGACTCAAGTTTTGCCTCCAAACCAGCCATCCGCTGCTCATTTGACTGGCAATTTTGGCCAATTGCCTGGACTCGACTCGTAACGTCCAGCGTTGTCTTTTCGAGGTTATCATATTCGTCGCTGAGATATTTGATAGATGTTTTCACTTCCTCAAACTCATTAAGCAGTTTAGAAAAATTTGCATCTTGCTTCGCGAACCATTTCTTCATCGTAGCCATTATATTGTCTTGAAACGCCCTGAAGTCACGTCGAAAGTCAGCGTTATGACCCTTCCGGAATGTAACATAAGGTGGTGGTGATTCTTTTTCGATGAGCGATCCGTCTACGCTCATTCCACTTAACTCGTCTGTTCCATCATCATGCTTGAAGGTGCTATTTTTTGCTGCCATACTGTTGAACACAGTCTCTGACCGGCAAGTTACTCTGCGCAAAATACACAGCGGGTGAGTCAAGCGCAGGCAGAGTGCGATACACGTACAGTACGACACAAACACGCGGAAGGCAGCTAGCGGAGCTCGAGACGACACAGCCGGTTTGCAACAGCGCTTGCGGAGGAATAATTAAATTATTTTTACATTTTATTTTCTGTACATTTCTCGTGAATATTGATATACTCGTATCTTAACTTAAATCACATTGAACCTATTTTTCTTAATACTGATTAGGGTACAAATCAACATGTATCTACAAATCCGAATCTAAATTTACGCCTAATTTGTGATAAGTAATACATCTCGACTTACATCACTTTACACAAATCAATTTTCATGTGTAAACGAATATAAATTGAATTGTATCAAAAATTTATACCAAAACTAAAAAAAATGAAGTAAGAATAACATGTGCTATATGATACCAGTACGCACATGATGGGGGCGGCCGGGCTACGCGGGGCTGCACGGAGTGACGCGGGGTTCAAGATGTGCGGTACCAGCAGCGACACTAAGTAGGGAGAGCACTCCCTAATCAGATTTTTTCAATACCGTGATCAGACTTTGTGATATTTGCGACAAAAAGACCCGACGAAGTTTATGAAACGAGTTTTCGACGGTGGAAAGGAAAAACAAATGAAACGCCACTTTGGTCAAAAATGACTTTTATATACAGTTCGATAGAGTTTTGGATTTTATATCGATCTGTCTAGGTTAGAAGCCAATCGGAAGCCTGTTTGGCGTTTCATTTAAAGTACAAAATGGAGTATTTTAAAAATGCACTCCCTTTTAACGACAGTTTTATGATATATTTTTTGAACAATATCAACTATATTAATTAAAAATAGTGTAAATGCCTCTTAAGTCATTGACCATTCTTATTTTTCTAGAAGATGGCACATCATGCAATTTACCTTTCCTAATTTTTTTATTTTTTTTTAATTGGCAACGGGTTAAGCGCTTGGCTTTCATCTCACCTGATGGTAAGTGACGATAAGGCCGAAGGTGGAAGCGCGCTTCACCCGGAATCCTCAACCACTGAGGAACTGGCTATCTTATCTCAAACTGCCGGAACACAACAATGCTATAAACATCGTTGTTATGGCGACAGACTTAGATAAGATGGTGGTAGCTAGCCAGGCGGACATAACAGCCCTACCACCAACCAAACCGAGCACACAAAGATGTACTCCCTGCTGGGAATCGAACCTGGGACCTCTGGGTCTGAAACAGGTAGCTTAGCCACTAGACCACAGAGGCGGTTATATTTAGTTTTTAATTTGACCTTTCAATACTTTTTCCCTAATAAATTATGTCTAGACGTGTCGTAACCATTGAGTTATAATGTACTACGTACTAGAGGAGGTATACCAAGCAAAAGACTTGTTCTATTTTTTTAAAGTTAAAACAAAAGTGCGCTGCAGCGCTAAAATAATAATTTATCGTATTTCTGAACAATCCAAACATACAGCCCTAGACCGCTTATTTTCTCGCGACCAAAAGGTCTAAAGCGCCGAAACATGGCCGCCGCTCATGTCTCGGTGATTTGATAAAATAATTAGTTAAATGCATGTTAGATCGATAATTTAGTGCGTATTTACAGGTGAAAAGTGATTCGTTTAGTTTTATTTGTATTTTCTGAATTCTTTAAACAGTACCTTAGACATAAAGGCATATTTTAATAAAATAGAACACACAATACACACGTATTAATGCGTCTAGCGCCTGCCACAGACTAATATAGTTGGAGCCAGCTGGCTCTAACGCGTGAAGCAAACAATCTCGTTATGACGTCTTCTCTAGTACATACACTCGGCGTCAAAAAAATCGCACCTTTTAAAAATCATCTTTAAAAATTCTTAAACCTTATGTAGAGGATAGTGTTGGGTATCATTAGAAAGGTAACAAAAAGGAGTATCAAAAAACAATTAAATTTAACTTTCTGTTTAATTATAATTATACAAACAACATTAAAATTAATAAAATAATAAAAATCCTTAATTAAGTCCTAATTAACAACAGATAATTTACAAAGAAAAATGTACAAAAAGTGTCTTAAAATTAACTTAAAATCTAGTGTTACCCCCCCTTGCCCTGATCACGGCTTCCATACGGTCCCTCATGGACCTCACCAACTTCAGGAGCTCTTCTTGAGGGATAAGCCCCCATTCTTCAATCACCGCGTCTTGGAGCTCCTGTAGAGTCGAAGGAGCTGGATCCCGAGATCGAACCTTACGTTTAAGATGGTCCCAGAGGTGCTCTATAGGATTCAGATCCGGACTTCGCGCTGGCCACTGCATCACAGAGATTTGGGACCTCTGCAAGAAGTCGCTCACGATGCCTGCAGTGTGAGCGCGAGCGTTGTCGTGCATTAATGTGAACCCCTCGCCAAAAGATTCGGCAAAGGGGACCACATGCACTTCCAGGACCTCAGTGACATAGCGGCGAGCAGTCAGCGACCCTTGTCCGCGAGCACCTCCAGTCCGGGAGACGCAGACAAGGTCGGTTTTGCCGGCAGCAGACATACCGCCCCAGAACATGCAGGATCCGCCACCATATTCCACCGTCTCCTGGATGCAGGCTTGGGCGAAACGTTCACCCTGCCTCCGGTATACTCTTCTCCGTCGGTCGTTGCAGAAAAGACACACTCGCGTCTCGTCTGAGAAGAGAACAGCTCTCCACTGCTCAAGGGTCCAATCGACGTGGTCACGAGCAAACTGCAAGCGGGCTCGCCGATGCGCTGCAGTCAATTTTGGACCCGTAGCAGCTCTGTGGGCCGCTATCTTCTTCTCCTTCAATCTTCTTCTAACCGTAGATACGCTTACGGTGCGTCTGCGAACTGCCTGGAGCTGCTGTTGCAACTCAACAGCGTTGGAGAAACGATTTCTCAAAGAGTTCGACACAACGAACCGGTCGTCTCTTTCCGAAGTGCAGCGACGTCTACCCGAACCGTGTCTGCGGATATAGCCACCGGTCTCTATGAAGCGCTGGTACACTCTTCGAACGGAATAACGGCTCAGGTTCAGTTGCCGGGCGACATCACACTGCCGCACCCCTGATTGCAGTAGTGCAACCACTTGAGCGGCTTTATCAGCTGTGGTATCCATCAAAATCTGTGCGTGTGTCCTCTTCAACGGTTGAATAGCGAATGACCCACATTGAACCCGTGTTGACCGTTTTATACCCACAAAGGAAGCGCAACTAGCAACTCTCACGGGTAGCAAAATTTGCATCGAATTTTTGTGACACTTTATTTGTTGCATTAGGTTTTATTTGATAATGAAAAGTAATGTTTTTTATTAAGTTAATTAAGTAACCTTGTAAATAAAATCATAATTAATGCGACTGCATGTGCATATCAAGAGTAAATGACATTTGAAAGTGATTTTCTAAGAGGTGCGATTTTTTTGACGCCGAGTGTAGTACATTATAGCTCAATGGTCGTAACACGTTTTGTTCCTCGAAAGTAAAGTACAAGACGTGGCGTTTCGGTTGTTATTCCCATCCTACTTTTAAATAAACAGGTAGTATCGGTTACTTATTAATTATTATGTATCTAAATAGGACCATTATTTAGGTAGTAATTTAAATAATTAAAATAAACGTCTTATAATGTTTGACATTAATGTCAATTTTTTTAACTTTTATCAAGTTGATGCTATTACCATTTTTTTATGCCGATTAAAAGTTTTGTTTTAATTAACTTGTAAAATTATTTGATTTGTCAACTTTATTAGATCCCTATCCTAAAAATGCATAATACTTAACTTTATATAACCACATATGGTCAATAAATGATTGTATCAATCTAAAAAAAATAACAGGCATCGTACATAAAAGTTTCTTCAATATTGTTTTTTTATTCATCAGAGTGTTGTAAAGCATTTTTCATTTTATGTTTATAATTTGATTTAGTATTTTAAATAACTTTCCCCTCGAACTTTAATGGAGAATTGGCGAATTAATTAATTTACTCTTTAATTTTTTTTGTCGATGGCCTATGAAGTGTTTTTCCCTGCTTACTCAAAAGGTCATTTAAATGAAACGCCATTTTTTTCTTTAATTATTGATGTTCGAGCCGACCAACACGCGAACCTAAGACCGCCGGTCAATCACAGGTCACAACCATCACGTGATATGTGCGCCAGATAATGATCAGCTGTCACTCTTACTTTATTCAAATTTGTATAAGCCGTATTTGTAATTGTGAAGCAGTTAAATTAAATCCTTTGTAAAGCACACACTTCTTTCACTAATATTATTATTTTATTATGTATGTATGTATATAGTATGTAAAACTAAAATTACAATTTACATACATGTATATAGGCTATATAATTATATCGCCACAATAGGTAAGCAGAGATTGCACTAATGCAAGATAGACGGTTTTCAAAATTTTTGGGTCAGCAACGTCACGGAGGTTTTTGAAAATATAAATCATTTTGCGTATTCTTGCTGTAGTTGCTTCGATATGGGTTTTAAAAATTAAGATTTTTGTCTACGATGACACCAAGATATCTGATGCTATCAGTTTTTTCTAATTTAAGACATGTACAAGAGATATTTTGAGAACAAACGTTGGAATGTGAGATTATAGAAAGATTAGTGTAGGGCACATATTTATGGTTCCTAAGAGAGAATGGTATGTATTTTGTTTTCGTGTCATTGAGAGTGAGTTTATTAGCCATCAGCCATCTTTTAACGGTGTTAAAACCAATTTGTGCATAAGTAAAAACTTGTTCCCATGTATTTCTACCGAACAATAGGGCTGTGTCGTCAGCGAATGTGATTATTTTACCCTTATTTAAGTGTAGATTACATAGGTCGTTAGATTATGCTAAAAACAGGGTCGGCCCTAAGGAACTTCCCTGCGGTACACCGATGTCGATAGATAAGTCAGTACTGCACATATCTGCAATCCGAATTCTCTGAAATCGATTTGACAGGTAGTCTTTAAAGAGATCGAGTTGGATTACCCCTTACACCGATCCTTTCAAGCTTGTTTAGAAGGAGTAAGACAGAAACTGTGTCAAATGCTTTAGCTAGGTCGATAAATATGACTAAAACTTTATGTTTGGAATCAAGATTGGTGACAATAAAGTTTACGAGTTCATGAACTGCATCATCACAGGATGAACCCGCCCTAAAGCCGTATTGGGACGACGAGAGAATATTATTTGACTTCAAATAACTAACCAGTCGTTTATTAATCAGCTTCTCTAATATTTTTGCAAGTGTTGGTAAAATTGCTATCGGCCTGTAGTTGCTGACACAGCTTCTGTCGCCCCCCTTGTGTATTGGATGTATTTCTGCAAGCTTCAATTTATCAGGAAAGATACCCGTACTAAAAGCTAAGTTAAATATGTGGACTAGCAAAGGAGTAAAGATTTCACTATAACGTTTAAGCAGAAAGTTTGGAATATTATCACGCCCCGTTGCACAGTCATTTTTTAATGCTCGAATTATAGTTAGGATTTCTGCTGTATCAGTATCCAAGAGCACAAAAGATCTTTGATGTGATGCAAAGGGAGTGCTAGCAATTTCATCTGTGAAAGGAATCTTTTCAGCTAGTCTGTTCCCCACTTGAGTAAAGTGTTTGTTAATGTTATTGATATCCTGCTGCGCTTTGTCATTCGAAAGTAATTGGAAAGGTGAGTGTTTTTTATTATTATTATAATATGTAAAGGACTTAATAGTATCCCATAGTTTTTTATTACTTGTCTCGTATGCCTTTTGAATTTCGTTCCTATCGTACTCTTTTTTTAATTTTTTGGCGTAGTTCTTACAGAAGTTCCTATATCTTTTGAATGTAGTTTTTAAAATGTCATTGTCAGGTTCCTTCTTATATTTTTTATGCAGTTTATCACGAACTCTCATGCATTTTAATAAACCAGTAGTTATCCAATGTTTTTTTGTTCTACGTCTGAATGGAGTACAGTACTGTGTGGTGTTCTTGTTTTTTATCTCGTTAAAAGAATCGACTAAAAAGTTCAAGGCGTAATTTACGTCTGACATTGATAATATTCAGGAAAAATCGAATTTCTTAATATCATTATCAAATTGTGTATAATTGACTTTGTATACTGTGGTAGGTTTAGACTTAAAAAGAGTTGTTTTTGTATCAAGAGTGAAAATGACTGTGGAGTGGTCTGTGATAGTGGTCTCAGCAACGTAGCAATGAGCAGGTGATTTAGACTTTAGAAACACATGATCTAGACATGTTTTGGTATGCGTAGGCAACGTATGGCACGGCAACAAACCATGTGACGCTAGAAGGTTGAGGTACAGGGATGAGTTTGGATCATACATGTAACATTTTAAATTTTATAAATTAAGCAAAAACAAGAAGCTAAAACTATATGTATAAGTTTTTAGACTGCTAACAACTAATCTTAACGGTATCATAAGTAGTCAAATTGATTTAGTGCGGATTTTCATGACATCTTCCTCCGATTCAATACGTATGGATTTGGAATTTTCACTTATTTTGACATAAACATGGCCGTAGTTGGTCCAACAGCTGTAGGCGACCCGGTCTGAGGCCAGCTGACGAGCGCAGTAGTGTAGCTTTTTAGCCTTGAATGTTAATGATTCTCCCATAAATATAGGTTGAGAAGGCCCTGGTAGGTCAATCTGATGGGTATTTAGATTGTTTGTGTTATTTTTGAGGGCATTGGTAATGAATTCCACAATTATAGGGCTGTTATTCAAATCCTTCGTAGGTCTAGTTCTTGTTACTTCGCGAATCTGAGTATCATCCAAGTGTAGGTCTATAGTTTTGCCGATGTTCTTAACGATTTTACGTAAAGTGTCTTTATTTTCCTGCTGCTGTTTAGGTATGTTTCTAACTTCAATCATTGAAGTACGGGAGTTTTTCTCAGTTTGCTCCAATTTTGACTCAAGAGCTTTAATTTGTATTTTAAAATCAGCGTTTTCACGTTTTTAAGGTGGACACACGCAGAAGGCAGTCATCGTATTTAGAGGAAAGAAATTCAACACTATTTTGAATATCAGAATTTGGTTGCGTAATTGTGGCCAGAGAGTTGATTAATTTCTCAAATTTTGTGTTTTGCTGCAACTCAAATCTATCAAAAAGTTCATCGATTTTAGTCATAATCGAGTTTATATCCGACGAGTCTTCATCGAGTTTACGCTTTAGCCTTCTTGTAATTATTGGTTCCGACGCTGTGCATTTGCATGTGTTAGGCGGCTGGTTTAGTTGAGGATGATCGGAACCATAGCTCTTAAGTTCCTTAGAATGCGTTTCTTTGTCTTTTTTCAGGGTGTGCTGAGTCTTAGGCATAATGAGTTAGCAAAAGCCGTGCAATGTAGGCCTAAATGAGTGTCAAGCGAAGCGATTGCCGTCGGCAATCGATTAGTCCTGCGGGAGGGGTCAATTAATGCAACAGGTGTGCGTGTGCGCAGTGATTGGGCCGGGGGCGGAGTTTGAGTCGTTGTTGTGTCCTTGGGGTGGAGTGGTAGGGGCTGACGGAGTTGAGTGTGTATTGTCGTCACTGTTTAATTGTTATGTTTCCTACTCACTCACAGGAGCTATCCTCCTCAGAGATATGTTCGCCTGGTACGAGCTGCACAGATTGTCTAAGCAATGTACAACAATGCTCACTGAAATTGGTACTGTACCACCGTTATAATAATAACACCTCCTTTAGTTTATGCACTCCTATTATCTTGAGCGAATTAAAGTTTGCAACTTTCGAATTTCATTTTAAAAATAATGATATGAGTTGCCTTGGCACGTCTGCTCGCTATCGAGATCCGGGGGGGGGAGGAAGAAGAAGAAGAACAGTGTCTATAAATTGCATTTTTGCCTAGCTTAACGCAAACATTCACTTTTTTTGATGATAAATATTCTCAACGGCCATAATATCCTAGCCCCAATTGAATAATCATCACTTTCACTCCTAAATTGCTGAATTTCACTGCACTGCCATACCTTTGAGCATTAACATTAATCTAACGTTATTTCCTTTGCCAAATACTTATTGCTTTCTTCATTCATTACGAACTATGAGAATCTATAACTTTCAAAATCAAGTTTCACCTTCTTGCACTATCATCATTCATCATTTGCACGGCTTTGCAACGCCTTTCCGAGTTGAACTTCATTAATTACCTTTAGAACGCCCTGCTACTACATAGTTTATAATTACGTTAGATATTTAGCCTATAACATTCTCAATTCCAGTGATTAACGCGTGGCTGCGCGGGCGCCTCAGGTGCAACTGAGTTGAACTGAGTGGTGCATCGCGTGACGTCACCCTTTGTCCCACGGGCCGGCGCGGCCGGCACAGCAGCAGTGCGATTCTCTAAGTTAAAGCCTTGGTAGCAGCGGCTGCCGCAGCGCTGAGAATTGACTCTGTCTCTTTCATATTAATAGAATTGGAAAGAGACATCAGATCACAGCCATGCGCGCAGCGTCTAGGTGTCGCTAAGAGAATCGCATAACTGATCGTTCCCGTTTTCTCGCTCGTCAGGTCGTTAGTGCAACAGCTGTACTACGGAGTCAGGAGCTTATCGTATGCAATTTTCTTATTTTAAGTAATTGTTTTGATTCTTCTGAAGTTTAGACTATTTCATCGCAATGACTACGGCAAGTAAAAGCCCTATAGAACATAAAACGCTTGTAATGAAGCGTAGCAACATATCGACCCTTTCAGGATGAAACGTAGTAAAAGCCAAAAGGACATTTTTCAATACGGCTAAAAAACAAAAACGGTAAAGTTTATTTCCTATATATTTTTTGATTCGCTAAATTTATAATAAACCACTATAACTCATTCAGCTTAGGTTTGCGGGTTGTTTACTAAACAGAAACTCAGAATAACCTACATTCATTAGTTCCAGAGATGGCATGGCTTTTACTTCAAAAAACAAGTTGTAAATGGCTTCTACGACATTTTTCTTCTACTGGGCAACTATAACCTTTTTTATTAAGTTGTCTATGACTTCATTAATTGTTTTATCGAAAGTATTTTTGAATTAAAAGACAATTGAAATAAGAAGAAAGTGTAATTTTGTGTACTAAATGCAGGATATAGGACTTCTTGGCGGGAAAGTGAAGCGTCATGACTGCAGTTTTGTATTATTTTCTATAATTTGTGTTTTGTCGAATATTAATGTGAAATAATGGTGGATTATTTACTGTTAAGTGTTCGTGAACGTGCATGAGTGTCAGCAAATAAAACAAAACAATGCAACATCACTTTTTAAATTCTCTCAAGAAGTCCGTGTGGGGCCTCAATAAATTCCCATAGCTTTTTTGAGTTTCCAGGGGTTTGGAGGAAATCATTTACCATTAAACGTTCATTATCACTCATTATCATCCACTTTATGTGAAGAAAATAATAATTACCTATTATTAAATACTTGACACTGGCTAAATGTGCTGATCGCACGAAGCCATTATATAAGAGAAAAAAAATGCAGGATACATTTATGACCAAAATCATATTATTTTAATGTTTTTCATTATTTAAAAGTAATACTGTACTTTTTCTGACAAACTCTAATAAAATTATCAAAATAAAATCAACACAACCTCCAAACTATTCAAAAATAGGTAAGCATTTAACAATAATCTCTTAAAACAATCAGTTCTTCGTTATGTATGACTAGGTAATTAGTATTTTTAAGGAAAACTGCTTAAGTACATTTTCCTAAACTTACATAAGTATCAAACTATCTAAGGTTCTTAAACTAAAGTAAAAATTGCAGGATCTTTTCATCTTTGGAAATCATTGTAAATGGCACATTTTTTTGTACTAAGAAACGCAGTTTTATACGTATAAGAAGAAACAACATACGTTACATTTTATTAGTATATAGTAAGTATATTATATACATATCATACTATCATATTTGTTAGTATAGTGCCTTTTACTACAAAATGTTCAATAGTATTATTTTCAAGTACTGTATTATATTAAGTTGTATCAACCATGAAATGAAAGAATATGTCTCTTACTACATAAATTTGAAAATTTCTTTAAAAAAATTGCTCATTACAACATTTTACAAAAAGAAAACTGGGTTTAGAGAGTGAATTGGTGAATTGGAGCGTGTTATAAAAGAAATTTTTTTGTTAATTTGAACATTTCAAATATACAGATCGATAGAGCGCGCGATTCTGATAAAGAAACCGTTAACAACAGATTTTGGCTAAAATGGCTTTTACGACGTTTCATCTTGGAAGGGTCGATATATGGGGCGTTTAACAAAATTTTAAAATCAAATTGAATCTATGCAAATTTTAGAAAATATTACGGAGATAGACGTAAACATGATTGCGATGAAGTTGTCTAGAATTGAAGCGTTGTTTCTCGAGTTCGACGAGTTGCAGAATCGTATAGAATTTGTAAGCAAGACTAATCAGGATCAAGAATTAATAACTCGTGATACTTTTGAACAAGTTTTCGATAACTATATTTCTATTGCTCAGGACTTGGTAAAGGCGAATGCACCTTCTAAAATGCCTAACTTTGAATCATGTTATGCGGATGGCATTGTGAGTTAGAAATGATACGAGTGAATTATAAGTAAATACTGTCTTTATTATTATAAGATCCACGTTTATATAGTTGTGGTATATACATAGAGGAAAACATGCAATATAGCCTATTCATACCGTACATCTCCCCCGTTTAAAATAAATAAAATAAAATGTTACAGTTTATTTTATTTTTACCTTTAATGATTACAAATAAATTTTGGAATACTATATATACATATTATTATATTCAATATAGAATATGACTGACTCGCATAATAGAGCTACTTGCCCCCACTGCCACGGTTCGTCTCGTCACTTCGCTACGCCACATGGGTTAAACATACACATAGGTCGCATTCATAAGGACAGCCAAACTCAGCATGCGGACCCAGTGTCTATGCAGGCGGGCACTAGAAATGGGCCCATAGAACTCGATAAGTTATGTCACTTGAAAAAATCTGTTCGCGTTCTCAAACATATTCCAAAGGGGGCTCGATGTCAGGCTGCGGGTAAACTTTCACAGATTGTGAATGAATGCATAGAATCGAATGGCGTAGAGGATTGGTGGGCATTGCTTACTTTCGCTTACGCTGCTTTACGAGTGCCCGACGGCAGTGACAAGCGTTCGCTCACCACCAAGGTCATGGAAAATATTGACAGGTATATTTGCTACTTGACCGACGGATCGGATTTGGCGCCGAGAACTTTGTCTTTATATAGATCTATAACGACTAAGGTCCACGACGGCGATTTGAGAGGTGCCGTACGACTGTTGGTTTCCGATTGCTCTTTTGCTCCCAGAAATAACGAAACGCTAAAAGCTTTGAAGGCTAAACACCCTTCGCCATCGCGTCCGCTCTTGTTGCTTCCGGAACCGGATTCTACGTGCCCTTTCCTTACTGTTACAGTGTCCGAGATTTTCGAGGCCATCGGCTCCTTCCAGAGCGGTTCAGCTGCTGGATTGGATGGACTTTGCCCTGAGCATTTGAAGAAGCTTATATCTCCCTCTGCAGGCGACTGTGGCTTTTGGAGTCACTGACGCGACTTTCAAACTTTTTGTTAAAAGGTTTACTTAACAGGGAAGTTTGCCCTTTTTTATATGGCGCTTCTCTGGTCGCCTTAAACAAAAAGGACGGTGGAATAAGACCAATTGCTTTAGGAAGTTCAATTCGCCGTTTGGTTGCCAAACTGGCTTGTCGCGCCGTAAAATCCGAAACTTCATCATATTTATAACCACAACAGCTTGGTTTTGGCACTTCCCTTGGCTGCGAAGCAAATACATGTATAGCATACATGCAACTCGCGCGTTTGCACACTTTAACAGTAACACCGACAACATTATAGTGAAGCTGGACATTCAAAATGCTTTCAACAGCTTAGAAAGGGACACGATCTTGACAGAAGTCAAGGAACGCGTACCCTCCATTTATACAATTCCGTCGCGCGCGCTCTGCGAACGGACGTGTGTGTAGCACCTACTTTACCTACTATCAAAAATTTTCGTACTGCGATTCTAAACAAATAGTTAATAATTAGTTAGTTCGTGGTTAGCGCTATTTAAAAATAGTCAGCTGAAAATGGCTAACTGTAGAAAATGTAAACAGTACGTGTCAACAAAAAAAGAAGATGTAATAAAGTGCAGTGGGCAATGTGAGGCCATGTTCCATAAAAAGTGTGTGGGTAATTTTGATCCGTCCCAAGTGAACTGGATTTGCGAAACATGCTCGAAGATTGCTAACGGAACGGCCAGCACCACCAGCACCACCAGCACACATGTCACACAGGTACCTAAAATTAAGATAGACTTGCAAAAAGCTACGGTTGAAACAATCCTTTCTGAAATTAATCAGAAACTTGAGATAATGTACCTTACACAAAAAAAGTTGGAAGAACTGACCGATACTGTTGATTTTTATGCTGAACAGTATCAGATGATGTCACAATTTAAAGAAAGCGCAGAGAAAAAGATCATATCCTTAGAGCACAAAAATATCTATCTACAAAAATACAGTGAAACACTTGAAGAGAGAATAATGCAATTAGGAGCAAAGAGAAGTAGAAAAAAGTATAGAAATTGCGTGTCTGGAAGAAACTGAGAATGAAAATGCACTAAGCATTGTACAAAATATTGCAAAAAAACTAAATTTAAATCAAAAAAATATAGAAGAAGTAAAACGAGTTGGGCGTGAGGAGAAAAATAAAAAGGAGGGTAGACCCCGGCCGATTGTTGTTACACTGCGCACAAAGTCAGCAAGAGATGAATGGGTAAAGATGCGTAAAGTATCGCTTACTAACAACGATCTACTAAGCAACAACAGCAACAAGCGTATTTTTGTCAATGAATGTCTTACACGGCAATTACGACAACTATTTTGGAATGCTAAAAACATGCTCAGAGACAAGTATAAGTTCATTTGGATACAAAATCTTAAAATACTTGTCAAGAAAGATGAAAGTTCTAAAATCCGTAACATTCGTTCTAACACGGACGTAAACAACCTACTGAGCGCAGCGAGCTACGAAGATAGCAAATAAAGTCGTACACTTGTATTGTGCGCGTACACACGGCGTGATTTCCTAGTCGTTTTTTTTTAATGATAAGTGATCTTTTAGAAAGTATCGATGACAACATAGACTGTGAGAAATTTACTGATACTGAGAAATGGAGTACATACCTCAAGGCCAAAACAAATGAACTAAGAATAGTGCATTTAAATATAAGATCATTGCGAAAAAATTTTGGCGAGTTATTGGTTTTATTGCAGCTTAGTAATTACAGCCTAGATTTAATTTTGTTGAGTGAAATAAATATAAAGAAAGAAGAATTATCTTTATATCACATTAACGGCTATAATATGTTTGGGCATACAAGAAAAAACCGTAGAGGTGGCGGCTTATTGGTTTACTCCAAAGACTATTTAAATCTAGAAACCTCGGTCGTGGAAGGTCATGCCGGTGAAATGCTCCATAGCCAGCTGAAGATTTCTAAATCTACTACTCATATTATTACCTTATACAGACCTCCAAGCACAAATAAATTGTGTTTCATAAACAAATTAGTTGCCCTCTTAAAAACAATCCCAGATAAACAAGAAATTATAATTGCAGGCGACACAAACATAAACACTTTAGAAAACTGTGCCGTTGTTCAGAAGTATAGAAACGAGTTGTGTGAATGGCGCCTGCAGAGCGTTATCAATGATTGCACGCGAGAGGAGATATTGGCCGGGCGGGCTGTGGCGTCGTGCATTGACCATGTGTGGGTGCGCGTACGTAGCGACCGCCAGCTGTCTGCGCATATGTTGCTATGCAAATTGTCGGATTGTAACGTTGTACTTTACAAAATACAAGAAATATATTAATTTTATTTATTTACAAAAGAAACAAATAATAACTATAAAACTAATACCACTTAAACTCTAAATTAAAGACAAAACTTGCATTAATAATAAAATAATAATTAATACAAACTTATTGCAGTAAATCAAAAGCGTACGGAACTCTCAAGTACATAATATTGCTAAGGTTCTCGCTTCTATTGTGCGTGCGCATTCGCGATCCCTAACAAGTTTTTTCATCTGGCCGGCGCGCGGCGGCGACTGCCGAGCGTGCATTCGGGTGGCATCGGAATTTCCAATGGGCAGAGCATTTCAAGGCATCAGACGTGACGGCTGCGTCACTTGTTGCCAAAAATCTATTAAAATAAACTCGTTATTTATAGTGAATTCCCGCTGGGGTAAGTTCTCATGTATTTTATTAGAAGTGTTCTTTGTAAGGTGTTCTTAAGTTCTTTCTAACGCTAGCACTGTCCGCTTTAACCTTCTCTGGAACACTGTGACCCCTGAACCCGTCGACGACGTGGCTGTGCGACTCATGCTAAAGCTTCCTCTTCTGTCTGGACTTCCAGGAATTCTACGAACAGTATACATCTTACGAGCACCGGCATCTTTCACCACTGACCTTAAGAAGGGCCGGCTGCGTACCTACCCCCATCAAGCTAGAGGAAGAAGCGCTGAACCTGACCAGCCTGCGAAGGACCCTGAGGAGCAGCAGTACCTTAGAACGACGTCGGTTCAGGCCAGTGTTCTCCCTTTAACCTATCTCTCAACAAGACGTGAGGCGGCCACACAAATTATAAGGCTTTGAATAAACGATTGTTACCTACTAAATAATCGTTTCTTTTCGAACCCCTACCTACCTGTGGCTGACTGGCGAAGGCTAAGTGCCGCAGGATCATTACTTAGTGGGTTTGTCGTTATCGCAAGATGTAAATAGAGCAGACTCGTTAAAGACTGGTAAGTTAAGGAATTGCCTAAATAATAAGTTAGTGGCTAAAGAGTTAGAAAGTGTTAATTGATGTTAAGTTAATTGATTTATGAAAAATTGTGTTTTACTTTCGGAGCTATTTATGAAAAAGCGAAAATAGTTGTAAAAGAAAGCAAAAAAAGGTTGTTACAGCCTTGGATAGATAAAAATATCAAATTTATGATTGAAAGGAGGGATGAATTGTTTAGAAAATGGAAAAGTAGTCCTAAAAATATGTCATATAGATTAGAATATACGCAGTTTAGAAATAAAACAAATAAAGAAATTATGAAAGCGAAAAATAAGTTTAGACAAAGTGAGCTAAAAAACTGTAAGGGGGATTTAAGAAAAATATGGGGAAAAATTAATAGTTGGCTGGGAAAAGGGTCAATGAACTTGGATGAAGTTATTATGAAATATATGGGAAAAAGGGACAATTTGGATGACATATGTGCAAACTTTGCTGTGACGTTTACTGATGAGATAAATAAAATAAAACATAAGTGTAGTACAACCTTTTTAAAACGCGAAACCCATGTAAAGCCAAGTAATGTTACTTTTTATTTAAATAAAATAACATCCAAGGAGATAAAATGTACCATAGATAAATTAGGACACACAAAATCACCGGGATTAGATGGAATAAGACCACGAGACCTAAAACAAGTTAATGATAGCGTTAGTCCCGTCATAGCGAGGTTGGTAAATATGTGCATTGAGAAAGGTTCGTACCATGATATGCTAAAAAAGGCTGTGATACGCCCTATCTATAAGCAGGGGGATCATCTTGATTATTCTAATTACCGACCTATTGCTATTTTGTCTTCTGTAAATAAAATAGTTGAAAAAGTAATCATAGGAAAAATTAGTAAGTTTTTGGAAAAAAATAACATTATTTCTCAAGCACAGTATGGTTTTAGAAAATCACGTAGTACTTGTACAGCTTTAAATAAATTTACTGATGATATTAATGACAATTTAAATAATAAAAAATATATGGTTCTCCTGTTTATAGATTTTAAAAAAGCGTTCGATACGCTGGACCACGATCTCCTGCTCACTGCTATGCATGAGTGTGGGGTTCGTGGTCCAGTCAATAAGTGGTTAAAAAGTTACCTAAAAAATAGAACATTGTGTACAATGATTAATAAAAATATTGGCAAAGAAGCGGATGTGACATCGGGTGTGCCTACTGGTTCGGTATTCGGTCCTGTTGGCTACATCATGCATGTAAATAGTATGGTGAATGTAAAAAAGCATTGTACAGTATACATGTACGCTGATGACACATGCATGATGTATGCTGACAAAGACATGGTGAATATAAAGCAAAGAATTCAAGAAGACTTTAATAATGTCATCAAATGGTCCCATGATAATGGCATTATTCTAAACTTGGAAAAAACTAAATGTATGCTTCTGCAATCACCTTATCTAAAAAGAGCTGTAAATATAAACATTTTGGGCCATTCGTACTATTGTTTGCATGAAAATGATAATGTTTGTCATAATTGTCAAGTAATTGAATTTGTAAGTAGTTATAAATATTTAGGATTAACGATAGACTGTAATTTTAGTTGGAAAATGCATGTTGGAACAGTTTGCAATAAGTTGAGATCTATATTATATAAGTTCATTAGCCTTAGCTATGTGTTGGACAGACCTACGTTACGTATGCTGTACTACGCGCTGGCGGACGCCGTGCTCAGTTATGGGTTAGCGGCTTACGGGCGTACGTTTAGCTCGTACATTAGTGAGGTACACAATTTACAAGTAAGGTTCATAAAGCTATTAGTAGATAAACATGTTAAAAATAAAGTTAATAGAAACTATAACAAGCTGTTTATGAAAAGTGGTATTCTGCCAATACAAGAAAAAGTTAAATATCTTTTAGCGGTTGACCAATTTACCGCAGAAAACAATTTATTAAAACCTAAATTGATTAGTCATAACTTAAGAACTGCTGTTCGTAAACAGTTTGAGGAGCCTATTGCAAGCAATTATTATGGGAATAGAACTCGAAGGTATCTGGTGCCACGAATTTTTAATAATTTAGATATTGAGGAACCATGTACTAGTTTAAATATATTCAAGAAAAAGTTAAAAAATTGTTTATTACAAGATTTTGATAGGCGGATCTTTTGAAAAAAGGATGCAATTAATTTATAATATTTTATATGTACAAGTTTGCCTATGAGCTTGAAATTTATAACATACTGCTATTATTGTCGTTAGTAGTGTATTTTTTGTGAAAAATGAGTGCATTTTTCGCCAATAAACTGTTAATCAGTTTGGCGAAATTATTTTTTGAATAATATTGTAACTATAAACTATAAAATGAAAAAAAAAAAAAAAAATCCTTTTCTTCATCAGTGCTACTCAGCGTCCAGCAACTTATATTTTGGTGATACCCCTATCCTGTCACAGTCGGGAACACAGCAGGGTGATCCTTTGGGCCCTCTGATTTTTAGCTTGGCTATACACAAAGTGATTTCGTTATTGCAATCCCCATTAAACATTTGGTACTTGGATGATGGGACCATAGGGAGCAGTCCGGATGTTGTGCCCAGAGACATTCAATCACTCCTTCCTGGGCTTCGAGATATGGGTCTAAAAATTAACTTGAGCAAGTGTGAATATTTTAGTTGCAATGGTAGTTCATCGGCAAATATTCAAAATATCGTACCAGGCGTAAAACTTTTGGACAAGATAAGTTTCAAAATCTTGGGCGCTCCGGTCTTTTCAGAAGCTATACCTGATGTCTTGCTCGCCAAGAATCAGGAACTTTTGTCAAGTCGTAGTCATTTAGAGCAGTTGCCACCCCACATTGCTTTAACGCTTTTACGTTCTTGTTTATCGATGCCTAAATTAAATTATAATGTCAGAACGGCTCCGGTATGGCTTTGCCAACAGGAAATATCGGTTATCTACCACAACCTTAAAGAAGCCCTGGAAGGCATCCTAAATGTGGATCTGGATGATAGGCAGTGGCATCAGGCATCCCTGCCAATAAGGCACGGTGGACTTGGCATTCGTCGTGTACAGGACGCGGCGTTACCGGCTTACTTGGCTTCTATGCATGGGGCGCTGAATCTGGTTGCTCGCATACTCAATGTTGATGGTAACGGATTTCAGGTGCCCTTTGCAGGTGAGGCCTTGGCCGCTTGGTCGATTTTCAGTCCCGATCATGATACCCCCGATCACCCTGAAGTTCAAAGAAATTGGGATGATGTCAGATCTAAGTTGACTCGCGCTAAACTCATAGATGGCGCGAGCGCAGCAGATCTGGCTAGGCTCAGGGCGGTATCTCAGCCAGAATCTGGTGCTTGGCTGCATGCGTTGCCTTCCCCACAGTTGGGCACATTCATGGACGATAATTTGTGAGCCGCATCGTTGTGTTTGCGGAGCTCAGGTTCATGGGTTCAGGGCACCATGGGTTGAGCTGCTCTAAATGCGCAGGCAGGTTTCCGAGACATCACGCGCTAAATGATATCATTCGGCGAGTCTTGATCTCGGCTAATATTCCTTGTGCGCTGGAACCTCTGGGCTTGAGTCGCACGGATGGCAAGAGACCCGATGGCTTGACTTTGGTTCCCTGGGAAAAGGGCCGTTGCTTGTTGTGGGATGCGACGTGTGTTAGCACCTTCGCGGCGTCTCATATTCCCGGCACAATGCGGACCGCTGGGTCTGCTGCCGAGGCTGCCGCGAGGCAGAAACACAGTAAGTATGAGGCGTTAAAGGCTCAGTACCTTTTTGTACCCTTCGCGGTAGAGACAACTGGGGTGTGGGGCTCGGAAGCGAAAGCTTTCATTGCCAAAGTGGGAAACCGTTTGGCGGATCGCGGCTATGATCGTCGCTGCAAGTCATACCTGGTTCAAAGGATCTCCCTGGCGATACAGCGCGGCAACGTTGCCGGTATCATGGGAACCTTTGAGCCGAGGGTGACTCGCGGTGGTCTGTTAGATTGAGTTTTTTTTTTATTATTATTGTATTTTACTAACACATTTTTAAGTTGTTGTATACATTTTTTAAAACAGTATTGTAAATGATTACTACCTAACTATTCAAGTTGTAATGTGTTATTCAAAATAAAATAATGTTTTTATTAAAACATTAACATATTAAAGAATATATAAATATACCATATATACAATATAGAAAATTATTATATTCGAATAGGTTATACAATACATTATGCTTTACAAAACAATAAAAAAGAGAACTTCATAGCATAAAGTGTACTTAAAAGTAATAATAACACAGCGCTAGCATCGTGAATGCATGAGCTAAAAATAACATTGCAATATGATATTACGTTATCATATCAGTGTAGATACATTCAACTTGTAATAAGGCTTAGTTTTATTTTTATGTATTAAATCTATTTTCCATTAATATTTACTTCTACATTTGTCGACAAATCCCTAATTACCTTATAAGGTCCTGAGTATAGATCTGTGAGTTTATTTCCGGTTTCGCTTTTTATCAATATTAAATCATTTCCTTTAGAGATTATAGGGTTAGTGTATTGATCGTATTTACACTTCCTTTTTAACTTATAGGCAATCAAATTTTCGCGGGTTTCCGATTGTGAAACCTGTAATCTATTTATCTTTAAGTTCTAAAGGATAGTTATCATGATTATAAAGTGGGCCTATTGTTTTGCGGTTTTAATTTATTCGGTAAATTGCATTTTTTTCCGTTAATAAGCTCAAACGGTGTAAACTTAGTAGGTGTATGAACAGATGTGTAAACTCCAGAATGGCAGCCACGTACTCCACGTATCGGGTCTGCCTTCTACTTGTATCCGTAGAAACGCACCTAAACGTTTGTGCGAATTTTCTATAGCTCCGATGATCTGGTGTTGGTAGGCTAGGCTATAGAGTTTAATTTATTAATATTTAGGAGTTTACTCTGACATACACACACTCTTGCATAGTGTCTGCCATGAATTCAGTGCCTCTGTCAGTCGCTATCTCCTTGGGAACTCCGTATTGTAGAATAAAATTTTTACGAATGTACGCGCGACTTCTGTTGATGTTTCCGAAACCAGTGGATAAGCACATACATACTTTGACAACTCGCATTGAATTGTGAGTTTGTACATATAATTGTTAAAACAATCCATATCGAGAGGGCCTACTAAATCTAAAAAAAAAATTTGAAGGCTAAATGAGCCGTCGGTCGAGGTGATGGCTATTGGCTCTTTCACCTGAATTGTATATTTTTGCTTTTGACACAAAGAACATTTTTTCACAAAGTTCGTTACGTCTGACTCTACCCCTGGCCAGAAATAATATTTTTTTAAGTTATTAAACATTCGTCTTTCACGCAAGGCGTGACCTGAAAGTCGTTTAATATTACTTTCTTAGTAAGTAAGTAAGTAAGTAAGTAAGTAAGTAAGTAAGTAAGTAAGTAAGTAAGTAAGTAAGTAAGTAAGTAAGTAAGTAAGTAAGTAAGTAAGTATCATTTATTTCTAATAAAATATGGTAACATTAATTAGATGGATCAGTTAAAATTTTAGTATCACATATTTTTGCCGTAAAACAGCGCAGAAATATTTAAAAATTTAAAGTTTATATAAAATATTTAACAACAATTAAAACATTAAAAATAAATATATATATAATAGAATCATAACAAAATTAAATAGTTTGAATAAATTTTTCATGCATATTTAAAATGATAAAATAATTTAATTCATATAATTATAAGAGATTTGAATGGGTGTATTTTATTGAATTTATACGAAAAGAAAAAATAACAAAAATAAAACATCACAACTCATCATTTAAAAAGTCACTAACAGAATAATAACATCTATCCAACAAGATGCACTTTAATCTCTTCTTAAAGAGTGACAGTGGCAATGTTTTAATATTATTTGGTATCTTATTATAAATTACCGGTGCCATACCAAATATGCTCTTTTTTAACAGTGCTGTGCTATATCCACCAGTAACTAGTAAGTTTTGATATTGAGCACGCAAATGTCTTTAAGGTGCATCTGTTCTTTTAACAAATTGATGTTGGTTTGTTTTTACAAATATACTTACTTCTAAAATATAAATTGATGGCAATGTTAATATCTTTAGCGATTTAAACACAGGCACACAACTTTCTCTAGGATTTATACCACAAATAGCTCGTATACATCTTTTTTGCGACTTAAAAATGATTTCTCTTTCACAACAGTTACCCCAAAAGATAACCCCAAACCTCAAAGTTGATGCAACCAGGCCATGGTACGCCACTACCACTGACTCAAGTTTTACTTTTCTGGACAAAGAATAGAGAGCATAAGCACATCTATTAAGTTTTTTGCAAATTTCTTCTGCTTGGGGTTTCCAAGTAAGCTGACTGTCCAGTATAATTCCTAAGAATTTAATGACATGCACCTCTTCTACCTTTTGCCCTTGATATTCTACTTTTAAATTATCAACAACAAGTTTTTGGTAAAAATGCATAATTTTTGTTTTTTCTAAATTTATTTTTAAATGGTTTTCTTCAAGCCAACTAATGATTTGAGTAAGAGCATCGTTAATGTTCTTCTTATGTAAGTTTGAATTAATACCATCTGATTTTATTATAGAGGTGCTATCATCGGCGAATAAAACCATGTTGTGATCTTTACCAGATTTAGGCAAGTCATTTATATAAATGAGGAATAGTAGAGAGCCAAGGACGCTGCCCTGTGGGACTCCAAATTTTATGATCTTTGGCTCAGACCGATATGAAAATTCAAATTTAGTTTTTTGGCATATTCTTGTAACTTCAGTGTATTGTTTTTTATTGCTTAAGATACGACTCTAAAAGTTTTAAAATATTTCCCCTTATTCCATAGGCACTGAGTTTTTGCAGTAGTTTCTTATGTTCTACATAGTCAAAGGCTTTAGTCATATCTGTATATATAGCACATACTGGATTTTTTATATCTACATTAGTCATAATTATGTTAAGTAATTTAAAAATTGCCATATTAATGTTTCTATTTTTCCTAAATCCCATTTGTTCGTCGCATAAAAGTTTGAATTTATTATAAATTATATATTCAAATATTTTAGAAAAAAATTAAATTAACGCTACTGGCCTATAATTAGTCATATCTTCTTTATTGTTTCTTTTAAATAGTGGTTTCACTATAACCGGTTTCATTTCTTCTGGGTATGAACCTTCAGTAATGCATAAATTGAAAACGTGGCCAAGAGGACCGCATATGATTTCGGACACATATTTTATGGCCTTAGTGGAAAACCCGTCATAACCGACACTACACCTATTTTTTAGTTTTTTTATTGCTATCATTATATCATATGGAATAACCGGTACCATAAACAATGATTTCGGAAATTCTTCAATAATGTTTTTTTCAGATTTCTTTGATGTCGGTAAAGTTTGGATTTGATCTATGTAATGTTTATTAAATGCGTTCGCTATTTTTGTTGGGCTTGTAAAAGTTATTCCGTCTTGTTTAATTACATTTATAGGTTCTTGTAGTTTTTTAGGTCCGTTTATTAATTGCCAAGTTGCTTTTGATTTATTTTGCGACGTTAATATAAAATGAGTGTTTTGGGCCCTTTGCGTGAGTTTAATAATCTTTTTAAACCTTCTGGAATAAGTCTTAAGAGAATTTGCATTTTGTAGTGATGGATAACGACGATATGCCCATAGCAATTGTCTCTTTCTCTTACTGCATAACTTTATACCTCTCGATATCCACTTTGTCTCTTTGTCAAGCTTTACTGTTACCGTTTTAAATGGAAAACATAGGTCGTAAAGAAGGTGAAATAATTCTATAAACTCATTATAAGCCGAGTTTGAATTTGTTGCTTTATAGATGTTGTTTAAGGAAAGGCTTTGTAGGTATTTTTTAAATAATTGTAGGTTGTTCAATGATATATCTCGTACCCTTTTCTTCCAAAACCTTAGTAAACACGTCTTTTTCACCGGTATTTGCAATATTTGTGCAGTGTGATCGGACAAGAGAAGATCAACCACTTCAGCTTTACATCCATATCGAGAATTGTGCGCAAAATTATCGATGCAAGTATTACTTACTAGCCTGGTTGGTTCTTTTATTGCTAATTTGAGATTGTAGTTTAAGAGAAAATATTCAAAGTCCAAAGCCAACCTATTTCTTTTTAGCGTGTCTATGTTGAAATCGCCACAAATTACAACGATTTTATTTGTATTTTTACTTATTAATTTCATAACTACATCTAATCTATTATAAAAATCATTAATATTGGTTAAAATTGGAGGTCTATAAATACACAAAATAATTAATTGGTTTTTAGTTAATTCTACAGCACAACATTCCAAGGTGCCCTTGAATGAGCACCTTGCGATGTCTGGTAGTTCCCTATATAGGTGTTCGTGTTTGTCTAAGATGCATGCTCCACCTCTTTTCTGATGGTCTCTACAATAACATGCCGCCAGTTGAAAATTCGGTATATTTAACAATACTTCGTGTCTGAGTAACATAAAATGTTCTGTTATACAAATTACATCAATAGATTTTTGTTCGTTTAAAAGCTTGCTAATATGAATTGTCAAAAGGTCCGCTTTGTTCAAGAGACCAGCTATGTTTTGGTGAAGGATATTAATATTATTATAAAAGAAAAAAGTCCATGCTGCGTTGTGTCGATGTAGCGTTGATAATCTCGTGAGGTTGTTCTATATTTGTTCGAAGTTCTTTCGTTTCTTTGTGTTCATTCAATATTTCTTTGTTTGTCAGCAGTACCATCTTCTTTAAATTATCAAAAATGTTTTTCATACCAACATTATTCAGGGTTCCGTAACGCTTGTGAAACATATCGTAATCATAGGATAATTCCCAATTAGAGTCAAGTAGTTTGGCATAGTTATGTGTAAGTACATCTAAGTATAGCAAATTGTTGAAGATCTCCATTCTGGAGTTGAACATTGTGGAATAGTTTGTAAATTTGTATGTAGGCAGGCACAATATTATATTGGTGTTGAGTATTTTTTCTAATGTATTTCGTAAGTTCAGTATTAGGTCGAGGTAATCATTTGTTTTGTAAAAATCGTCTGCCCTGATATATTAAAGCAATAATCGTTTTTAGTATAACTTTGCAACTTGTTTTCCATATTTTCAATCATATGTTTCAGTCCACAGTTTGGTGTAAGATAATGACATATTTGATAATCATTAAAAGTTTCTCTAGCTATAGATACAATCTTGTTTATCTTGTTGTTACTTAATATACATATTTTGTTTCTTACTTTGTTTTTTTTCTTTTCCTTTTTTAATGTACGTTTTGACGTTTTTACCAGTTCTGATTCAGTTTTCGTAAATATACGTGTCTGTGGTGTAAAGAATTTCAATTGTTTTTTTTCAATTTTTTCGGAAGGTGTCGCTTTGTTCGGAGTCCCAAAGCCATTTATTAAATCTTTTGTAACTTTTTTGCACATTTTATGCTTTGTGTTTAATTCTTGTAAGTTTCTCTTTAACTCGTTATTTTCCATAGATAGATTGTATATTTCTTGATGTGCTGATTCTAATTCCTGATTTAATTTCTTAACTTGTTCTTTTAATTCATAAATGATTTCTCTATCTTCGTTTTCTATGTCCAAAGATATGTTGGGAAGGCTTGTGATTGTGCCATCTAGTGACGACATTACTGTACTATCTTCTGCGGTAAGTGATTGTGTTCTATGTCTACGAAATGTTATGTTCTCTAAGAAGTTATTCATTTTGAATGTTGAGTCGGGTATGATGTAGGTGTGGTAAATTATTATTTTATGGTCGGTTTTGATAGTCGTATTATCTTGACTAGAAATTGCTTTGAAACAAGTTTTAAACACAAAAAGAATAATCCAGTCTGAGGATCGAACCGAGATTTCTTGATCTGAGACACCTGCCTGCTCGAATGCGCCAAGCGGTTAGTTATTATTATTAATTCACTTATTTTTGTTGTGTTGTTGTAGATGATGTTCTAGTTTAGGTATTTATAGGAAACCTAGCCACTGATTAAATATGTTTTTCAAGTTATAATTAGAGATTTGTATAGAAAACAACACTGCAAATTTCACATCGTATTTCTTACTTGTTCCTTGGTTGTATTTGATGCAAACACTTTCACACACGATTTATCACCCACTATACAGATTTATATAATTTAAACTGCAGAAATCCCAACTTGGATATTTTTAAGTAATTTTACTTTACGGAGCCGATCTTTAGGTAACGGACGGTGGCGCCCTCCTTATCATCTTTGTCCTCTATCCTTACAACATCTTTCAAAATACATAACCGCGGTCCTATCCAGTTCTTATTACTTTTTATTTCATTTGCCAATAGATTTACGAATAACTTATTATTTTCTTTTTTTATAAAATAAACATCATCTGCATTTAATGCATTACATGGAGTTACTCAGCTGTCTCGCAAATTCGGCTCGCGTAAATTGTGATTGACTAGCTGGATTTATATATAGCATTGAGTTTTCGGCAATATAAATTAAAATGTCTGTTTCGTAAATAACTTTAAATATTTTTTTAATCTTTATTAGATTTTTCTTATCTTTAAAACACAGTTTCACTAAATCGATCGGCTTGAAATGAGTTTCCACAACTTTTGGTTTATCAGACCAATCGTGAGTGGAAACTGTTTCATTTGAAGTTTTGGTATTTAATCGTTTAGTTTGAGCACGTGTCATTACACATATACTATTGTACAATAGTTTTCTATATTGTATATATGGTATATTTATATATTGTATATAATAATATGTATATATGGTATTCCAAAATTTATTTGGAATCATTAAAGGTAAAAATAAAATAAAGTGTAACATTTTATTTTATTTCTTTTAAACGGGGGAGATGTACGGTATGAATAGGCTATATTGCATGTTTTCCTCTATGTATATACCACAACTATATAAACGTGGATCTTATAATAATGAAGACAGTATTTACTTATAATTCACTCGTATCATTTCTAACTCCCAATGCCATCCGCATAACATGATTCAAAGTTAGGCATTTTAGAAGGTGCATTCGCCTTTACCAAGTCCTGAGCAATAGAAATATAGTTATCGAAAACTTGTTCAAAAGTATCACGAGTTATTAATTCTTGATCCTGATAAGTCTCGCTTACAAATTCTATACGATTCTGCAACTCGTCGAACTCGAGAAACAACGCTTCAATTTTAGACAACTTCATCGCAATCATGTTTACGTCTATCTCGGTAATAAATACATAAAAGGTAAAGAAAATGTAGCTGCTGACGCATTATCTCGCCTTACCTTATCGTTAAATGAATTGAAAGATACATATCTTAGTTACTACATTTTCTTTACCTTTTATGTACTCGACAATAAAATCGTACTCTTCTAGAGCTAATCGGAATTTAAGTAGTCTACTTGAAGGTTCCTTCATATTGAATAGATAAACAAGAGGTTTGTGGTCCGTGATTTTCTTAAATTTTCAGCCATACAAATAGGGTCTAAAATGTTTGACCGCCTAAAACCACTGCTAAAAGTTCTTTTTCCACGGTGGGATAATTTTTTCCCAATTATTATGACTCCTGCTGGCATATGCGATGGACCTGTCATCTCCGTTAGATAAAGCAGCGCCAAGTGCGTAACCCGATGCACCTGTTTGTACCATAAACTGATTTTTATCTGAAAAATCTGGATACTGAAGTAAACATCATGGTTAATTTTAATAATTCAAAAGCTTGTTGACATTTTGAGTCCCAATTAAATACAACATTTTTCCTGCATAATAAATGTAGGAAATAGGCTTTATCAGCAAAGTTCGGTATAAATTTACGATAGTAGTTAGAAAATGCGACAAAGCGTCTAACTTCATTTTTAGGAACTGGGTAATTTTTTAATACGTTTATTTTTTCCGTATCGGTACTTGACACGACGTGACATGAGTACAACATTTCTTTTCGTAAAAATTACATTTAGCTGGATTTAGTTTTAAGTTGACATTACGTAATCTCTGAAACACATCTATGAGGTTTTTATTATGCTGACTCAGTGATTGGCCTAGTATGACTAAATCGTCCAAATATATCAGGCATTTATCGTAGGTTAAACCTGTCATCGCCATAGTGATCATGCGAGAGAAGGAATTGGGACTTGTTTTAAGTCCCATAGGCATTCTGGTCAT
The DNA here is from genome assembly GCA_963921215.1 of Scoparia ambigualis. Classification (NCBI taxonomy): domain Eukaryota; kingdom Metazoa; phylum Arthropoda; class Insecta; order Lepidoptera; family Crambidae; genus Scoparia; species Scoparia ambigualis. The sequence continues at coordinate 32,619,846 of OY992514.1, forward strand.
TTGAAATTGACCAGAATGAAAAGCTGTGTATTTCCTACTGGATGGAACCAATTCTACGTTATAAAAACCCTGACATAAGTCTAAATTACTGAAATAAGTACAACCTGAAAGAGAATCCAGTATCTCAGTTATGTCGGGCAAAGGAAATTTATCGTTTTGAATGGAGTTATTAATAATCTATCAAGCCTTTTTGTTTTCGCTATAATCTATTTTTTTAGTAACCAAAAGGACCGGACTGGAACATTCACTACTGCATGGTTCAACAATTCAGTCAGTAAAAGTTTTCATTGCTTGTTTTTCGTTTAATATATTTTATATTTTTCATTGTCTTCGTCAGATTGAGAAGTAGTCAGGTCCACAAACATTTTTGTTAATTCTTTACCAAACTCGTCGATACTCAAATTATTTTGTCTAAAATTAATTAAATGACGTTGTATAGCCGTTGCAGATTTTTTTGGCAAAAACTGTGCTTTCATTTCTCGAACGAGTGACTTAATGTCGCTGTAACTAGAGCATAATTTTAGTGTTGCCGCTCTTGAGTCTATTTTTTAAAACAAAATTAATTAATTTTGTTTGTGACGCCTGATCTATTCCAGATGAATAATATTCAATGCCATCAATTAACGTCAAAATACTGGACTCGTTATCAGATGCCACCGGCAATAAACTCATAGCTATTTTTAGTTCAAATGTCGCCATTGCAGCTAAGTTTTGCTCACTTTACTGAAAAGAATATAAATCTAAAATTTCTTCATACAGCGCATTAAAATTACGGCTACTTTTCTCAATCATTGTTCTAAAATATATTAAATCCGCTTACTAATAAGTATATCAGCTTCTTGTATTTTATTTACTACAATATTTAATTTCCTTCTACTAGGTCTAATTTTTATTAAGTATTACTTTCTTATCTCTAGCAACTTATTATACAGACCTATAAGTTCTTGTTCCATGCTTATCCAATCCAATCCATCCAATCTAGTATAAAATTGTTTTACGTTTAAGTACATATTATTTATTTAATTGATAAAATAATCTAAAAAAACTAGTGATAATTGCGATTCAATATATCTTTCATGTTCGACATAAAAAATTACATAAATCAATAAATAATAAATTTATTTGCACAATACATGGTACAATTTTAAGGTCTTATAATACACTTCTCATCAGAAAAATCGAAACACCTTGCAAGTTTATGTTTTGAAAGGACTATCAGAAAAATGTGTATATTTAGGAATATTATGTCAAATGTCGTTTTAAGTGAATAATATGAGGTTTTCAAATCCTAATGTTAATGTTCTAAATTCTAATTAATTCTAAATTCTTTTGTGTTAGATTAGGACAGAAACCATAAAACGGAAGTGTTTCGATTTTTCTGATGAGAAGTGTATAATATGAACAAACATGTTTTACCGATTTATCGATATGCAAACATTTCGTCGTCATGCAATTGAATTAGGTAAGTAGGTACTTATAAAATATCACATTAAATTAAATTCCAAAATAACAATAGCATTTTAAATAAATTAAACTGTAAGATGTCTACGTTAATGAATGTTAAACAATTACACAGGCAAAGTCAAAAATGCAAAATGTTGTAGCGTACTGCGTACCTACATACCTATATCTCTGTATGTTTAGCTTATGCATATTATAAATACGTCGCACAGCTTGCCTCAGGCTCAGTCTCACGTCCTGCGCGGACACACAATAAAGACATTGCAAGAACACGCATAGTCTCTCATTCCCTCACTGGGATCGCCCACCACACGCTTAATAATACGCCAAAGTGGTGACCCCGACGCGCATTGTCCGCCTCAGTATAGAGTACGGTGACTCCGCGAGTGAGCGTCGAGCAAATTTACTTATACTCCTCGCGTAACAAGTGAACATTTCTTGTTTTTATAAATTATAACTTAAACTTTACGAACAATAAAATGGCAAACCCTAGTGACTTTAAACTGACGGTGGTTCCTGAAGGTGATGTCGACGGTACTTCTCAGCATAACTCCATCACTGTGAACTCAAGAGTATCAGAGTTTTGGACCACGCAGCCCAGGGCCCCAATTCTCATTTTTCGAGATGTAGTCTCGAATCGAGTTTTGATTTCGATTTCTATCTCGATAATCGACATTTTGTTCACGAATCTTCTATTCTCAGCGCTAATCGAAATAGACTTCGAGTTTTTTTTTGATAAATATTGCCATTCTTTTTAATGCAATCAATTCGGGATGCGTTCCGTTTGACACGTTTCATCCGGTTTTAAACCGGTTGCAACTATGTACCTCAAATATTTTTACTGTAAAGGTATTTAAATGTATGAACTTGCTTTTTAATTAAAGAAGTAAATTTTTAAAAAGTATCGAAAAATCATTATATTTAATGTGTTGTGATCAAATTTAATTTCCTTAAACAACTTGTATTGTTTAAAACGTGACGTATCATCGATAAATTTTATGTTTTTTGTTTGTGGTTGTGTGCTTGTTTGGTGACGAAACGATCATTTTAGTATTCACAAGACACACACAACGTCACAATGTCAACAAAAAATACCCAACGCCACAGCAGAAGCAGCTTCTTCTACAAATGTTGGAAGCCGATATACAGTTAAGGAGTGGAAAGTTTTCTTCCACCTTATAAAAAAAAGAGAGCGAGCTCTCTCAATATTTTAAATCACTTCCACGACAAAATTGTAAATTAACTCCTCCATATCCACCGTAATTTCGCCGCTATTTGACGTTTCATTAGCTTCTCGTAGTCGAAATTACGTCTCGACCACTGCCGACCACTCGAAGCAATTCGAGCGGCTCTCCTTTGAGAAATGTCGAGTTCGAGATGTTCAGAATAACTAAATTGGATTACCACTCGATAAAGTTCGAATTAGAATCAAACTCGAAGTCGATTAGCGCTGAGAATAGGAGATTCGTGAACAAAATGTTAATAACGAGATTTTATGGTCGAGATAAAGATCGAAATCAAAACTCGATTCGAGACTACATCTCGAAAAATGAGAATTGGCCTCCAGGTTGTGGTTTCATCAATTCGAGGCCATAACGACTCCACAGAAAGCAGGTGATCTCCAACTGTATCAATGAGTTGTAGCTAAGCTAGGTAGAGACGAGTTAGGGCAAGTTAGCGACATTCTCGAGAACCCACCAGAATGTAACAAATACCAAACCTTAAAATCACGGCTTATATCGACTTACGAGGAGTCAGAGACGAAACAACTACAAAAATTATTAACCGAAATAGAATTGGGTGACCAAAAACCTTCCCAACTCCTACGCAAAATGAGGGACCTTGGAAGGAACAAGGTGCCGGAAGAAACAATTAGGATTTTATGGGTCGGACGCCTTCCCCAAACAGTACGCGCCGTTATTACAGCATGCACCGTAGATTTAGACGCTACCGCAACTATCGCAGACAAAATTATGGAGACGACGCGTTCATCCGAAATATACAACATAAACAAACAAATGCAGGCAAATACCTCTAAATCAATAGCAACTTGAAAACTTATCACTAAGCATATTAGAAGTAAATAAAAAATTAAAGAGTTTGGAGGACACGCTCCGTGACGATTTCCGCGGTTCGCGCTCGTCGCAGCGAGGAGTTGAAAACCGATCCCGCTTTAGGCCAAGGTCACGCTCACGGTCACGTTATCTAAACAATCAAGAAAAATTCCGGCAACAGACAGCTAGACCAGGGGACAGTACCTTTAAATGTTATTACCACTACATTTTCGGCGACGCCGCTTTTAAATGCGCGACGACAATTGCTGCAAAAAACCGTCTTCATCGTTAAACTAAAAACGGCATCCACGATGGCGAGCGTCGGTGTCGATTGCACATATCGCCTCAGCGTCACTGATTTAAAAACAGGTACGCGTTTTCTTATAGATACCGGAGCTGATGTCTCGGTTCTCGCGCATAAGGGCTATAATAAACAAACGTCTGACTATACTTTATATGCCGCAAACGGTACACGCATCTCAACATATGGTCAAAAAATACTTACATTAGATCTTGGCCTCAGACGTCAATTACGCTGGACATTTATACTTGCTGATGTACAAAAGTCGATAATAGGAGCCAGGAAGCTAGGAAGTCTAGCCGAACACCATTTAACAGTGGATTTACATGGTAAGAAGTTGATCGACAAACTAACAAACATTTCAAAGCAAACAAAAACAGTACAGATCCTTGATTTCGCATCAATCAGTGCAGTAGACCACTCAGATCGTTACCACAAAATTTTTGCATGTTATCCAGACATCACAAGACCGGAATCCTTTAAAGAAATACCGAAACATGACGTTACTCATCATATTTTTACTAATGGTCCACCTATCCACGAGAAAGCTCGTCCATTAAATCCAGCTAAATACAAGGCCGCTAAGGCAGAGTTTGAACGAATGGTGGAGCTTGGAATATGCAGACCGTCCTCTAGCCCCTGGGCTAATCCACTTCATGTGGTAAACAAAAAAAACGGGGAACTAAGGCCGTGCGGTGACTATCGCCGACTTAACGCTATCACCGAACCGGACCGCTACCCCATTCCCAGGTTAACGGACTTCACATACATATTAAAAGGCAAAAAAATCATGTCAAAAATTGACATAAAACGCGCATATCATCACATATCTATAGCACCAGAAGACGTACCAAAAACGGCAATTATCACACCTTTTGGTTTATTCGAATTCACCAAAATGAGCTTCGGACTCCGCAACGCAGCGCAAAGCTTCCAAAGATTTATCAATGAGGTTTTGAATGTTCCAGATTCAAACAATAGCATTAATAATAGTTTTAACTATGATTATAAAACAAATCAAAACATTTTCGTATATTTGGACGATATTTTGATTTGTTCAGAAGACGAGTACCAACACGAAAAAGACTTAGAAGAAGTATTTAAGCGCCTTAACAAATACGGCATTACCATTAACACTAGTAAATGCGCATTTGGTAAGTCAGAGTTAACATTTCTGGGATACCAAATTAACTGCGATAGCATCAGGCCGCATGAAGATAAAGTCAAGGCTATTAGCGAATACTCACAACCCGAAACCGTTCACGAATTGAGACGTTTCTTAGGATTAATTAATTTTTATAGAAATAGCTTGCCTAAAGCCGCTGATACACAGGCACCATTAGAAAAATATCTGCACAGTGCGAGAAAAAAAGACAAAACTAAAATACAATGGTCACAAGAAGCACTCGAAGCATTCGAAAAATGTAAAAGCATGATAAGCGAGGCAGTTGCACTAAACCATCCCGATCCATCAGCAAAATTAATTTTAATGACTGACGCCTCCAGTACGTGCGTAGGAGCCGCACTTCATCAATTAATCAAAGGAAAAGGACATCAGGCACATTTGACCCAAAAATGTATAAACTTATCTCTATTATCTTTAAGCACTATGTGTCATTATATACCTAAATCAGTATCAACTTTATTTTGAAACTCCTTTATTAGGCTGAAATTAATTAATTAGAAAACAAAACTACGACTATGAAACGGTCATTTTGTGGCCGCCATCACTATTTTTTTGCGTAAGAACAAGGCGCATTACATCAGATGACAATGACATTGACAGAAGTTGGCTGGATTGGATTACTCGGAGAAATAGTTCTGAAGTTAGAGAAATATAACTTTTAGATTTTTATTGTTACTAAAGCTTAGGCAAATACTTAAAAATGGGTATCGCTTTGATTTGCATGACATGCCATTTTCGATCTGTCAGCCAGCCTATCGGCTGTCACTGACATTGTCGATCACTGTCAACTGAAGCGTTTGGTTACAACCGCATGATTAAATGAACAGGAACAGAATTCCACACTCTCCATCCGTATCGTGTTTGATATTTAAGATCTTTGTGTACAACAAGAAAGCATAATAAATAATTTGAATTTGAGTCGGTACGCCCACTTTTACTCAATTTTTTCGAGAACACTATGTTCATTTAGTACATAACGAAACGTTTCGTTTGAGTTACAAGTGTTGCAATACAGTGTCAGTGTTACCAAAGAAAAATATTTCAAACGTGAATATCTCTTCTAATAAAAATATTTATTAAACTCTGAATAGTTTCCACGATTCACTATTTACATACCTACATTGTCATACAAACAGAAATGCTATACATTTTTGGGTCTATTGTCAAAGGAATTTGCCTGATGTCCATTACAACCATTAGCATTTTTCTCCAAAAAATTTAACAAAGCGCAAACCAAGTATAGCACCTACGACCGAGAATTAACAGCTATTTACTTGGCCATTAAACATTTCCGATACATGATCGAGGGACGAGACCTAACAGTGGTAACCGATCATAAACCACTCACTTTTGCGTTATCGAAAAAGGAATCTAAGTCAGATTCGCCCAGACGCATTCGTCAACTAGACTTTATTGCACAATTTTGCAATAAAATCGAGTACGTCGAAGGCGAAATCAACAAAGCAGCTGATTTTTTTTCAAGAATAGAAGAGATCCAATTACCTCATATTTTCGACTACGAGCATTTATATAAAAGCCAAATCGAAGGTAAGGAGTTGGAACATCTCAAATCAAACTCAAAACTGCAATTCAAATCTATTTTTATGCCATACGCAAATCGTGAACTAATTTTCGAAACATCAACATCGCAAGCTTATAGTTAAGAACTTAAGTTCATACCATCACAGTTCCGAGAAAAAGCGTTATCAAGTATACACACACTAAGCCACCCGGGAGTAGCCGCAACGCGACGTCTTATCGCACAAAGGTACTTTTGGCCTAATATGAATTCGGACGTTGCAAAGTTCGTGAAACACTGCATAGAATGCCAGAAATGTAAAATTCAAAGGCATACTATCACACCGTTAGGAGAATTTGAAAAATCTGATCGTTTTTCACACGTTCATATTGACATAATTGGAGCGTTTCCACCATCTCAAGACTATATCTATTGCTTAACGTTAATTGATCGTGTCACTAAATGGATAGAAGTCATACCGATCAAAAACATAACAGCGGAAACAGTTGCAAATTAATTCGTCGAACAATGGATATCGCGCTATGGCTGCCCCATCAGGATAACTACGGATCAAGGCAGACAGTTCGAATCCCAGTTATTTACACAATTAACTAAGCGACTAGGCATCCAAAAAATACACACCACAGCCTATAATCCCAAGGCTAACGGTCAAGTCGAGCGTATGCATCGCACACTCAAAAGCGCGATTATGACGCTATGCAATAACTCCAATGATTGGATTAAAGTGTTACCGTTAGTACTTTTAGGCCTTAGGTCAACAGTCAAAGAAGACCTTGGTTTCAGCCCCGCGCAAATGACATTTGGAAAATCTATACGTTTACCAGGTGATTTTTTCGTCCATTCAAACAGTAACATTAACGATGCAGAATACACCATTAAACTCATGGATTCATTAAATAATTTACAACCAAATCCACGTAAAGACAGAAATCATAGGAAAGTTTTTATACACGACGACCTAAAACATGCCGATTACGTATTTGTAAGAAAAGAAGTAAAAAAGCCGTTAACACCGCCTTACGAAGGACCGTTTAAGGTTATCCAACGGAACAATAAACACTATACCTTACAGGTCGGTTCTCGAAACGTCGTTATCTCCCTAGATAGGCTCAAACCAGCTTATGTTATAAACACACCGCCATCAAACAGTTCGCCGGATGCAGCAACAACAACAACGCAATTAAAACCTGAGCCAGAACTAATTTCGGCGAAAACGACACCAGCACCCGAGCCCGAATCATTTCAAACACAAACAACATTAAACGCCGTGCCGAAATCACCACCGGTCGTTACGAAATCCGGTCGCATCATCAAGAAGACCGTGAGATTTGACATGTGATCCCGAACTCACAGTTTTAACTCACGGTGATTTAGATAGCAACCCAACCTAGAAGTACTGCAAGTACGTACCTATACTGCAAGCGTCGTGTGTCATCGGTGGTAGACGACCGCATATGGAGGCACGTAGAGTCACAAGCTCCGGTTCCGAAGGCTCCTCCGACGATGGTGCATATTCAACTAAAACACATGGTGTAGTGTAGTGAATAACAAGACAATGTAAATAACAGTGAAGTGCGCGTAAAACAAATCGCATCCGATCGAAATCGTGTCGCAGCGTGTTAACGGAATTATTCTAAAAATAGACTCTAAGTTAAAGAACATTTAACAACACTCTCGACATAAGCTCATATAATTTTGTAATAATTGTATTAATTGTATATGCCACACACTTAAATTTTTTTTTTTTATGTCATTTTAAATTAATTATGCTTGTTTGTTTGTTTTTTTCCTAAATAAGGATTGCTGCCGTCAGTATGTAATGTTCTTTGTTAAATAAACGTTAATAGTTTAAGTATGTTTATAGCTAGTTTTGTCATATTTAATATTTTTATTATTTTTTTTCCTCCTATGTTTATTCTTGGAGGGGGAGTATTATGTAGCGTACTGCGTACCTACATACCTATATCTCTGTATGTTTAGCTTATGCATATTATAATTACGTCGCACAGCTTGCCTCAGGCTCAGTCTCACGTCCTGCGCGGACACACAATAAAGACATTGCAAGAACACGCATAGTCTCTCATTCCCTCACTGGGATCGCCCACCACACGCTTAATAATACGCCAAAATGTCAAATAAGTAACAATCTCAACCATAAAACTACAAGCATTTCAATTAACAAATAAAACAGTACGATGTCAATGCCAATGGATGATATATAATTGTGCAGGTGTCTTAATAATGCATCATGTCAGAATAATGATAATGTCAACCTTAAAATTAATAATGATTTGTAAATAGTTATTTTCAATTTAACATGTCAGAAATCGATTACAATTCGTTTAAAGTGACCATCTCGGCAATAAAAAATCATTTATGTCATAGAAACATTTATCAATTAGAACACAGAGAATATTTTTTTTAAATACATTAAGTTGTAAATTTTGAATGTTGTTCTAAAGTAAATTAATTAGTCTAACGCACATGCTATGACAATTTCTCGAAATACAAGCTGTGCCTGCTTGGAGCACAGATAACTTCCATGGGTACCTCCTTGTACCACCACGATTACAGTCATCCTTTTGTTTTGTGAAGAGGTTGGCATGTTTCTTTGTAAATTTTAAAATTTCAAATATGTATAGGGATGGTAATGTGAGAATTTTTTACTTTTTAAAGAGAGGTCTACATGATTCCATCTGTCCTATAACGCAAATGAATCTTATACATTTCTTCTGCAGGATGAAAACACGACTAATGTGTGTCGAGTTCCCCCACAGCAGAATTAGCCCATAACTCAGTATAGAACCAACGTATCCATGGTATGCCATCAGAACTGTCTTAAGGTTAGCTAACTTTGAGAGACGATACAGAGCGAACACAAACCTGTTTATTCTCTGGCATACAATTTCAACATGATTTTGCCATGTGTGTTCGGAATCGATCACAATACCGAGAAAAGTCGCTGATGCAGTCATGGCAATGCGATCGTTTTTGTTGTGTACTTGTGATTGTTGAGCTTTTCCATTTTTGTTTTGAAATTGTTCATATATTGTTTTACCCGTATTTATTTTTAAATCATTATGTTCTAGCCAATTTGTTATATCTTTAATTACATTATTTATTTCATCATTATAGTTAATGTTAGGAATTTTGTGTATTGTCACTGAAATATCATTAGCAAATAGTGTTACTGGATATTGCGTACAACATGCAATAAACAATATGCTGTTATTATTTTATGTATTTGTTATATATAAATATATATATATATATATATATAGTTTTTTATATTTTACTTAGAGTCTCTACATACCATGTAATGATACGTTTTTAGTTTCACTTTGACGATCACGAGCACAACACTTCGATTGACTTTTCCACTCACTTTACACTTTTGTTATATTATTTGTATCTTCGATCTTATTCGGCTCACGGCGAAAATAGGACAAAGATCGCTGCAGGGCATGGGACTGTATTTCCTGTCGTATCCACCTTGGCACCCGTGGCACAGCCGATAGAACCCATACAAGATTATGAGACCACCAATCAAGAAGAAGGTGCAAATTGCCACCAAAATGTACTTAGTTTCTGTTGCTGGCGTGTGCCTTTATTTCTTGGAGAACTGAAGCATGGTTTTCTCCACCAGCGCCAGCGTTCTGCGCGATGATGACGCCTTAATCCTTAGACGATTTTCCGCCCATTTTCCATTTTTCCATATAACTTTGGAAAAATGGACACTGTTCACTGACGTCGATTATGTAGATCACGGTTATAAGGAACTCCATCGTGATTTTATTTTACCAGAGACCGCTTATTGTTTAATGTTCGTGCACCTTATTTAGAAATGCGGTTCAAGAAACGCTGTGTCCCTGTCACGGTCGGCATATGCGGATGGCATTGGGATTCAGAAATGATACGAGTGAATTATGAGTAAATACTGTCTTTATTATTATAAGATCCACGTTTATATAGTTGTGGTACATACATACAAGAATACATGCAATATAGCCTATTCATACCGTACAATGTCCTTCAAAAACTTCAAATCATAAAAATTGTCCTTGTCATTCTAATAATAGTCATAACAACCAAATGCTGGGCTTGTAACTGCCAACAATCACAATCCCTAATTTTGATGGCACGTATTTCAAATGGTTGGAGTTTAAGGAAACGTTTAGTTCATTAATTCATAAAAATAGTCAAATAAAAAATATTTACAAATATCATTACCTTAGCTCGTATTTGGAAGGTGATGCCGCTCGTGTCATTAGTAATTTAGAGGTTGCTGACAAAAACTATTTTCAAGCCTGGAATTTATTATGTGAGCGATTTGATAACAAAAGGCAGCTAATTAATAATTATTTAAAATCTCTTTTTAACTTAGAATCTGTGCGAGAGACTTCGAAGACCCTCCGATTTATTATTGACCACGTTACTAAAAACTTGTGGGCTCCCAGCACTCTAGGATTACCTACTGACAAGTGGGACGTCTTTATTATTTACATGGTCACAGCAAAGTTAGACAACATCACTTCAGACAACAGAGTCAGATCGCGACCTGCAGTTGATTTTATGGCGGGACGAAGAAGACCAAAACTTACAAACTCTTCGTTTAAATACAGTGACGTATTCTGCGGTTTCTCTAGCGCAAGCTTTCTTAGCACACGATGTCTTTGGCAACTGGGTGAAGAATGTACAGATCCTAATATTAAAACCATAATTCAAAAGGACCTCCACTGCGACGATTTGTTGACTGGCTGTGACCTGTGACACATTAGACTTACGGACCATTCAGCAAAAAGTGTCAAATGAGCAAGCAAAGGGTTCCTTTAATCTAAGAAAATGTGGTCTGCCAGATCTTTATATTCCTAATTCTTTAAACGCTGAGGAAAGTAATTTAATTATTAGCAACTCTACTAGCACTCCAGTCTAGCCATTGGATGGTCTCCTTCCTCTGATGTCCTATTCTTCCAAATAGAGTATCCAGCGACTAAGGAGTATACTATTTAAAAGATCAACTCTGTCAACTACATTTAAAATTGTTGATCCACTTGGCCTACTATCACTATGCACTATTAAGCCTAAAATGCTTATTCTAAAATTATGATCTCTCAAAATGGATTGGGATGAACCTGTTCCTCTAGATATACAGAATACTTGGTTAAAATTTTCCCAACAGGTTCCATCTCTATCATCAACACCTAGGCATGTTTTAATCGACAACAGTACGTATATCGAAATGCATTGTTTTTGTGACGCCTCCAAAGACGCATATGGTGTGTGTATTTATTTAAGGTCAATTGATGCCAAACGCAATGTCCAAGTTAGTCTTTTATGCTTTAAGGCACGAGTAGCTCCTCTAAAGGCCTCTACAATTCCCAGGCTGGGGTTATGCGCCGCCATGGTAGGCTGACAACTAAGCTCATCCGTCTCGCAAACTCTTTTGTGTACCATTAATCGACATGTATACTGGACAGACTCGAGTGTCGTTTTGGGCTGGTTGAAAACACCCAATCGGACTAAAACCTTGGAGCTAATCGAGTAGCAGCAATAGACGAACTAACAGACTACTCGTCTTGGAGTCACGTCCCTACATCAGATACCCCAGCAGCCCTACTCTCTCGAGGCTTATATCCGCAAAACGTTGGAGATTGTTCTATGTGGTGGCATGAGCCCACTTTCTTGCTGCAGCAAGAGTATTCGTGGCCTTTATATAATGCTCCTATTGTTGATTTGCCGGAAATTAAAGCAATGTCTGCTTTGGTGGCAGAAGTGGCATCTTCGACATCAGTAGTAGACTTCAAAAGTGTTAGATATTAATATTGTATTACGAAGGTATCTGTAAAACTATTTGAATAAACCAGTCTACCACGAGCCTGTGTGTTTGATTGACGTTGCACTGGCGACGAGGCGATTAGCGAATAAAAGTAACGCGTGTGAAACTGTGTTGTGGATTGCATAATATTAAGATGCCTATCGGGAAATTAGAATCATTTGACTTAAATTTTTATCCGCCTCTGTGGTCTAGTGGCTAAGCTACCTGTTTCAGACCCAGAGGTCCCGGGTTCGATTCCCAGCGGGGGGTACATCTTTGTGTGCTCGGTTTGGTTGGTGGTAGGGCTGTTTATGGCATTGTTGTGTTCCGGCAGTTTGAGATAAGATAGCCAGTTCCTCAGTGATTGAGGATTCCGGGTGAAGCGCGCTTCCACCTTCGGCCTTATCGTCACTTACCATCAGGTGAGATGAAGGCCAAGCGCTTACCCGTTGCCAATAAAAAAAAAAAAATCTAAGCAGTGGCATCCGTATATCAGGCGTGTAAAACAATACATTTTGTTAAACGAACTTAAGGACGACCTTCAGGTGCCTTTGTTAATAACGGTGGTAGGTGAGGCTACCTATTCGTTAATGTGTGACTTGTGCTCGACAGTTCGACAATTTAGTGAAACTTGTTGCGGATCACTTAGAACCGCAAAGATCGGAAATAACCGAACGATACGTGTTCAGACTGCGCAGACAAAAGGTCGGTGAAACCTGGACGGATTATCTGCAGAACTTGAAACATCTCGCGACAACATGCAATTACGGAGGCACGTTAGAAGAAAACTTACGCGATCAGTTCGTTTCTGGGCTCGCAAGTGAAGCGATGAGATCGCGCATTTTTGCTGAAAAATCTATTAAATACAAAGAGGCGGTGGAGCTGGCGCTGGCGCTGGAGGCGGCCGAGCGACACGCGGAGGTGAGCGGTGCCACAAGCGTGGCGGCCGCGGGGACCTTGGATGTGAACAGCAACGGTGAGGGCTTGCATCAGGCGACTACGAGCGCGAGGCGGCGCGGTGGCGGCGGCGGCGGCGGCGGCGGCAACGGAGGCAGCGACGGCGGCGGCGGCGCCGGCAGGGTCGGCGCGGGCCCGCCGCGCCCGCGTCACCGCGGTAGCAGCGCGTTCAGCGGCGGCGAACCCGTGCGCTGCTGGCGGTGCGGTAAAGAACACCGGCCTGAGAAATGCCGTTTCGCTAAGTATAACTGTGATGAGTGCAACCAACGCGGGCACCTGAAAGTGATGTGTAGTGAAGTGCGCGGTGGAGGTCGAGCGTACGGTCATAACTATGTGAGTGAAAGTGACTCGTCGGAGGATGAGGATTTTTACAATATCGGTTTGGTGGCTAAAGGTAACAAACCCTATTTAATGTTTGTGAAAATTTACGGCAAGTCTGTGGAATGCGAGATAGACACGGGAAGTAGAATTTCCGCAGTGAATGAACAATTTTATAAAAAATATTTCTCAATAAAAAATTAGAGTCTGATAATTTATTATTGCGTTGTTATTCCGTTTCCCGTATCGAATCTCTCGGACGTATCGATGTAGAAGTAGAACTCGGCGATGTTAAGGTATCCAATTTGTCTCTTTATGTAATAAAAAATGGCGGACGTCCTCTGTTGGGTCGGGAATGGATTCGAGCTTTAAACATAAAACAAATAAATTTTAATGAAATTAAGGATCACAAGTTTGTTTCGCGTTTGACAGCTGAGTTCCCTGAGGTGTTTACGGACAAGTTGGGTACCTGTAAGCGGAAAATTACATTACAACTATACAACGACGAGCCGGTGTACGTGCGCGCGCGTCACCCGCGAGCTCGAGCGCCTCGAGGCCGAGGGCACTACCTATAGAGTGGAGCACTCACGATACGGAACCCCTATTGTCCCAGTCGTAAAAGCAAACGGGGATATACGAATATGCGGGGATTATAAAATAACCATCAATCGAAAATTAAAGAGAGATTTTTACCCACTCCCACGCATTGAAGAATTATTTGCGGCTTTAAGCGGGGGGGGAAGAGTATTCTAAAATTGATCTTACTCATGCTTACGAACAATGTTTACTTAGCGAGGAGTCGCACCCGTACGGGTTATCTGTTGTTCCCGAAAAATTTCAAAGATTGATGGAAGAGACATTGCGGGGGGTTCCGGGGTGTGTCGTATTTTTAGACGGCGTCTGTTGCACTGGACCCTCACGGTCGGCGCATTTAAGCAATTTAAGGGCAGTTCTTACTAGACTGCGAGACATGGGTTTTACCATAAAATTAAGTAAATGTAGTTTTTTGAAAAGCAATGTAAAATACTTAAGTTATATCATTGACAAACTTGGCCTACATCCGGATCCGATGAAAGTAAAAGCGATATCGATGCGCCACGACCAGAAAGGGTAACTTTATTAAAAAGTTTTTTAGAAATGCTAAACTACTACGATAAATTCATACCTAACCTAAGTATTATATTAGAACCATTACATGCATTGTTAAAAAAAGATATCAGGTGGGCGTGGAGCTCAGACTGTGAAAGGGCATTTATAGAATGCAAACGTATTTTGTTGAGCGAACGCGTACTGGCGCATTATTCGGAGGGCCGCCCTCTGGTGCTATCGGTGGACAGAAGCGCGTATGGGGTAGGAGCGGTGTTGGCTCATCGTTTCCCAGACAAAACAGAGAAACCCGTTAGTTGTGCTTCACGAACGTTAAACTCAGCCGAGCGAAATTATAGTCAATTAGACAAGGAGGCATTGGCGATATTTTTCGGTATAACGCGACATCACCAATATTTATTTGGTAGACGTTTTGTTCTGCGCACAGACCATCAGCCGTTGACATACATTTTTAGCAAAAAGGGAGGCATTCCGCAAACGGCAGCTAGCCGATTGCAGCGATGGGCAGCGCGTTTGGCTGCGTATGATTTCTCTGTTGAATTTGTACGTTCGAAAGATAACGGGACAGCTGATGCGTTGTCTCGCTTGCCGTTGTCCACAGAGCGACGCCCGTCTGATCCAGTCGGTTATCTTAATTTAGTGCAAGAATATGTACCTGTCAATTATAAAGAAGTATCCACCGAAATAAAAAAGGACAGATTGTTATGTAAAATGGTAGGATTCGTAATGTTTGGTTGGCCGTCTGTAGCAGGATGCGATGAAGAAAAACCTTTTTTTTCTCGGAAAAATGAAATAGTGTTAGAGTTAGGGTGTCTCATTTATAAATATAGGATAATAATTCCGCCGTCTTTATATGAAAGAGTGCTTAGTGAAATTCACGAGGGTCACTTAGGCATAGTGAAAATGAAAAACTTAGCGCGTAATTACGTGTACTGGCCTTCACTAGACAAAGATATTGAGAGTCTGGGTAAGGCATGTGACGCTTGCCGGGCAGTGCGCGACGCACCGCCGCATTCAATATTACACCCTTGGGAGTTACGTAGCACACCATGGCAGCGCTTACATGCTGACTTCGCGGATTGCGCCGGAAAAAAATATTTGATCGCCATCGATACTCATTCTAAGTGGATTGAGGCTATAGCAATGTCACGCACAGACGCATCGACTCCTATTAACGTGTTAAGGTCAATATTTGCAAGGTTTGGTCTACCGTCGCAACTGGTTACAGATAATGGGCCACCATTTTTATCTCAGGATTTTCAGGACTACTGTTCGAATAATTGTATCAAACATGTGACGTCGGCACCGTATCGAACGCAGGGCAACGGCGCCTCAGAGAATGCTGTTAAAATAATTAAAAAAGCTATTAAACGGGCTCTAGTGGAAGGTGAGAATGTGTCCCAAGCATTAAATAAGTTTTTATTTCAATACCGGAAATGCGAACAAGCAACCACGGGGTCGAATGTAACTGAAGAATTGGGCTCGCCAGCTACCCCTCCGCCCGGTGCATCTGCGCGAGTTTTATTATATATATATATATATATATATATATATACTTTAAAAGGGGAAATGTGTTAGATATTAATATTGTATTACGAAGGTATCTGTAAAACTATTTGAATAAACCAGTCTACCACGAGCCTGTGTGTTTGATTGAGGTTGCAAAAAGGTTTTCCAAACTTGTTACTCTTCAAAAGGTCTATGCTGGAGTCTTTAGATTTTGTCATATTTGTTTAGATCCGAATAATAAACTCGTAGATGAACTTCAAGTAAACGAACTTAATAAAGCTCTTTAAGCTCTTTTAATTATATCCCAAAAATAATCGTATTCTAATGAAATTTGCAAGTTAAAAAAACAACTGATGACCGGACGTAAACCCGGTTTATGACCGTCTGTAAGCCCGGCAAAAAACGGGCTCGTCAACAAGCGCCTTATACCTGTATACCTGTCAACTAATGCCGTTTGGTTATTCTGACTATAAGCTACGCTACCCTCCACGACACACTTCTGGCTTTGACAACGTTTTTCACGAGAGAGCTGTGGACGATCAACCCAAACCACCCTGGGACAGTTGTTCGCCCTCCCGGAAATAGAGCAAGTTACCAGACTTAAGATTATCGAGTCCTCTCCCTCTCTTCGGACCTCAGATAATCCCACAATGCCCCACCGCATCTTGCTTAATTCTTCCTCCAGTACGCAAACATTCTCGTCGGTCCGCAGTGTACGTGTGTTGCTAGGGCCAAAGTTCGTTGTTCGTTGTTGGGAGCGTTGGAATAAAATGTTGACTATCGGATAGTACAAATACCCAGTAAGTAAACATAGGTTCATGAATTTTACGATATTGATACGATAATAAAAAGCAATTAATAAGTTTTATCGGATTTCAAATCTTTATATTACGTGTAGTCATGAAAAATAATTTAGAGTTAAAACCCAATAACTAGTTTTAATTGTTTTTAACGTTATATAAATATTTTTGTCATGAATTAACTTTTATGTTAGAATCCGTTATTAAAAAAATATCCGGTTTTATATTTTATGTTAGTGAAAATATGGTTACTATCCCTGAGCTTTAAATACCAATAAATACACATTATGTGGTTCTCACGCAAAACAAATGTTATAAAGTTTTACCATTAATACCTTTAGAGCGTTTTCAACTAAAATAATTCGTTAGTTGTGCACTTACTAGGTTTTAAAGTCAGTATCTCGCTGTTACACTTAATATTCAGCTTAACTAGTAACTAAAAAGAGCAAAAAATTTTGATTTTAGTGTCCTATAAAAACGAATTTTCGATTTTTTGCATTTATCGAGTTGTTGGCTTCCACCACCAGCCGCAGGCAAAGCAGCAATATTCCTTGCCCTGACACAACCAACCAAAGCCGAGGTGGAAGCTCTGGTACCGCGAAACACGGCGTCTAGGATGGCACGTTAACGATGCCAAATTCTTAGTCTCCTTTTAAGCTTAATAGTGTCACTTACGGCCAGTGGTCCAACAGCATCTTCAGGAAGCGGAGAAAGAGAGCGCTCTCTCTGATGAAGACCCGAAGCGTCGGTGATGGCCCTTCCACAGGGCCTTTTAGTTGGAAGGAACACTGGCTTGCACTTATACGATAATTAAACTGGGCCCTATTTCAGACCGCCAAGAACCACCTGAGTTACGCCTAACAATATATATATAACACGGGAATGCCGCCCAAACCACGCGGGAGTGTATCACTACAAACGACCGCTATAAATACTAGACAACCGCCCCGTCCTAAGCCACGCGCCGAACTGCCCTGCCCAAGACTCTGGCTATGCGCGTTTCAATCCGCGGAACCAAGGTCAAGGTTGGTTCCCAACATCCCCCCGACCCAGGACCTTCACAAACGGTACGCTATTCCACGGGTAACTGGGAGAGAGTGGTAACCGCTCACTCTACAAAGCACCGTATCAAGTTCCTAAAACGTAAGGACGGTGTCTCCTGTCTCGTGACGAAGGTGGGTCTTGACAGTCTTTACACATACTTCATAGATCCCTCCACAGTGCGGACAAGCTGGAGGACTATATTTCCAGATTTTCCCACGTCGGGATAGGGTGGTTCCAATGTCTAGTTTAATCTGTGAGATTACAAAGTATGCACGTCATTTAAACAATTGTTCGCACCTAATCAATGACGGCAATCCTCTGCGGGAAACAAATTTACTACGAATGGCAATAAATGCGTCAGTGGATAACTCACAAACCACTTCTAAGTGGACAGCCTTGGTTGACGGACACACATACAATACGCTTTATAACTCTACAAACAATAATATTCATTTCCCGTAACGCGATCTGCAGACCAATCTCCCATTTGGGGCTGCATTGTAGTGGCTCTTAGCCGATAATACGGTAGGCACCGAAAATAACAATACAGCGTATGGTCCGTCTAGCTGACAAAATTACAAAATACACGCTACAAAACGGCGAGTATTGCGTTGCTGCTGGCGTGATAAACGTGGGCGCGGAGCCGACCAAAAATACTACACGAATCTTTCCAGTTCGCGCTTTCAAAAGCGCGCGATGTGGAAGGAAGTAGTGCTCCACCGAGCGCCAGTCCACGCGAGATACTGACATGTGCCCCAACTCCTTATACTCCCGAATGAAGTCAATATACTTTGTCCGGAAGACCGAATCGTACACTCATGCGGCGCTCCAATGACGCTAGCCTTTTATACACTAGCATTCCAGACTTGCCCAGAGGAGGACGACCAGCACAAAAGTGTAATCGAGCTAATAGTCGCCCAGAGCGGAGTCGACCAGTGTTAGTCTGGTAACAATACGCACTCCTTTTGCTCTGGGTCAATTTGCGGCGTGGAGGGGGTTACTCCACTTCTCTAAATTCGAGTGTAGCCCCTACAACGAGAGCGGTATCCACACTATTCGGGGGTAAAACTCTGTTCACTGGTCCCATAACCACATACCCGAAAACCGTCTCGACGGCAACCAGACCGCCCGGCTGAAGGACACTTTTATCGTCCAACAACAATCGCCCTAGTACGTCTGCTCCCAACAGAACGTCAACCGATCCCGGGGTGTTAAACTTAGTGTCCGCTAACGCAAGCTTAGACGTCAATGCCAAAGTAGTTGGGTCTAATTCTACGAACGGTTGCCTACCAACTACTGCGTCCAAAACAATCGCCGAGGTTGTTATACTCGGGTTGGACAAAACGGGGGTGAAAGAAACGTTACCTCCCCTAGCAGTCTACCTACTTTTACATCACCAATACCCCGAACACCTTCCTGGTGAGGCCTAATTGGGAGGCCCAACTTGCCAACCAACCATGATGAAAGCACACATCCCTGAGCGCCGGAATCCAAAAGAGCTCGGGTTTTCATCAAGTTGCCATTCAGTCCCCTAACCAACACAGAGGCCGTAGGGAGCAGAACGGTCTCTGGAGGGGCTGCGGTTGGCGTTTGGATGGCCGTTAATTGCTACTGTGTCGGGAAGCGAACCGCTTCTCCTGAAGGAGGGGGTCGCTGGTACCTTGCAAGGGGGTCCCGCTCCGGCGAATAGCGTCGACGACGCTCCAAACGCGGACGTTCCACCACCGGTGACGCGGACTTAACACGGGGATTTTTGATAGTGGCACCGTACCTATCAACCGGCTTCGATTGTTCCCGCGGTGAAGAGTTCCTAGGGCCCCCGCCCGTACGGGGTGCATGCCGTCCCTGGGAACGTCCATAATTCTCGTAACCACCTCTAGGCTGAGTGTGGTATTTATTTTGGCCAGAGCCCCCGCCCGTACGGGGTGTCTCCGGAGCTCGTGAGCGCGCATAATCACTCTGACCCGCTTCACTCCCCTGGGTCGGCTCAATAGCTATGTTGCTCCGGTTCATACACAACGAGGGATGGCGATTGCCCTTACAATAACCACAGGGATGTGGTTGGGTACATTCTCGCTTTAGGTGCGGATCCAAGCAAAAATAACACCATCCCCTCTGACGAACTATCACCCTACGACCCGGGAGGTATTGCTCCAAGAATTTCCTACAACGGGCCGTCTGATGCCCTGGGTCGCTGCAATATTCACAATGCGCGGTCTCATGGACCGCGGAATATCGCTTAAACGGTCGAGGCTGTTCCTGTCTTCCTGACCTGAAGGGTCTCCCACCCGAAGGTGTCTGGGGATCACGAACCCTTACCCAAGATGGGCTAACCACATCGGAGTTGTCCGCTAATCGGCACTCATCCTCCATGAATTTGAGGAGGTCCTTGAAGGGCGGCAAGTATGTGGAGCTATCCCCACCATATTGTTGCTCAAAGCGCACCTTTAAGTTGTCGGGCAACTTCGCAAGCACGATGTGTAGCAACAAAAATGACCACTCTTCAACCGGCAGGTTTAAACTACGAAGAGCATTCACGGCGACAAGAAGCGGATTTAAAATCTGAACTCGTAAGTGCATTATATTTGTGACTCGGGGGAGGGTCAATATCGTCGCGACGTGTGCGTCAGCGAGCCTCCTGACATTTTGCTATCGCCGAGTCACGATATCTAGGGCCACTTTATAGTTCTGATTCGTGGGCGCTAGGTGTTGGATCTGTTCGCGAGCTTAACCGTCCAA
Organism: Scoparia ambigualis; assembly: GCA_963921215.1. NCBI lineage: Eukaryota > Metazoa > Arthropoda > Insecta > Lepidoptera > Crambidae > Scoparia > Scoparia ambigualis. Next base: position 32,640,677 of record OY992514.1, read on the forward strand.
AACTGTGAGAAGATAGGCGAGCTTTTATCCCGCGGTTAAATCCTTCCTTGCATCGACGAGGCTGTTAAATAAGTTAGAAAAGCACTCCCATTCGTCGAGCCTCCCAGAAAAACTACGGAGGTCTAGAGGTGGTAGCCGCGACCACAACGCGGGCATGGACTTGCTCGCAAATTTGGAGTGGTCAATTTCCATTTCCCTGCCTTCGTGTAGAGGGCGTGCGACCTCAGCAATGCGATCTGATAATTCGTAGCATTGGTCAACCTTATTTTCCACCGCCTTGAGAATGTCTTGATCACAATCAACACATCTCTCTAGAAACAAAGCGTACTGTTCGTCTACTACCGCCATGCAAATTGGGAGATCGACAAATCTATTCAGAATTGCTTGTTTCCTGTCGGGTCTGTCCACCAAGGCTGCAGCGGTCGAAAGCCAGCGCAACTCCGCTGTTATTTTTGCCTTGGACAACATTGCCGTCATGGTAACAAATAGATATTTACGTCTGGGTATATACCTTACTTAATAATTATAACTCACAATTAATATCGGAGACGTAAACTTTATCAGTATAAGAAGCTAGAACCACTATACGAAAGTAGCTTAACATAACATAACAACTATTTAGTTAACAAAAAGACGTATTATTTCATCTAAGATAACTCGTCACCAATATCGCAAAATACGAAATCTTATAGATTAAAGTTACCGAGTGAACAAAACATTATTTTCCCACGAACATTGTTTACCAAGAGATGTCTATATCCAACTAATAGACAATAGAATTCTTATCTTTGAATACTTCGCTCGTAATACAATGGAAGCCCCAAAAATCAATTAACAATAGTATGGTAGAATACCAAAGAAAACCACAGCTTATCTAGATGTACATAAAGTTCAAAGCCATAATACAATTAACAATGTTTATGCCATATGGCCAGTTCGTCCGAAACAAACATTTTTTTATTTTATTTCAAAATATATAGTTTAGTTAATACACAACAAACCTTATCTAAATGGATATACGATATAATATGCACCGTAATAAAATTTCTTAATTGCTATGCGTAAACAAGTCGAACAAAGGACCTCTTATCTATCCGATCTCGACAAAAACACCGCAGGTGCAATTAGCAAACTGCGTAACAGTGGCGCCTGGCCATCTGTACGCGAGACAGTCTCGCCCGGGCGCTCAGGCAGGCGCACGCGCGCAGCTCTTAATAACAATTATGAAAATATTATGCACTATTTACGTAATCTAAATCCTCAACTATACATTGGAATCCACTACACAGAATATTGTTTTGAATCCCAAACGTGCTTGCTATCCGTGACCAATTAACTCTTTTAATTGTAACGAATGATTCTATTTTTTAACCAACGGGGAATCAAACCCACGCTTTGCCACCAACTGTTGGCTTCCACCATCAGCCACAGGCAAAGCAGCAATATTCCTTGCCCTGACACAACCAACCACAGCCGAGGCGGAAGCTCTGGTACCGCGAAACACGGCGTCTAGGATGGCACGTTAACGATGCCAAATTCTTAGTCTACTTTTAAGCTTATTAGTGTCACTTACTGCCAGTGGTCCAACAGCATCTTCAGGAAGCGGAGAGAGAGAACGCTCTCTGATGAAGACCCGAAGCGTCGGTGATGGCCCTTCCACAGGGCCTTTTAGTTTGAAGGAACACTGGCTTGCACTTATACGATAATTAAACTGGGCCCTATTTCAGACCGCCAAGAACCACCTGAGTTACGCCTAACAATATATTTAATACGGGAATGCCGCCCAAACCACGCGGGAGTGTATCACACGACACTATAAATGACCGCTATAAACACTAGACAACCGCCCCATCTTATGCCACGCGCCGAACTGCCCAAGGCTCTGCTATGCGCGTTTTAAGCCGGTGAACCAAGGTCACGGTTGGTTCCCAACACGGGTTTTAACACTGCACCCTCGAAACAAAGTAAAATACAATTGGCGAGCTTATCGCTAAAAAGCCATTTCTTCCAGGCAACCGTGTTGGACTGGATAGAAAGTGAAAATTTAAAGTGCAGCTAAGGTGTTTCAATTTAAATAAATTAGAATTAGATAAACAAATAAAAATAAATAAACATGCTTAAGTTTATCAATATCATACATACTTATATACATAGTTACATAAATAAATACTAAGTTTTCTATCTAAATATACTAAAATCATAAAGAAGTTGACAGTGACAGATAGTGTTCTCTAACCAGTCGTTTAAAGCTGTCCAAGGATCGGGCACGCTTAATATATGTAGGCAATGCGAATGCATTCTGTGGAATCATAGACGGGCAGCTGAACGGTAAAAGATTTATCGTAAAATCTGGTGGAGTGCATAGGTATTTCCAAATTCAAGTTCTCCGACAATCTCAATACACGAGAATGTGTGTCATCAAGGAAGTTAAAGCGTTCCCTGAGATAAGGTGGGGAAAAGGGATTGAACAGAATACTGTAAAGCAGGGAGACGATATGTAAATTCCGGCGAAGGCGAATTGACAACCACTTGAGCTTAGTACGAAATTCGGATACGTGATCATATTGCGTAAACCACATATAAATCTAATACTAAAGTTCTGAAGACGCTCAAGCTTATTCAGTTGCTCTTCAGTGAGGTTTAGATAGCTGACATCGGCGTAGTCTAAGACGGGTAGAAAAAGAGATTGTAGTAGCGCAGTTTTAGTGGCCATTGGAAGGAAATTGCGCAAACGTTTCAGGGATCCGGCTGTGGCAAACATTTTTCGGCTCACCTGTTGTAGCTGCGGTGCCCATGATAGGTTCTTGATTTGCCAACACTGAAAGATTTTTTCAAGTCTCTTGAAAATAAATATACATTTCTCGAAGCGTCTCGTCGTAAGCAAGGTACCTCCAAACCATCTAACTCATTTAGTACAAAAGATACTAGCAATTACCATCAAAACAAAAGAACTGTCTTTTGTTTACAGCAAAAATACTACTTTTGAGAAAACAAATTTTGAAACTAACATACCATATCGCAATCCTGCTATCAAAACATTTGCAATGAGGTCACAAAATATCTGCCCGCTATGCAAGGAGAGCCGCGGACTATATTATTGCAACATATTTTTAGAGTCCAAGCCAGAAACAAAATTAAATACAGTTGAAAGATTGAATATATGCAAAAACTGTCTTCACGATCATAAAGATAAGGCATGTTTTTCTAAAATAAAGTGTCGTATATGTAATGCTCGCTACTACACTTTGTTACACGACGCCTTACAGCCGCTAGCGGCTTCAGGTAACGCGCACAAGGCGAGTACAATGCCCTCAACATCACGCGATCAGGAAACAAGAAGTAACGTAACACATGTCTCAAGAGATAATATTGCCGAAATTCTGTTAGCGACTGCACTCATTAAGATTGTAGGAGTGAATGGATCAAATCATACAATGAGAGCGCTCATTGATCAAGGCTCTCAAGCATCACTCATCTCCGAAAATGCTGCACAGCTTCTCAGCCTTCCACGTAGATCATGCAAGGTAGTCATATTTGGAGTTGGGACCCATCAAAACAACAGCAATGGGGTTATCAGTTTAAGAGCATCATCATTATATTCTGACTTTGAATTCCAAACTGATATTTTTATTATGAAACATTTAATAAACAATTTACCGAATCAAACATTTAACAAACCATGGCCATACCTTCAGAATATCCAGCTGGCAGATCCGAATTTTAACAAGAGCCGTTCCATAGACTTGTTACAGGGCGCAGACGTATATTCAGAAATAATTATAAGCGGCATAATCAAAGAACATGAGTCGCTGCCAGTGGCATAACAAAGCCATCTAGGATGGATATTATGCGGAAACGTAAAGTCTTATCAATGCAATGTGGTGATGTACAACATACAAGACATACAAAGATTTTCGGCCATCGAAGACATCACTGAAAACAATTTAAACATGCCAGCTGAAGATGATTATTGCATCCAGCAATCCATATCTATATGTACATAACGACCGCGGAATGTTGTGGACTTATTATTATTACCGTTAAAACCAGATATCAATGAAAAGCTCGGCAACTCTAAGAGAAAAGCGGTCGTACAGTTTTATCAGCTGAAGAAAAATTTGATAAAAATGAAAAAATTGCGAAAGATTAAAAGTCATTTATAAATGAATATATTAATTTAGGCCACATGCGCGAGTGTGTGTGTAAAAAGGCTGTATTTTACCTCACCTGTATGTATTGCAAGCCGACTCGATAACAACAGCATTGCGAGTCGTATTCAACGCATTAGCAAAAACATCTTCAAATTATAGCTTGAATGACTTGATGTTTAGCGGCCCTAATCTATAACAAGATTTATTTACGTTGATCTTAAGATGGAGACAATATAAGCATGCTTTTACTGCCGACAGCGAAAAGATGTTAGGCAGATCATCTGTAATGAAAAAGACCTACAGTATCAAATAATTGTTTGGCTTGAGTCACCAGATGAAATCTTACGTGAATATGAGCTTACGACAGTCACATATGGAACAAAATCGGCTCCCTTTCTGGTGGTGATGACCTTGAAGCAGCTCGCTCAAGATGAATGCTCCAGGTATCCAGCAGCATCCAATGTTCTGGAAGAATATTGCTATGGACGATATCTTGACCGGTCACCATAGCTTAAAGAGCGCGAAACAATTAAAAACAGACCTTACAAACTTACTTAAATCTGGAGGTTTCAATCTTAGAAAATGGTCATCAAACAAACCTGAGATCCTGGATGACGTCACTGCAAACATTCAGCAAGCATTCGAATTTCGACACCTGGAATCAACAAATACACTGGGGCTGCGCTGGCACCCTCATGATGATCATTTCAAATTTTAAATAAAGATCGACACAGCGTCATTGGCCCAGCCACTAAAAGATCACTGTCAGACATATCAAAAATATACGATCCGTTAGGGTGGTTGGCTCCAATCTCTAACAAATTAAAGCTACTCTTCCAAAGTGTCTGGTCGATGAATCTTCAGTGGGACGATCAAATACCTGTTATAATAAACAGTGAATGGCATAAGATAAAGAAAGATTTGTCGCAAATTGAATCTATAAAGATACCAAGATGGCTTAAAACAAACAAAGACGAAAGTATCGAGTTGCATGGCTTCTGTGACGCATCTTCTAAAGCCTATGCTTGCGTGATATATTGCAAGATAAACACGGAAGATCACAGAGAGAACCCGCCGCTCATCACTATAGTAGCTGCGAAATCAATACTAGTACCTGTCAACAAGACCGTATCATTACCAAGATTAGAGTTAAGCGCCGCTTACTTATTATCAAAGCTAGTGACAGCCGTACACCATTCCTTATCAAACAACAATATCAAGCTTATTTTTTGGTCAGACTCCGCAGCTGTTCTAAGCTGGCTCCAGGGCGATCCTAACCGCTGAAAACCGTTCGTGGCCAACAGAGTCAAACAAATAACTAATATAATATCAACAAAGAGTTGGTACTACGTGAAATCAGCTGATAACCAAGCTGACTGCGCGAGTCGAGGAGTGTTAACTGACTATCTTACGCAGCATCCACTGTGGTGGCAGGATCCAAATTGGCTGTCATACTTTAAAGAAAGTGAATCTAACCAACAACATCCAATTTACATTACGCAAGAAGAGGTCAATAAAAATAAATGTTACGACACAAAATGATGATTTACCTAGCTATACAATTATTAAATAAATACAGCAACTTCAATCGAGCAACGCGAATTCTTGCTTGAACTTTGCGCGCCGTTTCCCGTAATTAACAGAAACCCCGATACATAACAATCAACGAATTAAATAAAGCAAGAAATATTTTCATCCAACAAGTACAGCATTCAATGTTTGTGGAAGATATAAATAGCCTTCAAAAACATATACAAGTGGATTCGAAGTGTAAGCTGTTAAAATTTACTCCTTAGGCTCGGACTACATGCATCCGGAATCAGTCCGGCCCGGGAAAAAACCAAATTCGGCAAGTAATCGACTACACGCGCTCCGTTTTGAATCCGGAGAGAAATTTACTCAGTCGGTCTCTAGCACTTGCGCTGGATAGTCGTCCAGTTGACAATGGAAAGTTTAACTTTAGTTGAAATTGTATGCTTAGCTGTAGCCGTTAAGGGGCCTATTACTTACATCTCGACTGTGATTTTTGCGTAAAATGCCCATTTTCGCATTTTGTTGTAATTTAGCAGTTGTATTTATCGTTTTTATCGAAATAGGATAATAAATTCATGCTTAATATTACAAATGTCCTTCTGCGAGCATAAGCTGAGTTCGGACGGCCGGCGCATCGCATTTTGAAGTAATTTTGCAGTTGTATTTATCGTTTTAATCGAAATAGGATAATTAATTCATCATCATCAGCCTATAAAGGTCCCACTGCTGGGCACAGGCCTCCCACGTGGACAATGCACGAGGGGATATTGGGCCATAACCCACCACGCTGGCCCAATGCGGGTTGGTGGGTTTTAACGACTGTCATCTTACGACAACAACCGGGACCAACGGCTTAACGTGCCTTCCGAAGCACGGAGGAGGTCGAGATGTTTTAAATTTGGTCACCCATCCAGCGACCAGGCATTGCGAAAGTTGCTTAACGGGCAAGTTCGCAAGCCGAAATAATTAATTAATTATAAAATATTTATTCATTATGAAGTAACGATTATTCTGGTATACATTTTGCTCAATAATATTATCGTAGATAGGAAAAATTCACGGTTAACTTATAGCAATTTTCGAAGTTTTTTGGTTTAGAATAAGATTTTTTTTCTATATAAAATCAATTAAATCTAAAAATTCCGAGGCCGCTACGCACTTTAAGACTATATAAGCGATAACATTAAATTTTTTTTAATTCATTTGTTTAATTTTTTTTTTATCGGGTAAGCGCTTGGTCTTCATCTCACCTTATGGTAAGTGACGATAAGGCCGAAGGTGGAAGCGCGCTTCACTTGGAATCCTCACTGAGGCTATCTTATCTCAAATTGCCGAAACACAACAATGCTATAAACATCGTTGTTATGGCGAAAAAATTTGATTAGATGGTGGTAGCTAGCCAGGCGGACTTAACAGCCCTACCACCAACCAAACCGAGCACACAAAGATGTACCCCCCGCTGGGAATCGAACCCGGGACCTCTAGGTCTGAAACAGGTAGCTTAGCCACTAGACCACACCGGCGGTTAAATTTTATGATTTTTTCTAGTAGTGCTGCAAGCCAGCGGTATTACGTCACTGTGAAGTGTGTGTGCGTGTGTTTTTTTCTAGTAAACATTTTAATTAAAAAGGACAAATTATTACAAAAAGATAAGGAAATAATATTATGGCCGGAACATGGGTCTAAAACAGACTCAGCTACAATCAACAGTCTGGTTGGCATTTGTTAAGTCACCCGGACCCTAGTATTTGTCCGGTGCGTCTTATACAATTAATAATACAGGCTTCTCAAAGAAGAAGTAAACATAGGCCAACTGTTTATTTCAGTAACAGGAATAGTTAAGACTGCCACCAGGACTATGTTGTCTGGATGGATAAGATCCATTTTTAAAGTTGCAAATATCGAAGCACCTCCGGGCAGTATACGATAAGCAAAATTTACAAAAAGCGAGGCCGCTACGCATTATTCCAAAAGCTATTCTACATTATTCAATAAGTCAAAATTGTTAATGTATTTTGGTTTCCGAGATCCGCAACGCCAAAATTGGCCATTTTACGCAAAAATCGCAGTCGAAATGTAATTGGAATAAAAATGGAAACAGAAGAAAGTGAAAAGATATTGGGTTAATCCTTTTCACATACACCGCATAACGGAATATGAATTCTACACAAGTCTTATACAAAAATAAGGTTCTTTTCTGACAAATTCTACGAACACTACTACTACTAGTAGTAGTAGTAGTGTACTAGTAGTAGGGTACTTTTATTTATTCTGTGCTACTACTACTATCACCATAATGAGGCGCTCGGAATCAACTACTATTTTGCAGTTTTGCTTGCGCACGCGACGCGACCGACCGCTTTGAGCGTCTGTCATCGACTGGCGCGTGATTCCTCCGGACCGGACCGGAACGGACGTTTCTCGAGTTCTCGTGTGGTCAGCTCCATACAACTTCATACGATATTGATAGGCCCCGCCCCCCGTGCCGAAAAATAACGGACCGGCTACTCGGAGACGTCCGGAGCATGTTTCGGTTGCTTCCGGGTGAAAATCGGGATCGGAAGGCCCCTGATCACATGTAGTCGATGCAGTAAAAATTCATATATTTGTTTGAGCTACGGAATGAATCCGGGGCCGTGTTTTTTCGGGTCCGTGTGATTCCGGATGCATGTAGTCCGAGCCTTATCTCGATCAAGACGGTTTATTAAGAATTGGTGGAAGACTTAGCAACGCAAAGATGCATCTAAATATAAAGCACCCTTTCACCATACCTTCCAGCAGCCATCTTACCAACTTACTTAGAGTAAAAAAAAGTTACTTTTTTATTTAAATGTTGAATAAAGTCAAACACGTCATGTGACATCCAACCATATTCCATGCTTGCGCCTCAGACTGTTCTCTCTCTCCAAGTCCCGTTTCACATTTTAATTACTTTTTCATGACTTCAAATTATAAGTTTTATTCAAAAATTATTTCAATGTAGAACCTGCCAGTGCACCAACATGGCATGGACTCCACAGTACTAACATGTAAGTATGTGGCATGCATAGCCAGGGATGCCTATGCCCAGGTATTAGAGCCTGCTGTTAGCGTCACCCCATGCCATTTTATAGGATGAATGAAAGTTAAACTTTTAGATTTTATTCCCACAAGATAGAATTAAGCTGAATTACATCCCAAAATGTTCAGGAAGAAAGTAATGTTTGATGTACCTTTACAGCTATACTAACATACAGCTTATTATTTTTAAACAGGTGCTCCATTTTTAGAAAAACCGCGGATTGTGTGATTTTTATGCAGGAACAGAAGAGTAGTTAAAACAAAGATTTAGATGAAAGATCTAAAAACAAAAGAATATGTCTAGTTATTACTTGGGGATCGGTAAAACCAGCAATGTGACATGTTATAATTGTAATAAAATTGGTCACACATTTTCAGATGCTCCAAACCAAATGTGCTAATTGTAATTGGCGAGGACACAACAAAGGGACAAGACGACAGTACCCAGGTTGATATAGAAGTCTGTATTTAATTCATGTATTTGTACTAAATATAGAAACAGTTGAATAGGCGAATAAATTCAAAGCTTAAAAAAAATAGCATTATAAATGGTGGCATGACCACCTGTTTGGCTATTGTTGTATTTTTAGTGTTAATTGCTTACCTTCTTTTTTTATTCTTAGATTATGACAAATGATTATGAACACTTGCCAGTGGGCGCCTACCGCACCCTACCATTTTTAAAATTATGCTTTCCATGGCAGCCTTGAAGTAAGGCAGCACTATTAATTAGAGAATAAGAAATTTAATATGTTAGCGTAAGGAGGTCTTGTTGGTTGTCCAATTAAATTTATTTGTTGTACGTATTTATAATAAATTGCCTATTGCGTTAAACTACCATCCTGAGTATTCTAAAAATGTTTGAGAAAGTGCTAATCTCTAAAGCATTTTATAATATAAATGCATATTTTAATATTTCTACTTAATTTATTGGACATGCACGAATGTAATAATAATAATTGGTTTCAATGTTGTAAGATATGTCTTGACTAAAATTGTTTAATTTTAAATAATATGCTTATCGAATGTTCTATTGTATTATGTTTAGAGAAAAACGGATATTTTACCATGTTAATGTTGTTGAAAGTAATTATTGTAGTGATTATAAAAGTTTCAAATGTCTTTCCAATGTATTGTCATTTCATTTTATTATTGAGTTTTCTATGATATGACTATTAGGAGTGACTATTATTACTTATATACAATGAAGGCTAGCATTCAAAAATGTAATGGTAGGTATTGCAATTAGTCTTATTTTTATTATCGTGTAAAGTCGTTCGATGTAGAGAAGTTTTTAGTTTTGTTTTTGTGAGATTTGCTTACCAACTCATCGTTTGTTAGGTCTGTTAAGGTATATTTTAATATAGAATTAGTGTTGAAATGTTAAAGATGCAAAATCATCTGTTTAAGATTAAATTTTTAATTATTTGTTTGATAATAAATGTAATAAGGATGTCTAAAATGTTTCTTAGTTTAGGAACAACACGGTAGTCGTAGGTCTAATGCTAAGTATCGATAAAATTCTTATAATGTGCAACTCAACGATGGGTCTCGTTGTAAGGTAGGATGGCCGAGTTGTTAGGAAACTTAAATTATTTAATCAAGCTATTGTATTTTTGTAATTTTAGTTCATATTTTGTAAGCTGGCATCACTGCCACCATCTTGGTTTTGCCTGTCACTTAGACAGTTCTTTGTCTACGGTTTGTCATATCGTCTTTTTTTTATTTTTTTATTTGTTCCGTGAAGGAACAGGCTAAGGTCTGAGCCCTACTGCCTAGTCATTAGTTTTTTATTTGTTTTTTTCCCTTGATGATAATGAGTGGTGATTAAGATGAATGATAAATGATGTTCCCCAAACCCCTTGAGTCCTCAGTAAAGATGTGGGACTTTACCGAGGTCTCACGCGGACTACTTGTGAGAATTTGAAAAGTGATGTTGCACTGTTTTGTTTCATTTGCCAACACTCATGCACGTTCACAAACACTTAACGGTTAATAATCCACTATTATTTCACATTAATATTCAAAAAAACACAAATTTTAGAATATAAAACAAAACTGCAGACATGACGCTTCACTTTCCCGCCAAGAAGTCTTGTCATATCGTCTTTACAAAACCAAGATGGCTATCAGGCAGCGGCCCTGTCGCTGGGGGGGTCAACTTTGTATGGGCGATTGGCGAAATACCTATTGGGGATTGTTCTGTGTTGCTATAAATAAGAGATTTTTGAAATAGAAGTTTTGTTTTCACTTTTTGTCACTTAAGTTGATAAAACAATCCAAATTAAATTTGAAAAATGTACGTGAAAGACGGAAAATTGAAGTCGTTGGTTATAATATTTATATATCCATTAATAATTTCATATTTGTATCTGTGTAGTATGATCTTTTTGGAAGATGTTGGCAAATCTTAGATTTTTTTTAAGTGAATTTTAAAAATGGCGTTTGTGTTTGTTCATGTTTTTGTTAGGTTATTTTGCGTTCGATGCTGTGTTTGAAATGTGGAGAAGTCTCAGGCATTAAGTTGTATAGATTCCCAAATCCTAGACTAAATAACATGTTGCGGTAAGTACAGCACGCAAAATGCGATGAAAGTTTTATATTAACTTCGGTAGATATTTTTTTTGCAGCCCAGAAGTTAGTTCAATTCTTTGAATAGTTTCAGTATTACATAAATTAATACACTTTTGAACTAAACAAAACACCTAACTTTAACGCCTACACTCGTTACTAATAGTACAAAAAGTTCTTGGATGAAATGTTTGTTGTTTTTAGTAATTCCAATTTATTACCTACTTTTAATGCTGTTCAACACAAAAACAACTTGAGCAATCAAGCCCTTGTTAATGCCACATTTAATATTAAAACCGTAAACCACAGCCATGCTTAATTTATTGTTTAAGAGCCAATTTTAGTAAACTATCAAATAAATCTTAACACTGAAATATATTTTTTTGATTTTTCATACAAACTAAATAGCACAAAAAGACAAGCAAAATAGAACACCATTTATAAATAAGAACGGCATGGTAAGGTATTGATATAAGGGCCAGTGTTAAATAAATTTAAGCACGCGGATTCTGGCGTTTCCGGGGTCCCGGGTCAATTGCCGGTTCCGGGGTCCATTTAGAAAAAAACTGTTTTTCTAAATTGAGTTCGGGTCTGGGAGTTTTATCTGTTTGTTAATGTTTATCATTTATAAAAAAAAAGATTAACTTGGGCTATAATAATAATGGTATGAGTGCATAAAGTTTATTTTTAATAAGCCACTACATACAGCTCTTTAATCTATGCAATCATTAATTCAAACAATTATTGTAACAGATGGTAACATTTTCTTCTGCGACATCTCCCACCTGCGTCAACAATATTTACTTATTTCCTATACTTAAGAAGTGCGTACGAAGCTATTCACGAAGCGCTGCCCACTTTTTTCATTAAATATTTTTTGATATAGAAAGTGTTCACAGAACAGTTAACACAGATCAGTCAAAGATGATAGTAATTACCTACACCCTCGCCCTAGGACGGAGTAAGATCATATGCGAAGGTAGTAAAAGACAGGCCCGAATAATCATCGGTGCCGTGCCCGCGAAATAAACAAAACAAACGCTCCACAGTATGCAACTAGTAACAGTCAATGGGGAGAAAGCGGGGTCCATGTAACACCTATTGTGTGACTGTGACTCTCCTGCAAGGAAAATAATAAATCTCCTGGGATCGGCCTATCCGAAACCAAGAGATTTTATGCTCTTCGCTTTCAAAGACATTGCCAAGCTTTATGGCAGTTATCATCACTGAGAGAGCAGATTGAATAGGACAGGGTTGCACAATAGATCCCAATGGGTCGACGGGTATAACCTATCATAAATTCGAAACTTTCCTGTACAAATTTCAATTGTTCGAAAACGGAATGACGAAGTTTTATATACCAGATTGTTGCTTTTACATAATTTTGTTAATCCATAAACTTCAAAGTCAAAGTCAAAATATATTTATTCAATAAACTCAATTAATAAGTACTTTGAATCGTCCAAATCTTTTTTAACCTACCACCCATTCAGGACATAATTCTTTAACTGTGGCAAAGAATGGGCGCAAGAAACCACAGCGCACAAAAGCAACGACATTTACAAACAAAAAAAAAAGAATATGTCGTTACCAGGTCAATACAAAATATGAATTTAAAAAATAATAAATGATGCAATACAAAACTACAATACAATGTAGTATCAATCAAATAAAGACAACTAGAAATAGCTGTTGAAGTGCTTGGAGCATTTCAGATCCAAGCTGTTTTGTCTTCTGTGTAATCTGAACACAAAAACAAAAACACTTTATAATAAGCTTTTTTATAAAGCTTTTCTTTGATTTTGATTTTAAATTTCTTAAGATCTAATTTCTGAATATCATTTGGTACTTTGTTGTAAAATCTTACACACAGACCCTGAAAAGAATTATCTATTTTAAGAAGAATAGTATAAGGTACATCCAATTTGTTCTTACTTCTAGTGTTTACATTGTGAATATCACTGTTTTTTGAAAACATTTCAATATTTTTATGAACATAAATCAAATTTTCAAAAATGTATTGTGATGCAACAATCATTATATGTATATCCTTAAATCTCTCTCTGAGAGAGTCACCAGCCTGTAGGTTATATATTGCTCGAATAGCCCTCTTCTGCAGCACAAAGATAGTTTGAATGTCGGCAGCATTTCCCCACAGTAAAATGCCGTACGACATTACACTATGAAAGTAACTAAAATAAACTAATCTAGATGTATCAACGTCAGTTAACTGACGGGTCTTCATTACTGCATAAGCCGCAGAGCTAAGTCTATTCAACAATTTAGCTTTAAGTGGGCCCACAACACAGTGGTGTCCACAGGATTCACATTCTTATCTTTAATTTGTACACTAGTTGTTACTTGCTTAACGTTAGGCAATACAAATCTTACACATTTGGTTTTTCCCTCGTTTAGTAGCAAGTTATTTACACTAAACCAGTAAACAATCTTTGAGATCGCATTATTCACATCGTCATAATTTGGATGTCGTCGTTTCATTTTGAATAAAAGTGAAGTATCAGCAGCAAACAATACTATCTCATGACTGTCTTTTACAAAATAAGGTAAGTCATTGATATAAACCAAAAACAAGAATGGACCTAGTATTGAACCCTGCGGAACTCCCATTGTAACCACTGATCCCGGAGATCTTTTACCGTTAATGTCGACCTTCTGAATCCTGTTACTCAAGTATGAGATTAGAAGGCTCAAAGAAGCATCCCTAATTCCATAGTGGTTAAGCTTCCTGACCAAAGTTTCATGTAAAACACAATCGAAAGCCTTGGATAAATCACAAAATACCCCTAGGGCATTCTGTGATTCCTACCAGGTATCAAATATTTAGATTAAAAGCTCAACACCGGCGTCAGTTGTTGAGCGACCCCTAGTAAAACCATACTGTTTACAATGTAAAAGTTTATTTCTATGAAAATGAACTTGAATTGGTCTAGCATCAACTTTTCAAAAATTTTACTAAATGTGGGTAGCACAGAAATAGGTCTAAAATTAGAGGGGTCAGAAGTGCTACCTGATTTAAACAATGGAATTAGTTTACTATGTTTCATTAGGTCAGGAAAAACACCACAGTCAATGCATTCGTTAAATATGCAAGCTAAACCTGGAGCCATTGTCATAATTACTGATTTAGCGACATCCACGGAATTACCCCATTATCAGCAGTTTTTTTTTTTATTAAGAGTGTTAAATGTTTTCTAATATATCTATAACACATTTTTTTTTGAAAACTGAAATTACTTTCACAATCTTTAACATTCTCCTTCAAAACAGATTCAGCTACAGTGGGGGAGAAAATCAAGGATTTTGTAGTTGAAACTAGAATGTCAGTAAAAAACCTCTCAAATGCTGCAGCAACATCAGCACCAGAAGTCAAGGTTTTATTATCACAATTTAAATTGTACTCATTATTACGACTTTTGAACTTTCCTGTTTCACTATTTTAATATTCCATGTCATTTTTATTTTGCCATTACTATTCGTAATCTTAGAACTCAGATAGTTTGCCTTGGCTAATCGGCATACTCTTTTAAATAACTTAGAATAATTTTTAACATATAATTTGAAGTCGTTGCTGGTGTTATAATTGCGTTCACCATAAAGTTCATAAAGGCGTTTCCTACTTTTGTGAATACCAATTGTAGCCCATTCATTAGAAGATACAGTACCACTAACTGAGATCTTTTTTGGAACAAAAGATTTATTAAATTCTGAACAATATACGTTAAAAAAATCATTATAAAAGACAACAGGGTTGTCATTGTATTCTAAATAATTTAATTTTGTATCTAGATTGCTTTTAAAGCGTTCCAGCCGACCTGCAGTTTTTGGCACAACAGTGATATTCTTTTTCATCACTTGCTTACGCTGGTGTGGAAAACAGACTATTTGGCCACAATGATCAGAGTCCAGCTTATTAATAATTTGCTTAGCCAGTGGTTTTACATTTGTATATGTTATCAATACAGGTGGCCGAAGTGGCAATTATTCTTGTCGGCTCCAAAAATAAAGGATTCAAATTGTATGATAGAAATAAGTTTTTAATTTTAGTTCTTGATTGAATGTGGAGTTTTCTAGCAAATTTATATTAAAGTCACCGCAAACAATTATTGTTTTACCTACATTGCGGATCTTACGCAATGTCTCATCCATAACTTTTTCAAAAAAAATCATATAATGCTGAAGGAGGTCTGTATACACTTATCACAACAAACTGCTCCAACTCCACACAAGCTATTTCTATTGTTCGTTCAACCGAGAAGCTCACTTTGTCTTTGCGTTCCTTTAATTTAAACCGTTTACTAACAATAATTAAGGAGCCACCGTGTATTGCATTTCCTCGACTGAACGAACTTCCTATAAAATGATTCTTTTTTTTTTTTAGGGACTTTACACTATGTTATGTCAGTCCCATCATAACTTTAGTTTAGCTACCAACATTATATTTTGTTAATATGATTCTATACAATCCTTAATTAATTAGTAATAGCTAGTAGATACTTAGCACTTATCTAAATGATTCTTAAAATTGAACATGAACTGATGGTCTCTAAGCCAGTTCTCGGTAATGCAAAGAATATAAATATTATTACAGTTCATGAACAATTCAATCTCTAAATCTTTGCCCATCATTCCTTGGATGTTCTGGTGAACAATGTTCATAGATTCTACATTTTTTAAATTTAATGATTGACTGTGGGTTTTTATAAAGCTATTTTGACATTGATTTAATTTCATTTTATTTACAAACATTTTACAAGAGAGTTCCTCTTTTGTCTTATAATTTAATTCCAATAATTTGCTAGAGGTGTTCTCTATTGTCTTATAAGCTAATTTAAATTATTTGTAACATATTCCAAAGTCTGAATTGGCATGTCAGTATGTTGCAGCTCAATAGAAGCCGCTGAGCTAGCCATGTTATTGGCTAAATACTTAAAATAAAATAATAGCGAATTTGCTATCTGTCGCTTAAAATAAGTCTTAAGATAATATTTATCTTTTGTCAATATAAAATTATTATCTAATAATTTATTTATGTCTATTATTTTTACTTTCTTTTCATAGAAAGCCATTGTATTCAATGTCAAATTAAGCTTAAATCTATAATTATTTTCTTCGTGTGGCAAGTTTTTACTGTAAGGAAGTGTGAACATTATAATTTTTGGAATATTTAAAGAAAGTAATTTTTCATAAAAGTGAACTAATAGATACTTTTTGTTCACATTTCCCCTTTTCCCAATTAAAATAATAACAGTTCCTACATTATTAAGGTCATGTAAAATCAATTTATCCATTATATCATGGTATGTCAAACCAGGCATACAATAATTTAAGACAGTTTGCCCCTCAGTGTTTAATAATTGAACCAACCCTCTTCCGATTTCATCACTAAACATTAGAGTGCTACTTTTGCTACTTTTAGTACATCTCTTTTTGGTAAAAAATATTGGAATTCAAACTGGACAAACTGGACAAACAATGGCATAGCTGCTTAGGAAGTGAGGGATCACACACTGGTATGGACATGGAATGCTCCGAGGCAGCCAGGCCTGCCGCCAGGGATTGCCTAGAATCATTATCAAAGTTCTCAGTCCGAGAACTATCAAAAAGGTTATTTATTGCCAGTATGTATTCCCCAATCTCCTTCTTTGAGGACTCATATCTACACTCGGCGTCAAAAAAATCGCACCTCTTAGAAAATCACTTTCAAATGTCATTTACTCTTGATATGCACATGCAGTCGCATTAATTATGATTTTATTTACAAGGTTACTTAATTAACTTAATAAAAAACATTACTTTTCATTATCAAATAAAACCTAATGCAACAAATAAAGTGTCACAAAAATTCGATGCAAATTTTGCTACCCGTGAGAGTTGCTAGTTGCGCTTCCTTTGTGGGTATAAAACGGTCAACACGGGTTCAATGTGGGTCATTCGCTATTCAACCGTTGAAGAGGACACACGCACAGATTTTGATGGATACCACAGCTGATAAAGCCGCTCAAGTGGTTGCACTACTGCAATCAGGGGTGCGGCAGTGTGATGTCGCCCGGCAACTGAACCTGAGCCGTTATTCCGTTCGAAGAGTGTACCAGCGCTTCATAGAGACCGGTGGCTATATCCGCAGACACGGTTCGGGTAGACGTCGCTGCACTTCGGAAAGAGACGACCGGTTCGTTGTGTCGAACTCTTTGAGAAATCGTTTTTCCAACGCTGTTGAGTTGCAACAGCAGCTCCAGGCAGTTCGCAGACGCACCGTAAGCGTATCTACGGTTAGAAGAAGATTGAAGGAGAAGAAGATAGCGGCCCACAGAGCTGCTACGGGTCCAAAATTGACTGCAGCGCATCGGCGAGCCCGCTTGCAGTTTGCTCGTGACCACGTCGATTGGACCCTTGAGCAGTGGAGAGCTGTTCTCTTCTCAGACGAGACGCGAGTGTGTCTTTTCTGCAACGACCGACGGAGAAGAGTATACCGGAGGCAGGGTGAACGTTTCGCCCAAGCCTGCATCCAGGAGACGGTGGAATATGGTGGCGGATCCTGCATGTTCTGGGGCGGTAAGTCTGCTGCCGGCAAAACCGACCTTGTCTGCGTCTCCCGGACTGGAGGTGCTCGCGGACAAGGGTCGCTGACTGCTCGCCGCTATGTCACTGAGGTCCTGGAAGTGCATGTGGTCCCCTTTGCCGAATCTTTTGGCGAGGGGTTCACATTAATGCACGACAACGCTCGCGCTCACACTGCAGGCATCGTGAGCGACTTCTTGCAGAGGTCCCAAATCTCTGTGATGCAGTGGCCAGCGCGAAGTCCGGATCTGAATCCTATAGAGCACCTCTGGGACCATCTTAAACGTAAGGTTCGATCTCGGGATCCAGCTCCTTCGACTCTACAGGAGCTCCAAGACGCGGTGATTGAAGAATGGGGGCTTATCCCTCAAGAAGAGCTCCTGAAGTTGGTGAGGTCCATGAGGGACCGTATGGAAGCCGTGATCAGGGCAAGGGGGGGTAACACTAGATTTTAAGTTAATTTTAAGACACTTTTTGTACATTTTTCTTTGTAAATTATCTGTTGTTAATTAGGACTTAATTAAGGATTTTTATTATTTTATTAATTTTAATGTTGTTTGTATAATTATAATTAAACAGAAAGTTAAATTTAATTGTTTTTTGATACTCCTTTTTGTTACCTTTCTAATGATACCCAACACTATCCTCTACATAAGGTTTAAGAATTTTTAAAGATGATTTTTAAAAGGTGCGATTTTTTTGACGCCGAGTGTAGTAGTCATACTTGTTAATGATTCCTGCAAACTAGACTTATAATTTAATTTTTCAATTTCAATTTCATATTTTAATTTATTGTTTTCTAATAATGATGAACACTCATTTAATTTATTAACTATTTGTAATCTTTCTTTAATTAATGTTACATTTTTCTTCATATAGACTTTTTTTTCATTAAATGTTGAGTTTTCTTAATACATTTATTTAATTTTAAAAATTTATTTCTGCTACATTTAACAGGCTGGATAGTGGCACTAGAATAAATACTATCCTCCTTTGTTAAGTCAATTGTTACCAAACGATTAATATTTTCAGGCGCACAGCTAACTAACTCATCGAACAGACTTTGGTTCTGTATGGCAGTTACTTGTAATTTGTCACATTCTAGAGTACTTATACTACAATTAGCCTCATGTAACTGCCTTTCCAACTCAGAGATACGCACAAGGTCCTGCTCATACTCATCCCTGCATTGGTCGAACCCGTCTACTAACAACTGAAGCTTGTCCCGTTCCTCATTAATATAATTACACTCAGAATGTAATGAAGACATCTCTTTTTTCAATTTATTGTTTCTATCCAGTAAGTCCAACACTTCCTTGTCATTGTCATCTCTTTTCCTATTCAATTGTTTGACTAACTCCTTGGACGCCTTCAATTCCTGCAAAGCCAGGTGGAGCTTAGACTCTTCCTGACGAGCCAAGGCCTTTCTAGTATCAGTATACATTTTTAACTGATAAAATGTTTAATGTATAGCAATTAGAACCAGGGAGATACTCAACCAATGTTATAAAGTTAACTGAAATTTAAAAAAAAGAGAAGTACCCTTTTTAGCAAATAAAATAAAGGTGTACTTAACTAAAACGATCTCTTTAAAAGTAAGTTTGTTTATAATGCATAAATAATGATAAAAATACTACCTTGTAAAGAGAAAATAATGAAATAACACAATAATTACCAACAACAATTTAAATAATGAACTGTCATTCGCCGATTCGATTGAAGTTTTATGATTCACAATAAGTAGCACTTATGGTGGATTCGACCAAACTGGAATAAGGTCTAATACCTAGATTAAACGCCGAGTTTGTATAGACTAATCTCGGAGTAAGTCTTATTCCAGTTTAGTCGAATCCACCCTAAGAGACACAAAAAACCCTTTGTTAAATGTTTAGTTGTGCAATATCAAGTGATTAATGGAAAGGGGGTCAATAGTTACATTGAAAAATTATAAATTTGTTAAAATTCAGTGGAGCAAACTTAAAACAGCTGTTGGCAGAAATGTTGTAAACCCAGGTAAATATATGTAAATATATGTGCATATGAATATATATAGATTAATACCTGTACCAGATTGGATGCACCATTATTCCTATGTACAATAAGTCCTACTCTCGCCTAACTTTTGCAGTGCCTGACAGGATCCATATTGTTACTAATTTTATAATTTTAAGACCTATATATATACGAGAAAGCAATAAAGAAATTGAAATTGAAGAAATTGAAATGTTACCACACGAAAAATCATCTTATCTCACTTATCATACATACGTTTCATTTTCCAGTAAAACTATTAGCCGATTATCAAAACTACTTTTTTTCTTTTGGAAGATGTTTTGCTAACAATAAATTTCATATCTAGAAGTATTAAAATTCGAAGTAACTTTTTCTCTAAAATAACATACCATCCCAGATTTTCGTTTTTTTTTGGTTTTCATATATTTATATATTAGGTAACTACACTAAAATGACTTAAAAAGTTAATACTTTGTATTTTCGGTAAGGTTGTGCTATAAAAGTCAGTGACAGTAACGAATCGCGGCAAAACCGACTCCACATAGTCTTGTCTGCCCTACGCTAGATTGTAATTTAAGCCCGCGTAAGCACGGAAGGGCGAGGCGGCCCGCGAGCTGAGGAGCAGGCGGGATCAACCCTCGCCGCCGCGGCTGAGATGGCCGGCGGAGCCAGCCAGAAAGCCGAAGGTGCGGTGGTGAGCGAAAGCCATTTGCGACGATAAGCTCGCGTGCGACTGCCGGAGCCTCGCAGCGCCGTAGCCGTGACAGAAACCAAGCCTGCTGCGCTGCATGCTTGGTTACATGCTGCATGCTTGCTGCATGATTGCTTGCATGCTACATGCTTGCTTGCATGCTGCAGCTTGCTTGCATGCTGCAGCTTGCTTGCATGCTCCACATGCTTGCTTGCATGCTCCACATGCTTGCTTGCACGCTGTATGCTTGCTTGCATGCCTGCATGCTTTAAACGTTACTACGATTATAAGTTGTTCCATGATAAATATATTTGTTGGCTTCCACCATCAGACACAGGCAAGGCAGCAATATTCCTTGCCCTGACACAACCAACCACAGCCGAGGTGGAAGCTCTGTACCGCGAAACATGGCGTCTAGGATGGCACGTTAACGATGCCAAACTCTTAGTCTACTTTTAAGCTTAATAGTGTCACTTACTGCCAGTGGTCCAACAGCATCTTCAGGAAGCGCAGAGAGAGAGCGCTCTCTCTGATGAAGACCCGAAGCATCGGTGATGGCCCTTCCACAGGGCCTTTGAGTTGGAAGGAACACTGGCTTGCACTTACACGATAATTACACTGGGCCCAATTTCAGACCGCCAAGAACCACCTGAGTTACGCCTAACAAAATATATATAACACGGGAATGCCGCCCAAACCACACGGGAGTGTATCACACGACACTACAAACGACCGCTATCTCCGAAGGCGATGGCGTGACACTCGTTAGTCACTTAGTCGCCTGACGTGACGGCTCAAGGGACTGACTGGGAACTAACGGGAGCGCTAAGCGCTTGAACACAATACGACCGCCCGGTCAGTCTTAACACACGCGCGCGCGTCTCTAAAGTTCAATTAAGTTTACTTGACAATGCGTCCCCGACGCCACAACAAAGGCGGAAGGTTAGAATCTTTAACTAGTACGAGGTCACCATTCTTGGGTAGATTGGTCGTGTCGGTCCACTTAACGCGCTGCTGAAATATGTGTAAATACTCTAACGACCAGCGCGCTCAAAAACTCTGGGACAACTGTTGCAACAGCTGGTACCGAGACAAACGATGGGAATTCACATCTGTAAATGGATATTCCGGCAGCGTGCTTAAGGGTTGTCCAATTAAAAAGTGGCCTGGGGTCAAAGCCTCCAGGTCGTTTGGGTCGGATGACAGAGGGCACAATGGTCTCGAATTGAGGACGGCCTCAATCTTACAAAACACCGTATCAAGTTCTTCAAACGTGAGGACGGTGTCTCCTATCACGCGACGAAGGTGGGTCTTGGCAGCCTTTACACATGCTTCAAAGATCCCTCCCCAGTGCAGACAAACTGGAGGACTAAACTTCCAGATTATCCCACGTCAGGATAGGGTGGTTCCAATGTCTACATGATTTTCTGATAAAAACCTGTGCACGGCATTTAAATAATTATTCGCACCTTTATAATTTGTTCCACAATCAGAACGTATCAATGACGGCAATCCCCGGCGGGAAACAAATCTACTAAGAGTGGCAATAAATGCCTCAGTCGATAATTCTGAACCACTTCCAAGTGGACAGCCTTGGTTGACAGACACACAAGTACGCTTTGTAACTCTTAGCATTATGAAGCCGCGACGTTTTGACCATGAAGTGTCCGGCGAAATCCGTACCCACCCCAGCGAAGGGTCTATTCTCCGTAACGCGATCTGCAGGCAAATCTCCAATTTGGGGCTGCATGGTAGTGGCTTTTAGCCGGTAACACGGTAGGCATCGAAAATGATACAGCGTATGGTCCGTCTGGCTGTCAAAATCCAGAATTCACGCTGCAAAGCGGATAGCAGTGCATTGCAGCCGGCGTGAGAATTTTTAAGATGGCGGTCTGTCACAAGTAACCTAACCAAATCACCCTCCTTAGGCAACAAAAGGGGGTGACGAGCTCCATAAGATAAACAGGCATTTCTCAGCCTTCCTCCTACCCGTAGGAGACCAGACTCGTCAAGAAACGGATTTAGGCGGGAGACAGCTCCTTTCAGCTTAGAGCGGCCGTCTCGCAAAATGCTTATCTCCGATTTGAAGCACTCATACTGCACTTTCTTAACCCAAAGTAACAAGGCTTCCTGTCGCTCTTCTAGAGCGAAAACAGACGAAACACGCTTCTCGCTTGGTTTCTTACAGTTGTGTAAGAAACGCCGAATCCAAGCGGTTAGACTCAAAAGCTTGTCGAGGGTGCTGTATTTATTTAAGAGGAAGTCCGTGTCGTCCATAGGCTCCGTCTCAAGGACACATTATATATTATAGACATTGTTAAAAGAATAAATTTCCCCATTGACTGTTACGATTACAATGAAAAGTTTCCACCATTTTACAAAAATATATGTAGTTCAAGAAGGCAAAAATCTTTATTATTTAAAAAAAAAAACATGAGTAAACTGAACTCTAATTTTATAACTGAATCTCGCAGCATATTGGGTAACAAAAAACAAAAACCTAAAACTAAAATACAGACGTCCTTGCTGGTATATTTACGTAGAATTCCCCACTTTGTTAATAAAAATACAAGAAATTATAAAACTAAACATGTTAATGTTTTATATTTTAGCGTTTTATTAACGCTTAAATATACTTAAGTAAAATTTTAAACACTGAAAAAAGACGACAACCTCAGGCGGGAATCATACAACACGAACAAAAAAAAATTTTACCTAACATGTTTTTCAAGAAAATAAAAAAGTTATAATTAATTCCCCATCTTATGACTTCAACGATAGTGATGTGTTTTTTCGAGACCAATAACATGTTCACTCTAATATTATGTCACCAAAACATAACGGGAATATTGAGTTAGGTTGATTTCTTTCACGTCGCTCTGGATGATTTGGCTAGATTAGGACAAAATGTAGAGATAATCTGCCTAAGCGAAACGTATCTAAAAAGGGAGAAGAAAAAAATCTTAAAATTAAAGACTTCTTTGTTGCTGATTTCTACTCGAGATCGAATATGCGTCGAGGAGGCGTATGTATTATGTGCAAGGAACATTTTATTGTAAAAAAATTACTATTTTGAGTGAATTAGCTGTAGAGAATGCGTTTGAATCCTGTGGCATTGAAATACCACAATTGAGATGTATTGTTATATGTATTTATCGTACTCCAACTTCCAATCCTCTTCCAATCTTTCTTAATCGTCTTGGACACCTTCTATCAAAGCTCAGATACAGAAAAAATATGAAGATTATAATAGCGGGTGACTTTAACATAAACTTAATACAACTAGTGTAAGATTAATCTCGTTATTTAAATCATTTGATTTGGATTACCAATTTAGAGAACCGACTAGAATTACAGCAACCACTGCAACCTGCTTAGACAATTTTTTTTGTAACTTTGCACCTGAGTCTAAGTCCATACTAACTAATTTATCTTCAGATCACTGTGGGCAAAAATTAGCTTTTACTGAATATGGACACCCTAACTCAGAAGAAATATCTTGTAGGCCAGTGACAGAGAAACGGGTTAATATTTTCAAACATAACGTAACTGCAAAACTTGCATGTTTACCATTTATACAGGAAAATCCAGATGCTCTTTACAAGCATTTTTTTGATCTTATAAACGGTGAATTTAATAAAACTTTCTCTATTAAAAAGTTTAAAACTAATATTTCAATGAAATTTGGGGATTGGGCTACAGCTGGTTTGCATAAAAGTAGGGCTAAGTTGTATGACTTATATGAGCAGAAAAAATATAATAATAGTCCAAGTTTCCTAGAGTATATCAAAAAGTATTCGAAAACTTTTAGGAAGGCTTGTGCATGTGCTAAGTCATTATTTATTAGTGAAAAAATTAAAAAGTCTGATAATAAAATAAAGGCAACATGGAACTGTATTAACCGCGAAACTGGTAAAATAAAGCCACGTGATACTAAGTTTTCTTTAAGAATAGGCAACAGCATTTTAAGTGAAGACAATAAAGTTGCTGATGCTTTTGAACAGTTTTTTACAAATATACCAATTGCCACAACTATGTTACTCAACTCTTCACCGAGCAATGCAGAAATTCTGTTAAAAAAGTATGTACCTATGTGTAATGAAGTGTTCAAATTTAAACACGTAAACTGTAAAGACGTACTTAAATCCTTTAAATCTTTAAAAATAAAAAACACTTGTGATTTGTGGGATATTTCAACAAAAATTATTAATAATATTATCGAGTCCATTGCGCCTTTTCTTGTAGTCATATTCAATAGCTGTGTTGACGAAGGAGTTTTCCCAGATCTCATGAAGCATAGCAAAGTTCTGCCACTTTTCAAATCTGGTTGTAAAGATGACCCGAGCAATTTCAGACCTATTTCGATTTTACCTACTCTTAGTAAAGTTTTTGAAAAACTTATTTTGAATCAACTTGGCACCCACTTCGCTATAAACCACCTTTTTCACAGTGAACAGTATGGTTTTACCAAGGGAAGGTCTACTACTGATGCAGGTGTAGCTCTGCTAAAACACATATTTGAGGCTTGGGAGGGATCGCAAAATGCTATTGGGGTGTTTTGTGATCTCTCCAAGGCTTTTGATTGCGTTGAATACAACACCCTTTTAATAAAGCTAAAACACTATGGAGTGCACTCGGATGCCTTGAAATTGATTCAATCATATCTCAGCTGCAGAATCCAAAAAGTTAGCGTGAATGGATCCATATCATCCGGATCTTCTGTGCTGATGGGGGTTCCACAAGGGTCAATACTAGGTCCATTTTTATTCTTAATTTATATTAATGATTTACCATTTTATGCGGAAAACTTTTGCAATATTGTTTTGTTTGCTGACGATACATCTTTGATATTTAAGACTGATCGAAATAAAAATAGTTTTGATGACATCAACAGTGCTTTAACAAATGTGTTGAATTGGTTTACTACTAATAATCTTCAATTAAACGCGAAGAAAACCAAATGTATAAATTTTACTCTACCTAACGTAAAGAATATTATAGTAAATAAAATTAAACTGAATGGTGAACTGTTGGACCTTGTTGATTCAACAGTTTTCTTAGGTATTACCTTAGATTCAAAAATACAGTGGTACCCTCACATTAGCACCCTTGCGGGGAGACTTAGTTCAGCTGCTTACGCTGTTAGAAAAATTAGGTATTTTACAGACGTGGAAACTGCTCGATTAGTCTATTTTAGTTACTTTCACAGTGTTATGTCCTATGGTATTTTACTTTGGGGTAAAGCAGCAGATATAGAAACCATTTTCATTTTACAGAAAAGAGCAATAAGGTCCATATATAACCTAGGATCACGTGACTCCCTTAAGGAGCTGTTTAAAGAAATAAATATTCTTACAGTTGCATCACAATTTATTTATAACTGTATTGTTTACGTGCGTCAAAACATATCTCATTTCAAAAAAAATTGTGATATACACAAACTAAATACTAGAAATAAGTATAAACTTCTAATTCCTAAATTTCGACTTCAGAAAGTTTATGGATCATTTATGGGACAAAGTGTCGTATTTTACAATAAAATCCCGAACGAAGTTATAATTTTGCCCTTTGACAAATTTAAGACACATGTTAAAAACAGACTTTTAGAAAAGGGCTATTACACTGTAAGCGATTACATCAATGACAAAAATGCATGGAATTAACATTCCTCTAGTTTCGCCGAATTGTTGTAATGCGTTCATAGTGCCCGAGTAAAACTTTTAGATTCACTTTTGTTTTTATCTTTTATTTTATTATATAATTGTTTTATTTATCTGCTTTATTTTATGATTATTGATTGTATAATTTGGTAACGACATATGTTTTTGTAAATGTCGTTACTTCTATATTATTGTTTAATAAATTGTACCTACTTAATTAGATCTATGACACTGTAAAGTAACACTGTTACTTAGAGGGAGAAAAAAGTAAGGCCTCCTGAGTTTCTTGCCAGCTCTTCTCGGTCGAAGGCTCTCCCAAAATCCGAACTGGTGGTAGATTGGTTAGGTAGGTAGATTAGGTAGGTAGAGTAGATTATGGTCTGTGCCAGCTAGTTGTGCATGAAGGGTCATTTACCCCACTTGTACCAGTGGGGTGCTGCAGTATAGGTACGTTCGGCCGGCGTGCCTCCCAGGAAGGCCGCCTAGGCGTATGACAGTAAAGGTTGCCGCTCGGCTCACACGCTCCACGTCGCGCGTCGTCGCTATTTCTCTCTCGCGGCTTCTCTCGCTTTCTCGATGGTACGACGGTACGGGACGGGTATAACAGCGAAGCGGCGCGTTTTATAGGGTTTATTGCCTATATGTATAGACTTTATAGGATTTTCTGCAAAGGACAATGGGCAAAAATGTATGGAACTTGGTCCGGGATGAGACTGGTCCTCCGCTGGTGGGACTCGTGGGGGGTGGGGGTGCGTGGTTGTCGTGTGATTTTTTGCGGGGTATTGTCGGGGTCCGACCCGGGTTTTTTTTGTTTTTTTTTGTTTTTGTGGTCACTTTAACCTGACGGGTGTGAGGGAGCGGGGAGGGGTGGGGAGCCACGCGCCACACATAACATAAAATCTCATTATTAATGGTCAGTTTAACTTGGCCATAGGGGGGGATCCCGGGACGGATTTGAATGGTCTTTTGCCGGAATCATGTGGCAAGTGTGGGCTTTTATTTCCCGCGGGTCTCATCGGTGGAGGATCTGGTCTCAGCTCTTGGGCCACTTTTGCCCATTGTCCTTTATCTGCGAATTATTTGTCTTTCGTTGAGTACAAAAATTAAATAAACATTACAAAAAGGAGTATCGAGTGAAGTTTATTGGATCTTGTAACTTGTAACTGAATGAGACTTTGAATAGATTGGATCCTTAACTAATACATACTTTTTTTTCCAGAATTTAAACCATCATTTGCTATGTCTCATAAGATGGTTTGAAAAACTCAAAGCGCGATCTATCTAGCCTTAACTCGTAATCCCTACGCGCGCGCGTAAACCTTGCGCTCCTGACGGACGTCAAATCAATATCGAGTCGGCTGTGCTTATCGGAATATGAACGCTCGGGTCACGCGATGGGTTTCGGTTTCGCGTGGGGGTCGTTGGAGGGTGAACCTTCTGTACGGTAGTAATATTAATTATTGTGTGCTTGTACCAAGACGAAAAACGAAACAATTTTAAAACACACAGGGGACAATGGGCAAAAATGTATGGAACTTGGTCCGGGATGGGACTGGTCCTCCACTGATGAGGCTTGTGGGGGGTTAGAGTACATGCTTGTCATGTGATTTTTGCAGGGTGTTGTCGGGGTCCGTCCCGGGAGTTTTTTTTGTGGTCACGTTGGCCTGAGGGGTTGGAGGAGAGGGTGTGCAATTAGGGGCGAAGAAACGGGATACTTTATCTTATTTAGACAGGCACAAACATGTCCAAACATGCGCCACACATAACTTAAAATCTTATTATTTTTGGTCAGGTTGACTTGACCGTGGGGGGGGGGGAGTTCCCGGGACGGATTTTGATGGTATTTTGCCGGAATCATATGGCAAGTGTAAGCTTTCATTTCCCGCAGGTATCGTTAGTGGAGGACCTAGTCTTAACTCTTGGACCACTTTTGCCCATTGTCCTTTATGCTTATTAATTTTTGACGTTTTGTTTATGCTTAAGTTTTTAGAAAAAAAGATATTTGAATGATTAAAAATGTGAATTAAAAATGTCAACCTTATTGGTTAGGTACTAATGTTTTCCAAAACTCATTTCAGCCGTTACTTTATTTTACTTCAAAAACTCCAATTTCTATTACTTACCACATTATCAAAACGATAATTGGAAATCATATTTAATTTTATTCCATTAAGTAATAACTTAAGTTAACAATTCATTATGATTTATCATTTTTCACCTTTCATCCCAAAAAAAACGATAAATTACCTATAAATTTTAGCCGTTTGTGTCGCTAGGGGAGAGACACTTGCCCGCTATTTTTTATCGTACCAGGATACGTATGTTTAAACAATTCTATGACCACGGCTTATATTTCGGTTCGACGCGATTCTGTTTCGGCGTGCAGTGGTACTGGGGGTAGCGATGCGCATTTGTCTGGCACAGACTATAAGCTCGTTAGATTAGTTGTTAAGTCTTAACTATAAGTTAGTTAACTGTTTTTTTTATTATTATTATTTGTATTGACGTCAATAAGTGCCTGTAAAGGTTTACATTGAATAAATAATTTGACTTTGACTAATACAAGAAAGCGATATCCAAAGAGAATACATAAGAATAAATGAAAATTACGGTACATTTATTCATATAAAAACTCCAACGCGAAAAGGGTCCTGTATCGATCAAATAATAAGCAATGTTTCTACAGCAATTGGGAATACCCATAAAATGGGTCTCTTAGATCATGATACTTGTCAGACTCTCTGCATTCCAATACAAAACAAACCAAAACAATATAGGGAATGGTTTATCTAGAAGAGATTACAGCCTGGAAAATATGAACAAATTCGCCAATGCCATCTCTAGTCTCTCTTGGGCTGAGGTGTATGAGTCTTCGGATTTAAATAAATCCTTCGAATTATTTCATGAAACTCTAGTGTTGTTCCTCAAGTTATGTTTTCCTGTATGTAAAATAAA
Organism: Scoparia ambigualis; assembly: GCA_963921215.1. Lineage (NCBI taxonomy): Eukaryota > Metazoa > Arthropoda > Insecta > Lepidoptera > Crambidae > Scoparia > Scoparia ambigualis. The sequence goes on from OY992514.1 coordinate 32,669,890, forward strand.
GCTTACAAATAAATCAAAGGACCATAAATGGTTGACAAACGGAATAAGAAATTCATGTGCTACAAAAAGAACACTACGTTTAAAGTACTACGCTAGACAAAATCGATACAATAAGAACCTATACAAAAATACCACAGTCTACTTAAAAAATGTATAAATAAATCTCGCAAATTGGACAGTGAAGCAAAATTAAGAAAAAGTAAGAACATATGTAAAACAACATGGAATTTAATAAAATCATATGATAACCCTTAAACAATTAATAACTACATTAATAAAATTACAGATAATGGAATATCGATCAATAATCCCTCTGTTTGCGCGCTTTTATTTGTTTCCTTGTGTGGGAGGGTAGTAGCACCATAAATGGTTATCGGTGCACCGTCCGCACAAGCGATTCTCGGCGCGCCCCAGCATTCCTCTGACTGTCATCGGACAGTTGCGAATTCACCGCTGAGCTGAACGCCCGCTCCCGCTAGTTCGCGAACACCGCCGCCGCCATCGCCGCTAACCGCTCTCCGCCCGCGCGAGTCCGTGCCACACACCGCCGCCGCAGCTAGCTGCCAGAATCCTGGGTGCTGAAGACGCCGATTACCAGGTTAGTGTTGCTGCTTATTTCGCTCAGGGGAACACTTGAAGGCCGTAACCGCCGCCCTTGGCTTCCTTCGTTTAAACTGCCCCTTTCTATTTATTTATATGTGATAACCGCCCCCGCTCATACAGTCCACTGCGCCTAGCATATATTTACCCGCCCTCCAGTAAAACGGAGACACCATAAATTTTGGTCCTTCGAGCCGGATTAAAACTAGTTTATTTATCTATTTACCCGCTCCGCTTATAATTATATTTATTTATCACATATATTTTAAATATATATTTTAAGTACCCCACGCATTTATAACTGTATTTTCGACAGCCGTTATTTTCCAGCACATACCTACCCACATTCCGTGGTAGGGGGCACTTACCCACCGCTAAATTATTTAACGGATTAAATCAACCGCGCTTATAGCACTTTAATTGTTTCTTCGACTACAAAATGGCAGCCGAAGAAGCAAAACTAAAACTAGTCATTGCAAAAAAGCAATCCATTTATAAACGCGTTACCAAATTGTATGACGTTTCAAAGCAATTGGTGCCAGGCGCCGTCGACACTAGAACGAAAACTGAGTTTATGGCGATGTCGTCTAACTTGAAAGGTTCATACGAACAATTCAGCTCATTGTGTGATGAACACAACCTGTTGTTGTTGCAGCAAAAACCAGACGCTGAAATTAACTACAATGACTGGGAATCTTTCGAGACCTTATATACGCGTATAAGCCATACACGCACTCTAATGTCTGGGAGTAATGAGTCGCCATCATCGCCCGCTAATTCAGCCCCTCCTAAATGCAAATTACCGCCTATCGAATTGCCATCATTTGATGGGAACCCGGAACATTGGCCTCTTTTCTATGAGTCATTCAAGGCAAACATCCATACTAATAATAGTTTGTCTAACGCGCAACGGGTCCAGTACTTAGTGGGTAAACTGAGTGGGAAAGCTCTTTCGGTATTTGCAGGTATTATACCTAACGAGTCTAATTATCCCATAATTTGGGATTCGCTCATAACTAAGTACCAAGATAAAAGAATGTTGGGTACCTTATATTTAAATAATATTTTTGAATCGCAACCGCCCGCTAATGCACCCGCTCATTTAAATAATTTTATAGAAAAAATACACTCGTCACTATCCGCTTTAAGACAATTAGATATTTCTGATTTGGCCGATTTTATCGTCACGCATATAGCATTAAAAAAGTTAGACTTGCAGCTTGTGCAATCGTTTGAACTATCGCTAAAGGACAAAGATATTCCTAACAGTTCCGATTTAATTAACTTTGTTCGTCATCATATTAAAATACTCGAGAGAACGTCGACCGTTAACAATTTAGAACCTACCGCCGTTAATTTAAAGTTGAAAGTTCGAAGTCTACCTCGCCAATCAGTAACTAAGATGTCGCATACCTTCGCTTTAACCAGTAATCATAACCGTCAAATGTCAGCACCCGCTTCCACTTGTGGATATTGCAATATGTCCAATCATTCTCAATTATTTAATTGTCTCGCATTTAAAAAATTACTGGTTAAGGATCGTTTTAATTTCGTGAAGCAAAGTAGGTTATGTATAAACTGTTTAAGCGCAAAACACTCGACGTCTTATTGTAAATCGCTTAATACTTGCAACGTATGTCATAAGGGTCATCATTCGCTTTTACATTTTAATACGGAAACCGGTTCGATGTTGCGCTCGCGTGACACTGCTGACACGGCTGCGCGCCCGCCCGCCGGTGTTGCGCCGTTAGATAATAATAGGCCTGCCACCGCCAGCTCAGACATCTCGCCGCCGCCGCTCCGCCCGCGCGAGTCCTTGTGTTTACACAGCAGCGACACAGAGGGCACGTTCGCAGTCCGTGATAGCTGCGCGCGCGCTCAGATTAAGAATAATACGACTGTTTTGCCAACCGCTCAAGTTTATGTGCCTACTTCTGATAACAATAACGCTATTATACGGTGTTTAATAGATAGTGCTTCACAAAACAATCTCATAACGCTCGCATCTTGTAAGAAATTAAACTTAAAAATTACACCGCTTAATAACACTAACATAAAAACTGTAGGACTGATTAGTACACCTATTTTAGGATACGTTCCGCTTAGGATTAAATCGCGCTATACGGATGCTCAATACAGTTTGTATTGTTTAGTAGTTAATCAAATTACAGATTATCTGCCTACCCAAATTATTAATTCAGACTTTATTAATAATTTCGCAAACTTACCGTTAGCTGACGATTCGTGGAATATTCCTGGTGAAATTAATGTTATTCTTGGCGCTCAAATGTTTCCACATATAATACTTGGAAATAAAATTATTTCCACGCCGCCGCCGTCGCGATCAGCTGATCGTACGAACGCTGTTCAGATAGGACCATATGCGCTTGAAACTACGCTTGGTTATATTGTTATTGGAGAAATATCTACAATGGAACGGACTAATACGACGTTGTCCTTTGGTCCTTTACTAAAGGAAAATTTAAATAAAAATTTAAAATTTTCAGAACTCAAGCAAGTGCGTACGATTAAAAATAATATAAGTTCGGACGATCGCAAATGTAAAAGGTCATACCAATATTCGGGAGCGCGCCACCCTTCTGGTCGATTTATTGAATCCTCACCATTTAAGGGCGATCAATGTCACACAACATTAGGGCACTCGCACACGTCGGCTCAACGTCGTCGGTTAACGTCGATAGAACGTAAATTCATTTCGTGTCCGGCTTTACGCCAAACATTATTTTGATACTTAATAATAAACCGAACGTAATTTAACGTCAATTCTTTCTTTAATAACCCGCTTATTTGACGTTTTAGGTTTAGTCGCGCCTGTTATACTTTATTCAAATTGTTATTACAAGACTTGTGGCTCGCTAAAATGGATTGGGATGAGGAACCGCCTCAACCAATTATCAACCGCTTTTTTAATTCAAAGTGAATTACCACTTTTATCGCATTTTCAAATAAATACCGCGGCATTTAGGAATTTCGACAGATTGTACTGCACATCTAGGTTTTGGTGACGCAAGCCTGAAAGCTAACGGCTGTGTCTTTTATTCACACTTTACGTATCCTAATAGCAACGTATCACAATAGATTTGGTATGTTCGAAATCCAAAGTCGCTCCGCTAAAAACAATAATACTCGCTAGGCTCGAGTTATGTACCGCGCTGCTTTTGTCTAAGCTAATAAATCAAGTTTACCACATATTACATAATCGCTATAATATTAAAAGATATATTCGCCTTTTCTGATTCTACTATCGCGTTATCGTGGATACATTCTTCGCCGCACCGTTGGAAAACGTTTGTTGCCAACCGTGTTAGCATAATACAGGATAATTTATCTCCTGATCGCTTCTTCCATATACCTGGAACTGTGAACCCCAGTAATTGTGTTTCGCGTAAAATACTTTTTGTGGAGGCATGGTCCAATGTGGACTCATAGCCCTATATTCGCATGGCCTATTGTGCCTTTCGAGCATTCTCAAACTGAAGATGTACCCGAAATTAATCTTCCGTTATGCATCCGCTTATTAAACTCGCACTCCAGGTCTCGTCCTGGAAACAATTAGGTATTTACGCATAATAATTTATGTTTTGCGCTTTATAAAAATAAAATTACTCTAGTCCCCACGGATTAAAGTTTCTCATTTAGAAATAGCAGAACACATTCTTCTCCGCTCCTTGTAACGTTAATACTTTTGTAAGAATGCTGCTGCCGCGACATCATCACATCGTCGATCTTCGTATCGATGACTGCCACCGCTCCAACTGCCACACTGGCTCGCATCTTGTTATGTCTTTAATAATAAAGGCAACGCTATTGGATAATTTCGCAATATAAAACGACAGTTGGAAATTTATATACTTAGTTTCTTTTTGTCGCTCATGAAACATCAGCCGCTTTTCAAAACGAATTTAGTAATCGCAGAATTGAATGGAGAACTATTCCCGCTCGCGCTCCTTACATGAAAGGTTTATGGGAGCCTAATATGAAATAAATTAAAACTCATTTATATCGCACCATTGGTAACCAATTGCTTTGTTATGAAGAGCTTCTAACTGTGTTAACGCAAATTGAATGTATCTTAAACTCGCGTCCGCTATGCTTGTTGTCCGATCAGCCGCATTTTGTTCTCACTCCCGCTCATTTTTTGCAAACTACTCCTTTACAGTCACTGCCCACGTGTGAGCTGGATACAACGCTTAGTCTCTCCGCTCGTAAAAGATTGCTAGATAATTTGGTGCGTGGTTATTGGAAGCAGTGGCGTGTAGATTATTTACACACCCTGCAACTAAGACAAAAATGGAATAGACCTGACGTCTCTGTTAGCCCCGGTACTCTCGTACTAATTCACCAAGACGATGTTCCGCCTCTACGCTGGCCTACTGGCATTGTAGAACAAGTCTTCCCAGGGAAAGACGGAGTAGTTCGCGTCGCTTCTGTACGGACAACAACTGGCACGTACAAACGTCCTGTTGTGAAATTGTGCCCACTGCCTACGCAATAGTTAATACAGTTATATCTGCACTTATTTAGTTTATTTTAATCCCAATGTAGTCCTATATATATTTTTGTTTAACTTAGCTTCATATCAACATATTTATGTACATATATTTCCGCTTATTACCCGCTATAATTGTATTTCCGCTCATCCTCTCTGATGGAGAGACTTCTATACCGCTTTATGGTTTCGAAAATCCCTAGTATTTTCAAGCCGGGGAGGATGTTTGCGCGCTTTTATTTGTTTCCTTGTGTGGGAGGGTAGTAGCACCATAAATGGTTATCGGTGCACCGTCCGCACAAGCGATTCTCGGCGCGCCCCAGCATTCCTCTGACTGTCATCGGACAGTTGCGAATTCACCGCTGAGCTGAACGCCCGCTCCCGCTAGTTCGCGAACACCGCCGCCGCCATCGCCGCTAACCGCTCTCCGCCCGCGCGAGTCCGTGCCACACACCGCCGCCGCAGCTAGCTGCCAGAATCCTGGGTGCTGAAGACGCCGATTACCAGGTTAGTGTTGCTGCTTATTTCGCTCAGGGGAACACTTGAAGGCCGTAACCGCCGCCCTTGGCTTCCTTCGTTTAAACTGCCCCTTTCTATTTATTTATATGTGATAACCGCCCCCGCTCATACAGTCCACTGCGCCTAGCATATATTTACCCGCCCTCCAGTAAAACGGAGACACCACCCTCAGACATTTGCAATACATTTAATAAGTTTTTTATAGACATTACAAATAGTAAAACGGATAATAATTTGACTTTTAACAATAATTTAATATTCAATTTAATGATAATAATCTGAATTTAAGAAATAATAATCAATCTAAAAAATCCTGACATTAACCCATAACATTAAATTTAAAGATAAATCAATATTTTTATACCCTTCTACGCAAGATGAAATATTTAAAATAATTAGATCTCTCAATAACACCACATCAGTTGGTTATGATGAATTTCCCACAAAAGTTCTAAAGTATTGTGCATTAATACTTTCTAATGTACTGTCATTTCTGGTAAATCTATCATTTGCTGAAGGTATATTTCCAGAGATATTAAAGGTATCGATTATAAAACCCATACACAAAAAAGACGGCACTGACGTACTGAATAACTATAGACCAATCGCTTTAATACCCATTTTAGCTAAAGTGTTCGAAAAAGCAATGCATACGAGAGTCTATCTATGACTTCTTGGAAAGACAAAATGTTCTAAAGAATGAACAAAATGGCTCCCGCAAAGGCAAATCCACAGCGCTTGCAGTATTTAACCTTATAAAGACTGTGACTGAGCACATAGACAGAAACATAGATACCACAGCCGTTTTCTTTGACATGAGCAAAGCATTTGACTTTGTCTCACATGACATTCTTCTATCAAAATGCGTGAGGTGTGGCTTGAGGGGAGTAACATTGGATTGGTTAAAATCATATCTTCGGAATCGACGTCAATATGTAGAAATTAAAAACGTAAATGAAAATAAAGAAGAAACATTATTTAGTTCGACACTTGCTGTAAATAATGCAGGGGTCCCACAAGGTACAATCCTGGGTCCTCTGCTTTTTATAATCTACATTCGGTTTAAAGAACTTTATTCTCAGAAAAGACATAAAAATATCACTTATTTGAGAACTAATTTTGTAGAGTAATAATAGTGCGTCGAACATAGTCGTCGAAAGAAGAAAACAATTAGATAAGCTAATAAACAGAAATCAATGAAAATAAATTAACAATCAGTTAGTCATTATAGTATCTATCCTTATATAAACATTAGACACACTATGCCAAGTACGAAGTGTGCTGACACTCTCATAGCGCCCAGTTTCGCAGCAGACTAAGGTCCGCCAGAATATATTTGCGCAGTCTTATTTTAAAAATGTCGAGAGTGTCTGCACCCTTAATGTTTGCTGGCAGTTTATTGTAAAGCTGTGCTTCCTCAAAGGTTATGGTCTTTTTTCCGTAGTTGGTACGTATTTTAGGTAAGACAAGATGATGAGGTCTCCGTGTGCTTCGTTTATTATGTATTTTAATGTTGTGAATGTAGTGTTTGTATGTATAATTTTATTAATAATTTTGTAAATTAAAATACAGGTACAGTAATTATATAATTGTTTTATGTTCATGAGTCCAGTATCCTTGTAAATTTTTTTAGTGTGAGTAAGATATGGGCAAGGACGATATATAATAAGGACTGCCATTCTCCATACAAACGAGCGTAACTTTTAATATAGTTATAAAATGTTTCAATAGATGTCTCCGGTAGTTTCAAATTGAAATATTGTGCAAAATTAAGTAATCCACTCGCAGCAGCTATTTGTCACTTCGTCAAACGAACTTAGTAATACTACAAGTTTACGTTAGATGGCGCTCTGTAAATCAAAAATGTTTTCGTTTCTTTACGAAGTATATTTTACAAATAACTAAAACTTGTTTTTTTTATTTGTACCTAGTTTAAGTATTATATTAATGTAAATTACTTAAATTTAAACTCGTATGGACTCACAAAGATGCCGTAAATACCTACTTACATTAACGCCCTCTATACGTGAATTAAAAAAAAGAAAGCAACCAAAGCAAGCGCTCTGTCTCTAGCGGAATTTTTTAGTACCTGTATGTAGTGGTGGTGGCGCCGTCAAGCGGAAGTGTACGGATCTCGTACATTTTTGACTTATTTCCGCGCTACGCTCTTTTGTATGGAGATTGTCAGTCTTTATTATCTTATTTGTCTATGATATGGGTAATGAAATAACATTTTAATTTATTTATTTTGAGCTACTTGTAATTGGTTTAATTTAGTTTTAGATGCAGTGCCCCATATTTCAATCAAATACATAAGATGTGACTTAGCCAGTGAATTATAGATTGTTAAACGGACTTGACGTGGAAGGCTTCGAACAACATTTCTGAGTGTACCCCTAACAGCAGAGAGTTTACTTTTTATATAATCTATGTGTGCGTTCCAAGTAAAGTGGCTGTCCATATGCAAACCAAGATATTTTTCATTCTTCTTCTCTGAGAGAGGTAAGTTGTCAATTAGTAAGGGTTTGGGTGGTAGAATTGTTTTAGGTCGAGATTTAAATATAACGTAACTAGTATTGGATACGTTTATGGTTAGGAGGTTACATTGGAGCCATAAAAAGAGTTTATTTAAATCTGCTTGTGCTCGGGAAATAATGTCGTTTATACATGAGCCGAAGTAAAACAGACAAGTGTCATCCGCGTATAGCGTTGTTTCTCCGTGTAGATTTAGGTCGTGTAGGTTATTGATGTAGATGAGGAAGAGTAAAGGGCCCAATATGGATCCCTGTAGGACACCGCAACAGATTGGTAATGGTTTACTTTGGTGTTCATCGATTTTAACTATTTGGGACTGGTTTTCAAGGTAAGATTGAAACATTTTAAGTGCATTATCGGTAATGCCGATACTCTCCAATTTTTTTAGAAGTAAGCTATGACTAACTGTGTCGAAGGCTTTCTTCAGATCTATAAACACTCCAAGAACTACATTTTTTTTATCTATATTAGTTTTAATTTTAGTGATTAGGTCAATGGTAGCTGAGAGGTTGTTTGATTTAGACCTAAATCCGTATTGCCGCTCATACAAAAAATCAATAGCATCAAGGTAATTTTCTAAACGATTGTAAATTATTCTTTCAAACATTTTGGACATAACTGACAATACCGATATGGGTCTATAATTGCCGGGATCTACTTTTGATCCTGATTTATAAATGGGGCTGACTTTGGCAACTTTCATAGTATCAGGGAAAACACCTTGTTGTAAAAGATCGTTTATGCATCTTGTCAAGTCATCTATGATTATGTCTTTTAGACATTTTATTTCTTTAGTGGAAATGCCATCAACTCCAGTACTGCAATTGGAATCAAGACTACTAATAATTTTGTCAATTTCATCTCTAGTGCAAGGCTCAAAATAAGAGAGTTTGTTATATCTTGCTAAGTGTGGGAGAGTATAAGTGGTATCGTCGTGGAATTCGTCTGGTATTTGTCTGGCAAGGAGTGTTCCTACCGTGGAAAAAAAATTATTGAAGGTCTCGCATATTTCAGATGGATCTGTTATAGTTTTAGATTCTATTAATAACTTTGTGGGAACACAGCATTTACCAACTTTGTTTACAGCTAAATTATTTAACAGGCTCCACATCTTCTTGGGCTTTTTTATATTTTTTTAAAACTCTTTATAATAGTAAGCGTCCTTTGTTTTCTTAATATTGCTTGCTACAGTTTGTCTCATTTGTTGAGCCATTATTTCCAGAGTTCCATTGTTGGGGTCTTTTCTAAATTGGGTCCATAGCTCATTCCTTTGGTTTATACTATGGATTATGTTTTTGTCTATCCAGTTTTTCTGAGGTAGATTGAGAATCTTCGTTTTTAAATGCTTGCTTTGATTGACGTGTTCCATAAGAAGGTTTTCGAGGGCGGAAAAGTCTGGAGTTAAGTTTGTTATGTCTATTTCAGCAATTGCTTTATGCAATCTGTCATAGTTTATAGCTTGATAGGTTCTTCGTTGTGTAGGTATAGGTTTGAATTTTTTCATTTGTAGGTATATTTGTTTGTGGTCGGTCATTGGCGAGTCTATGATTGACATGTGAAAGCTGTTGCTTGTAAGGTTAGTGCTAACATGGTCTATTATTGAATGTGTTGATAAGGTCACACGCGTGCTGTGTGTTGTATGTATTTTATTCAGTAGTTTGTAACCCTGTTCTTGTAAAATCCGTTTGTATAATTTCGATTGATTGTTTTTAGTTAATAGGTCTATGTTAAAATCCCCGAATACTAGAGCTCTTTTTCTCTTTTGAAGCTGCGTGTCGTAGACTTCTAAAAAATTGTTGAAGTTATTATCACCTGGATAATATATGACTCCGATTTCAAGAGCAAACTTTTCGAGACGTATCCACAGGTAATTATTTCCGTTGACGTAAACTATTTGACTTAAACTATGTTTCAATTCGTTGTTTACAAAGATAGAAACACCACCGCCTGTCTTATCCTAGTCCTGTAGTTGTAATAGTGTGTAATAGTGTATATAAAGCTCATCAAATCGGCCTTGACTACGTATGCTGCGGACTTTTGCGTAGAAAAAATTCATATAGGAATATTAAAAGTGTAAATTTTGATAATTGCTAAGTATGTCATAGGTAGTGACATCTTTGTTTTTAATTTCCGGTAACGAATCTAGTTTTTTGAAGTCGAATGTATGATAGTTGGTACATTCTTTATGTATTTTATAGTTAAATCTGATTCTCCATTTTTTTGTCGTTGCATTAGTTCTTCTTTGAGCTCTTTTAAATATTGTTGTTGGGCTGGAGTCTGATCAGAGTACAGTCTAAATTCTTTAGGCAATTTTTTTTTGCTGCGAAGGAGTATTTTTGCAGAGTCTTGGGAATTAAAGCATATCTTGAGGGCACGGTTTTTATTCGGATTATATTTTCCTATGCGAAAGATCTTGGAGGGATTCTTTACATCCTTAAAATATGTTAATATAATTTTTTTAACTTCATTTTCGTCTGTTAGTTGTAGATCAGATGGTGATTGTTCCTGTAGTCCGACAAGTATTACGTTTTTTTCCCGGTCATTGCGTTCTTTTAATTCTCGAATGATTTGTTCGTTTTCAGTTTGCTTTGACTGGATTAATGCCGATGACGATGATGATGACGTAGAGGGTGTGTTGGTCTTTAAGGAGATAACTTCCGACTCTAAGGTTTTCAATTTGGCCTCTCCATAAGTAATTTTGGTGTCCAGACGCGTGATTTGTTCCTTCAAAGTTTTTTGTTCAGCTGCTAGGTTACAGGTCGATGATTTGATCGATTTTATCTCATTTTTAACTTCAATTATACTCTCTCGCATAAAATTCATAGTTTGATCTTGTGATCCTACTACTTTCTCCAGTAACTGAGTAATGCGCGACAATTCTTTTCGTACTTCATTAATGATTTACCCAATGTTACTACTTACCAGTGTAATTTATTTGCTGACGATATATCAGTAGTTATTACTAAAAAAATAACTTAAATTATAATGATGAAATTAATATAACTATAAATAATATTTCAAATTGGCTCAAAGACAATAATTTGTACTTAAACATAAATACAACTAAATACATAAACTTTTGGCACTTGGTGCTGTTGTGTTTCGTCCGACCAGTGAGGGTTTCGGAGGCCCCTTCCCCCCTTCATTGTTTTCTGAGGTTTAAGCGAGCACTACACATCAAATAATTTAACTGTGCTAATAAATGATGAGCCTATAACGGAATCAAATTCACTTACTTTTTTAGGAATAGAGATCGACAATCAATGCTCATTGAAATATCACATTAAAAAAAATTGTAACAGGATTAATAGATTTGCTTATGCATTGTGGAGATTAAATGTCCAAGTAAACCAAAACGTAGCTTTAATGACATCATGTAGACAGTTATTTCCAAAACTTAATCTTCTTACACTTGCTTTTATGTATATGTTACCGGCCAAACCCGATTTCAGGACAAACTAGTTTTGCCTCTTTTTATTTCCTCTTACCACTTGAAACAGAGTTATGGAACGGTCTGGGCCCATAACCTGTTATGGTTTTAGGAGGAAATAAAAGATGTTGATAATTATTGAGTACTATAATTCGAGAGCACACAGAAATAACACCCTAACGCCGGCGCCATTTTCCTCGAGAGAGGATGTTACCATAGACAAAACTATTATTTCTATTGTCTATTATTCTCACAGACATATTATTCTTTAAGCACGTTCCATTTTAACAACTTTTGGCCAATACCAGATGCACCAACACTTCTCCGATGGCACAAACGGTGCGGAGAAAGACTACAACAGCAAATCCTCGTTCGGATGCATCGGAAAACCCGTGGAGACTGGCCTTAAAGTCTCCAGCGGGAAGAAAAAGTCTCGGCAAGGACACCTGGTCAATATCAGGGAGGGATGAGACCATGCCTACCCAATCTCGGAGTAATTCTCCAGAAAGGGGCTCATCCCAAGAGACTCCCGCGGTCCACAGGCGTTGCAAGAAATCAAATCATTCATTCAGTCCCCTAACCAACACAGAGGCCGTAGGGAGCAGAACGGTCTCTGGAGGGGCTGCGGTTTTCGATTAGATGGCCGTTAATTGCTAGTGTGTCGGGAAGCGAACCGCTTCTCCTGAAGGAGGGGGTCGCTGGTACCTAGCAAGGGGGTCCCACTCTGGCGAATAGCGTTGACGAAGCTCCAAACGCGGACGTTCCACCACCGGTGACGCGGACTTAACACGGTGATTTTTGATAGCGGCACCGTACCTATCAACCGGCTTCGATTGTTCCCGCGGTGGAGAATTCGTAGGGCCCCCGCCCGTACGGGGTGCTTGCCGTCCCTGGGAACGTCCATAATTCGCGTAACCACCTCTAGGCTGAGTGTGGTATTTAATATGGCCAGAGCCCCCGCCCGTACGGGGTGTCTCCGGAGCTCGTGAGCGCGCATAATCACTCTAACCCGCTTCACTCACCTGGGTCGGCTCAATACCTATGTTGCTCCGGTTCATACACAACGAGGGATGGTGATTGCCCTTACAATAACCACAGGGATGTGGTTGGGTACATTCTCGCTGTAGGTGCGGACCCAAGCAAAAATAACACCATCCCCTTTGACGAGCTATGACCCGACGACCCGGGAGGCGTTCCTCCAAGAATTTACTACAACGAGCCGTCTGATGCCCTGGATCTCTGCAATATTCACAATGCGCGGTCTCATGGACCACGGAATATTCCTTAAACGGTCGAGGTTGTTCCTGTCTTCCCGACCTGAAGGGTCTCCCACCCGAAGGTGTCTGGGGATCACGAACCGTTACCCAAGATGGGCTAACCACATCGGAGTTGTCCGCTAATCGGCACTCATCCTCCATGAGTTTAAGGAGGTCCTTGAAGGGCGGCAAGTACGTGGAGCTATCCCTACCATATTGTTGCTCACAGCGCACCTTCAAGTTGTCGGGCAACTTCGCAAGCACGATGAGTAGCAACAAAAATGACCACTCTTCAACCGGCAGGTTTAAACTGCGAAGAGCATTCACGGCGACAAGGAGCGTATTTAAAATCTCAACTCGTAAGCGCATTATATTTGTGACTCGGGGGAGGGACAATATCGTCGCGACGTGTGCGTCAGCGAGCCTCCTCACATTTTGGTATCGCCGAGTTACGAAATCTATGGCCACTTTATAGTTCTGATCCGTGGGCGCTAGGTGTTGGATCTGTTCGCGAGCTTCACCGTCCACAACGGTGAGAAGATAGGCGAGCTTTTGTCCCGCGGTCAAGCCCTCCCTTGCATCGACGAGGCTATTAAATAAGTTAGAACAGCCCTCCCATTCGTCGAGCCTCCCAGAAAAACGACGGAGGTCTAGAGGTGGTAGCCGCGACCACAACGCGGGCATGGACTTGCTCGCAGATTTGGAGTGGCCAATTTCCGTTTCCCTGCCTTCGTGTAGATGGCGTGCGATCTCAGCAATGCGATTTGATATTCGTAGCATTGGTCAACGTCATTTTCCACCGCCTTAAGAATGACTTGATCGCGGTCAACACATCTCTTTAGGAACAAAGCGTACTGTTCGTCTACTACCGCCATGCGAATTGGGAGATCCACAAATCTATTCAGTAATGCTTGTCTCCTATCGGGTCTGTCCACCAAGGCTACAGCGGTCGAAAGCCAGCGCAACTCTGCTGTTATTTTGGCCTTGGACAACATTGCCGTCATGGTAACAAATAGATATTTACGTCTGGGTATATACCTTACTTAACAACTATAACTCACAATTGATATCGGAGACGTAAAATTTATCAGTATGAGAAGCTACTATGAACCACCATGCGAAAGTTTTAACATAACATAACAACTATTTAGTTAACAAAAGTAAGTATTATTTCATCTAAGATAACTCGCCACCAATATTGCAAAATACGAAATCTTATAGATTAAAAGTTACCGAGAAAACAAAACATTATTTTCCCACGAACCTTGTTTACCAAGCGATGTCTACATCCAATTAATAGACAATAGAATTCTTATCTTTGATCTCGCTCGCAATACAATGGAAGCCCCAAAAATCAATTAACAATAGTATGGTAGAATACCAAAGAAAACTACAGCTTATCTATATGTATATAAGGTTCAAAGCCATAATACAATTAACAATGTTTATGCCATATGGCCGGTTCGTCCGGAACAAACAATTTTTTTTTTTTTAAAATATTATAGTTTAGTTAATAAACAACAAACCTTATCTAAATGGATATACGATATAATATGCACCGTAATACAATTTCTTAATTGCTGTGTGTAAGCAAGTCGAACAAAATACCCCTTTTTTATCCGATCTCGACAAAAAACTACCGCAGGTGCAATTAGCAAACTGTGTCACAGTGGCGCCTGGCCATCTGTACGCGAGACAGTCTCGCCCGGGCGCTCAGGCGGAGCGCACGCGCGCAGCTCTTAATAACAATTATAAAAATATGCACTATTTACGTAATCTAAATCCTCAACTATACATTGGAATCCACTACACAGAATATTGTTTTGAATCCCAAACGTGTTTAATAAATTATAACTCAGTTTTAAATTCCAATAGTTTATTTTTTACAAGTAACACTTTAAACACTTCTCGACGTAACACATAGCAACTATGCAACTGTTATAGCGATGGCAGGCAGCTAGAGACGACCGCTCAGTCCGAGAGCTCGATAAAGATTCCCTGCCTGGTCCGTCCGACCCCGATTCCACTTCCCACCTTCACAAATTTCCCTTTACAAAATGAGCGGAGGTCTCTGATTGGCTGTCATGCTCGCTCGTGATTGGCGGCTGTTTACCGACCAATCACGAACGAGCATCTGTGTTGCCACTTAAAAATAATGTTAATACTTTGTAAAAATCAATACAACAACTTCTTGTTAATTTAAATAATTCAAGTACATAGTGAAAATAGTCACACAAGTATTATTAAAAAACACACAAAAATCAATAAAACAACTTTTAACTAAATTAACTAATTTAAATTGATAAAATCATCACATTCGGCCATCCACTTGAGTGCAACTCCTGGTGCAAGATGTTCAACATTATCTGTGTCAAAGTTAATCATCACATTCGGACAGTTACTATAATTTATTTATGTTGTTTCCGCAGCTCGGATAAGGGAAGATTATCCTCACTTTCGTAAACTGACGTCTCCGTGGGGTCTTTAGTGTATTTTTCAGCCTTAGAATTTAAAGGGCACAATTTAATCCAAGGTCTTATTCGATCTGCGGCAACAACAGCCTCAAACAATTTACTTTTTTTCTTGAATCCAGTAACATTACTTATTTTGTATCTGTCGTTACCTAAGACTTTTACTATTTTATAGGGACCTATAAATTTTGTTAACAGTTTACTACTATTGCCTTTATTATAAAAATTGGTCCTCGTGATTTTAACAAGATCTCCTTCTCCATAAACAATAGCGGGGGCTCGTTTGCTATCGTAAAGTAGTTTTTGTTTCTGCTGAGCTGTATCTATATTAGCGCTAATATCATTTCTTATTGACTCTACGTTTCCTGATTGGTTATTTATCTCGATACCTAGTTTGTTACTCAAATCGTCGCGAATTCTATAGCCAAACAGAGCCTCCGATGCTGTTTTTCGAGTAGTACTATTGACAGTGTCGTTAATGCCTCTTTGTATTTAGACTGGGACACGTGGCTCGGTAAAATACAAAGAGGCATTATCTTTGTATTTTACCGAGCCACGTGTCCCAGTCTCGCTCATCATTGCCTGTATTATGTCTTATCAAGGAATTTAAAATTGTTTGATTAAAACGTTCGGCTTGACCATTGGCCCTGGGACACGCGACTGCGTTCAATACGTGCTTGATGCCGTGTGGATCACAGAAGTTTCTGAAAGCACCTGAAGTAAAAGGTGTTCCACGATCAGAAATAATTCGGGAAGGTAACATGAAATCGTCAAATACACTTTCAAGAACTTTTACAGTACTTCTGGTTTTTGTATCTTTCACGGGTTTCACAAAACAGTATTTTGTAAAGCCATCGACCACAGTCAAAATGTAGGCGTTTCCTTTTTTGCTTTTTGTAAATGGACCCAAGTGGTCTATATGGATAGTACTCGTATGAAGTAGAACGTCCACCTTCTGAATGGGGTACAAATGGCCGGATTTCTGATTCTTAGATTGATCTTTATTGTATGCGCACTGAATACAAGACCCTACGTATTTTTTGACAAATTTACGTAGTTTAGGGAACCAGTATTGGGACTGAATTTTCTCAATTGTTTTAGTTTCGCCTAAATGTCCGATTTCATCGTGATTAGACCGACATACTTGAAATCGTGCGCTACGGGGAACTACAAGGCATAATTTATCATTTACTTTTCTGTAGACTTTGTGATCTTTCACTACATAATTTTTCTTAATATCCTTTAAATATTCGTCATTTTCCAGCTTTAGTATTTTATCTATCCTCGCGATATCTGGGTCAGTCATTTGTAGGGTTAGCAGCCAGTGTTCAGTTTCAATATTATAAACTGTAGTGATAGTATCGTCCTGAAATTCTTTTAGTTTGGTGTTACGACTCAGAGCGTCTACATGTGCCATTTGGGTACCGGGTCTATATTCGATGTTTAAAGTGAACTCACTTATTTGTAGCCACCATCGGTCTATACGTAGGACAAGGTCGCGTTTCACTAGAGTCGTCCTAAGAGCGTGGCAGTCCGTCACTACTTTGAAATTAATTCCTAACAGGTAAACTCTAAATTTTTTTAGAGAGCAAACAATTGCCAGAGTTTCTAACTCATACGAATGAAGGTGTCGTTCCTCGGGTGTGGTCTGTCTACTAAAGTAAGCGACCGGCTTTAGAACCCGTGGATTCTCCTGCCACTGTAGAAGTATACCCCCTATTCCCAAAGCGCTGGCGTCTGTGTGAAGTTCGGTGTCTAACTCCGGGTTATAAAAGGATAGAATTGGAGTTTCTGCTAGTCTGTCTTTTAACAGAGAAAACGCCTTAAATACTTTATCAGTCCATGAAAAAGGAACATCTTTCTTTAATAAATTCGTGAGAGGCCGCGCAATCTCACCGAAACCCTTAACAAATTTTCTGAAATATCCGGCAAGTCCTAAAAATTGGCGGACTTCATGTACATTACTTGGTACTGGGAACTCTTTCACAGCTAAAATTTTATTTTCATCGGGTCGGACCCCATCAAAAGAGATTTCATAGCCAAGGTTGTTAACGTTATCAAAAAACCTACACTTTGATAGCTTTAAAGTCAACCCGTATTCGCGCAATAATTTAAGTACTTCTAGTCGTTGAAACCCCTGTTGAATAGAAGCTGATGGCACAAGTATGTCTTCCAGATAAGCTACAGCAGTATCAAACCTCTTTGAACCCAGAATTTTGTTTATGAGCTTCTGAAATACGGCCGGTGCATTGGCAAGACCAAACGGCATTCGCTTGAATTCAAAATGGCCATCCGGCGTGACAAACTCTGTATATCGGCGGCCTTCCTGTGCCATGGGAACCTGATAATAGCCAGAAGAGAGGTCTAGTGAGGTAAAAAACCGATTACCACTGAGATTATTCAGCTGATCTTCTATCAAGGGAAGAGAAAAGCGATCCTTTTTTGTCTTATTGTTTAATGCTCTGAAATCTACACACAGACGCTGCTCTCCAGTCTTTTTCTTTACCATCAATATTGGACTTGCAAAATCTGAATCTGACTCTTGAATAATATCGTTTTGCAGAAGCTCTTCTACAGTTACGCGCACTTGCTCTCTTTCCGCATAAGATAAGCGATAAGGTCTATATACTATCGGTGTGTCATCTTTTAAATCAATAGTCATTTCAACGTCTTTTGCAAGTCTAATCTCGCTAAGGCTCATCGCGAAACAATCACGGTATGACTGTAACAAATTGTAGAGTTTGTCCCGTTCCTGATCACTCATGTTATCGCCAACTTTGATATCGTTTCGGTACAACGGTTCTATTGCGGAGAAATCTTTACAAATCCTATTGACATTATGGTCTTTTCTTTCTACTACTGGCGTAGCCCTGGCTATTAACGTGTTGGGAGGAAGCGACAAGTTTTCCGATCTCAAATTGGTAACTACTATGTGGCCTTTGCCCCGGTCAATACGATAAGCGCCTTGGTGAAGATGGTACTCTCTTCCCGGTTCAGTACAATTATATCCTTATATATGAATATCGCCACAGTAGGTTACATCCTCGGTAAATACCTCAACTAACCCAATCTTTTGGACTGCAGTTAATTTTTTCGTTGCTAATTTTATGACACTATCGGCATCTCAGGAATCATTAAAAGCTGGGCTCTTGTAAAATAGGAGTCTATTAGAGTCTTTCAATACGGTTATGAAAGGTAACTCGGTAAAATCTTGGCCAATTAGAACAGAAGTATGCAAAAATTCATCGCCCACTACAAGGACTCCAACACAGGCTTCAACTTCATCAAGTTTTAAAGAAATCGTACTTCTAAAAGGTTAAATTTTATCAACCGCAAATATTTTAAGGATAAATTAAACAGCATAAATAAACTATTTTTATGAAAAAACCTTAAATGTTTATACGCTAGTTTCCAAGGAAAACGCCAAAAGACTTTTCGATTAAAAACTAAAATAAAACACCCCTTACGCACGGCACAAGCCGCAACAGAAGGGAGGCCGCAATGCCTACACCGCTACACGTGCCGTAGTTTCATTCATGGGAGCCGACAAAGGACACCGACCGACCGCAATTTGCCTAATGCCTACACCACCGCACCGCTTAATACCGTGCCGAGCGAGCGAGAAAGCGAAAGCCATCCTCCCTCGCCTCATCCCGCCACGCGCCCCGGCCGGGATGTCATGCCGCCCGCCCGCCGCGCGCCGGCGCGGTGATCGTCAGTTCGCCAAAAACATACCAATCGCACTAAACTAATCGCAGTCGCAGGAGTATTCGCGAAAGTTTTTAAAATGCCGTACCGATATTCATTACAGGAGTACATGAATATGGCTATCTGCTTCCATGATGCAGGTGAAATTATGTTGCGGACACAAGTACTATACGGACGCGAAGTTAACATTCGCATCATAGCTGGATTTCTTCCATCGGCACCCAGTGGCGAGCACCGCAGACGCTGCCCCCCGTATGTTTGGCGTAAGCCAGTACTACGTGTGGCGGCTTCTGCGCAGCGAAGGTTACCATCCCTTCCACTTCACTCGACTCCAGGTCAGGAGTTGCTGCCAGAGGACTACGCGCCTAGGGTCGACTTCTGCCGTTGGTTGCTGCGGAACCCTACCTACAACGTGCTGTGGACGGATGAGTGCACGTTTAAGCACAAGGGACTCACTAATGTGCATTACTGGTGCGAGTACAATCCGCGAGTGTTTCGGCCGGACCACTTCCAACACAGTTTTAGTGTAAATGTGTGCAAGACAGTGTTTGCGTGAACAAGGGCGACATTTTCATCATTTAATGTGTTTATATAGTGGAGTCACAGACGAATTGCCAAAACCTCTAAACGCGGGAAGTTCGCTAAAATTTTTTTGCAAATCTAACTTATAAGCGTCTGATTCTCGTAGCAAAGAACATTCACTACAGGAAGCGGAGAGAGAGAGCGCTCTCTCTGATGAAGACCCGAAGCGTCGGTGATGGCCCTTCCACAGGGCCTTTTAGTTTTAAGGAACACTGGCTTGCACTTTCACGATAATTACACTATTTCAGACCGCCAAGAACCACCTGAGTTACGCCTAACAATATATATAACACGGGAATGCCGCCCAAACCACGCGGGAGTGTATCACAAGACACTACAAACGACCGCTATCTCCGAAGGCGATGGCGTGACACTCGACACTTGAACACAATACGACCGGCCGGTCAGTCAACACATACATACATACACACACATTCACACAACACACACACACACCCTCTCACACACACACACACACACACCCCCACACACACACACACACACCCCCCCCCCCCCCCACACACACACACACACACTTGTTTAGCACATATTTTTGTTTCTTTATTACTAATATCTAAATTGTTAACCAAAAAAATAATCATGTTTGAACTATTTACAAAACTTAATTGATTATTTACTGCATAACTATACGAATTATGAATATTACAGCTTAATAGTGTTAAAAATCCAGAAGGATAGTATTCAACTTAGTATTAGCATAATTTTGTGAACTACTTACTACCTATCTGTTAAGCTGTAACACGGAAGGTCGCTGGTATTTATAGCGCAGGGTTTCCTAACATAAGTACCAGCAGCTATATAACAATGTTTAATATTGTTCAATTATCGTTGTCAAATGTTACGAACCTAATTGTTTTTGTGAAATAAATACATTATTATTATTAGTCTTAACACACGCGCGCGCGTCTCCAAAGTTAAATTGCGACTGTATTGGGGACAAACGGGGTGCTAATACGCACTTACAAACACTAGACAACCGCCCCGTCCTAAGCCACGTGCCGAACTGCCCAAGGCTCTGCTAAGCGCCTTTCAAGCAGGGGAACCAAGGTCACGGTCGGTTCCCAACAATATTATTGATTTCAATTTTTTGAAATGTTGTATTTTTAAAATATTGCAAACGTGTTTCTGAAAAATTAATTATCTAGCATTAAAAGCTTCGGCCAAACGTTGTGGGATTTCAAAACAAAAGATTTTGAAAAAAATAAAAATCGGTAATCGGTATTACAAAACTTTTTCGGCCAAATAAAATTCGTGCAAGAAAATTTCGAATTCATGACAGGTCGACGTGTTACTGCGAGTGGGAGACCTCTGCAGAATAAGATAAGATAAGATCTGAATAAGAAGAGACCTCCACTAATGGACATAATACCAAGAGGTCATAATGGCGCTGCGCAAGCGTAGAAAGCCGGCGATGTTGCCGACAGACACGATACACCATCAGCGGTGTCAACAACAGAAATTGTTTATCTACGTTCCCGCAGAACAGTCCTAAGGGCTTAGACTTAGTCGCCCTCTGTGAGTTAGTGGCTAAGTCACCGGTTTCAGACCCACAGATCGTTCGGGTCATTCTCATAATAGTAGGCCGGCCATGGGCAGAAAATACAAAATCTCGTATGTAAATTTTGTAAATACCTACAACAGGTATGGATGTGTTCGGAATAGCCTCCAGATTTCGAAACTGCTTGTTGTATAGTTATAAAGTGGTGGAGGGGGCAGCAGTGACATCATAAAGATGGCCGCCGACGGTTTTTTTTTCTTTGTGGCGCACCTATGCGGTTAATTTGCTTGTGAAAGATGTCATTTGAAATCTCTTAAAATGTTCTTTAACTACTTAATAGACATCTATAGCGAAAAACATAGTATTTACAAAAATATTTAGAATTAATTGAAATTTCGTTACCTGCTAAAAGTGTTTCTTTATTTTTCTCGGAAACGAGTAACTTTTTCTGTTTAATATTATAATTCAATATATGCAAAATTTTACTAGCTATCCACAAATATAAAGTTTATCAAAATACGACTTCAAACGACTGTGCTGTGTCCAATAATCTGGAGCGAGGAGCACTATCACGACGAGTCCAAACGTGCGTGCGTGCGTCGTCGGGGGTAGTGCTGCGGGCTGCAAAGTCACATGACAGTGTGACAGCCAAGATCACATCACCTTTAGCGTTTCTCTCGTTCATACAGTCAACCATACAGGAATGAGATGCTTTGGAAAGTTATTAATCAAAAAATAAAAGTAAAAAACAGGCTAAGTTCTCGTGATACTTCTTCAGTGATCTTTAAAAAAATAATGAAATCTGAGAATTAAGAACCTAAGCCAAGTACTCAGTCAATGCAAATGGAACGGATCCTCCTAGCATTATGTCAAATGTATGGTAAGGGCATCCGTTCACTCTGCAGTGCAGATGACTGTACCGACGTACACGTACAAATATAGATTGAGCTAACTGACGAAAATTCACATATTCAACTTACCAAGTTTTCAGAGATCCAAGCCTATCGTATTTTGATGAAACTCCTATCTTGGAAACTATTCTCTCAGAACTGCGAAATGTTCCATACTTAGTGCTTTTCATTCGGTAACCTTAAACTTCATGTAAACATTAGTCAATACAGTTAAAATGGTTTGTGAAAAATTGCACAAAGTTTGCTCGGTTTGCTAGTAGTCAATGACTAATGTTTACATGAAGTTTAAGATCACCGAATAAAAAGCAACTAAGTATGGAACATTTTGCAGTTCTGAGAGAATAGTTTCAAAGATAGGAGTTTCATCAAAATACGATAGGCTATGAAAGCTTGGATCTCTGGAAACTTAGTAAGTTGAACATGTGAATTCGTCAGTTAGCTCAGTCTATATTTTTTTCAAAGTCAAAGTCAAATTCATTTATTCAATTAAGGCTACAATAATTGTGCACATATAATGTCACTATGCCATCTCGGTTCGTAGTCATAACTATGAGGCCGGAGCACAGATATTGTAAATCTATATCTGTGGGCGGGAGCCTTGTACTGAGAAGAACCGGCAAGAAACTCAGAAAGGGCATTTATTTTTCCCTTTTCTTTTGCGGCGTCTATACAAATTGGAAAATGCCCTTCCTATCATAGAAGGGCATTTTCCATTACAACATAACAAAAACATTTAATACGATAACAAGACAACACAACGCATACAAAAGAATATAAAATAAAAAAATGTACTGCTCAATTTAAAATAAAATAAACAACCTCTTACAGTATCCTTGAAACAAGAAAAAGAAAGACTATTTCTATTACAAATAAAAATAAGATTGCAAGAGTAAACCAGCCTCCATAAACGGTGGCAGGCGGCATTAAAGTGTACGTCGTCTGTAGGTACAATCATCTGCAGAGTGAACGGACGCCCTTTCAATACATTTAATATAATGTTAGTGGTATCTATTCCCTTTGCATTGACTGTACTTGGCTTAGGTTTCTAATTCTCAGATTTCATTATATTTTTAAAGATCACTGAAGAAGTATCACGAGAAATTAGCCTGTTTTTTACTTCTATTTTTTGATTAATAAATTTCCAAGGCAGATCATTCCTGTATGATTGACTGTATGAACGAGAGCACCGCTAAAAGTGATGTGATCTTGGCTGACACACTATCATGTGACTTTGCAGTCCGCCGCACAACCACCGACGACACACGTTGGACTCGTCGTGATAGTGCTCCTTGCTTTAGATAATTGAACACAGCACAGTCGTTTGAAATAGTATTTTAATAAACCTTATATTTGTGGAAAGCTAATAAAATTCTGCTTGTTTTAAATAAGAATATTAAACAGAAAAAGTTATTCACTTTTGAGAAAAATGAAGAAACACTTCATTGTAGGTAACGAAATTTCAATTAATTCTAAATATTTTTGTAAATACCATGTTTTTCGCGATCGGTGTCTACAAAGTGATTAAAGACCATTGAATGAGCTTTCAAATGACACCTTGCACAAGAAAATTGACCGTAAAGGTGCGCCACAAATGAAGAAAACTAAACTATCGGCGACCATCTTTATAACGTCACTGTTGCCCCCTCCACCACTTTAGAACTATACAACAAGCAGTTTCGAGATCTTAAGGACACCCCGAACACATCCATACCTGTTGTAGGTACAAAACTTTCATAAGAGATTTGGTTTAGAGACGACTTTTTGGCCCTTGGCCGCTTACTATAAGCTTATTATAAGGACAGATTCTCAAAAAGACATATTCTCATAAGGACAGATTCTCAAAAAACCGAAAATGGTACAGGTGCACACACAAATTAATAGAAGGAAACATCTCGCACACTGTTTCCACATTCGATTCCCGCGGGGGGTACATCTTTGTGTGCTCGGTTTGGTTGGTGTTAGGGCTGTTTAGTCCGCCTGGCTACCTACCACCATCTTATCTAAGTCTGTCGCCATAACAACTATGTTTAACATTGTTGTGTTCCGACAGTATGAGATAAGATAGCCTGTTCCTCAGTGGTTGAGGATTCCGGGTGAAGCGCGCTTCCACCTTCGGCCTTTTCGTCACTTACCATTAGATGAGATGAGGGCCAAGCGTTGTAGAATATTAATAAAGACTAGTGGCAAACGTTTACGCCCTGTCTATTCGTAATTCGTTGTTTACACTGCTCTGAATGCCAATTCACAGTGAAAATACAGCAGCTCGCGTGATTTACGACGAATTATAAATATATAGGGGGTGAGCGTTTTCCACTTGTGTAAGCTCTTAGAACCGTTCTGCTTAAACGTAAATTGCCATAAGTAAAACCAGAGGAGACAAATTTAATTTTTTTTTAAATTTAGGCTACAATAATTGAGTACTTATGAATATCTCTATGCCATCGGTTCGAGCCTTGTGCTGAGAAAAACCGGCAAGAAACTCAGCAAGGGCATTTCTTTTCTCCCTATCTTATACAGCGTCAACACAAATTGGAAAATGCCCTCGCAGATGCGTTTGAGGAAGGAAGACGAGGCTTTCAGGCTATGACAAAGAAAGAAAGATTGTCAATGATGGGCCGGGTGCGAAAGTGACAGCAGCACCCTGATGATAGTGGCAGATCCCAGTCGTTCCCATTAGTCTTACCGAGTACCGCATCTCCTTGCAAACGATCGATGTGAACGGCACCTGCTCCGTGTTACGTTCAGTCACACCGAACGCCACTGACGCATTGATTTATAAGTACTGATAAAGTTTTGGGCGTCTTATAATTATTATTTTTTTTATATAAAAGAGGGACACAAACGAGCAGGCGGGTCACCTGATGGAGAGTAATCACCGCCGCCCATGGACACCCGCAAAACCAGAGGAATCGCAGGCGTGTTGCCGGCCTTTGAGGGAGGAATAGGTTTAAGGAAGGAATAGGGATTGGGAAGAGGGGGGGTGGGGGAGGGGCCTCCGGAACCCTCACTGGTAAAGTTCTTTTCTTGGGGAACATATTTATTTACGATACTACTGTGGCGGCGCCACCTACCTGCATGACGCCGCACATAGTACGACACGAAGCAAACCCCTTCCAACCGTGTCGACAGATGGCGCTACAAAAACCAACTCAACAACATCTCCATACTGCGACAGAAAACAGTATGGGAAGCCTGCATCGCGGTAGCAAAGTTTCACCACCTCCTTCGCCATATATAGCACCTCCAACCAACATCCGTTGGACCTCGGTCCCCGAGCTATATCACCCAGCTCGGAGGAAGATCTTCCCTTTTCCTTCCTCAAAGTTGTCACCCTACCTACTTTCCACTTTCCTACACTACTACCATACATTATTAAACATCACAATATCAAAAACCTCATAGTAAGCCTCTCCATGTTGGCACATCAGATCGATCTCCACAACTATAGACAACCCCTTTGACATTCTAATTCTTAACATGATTTCAAATTATGTTTTATTCATATAATATGTCAACGTAGAACCTGCAAGTGCACTAACATGGCATAAACTTCACAGTACCTATCTAGTTTTATTTTCAAATCAACTCATCAGCCTATACACGTGCCACTGCGGGGCCGCCTTCCCACACGGGGAGGTTGGGCCATCACGCCACGCTGGCCCAATGCGGGTTGGTGGGTTAGTATTATTTTATGTAACATTAATTATTATCACTAACTCGGAGAGCGCACGCGTAAAATAATCTACTAGTTCATTTTAAGAGTTTAAAGTCAAAACCAAGGCTACAGCTATCGACTAATACAATAAATTCGGATAGCAAACGCGACCTCTAACAGAAATGTTATACGATTTACATATAAAAACGATTTGCAAACAAAATGAAAATGATACGGAACATGTGTAGTGAAACAAATAGTTTCGTCAATAAGTCGTTTAACCAACACAGCAAATGCTAGATGGTAGCTAAACCGTGGCGCGTAGCGTTGAAAGACTACTACCACCCCTCTCTTCCCTTGGGTGTCGTACAAGGCGACTAACGGACTAAACACTGCACATACTTAAAACAGCATAGAGCGGTGATGGGCGCACTAATGGGCATGCTAAAAGTGGACTATGGTAGAGGACTGCTTTTGCTGTCCTCATTGCCTAGTTTCAGACTAACCCTTCGGGGATAATAAATAAAATTTGTTTAGCAAAGATTCACCATCTTCTTCGCTTTATATAGCACCTCCAACTAACATCCGTTGGACTTCGGTCCCCGAGCTATACCACCCAGCACGGAGGAAGATCTTCCCTTTGGCCTTCCACAATGTGGCATTCATCCTACTTACCTTCGGCTCCCCTACAGTGGTGACCCCGACGTGATCCATTCATTCTACCATTCTCACCTCTGCAGTGGTGACCCCGACGTGATCACAGAAGCACCTTCAACATCGTCGCAGCGCAAATCCATCACTCATCATCCATCTTCAGACTAACCCTTCGATGATAATAAATAAAATTATTACATTTTATTTTTTTTTATTTTTTTTTTATTTATTAAGGAACAAACAGTTACATATAAACACATTTTATACAAAACAAAAAATACTTAAAAACCTATAGTTCCATAAAGTAGTACATATATGAGATAAATAGTTTAGCGTAAAAATATTTATATTATGTTAAGTTTTTTTCCCTTATTTATTACAATATATTATAATAATTACATACTGATATAATTACTTATGTGGGATGACAACAGCGCATTTCATGACACCGTGGATAAAATTTTTAAAGATTCTTTCTTAAATGTTCTTAAATTCAAACCAAACATATCAAGCTCATGCAGCATATCGTTGTAAGTTTTACAAGAACGTCTAGGGAAAGTGTTGCTTCCGTAACAAGTTTTTGTAACCGGATATGAGAAAAGAAAATTTTTTCGACAAGATCTTCCAATCGATCGGGGAACGTGAAAATATATTTTATGTATGAGTTCAGGAGCATCTATGAGATTATTTAGTAATTTGTAAAGGAATGTTACATCACAGAGATCACGCCGGTGTTTGAGAAGCGATATGTTGTGGTGTTTTGAAGACGTATCATAATTAAGGTAAGTTCGGCCAGTGCGAAATTCTAAAGCCTTGATAAATTTATGCTGGACTCTTTCGATTCTATCAATATGAGTTTTAAAGATGGGTTGCCAGACCACTGAAGCGAACTCCAAATGACTTCGTACATATGCATTGTACAATAATTTGTAAGTAAGCGAATTTTTAAATGGTTTACTAACGCGGAGTATGAATCCAAGCTGTTTGAAAGCTTTGTTAAGCATTTGATCAATGTGCGGAACAAAAGTCAGCTTAGAGTCTAGCGTCACGCCTAGATCACGAATTTCGGCAACCCTTGTTAGAACCCTCCCATCCAAAGTGTAATCGAAAGTAATAGGGTTTGCTTTTCTGGAGAAGGAAATTGTGTAACATTTGTCGATGTTCAGGTATAAACTATTTTCTTTACAATAAGCTTCGAATTTTAAGAGATCATGCTGCATCGATACACAGTCGTCTCTGCTACGAATAATTTTAAATATTTTGGTATCGTCGGCGTAGAGTAAAGAGTCAGTGTTAAGGAAGTTTTCCGTGATATCGTTAATATATAGAATAAATAAAAGGGGACCCAGATGAGATCCCTGGGGCACCCCAGAACTAACAGGCTTGTAGGAGGAGGTGTATCCAGCACGAACTACAGCTTGACTCCTATTTTCAATGTATGATTTAATCCATCTAAAAAGACAACCATGGATACCAAGCTTCCAGATCTTTGAAAGTAGTGTATTGTGACAGATTTTGTCGAAACATTTGGCAAAATCTGTATACACAGCATCAACCTGCAACCTGTCATCCATAGCGCTCAAAATTGTGTCGGTAAAAGTTAGAAAATTGGTATCAACACTACGACCCTTAAAGAACCCATGTTGGTTAGGGGTAATTAATCTTTGGGCAGCTGCAAACACTTCGTCTGTGACAATTTTTTCTAGAACCTTACCGAATTGACAAAGTTTAGAAATAGGACGATACTTATTAATGTCAGTAGAAATGGGGCCCTTTTTTGGTTTTTGGAATAGGAATTTGGTTTTTAGAATTGGAATAGGAGTTATTAAGGCCTGCTTCCAGAGGACTGGAACACAGCCAAATTTAATAGATTTTTTGAAAAGCAATGGGAAGGGGAGCGACAAGGACTGACGACAGAATTTTATAAATAGAGGAGGTATCCCGTCAGGTCCAGCACTTTTACTAACATCTAGTAAGTACAGATGCTTCGAAACTAATTCTTTTGTTATTTCTATGGTACTTATATCAAGCGGAGAATCAGATGACGGTTCTAAATTACCCCATGTAATATTATGATTGCTTGGTGAAACAAAAACAGACTGGAAATGATCATTAAAGACGTTGCAAATACTGTCACCCCCTGACACACTACGTCCATTATAAATCATTATTTGAGGCAATCCGGAATTAGAAAAAAGAGCTTTTGTATAAGACCAAAAATACTTGGGGTTTATTTTAATTCGATCTTCGCACAATTTAATATAGTTGTTGTAAAACTCAACCTCCAGGACTTTGGTTCTCTTCCTAAGTTTCCTAAAACTATTATAGTCTAAGGGATTGCCGTACAACTTCCACAATTTGTGATACTTACGTTTCTCGTTTAACAATTTAATTAATTGTTTGGTAAACCAAACAGGTCTTGTAGATGTTTTCACACGACTCATAGGAATATAATCATGTATTAAATTGTTAAGCAAGTTATAAAATTTTGAAACACATTCTTCCACACCAAATGAATCAAAAAATGTGGACCAGTCAATTTTCTGCAGTTCCTCATTAATTAAATCATAATTTCCGGCGCGAAAATTATGTCTGGACGTAATGTTTGGCGTAATTAAGTGTAAAAAGGGTTCTAATAGGAATTCTATCAGTAGGGGCGGGTGATGAGAATCAATAGGTGTCAAGGGCTGGTCACAACAAGTCACCTCACATGATTCAGTAAAGAATATAAGGTCAAGCAATCTGTTATTAGTATTAAATGTTTTGTTACATTGTCGCAAGTCCGTTAAAGATAAAAAGTCACGTAATAAGTGAACTGTTTGATTACCACTTGGAGCTAAGCATGATTCACTAGAGAAGCTATCAGTCCATTCCGCCTCCGGTATGTTAAAATCGCCTGTTATTAAAAATAAGTCTTGTGGATGATCGATAATTAGTTGACTGGCAATATCGAAAAAGCTGTTTAAAGCATCTCTATAGCCCGGACCTTGGGGAATGTAAACGCATGCTATATTCAAAGCCCTACTTGTGGAATTTTGCGTAACAGGTATAGTAATCCATAGTGCATCAGCGGCGGCGCGCGGCGGCAGAGGCCAAGCGCGCGGCAGCGGCTGCAGCGAGGCGCGGACTGCCACGGCCACCCCGCCACCGCGCGACGCCCCACTGAGCTCGGCCGACCGGTCGCAGCGAAAAACATTGTACCTATTGTCGAAATATTCCCGATCGTAGAAATCAGCTGTTAGCCAGGTCTCGGTGAGACAAACAAAATCGAAATCAGTTAATGCAAGTTGGGCAAAAAAAGAGTGGGACTTCGTTCGAAGTCCTCTTACGTTTTGGTAATATCCGTTAAGATAACTATTGCCTTCTAAAGATGTAATAATGGATATAAAAATTAGAGCCCAACCTGCTGTAATTGCTATTAATGTCATTATGGTGAATGATTTTAGAAAACCTGATTATCAGCCTTGTTAATGTCGCATAGGAAATATTAATAAGAATAATAAGTATTGATACGCTGCATGAATCATGAATAGTAGAAAAACTATAAATAAACAACAAAAATGAAGTCAATAAAATAGAAATGTGTATTTTAAAGTTGTTAAATAATGTAAGTAATGTATGATTATGTAATAAATCCCTATTATGTTCAAAAAACGTGCATGGTGCCACTGAGTAAGAATTGTTTCGGAACTTAAATATATTAAAATTAATGGAAAAGTATAAAAGTCACTTGTACTTAGTATTTAATTTATCAAGGTCAGATTGGTTTTGTACACGAATAACTTTGGATTTATCGTTCTTTCTGATGAAAATTTTACAGTCTCTTATCCAGAGGTAGGAATATTTCATATCTGCCTTGAGTTGACGTGCTTGCTTCAGAAGAAGTTTGTTTGATGGAGTGAGGTGGTCACTGACGTAGATCGCGCCGGCGGGGTATTCAGGCCGATGTCGGCGGTGGTGATGCCGCGGCGCGCGCGCACGGCTGCCAACAGCTGATCCTTCGCGATGCGGCGAGTGAACTTCACAACAATTGCTGGTGGTCGAGGTTCAGGTGATAAGCTCTTGCTCTGTACATTACCAGCTTGTGGTTTTGTCTCAAAACGGCGCACTCGGTGAATGGAATCTAAATCTTTTTCATCTAGGGTGACACCTACTTTTGTCGAGATTGCATATACCAAATTTGTGAGATTCTCGCCCTTAATACAAGGGATTCCTGATATTTCCAGGTTATTCATCCGATTATGTTGGTCTCTCGATTGATTTTCTTGTTGGAGGGTAGAAAAAAGTTGTTTGGACTCTTCTAAATCGACTTCTAAACCAGAAACCTTGGTCTCTAAAGCAGCTATGCGGTTCTCAAATGAGGACAGACGAGTTTCTAGGCCTTCCCATTTTGTATTCAGGTTTGATATTTTCTCTGAAACGCTATTAATGTCAGTCTTAAGTGTCTGGAATTCCGTCTTAAATAATTTAATTTCGGCAATTTCTTCACGTAGGCCTTTTAGTTCTTGGAGGATTTCAGGCAGATTAGGGTCGGTCTTAGCTTGGGCAGTTCGACATTGTATGCAGCGCCAGGATGCCTTCTTCTCGGCCCCCATCTTGCGATAGCTGGTTTCAGCAATACCTGCGGGTATTGCTGAAACCAGCCAAAGTGATAAATACACCGGCATTGACTGCAATCCACAGCGTCGGTTGCAGTCTCTCCACACTTAACACACTTCATTTTGCGATGCACAAATATATTTTTATAACTTTTATCTCAGCTCAGTTGACGCGTACTGTTTACTAGATAGGCTAGGTATCGACACAAGCGAGCGTAACATGCGATCGGTACGCAGTGCATTTTACATGTACGCTCACACCAATTAACTAGCCCAAGACAAGCTTCTTTTGAAACTCGTTAATATGGTAAGATAACATATAAATATACAGACAATAAACATAGAAAAACACCCCGACCCGAAATCAATTTAGAAAAACAGTTTTCTCTAAATTGACCTGACCGGAACTTCAACCCGGGAATTCAGAGATGGCGCGACGCCAGACCCGGCGTGCTAACCACTCGACTACTTGAGTTGGCTTCGGTCGTCATAGCCGTGATAATATGTATGAATGTATGTAACATTGGTATGTAAATGCTAGCCATATTACCTTATATGTAGTATGACGCGCGGTGACGGTGACGTATACACAGTGTAGAGGCGCAGCGGTGGCGGCGGCGCGGTGGCGGCGCGGCGGCGGCGCGGTGACGGTGACGTATACACAGTTTAGAGGCGCGGCGATGGCGCGGCGGCGGCGCGGTGGCGGCGCGGCGGCGGCGCGGTGACGGTGACGTATACACAGTTTAGAGGCGCGGCGATGGCGCGGCGGCGGCGCGGTGGCGGCGCGGCGGCGGCGCGGTGACGGTGACGTATACACAGTGTAGAGGCGCGGCGACGGCGCGGCGGCGGCGCGATGGCGGCGCGGCGGCGGCGCGATGACGGTGACGTATACACAGTGTAGAGGCGCAGCGGTGGCGGCGGCGCGGTGGCGACGTCGTGTACAGGAGCGCTTACAAGGGCCGAATGCTCGTGTATACATGTACAGTGCTATCCACGGTACATATATATAAACGCCTAAGGCTTGCCGCCAGTGACTTGGAGTGCTCGCGACGCAAACTACTTTATCGCGGAAAATAATTAATTCCTGTAAGTACTTAAAGTCATTTCTATATAAAACTAGTGACACGAAAAACAATGTTTTATCATGGAAAGTAAGGTCATGGCATGAAAACAGAGCACTATTATAAATTAATTTGATTATTTATTGATTACAAACAGTACCTAAATATATTTATGCTGGATATAATTAAACATTATCTAAAGATCTATAAATCCTAATGATAGACGTATTTATTACATAATGCCGGCTAATCTTTTTTTTGTAATTATTTTTTTATTTTGTATCACTAACATAAAATAAGTCACTACTAACAAATCGAGTCATTGTTATTTAATATCGAATAAATAAATAATTATTGTAATTATTTTATTTATTTATTTTATAAATGTAGGGTTTTATTTAGGAGTTCTACGTACACGATTAACAACTTTGACAACAATACAAGAAAACAAATTGATTAGTTATGCATAAGGCCTTAACTAAGAACTTATATTTTTTTTACTTAGTTCGATATAAATGCTATAATATAGTAAAGTATAAAGTTACTTATTTTATTTACAATATCTACTAGAATGTATACACTTACTACCTAAAACGTAAATAATGACTAAATGAGTAAATATAACTACATTATTTTAGTTTAGTCTATTTTGGCTAAAATCAAATAAACATAGTACTGAGATATTTTTTCTATGTCCCTGCAAAACAGCAACAATAAAAATGGTAATAAAACTATACACGGCGTCCCACGGACATGCCACATGGAGGGAAAGTACCTTGAATATTGTAGATGGAACATTTTACTGAAAGAAGACATTATTTTAATTTAAAAAACAATTTAAAATGCATTCATAGATATTTCAATAATTTATATTATTCAATAGCTATTACATGGTTGAACCGGGGATCGAACCCGTTATCTGAGAAAAATATTAGCTAGCTACAGGAGCTTTATCACACCGATCGAAAGGCTACATCATTAGGATTATTTTTTGCTAAACAACATAGTGTCACAAATAAAAGGAAGACCATGAATTTTAACATTTTTAATACAAAATTAAGTCAGCTTTTCATTTTACTAAACATAATTTCACATCAAATGTTAAAATTCATGGTCTTCCTTTTACTTGTGACACTATGTTACTTAACCAAAAATAATCCTTGTGATGAAGCCTTTCCATCGGTATGATAAAGCTATAGGATAATTATTTCCCTCGTGTAACAGGTTCGATTCCCGGTAACCATGTAATTATTTAAATATCTATGAATGCAGTTTAAATTGTTTTTCAAATTCAAATAAGAGTAAGAATAAGAATAAGAATAAAAATAATTTATTGCTTTTTCACACAAAAAATAACAATGCAACACTTAACAATAAACAACACTGTACCTAACATATAATAGATTTAAAAAAAAGTTACACACATTTTAAGGTGAAAGCAATTGGAGGTGGCTCAGCATATGCTTACAAAAAAGATGCTCCCAGTAAGCGCTGGTTTTCAGCCACTCCCACTTCTCTTAGCTGTTAGGTGAGAATGGGTAATGAGGGCTATTCATCTACAAGTTACTACAAACAAATCATGGAAATAAATTTTAATCTTTAACAAAAAACAATAACAAAAGTGAGAGCTAGGTGCGTGCCACTTAAGGTGAAAATGAACTAACCTAAAATTAAATTAATAAACATGAAAAAAAGAAGGACACTAATACTATTGTTATTAAATATTGTGTGTAGTATGTTATGATTTGTATGAGAGGGGGGTGAGTAGTGTATGCATGTGTGTGCGTGTGTGGGTGTGTGTGTGTGTGGGGGTGTGTGTGTGTGTGTGTGTGTAATAATGTCTTCTTTCAGTAAAATTTTCCATCTACAATATTCAAGGTACTTTCCCTCCATGTGGCATATCCGTGGGACGCCCTGTATAATATGCATATAAGAGGGAATGATATATGAATAAACTGATAATTTAAAACAAAACATATAGTTTTAGGTTAATAAAATAACATAGAAAGTAATTTTACATTTTTCTTGTTGTCTTTACAGTTTTTTTTTGGTGTTGTAATAGTCAACCATAAGGCTAGGCAGTAGAATTGGTAGGCGGTATGACTAAATATATACCAACATATTATTAAACTATATAAGTTAAATAGAAGCCAAAATTATTGGAAACTCTTATGATTATATTGACTTTTGAATAAATCAATGATATACTTAAGTAAGTACCTACTTTTAAGTATACTCTTTTTTAAAATAGTTAACATTTTATCCTAATCACATAAGTTCGATATTTTTTTTACTACAATATATATGTTATACTCGAATATTAGATTTTTTATCATACATCTAACTTAAAATCACGACTATTATCCCCGAAGGGTAAGTCAGCGACTAATAGGCAATAAGGACCACAAAAGTAGTCCTCTGTCACCATAGTGCACTTTTCACCAAATAGCGACTGCCATCGCCACTCTATGCTGTTGGAAGTATGTGTAGTCTTTAGTCCGTTAGTCGCCTTTTACGACACCCAAGGGAAGAGAGGGGGGGTAGTATTCTTCCACCGCAACGCGACAAGGTTATTACATAGATCTCATAAGATTATGTAATTAACTGATACAAAATAGTGTATTGTCCCCAGGCTGTACCTAATTTGTCTCTTGCTGACACTAACCTGTCGAGCGCAACATTAAGAGGAAACACTACGTCAAAGTGGCATGCAAAATTCTCACACAAAACACAGAAAAACGACGTTTCGTAGTCCCCTGTTTCCTCCTTCAGAACTGGACCAACTTTTATTAGATTTTTAGCATCGCTAAAGAAAGAGATTTACTATATCTGTATGTTTGTTTTTTTTTAAACCAGTCACTAAATATACACTTTTAAACTTTCGTGTTCCATTATGCACTCATATTTAGACGGGATTTAACGCAAAACTACTTAGTAAAGGCATTCTACGCATACCTTTTTACGTCGTAACGTCGGGAATAAAAAGGTATGCGTAGAATGCCTTTACTAAGTAGTTTTGCGTTAAATCCCGTCTAAATATCAGTCACTAAATGTTTTTGAAGACGCCATAAAACGGAGTGATTTCGCTAAATTTTAAAGGCTCCTGGTTATTAACTAGAATAAATTAATTAATGATTTAGTGTAAAAAAATCGAACATACAGACAAAGAAAATCTCTTTCTTTAACCGATGCTGAAAAAGCAATAAAAATTGGTCCAGTTCTGAAGGAGAAAACATGGGACTACGCAACGTCGGTTTTCTGTGTTCTGTATGAAAATTTTGCATGCCACGTCAATGTTTCCTCTTAACATCAAGTCAGCCTGGAAATAGTTATTTGCCTGAATCACCACCTCGCCAAAAGCTGGTTAATGCTCACCTAATCAGACCACAGTATTACTATTAAACTGTGCCCGGACTATGTATCAAAAAATCCGTAACACAATTGGTCCGAAATGGAAACTGAACCCACACCTCCAAACATTGAGAAGAGCGCTTTGCCACCCGGCCTTTATGTCAACCAATAAATCTTAATTCGTTGTTCGTTCACCGATAACACCAATTCAACGGCAAATTAAATGAAGTCGTCAACGAGTTTACTGCATTTTAATTAATCGCAACACTTATACACTTATTGAATGGTAGCAATCACTTTCATTGCTAATGAGGCTATATATACTGGGTGGCTCAAACGAAGACACTAAAAAAAAATTCTTAAAATTTAAAAAAACATCAAATCTTAATTTTTTTGAAGTACTTATTAATCCCATTAATAAAATATTTAGTGCTACACATAGATTATTTCACCTAACCAGAAAAAATGTTAGAACATTATAACTATGTTTTTAGTAAGTACCGATTTCATCGATGCCACGCAATTTTTGATCCCGGGAAATTCACCCACGTCCACGTTACGCCCGCGCGCGTTCCGATGGAGTACGCAGAGACCATACGCATTTGCTACGGTGCTACGAATGCTACGAAGGTCGATTGAGGTATTAACTAGGGAGTTTTGTAACTTGTGCGTAGGTCACCTCGATGCAGGCTAGCAGTCTTTAAAAGTTTTGAACGATTGTATTTATTTATTTTTAGCTTTTCTTTTCTATGTTTATCTAATAAATAAAAATCAATTACTACTAATGTATGTTCGCGCATCACTTACGGCTGCACCTATCTGGCTTATTATTTTTTGGTAAGACTTTAAACTATCGCGTTGCATTGCATTAAAACTGTTTTAACGGGGCCTTACAGAATTCGTGTTAGGTCCCGTTAAAATAATATTTTGTTGTGTTTGGAAGAAGTTTGTACGAAATAATTTTTTTGTAAATTCGCCGCGGGGTATGGGCACACGCTGCGGTCCAGTAGTGCTACATATTCATTTTATTCATCATTGAATGTGTATTCTAATAGCTAATTATTTATTATTATTTGTTTATTGAGTTTTAAATAACTCTGTCGCGTAGCGGTGAAAGAATACTACCACCCCCACTCTTCCCTTGGGTGTCGTAAAAGGCGACTAACGGACTAAAAACTGCACATACATCATAGAGCATAGAATAGAACATAGAGCGGCGATGGGCTCACCACCTGTCACGCTGAACACATGTGCAGTCGCTATTTGGTGAAAAGTGGACTATGGCAGAGGACTGCTTTTGCGGTCCTCTTTGCCTAGTCTCTGGCTAATCCTTCGGGGATAATAGTCTTGATTATATGTATGTATGAGTTATAAATACTTATAATAGAAGCTTCCTCCAGAGAATGGCCAAGTATCTGGTGCTGTTCGCTCTGAGCGTGGCGTGCGCCTCCGCCGCCAACCTGCTAACGAGCATCGGCGATGAGCTTACCAAGGACATCATCGCCATAAAACAGCCCATCGAAGAGGCCGTCGTCGCCATCGGCTCTAGCCAGTGTGAGTTACATCATCATCACAATCATCATTTGGCCGTTTCCTCTATAGTAGACTATTTATGGTCCAACATCTGATAGACATCGCTTTTGATGGCTAAATAGACCGATCCGAGAAAGCATGGTCTACCACACGCCCGACAAAGGTTAGCGGCAGCTGGTGCAGAGCTGCTTTGATGGTGGCCTCTGCCTCTTGTTATCGAGTGCCGGAAACCAGCCCTCATCGCAGTACTCACGACCCTCCTCCAAGTGTTTTCGCCATTCCTTCCGTTATTTGCGGAGTAGTGGAGGTCAGCTCAGAGCGGCCAAGTTCACTTTGACTTTAAAAAAATGTCACTATAAAGTGGCTTTTGAAAAAGTTTTTTATATCTAAAGAAAGGGAATTTAATAAGCTTTAATAAAGTTGCCTACACTTTTTGCAAAAACTTAAATAGTTTATTTTAATTTGTAACTTACGAAAACTAGTTATAAACCGCTTTGCCCCTTGTTGGCGCCTAAAGTGGGCATGCCTAATGATATGACAAGAAATTAATTTTTAAGAAGCAAAAATACCAAAAATAAATTCAAAAATCTTTATTTATGTTAAAATTAATCGTAACCAATAAAGTTTCAAATGAAACAATCATTTCAGTCTTCATGTTTTCTTACTTAAATCTATGTACCAAAAGTTCCTCCTGTGTAGTTTTTCTTTTGTAGTTGTTGACAATCTAAAAAAATAATAACATTCTAATCATAATATCCAAAAACATAAATTATTATAAGTGGCCAACTGCCGGCTTTGCCATTCATCGCGGTACACTAATGTGAATACGGGCAAAGTGATCGCTTAGCCACTTTCCCCGGACCGCTTTGCCTTTTCAGAATAAAATAGAATAGAATTGTTTTCCACAACTTTGTTTTAAAAATAAACTCAGCTCATTTTATTTATCCAATGTCGGAACATATTTTACACATTCAAAGCCAAGTAAGTAACAATAGACTCGTAATCAAAATATTGAATTTTTAAAGAGGTTTGGTCAAAACAGGTTGAACTTACCATGGATTTTTTTTTACAAAATGCACATGTCGCCACGGCCACGCGTTTGCTCCGATCTGTATGGTTCGATCCGAGCGGGTTACTCGCATAATGACACATTTAGGTAGCCCAACGCACAATGACACATCGTGTCTACGCAAAATGACATACGCAAATTGACACACATTTCATGATTCTTTTGCACAGAAATAGATTTGGTCACAGGCAGTAGCCTGTAAAAGTAGTAACTTTTTACGGTGGGAAATCAACAGAGTTTAACATCGTAGGCGAAGCCGCTTTACGGGAAACTAGCGTTAAATACATAAATATATCTTGTGTGTCAATATGCGTGTAAGTCAATATGCGTGTAAGGCAAAATGCGTGTAAGTCAATATGCGTGTAAGTCAAAATGCGTGTAAGAAGTTAGTCATTATGCGAGTAACCCATCCGAGCTCCGAGGTTGGCTATATGGCAGAAAGGCAACGTCACGCTATCGTTTTTATTTGCCGAAAAATTGGTTGTGGCCGCTTTGCCTCCTATAGCCGCATTGAACTGACTTCCCCTACATACATAAAGGGTTAGTCAGAGACTAGGCGATGAGGACCGCAGAAGCAGTTTGATGGCAGTTGATTGCTTTGTTGTCCTCGTCGCCTGGTCTCTGGACTATGGAGTCCACGGCACGGCACGGCATGTCCACGGCGGTGACATGTTTTGAGCCCAACGCCGCTTTTTACTGTTGAATGTATGTGCAGCCTTTAGTCCGTTAGTTGCCTTTTACGACACCCAAGGGAAGAGAGGGTCGGTAGTATTCTTCTAGTGTGCCGCTACACACACGGCCAGCGACAAACACACTGTCCTACTGCTGGGCAAAGGGCTCCGTCATTGAAGCAAGTCATCGCTACAATAGGTATATGAGTATTGGTTTAATCACCGCGAATGTCACATTCAGGTTGGAAACCATGACGCAGGCTGTGCATCGAAAAATCTTATACTTATTAAAGAACTGATTTTAAAGGTTGATCCAGATCCAGAGCAGTGCTAGGTAGCACATCGATGCGCAAGGCAAAATTCATTACACCACCTCAGCGAGGCAAGCGATCCGATTGGTGCATTTTTTCCTAGCGCAGCTCTACTGGAAAAACCTATATTATGCCCACCTTCCTCTAAGAGCGGAGCGGACTCCGTACGGACTCCGTTTGACTCGCAACGGCAATCCTCATTTAAGTGCTTCCACTGTGAATGAGTGAACGGAGCGGATCAAAAGATTAGAAAGAGTTACAAAAGTGGTCAAAGAGTTCAGCGGATTTCTAACGGACTCCGTAATGACTCAGCTCAACTCGCAACGCAAAATTTCACAGATATGCACCGCGAGCGAGTAAGTGGAGCGGGTTGAGCGAGTTAAAATGGGTCCGCTGCAACTCCGCGAAGCCCGCTGGCAGTGGAAGGCAAATTCTGAAACTCTTTCTTAATGGGAGTGCACAACTATTTTTTCTCCGGCCCGCTCAGATCATTAGCACAGTTTCCGCTCATTACCCTTTTTTAGTAGAAGGCGGGCATTAACGTTATGCGTGTACAGGTGACAACATAAAGAAGCTTTTCGGCGTGGACTACAAGCAGCTGAACAACACCAGCCGCGAGCCCGACCTGAACCAGCTGTCCCTCAAATACGTCACGGCGTAAGTACCTACAATAGAGCTTTAGAAAACACATTTAGTTAAACTAGGTGTAAAGAGGCTCTTTGTGGGCGGGCGGGGGAGGATGACTGATGCTACGACTCTTACGCTGGATCAGTTGTCCTCCCTCCTGGACTCCGTTTCCACTTAACATAAAGTGGTGTGGGGACATTTGCCGGGCTTAATATTAATAGAAATCGACTGATCTCAACATTTTAATGAAAATGACTACGCCTTTTACAATAAGGTTTAAATTAAGAGGGTTGTTTTTTAACGAAGTTGTTAACTCTGTTGTTATGAGTCAATATTTCAGTGAAAAACGTAGTGTCAACATTTTGAGTTGGATCGTTAGTTATATAAAAATCCTTACGTAAATTTTGATTATTATGACCCGCTGCCGCTGTCCTAATGTCCTAGATGCGAGCTGTGTGTTGGTTGGACCTTAAAGTTAAATTAAAATTAAGTTAAGTTTGACTTTAATTCTACTTTTATTTATTTTCTTAAATGTAAGGTTCAACCTCGTTACTATTCTGAGGGCCTAACAAACAATATCTATGGTTCAAGTTCAAAAACTTAAAAATCATTAGTCACTTTTCGTGACATCAAAAGAATATCTAAGTACCTATCTTCACTTGAGTCAATACTGGTACTTGCGTAATATAATATACCTATTTATATCATAGATTACTAGTAGTTGAAGATAATATGCTCAGAATTTTCCTAAGTGGATTTAAACAGGTGTTTTAAAAGCGCTGCGTTAGATTAAACAATGTAGGTACTCGTAAGTACCCAAAGTTGAAGCAAACAAAATATTTCATATTCATATTCATAAACAATCCTCTTCACCATTAACAACTAATATTATAAATGCGAAAGTGATTTCGTTTGTTACGCTTTACTGCACATACACTCTGAATCCAGCTGTTCCAAACAAAACTGTATCCTGGAACAGTTAGTTTTTCTTTCGCGATTTCAGTATATTCTTGACACTTTATGGGATTGCCCAGTTGCGGGATAACATAACTAAATAACCAAACACCATGTGAAAAGGAGCAAACGAGCAGCCGGGTCAACTGGGAGGGGGCAATCCACTCATCGTATATATGAATCACAAACACAACAATAACGCCGAGTGCCTTGTTTCACGCTGATATTCCGTGAGAGGGAGGTTTACTTATGATCTGGTGGTTGACCCTCAGGGAAGTGAACGTGTCCGTAAACATCAACTCGGTGCCACGGCTGCTGCCCAAGTCGCCGACCTTCAACACGGAGCAGCTGATAATCTACGTGCACGGCTTCACCGACAACCCTTCCAAGGCCTCCTTCGCCGCCATCAGCAGTGCCTACATCAAAAAAGGTAACTTTTAGAGAGTATACACATTAAATGTTATTAGGATAAAATGTTAACTAGAAAAAAATCAACCAGTCTCAGGAAGCACGAATGTTTTTGTGCGCATTCGGGTACTTTTTAAACAACAATAACAAAACACAATTGACCCCCCATAATGGGGTAATTTCATCGTTGAAATATATTGTAGATACTTCTCCTAAACTTTTATTAAGTAGGTACTACATCCCTGGAAATATTGTATAAACATATTTTCCTACATTTCTGACAACCTCAAATCTCTAATAGTCGCGTAGCCGGACAAAAATTACTTACGATAATTCTAAAACTTTTCGTTTTTGCTGAGTGGATAGAGTATGTGGATTGTGAGCTATTTTTAAAAAGTTAGAAGTTTTATGACTGTGCTTTAGGTATGGTTTAGGTATTTCATAATATTTCGTGTAACGTAATGTATATAATATTAAAGTTTGATATGTTGAGTGTTTCATAATAAGAACTATCTTATCTTTGTGTTGTAAAAAGTTTAGAAACATAATATATGTGGAACTATGAAAATCACAAAATCACTCTTTTTGTCTTTAAATAAAATTTTAAAATTTATGAAATAATACTTAAGACTTTCAGTGGTTAGTGGTACACATGTTGAACAAAGTTTAGAAAGTTAAGTGGTGTGCTTCTTTGATCATTTCATTTTTCTTTCGTAGCACACGCAATAACAAATTAAAATTGACAGAATCGCTCATACATGTCCTTTGTAATACTATTTTATACCACACAAAAAATTAGAAACATACATACAGTGCATTTTGTTTAAATCACGAATAAAATATTTCGCTAAAGTACGTTTCTTTATGCGGACGCGGGCGGCTGCGGGCCGTGCGGGCGCGGCGCGGCGGTGGCGGCGGGCAGGCGCGGGGGTGGGGGCATACCTACCTACACTCTATATGAATGATAATTCAATCGTCACGTCAGACGAGTGGATACCTGGCGAACATAATACAAGAAGACGTAATGCAGATAAAGTAAACTAAGTACCTTAACCTACTTACTTTACATCTTATGATATCAATAAAAACATTATTAAATGACTAGTTTTCAGTAGTTAGTACTTACAGATCGCGCAATTCTTCTTTCAGATAAGATTATTCTACAATCATCCGAAATTATTCTTTCAGATAAGATTATTCTACAATCATCCGAATTGGATGAATGGGATGAAAACGTAAACACGCAATAATAAATTAAAATTTACAGAATCGCTCATCATGGCCTTTGTAATGCTATTTTATACCACACAAAAAATAGAAACATACAAACAGTGCATTTTGTTTTAACACGAATAAAATATTTCACTAAGGGGGGATTCTACCAAACTGGAATAAGGTCTTATACCTAGATTAAACGCCGAATTTGTATTGACTAATCTCGGAGTAAGTCTTATTCCAGTTTGGTCGAATCCACCCTAAATACGCGATTGGGCATGCAGGACGTGGGCAGGTGGATTTGGGCTTCAACTCGTTACACCAAAATTTTGTTCTAACTGGTCACACCGCCAAAAGCAGTATTATTTGTTTCAACCCGTCACAAGTTGATTTATTTCTATTAGAACACATTGTAATTTTTGTAGCTATTGCTGCTACTTACTTTATTACTGCTCTTTAATGATTTCTTGCAGTAAGCCGACGTTATTATCTTATTTGCCCCTGCACCTTATCTGTGCATAATACCATAGAATACTTACATAATAGTACAAGTACAGAAGATTCACTCCGCAAAGTCATTTAAATAAATAGCGACTCTTGCTAAGACACAATAAAATGCAATTCAGGTCGCACACCGCTCCCTTATCTACAGTTAAATTCACCTAGAAGTTGCCTCTCTTTCTATCGCGTACTCTTATCTCTTCTAATGACTTTTGGGTTGTCTTCTTTTAAGTAATAATTAATCTGAATACTTACTTAATTTACTACAAGTTATGGTGTTTATAATGTGTACTTAAATGTGAACAAATTACCATTTCAAATAATCCTAGGCTAGGTACGAGTATGTCAGTATAGTCAACGCCACATCAGACTACCTAAACGGTAATATAATATATATTACTGTGCTACCTATACATATTTATTTGCACCACCAGTGACACTCCGTGTACGTGAGAGCTCGAGCGCTGGTGACCTTGAGCAGAACGTATAAACACTAGCGTTTAATATCGAAATGGAATTTAGACTTGTGCCAAAGAAGACGTATGTATAATTATGTTACATAGTATGTTATGAAACGTAAAGTAGTATTAGCAGTTACTCCATTAAGTAAGTAACTACTACGGCTTGCAGTCCTGGTACTGTGGAGAAAACAGGATTCCCGGTACTGCGCTTACTATGGTACCGGGAAAACCGGAAATTTGCGGTACTTTTTGGTACTGACCCAGATGTAACTAACGTTTGATTAATGGATCAATGAGCAAATCAAAATATTACACAAAATTTTTATAATAAAAAATTGTTTTGCTAATTGCTATACTAGCTGTGGCATCACTTTATCAAATAGAATTGGTTAGAGGTCATTCGAGTTGAATGTTTTAAATTTAAAAGAGTCTATATACAATGGATTTTTATCATGAGTGTTTTAAGGTGAGTAAAAAATATAAATTCGTAAAAACCGAGACCATTCAAACGGCGACAGACCCTTCTCCAACGGATGCCCTCGGCCGAGATTGTGGTATTGGGAGACTGCAATGGCCACCACGTCGAATGGCTTGGTTCACTCAAAACTGACCACGCGGGTAGAGTCGTTCATGACTTCGCTTTGGCCTACAGTCTGTCCCAATTGGTAACAGAGCCTACGTGGATTCCAGATGTGGAGGGCCATGCACCTTTCTTATTGGACCTTCTGCTGACCTCTCACCCAGACGGCTATCAAGTTTCTATTGATGCACCACTAGGCTCAGACCACTGTCTGATTCGTAGCACTGTGCCTTTCACAGAAATTTCAAAAACGTCGAGTCTGGCATTATAGGTCAGCGGACTGGGATGCGATGGGAGTTTCTTTGCGTCCTACTACGAGTTTGCTTCTCACTGGATGATCTTGATGTCGCCGCCGACTTTATCGTTGATGTGATACTGCAGGGAATGAAACTTTTCAATCCAAACTCTGTAGTTTCCATTGGCGGCAGGTCTCAACCATTGTTTGGTCGTTGCTGCAAAATGGTGTCTCGCCAAAAGTGACAACATTACATGGCCTGGGCTAATGCGGTGTCATCAAAGGATCCAAACACCAGTGCGCTCAGGAAGAGGTACAACTTTGCCGCCAGGTCCTTTAAGAAGGACATTGCCAAGGCGAAGTCATCATTCATAAGTGGAATTGGCGAGAGGCTAGTGCATCTTCCTTCGGGTACGCGTGCGTTCGGGTCTCTCGCCAAAGCTATCTTAGGGAAGTTTTGTCAGCCGTCCCTACCACCATTGCACAAGACCGATGACTGCCTGACCCATATTGCAAAGGAGAAAGCCGATCTCTTGGGCACTCTTTTTGCATCAAACTCGCCTTGGACGATGGGAAAAACTCTCCACCAACCATACCGCATTGCGCTTGTTCAATGCCAAACGTCCGGTTCCTACAAAGGTCAGTTCGTAAGGCTCTTTTTTCCCTTGATATCCATAAGCCGAGTGGGCCTGGTGCAGTTCCTCCCATGAGTTGGCGCTGGTTCTAACGCGCGTTTTCCGGCTCTCTTACACTACTGGCGTTGTCCCGAGCTCTTGAAAGACAGCCCTTGTCCACCCGATTCTCGAAAAAAATCGATCGCTCAGATCCGTCCAACTACAGGCCAATAGCCATCACCTCTTTGCTCTCCAAAGTAATCCCAACAAGTCCCACAGGGGTGTGTGTTAGCCCATTCTCTGTTTCTTCTGCATATCAATGACATGTTGCATAACAACAGCATTCAT
Source organism: Scoparia ambigualis (assembly GCA_963921215.1). Lineage (NCBI taxonomy): Eukaryota > Metazoa > Arthropoda > Insecta > Lepidoptera > Crambidae > Scoparia > Scoparia ambigualis. The sequence goes on from OY992514.1 coordinate 32,714,777, forward strand.
TGCTACGCGATTGTCAGTAAGGGAGTAACGCTCTACACTGGACGAGCTAATATTTCTCGGGAAAGCGTCATCGAGAGCCGGAATAAACTTGTAACTGACACCAAGAACATGTTAAGTCATGTCTTGAATTGGGGCCGACATAACTTAGTCCACTGTAACCCCTCCAAAACACAAGTTTGCGCATTTACCGCGAAAAAACATCCCTTCCTCGTACCTCTGAACTTTTGAGGGAGCTCTCCCTTGATACCAATCCGACTATTGGAATCCTTGTCGTCGATGTTTCGAGTGACGTTCAGTTTCGAGGTCATTTGGAAGGTAAAGCTAAATTAGCAAACAAAAAAGAAATTATTTAAATGGAATTATCAAATCATTGGAGTGCGATGACGATGAAACCGTACGGTGTAGGGTACGGGTACATTAGTTACAATTTTTTCCCCAGAAAAAGTACCGGTGACGTTACGGTTGAGAACTGTGGAGACAAAAATTTGGTAACGCTACGAAATTTGTATGGTTTGCAACTAAGAGCATTAGCCGAGGTTACCGGTAACGACTACCGCAAACGCGGAGCCTAATATTGGCGTAATTTGAAGTTATAACAAAAGTACCAAAAGTACCGAATTTCCCGGGAAACAAATTCTCAGTACCGGACTGCGTAAAAAGTCAATTTCCCGGGAAATACCAGGAATTCCTGGGAGCAAGCCCTAGTAACTACCAACCTAGTTAGGTACTTGTAAATTGTAATAATATCGGTAGGTACTTAATAATTGCAGGTGACTAGTAGAATTGATATTATAATACTTAATTAAGTAAATAGGTACCTACGTACTTATGTAGACATACAGATGCAGGGGGACTGTGTTTTATAATTAGTAGGTACCTAGGTAGTGATGAATGATTTAGTGATAATAAGAGTACCTACTTACCATACTATAATTTGGGAAATACTTTTGCATACTTACCTGAAGCTCTTAATTGATTAATTGTCAAAAAAACACGTAAGGGTTGTGGAAAAAACTTTAATCGTATGATGTGGCCCTAGCTAGATACGCAATTCTATAGCCTATTGTAATCATGTATCTTAAAAATTACTTTTCTATTATTGTGATTTGTGAACATGACAGGATGATAGATTGATTAACCAAAATGAAAAATAAACAGATAAGTACTTAATCATTTGCAGTTTTTATTTTTAATTAAGAATATGTTACATACTCATCCGTTAACGTTACGTACGTTTTCATCCCATTCATCCAATTCGGATAATTGTAGAATAATCTTATCTGTAAGAAGAATTGCGCGATCTGTACTTAACTACATACTCAAAACTTGTCATTTAATAATGTTTTGTTGTCAGCTAAGATGTAAAGTAAGTAGGCTAAGGCTGGATTCTACCAAACTGGAATAGGACTTACTCCGAGATTAGTCTATACAAACTCGACGTTTAATCTAGGTAGGTATAAGACCTTATTCCAGTTTGGTCGAATCCACCCTAAGGTACTTAGTTAACTTTCCTGCATTACGTCTTCTTGTATTATGTTCGCCATGTATCCACTATTCAACTCGTCTGACGTGACGAGTGGATTATCAGTCATATAGAGTGTAGGTAGGTATGCCCCCACCCCCGCGCGTGCCAGCCGCCACCGCAGCGCCGCGCCCGCAGCCGCCCGCGTCCGCATAAAGAAACGTACGTTAGCGAAATATTTTATTCGTGATTTAAACAAAATGCACTGTATGTATATTTCTAATTTTTTGTGTGGTATAAAATAGTATTACAAAGGACAAGTATGAGCGATTCTGTCAATTTTAATTTATTATTGCGTGTGTTACGAAAGAAAAATGAAATGATCAAAGAAGCACACCACTTAACTTTCTAAACTTTGTTCAACATGTATACCACTAACCACTGAAAGTCTCAAATATTATTTCATAAATTTTAAAATTTTATTTAACGACAAAAAGAGTGATTTTGTGATTTTCATAGTTCCACATATATTATGTTTCTAAACTTTTTACAACACAAAGATAAGATAGTTCTTATTATAAAACACTCAACATTTCAAACTTTAATATTATATACATTACGTTACACGAAATATTATGAAATACCTAAACCATACCTAAAGCACAGTCATAAAAGTTCTAACTTTTTAAAAGTAGCTCACAATCCACATACTCTATCCACTCAGCAAAAACGAAAAGTTTTAGAATTATCAAAACTTCTTTATGGAATTTAATGTCCCACGACCGGACTATAATAGGCAGCGGCTTAACATAATTTCCGGTCATCCATCCTAAATACTACTGCGCGCAAGATAGCTTCTACAGTCGTGTTATCGTACCAGCACCAGCACATTCGGTGCGGGCTCTTACTCACTACGAACTGGTAGGCTACTCTTGAAACAGAATTGCATTAATCAATTTCCAATCACAAATCTAAAAAATGTCAAATGGCACTTTTGTAAGCGACACATTGGAATTAAATTGCGTGGAAATTGATTGAACAAATTATTATCGAGATGGCGTTCCGGAATTATCTTTACTTATCCCAATATCGATACATATTAATCGCATTGGAATTGTATCAAGATTGAGTTTGCGTTCGAGAGTAACGCCCCAGGTGAGTTAGAATTGAACGCGTCACCGCAGTTCCGGTATCAATGTAAATAAGCCGGCCAGGTAATTGGACGGCCACGATGCGAAGCGATTACCTATTTATCTGCATCTGCTTAAAAGCACGGTAATAAGATTATTACTGTGATATAATATACATAATATAAGTGAGCGATCAAGATGTGTACCTACCTATGTATATGTCGTCGGCAAATTGTATTACAAAACAGCGACCGTTTGCAAACGCTCGCTGTTTGGTAAAATGCCGAATAAAACAAATTGATGATCGTATTCCGCTTTATTGTTGAAGTACCAAATTGTATAACAAAACAGCGACCGTTTGCAAACGCTCGCTGTTTGGTAAAATGCCGAATAAAACAAATTGATGATCGTATTCCGCTTTATTGTTGAAGTACCAAATTGTATAACAAAACAGCGACCGTTTGCAAACGCTCGCTGTTTGGTAAAATGCCGAATAAAACAAATTGATGATCGTATTCCGCTTTATTGTTGAAGTACCATTGGTTAAACAAATTTTGTTTCATTTTCGATAATAAAAGGTATTGACTATCTCCTAGGTCGAGTGGTTTGTACACCGGTTTTCATGGTGTCGCCATCTCTGAGGTCCCGGGTTCGATCCCCGGTCGGGTCAATTTAGAAATTATTGTTTTTCTAAATTGTCTCGGGTCTGGGTGTTTTCTATGTATAATGAGTATCTATGTATTTAAGTATTTTAAGTATGTTTATCCGTTGTCTAGTAACCATTTAACGAGTTGCTTCGAAGCTACTCTTGGGCTAGATAATTGGTGTCAGTGTAGGGAAGTTTTATTTATTTATTTATTTATTTAATTGTCACTTGTTTCTTGCATTACCATACCGTTTCCACTTTTACTTTATGCATTCGCAATGCACGACGCCACTTTTATTGTTTTGATTAGCAGCGCCACACGTGGTAGAAAATAGAACTAGTCATTACAATTTTACGGGGCATTTTATAAACGGCGCTCAAATTGTCATTTTGGTTTCGTGGATTATTACATAATGCCGAAACACTTTACAATTTGCCTTCGGCATTTTGCAAACAGACGACGCCGTTTGTAAAATGCCGAATTATACAATCTGACTGCGACATGTATACTATTTTCTTTACTCATGTGCTATAACCACCTCAGTGCGCAAAAATCTTTGTGATGAAAAATGACAATTTGTGACCGCTGAGACACGATTACAGACTAACTTATACTTATGATAAGCTAATCGAGGCACGGGCAGACTCTCTGTGGCTAAACATGTTTGATCACCATTCGAACAAAAATATGTAACTTTATTTTTAGCTGTGCAATATGCCTGAAATGTCTGTGCACGCCCTTGCCCGTCGATAATACCACGAATACAGATAAATGCGGGCCGAATCGAAATGTAGGTACTTAAAGACGCCACGCAATGTAGTTACAGTGATTATCTCATTAGGAAGGTATTGTCTGCATAATCGGTGCACGTAATGCAGATAATGTTCACATTTTAATTTTATTCGTTCTATCGGCAGATGCACGTTACGAATTGGACGTGCTCAAAGAACAAAAATCAATTAATTAATGTTTTATATTTTAGCGTTTTATTAACGCTTAAATATACTTAGGTAAAATTTTAAACACTGAAAAAAGACGAAAACCTTAGGCGGGAATCGAACCACGCACCTTCCGCATTCCGGGCGGCTGCCTTAACCACTTGGCTCGATCCCCGCCTGAGGTCGTCTTTTTTCAGTGTTTAAAAATTTTACCTAACAAAAATATATTTATATAGGTACAAACATATACCTAATATCATTATTATTCTCATTAATACTAAAAAACAAAAACACCTCCAAAACAGCACCAAAACTAGCGCGATGTGAATATATGTCCAGATCTTTTCGGCGTATTGTTTGATGCAAAGGATTTTAATCCCTTCAGGTGGTTTACTAAACACTGCCATAGCCTCGGCTTCAGTGAAAGCACCACTTTTGCATAAATGTACAATAATATCTGAGTCTCTACACATATATTCGCTATGTCTTTTGGAGTAATCGCATTCGTTACTTTCCCGTCCACGTACACCTTCCCCCTCTTCGAGTCCAGCCGCACCTACGTTCCCATCCTCGACAGTAACTTGACTCCCATTGTCTTGAATATCTGCATACACTAGTCGGGGGTTCCCTTGATTAGGTGACACGCCTTCTCCCCCAGGTACTGAATCTCTCCTTTCGGAACAGTCAGTGTCGTATGCTTTGCCTTTCCATTTATTGTAGCCGACTATTCCACAATGATGCTCTGCGCGCTGACAAGCTTTACCACCACGAATAGCTCACACACCCTCTCAGCGACTCGCTACCGGTCGACCACTTATCGGCAATATTCGCTTGCTTTTTTTTAATTTGTTTCGTGACCATGGATACTAGTCCTTCAGTCGAAATAATAGAGTTCATTTATTATGCCTAAAATATGATAATGAGTGATGAAATTAAGCAAAATGATATTGCCCCCAAACCTCTTGAGTTCAAGTAAAGATGTGGGACTTTACTGAGATCTCACACGGACTTCTTGAGAGAATTTGAAAAGTGATGTTGCACTGTTTTGTTTTATTTGCCAACACTCATGCACGTTAACGAACAGTTAACTTTTAATAATACACCATTATCTCACATTAATATTCGACAAAACAGAAATTTTAGAAAATAAGACAAACTACAGACATGACGCTTCACTTTCCCGCTAAGAAGTCCATATTCACTTGCTCACGATTAGGGTTGCCAGGTCACCAAACCTAATAGCCGGACTTTAGAGCATTAAACCAACGCTCTAAGTGCCGGACAGACCAGCCAGTTTGCCCGGACACTTGGGTAAAAAGGTCGGACACCCTACATTATTGAGGATTTTGTGCCTAATAGGTAGGTAACACAGACGTATGTAGGTAAGTATGACAAAAAAACAGTAAATTCAAGCTTTTTTTAATTATTACCATAAATCTTGTTAGATTCTAATGAAACATAAATGAAATCAAATGCCAAAGTCTAAAGCCGCAGTTCCACATTCGCGCGAGTCGCGAGTCGAATGGCGAAGCGAGGTGCGTGCGCGATTGTGTGAACGCACGCTCGTCACTCGCCTCGCGACTCGTCTCGCCGCTCGTGACGCTCGCGTTCGGAGCGGTTTTTTGGACGCGAGTCAAAGGGCACGAATGACAAGGCGAACTTAGTGTTTACACATTCGCTCTCTCGCTCATTGTATTTTATTGTTGATCAAGCAACATATACTGTATAATAAAAATGGATTAAAGTAACGACAGAATTCTAATGTTTTTGAAACTTTGCCAAGCTCAACCAGTTATTTGTTTTGTTTCCCAAAACATGATCGACACAAAAATAAGCAAAAAATTATTTATTAATAATCATTGACACGCGGATGCTGCTAAAACGTAGACGTCGTTCATTCTTGCAAGTTGAAGTAGAAAATAATACACGCGAATGTGTAAACAGTCACTCGTCTCAGTTTAAGGAAGGCGAATGTTGCGTCGAACATATATGCGCGAAGCGAGTAGCGAGCACGCATGTGGAACTGTAGTATGAGTACTTTTTTATTAATCAGTCAAATAAAGTCATCAGTCAAAAATAAATTAAAGACTCAGAATATAACTAAAGCCTTTGATTATATACATTATGTATATAGTCAACTTAGATTAAAACATAGTCAAAGAACTAAAGCATAGAAGGAATGTTATGACATTTATAAATCATAAATCATTTATTTGCGGAATATCATGTACACAACATTGAGATGTAAGACAATGATTTAAGCATTGGCATATAATCAAAGGATTTAAGGTATCAACAAAATATTCTGCCATAAGTATGTAGGCATGCAAATATCCATAATTATAACTAAAATCAATTGGTTCTTTGTCTGAAATGAATCACTATAGAAACGTCTCGCGCTCGCTCGTTTGCGAAATGTAAAAAGACTAACAAAAGCCGGACAACCCGGACACCGTTTGTTTTGGCCGGACGCGCAGTCAGAAAGCCAGCTATGTCCGGCTTTATCCGAACGCCTGGCTGGCAACAATACTGACGATCTACGCGCGCGCAACTGTACGTAGGCGCGGTCGGGATGGAGATGGAACGTCCTTGACTGACCTACCCAGATAAACTTTGTGAAGAAAATCGGAATGAGACTGGTCCTTCCCGTCTTTATGCGCGAGCTAAGTCATAAGTGCTGATTCGGCACTTTATAACGGTATTACAGAAAGGGGATTCCTTTGAGAGCCCCCTATTTAAACTACTTGGAGGGTTTACGTGGTCACCTTTAAAACAACACTAAATCCCCCAGGGCATCACAACGTGCTGGCGCTGGACGGAAGTTCACTCATCAACGGGCTGTAACTGCGCTCCACCACCTACGTGCGATTCATCGGCGAGAAGCTGGGCAGAATCCTCGCCGACCTGGTCAAAGGTGAGGCTCTCATCGTCATCGGGTGCCATCTTCATTATGAAGTTTGGAGATCAGTTGACAAAATTTCTTGCGGGCCCTTGAAGTATCTCTGCCAGCCAGGAAACCTTCCAGCTCCGAAGACCACTGTCATAGTTTCTTTTCAGGGGTTTTTCGTTCAAACTCCTTAAGAGGAAACAATACGTGGAAGTGTCATGCAAAGTTCTCATACGAAACACAGAAAAACGACGTTTCGTAGTCCCCTGTTTCCTGCTTCAGAACTGGACCAATTTTTATTCCATTTTAGCCTCGGTTAAAGAAAGAGATTTTCTGTGGCTGTATGTTTGATTTTTTTTTAACTGGTTACTTAATGTTTCTGAAGAGGCAAAAACGGAGTGATTTCGCAAAATTTTGAAGGCTCCTGGTTGTTGAACAAATGACTTAATGCAAAAAAATTAAACACACTTACAAACGTAGAAAATCTTTCTTTAACCGATGCTGAAAAATCATAAAAATTGGTCCAGTTCTGAAGGAGGAAACAGGGGACTACGAAACGTCGTTTTTCTGTGTTTCGTATGAATATTTTGCATGCCACTTTCACGAAGTGTTTCCTCTTAAGGGTTATATTTTAGTTACTGACGGCATACTACCACAGGCGGCCACCGTAGCCCATAGACGACCCTGAAGCTTCACTAGATAGAGAATAGTATTTGGCTATAGAAAAACAAATCGGTACCTATTGAAGAACAGGAATTACAAACTGCGCTGTTCCGTGATTTTTATAGAGGTTCCTAAATCCTCAAAGCACAACAAGCCTTAGCGCGGGCGGTTCCATTGCCGCAAAGGATGGTAGCATTTAGAATAAAAGTCCCAACTCTGGGATTTAAACATACATATAATCACGACTATTATCCCCGAAGGGTTAGTCAGAGACTAGGCAATGAGGACAGCAAAAGCAGTCCTCTGCCATAGTCCACTTTTCACTAAATAGCGACTGCACATGCGCTCAGCGTGATAAGTTGTGAGCCTATCACCGCTCTATGATGTTGAATGTACGTGCAGTCTTTAGTCCGTTAGCCACCTTTTACGACACCCTAGGAAAGAGAGGGGGTAGTAGTATTCTTTCACCGCTACGCGACCTGGGTAATAATTACTGTTATAAGTAATACGGAATTTATAAAATAATTTATAAAAAATTGTAGACAGACATCTGGATTGAGGCACGCCATGCAATCGGAACCCGGAAGGCTGATGCAAGGAGTTAGCAATAGCACACTTTCCGAAACACTTGTCTAAATGTTGCGGTCTAATAAGATTATATCTCATTTGTTATTGAAACAAAACAGAAAGTTACAGTTACACACAGTTACATTTGGATGACACCATAATTTTCCACCAGAGGGCCTGCCCCCGTCCTTGATCCACATGGTCGGGCACAGCCTGGGCGCGCAGATATCCGGGTTCACGGGCAAGCAGTTCACGAACCTGACTGGCAAGAAGGTAAACTAACTATGACTTGAATCTTTATTTTTATTCACCACCGGTAAGCCCCTCATCTCACCTCATGGTTAGTGACGATACGGTGATAACCCGGAATCCTCAACCACTGAGGAACTGTCTATCTTATCTCTAAACTGTCGGAACACAAAATCTGCTATCAACATTGTTGTAGTAGCTGACCAGTCGGGCTTAACAAGCCCTACCATCAACCAGTACACAAAGATGTACCCCCAGTACTGGAATGGAACCCGGGCCATCAAGACCGGTGGCTTAGCTACTATAAAGACCACAGAGGCGGTTACAACTTAAGAAATGCCGAACATATTATTATCCTGACCCTTCAAAGAACTACAACTGATGATGATGAAGACTTCGTGGTATAACGACATATATTAATCTCGACTATTATCCCCGAAGGATTAGTCAGAGACTAGGCAATGAGGACAGCAAAAGCAGTCACCTACCATAGTCCACGAGCATAACGAGCTATTCTTAAAAGGCGCATTCTCATGGGAGAGGCTTTGATGTCACGATATCTGGCGACCGACTTATATGTTTAGGATTATGTTAGCTAGCCAGGCGAACCTAAAAGAGCCTTGGCCATATCACCAACACGAAGAACGACAGCTGAAGGAGGTGGAACACAAATAGGGTTGCCAAGCCCAAAAATAGAAAATCTTTACACCGATTCATTCATTTAGCCGGACATTTTGCTCTAAAATCCTAAAATATTGGATTTTAAAAGAATAATATGTTTTTTTAACTTTTATTCACCTAAGTTACCTTGGGATAATTATTTACATTTTGTACGAGTACTAAATAAATTAAAATACGTGGCCACGTGACTCGCTCGCATGCTTTCGTTCGGCGTCTTTTGGCGAGTGCGACGGGGTTGACCAAAAGCCTAAAAAAACGGGACAGGCCAGGCCGGAATGCCATTGGCCGGACATCTGACAACCCTACACACGATCTTTGCGAAACGTCGAAACGCGAAACTCTCTACTACCTAAACGATTTGATTTGCAGGTGAGCCGCATCTCCGGGCTGGACCCCGCCGGCCCCTGCTTCGTGCAGCTGGAGAAAGAGCTCAAACTCAAAGCCACTGACGCCGACTTTGTGGATGTCGTTCACTCGAACGCGGGCGTGGCGGGAATCAAAGAATCTGTCGGTAAGTAGTATGAGTAATCGTAGTAGTTAATAATATAATAATAATAATAAAACATTTATTTCAGATCATAAAATCCATACAGAGGTGTTAGTAGGTACCTTAATATTATGTTAATAATAAAATATTATTCAAAATAAAATAACAAATTAAACAAAGGCGCTCATATGCATTCGAGTCCAATGCCTCCGAATGGGACAGTCAAGTTTATCATTTATCATATTCAGGACGCCATTTGAGCTCTCCCGTAATCTGCACACAATTGACGCAATTCGCTTCCTTATGATGCTGTGAAAACCATCAACACCTGCATTAGCAAACATTCTTGAGGTGCTGCAGAATCTGGGAAGGCCCGTCAACATCCTGGATGCATTGTTGTACTTCACTCGAAGTGCATTGTAGGTCTTCTGCGTATAGTCGCACCACAAATGCAAGTGTAGAAGGTTTGACAGTACGCCTTAAAAAGCGTAATTTTAACTTCTCTTGTTCGCCGCAAACGGGCAAGCATATTGCATCGAACTTCCATTGCTCTTCGCTCTCTTTCGATATCACAATTATTGTCTGTGAGATCTTCGGCCCGTAATAGATACAGCTCAAGAGAAGACTGAGCCATAATAACCCACCTCGCTGGTCAAGTAACGGTAAGTATTTTTTTAGGAGGTGGCAAACAAGGCACTGGTTTAAATGAAGAAAAGCAATCACCGCCACCCATGACACCCGCAATAACAGAGGAGTCTAACTGCGTTGGCGACCTTTGAGGAAGAAGAAGGCTGGTTTCTTATACGAGTAGGTGCCTAAAACGCGAATAATGACTATTTGGGTAGATCAGGTCATGACTCACCACGTTGGTCTAATGCGGCTTGGTGGATTTTATAGACGGTTACTTTATAAAAACGGAGACCAATTAGCTTAACATTGTCTTTAATTAGAAACGACGAGGAACTCGAGTATTGTCGAGATTTGTCTTCAGGATCAAGGAGTCTTGGGCAAACCTGTTCCTTAACAAAATGGTACCTATACCTATATACTATTTTGTTGTTGTCTTACAGGTCAAGTGGACTACTACCCCAACGGGGGGGCTCAGCAGCCACAGTGCATTATAGACACGTGCAGCCACAGCCGCGCCTGGCAGCTCTTCGCCGAGTCGATAGGGAACGAGACTGCCTTCCCAGCGGTGCGCTGCGACAGCTGGTCCGCGTTCAAGAAGGGCAAGTGCGATAAGACTATCAGGTTGGTTCAATTGATCCTTTTATCTACTTGAGCGTCACTCTCGAAGCTCTCGAAACTCTCGAAGAGCACCGATACTTCGGTTGTCCGCAGTCCGTCGTACCACGCGTGAACTGCTGTTTTCACGCGCGACTTTTTCCTGAAAACCGACCAAATTTCTCCAGTCGATATTGATCCTTACTGCCAAACCAAAAAACTTAAAAATTGATTGTAGAATTTTGGTATTTTGTGGTAGGTTGATCTGGTGGCTGGCGTCTGTACATACATACACACATCAGTCATCTCAAGTGTAGACGTCATCGTCATCATCAACAGTCTAAACATCGCACTGCTAGGCACAGGCCGTTGGGCCGGCTTCCCACCGCTGACCCAATGCGGGTTGGTGTATTTTAACGACTACCATCTTACGACTACTGATATGACTACTGAGCAACACTTGTAGCTGTCGGAAAGTGGTCGGAACTAACTGTCAAAAAATAACAGCAGCATCGCTGTTTTTTTTGGCGACGGGAATTTCGGGGCAAGCATTGTCTTGGATGCGCTTAGAAAAGTTCTGCTGGTAAACTTTATTTTCCGGTAAGTGTATATTTATGTATGTATATCTCTACATATGTATATCTATGTATGTACATTCTTTACAAGACTCAGTAATTCAAATGAATAACAATAACGAAGCCACCGTCACGTGTAACCAATGCGAGTTGGTAACCCGTGTTGCCGTTTTAGCGACTTTGTCGCTAGATTTAGCGGTTTTTGGATGAGTCTAGCGACTTTTTATTTCAATCTAGTGACAAAAAAAAATCAGCGGGTTTCTAGCGGCTTTTCATCTGCAAAGCCGACTACCAACATTCAGTAGGTAGTGAAGTGAATTTAAAACAAAAACTTATGAGACTTTTTCGATATCAAAAATACAAAAATTATTTAGTATAAATTAAAACGTAGTTACTCGCAACACTACGGAATTTGACATTAGTTTTTAGGTTTTTATGTTTTAATATCATCAACTTCTTCAACGACATTAGAAGTAGTCGAAGTCGAAGATGATGACGTAATCGATGACGATATTTTTGATTGTATAAATCTATTGGTATTTGTTTAATAAATGTTTAATTAGAAAAACGGTTTTAATTAGAGTTTGACACCATATTTTTAAAACATTTAGCGATTTCTAGGTAATTTTTCGAGTATTTTTTTCTCAAAATCTAGGGACTTTTCATAGTGGTCTGAGGACTTTCTTTTTTCCGAAACGGCAACATTTGTAACCCACCAGGCCGCATTGGGCCAGCATGGTGGGTGTAGCCCAATCTCCCCAATTGTTGATGTGGGAAGGGAATTCAAACGAAACAAACGGGTACACTACATAAATACACTACGGGCCCCACCTCCCCAGGGTGTTGGCGATGTTCTATACCATTTGTGTAGGACACACATACTTACCAGCCGATATGATGAGGACTGTGGTGGTGCCAATCGTGAAAAATAAAACAGGCGACACAAGTGACAAGTCTAACTATAGACCTATTTCACTAGCCACCAAAATAGCGAAAGTGTTTGACAGTCTGCTAAATGTTCAATTAGATCATCTAGATTTACATGATAACTAGTTTGGCTTCAGATCAGGTCTCTCAAGAGAGGCAGCTATCTTGAGTTTAAAGCAGACTGTCAAATACTACAATAAAAAACGAACACCCATCTATGCCTGTTTCCTCGACCTCTCGAAGGCATTTGATCTAATGTGTGTTACGATATTTTGTGGCAAAAACTCGAAGCCATGCAGTTGCCCAGAGAGGTAAAGAATATTTTTAGGTTTTGGTACCAACATCAGGTCAATGTCGTGAGGTGGTCGGGCGCATACTCGGAGCCATACAGGTTGGAGTGCGGGGTGAGGCAGGGGGGTTTGACCTCTCCCAAGCTCTTCAACCTGTACGTGAACGCGCTGGTGGAGGAACTCAACTGGGCTCGTGTCGGATGCCATATCGACGGAGTCGCGGTCAAAAACATTAGTTATGCGGATGACATGGCGCTGCTGAGCGCTTCAGTCTGCGGCTTATCAAAAATGATAAGCATTTGTGAAAGTATGCGCACCTACATGGCTTACAATATAATGTTAAAAAGAGTGAATGGTCTTCCAGGCCGGGGGCCGCAAATGTCCGTCACCAATGCCTGCCATAAAGTTATATGGTACGCAGCTACAGCGAGTTGATATTGGTTAACCTCTGACCTGAAAGATGATGTGAACATTGAGACGGAGCGGAGGGCGTTGTCTGTGAGAGCAAACATGATTGCCCGCAGGTTTGCTTGCTGCTCAACAAGTGTAAAAATGTGCCTCTTTACAGCCTATTGCACCAGTTTCTACACAAGCAGCCTGTGGGTTAATTATACACAAAAACAGTACAGCGCCCTCCGAGTCCAGTATAATAAAGCGTTTAGAGTGCTGGTGGGGCTGCCCCGTTTCTGCACCGCGTCGGGGATGTTCGCTGAGGCGCGGGTGGATTGTTTCTACACCACCATGCGCAAGCGGTGCACATCCCTGGGGCGCAAGATCCGGGCCAGCCCTAACGGCATATTAAGCATGTTTGCAACTAGATTTGACGGCGAGTACCTAAACCTCTGTAGTACAGTAATGGGGAATATCGGTAGCTGCTTTGCTTCAAAGAAAATCATTTATTTTAAGGAAACATTCCTAACATAATATTAAACTTAAATAATTAGTATCAATCAAATAGTTAATTATCATTGTTGATTATGAAATTATTGAATTACAAAATACTATTTTCAAATGTTATTTAATGGATTCATAGAATATTGTAATAAAAAATGTAGGTACATACTTGTACTTGCATTGTAATTTTATTTTTAAATTAAAAATACTGTACTAACATGTTATTAGGGCTCCTCTGAAAATCAGCGTTGCAGCTTTTAATATTTTAAAGTTGCAACATCATGCTGAGAGGGTTCCTTTTCGTTGTAGTTTTAATCTATTAGTATTAACTTTGGAAATTAAGCCTATTTGTATAACTACATCGAATAAATGTCTTGAGTTTGAGTTTGAGTTTATAAGTAAAATTGTTTCTAACAAAAATGGATCTTTGTTATCTAAATTATTATTATTATAAATACAAAAAACTTAATTCAGAAACTCATAATCACGAATTTCAAAACTCCGAATTTTATTATTCCGAATGGTTCAGAACTGCAAATATTACAATTTCGATATTTTATAAATCCTTTTTATACAAATCCCGAACGTTTACAATTACGAAAATAAAAATTCCGAATTTAACATTCCTAAAAATTAAAATTCTGACTGAACAATAATAATATCAAAATTCCGAATTATAAAAATTCCGAAATCAATCAATAATATTGTCCCGGTGGAGGAAATCTCCCATTTTACTCGGAGGTGCTTCTTCCTAAACTGCTTCGCGATTGTCCTTAATTTCTAACCTATCACGTGACCTACAGGAGTAGGGCAGCTAGTATTTATGTTGTCTAATAAAAAAATTACCTCAAATTCAAGACAATCGCTACGCTGCGCATCGCGATTGTCTTAAATTTCTAACCTATCACGTGCGTAACCTACAGGAGTAACTATAGGGCAGCTAGTATTTCTGTAAACCAATAAAAAAAATGCAATGCAGTTATTATGACTGCATTAATCATGCATGCAAGTACCCAGGACAATAGCGACTTGGATTTAGCACACGCTGCCAATTGTTGCCACGACAAAAAAAGAATTGCAATATTAAGCAGAATTTTCGGAAGTATGATAATCGGAATTCTGTTTTTCGGCCTAATATTATTTCGGGTTTTTGTTTCTTCGGACTTAAGAGAATCGGAAAACTGAAAAATTCTATTTATGATTTTCGGAATATTGAAGTTCGTAATTTTAAATATTCGAAATTTTAATTTTGCGGAAATATAAAATTTGGAGTTTTGAAATTCGGAATATTCGGAATTAGGTTTTTCGGAGTTTTAGGGTGTTCCCGAAACAACCTAGTTATTTCCATTCAATTCCTTGCAGCTACATGGGTGAGGGGTCGAAGCCAGGCACAACGGGAACCTACTATCTTCAAACCGCCTCCAATTCACCCTACGGGCTGGGACTGGAAGGGGCTACCTACCACAACAACGCTGGCATCATCGAAAATCTCCTGGGATAACATTGCTGCTGCGCGATATGTGAAAAGCTACGGAGGGAGCCTATTAGAATAATATAGTTTTAAAGGAGATCGGCGAAATTGGGCCTAACCATTACAGGAATCAGACTTTAACTAAAATCATAGTGTAATTTTTAATAACTTGTGGAATAAAAAACAACTAATAATTCTATGGGGAACAATTCTTTGTAATTAATTATAATAACCACATCTAAGGACGCATATCACGTGGTAGTCGAAGGACAATGCTGCCAGTAGAAAAACTGTCTATTGTTTCGATTAGTACTAATTGATCATTGTATTTTTATTCAATTTAGGTAGTATTGGGATTGACTTATTCATTGATACTTCACATAATAAATAAATTAGTGATTTTTGATTACGCTACGTATTACGGACTTTGACGATAGCTGCCATTACGAACAACCCGCGCCTGCACAACGGACATTGATCACTGCTTGTTTGACTTTCTAAGTACTACTACGTACTCTCTAAGTAAGTACTGTCTAAGTATTCTAGCAGTGGTGAGACACCGACCTTTGCTTCCGATTGTACTTCTTTTAAAGATAAACTTCTTACTGTTGTGTTCGTTTTACTCGTAACAATGCTTTAGGTTCGCATTTGACACAAGGCGAAGCAATACTGTCAGTTATTCAACAGAGAATACTCTTACGGGAAGTGCATATATGTAAACATTTCAGTTACATACCAAATACACAATATAAATAGTAAGTAAACAGCTATTTGTTTAATTTACGTTAACTAACCTCACTTTGAGTTACTTAACTCCCAATATTTGTGTTATCCCGTAGAACAGATTTATAATTGTTATATTGTTGGAATCCGCTGGTTTTGATCTACAAAACCGCATATAAATCATCAGTGCAACGGTAAAGGCCCAAGGTCCTAAGGAATTTCGCCGGTCTCCTTTCGTGTTCCATTTTAAACAAATATTTAGACGGGGATTAACTCAAATTATGCCTTAATAAAGATATCCTACGTATACCGTTTTGGTGGTTTAGTGACTTCAGTCAGCCAGTGACTACGACCGATGCAACTCGGTCGTAACGTCGGCTATGAAAAGATATGCGTAGGATGCCTTTAATAAGTGTAAGCGATTCCCCGTCTAAATGTTTGTATTGAAATGATGCTTTGCGGGTCGGCAAGTGCTATCCTGCTTCCCAAATAGCTGTCTTCGCATGTGAACTCCACTTCACTTAACAACAGGAGCGGAGACATTTTCCTTTAAAAATAATATAACTTCAAAACTATGCCATGCTACGAACTGCTAGGAAAATACGCTCTCATTCATTATAAAGCTAAAGGTACGATTTCTATGGCGGCTGCGAACTGCAACTATAAACTGCAATTAGTGTAAATAAGTCTGCGGCATACGACATCGGAATCGTAGCCATGTTCTGTTTTTCCTATTAAGTACCTGTTAATGTCCAGAGGCGCATTTAACTATTTCTAAGACATTATTTTCGTTAAAGAACATAATACCATACAGTTGTGAACCAAAATCCAATACACCCGATTGCTACTGCTTTTATTATTTAATTGTTGTTATAATACTATTAATATTATTTAGGAATTGTTATTCGTCTATTTGTTGTTGTTATAGAGACTGTGGACTACGAAAACCGTAGAAACTTTCTTTCATGAGCAAAGGTTCCTAAGTAATGCCAAAAGCATAGATAGGTAGGTACATGATGTAGTTATTTCCCTTGAATAGTACAAAAACAATATTACCAGAAACCAATACAATTATTTGTTAGAAAAATAAATCTATTTATTTTAAATCAAAGCAAATTTTATTTATTTTCTATTTGATAGCTTCATCTCTTCTCTCCAAGTTTCATAACGAAGCTTCTCTTGGTCTAGATAATTGGTGTGAGTGTTGGAAAGTTTATTTATTTATTTTATTTATGTTTATCTCTTTACATAATAAAATAACTGAGCCCCACCCATATATCCCACCCCAAACACCGCTCCGATGTCCTTGATGTGTATTAACTTGGCAGTTTGTATGGGAAACCGAAATGCGTGCCCCCCTTTTATTGGTTAATATTACACAATATAATATTAACCATTAAAATATGAGGAGCTCGATGGCGCAGCGGCTAGCGCGTTCGGCTTGCGATCTTGCCTGCTAAGCAACTTTCGCAATGCCGGGTCGCTGGATGGGTGAGCAAATTTAAAACATCTTGAGCTCCTCCGTGCTTCGGAAGGCACGTTAAGCCCGGTCCCGGTTGTTGTCGTAAGATGGCAGTTGTTAAAACCCACCAACCCGCCTTGGGCCAGCGTGGTGGGTTATGGCCCAATGTCCCCACGTGCTATTGTGCACGTGGGAGGCCTGTGCCCAGCAGTGGGACGTTTATAGGCTGATGATGATGATGATTACACAATAAACAAAACTGCAGATATGACGCTTCACTTTCCCGCCAAGAAGTCCTTGGGAGATCATTTTCAGGTCCAATTAACCCGCAATCACACTGGCCCACCACGACACCAGTATCCAGAACCCTACTTAGAGCAGTATTACTTTAATCTTACAATACAATGCAAAATTCGTATGGAAATTTGCAAAGTAAGATTAAAGTAATACTGCCCTAAGAGTTGATGCCTTGTTGCCATCAAGCCCCAGAGGGTGACGGACCTCCTCAGCTCACACGATACACGGCGACGACTTCATAGCGCCTAGAGAGAGGTTAAAGGCAATCTGCCACCTATTAGATCCGTATTACGTTATTGTTACTGGGTGTTAGACAGGCGCTCCAGCAGACCAACCTACCACAATATTTTATTTTAAGTTTATGGGTTGGTTATTTGTTCTGATGGCGTGTGTACCAACTAGGTACTGTGGTAGTTGGGATGTCTAACTGAGGTTATGAGCTATGTAAATTATGTTACTTTTGTTTCGTATTATTTCAGTTTTTAATAATCTCTATGATAACGAAACGTTGGATAATTGCTGCCTCAGGTACTAATTTTTTTGTTATCTTACTTTACTAGTGTTACTACCGAGAGCAAATAAACAAGAAATATGATCAAGAAATAAAAATCAAGAAATTTACATTGAAGAAATTTTGTAGTGTTTTAATTTAACATAGTACAATCGAACACAATTGGCTATTTGACAGTTGTAACAATAAAAAATGAAATATGTCGGAAATGGTAGGTTATGATTAAACGATAATTATCCAATAGTTTTTTTTAATTTAGATAAATTGTAAATATTTTATTTTTACAAAATAAATTTGCGTTTTTTTATCTGTGGATTACAAGACCCGAAACACGGGCGGCCATGATTGAGCTTCATGTGACGGATTGTGACGTCACATTTCACAAAGTATACAGAAACTATCTGTCAGGTTTCAAGTTAAGTTTCTATATTTATTGAAATGTGACGTCACCGAGCAAAATGTCACGTGACCAACCGTTTTCGCACGAAGTTTGAAATCAGCAAAGAAAATATGTTTTTTTTCTGTTAAATAAAGGTTTTTCGAGAAAGAAAATATTGTACGGGGTATAAAATAAGCGTTTATAACTTTTTAAATACTTTTTCGAAAACTGTCAAGTAGCCAATTGCTATAGCTGTGATTGAGTCATCACATCACATCATAAGTTTTTTTGTATTTGGAAATCGATTATTCAATTACTTAATCGATAATAAAATAAGATCATAGACAACAAAAACCATATAACTCCGCTCCTAGAATGATAACTAATTTTTTTTTGTTATTTCGTTACAAAAAACTTGACATTTTTTACATCATATATCTCAACTTCTTACACATAGACCCACCACGGGCCCACCAGTTTCGGTCTCCTTTTCGATATCTAAGAAGTATGACTCGGCTTCAAAAAAAACTACCATGTTTCCTAGAGAATTTTCTGTGTTTGTGGTAACAGGCGAATACTTAGTTATGACTACATGTACCTACATAGTAAATATTAAGTTATGTTTTCATCATTAGTCTATTTATTTATTATTAGGAATAACAAACAGTTACACATTACATAGTAGTGTGGCGAAATAGCAATGATTCGTATTAACTGTACTTATTATAACCAACTACGTTACTCGTGGAGTAAAAAAAAGAATACCCATTAGGTGTTATTAAACATTTTAATGATGTGCTTCTTAAATCTAGTTGCAGACAAGTGTAGGTCAATTTGTTGATAAACACATTGGTGTTCATTATAATTTTCAACCAGCCGATGCATCGGAGATCGCTTTCCCGCATTTGTTCTGAATCTACCCGTAGCAAAGACAACTATAAACGGCCACTGCTGAAAAACCGCCGTTCGCAAAAGAAAATTAATTATAATGTCTCTTTTTAATAAAAGCAATGTAGGTATAGCCTATGTCGTGGCCATATCGTAAAATTGGCCATATCATGAAATGCTCAAAATGTTTCATGTAATGAATGATCATGTTCGAACCGAATTATTCCCCAGAGATACACTTTCCCCGTAAATACACTTTTAATAAAACTACGCTTTTATTCCCCAGAGATACACTTTCGGCTTGAACACTTAAATAGAAAAGTGTTTGAGATGAAAAGGAAAAATAAATAAATCAAAATCAAACAAAACAAAAGCTTCTATTCCCCAGAGATACACTTTCGGCTTGAACACCTAAATAGAAATGTTTTTTAGCCACTCAGTTGCTCGCACCCAGCGGGCCCCTTACCCTTACGTGCTTGAGTGGCGCCAAATTTATGAAGCGGGCCGGCGCCTGCTGACTATTGTTACAAAAACATCGACTGTGACACAGTATAAATATGAGCTAAAGCAGTAGGAAGCTACGTACAAACGCTCGAATCGACGCACGCCCACAGACGCACGTCTTTACAGGGCCCCTAAGCGGACGTTGCAGTGCTCTCAGTAGCGCGTGTGGCGTCGAACATTACCATTATCTATGCGTCGAACCGAGTGTTCGCTGTTGCATATTGCGGGTTCTGTGCGCGCGATTTTTAAAAATGCCGCAAGTGTATTGCGTAGTATGTGTGCGGCTGCTTTAAAACCGGAGCTTTCGTTTTTTAAACTTCCCGCTGATGTTGAAAGGTAAGAATGATTTATTATTACTAAATAAAAAGCTTTTTCTTTTAAATAAATCGTTTGGTTGTTTAGGTGATATTTATTTTTTGAGCGCGCGTTATTTTAATGATGAAAAATAATTAGAATTGATACTACGAAACTTCATCGTTACAAAACTTTGCTTTGAATATCGATATCTGAGGATCTGTGTGGTTTCTGACAATGAATCCGTTATTAGAATGAGAAAAAGTAGCCGCCATACCGCCATATTAAACTTTTTAGTTATTTAACCGATTGCTTGAAAATCGATATCTGGGGATCTGTGTGGTTTCTGACAATGACTCTGTTATTAGTATGAGACAAAATAGCCTCCATCTTGAACTTTTTAGTTTTTCGACCGATTGCTTTAAAAATCGATATCAGGGGTTTTCAAAGAGAACACATTAATTGTATATCAGGGGTTTTCAAAGAGAACACATTAATTGTAAGTAGCTGTATTAATTTATAAAGAAGTAGACAAAAACAGTTTTATAGTGCCGTGTCCATGTTTTCCGATAATTTATTTAAAAAAGCTATTCATTAGAATGAGAATTTTTTACACTATAAAATTTAATAATAAAGCTTTTCGAACGTGTCGTAGCAGGCGAAAGTATTTTTCAGTGAGTAGTTTATAATAACTAGCGAAAAATAAAGACTTCTTAAAATGTTAAAGATTTTTTAATTACACAATTTTGTTTGTAAACTAGTCAATTCATTCGATTATTTGATCATTAAAGAACCCAAATAAACGTTTTGATAAATAATAGAAAAAGTACTTTTTAATTTTATAAAAATTGAAAGTGACAACCCTTTAGCTTTGCTAGTTATCTCAAAAAAAGCGCTAACTAGCTGAGATACATCGCTAACTAAACAAAAACTTTTTAAATTTTACAAAAATAAGAAGACAACCCTAACGCTCAATTGGCGCGTAGGTATATAAAACGAGAAACAGGCTCAGCTTCCGTACTGCTTTAGCTCATATTTATACTGTGACTGTGAGCTACTGGACCCGATCTAAGCCAAACCAATTACTGTTTTGAATAGTTAGATGAATAGAGCATCTGTTTTTATAGAATGCGTGGTGACAAAGTGTTGTTTTAATTTATAAAACATGGTTTATACTTTAGTGACGAAAAAAATCACGGATTACTTCCTATTTTATTTTATATTTTAAGATCAAATGGCCTGTGATGTCTTTTTTATATTTTACTCGTATACTATATTAAGTTATCTTTCTATTAAAAATAAAGTACATGTATGTTTCATCTGAAAAAATATTCAGAAAAAAATCGAGAAAGTCGCGCAAAAATTCGCGTGCTGCGTAATCTGCATGTTATTCGGGTTGGATGTTATAACGTATTTTACTCTAAATCTAGAAGGCCTAGAACAAAAATATGGCCAGTTTTAGAAAGATACAGTATTTGTCTATTATAATTCTTGAAAACAAATTAACTTTCCAGTAAACTGTCGTCATACAAGTTAAACAACAAAAGCTTTGATAGAAAAATCGAACGTTTTTGGTAGTCTTATTGCCGAAACCAACACGGTGCTATTAAAATATAACTTAAATATACCAAAAGAGCAAAGCCTGTAGTTTACAACCGTATACAATACGTTTCAAGAATACTCATAGTTTTTAAGCAATAAAGTCATCAAAATGCAGCTCTAGAGCGCACGGACGACCGCTTTATCGGCAATATGGCGTCGAAATAAGGTTCGGGGCACATACGTTTGTGAATAGGGTGTGTCGCGATTATTTGCGAACAAAGATTGTTTTTTGGTTTAGTAATTATTTATGTTAATTTATTAAATGAATGTAATAAAAAAATATTCTTCGTAGTATGTTTTTTTATTACAAATTATTTCAGTTTAAAGTATATTAAAATAAACATATTAAATTCTAAAATGTATTAGGACTTTGATACGTAATAAACTATATAATGTTATATACGATGTTTAGATTATTTTATTTACAATCACTGTAATAATAAATGAAAATATTAAAACAAATGAATAAAAATTAATATTTTATATTAATACCTATATAATAATAATAATATATATGGTACTAATATAAATATCAAACCCAAAAGACACCACAACAAAGCTAACTGCCACAAAAAAAAGCAACTGCCCAAAAACAAATATGTGCCACCAACCTAATCCAAAAAAAGTTCTATTGCTTCCTGTAATTATAGGAACATGCCATAAGTTAGACTTACGTTGCGCCTTTGGAGAGTCAATCTGCATGTACACAACAACAATACAGTGAGATTAATGTTTTAAATCACTATTTAGTAATTACTCTCCGTAAATACACACAATTCATGAAGTAAACAATAATAATCACGAAAGGAAATCACTAGAAAACCACCGCCACTGCAATAATTTACATTAAGACCTAATTTCGTCAGATTTTAATAGAATATCCATCCAGTTTAAAAACAAATAACTAGATAATTAGTTAGAACCTGAAATTATGCGTATTTTGATATATAACACCTCTAGAAAGAAACAATAAGTAAAAAAAATACGGCGTTTTAAAAAATACATGATGAGCACGTAAACTCAACCTAAACACGTCCACTAAAAATTATCACATTGACTTTATTTGTTTTTATTTTTGACAGATCAGCTCCTATTGCTGATGCTTCGTTCATGTTCGTTCAGTAAGGCACCCATACACGTCCCGCGAGATACGGATTAGCGATATTTCGAGCGTCTTGCTTTACTTTTGTATTATGTAACAATTGTAACAGGAAGCACGTGGGGGCATTATTGAGATGTAACGATTGTTACATGAAGCGACGGAGTGGTTAGATGAAAAAAAAACAAAATTAATCTTAATTAAACAAATAATCGAGACTTTCTTATTTAAACGGTTATGTCAGCCAGCTTTCTATTGAGTTTGTGGTGCGGTGTCTCTGACCATAAAAACAAATGTAAGGCGTAATGTTGGGCTTCATCCATTGTTAAATAAAGTATTCACGAAACAAAGTGATTATATACACAACAATAACGAAAAGTGTATCTAAGAAGACAATATGGTAGGCTTTAAAAAAATGTATCTTACACTTAGATTAAAACAAAAATGGAAGATACGGCATGCTCCTACTTGTATTCATTCAAAATATAGTCTTAGCCACTTAGCCGTCCAAGACCGTATATACAATTATTATTATTATTGCTTAATTAAAGGCTTCGCGTTTAGCATTAACACAATTTCAAGTGGTTTAAAATTATTTTTAATACATTTAGTATTGTACGGTAGATTGAATTAAAATGGAGTCTCCCAACACGTGTTGTTGCGAAAAGAACACGGGAGAAACTCCCCGTATATACAATATGGCTCCTACCGTCCAGTCATTCTAACAGCTGTCCGAAAGTTGGCCGACGCTGACCGAGACTACCCGAGCTGACAAAAAAGCTTAGAACTAACCCATTGCTAAAGTTAAATCAAAACCTAAACTACGTACCAAATGCTTAGAAAACGCAGTATTTTAATAAGTTAACAGTTAATTACGAAAAGCTATAACAAAAATGACAAAAATGAAGATTCCAAGACAAAAAACAAAAATATTTCTTTTATATCGACATTTAGAAGTCGTTATTACTTGGAAGTCACTGTTTCAAACTATAAAGAATCATATCATTTTCGATAGCTAAAACCATAACGATTGTTTTGATGTGCACATTATTAGGAAGAACGATGATTACAAAGAGTAAGTAATTAACACATTATTAGTACAAAAAAATCCTATGCAATAAAAATGGCGAACCGTCAAAATTGTCAACAATTTCATTTTTTTACTAAAGGTACTCGTACACTATGCCATAGTTTCAATTGCTCTACGGATCAATTGATATCCATAGAGCCACCTCAAATTTTCTTGCGGAACTACGAACTAGGTGTAGTGAGCAACAACCTTAACAAAGATTGTTGCCGTGTTTATGGCGCTTGGTCAGAAAAAAATATATATTGGAATGTCACTGTCTACAAATGTAAACAAACCATAATAATCCATAACGATAATTAGTATGCGATTGTTTTGATGTGCCCTTATTTAGGAAATACGGTGAGTAGAAGAGTATTTCGACATTTTTATAAACGCTTACGTTGCAAAATTTCGTTTTTACGAACTCAATTCTCGCCAATTTCATTATTTTTTTCTGTGAAATTATGTTTGCCATTAAATAGATTTCTTTTACTTTTATACTGAATTAGTAACCACAGAATCATCTCAAATCTTTTAATGGGCCTGCGTAATACGTGTTTTGAGTAATTACACTCACCGTGGTCGTAATGCGAGTTTGCAAAATTGCAAAATTCTTGGTTACGCAAGTAACCATGGACGGTTGAGTGCAAACTAACTACTTAAGCAAACACTCACACACGCACACCTATAAAGTGTAAATCGAGCGAGCGAGACAAAGCGGTAAGTTTCAACGTCAGCGCGAGGGAGTCAGCGAGTAGCGCGTTGACGTCTCGGTCGCTTCGCAACAGACGAGTACGTACGACCGATTCCGACGCCTCAGCGGAGTAGCGTCTTTCTCTTTTTCACACAGTAGAATATTCGCAATAGTGCGATGGTAGCCTGTTCGCTCGGCAAATTGTGACTGAAGTGAAATTGTGCCTTTAGGCCTAATTTTGGCGGCTCACTCACGAGACGCTAATGCCGTATCTTCCCTTTTTGTTTTAATCTAGGATCTTACAGGAATAAAAGTCTAGTTTTATTAAAAGTGTCTCTACGGGGAAAGTGTATCTCTGGGGAATAATTCTTCGAACCTAACCTAATCACGAAGTGGCCGAGCATTTCTTGATGTGGCCAATATTAAGGCCCCAGTACACAGTGGCGTATGATGACCCACTGCCGGCCATGGCCATTGTGTAGACGGGGTAATGGCACAGTATTAATATAAGCTAAAGCAGTACAGAAGCTCGGCCATTTTCTTGTTTTATATACCTACGCGCCAATTGAGCGTTAGGGTTGTCCTCTTATTTTTGTAGAACTGAAAAAGTTTTTGTTTAGTTAGCGCTGTATCTCAGCTAGTTAGCGCTTTTTTTGAGATAACTAGCAAAAATATGGGTTATCAATTTTAATTTTTAAAAAATTAAAAACTAATAAGTTAAAGATGGCGGCTTTACTTTACTTTCCTCATTCTATTATCGGACTTATTGTCGGGAACCACACAGATCCCTTGATATCGATTTTTAAAGCAATCGGTCGAATAACTAAAAAGTTCAAGATGGAGTCTATTTTGTCTAATACTAATAAAGGCAACGACTGTTGTCAGAAACCACACAGTTCCCTAGATATCTATTTTCAAAGCAATCGGTTGAATAACTAGTTAAAGACGGCGGCTACTTTTTTCATTCTATTATCGGATTAATCGTCGGAAACCACACGGAGCCCCTGATATCGATTTTTAAAGCAAAGTTTATTAACGATGAAGTTTCGTAGTATCAATTCTTATTATTTATCACCATTAAAATAACGCGCGCTCAAAAAATATACTTAAGTAAGTACGGCAAATATTACCTAAACAACCAAACGATTTATTTAAAAGAAAAAACTTTTTATTAAGTAATAATAAATCATTCTTACCTTTAAACATCAGCAGGAAGTTTAAAAAACGAAAGTTCCGGTTTTGAAGAAGCCGAGTTCAAGCAGCCGTATAGTACACAATTCACTCGCGGCATTTTTAAAAATCGCGCGCGCAGCGCACGCAATACACAACAGTGAACACTCGTCTCGATGCGACACGCGCTACTGAGAGCACTGCGATGTCCGCTTAGGGGCCCTGTAAAGACGTGCGTCTGTGGGCGTGCGCCGTTTCGAGCGTTTGTACGTAGCTTCCTTACTGCTTTAGCTTATATTTATACTGTGGTAATGGTGTACAGTGGGTGGCGGGCAATTTGTCGATAGTGGCGCGCAATTTACCCCGTCTACACAATGGCGATGGCCGGCAGTGGGCCATCATACGCCACTGTGTACTGGGGCCTTTACGATATGGCCACGACTTGACACCTGTACACTGTCCTACCCTCAGAATAATAACTAAAGCATAGAAAGAGTGATATTTATGACATTTGAGTGGGCACTCCGTTTGGTCACCATTTGAATTACATTTGTATTGGTCGCTATTGAATTCGGTATCATAAATGGTGGCCGTTTTTTTTCGCTGAACATTTGACGTTTTTGGCAACTTATTTTGTCTTTTTTTTTTCAATGTTTGTGGCCCATTTGAAAAAATAGGACAACTAGACGAGTCTTATTTGGACTTCTTCTATGCTTCAGTTAATATTGGTTTTACCTAAAGTGATACCCTACTGCTGAGCAAACGCCGCCATCATTAAATGTCTTTGACTTTGACTTTAGTCATCGGAACAATTGCAGCCAATCAAGTTTTATGAAAAAGTTAAAATATGGCAGCGAAGTCCATTTGTAATGTTATATTATAATTACTAAGCAATGTTAAAATACAATGTGATAGGGTTGGTACTTCTAACCCGTTAAGGCTAAGTACTACATCTAAATTTATCAACAAAAAAAATAACATGGGGGGTCCTACCCCCTCCCCCTATAATTTATGACCATTTTTACTTTATGCGATATCAAAGGTTTCATACGTCGGAGAAACATGAAAAAATGGCAAACGGTAGCTAATGACACTGGCTAACTAATAAATTACTTTGTTTCGTATGTTTGAGATTATTTTGGTGGGAAAAAAATCATTACTTAATTATTTTGTGATGAATTTAGATGTAGCACTTAGCCTGAACAGGTTAGAAAATAACACCCCTATTACATTGTTTAGGATCACCAATGTTTAACATATTACATTACATTAGCCCACACTGTCCCACAGCTGGACCAAGGCCTCCCTCCATTTGTTATACTGATCGCGGTCGTGAGCCAACTGTATCCAATTTTGGTGAAATGCATCAAGTTCGTCCCGGCAGTCTTCTTCTCCTCGGTTCGCCGCGGCGTCGCCGTGTTGTGTTTGGCTTCCAGTCTGTTGCCAACTTAGCCCACGACACATAACATAATTGGCTATTTGACAGTTGTAACAATAAAAAATGAAATATGTCGGAAATGGTAGGTTATGATTAAACGATAATTATCCAGTAGTTTTTTTTATTAAGATAAATTGTAAATATTTTATTTTTACAAAATAAATTTGCGTTTTTTTATCTGTGGATTACAAGACCCGAAACACGGGCGGCCATGATTGAGCTTCAAGTGACGGATTGTGACGTCACATTTCACAAAGTATACAGAAACTATCTGTCAGGTTTCAAGTTAAGTTTCTATATTTATTGAAATGTGACGTCACCGAGCAAAATGTCACGTGACCAACCGTTTTCGCACGAAGTTTGAAATCAACAAAGAAAAATATGTTTTTTTCTGTTAAATAAAGGTTTTTCGAGAAAGAAAATATTGTACGGGGTATAAAATAAGCGTTTGAAACTTTTGAAATACTTTTTCCAAAACTGTCAAGTAGCCAATTATGACTTTTAAAAATACTTTAATACCCAAAGTTATGGCTTAATAGATATATTTTTGTCAACATGATATTACATAAAAGTTGATCTGATGTTTAACATATGGCTTTTAAAAATACTTTAATACCCAAAATTATGGCATATTAGATATATTTTTGTCAATACGATAAGTACAAACTCGTAGTCACACCAACATGTCACACCAGTGTGAAAATCAGGAATATATTTCCAGATTTTTCCTGTTAGTCGTTACACTGCTAGTATTGTAACACCTTTTATTACTTGTCAATATCAACTAGCGGTGATTATCAATGTATAAATTAAAATCGATTATCTTTACTAATTATAGTTACTTTATTATTAAGGTAAACTGAAAAAATAACACTGAAAATCTTTTAAAACAGAAACATTTTAAAATGAATTGTTTGTCAAATAATACGTTTAAAATAAAAAGGCAGGTAAGTATTGTTTTAAAAAACTGAATTGTTTGATAAGCTTTTCGTTGTATGGATGAATTGATAAATCATGTTTTTGACAATCGTCGATAGGAAAGTAAAAATTAATAATGTAATTTAAACACCGAAATGGCGGCTTTTTTTCAACCCCTAAAAAATGAAGAATGTTAATAAGTTACTGTCATATTTTTGTGCAAATTAGTAAGTATACTTTGTTTCACTCGGATTTTCATAGTTTTTTTAAGGAAAGACACCATTGTAAGATGTTGTCTCTCTCAAGAAAATGTTAAAATCAAAGTGAAAATTAACATTTGCTTTTAGGTACAAATGACAATAATTTAATTGCAAACATTTTTTGACCGACTTAAAAAGAAGGAGGAGGTTCTCAAGTCGACTGAATTTTTTGGGGCCCTGCTGTTTGACCAAAAGTCATTTGGCAAAATTACACTTCACAAACAACGTTTGTCAAAAAAATGGTTTCGCCGAATAATCATTTTACTACTAATTATTTTACAAATGACTCACTTTTCCAAATGATCAACAGTTAAATTTACATTTTATAAATAATTATTTAACCCAATGAACATAATTAGCAACTGAGTTATCAGACAAAACTACTATTGATCTAAAAACGACTACAACTAGTCTAAGGGACATCATTTTTTTTGGGACTTTTCTGGCCGGCCAACAAAAAAACTAGCCATTTGGAGAAGTAGTTAATATGGCACAAAAGTTGTAGGATTGCTTCGAGCCAAGATAAACAAATTAATTTTTGTAAGTAAGTACATATCTACTTACTGCTTGACGTTTCGGCCGCGATGCTGCGGCCGAAACGTCACAAGCGAACTGGCGGTGCGCGGCGTCGTCGGCTCGGGAGGGTATTTGTTTCTTCATCCACAGATATGTACTTACTTACAAGAATTAATCGTGTTAGGTCCCGTTAAAATAGTTTTAATGCAATGCAACGCGATAGTTTAAAGTCTTAACAAGTTAAAAAAGTTCGAAGATTAGTCATTTTCATACATTTTCATTGATTCCTAAATTTTTTTGTATAAACAGAAGAGATGATGACCCCACAGCTTTTGCGCTACAATTACAATTGCTTCAGATCATTAGTTCTAGCAACATCTATCATTATTTTATGTTTCCCAGTCCCAGCGCTTTCGGAAATCAATAAATGTATGAAAATGATGAATTATCGGACTTGTATAACTTGGCTCAGAGCAATCCTACAGCTTTTATGCCATATTAACTATTACTCCAAATGGCTTGTTCTAACAATACGTACTATTTTTTTTTGTTGGCCGGCACTTTCAGAAAAGGCCCAAAAATGTATGGAGCCCGAATGATCTCCTTTCTTTGAAGTAGAAGTTTGAAGTGTATTCAAATGATTGAGGATACTAGCTGCCCTACTCCTGTAAGTCACGTGATAGGTTAGATTTTTTTTAAATTAGACAGCAGAAAGAGTCTAAATTTCTTTAAAGTAGTGGATATTATTCAAATGATTGAGGATACTAGCTGCCCTACTCCTGTAGGTCACGTGGCAGGTTAGAAATGTAAGACAATCGCGAAGCGCAGCGTAGCGATTGTCTCAATATTAGAAGTTATTTTTTTATTTAGACAACAGAAAGAGTTTCTTTTTGGTAATTTTTGTCATGAATTTCAATTTTTTTTGTCTTGAAATGAATAAAGGTCAATTAACATTATAATATTTAACACATTGACAAGTGTAGTGTTTGCTAATGGATCATTTGCTAAGTGACTTTTTGTAAGATGATACTTTTATCAAATGTCTCGTTTGCTAAATGAACATTTGGTGAAACGTTGTTTGTCGAATGAGCATTTATCAATAATTTTTTGGTCAAACATTAGTAATCCGATTTTTTATGTATGTTCCACGATAGCTCCGCCAATTGTGAACCGATTTTTTATTTAAATAAAAGAGCACTTGACGGTATAAGCATAAAAAATAACATTTAAAATTAATAGTACCTAGATAATTATTTCAAAGAAGTATTTCAGAGTAAGCGGATAGTGCTCGTTGGAAATTAGAAATTGAAGCCGTGCGTGTGATTAACACCTAACATCGATTTAAAATAAAATATATCTACAACAGTGCAAGTAAGTACCTAGGATGAACAATATTGTTTTCTGAGGTTTAAACGAGCACTACACATTGAAAGAAACACTTTTTTTACGGACTAACTCGCGGTTAATTTACTATTTACATGGTTTTTTATAAAATATCTTGACGTTTCAAACCCTTTACAGGACCACGACCACGATCAGTGACCACGGACCCTGTAAAGGGTTCGAAACGTCAGGATAATTATAAAACAAACTATGTAAATAGTAAATTATCCGCGAGTAAGTCCGTAAAAAGTGTTTCATTTTAACAGGATGAACATGTTTTATATAATTTAAAGTTTAGATAAAATAATAGATTATTCCACGGACGAGAAAACGTGATGATTTTTGTAATTTTTTTCCGTAACATGCTACTCTTACCACTAGACCACAAACGCGGTTATAAAGAGTTGTGATTTTATGCTGGATTTACACGGAGCCAATACTTGAGACAATCCAATAAGCCAGTCCAATATTGGCATCGTGTAAATAGAGACAGTCCACTACATTGGATTGTCCTCAAGGCATTTTTGCTTAGCATTGGCATTGTCTTATTGGACTGGCTTAGTGGATTGTCTCAAGTATTGGCTTCGTGTAAATCCAGCATTATACTCGTATTTAGCCGCGTCCACACCGGCCGGGGCCGAGTACGGCTCGCGAGCCGTTTGGCTCGGACTTCCTGCTCGTGAGCCATGGCACCCGAGGCAAATTTGTAAGATTGCGAACGGTCCCCGCGAGCCAAAGTGAGCCAGTGCCACTAAAAACGAAGAAAACTAAATGATAATGAGGATTGAATGAAATGAAATAAATATATTTAAGTACCTTGCTTGTAGTGTTTATTCCATGTTCATATTACATTGATATTTAGAAAAATAAAGTTTATCGACTGGTTTTCAGCTAGAAAAATCAAAAAGCCAACTATGTCAACAAGACAACAATAATAATGGAAACATTCGAATTTTGTTTCGAAAGAAGTAAAATAATTTGGAATCACTAAAGAGTAATAAACTAACTGCTAAAGTTCAGAACATCCACGTATTTGCCTCGGGTGCCACGGCTCGCGAGCAGTCCGAGCCAAACGGCTTGCTCGACGTGCTCGGTCGGTGTGGAGTGGACGCGGCTATTGATGTAAGTTGTGGTAAAAACATTGCAAACTATACAGTGACAGTATACCCTACATGTTAAGGATAAACTGAAAATAGTTAAATACAAGAATCGTAATGCAGGATTCATGTTCTAAGGTAGGAACAGGAAAATTGTCATTATAAATTTTATGCCGGGAGTGAGTGTCTCCTTGAATAATACATTTTGATATTATGTAAATATAAATAATCATGTTATGAACATACGACGATGATGTAATTCCATGAATAAGTAGAAATGGATTGGTGTGGTCTCTGCTTTTTCCTTAAATTATTAATAATAAAACAATATAATGATAGTAATTATCCTCCGGAAAACGGGCGTGATATGTTTGTTTGTAGATAAGTCAAACCTAAAAAAATTGTGGTTTGGTAGCTTTTCGATTTGTATATTTTAAAAAACTTAATGTTAAATTTTTTTTAAACACTGAAAAAAGACGACAATCTCAGGCGGGAATCGAACCACGCACCTTCCGCATTCCGGGCGGCTGCCTTAACCACTTGGCTACCGAGGTCTGGCTTTCAACCGTCGAAATTTGTCAGTGCTTGATGCTTATGTTTTTTTAGTCAACATTGCTTCATCAAATCTTATAAGTTTTCACCTTAAGCATCAAGCACTGACAAATTTCGACGGTTGAAAGCCAGACCTCGGTAGCCAAGTGGTCAAGGCAGCCGCCCGGAATGCGGAAGGTGCGTGGTTCGATTCCCGCCTGAGGTTGTCGTCTTTTTTCAGTGTTTAAAATTTTACTTAAGTATATTTAAGCGTTAATAAAACTCTAAAATATAAAACATTAAACTTAATGTTATTTTTTTGCAAAAGAAGATGTCTTTTGAGATAGTTGAAGAGTAGTCAGATAATTTACCAGGTAAACAGTAGCCTCCACCTGAGATTTATTTCCTATCTTTTTTTACATTGGTAATATACAAACGTGTGTATAAACATCTCACTGTTGGGCAAAGGCCTTCCTAGATAGACAAAAAAAGAACAAAAAGCGCATCGAAAGATAGGCCATAACCCACCACGCTGCACAGTGGTTCGAGCAGAACAAGCTAGCTGGACAATATTATCTTTTACTCTAATGGGTTTAATACACGCATTATATACTTTTTTTGTGCAACTTAAGATTAATTTAGACTTTTTATTATAATATACTTATAGGATCGTTTGAAAAAAAATATTAGTAAAAAATATATTTTATTATTTGCGTTGTTTTTCATGAAGCGATCTCTGTTTTTGCCGCATTTCGTCCATTTTTCGCTTAACTTGGACGAAAAGCGACTGATGTTATTCTTCAACTCTCTCAGCGAATCTTCAGTGATCCCCAATAAATCACATTTAGAGGATAAAAACTGAAACAGCACGCTATTCAGGTCACTTTTCTTTGTTTTAACCATTTTTCGAAAAACTCGATTTTTGAAACAGAATAGGGGTATTCTGGAAAAAAAA
Source organism: Scoparia ambigualis (assembly GCA_963921215.1). Lineage (NCBI taxonomy): Eukaryota > Metazoa > Arthropoda > Insecta > Lepidoptera > Crambidae > Scoparia > Scoparia ambigualis. The sequence goes on from OY992514.1 coordinate 32,747,659, forward strand.
CCACCACTACTCACCACCCATCGAAAACGGGTAAACCCATTAAGACGAATCAAACTGGACGCGGTTGTGTCGCTTAATTACTGAGTTCCTATGGCCACCTTCCAGCTCCATCATCAGATCCTGGTTACCATCTAGCACCAAAGTACTCGTCAAGACGAATCAAACGAGCCCATACTCGATGGGGTTATGTCGTTTCATTACTGAGTTCCTATGGCCATCTTCAAGCTTCATCATCAGACCCTGGTTACCATCTAGCAACAAAGTACTTGTCAAGACGAATCAAACGAGCCGAGACTCGATGGGGTTGCGTCGTGTCTTTACTGAGTTCCTATGACCACCTTCCAGCTCCATCATCAGATCAGACCCTGGTAACCATCTAAAAACAAAGTGCTCGTCAAAATAAATGAAACGAGCTGAAACTCGATGGGATTGCGTCGTTTCATTACAGAGTTCCTATGACCACCTGCCAGCTCCATCACCTGACGGTTACCATTGAAAGACAAACTACTCGTCAAGATAATCCAAACGAGCTCAAACTCGATGAGGTTGTGTTATTTCATTGCGAAGTTCCTATGGTCATCTTCCAGTTCCATCATCAAATCAGCACCATGTCATCATAATATTGCATTGTCAAGCAATTTACACATGTATGCAAAAGATTAGCTCATTGGTAACCGGGAAGTGGATCAAATTTAATTTGCAAGATTTGATGACAAACTGACAGGTGAAAGTAAATAAAAGCTTGTAAAAAATGTTGTACAAAAGTGTGCTGACTGAAACTGGTATAATTGAAAACTAGAGGGTTATACCTTTATTATATATAAATTCCAGACTGGGGTCAAGTGCTTACTTCCCTTACCCTTAGCTTCAAAATCCATCACACAAATATATCGGTCACTGTAGTAAAAATAATGTCAGGTATTGTCGAAAGTCGAGCAAAATTATAAATTAAATTAAATCTTAACCTCATATCCTTAAATACCATGTTAGTGCCCACCATTAGCTAATTAAGAAAGTACGAAATTGTGGAATTCTTAATAACTGGGATGTTGTTTATCACTTTCTCTAAACGATAATCAAAAATTTACTTATGACTTTTGTCCAGCTACCTTGTTCTGCTCGAATCACAGTGCGCTGGCTCGATGAGGGCTGGTTTAACTATTCTTAAGACAACAACCGAGACCCAGCTTTGTATGCCTTCCAAAGCACGGAGGAGCTCGAGATGCATGATTGCGAAAGTTGCTTACAAAAACCGCTTACCCGCTGCCCCATCGAGCGATATAGCATCGATAGAATAGAAGTTGGTGATAAGTGGACTATGGCAGAGGACCGCTTTTGCTGTCGTCATTGCCTAGTCTCTGACTAACCCTTCGGGGATAATTATAGTCCTGATTGTTTGTATGTATTAATGTAGAATAGATGTTTATTTTTGGTAATTCAGCATCTGCATCTACTGTGGATCACCGCGACCACAATAAGTGCATACGCAGGAGTAATCACAAATAGTCACTATAACAAGGGCCGTATGATGTTAGCCGGCTTAGGTACTTACATAAAAAAGAAGGCGGTCTAAACGCTGTGTACGCAGTGCTATCCACGGTACATATATATAAACGCTTAAGGCTCGCCGCCAGTGCCTTGAGTGCTCGCGAAGCGAACTACTTTATCGCGGAAAATAATTAATTCCCGTAAGTACTTACAGCCATTTTTATATTAAACTAGTGACACGAAGAACAATGTTTTATCATGGAAAATAAGGTCAAGAAAATAGAAAACTACTTGCCTACTATTAATTTATTTGTTAAATTATTTGTGGATAAATCTATCTTAAAATCTATTATCCTAATGCCAGGCAGAATAAATATTTTTATTAATAGTAAGTAATTCCATCTATTAATATGAGTCATAGTCACATTGAATAAATAAGTTATTATTGACATTATATTAATGTAGTGTTTTATTACAGTAACTACACATAAAAACATGTGCAACACAAGAAAACAAATTGATTAGTTATGTTCTATGCCGTATCAAATCGTTATAATTTCTTTTACCTACCTACCTATTTCGTTATACTTTAATTATTTTTCTATTACGTACCTATTTAATTAACATTATTTACTAGAATGTTTTTATACAACCACGTATACCTACTTACTAAATATGTACACGTCAAATAATTATTTATTAGTTTAAGTATATTTTTATTTGGCGAATACCAAATACAACGATTTTTTTTCAATGTGACACGTCAGAGTGACTAAATCCTGCCTGATGGTAAGCAGCCGATGCAGTGTAAAATAACAAGAGCGCTCCTCACCGTGGAACAAGCACGCCTGCATAAATGCCGTTTCACGCCCCGTTTAAAAGACCCGGGACTATAGGAGCTGGGAAACAGGCGCCGGCAGAGAATTCTAAAGCCGAATGGTCTTACAGAGGAACGATGCCAAATTTTGTGGTACGAGTGCTGATAGTCTGTGCACAGTATGATGGTGGTTCCTAAGACCAGCACGTGTAGTCCGGGACAGGAAAGGAGAGGGATTAGATCAAAATGTTCTTCAGAACACGGCCGCGCTGCTCGGGGGCGTCGGGGGACCAGTGGCCCCCATCCGTTTTTGATTACAAGCCCGCTGGTTGTATGGGACTCTCCCCTTAGCACCTGCTTCCCTGTCCAGGTAAGAAGGCCTCGACAGGGACTCGGGAGAAAAGAGGCCTTACCTCTAAAACACCTTGTACCATCCTACTACTTGTCGCCAGGGTGGTTCGGGACCGCGGACAGCAGACTCCGAATTTCACCCTTGGTCACAAGCCTAACCTAACCTTACCGACAGACTACCTGCCACACCTCGGTGGCCTCGGTGAGTCACTTTCGATAAAAGAAATAAATTAAAGAAATGTTAATTACCTAAATGAAATGCTGCTAGAATCATCTTTTATAGATGTAAGAGGCCTATGATGATGATGTGTATTTATATTCGTCCAGAGCATGGCCCGGTTCGCGGTGTTGCTCGCGCTGGTCGCGTCCGCGTCCGCCGCCAGCGTGCTGACCGGCTTCGGCCGCGAGCTCACCAAGGAGATCGTCTCCATCAAGCAGCCAGTGCTGGAGACCGTCGTCACCGTCAGCTTTAGCCAGTGTGAGTTACGCAAAGTGAGGTAACAGGTATTTTTTTATATAATAGAAGGAGGCAAACGAGCAGGCGGGTCACCTGATGGAGAGTAATCTTCGCCGCCCATAGACACCCGCAACACTAGAGGAATCGCAGATGCATTGCCGGGCTTTAAGCAAGGAATAGGTTTTAGGAAGGAATAGGAATTGTGAGGGAGGGGTTGAGGGAAGGGCCTCTGTAACCCTCACTGCTCGGACGAAACACAACAGCACCAAGTGCTATTATTTCACGCTGGATATTAGTGAGAGGGTGGTATTACGCCGGGCGAGCCGGCCCAATGCGTGTGCCTCTACCACTCAGTCAGTGTCACTCATTTAGCACCACCCAGGGGTCACGTGTAGGGTCTCAAGGGTTAACCTAAGAACTTTAACACCCAAAAACAACATTAGTATAATACCAATGTTCGCTTTTCCGGTTTTTGAGTTTGTGTGTTAAATATTGTTGTTTTTATTATTATTATGTTATGCTGCACCTTTAATTTAGAGACATTAATTACTTAAATTATTCTTTAAGTGATATACATGTATAGTGTTCTAGTATGTGTTCAGTTAGTAAGCCTTATCTAAATAAATACACACATCAAAAGTATCTAGGGATCAAGCATTTTTATGCGGATTTCTTGAGATTGAGATGTGGCTTTGTAATAAATTTATGATTTTATAAATTTATATGGATCCTTTTTGGTGCATTTCATAATTTGAAACAGGAACTTTCAATCAATTTCTAGTAAAAGATGAAAATCAGCTGTCAATATTTTCCCTATAAAAACATACAACGCATTGAAGACATTATTAGTGCTACTGTTTCCCTACTACTGATTAAAACCAACGTTATTATGGAGCGGCGACGTCATTTAAGCAGGGAAGAAATGCTCAGAGCCGTGGGAATGATAGAAGCTGGTTCCCGGCAACGTACTGTGGCTTTAGCTCTGAATACAAGTCAGAGTGTTATCAGTCGACTTTGGACACGTTACCGAAGCACTGGTACCGTGGCTGAGCGCCATGGAGGACGGTATCGCTGCACCACACGGAGACAAGACCGATACATTCAAATCACAACTCGAAGAGCTCCAACAATAACCGCCATGATGTTAGCCGTGAGGCTTCATCACTCTTCAGGGAACTTAATTAGCGACCAAACAGTCAGAAACCGCTTGCATGAAGTGAACCTTCATTCCCGAAGACCGCTAAGGGTACCACCTATAGCAATGCACAATCGTAGGATTCGATATCAATGGGCTCTTGAACACAGAAATTGGGCAGAAGAACAATGGCGTTTCGTGTGCTTTTCTGATGAGTCTCGTTTTGGTATGAGACCGGATACAAGACGTATACGACACTGGAGAACCCCTGGACGCCAACAGCGATTAAAATCCTGCCAGGAAGTCCATCCTTATAGTGGTGGAACCATCATGTTATGGGCGGGTATTTGGATCGGCGGAAGAACTCAGTTGATTTGGATCAGAGGCAACCTCAACGCTCAAATTTATGCTGAGACGATTGTATCAGACGTCATCGTTCCTCTACAAGTGCAAATCGGTCCCTTATTTCAGTTAATGCATGATAATGCACGACCGCACACCGCAAGAGTTGTAAGACAGACTCTCGCCGCAGCTAACATCAATGTCATGCCCTGGCCTGCTCAGTCGCCAGACTTGAACCCGATTGAGCATGCATGGGATATGCTACAGAGAAGAGCTCTGCCGAATATGGAGGGTATCCAGTCGCAAGAAGACCTTTTTTTGTTGTTGCAACGAACATGGGCGGCCATTCCACAGCGTGATTTGGATGAACTCATTTTGAGTATGCCAAACCGATGTTCTTGTGTTGTTAGTGTTCGCGGTAGAAACACGGATTATTAATTGTTTAAGTTACCCAATAAAAATTTAAAGAAAACTGTTAATTCAGTCTTTTTTTCGAACTTTAATGTTAGTGGTTCAAATGTCAAAAATCCCTTTATTAGGAAAATGGCAAATTTCTTTATTAATGCAAAGGTGACTTGGTTTATCGTTACTGTAGACAAATGAAAACACTTTATTTGATGAATCCTTAAAGAAAATTTTAATTAATATCAATCAGGAGAAAAGTTATTGCAAAAATATATGTTGATCCCTAGACACTTTTGATGTGTGTACGTATAATCCCGCTACTGAGCCATCCCACTAAGCGCAAAGAACAACTACTTAATTATATGTATGCGAGCAATCATAAAAAGCGGAAAAACAGCTCTTACATACAAATACTTTTCGACCTAGTATATGGAACAGCTGTGTTATTTATCGCTTTTTCAGATTGCTCGCATACAATCAGTTGTTCTTTGCACTTCGTAGAGTGGCACGGAAAAATAAACGCAACAAAAGAAATTAAATAAATAACTTCTATTTTATTAGGCTTATTCCCGCCCGCTCCAAGATTTTGGTCCCAAGCGCTCCAAGAGTAAAAATATTAATATTATTTTGTTAAACCGTTCCCAAGGGCTCCAAAAGCGTATGCAAATATTATATTTCTTCCAAACCACTGATCTCCACACATTGATTCCCAGGAGAGAATGATTGTTTTGTATTTTTTGTTTAATGTGTTGGTGCTGTAGGAAATGAAATTGGTAAATGTGGTTTTATTTATTATTTTAATATGAAAATCATTGGAGCTCTTCGAATGAATGTATAGAAGTTGAGTTTTGGTGAGAACAAGAAGTTGAAGTTGTTGAGAACAATAGATTTGCAGCGCATGGGACTAAGCCTTTTTTTTATTATTCCACAACTTGTTAGCGCTTGGCCTTCATCTCATCTGATGGTAAGTGACGATAAGTCCGAAGGTGGAAGCGCGCTTCACCCGGAATCCTCAACCACTGAGGAACTGGCTATCTTATCTCAAACTGTCGGAACACAACAATGCTATAAACATCGTTGTTATGGCGACAGACTTAGATAAGATGGTGGTAGCTAGCCAGGCGGACTTAACAGCCCTACCACCAACCAAACCGAGCACACAAAGATGTACCCCCCGCTGGGAATCGAACCCGGGACCTCTGGGTCTAAAACCGGTGGCTTAGCCACTAGACCACAGAGGCGGTTAAAGTTTTTATTTATAGTTATGAACTTTAAAAAGAAATCTACGTCGATTATTAGATTGTCGTTAGTATTGTCGATAGAATTAATTGTATTGTTTAGGTACCATAGATATAATACCCCGTTGCCAATGTGCAGGTGACAACATAAAGAAGCTGTTCGGCTGGGACTACCAGCAGCTGGACAAGAGCAGCCGCGAGCCCGACCTGGACCAGCTGTCCCTCAAATACGTCACCAAGTGAGTTATATCCACATACAATATATTTATGTTCATTTTTTCCCCTTTAATTTGTTACATAAATTACAGTGACTTACAGAAAGAGTAGCTACTTAATACCTACTTAGTCTTTATATAACGGTTGTCTTTTGTAATTTATATATTTTACCTTTTAAGCTGTGTGGGTGACCGCTTATTATATAGAACCAATAAGTATTAGTTATATACAGGATGTCCCAGAAATCAAAGTCAAGCCGAAAAAGGGCAATAGGCCAAGTCTTGTTAGTTATTAGAAAAATATGTAACAAAAATGTTGGTCATGTTACTTCTCAAATTATAACGATTTAAAAATAAATCCTAAAAATTTACACCCTGTGATGATCTTTCAAGTCCTGTGACTACAAATATTAACTTTTCGTCAGTTTTTTATGTGATGTAACCATGAATATCCCTTCTGTAAATTATAGTTAAAAGTTAAAACATATCTGCATCAGTTTTAATTAAAATAAAATAAAATATTAGATTTGTGCCCAACATTGATTCAAAATAATTAAATGGACCAACTTTAACCGACTGTACTTTAAAAAAAATGTACTACACTGTTTTGGCAAGTAACATTAAAAGATGGCACGTTTAGTCTGGATTCTTAAGTGGTATGACACTTACTAATTGCTACTTCTTAATTGAGAAAAAAATTAAAATCAATTGTTAGATTCCTTTAGTTATGATTTTTATTAAACATATTTACAAGGTTTTAGTAATACGCGTTTAATAAATAATGCGTAATAAGACGGGCGTGTCTTCTCCACATTTTTATTTTAAACCGGTACTGCGATCTAGCTACCCGTATCAAAGTTGGATTTTCCACGTGCTATTCGCGCAAATTGTAGAGTTTCATGTAACCGTCCTTTTTAAATGTTGATTCATCGGATCATAGATTTTTTTCAAAGAATCGCGGCTGATCGCAGTACCGGTTTAAAAAGTAAACATGTGGACAGGAATTTTGAATGGTAATGTTTAATGGTCCAATCGAGCTGCCGGAGAACTTAAATGCCCAGGTTTATTTGGACTTCATACAGAATCAACACTTAACCAGATTTATTGGAAGAAGTGCCGCTGAACATTTACGGCAGCATGTGGTATCAACAAGATGGCTGCTCAGCGCATTATGCTCCCACAGTGCGAGTTTCTCAATCGAGAATACCCCGATAGTTTAATTGGGCGGAATGGTACAATTCCGTGGCCTCTCCGTTCACCTGTCTTAAACCCCTAAGATTTCTTGTAATGGGGTACGTACGATAAAGGAAAAAGTGTACTCTTAACCTATTCAAGATTTAGACGAGCTGCGCCAAAGAATTGCCGAAGCCGTTGAATACATCAACTCGATAGAATAGTATACTCGAGAAGATACGCCCGTCTTATTACGCAATCATTTTTAAAGAGATGTAGAGTTTGCATTGCAGCTGAAGGCAAACAGTTTGAACATTTGTTTAAAACCTTGTAAATCTGTTTTAATAAAAATCATAACTAAAGAAATCTAACAACTGATTTTTTTTTTCTTATTTAAGAAGTAGCAATTAGTAAGTGTCATACCATTTTAGAATCCAGACTAAACGTGCCATCTTTTAATGCTACTTGCCAAAACAGTGTAATACATTTTTTAAAAGAAAACTCGGTTAAAGTTGGTTAATGTAATTATTTTAATTCAATGTTGGGCATAAATCTAATATTTTATTTGAAATTGAAGCAGTTATGTTTTAACTTTTAACTATAATTTACATAAGGGTTATTCATGGTTACATCAAACAAAAAAAACTGACGAAAAATTAATATTTGTAGTCACAGGACTTGAAAGATCATCACAGGTGTCATTTTTTAGGATTTATTTTTAAATCCACAATTTGAGAAGTACAAGACCAAGATTTTTTTTCATATTTTTCTAATAACGTGTTAGTTATTAGAAAAATATGAAAAAAATCTTGGCATATAGCCCATTTTCGGCTTGACTTTGATTTCTGGGACATCCTGTATAAGGTGACTGCTAGAAACCGCAAGAAACTTCAAGGGCTGGTCAGGTCAAGTGTTTTAAACATGACAAAAATGACAAAAAATTAATACGTTTTTTTATTTTAATTATATAGTTTTTTTGTGAATTATAATTGGATAGTCTTTGAGTATCTTAAGATAAAAATAAAAAAATCTTATTTATTTTAAAGCAATAACATGCAAAAATAAAGTGAAAACAATTAAAATAACGATTATTTACAACGCAAGGGCAACGGCCGGCCGGCCGTCTATTGACCCGTCAACGTAGGTACTTATCGCCCAGCTGACGCGGAAAAAACACGAATTCCTTTTTTGTCATTTTTGTCATGTTTAAAACACTTGACCTGACCAGCCCTTGAAGTTTCTTGCGGTTTCTAGCAGTAACCTTATATAATATACAGTGTGACACTACAGATACTAAGTTGTATAAAGAACTTGATCCTTATACCCTTATCCTCTTTCGGTTGGTATCACAAAATACAGGATGTTTTTTTTACCATTTCACCGGTTCGATTCCCGGCTCAAGCAGGTGATTTTTCAAAAATCTTTAAATTCAGTTTTAATTGTTTTTGAAAACAAAGGAATGTTTCCTTTCAGTAAAATTTGCCATCATCAATATTAAGGGTACTTTTCCTTTAACCGCGGTCTTTTCTTTCCACTCTGTATATAATATATTATTGTTTGGCAAAAAAAAATAGAAATTAAATAGTGGCAATACTGTATGGAGTGCTTGTCAAAAATGACAAATTCCATGCAGTATTGCCACTATTTACTTTCTACTCTTTTTTGCCAAACTGTATGTACATGGTGTAATCGTTAAGTGTGCACAGGCGATTATTCCGAAACTATGAGAGATATCAAATAATAATAATAATAATAATATATTTATTTGCATAAAACATGGTATACAAAGTTGTTAAAATTGTAATGAACAGTTCTCATGTTTTGCACATTTGAGTTGCATGCAAATTGTTACAATTAAACCTAATTTTTATTGTTTAGAAATTGCTTAATGTCATAAAAGTTTTTAGCCATAAGCCACGTATATAATTTACTTCTGAACAAATTGAAGCTGAGATTTTTAAATTCACAGGGCACCTTATTATAAATTCGAACACACATGACAATACAATTTTTGTTATATTTTTCCGATTTAGGAATATTACTTAGGACTAATCTATTAGGATTTCTCTTTATTCTAGAGTTAACATCTCGAGCTTTCTTAAATAGGTACATGTGGTTATATACAAATATGCTAATCTCGTAGATGTACAGAGATGGTAGCGGTAGCAAATTAAGGCCCCTAAAATATGGTCGACAGGATTCATCAGGTGGGATACCACAGATAGCCCTGATACATCTTTTTTGTGCGATAAATGCTTTGCTAGCGTCTGTGCCATTGCCCCATAATATCAATCCGTATCGTAATATAGAATCTACATATGCGCGATAGGTTGTTACTGTTGTCTCCCTGTTAGTTATCTTACTTAACTTGTTGAGAGCGTATACAAATTGATGAATCCTTTTGCATAAATTTTCTACATGTAGTTTCCAGTTTATGTTTTGGTCTATAGTAACCCCTAAGAACTTGGTTTGTGTTACTTCCTCTATTTTATCAATATTTAATTTAAAATTGTATTTAGAATGTATAGATTGATTAAATTGTATATAATTCGATTTAAGTAAATTAATTTTTAAATTATTATTCTCTAGCCATTTCATAATGTTGTCAATAGTATAATTCATGTCCTTTTCATGGTCACGTACTGTAAAATTATTCTTATTAGTAGTCACAATAATAGAGATGTCATCTGCATATAAACAACATTTATGATTCGTTGCTTCTGTTATGTCATTAATGTAGAGTACGAATAGGATTGGACCTAAAACGCTACCCTGAGGGACGCCGCTGCCATTGTTAATAAATTCAGATGAGTGTGACTTAAGTTCATTTTTAACTATTTTACTAACAATAACACACTGACGTCGATTAGTGAGATATGACGATATCCACTGTAGTGCGAGCCCTCTTATTCCTATCGCCTCCAATTTTTTTAATAGTATACTATGAGAAACGAAATCGAATGCTTTTGATAAGTCAAAAAATAAGGCAGTTGTCAAAAAATTATCATTAATATTTGTCAGAATTGTATTGATCAATGTAAATATAGCTAATGTTGTCGACTTATTCTTTTGGAAGCCAAACTGTTCTTTATTTATTATATTGAATTTGTCGCAGTAGTCTAATAGTCTCAAATACATGCACTTCTCAAATATTTTAGACAAGACCGGTATTAAGGCAATTGGACGGTAATTATTGATTTCATCCTTATCGCCTTTTTTATGGAGAGGTTTAACGATGGACGATTTTAGTGCATCAGGAAAAGTTCCTGTTGAAAAAGATAAGTTTATAAGGTACGTCAAAATCGGTACTAATTCAGACACACATGCCTTAATTATTTTCGTATTAATACCGTCAAAACCCTCAGAGGTTGTATTGTTTAAAGTCATGATAACTTTTTTTACCTCTTCTTGAGACACAGGCCTTAGAAACATCGTGTTAGCACTTAATTTAAGTTGCAAATTATTAAATGTTGAATTGCTGACGTTGGAAGATTCTACGAAATATTTATTGAAGGCACTGGCAATTTTTTTGGGTGACGTTAAACATTCATTATTTATTTTAAGACTTGCAATATTGTCATCTAACTTTGAGGAGCTAATTTCATTTTTTATTACCGACCAAGTTGCTTTGCACTTGTTCTTACTGTGGCATATAAATTTTGTATTTGCAATTTTTTTAGACCGATAAATGCAAGTTTTTAGCAATTTTGAATATTTCATGTACTTATTTTTATTTAAATTTGATTTATCTTTGTAGTACTGGAAGCGCAGTTTTCTTTTTACTTTGCAACTTATTTTTAGACCTCTGCTGATCCAATTTTGTTTTTTGTCTTTATTATTTATTTTTATTTGTATAGTTGGAAAACATAGCTTGTAAAATAAGGTTAAAGTTTCATGAAAATAATTGAAAGCTTTATTTAAATCGGTCTCCGAATATGTTTCAGACCAAGTTAAATGACTTAAACGTGCTTTAAATTTTAAAATATTATCGTAGCCATAGTCTTTTCTATAGATTATATAGCGTTTCGGACAGCTGTCGTTCTGTTTAACAGAGAAATTTATAAACTGAGATGTCTCGTGATCTGACAAACAAAGAGGAATCACATCAACACTCGCATCCTTAATGTTACTCAGTATATGGTCAATACAAGAATTTTTACGTGTGGGGACATTAATGTGGATTTGCATATTATAATTGTAACATAAATCGCGAAAATCATTCGTTATTCGACCCTGCTTAAGGGTATCTATATTAAAGTCACCAGTCACAACTATCTTTGTTTTATTATTGTATTTTCTCGTTAATTCAAACAAGAGCTGATTAAGTTTATTCAGAAAAATGTTTGGATCAGACTTGGGCGTTCTATAAAGACAAAGTATTAGTAATTTGTGTGCGGGTACTTCTATGCCACAAGCCTCAAAAGTTTTTTCAGATACATATCTTCTCACGCTTTTCAGATCCTTAAATATTAAATTCTTTATGACCAAAATACATGTGCCGCCCCTCTGCTCATTCCTACAAAAAACAGTCGCTAATTCATAGTTCATTAGATTCAAAAATCTTTCGGTACCTTTGCGCAAGAAAGTTTCTGTTAAACAAATAACGTCCGGGACGTTATCAGCTTTATGCAGTTCTTGCAAAGTTAACTCTAGTATTTCCTGTTTGGCAAATATGCTAGCAATATTTTGGTGCATGATTCTAAATGTATGAAGAGGTGTTTTAGTTAGATTCACGAAAAAACGGGCTTTTACTACTTTTTGAAAAATATTGAGGTATTGTTTTTTGTTTTAATGATAAATATTTGTTGCTGTCAACAGTAAAGTGGTCTTTTGAGTGAAGTCTTTTAAAATAGTATGGGATTGTACCTTTAGTATAATTAAGGACGTCTGTGGGTATTGAGTTAGATTTTAGGGGCAATGATCTACCACGCGCTATCATCTTTTTTATTTCCGTAACATTCAAGTATTTGTTTTTATAATCACAATAGTCAATATTAAAATTAATTAATTTGCTAATTTCATGTAAATTACTGGAGTCAGAATCTATAAAAGAACAATTTTTACATTCATTACAAAAGTTTTTAATATTATTATTTAATTCTAATACATTTATATACTTATTATTTAAGACATTTAATACTATATTATTATTATTATCATATAAATATCAAAATAATATTAATTATATTATTATTATTTTGATATTTATTAATGAATTTACGTAAATGTGTCAATACAATTTTAATGTCATAATCGTTTTCACCAACACAGATTATTATTTTGTCTTTCTCTTTTACTTGAGGATGACAATTCAACAAGACATCAGAAGTAAGTGCGTCCGGTTTTGTTTGCGATGTAATCACGTATTTTCCATAAGATGTGTTTTGCCTTGTGCGTGAGAGCACAGACGCCAGGCCAACGCAGCGCTGAGTTCCAAAGATGAAAATCCTGTCGTCATTATCCTGTCTTTGTGTCAGAGATACGACTTTGCTGTTTTGAGTACTTGTTAAAGGTACTTTTGTGTCTAGGTGATCCGATGAAGAACCAGCTGTACCCTGTTTACATTCCAAGGTTTTAATATAGTCGTTAAGTTTTGATATCTGGTCTAAGGTGGTCTTCAACTGCTCTTCTAGCTCTAATATCCTGCGTTGTAGTGTCACAAGAATTTTGTCAACTGGACTATTCTTTTTTTGTGCTTGGTTTGATCTAGGGGGTGTTAGAAAAGAGGATGGTTCCAAGCCACGAATAGATTGCCTTCTCTTTTTCGTGCTGCTATGTATCGTAGGTATTTCATTTAACGGAGCACTACAAAGATTTTTAAGCGTAGCATTTTCTTTGGACAGCTTAGTGACTTGTCGTTGTAACTTATTGTTTTCCAAAGTTATATTTTCGAATTCGTTCTGGGTAACGGCGAGCTCTGTCTGAAGCTGACTAATGGTGTCTTTCATTTCTTGGGCTGATATTAAATTCGTGACAGTACAATCCATACTCTTTGATAGCAGTTGATCTGAAGACGAAAGAGACTCATCTGAAGAGCTGACTGCGGTGAGTATGTGCGAGTCATGTAATACAGATAAAGTGCCTGTTGGGGTAGACTGCTGTGATATCGGTGAGGATGTAATTTCTGTATTCAAGTGTGGTGACATAATTTCTTGAGAGTCAGATGCGACATATTTCCTTCTCCGTGTAATGTTTGATGACCCAGGTACAGATGAGACTTGTCCTTTTTGAACACATTCTACGCATTTCCAATTATTCCGTGTATCGAAATCTTTAAGTCGAAATAATTTCTCCGACAAGCCAATGCAGTCGTATTCATAGTGCCTTTTGCATGCTGAGCATAGCAAAGTTCCTTTAGAGTCTACTTTTACTTTACATTTCTGGCATATGACAAATGATGAACCCTTGCGGACGTTGATGCAATTTTTTTGCAAAGATTTCGACATCGTAGCAATTGCTAAGTTTTCTTAGATTAGAAGTTAAAAAAAAAAAAAAATTGCGTTCAATAAAAATAAAAAAAATAAAACAAAAATAAAACATATTTTGACTTGGAGGTTTGAACCGCGATTTCTACGTTTGTAATCCGGCTGCTTAACCGATACGCCACTGCAGGTTTATTTTGAGCGATGAAAATATGTGTACTGTTCCGCTGTTACACTGATCATTAACGAGGTTTATTCACTATAACGGCGGTTCTCTGATTAACTTTTTTTACTTTTACCTTATTTATCTTAAGTTCACTGGGGATTTTATGAATTATTCACTTGTTTTAGTTGGTTTTACCAATGTTTATCAAGAATATTGTCAAGAAACACGTAAATTAAAGTATTGTTTACATAACACTGTTTTAGTAAGTAGTATTGATTGTTATTAATTACTTTTGTCGTCACGGTTTACACTTCTTATTTCTTTTTTTGTACATAAAATTACACTTAGATAACATTTGTAATAAGCCAGCAACTTATTATGCACGATTTAGTTACACTATAATCACTTAAAAATACTTTTAACTATTTTTAAAATTTAGAATGTAACAAGACTATGTTAACCGGTTAGCGCCCTCTGTGGGAGAAAAAAACAAAAAACTTTAAACTGATAAGGAAAGTACGTTATCTAATCAGTAAAATGGCATTTATAACTTTTTAAAAATCAAACGAGAAGTATCCAAAATTTTGACATTAAACACTCCCATACATTTAGTATGAGATTAGTAGAAAGGTTTTAGTTTCCTTGTTTAAGGTGGTCTAGTATTCATTTTACCTTAATCATATTTTATGATTACGTATGATATGATAATCATGATTTTTAAGTAGATACACGTGTAGATTAATAAGGTACCTTACCACTTCAAACTAATAATAAACCTTGTTTCAATATCGCATTAATTTGAACTAGCTTAAAAGCAAGGCACTACAAAAATACCAAAAAAAAGTAACTTTTTGTTATTCGTTCTAAATTCAGAATTCCGAAACGCGATCAAGATTTTGAATTTAAAACGAATAGCAAAAAGTTACTTTGTTACCACTTAAAACAACGAAACTAAAACCAGCTAATCTCATACTAAATGTATGGGAGTGTTTAATGTCAAAATTTTGGATACTTCTCGTATAATTTTTAAAAAGTTATTGATGCCATTTTACTCATTAGATAAAGTACTTTCGTTATCAGTTTTAAGTTTTTTGATATCTCTCATAGTTTTGGAATAATCGCCTGTGCACACTTAACGATTACATCCTGTATAAGATGACTGCTAGAAACCGCAAGAAACTTACAGGGCTGGCCAGGTCAAGTGTTCTAAACATGGCAAAAATGACAAAAAAGAAATTTGTGTGTTTTTCATTTTTAATTAAGAACCTACCTAAATAATTCATTTTGTGAATTTGAACTGGATAGTCTTTAAGTACTTAAATTATTTTAAAGCAATTAAATAAGAAAAATAAAATGAAAACAATTAAAAATAACGATTATTTACAACGCGCGGGCAACGGCCGGTCAGCCGTTGATCTGTCAACGTAGGTACTGACGAGGACCGGTCAGCAGACGGCAGGCCATTGACCCGTCAACGTAGGTACTGACGAGGACGGGTCAGCAGACGGCAGGCCATTGACCCGTCAACGTAGGTACTAACGCGGACGGGTCAACCCCTTGCCCGCGCGTTGTAAACATAAAGTTACTATACCTAGCGGAATAGAGAAACAAAGGGCTGAGGGAGCGGGATGTCATTAGCAACAACACTGTGGGATAAAAAGAGATGCGTGATGCGACGTAACAGAACCGTTTTTGGCTACTGTTTGACAGTTGGCCGCACTTATCAGCACACTGAGAATTTGGATTTTGTGAATTTTTCTGATTTTACGTGAAATCGTGAATATTTTTGAGAAATAGTGCTTTAGAAACATGGTGACTTGTTCAGTAATTGATTGTTGTACAACACAGCGAAATAATCCCATAAAATGTTCATTTCACAGGTAAATTATTACAAACCGGCACCTTCTAACCTAGGATTTATTTATGCCAATGCGCTTCGAATTTTAACCACGAAATGTGATAATTCTCTTCTATAAACATTTATTTATGTAAGAAGCAAAGATAGAATATACAATGCAGAATTTACGAATAATTTGTGTAAAGAAATAATTTAAGTTTTACACTAGGGCTGTAGATCAAGTTATCGATATTTTGTGTCCACTGTCTATCACGTAAACGAATATGTATTATTGTTATTAAAGTACCTATATGACGTTTAGATAAGAATTACCTGGGAATGTAATCACATTTAAGATACTTAGCCGATCCATAGGTATCAGTTTTTGACTGTTAGAATAGGTAATAACATTAGTGGGTAATTTATGTATCTTTTAGATTTCCTACTAACTTGGATACTAGAAATAGATGGCTTAGGCTAATTGATCGTCCAAACTGGATTCCCAAGAAAAGTTCATATTTTTAAAGGTCCAGTTCACGTAAGCATTTTGTAGAAAAATATTTACAGACGCGAGGAGCGAAACGAATTTTGATGAAATCAGCAATTCCAACTAAGTTAGTTTTGGTAAGCTTAAATAAAATTATACTATTCTTCTGCTGATGTTTCATTAGATAGTAATGTCTACTTAGCACCATGCCCAACTAACAAAAATGATTCTTATAATGGCTTTCATTGCCAAAATTAATAGCTTTTTAATAGCCGTATTATCTCTTATAAACCTGCGTTTGGGCACAAATTATAAGGACAATAACTTAGTACCCACCTTATAGTGGATTTATTGTTAGCTTTTTATTCTTATACGTGTTTTATTATGGCCAGCAACAAGGGAGTAAAATTTATACTAGCAAAGCAAAGTATTTTATAAAACTGTTTGCCCATGTATGATTCTGTATTAAGTAAGATAGTGATTTACATTTTCATAAAAGCTTAGCGAAAAATTAAAGTGACCGCTGTCACTGTCAACCATTTTAATGACAAGAACAGTAAGTTTAGAATTTATTATATTAAGTTGTTACTGATTAAGTGCTTGTATTTAGTGAAAACAGTGTGGAAATTCAAATGCATGGCAAAATGTGGTACGCAGTGTGTTATATTATCAACGCGCCCTTGAATTTAGGCTGTTTTATGATACTAAATTGGTTAATTATTTATTCATGTTTTTAATAAGGCTATTATAAGGGAAATAGGAATCGCAAATCATTTATAAGGAAACTTAAGCTTATGCTATTGCCATTTTGTATATATTTAGGGTTCTTTTCTCACTAGTAAAAACCCGTATCCATATTTATTTTAATGCCCGAAGATTTTTATTCAAAATTTTACTTTACTGTTTTGTTCATAATTTAATTCTTATTTCTTTTGCAGGATAATAATATTTTACGGCTGATAAAGCCGAAGTAATAGAAGTGTAATGTGTCCCAACCTATTGAAACAATAAATTAAGAAAACGCATAAATAATAGTAATAGACTTCTTTCAGTCTTATAAGTAGGTAATTCAGCAGCCAGCCAGCTATCAATACGCGCCTAATCGTCTAATTACGTGCTGTAATATTTTTAAATAAATCGCTAAAAGTTATATAACGGAAATATTGATTTTTATTGCCCAGTCTTTTATATCTCTACACAAAAATTTCAATGGATTTAGTAGGGCGACGAAACCCGTGGCTGTTTTTTGTAAAAGCTAGATAATTTCAACCATGATGAATCATGTTTTTGTAAAGTTATGTAGAACACTTGAATATAGGCATCTAGAGAATGACGCTCTTATAAATAATATGTAATCGAATATGGTTTGCTTTCATTCTTATAAAGACTATGTAAAATGCTTTTACTCTTTTGTCATATAGACATCTTATAATAAGCTCCTATAAATTAAAAAGCATTATAGTTACTCTGTGCATTGCTTTTATAAGAATAATTGGCCCTATTAGAAACCTTTACATAGCTTTTGAATATTATAAGGCTAAAAAGCCATATAACTAGCTCCAACATTTTGAACCCTTATTGTGGCTATACTATTAGGATTTATTACAGTTTACCCAACTAAATTAGAAGGATAATGGTAGTATTAGCTAAATCTTCTTATAATGTACCATTATAAGGTTATTTGACATATTGATTGCTATTTTAAAACATGTAAGAGAGTATGGACCTTATACATTAATTTTATAAGGGTATATTGTTAGTTGGGTGTACCTACATTCAACCCCTCCGTCGCTGAATAGTATAAAAGCAAAACGTTATGTTCGCAAAATATCATATTAGCAAAACACCATATTCGCAAAAAATCATAATATCAAATCACCACATTCTTACAATATCATATTCTTGAAACATCATATTAGCAAAAAATCATAATCTCAAATCACCACATTCTTACAATATCATATTCTTGAAACATCATATTAGCAAAATAACATATTAACAGGATACTACATTTTTAGTACAATTAATGTCATAATGTTTAAGTAAATACTTTTTAAGAAATAAAACAATCCGATAGCATGTAATAACCGTTTATTGATATCAAAGCAAAATAATTCTTGTAATTAACAATTTCTTCGCTATTTTCTTACTTTTTTTAAAATTTATCGAGCCTATTCTTTTCTTAAAGGCCGGCAACGCGTCTGCGATTCCTCTGGTTTTGCGGGTGTCCATGAGCGGCGGTGATTACTTTCCAACAGGTGACCCGCTTGCTCGTTTGTCTCCTAATATAATAAAAAAATGGACAAGGTCTGTGTGAAAGAAAAACTTTGGAAATTCTCCACGGGGCACGGGGTCGACGCGGACGAAGCCGAAGTCGCGGGCGGGTCGCTAGTTATTAACCGGTTCACTGTCCCGCAGACAACATAATATGTTCCATAACAATTGATTAGCCAATTGTTTTATTTTTTGGACAGTAAACCTGTTAATAATATATTTTACCTCTATTTAATATTTTATATGATCCACGTTTCCCCGGATGCCAGAAATCTAGGTTTCAGTTTCTTAAAACCTCTCATCAGGGTGACCTTTGCTTCAGTAGCAACCTTACTCTCCAAATTCCTGCTCATCATATTGGCTTCCTCTCCAGCTCTTTCACTTTAACCGCTATCCGTCTCTGGAATGCTCTGCCATTGCATAGCCGTCGTGCACAGAGCAAAGTAGTGTTTAAAAAAATAGTGCATGAGCAGTTTAATATGTAAAGAAGATTAATAAATAATAAAAGAAAAACACTATTTTTATCATAATTGTACTTTTTGTTAAGAAAATAACCCCTTGAGGATCGTAAAACCAGACACCGCCGGCGGTCTTATAATCCTTGACCTATTTTACGAATAGGATGATAATCGAATATGTTAGTTTGCTAATATGATGTTTCAAGAATATGATATTGTAATAATGTGGTGAATTGAGATTATGATTTTTTGTGAATATGGTGTTTTGCTAATATGATATTTTGCGAACATCATGTTTTGCTTTTATGCTATGCAGCGACGGAGGGATCCCATCCTATTTTAGTTCTATTAATACTATTACTGTTAGTAATTAATATTATCGATATCGATATTAATGTGAAAAGCGACATGACGTACATCACTGAACGCATTTATAAACAATTTGATATACACAAATGCCATCCTATTTCGGTTTCGTTTGACAGCTCATGTTTGTTGCTCTATTCCGTTAGGTACAGTAACTTTATGGTTGTAAATAATCGTTATTTCGAATTGTTTTCATTTTATTTTTCTTATGATATACTATTGAATATGATATGATATTGAAAAAACACGAATTCCTTTTTGTCGTTTTTGTCATGTTTAAAACATTTGACCAGACCAGCCCTCGAAGTTTCTTGCGGTTTTCTAGCAGTCACCCTAAATAAATATACTTACATATGACAGAATGTCATTGTATAAAATAAAACACTACAGTGAAACATGGAGTGTGGCATGCGCACTGCATTTGTGGTCATGGCCTAGTCTCTGAGTTCTGACCCATTGTGGATAATAGTCGTAAATGTACGAGGACGAGTACTTAATTGTAATATGTCTATTCTTCTTCCTAGCCTCCTTCTACCAATTTGGTGTAGGCCTCCTTCAAATTACGCCATGCATCTCGGTGTTGGGCGTTTTGCACCCAGTTCGAGCCGGCCGCCTTCTTTATGTCGTCACGCCAGCGTATTTGAGGTCTTCCAGACGCTTTTTACCCCAAGTTCTCTATTGGACAAGGTCCTCGCACCATAGGCCACTTTACCTAGCGAGACGTGCCCAGCCCACTCCCACTTGAGTTCGTCGATCTTTTTGACAACGTCGGTGTTTTGGCTTTGTTGAAGAAGCCAGGTGTTGGTCTTATGGTCTTGCAAGGTGGGTAGATCCTTTTCTTTTTCATTGCGCTTTGAGCAATGCGCAGCTTATACTTCTGTTATATCCTCAGGGATGTCAACGTGTCCCTGAACATCAACTCGGCGGCGCGCCTGCTGCCCAAGTCGCCGGCCTTCAACGAGGAGCAGCTGGTGATCTACGTGCACGGCTTCACCGACGACCCCACCCAGCAGTCCTTCGCTACCATCAGCGATGGCTTTATCAACAGAGGTGAGTTCAGGCCTACAATGACTGGACGCTTCACTTACGACCGAAAGGATAATGAATTTTTTGTGCGTATAATCGTGGAATAGATATTTATGAAATGACCAAAAAAAGAAGTTCCAAATTTTGTTAGTCCTTTCCACGTCCTTTCTAAGTTTAGAGTAATGCTTTATTAAGCATGTCAGTTTAAGCTCTAGTAATCCGTTTTTCGTTATATAGGTTTTGCACTCTTGTTCATAGCACACTCACTTATTAAACAGTCAGTCTCGCTTACATCTAACCGCGTAATGCGCTGCCATAATATCTCATCAATATTCATCACACCACTTCATACGACCGTAGATTTGACAAAGAAGATAAAATTATTCGTATTTACTAAAACCCAAATAAATAATTTTGTAGTGTAGTAGTTGTGATGAGGAAAAACATTATTTTTACTTTTGTTAAAGTGACTTATTTAGTACAGAATAACTCTGAATGGAGTTACATTGAAAAATGGCGCCAAGGAACACAATTCCGTTAGTATTATAATCAAATTAGGTATTTATTGTTTTGCCTACTGGACATACACATAATCACGACTATTATTCCCGAAGGGTTAGTCAGAGTTTAGGCAATGAGGACAGCAAAAGCAGTCCTCTGCCATATTCCACTTTTCACCAAATAGCGACTGCACATGTGCTCAGCGTGTCAGGTGGTGAGCATGGGCTCACAGAGCGGCGATGGCGCCGCTCAATGCTTTAGGATATTTGTACAGTCTTTAGTCCGTTAGTCGCCTTTTACGACACCCAAGGGAAGAGTGGGTTACCTACACGGTTGTTACCTAACGGAGTTAGGTTATAAAATAAGGACAAGTTTCTAAGTCTAGTCACATGAGTAAAGAAACGGTTTACTCATGTGGTCTAGTTGAGTAGGCAAAACATTCTTGAGGTCTGTCTAATCTTCTTCTTTCCTCTGAATGCACAGAAGACCCTTATTTTGACGGCCTCCGTTGTCGAGTGGTTAACGTGTCGGGTCTGGCGTCGCGCCATCTCTGAGGTCCCGGGTTCAATTCCCGGTCGGGTCAATTTAGAGTAAACTGATTTTCTGAATTTATTTAGTGTCTTGGTGTTTTTCTATGTTTATGTAAGGATATTTATCCGTTATCTAGTTTAACCATTTTAACGAGTTTCAATAGAACCTTATCTTAGGCTAGGCAATTGGTGTGAGCGTAAACAAATTTTATTTTTATTTAATTTTTTTATTATTTTGAAACCAGCTAAATTGAACAGAGATATATTTGAGGCCCGTCTCCGTTCGGGCAGAGCTTGTGTTCACCTCTGCAATCGTGTGATAGCAATACCAATATCGCTAGCATCGGTCACCCTTCGAATCGGTAGAAAAAGGTAATTTTTCAAATTACTTTTACCCGTACGGAACTGGCTGTGAACGCTTTTTCATGCGCACGACGTAAGGTAGCGACGTTTTTCAGTTCCTAGGCTAGAATGCAGTTCGTGACTAAACTAAGTAGATATAGGTACGTAGGCATTTTGTTAATTAGCAATAATATACATAAAAACCTTGCTTTGAAAATGAAAGACGGAAAAGGAAAAACGAAAAATCAAATTGATTACTTATAATAAAACTAAAATGGGAAACCAAAAAACATTAGCGTGGCGTTCTATGTATTTATTTTTAATAACCTGTCTTTACTACGTAGGTACCTTCTATTATAACTACAAGGCATTTTCCAATATTTCCGACAATCAAAAATCTCTCATAGACAGCGGCCTAACATAAAGTTCGGTCACCCATTCTAAACCCGACCTCAGTTAATTTATGATCATCCAAAAACTCTTCGAGTTTTTTCAACAGCTTCACTTAGCAGTCGTGTTATCGTACCAGCCATGTTCCAGCACCACCACATTCGGTGCGGGCTCTAACTCACCACGAACAAGCGCAGTTCCGGTATCAATGTAAATAAGCCAGCCAGGTAATTGGTCGGCCCCGATGCGAAGCGATTACCTATTTATCTGCATCTGCATATAAGTGAGCGATCAAGATGCCGCCGCCTGGTAGGTGACCGCTGAGTCACGTGGACTGGCGGACAGACAAACATCGCCGCAATTCTGTTATTACAAATCTGAATTAGACATTTAAAAGCTGCTCAAACCGTGGACATATTTACCTACGTAAACACTTCCTGTTGCCGAAACGGGACATTACCATAAAAAACTCAGCTGCAGTAAGAGAAAGATATATTCCTACGGTGGTCAGAGTCAAGTGTCCTCTGTCAAGTGTCCTCTCCTTATCATCACGGATATTCACGGAGTGTTTAAAAGTTAAATAGAAAAAAAGAAAAAGCATTGTCTAAACTTTCTCGCTTACTCTGCCGCTTACACTCTCTTATGCATCCAATATTCATTATAAATTTTAAGTACATCAACCCTTGTTGGTGACAAATCATTCAAAAAGCACGTTCGTCTTGACCAAGATTACTAGATGACTCTATTTTCAGCTCCACTCTCTCAAGTTGATCGGGAAGCGATACAAGATTAACCTTTAGCGCACAGCATTACATGCGACCCGCTGCTATCATTGAGGTACTTATTATAAATAGAAACGCCACCGCTAAACAAGTTTGTGCCCATTTGTGGACTACGATGCTGCGAAAACTAAAATTGTGAGTGATCCAAACGATTGTGGACCTTGCGACTAGGCTTGCCAACCGTCCCGGATTTTCCGGCACGTCCCGCTTCTGGGTCAATTTTGGGCCGTCCCGCCGCCGTGACCCCTTGCGGTACCATTTTTGTCCCGGAAATCAGTGATAATATGATATAAGTACCTATCTATCTCGTACCACCTACCCTCGGATTAGGCAGTTGGTCCGAGTAATTTATTACGCATTATTAAAAGAATTCTATGTGTTCTGTTTTAAAATTAAATAATAAATTTAATTTAATAATTTAAAACGTTTGTCACACATTTGTGTTGATTTTTTATTACTTAAATAATTTAAAAAATTATTTGTTTGTACTTTTATTCCTAACCATTTTATATGTGGTGTGTTGTGTCCCGCGTAATATACCCAAGTTCCGGATGTCGAGCTGGGTAATCCCGGAAATGCCGTTTTTGGAGTTGGCAAGCCTACTTGCGACCTCAACGCAGTGC
Organism: Scoparia ambigualis; assembly: GCA_963921215.1. Classification (NCBI taxonomy): domain Eukaryota; kingdom Metazoa; phylum Arthropoda; class Insecta; order Lepidoptera; family Crambidae; genus Scoparia; species Scoparia ambigualis. The sequence goes on from OY992514.1 coordinate 32,771,484, forward strand.
GCAAAAAATTGCTTTGCGGCGCGTCTCTAATTATTGTAATACCTAAATGGTCTCAAGTTGATCGGGAAGCGATACAAGATACAAGTTACGAATGATTCACCTTTATAGAGCGCAGCGTTACACGCGACGGGTTGCAATGCGAAGGGCAATTTAGTTGTTTACATTGATTGCATGTCGTTGAGATATAATGCAATAACTAGCTATTAATCTGCCGAGAATCGCCGATGGGATGCGACACGTCAAGGAAAAATTATGGTTCTTATTATACTTACTTAGGCATTAAATGGATGCTAAAAGTAAGCAGATTTAATGTAGGTCTGCCTAGATTTATGCTAAATACTGCTTTTAGATGCCTCACATTTGCGTAGATTCGACGAAAACCGAAAATCATATAACTCTACTCTTTACAAAAAACTAAATTGTGCTAAATTTCTTCTTACTATACGGCTTTTTGTCTCGTGACATTTGCGAACAGGTTTACCTTACTCAAATAAAACTAGATTGAATAAGAAGTAAGAATAATCTTTAATTCAATACATGTAAGACTTATGGATTTTAAACATACTTAGCATGTCAGGGTCGTAGCCAATGGCAAGCTGTGGTCTCTAGGGGACCTCCGGGATACTGGCGTGAATCGTGACGGACGGCTCAAATCAAAATAAAAAAAGGTGAATGGTAAAACTCACACCTTATGAGTCCTGTGTGACCCTGCACTCCTCACTCTGAATTTAAGTTATTCACTCCATTGAATAACTAAAAAAAATTTTGATTTTTGTTTTTGATTTGATTACCTCTACGCACTACGTTATAGTTATGATGGCTCATACAACGCAACGTAACGTAGGTAATACAGATAATGCGGGACTTATCGATATGTACAGTCACCAGCATTAAGATGTGACTATCGACGGCCTGCAAAAATATCTGATTATTGGTGGAAGGCTTAAAATAGGTTGGGGAAAAAGTTTCTTCGCATTTTTTAAGAAAAATTAAATTTTTTTTTTATAAAGTTTATTTACATTTAACTAAAGTATGTAGGTGCCATTTTGTTCGATTACTATTAGGGACATGATCCCATTGCTATAGAAATTTTAGGGCTTCTGATCAAAATACCGCGACAAGTGGTTTTGGCAGTCCTCTCGTGGTGTTAACCTGGCACTGCCTAAAGATTTCTAAAGAGACCGAAACAGGTGGAAATCTGAAGGTGCAAGGTCAGGACTATACGGCGGATGCATTAACACCTCCTAGCCAAACTATCATAATTTTTGCTAAGTGGCTAAAAATGTGTGAGGTAATAGACCTCACACATTTTTAGCATTTTAGCGTTATCATGATGAAAGACTTTTAGGAAGGCTTGTGCATGTGCCAAGTCATTATTTATTAATAAAAAAATGAAAAAGGCGGATAACAAAATAAAGGCAACATGAAACTGTATTAACCGCGAAACTGGTAAGTAAAGCCACGTGATACTAAGTTTTCTTTAAAAATAGGCGATAGCATTTTAAGAGAAGACGATAAAGTTGCTGATGCTTTTTAAGCAGTTTTTTACAAATATACCAATTGCCACAACTATGTTACTCAACTCTTCATCGAGCAATGTAGAAATTCTGTTAAAAAAAGTATGTACCCATGTGTAATGAAGTGTTCAAATTTAAATACGTGAACTGTAAAGACATACTTAAATCTTTTAAATCTTTAAAATGAAAAACACTTGTGATTTGTGGGATATTTCAACAAAAAATATTAATAATATTATCGAGTCCATTGCGCCTTTTCTTGTAGTCATATTCAATAGCTGTGTTGACGAAGGTGTTTTCCCAGATCTCAGACCTATTTCGATTTTACCTACTCTTAGTAAAGTTTTTGAAAAACTTATTTTAGATCAACTCAGCTCCCACTTTCCTTTTTCACAGTGAACAGTATAGTTTTACCAAGGGAAGGTCTACTACTGATGCAGATGTAGCTCTGCTGAAACACATATTTGAGGCTTGGGAGGGATCGCAGAATGCTTTTGGAGTATTTTGTGATCTCTCCAAGGCTTTTTATTGCTTTGAATACAACCTTAATACCTTTTAATAAAACACTATGGAGTGCACTCTGATGCCTTGAAATTGATTTAATCATATCTCAGCTGCATCAGCTGATCTTCTGTGCTAATGGGAGTTCCACAAGGGTCAATACTAGGTCAATTATTATTCTTAATTTATATTAATGATTTACCATTTTACGCGGAAAAACTTTTGCAAAATTGTTTTGTTTGCTGATGATACATCTTTGATATTTAAGACTGATCGAAATAAAAATAGTTTTGATGACTTCAACAATGCCTTAACAGATGTGTTGAATTGGTTTACTACTAATAATCTTCAATTAAACGCGAAGAAAACCAAATGTATAAATTTTACTCTACCTAACGTAAAGAATATTATAGTTAATAAAGTTAAACTAAATGGTGAACTGTTGGAGTTTGTTGATTTAACAGTTTTCTTAGGTATAACCTTAGATTCAAAAATACAGTGGAACCCTCATATTAGTACCCTTGCGGGGAGACTTAGTTCAACTGCTTACGCTGTTAGAAAAATTAGGCATTTTACAGACGTGGAAACTGTTTGATTAGTCTATTTTAGTTACTTTCACAGTGTTATGTCCTACGGTTCTACTTTGAGGTAAAGCAGCAGATATAGAAACCATTTTCATTTTACAGAAACGAGCAGTAAGGTCCTTCTATAACCTAGGATCACGTGAAACCCTTAAGGAGCTGTTTAAAAAAATAAATATTCTTACAGTTGCATCACAATTTGTTTACTTATACCATAGACTAATAAGATATCGTCCTTGCTTATACTTAACTGTGTTGTTTACGTGCGTCAAAACATTTCTCATTTCAAAAAAAATTGCGATATACACAAACTAAATACTAGAAATAATTATACACTTGTAATTCCTAAATTTCGACTTCAGAAAGTTTATGGATCATTTATGGGACAAAGTGTCATATTTTACAATAAAATCCCAAATGATGTTGTAATTTTGCCCTTTGACAAGTTTAAGACACTGTTAGGGACAGACTTTTGGAAAAGGGTTATTACATCTCAAGCGATTACATCAAGGAACATTGATTAACTTTTGTTTTTATCTTTTTTTATTATATAGGGTAACATGCCCAGTCTCCGGCCTCTTAAGCGCTCAGCTGACTTAATTCACTTATATATAACTGATTTAGAGGATTCAGTATATAAATATATATTTTTTATGCTAGAAATATGTTCAAGATTAATTTTAAAACTGATATAATATACAGAGACTGCCAGTTTTAATATAAATAAAAGATTTTCAGAAAAGTATTTTTTGCCAGTGTCCGGCCACACTTATCTAGTGACCAACCACTAGCTACCCAGTGTTCGGCCACCTAAATATAAACCTACAGCTATTGAATGGATAATAAACTCTCAGAGTAAATTAATAAGGATTATATTGTAATGATCCCACAATCTAAGGATTTTTGACAATAATGTGCTACGGATTTACTTGCGGATTTTATGAACCGCAAATCTTTATTTATAAAGACGTATAAAAAATAAAAAGTAAGTATTGAAATACAAAACATTCATTTAGTAAATGTGACGTAATAATAATTTTAATTAAACCATTTATTTTAATGGATTTTTCTTTGCAACCAGCACTAATCATTAAATTAAATCCTTTTTCTTCTAAATATTAATTGCAAACAAATAACAAAACGTAATACTTATAAAAATGCAAATAGAATAATAAAACTCTTACTAATAATAAAACGTTACTAAATATTATTAAACAGAATATTATTAGACAGAACAGACAGAGAGAAACAGCCAGTGTCCGGCCGCATAGTCATTTTAACGGCCGGCTATCCGGTCATAGCTACCAGTATTCCGGCCATTCTATTCTCATACAAGTAATTTTACCTATAATTTTTATCTCTGCTGATATCGGCGGCCGGATACTGGCCATAACTAAGGTTTAATGCTAAGGCCTGTCACTACTAACATTACTTACACTTCACAACACCCTAGGTATTATTAAATACATAAAAATCATGGTACCGTTATTGCTAGTGTCCGGCCGGGGTGGGCCGGACACTGGAAATAGCCATTTTATGTTCCAGACCACCGGCCCAAATCTTTTTAAAATAACGGGCGTTGAAAAGTCATATTTAACAACTAAATCGTGTAAATAGACATACCTACGTGTTATAAAATATAAAACTTTATTGGTATTATAACAAAATATACATGAACTAACCAGTTGAAAACACCTCTGCACTAATTTTTTTATTAAGTTGTGGTTAAATCCTCACGCGTGCACTGACCTCCACTTTTAGATGACAACTAAACGTAGAAAATTTAGCTTGCCGTAGATGTCGCTGTCTCGCTGTGTCTATTTTGTAGGTAATTGAAAATACTTTTTAAGAGGATTGATTTTAGGGTCAAATTCATTTAACTATTCTTATTTTATTTAAAAATCATGTCGCACGGCCGGGCACTGGAGGGGGCCGGCACACTGGGCATGTTACCCTAATTGTATAGGTAATATATTTCTTTTTAAACACTGAAAAAAGGATGGCAAATTTTGTCTAAAAAACATAAGCATCAAGCACTGACAAATTTCGAACGGCGAAAACCAGACCTCGATAGCCAAGTGGTTAAGGCAGCCGCCCGAAATGCGGAAAGTGCGTGGTTCGATTCCCACCTGAGGTTGCCATCTTTTTTCAGTGTTTAAAAATTTTCTTAAGTATATTTAAACGTTAATAAAACGCTAAAATATATAAAAAACATTAATAATAAAATTTGTTTACGCTCACACTAATTATCTAGCCCAGGATGAGAAACTCGTTAATATGGTAAAACTATATAACGGATGAATATACATAAACATAGAAATCTACCCAGACCCGAAATCAATTCAGAAAAACAGTTTTCTCTAAAATTGAATTGAACCTGGGACCTCAGAGATGCCGCGACGCCAGACCCGGCGCGCTAACCACTCGACCACGGATGTCGAAGTAAGTAAATGATGGCAATTGCAATAATAGTAGTAGTTACATGTTTTCTTTTTACAAATTTAATTTTGTAGTTTTAATTAAGTTACCAAAATAATTCATTTCTTCCTACATTCTTCCTACATTTTTATGAAGTGAAGTAGATACGACATTTATTTGTAACAAGGAGTAGTAGGATGACCATGGTTTTTCTATTCATAGTTATTAACTTTACTTACCAGACCAAAAAAAATGGAACGCTGACATGTAGGTAAGTTTTATAATTATTTCAATAGTCATCATTTAGTTACTTAGTTGGAATCAATAGGTCCTGATCAACGATAAAGAGTATTTCGAGAATATTTGAAACAGCTATATCGCAAAAAGTAATTATTATTTTTCGACCCCTACTATATGACTATTTGAACAGCTCTCAAAGTATTATATTAGCACGAAAAAAATGAAAAGTGAAAAGTGGATATAAAAATTCGCCACCGTAAAGGCAAACGCGAGTGTGTTGAAATTGACCCGCATCCATTTTATCCGTAAGACGTGCATCTTTGACATCTAAATTTCCGGATTGCAAACGCTTACCAAAAAAGTGCTACTCTCACAGACACTGCACTAGGTCCATAAACATCGCTAATTTTTTTCGCGGCTTGCGTTGCTATTTTATCTTTTTTGTAGTAAAATTTTAAAATGTATCGAATTTCTTCGTTAGATTCACTCATCTTGACAGTAAGAATAACAAATAAAAATCACACATTTTCCTAATTTGAATTTGGAATTATCTTCTTTAAAATTTAAACTTTCAATGATACTAAAACCAGTCAGATACAAATAGCTAAAGAGATTTTATTGCAAGTTCATACAAACTATAATGCGAAAAGACTTTTTCCCCAACCTATTTGCACATCACATTTAATGCTGGTACTTAGGTAATGGAGACGCCATGTAGTTATAGTGATTATCTCATTAGGAAGGTAATGTCTGCATATTCAGTGCATGTTATGCAGATTATGTTTACATCTTATCGCTCTATCGGCAAATAGCACAATTACCTATAAGGTAAGGCTCGTTACGCAGTGGACGTGCTCAAAGAATAACAATAGATTTCCATTTATCGGATTCATCATTTGATTTGGAAAGCGTGAGATTTACCTACTCTTGGGATTTGTTTATTTTATTTTTTTATTAAAACAGAAATACTTACTATAGCTGCCCTACTCCTGTAGGTCACGTGATAGGTTTGAAATTTAAGACAATCGCGAAGCGCTGCGAGCGTAGCAGTTTAGGAAGAAGCACCTCCAAGTAAAATGGGAGATTTCTTCCACCGGGACAATACCTACCTATAATATTATTGTTGATTGTTTTCGAAATTTTAGTAATTCGGAATTTTGATATTCTGAATTCGTATATTAGACTTCGGATTATTGTTGAGTCGGAATTTTAATTTTCGTTATTGTAAACGTTTAGGATTTTGTAATTTCGGATTTGTAAAAAAAGGATTTATGATAAGTATATCGGAATTGTGATTATCGGAATTCTGAACCAATACGGAATGATAAAATTCGGAGTTGTGAAATTCGTGATTATGAGATTCGTAATTAGGTTTTTCGTATTGATGTAGTGTAGCCAATTTTTATCTGGATACTTCAAATAAACATCTTCTTAATCCCCCAGGGCAGTGCAACGTCCTGGCGCTGGACGGCAGCTCGCTCATCAAATGGCTGTACCTGCGCTCCACCACCTACGTGCGCTTCATGGGCCAGAAGCTGGGCAGCATCCTCGCCGACCTGGTCAGAGGTGAGACTCCTTACAGCTTCAGACACCTCACACGTGCGCTTCCATCTTCCGTATTTCATCACTTAACTTCAGGTAAGATGAAAGTGCTTACCTGTAAATAAACACAAGAAAGGAATCTTCTCTCAGTGTAGGTACAATGGCGGACTCCGTCGCTTTACCAGTCTAAAGATCAAAATCCCTTGTACGCCGCGTCATCTATTTAGTACGGGCACGCAGACGGGCGGTCAGTGCTCTTCATAGGTACGAATGCTGCAAAGTGGTAAAGCGACGGTGACCCCGACCGTACCTAGGTATATTTATCCGTGTTTAAAGTGACCCAACTGCTCTGTCTAACCAGGCAATTGGACCATGTGCCGTCCCTAAGGCCATGATCGATAATGCGTCACAAACATTTCTCCGCAGACGGGCTGCCGGCGTCCTCTATCCACATAATCGGGCATAGCCTGGGCGCGCACATATCCGGGTTCACTGGCAAGCAGTTCACAAGCCTGACCGGGCAGAAGGTAAACTGACTTTCCTGTTACTCTGTCCATGAATACTTTAACCAGTACATAAGCTATAGAGCTGCTAGGTATAACAGCTCAATAAAACCATACCACCAACTCCTCTCTTCCCTTGGGTGTCGTAAAAGGTGACTAACGGACTAAAGACTGCACATACATCCAACAGCATAGAGCGGCGGTGGGTTCACTACCCATCACGCTGAGCACATGTGCAGTTGTTATTTGGTGGAACGTGGACTAATGTGGCAGTCGCTTCTGCGGTCCTCATTGCAGTCTCTAACCCTTTGGGGACAATAGTCGATTTTCTATGTATGTATAAACCATAAACCACCACGCTGGCCAGGAGCGAGTTGGTGATGCGAGTGTGAATGCATGTGTACAACTACTGCTTAACGCTATTCGAAGCACGGAAAATCTTAAGATGTTTTAATGTTGGTCACAAACCAAGACTGACCGCCATCGCCGCTGCGTCATAAATGATTTGCTTGGCAGGTGAGCCGCATCTCCGGGCTGGACCCCGCCGGGCCCTGCTTCGCGCAGCTGGAGAAAGACCTCAAGCTTAACGCTACTGACGCCGACTTTGTGGATGTCATTCACACGAACGGGGGCGTGGCGGGACTCAAGGAACCTGTCGGTGAGTCATCAGCCTGTAAAGAACTCATACGGGAAGATCGGGCCTTAACCACTGAGGCTCAGACCAAATAAAACTTTTTATATGGTATGAGCATTGAAGTATATTTAAAATACCTCAATGGCCCTAACATAACTATCTCGCTGCTGAAGTAAAAGTTGTTTTATTGCCATAAGAAAGGGGTGGCAAACGAGCTATTGACTCACTTGATAAGAAGCGAACACCACCACACATGGATTACAAAAACCGTAATTAAATAAGTAGTTGAACTGTCTTCAAAGCAAAAGGACGGAGGAACTTGAGAATTATCAAGATGTAGGGGAGCGGATGGTATGTATATATAATGGATGCCACATTGGTAGGGCAAAAGGAAGATCTTCCTCCCAGCTGGGAGGAAGATTATTTATTTATTAACATTATTTTTTGCTAAATAACATAGTGTCACCAATAAAAAGAAGACCATGAATTTTAACATTTTTAATTCAAAATTAATCAATTTATCAAATGCTCAAAATGAGTCGCTACCTGTTGAATACAAAGTCGCACTCTTTTGATTATTTCGCTCCCTGTCGATTTTTTGATCTTGTTGTGGTGGATATTTAATACGTCTAAGTTCTGCTTGTAGCTCGTGGACACTTTCATACTGGTTACTTCTCAATTGGGTTCATTTATTAATAATAGGTACTTATGATAATGTCAGTTGTATGTACTTACGGCAATGTCAGCTTTTCATTTTTCTGAACGAAATTTCACATCAAAGGTTAAAAAATTCATGGTCTTCCTTTTATTTGTGACATTATGTTACTTAGCAAAAAACAAAGAGATTTATATAGTTTAATGTCTTTGGCAAAAAATAATCCTTATGATGAAGCCTTTCGATCGGTATGATAAAGCCTGTTGATTATTTTTCTCATGTAACGGGTTCGATTCCTGGTTCAACCACGTAATTATTGAAATATCTATAATTACAGGTTAAATTGCTTTTTAAATTTAAATAATGTCTTCTTTCAGTAAAATGTTCCATCTACAATATTCAAGGTACTTTCTCTCCATGTGGCATATCCGTGGCACGCCCTGTATAGCTCGGGGACCGAAGTCCAACGTATGTTAGTTGGAGGTGCTATGTATAGCGAATGAGATGGTAAATTCTTCGCCACTGCGATGCAGGCTTCCTATATTATTTTACCGTCGTAGTATGATGGAGACGTCGGTCGTTGGTATACGTTTGTTGCGCCATCTGTTGACACGGTTGGGAAGGCGTTTGCTTCGTGTCGAACTATGTGCGATGTCATGCGGTAGGTGGCGCCGCCACAATAAAACATCTGTCATAATCATCATTCACTACCCGAAGAATGTGCACCGTTGTTAAGGGCTTCCCCTAAGGATCTTCAGCACGACCGGTATTGTGCTGCTCGCATCCAGCTGCTACACGCGACATTCACCAGATCGTTGGTCCGCAAATATGTTACATATAAAGTACTATAAAATCGATTAGTTCCTGATTCGCCGGATTCCTGATTCGCCGGATTCTTGTTTCGTCGGAAATATTAATGTACTGTCTCGTTATTAAATTAAGAACAAATAAATATTTTTATGATTTAACCGAAAAGTCTGCCTTTTATTTAATAGATAGGTAAAGATATTTCCGCGATATTTCTATAGTTTTCCTTCAACAAAAAAATCCGACGAAACAAGAATCCGGCGAATCAGGAACTAACCATTAAATCAATGGCTCTTATTTAAAGTACAAATAGTTTACGCCAAAATGAAAATATTTTGCCCAATAAACAGTAGTATTTTGTCATTGATTTAGATAATAATTTTTCACACAAAATAAATTAATATTTAATTGGCAAAAACTGCATATACTATTAGATGCGTCCTCACACATGCGACTTCATTGTAAAAATCGTCACAGTCGTCAGTGTGAGTGCAACGACTTCCACAATGCAGTCGCATATCCGCATGTGTGAGTAAAGGCATCTACAGTTTGATGCAGTTTTTGTAATGCATTATTATGTTGGATAAATTAAAATCTAAATTAAATTAAATTAAAATTCATTTATTTTGGACCGGAATCCATGATGTTAGTAACAATTATCTTAGAAAACTATGTTACTATCACAATTAATATAAAAATAAAATAAAACAAAGACACTATTATCACGCATATCGATAATACGTGATAGCAGTGTCCCTTTAGGTGCACGCGAGTCCAGTGCTGCAATATAGCACTGTCCACGTGCAACCTGCCTGTTGCTGTTTTCAGAAGGCTGTTGGAGTTGCCCCGCACTCGCTGTAACAAGGACGCGATACGTTTTCTAATAATAGCAGAAAAGCTATCTACCTCAGCTGTGGCTAGCATCCCTGAAGCACTGCAGTAGCGTGGCAGCCCCAGCAGCGCCCTGAAGGCATTGTTATATTGTGTGCGCAGGGCCCTGTATGCTCCTTGAGTATAATTCATCCACAGGCTGCACGTGTACAAAGAGTAACAATACTGTTCAGAACGGCCACCCTTACCAAGTAAATAAGTCGTAAATAATATGTGTACCTATAATATGTTAATTTGTTTATAAGTTTTGTTAGTTAAAATGTAAAGTTGTACAAAAAAACCGTAATGTGTATCGCTTTAATTTGAATGTTTTTAATTGTTAAGATAGCTAGTATGTAAATAAGTCTTACGAAATAAAAGTGTTTTCATTGACTTTATGTAAACATAGCTTCTAGCTAAACATAGCTTCTAGCTATACATAAATGCACATAGCTTTGTTAATTACTAAGCTAATCGATGTACGATATACCAATATGTAGGTATTAGCGTAAGGGTCATAATAGTATATAATTCTTGTATATAAGTAATATAGTCTTTCACCTATGTAACATAAACTGTAAGATCTATAATGAAAATAAACAATCGAAAAGGCCAGTTTTTAGGGGGCGTCTATACGGTATTGCCGCGTAGGTCATACCTGCGCTTTTAGAAATTACGAATTACGCACTAGGGATGTCGGAAATGAAAAAAATATCGATATATCGATACATCGATATTTTGAAAAATATCAATATCGGCTTCGATATATCGCGAAAAAAATATCGATATATCGGTCAAATTTTTCACCGGCTTTAAAAAAAGGAGAAACACCTGCTTTTTCTTAAAATCGATTAAAAAATAATTTAGGTGAGCTCAGCCCAGTAATCAAAACAGATTTTTTTATTTTAAATTATTGTTTTAACCGGTTTACAGTTTCGCAGCCCATATGGGCCATAACAATTGATTAACCTATTGTTATATTTTTAAAGGACAGTGAACCTGTTAATCATGCCGCCCTCTAAGTCGGCTCCTGTTGTTAGAAACCGCCATATTTACGGTAAAAGCCACTGTCTCTGACGGCACGGAGGAAGCAGTAGGTGTTGAATATTTCCGTTGCGTATACGTAGCACACATGCACACATGACATGAAGTTGATTGAAGCAACGCACTGACAGTGAGAGTTACACACTCACTACCACAGATTACATTAATGGAATTCAGCAACAATAAGATTTTTTTACATTTTTACGGCTTTGAATTCTAACGAATTAAAAAGTTAGGTCGTGATGGGTGGATAATAAATAAAAAATATCGATTTTGTTACGAATTTCGATATTGTTAATTTTGTATCGATGTATCGATATATCGAAATAAAAAATATCGCTTAAAAATATCGATATATTGAACAAAAAATATCGATATATAGATGTATCGATATTTTTTCAACAAGCCTATTACGCACTCAACTCTCTTCACTACGTTACGAAATACTTTCTCTACGAATCAAGAAGACGCTCCCTGGAATGGAATCCCTGCCTGACGACCTTGCAACTGAAACAGTGTTTTTCTTCCAACCCAGCATCCCGTACAACTGCGCCGTCGTACCACAACCTACGTCAGTCAAACAGTCCACTGCTCTCATCGTCACGGCGGCGCCCCGTACAAATACGATTTAAAAAGCGTGATTTTCACTTGCTAAAACAACGTGCGAACCTACGGAAAAGCATATTAGCTCGAATGCACAGGGCCTGCGCTCTCTTTCCATGTCCATATCGTCTCTAGCGATTCCGTGACCCAATGCCCCAGGTACATAAAGCTTTGTACTTGCTTTGCCAACAACAAAATATTTTTTTGTTTTGATTTGTTTATTGTTTATTTGTACTTTAAATATACGCCATTGATTTAATAACACCTTATATAATATAAGGTATCCATGACGGAGATTGATTTCAATGACAGACGCCTTTGCCCCGCAGTGGCACAGCATACGGCCTGTACTTTACCATCTGTATACTTGCAGGCCAAGTGGACTACTACCCCAACGAGGGCGAGCAGCAGCCCGCCTGCCTGCTGGACACGTGCAGCCACAGCCGCGCCTGGCAGCTCTACGGGGAGTCGCTGCGGACCCACGCCGCCTTCCCAGCGGTGCGCTGTAACAGCTGGGATGCCTTCAAGAAGGGCCAGTGCGATAAGACTATCAGGTCGGTGACATCGAAAGCACTTTGTCGGCCGGCAGAGTGAGGCCCGGTTCTTACTTGTCGGGTGTCGGGCCCGGATTTTAATCGAATGTCGGCACCGAAGCAAAATCGGTCTCCGACAAGTATGAATAGCTTCATATAAAATGCTCTGCCACTGGAACATCCGATTAAAGTCCGGAGCCACACCCGACAAGTGGGAACGAGCTCTTACGCTGCACCAGTTGTCCTCGCGCCTGGACTACACTTCCACTTAACATCAGGTGCACCACTCCTCCTGATATTATTTGCCACGCTTTATGTAAAAAGCCCCCCTATAGTTACTGGGGCCTCAGCCTCACTCTGTACACTGTTGTGGTGTTGTGCCAATCGCTTGTGGAAGAGAACAGCAGCGTGCATTGTACGATCAATTACGGCCTGACGAAGTTTCATATACCTACTTTAAAGTGGTGCCCGTGGAGGTCATCATCATCACCAGCCTATAAATGTCCCACTGCTGGGTGTGCTCTCCCAGGTGGACTTGCACATGGAGAGATTAAGCCATAACGTCATTACGTTGGCCTAAGACTTGAGCCGTGGTTTGCAATCACGACCTCTCGCTTGATCTGTCAGTTGATTTTTTTTTTCAAATTGTTACCTTCCCCCTAAAATTACTTATGTAATTTGTTGCGTTCTATTTTGCAATACAGATGACTTTGTGATATTATATTCTTTCACAAGACTTTTAAGTAGTTTATGGTCCTACTTATGTATTTTTTTATTTTAGTAGGGCCTTACGCGGTGAAAACGGAAAATTGGCTGTTTTCTATTTAGCTGTTATTCAAAATATTTTCGATATTTTGCACTGAAATTTTCAATGTGTATTACAGAACGTATGTGTGAGGGGACGAACGAAGCCAAAACATAATTGCAAACATTTTGCTCGATAGAAAAAAATCTTCAAGATACCTCTAAAATTTCATGTAGATGCACATTACGACCGTATTTTACAATAATATTTCCTATAAAATAATAAACAGATGTAGTTATTTACCTTTTCGATTTCTTGATTGATTTGGATTTCCAAAAAACTAAACATTTTTATCAACTTTTTGATAAAAATATGAATGGCGCTTGAGAATTACCTAACCTAACCGCCTTAAGTTATTTATAATTCTTTGCAGCTACATGGGTGAGGCATCGAAGCCAGGCACAAAGGGAACCTACTACCTCCAAACAGACTCCGAGTCACCCTTCGGGCTGGGCCAGAAGGGGATAACCTACAAAAACAACGAGGGTTACATCAAAAGTCTCCTAGGATAACATTACTGTTGCACGTTAAGTGACAGGAAACGCAGGGAACGTATTAGACAATGTTTTGAAGGTAGTCAATGTGAAGACTTAATAAACTTTAAGAGGTTAAAGGAGGGGAGCCATGTGCCCAATATTCCATTAAAAAAATAACCTAAAAACTATGACAAGCAACAAGCAACTAACTGTTAGCAAAATTCGCTCCCATTTATTTTCTAAGGTATGATTTCAACAGACTACAACTGCTAACTGCATTTGTAACTGCAGCCCGCAGCTGGTTTGTATAAGTCTACGGGCGCCGCCATAAGCAACAGTGTGTCGCTTTATTTATTTTTATTTTTATCTAATAACAAAGTTACCAATCCGAAAGCTAAAACGCTTGGTACCTACCTAATATCAACTAGCAAACCATACAAACCAGTAGTATTGCTAGCGAAGTTCATCCTGCAGCCGCCATCGGAATCATACCTTTACGGATATGTTCTGCTGTTTCCGCCACCTGTTAATGTCCAGTGCATTTAATTGTTTTAAGATAAGTTAATTATTTCCGACCCTATCGCCATAGAGTTGTAAACGAAAATCCAATACACTCGTGTACCTACTGCTTTTTAATTCAATTAATAAAATGAACGTAGGAGGTATTTGTGATATAATATTAATATTAATTAGAAACTGTTTTCGTATATTTGTTGATATTTTATTTTTAACAATTTAATTAGTGTTTCATTGACGATTGTTATTTTATTGAATAATTCATAATATGACAGTATAGGGACAGCAGACTAAGAGATAGCAACGAAGTTAATGTTATTTCTATAAAACGCGCTTCATGAATATTCTGAAGCATAGCCAAATAAATCATAGAAACACGACGTAGCCTTTTGTCCATGAAGCGTATTTAAAACAGTAACAGACTTTTTTGTAAAAAATAAAACGATACATTTTAAAACAAAGCATTTTTATTTTATTTTCTATTTGATAACTTCATCTCTTTAAATACAAAATAATACGGAGCTGGGACGAATTATTAGAAAAATAAACATCTTTAATAAATACGAGGACAACACAAGGGCAGGGATACGTTCATTTGGAGAAGAGAGACTGGCATCGCGCAACAATGTCACATTAATGTACAAACTATTTACAATAATTCCACAATAAATTCTTAAGCAATCTTTCATAATTAAAGCAAAATGTATGTAATGCTTTGTATTTCATTGTTATTAATTGTTGTATATTCATTTTATACTTGAGCGGTTTTCCATGTGTTGGTATTTATTGACAACAAAATTTTTATACAATAAATTTTCTCTTTTTAAAACTTTAACATTTAAGCCATAATAATAATTTTAAATCTTTCAAGGCACTCAACCAATATTCTTGAAGTCAACATTTCGTTTAAGGTTTCATAGAGCATGCAGTTTCTCCTCATCCAAATGTTAAAATAACATACAATAACAGAGCATTTCAAAGTATGAAGCAAAAACTTGATGTCTAGACCAATTACCATTGCACTGAAACTTTTGCGTCATACTTGTGAATGCTAAATAAATGTCAAATCCATTAAAAAGACAAATGTCACAATTAAAATCTGATTCACAATCAGTGCCGATAACTTTCATATCATAAACTTATGTACTAATACAAAACGTTACATCTACCTAGTGTAAGAAATATATTAATAATAATAATAATTGTACAATATCAGTATCATTTCCAATCTCATGCGAACGGCTGTGGTAACTGGGCAGTTGTGTTATTCAATAAAGAAATATGAGGTGATCAGTCATGGTCCTTCGAGCCGGATCGTGTCACTAACATAGTCTAAAACTATGAAGATATAAATAATCAAGCGACACTTTTGCATGACCGATCATGATAGTGAGCGTGTATTTATGAAATGTCCAAGTTGAAACAGCCGTTCAGACGCTCTAAAGAAATAATCTTAAAACATTTTTAATAAAAAAGTAATAAAAAACACTTTGTGTCATGATTATAGTTAATTCTATGAATTTGTGAACAGTATTTGGAATGTCCTGTTGTATTAATATTTAGTTTATAAAAAATGGCGATGCGATGATTCATTTTGTGCCCGTTGAAATATGAATAACATCATTTTTTTATTACGCAGTGATTATCACAACAGCATACAATCCTGTTTCGTATTGTGACAAATCCTAGAGACAGCACTTTTATAATAATATTATGTGTATCCCACAAGCGACATTACATTATAATTGAAAGCGTAAAAACATTTTCGTTATTATGTATAAAATGAAGGGGTGTAGTTATTCGTATTCCAACGATGAGTTATGCCTGTGATGACATAGAAATGCTCGACTGGCCCTATAGTACTAGACATCGACTAAGCAACGCTCCGTGGGATAATCGACCGATTTGAGACGACACAAATTAATAATACCGTAGTGTTGTAAAGTATTACAAATTATATTGTGACATTTTATGATAATAGCACTAAGATTAAACTCCACAATTGAAGTAATAGTATCAAGCTGGCTAGCAATGCAACGCACTGTATGATAAGTGCTGAACATATTGAAAAAAATATTCTGTTAAAAAAAATCAGTTGAAAATTACAGAATCGTGTTTTAATAGATACTTAGTTAATAGTTTTGGCGCAAGTCACCAAGAAATAAGAAAAAAATGGTAAACAGTGAGTCAATTATCCCACGAAATGCAAAAAAAAATACAAAAAAAAACATGTCATCGAAACAAAAGTACAAAAAAACAAACGGCACTAAACGCACACGGCACAAGTCCTAACCCTAAGTAGCACCTAATGGTGTAATAACATTTATCAGAATCGATACAGCAACACGTCGTATAATTTTCTCAATTCAACATATATTTTCTATTACCGACTACAAGTGGGCCCATATGTTGAAAGGTACGTGAAGTTTCACTACATAATACACTTTTTATATAATATGTCGTTCCGTATGGATACTTTGTTAGCATTACACAGCGATTGAGTTTCTTTACAAGTAAGACGTAACGAAACAATAGTTCCGATGGAGCGATAAACATTTCAATTAACAATAAATGAGTCCCGTACGACGTTATTGTGGTAAACATGAGTTTTAATTAATAGAGACAGAGAAAAATATCCTTTTTTTATATTTTATTCTACAAACGGTGGTCTATCTCGTGTGACATAATTTAAAGCTATGTCCATATCGAATAACTTCATTAATATACGCGAACACTTCATTTTTCCCTATGGCAACATTCACTTGCACGCTACGAAGCCGAATATGTGTGTGAAAGTCATGCCGCCTCGGCGTAAGCTTATTATAAAAACATTGACAAATGCTCATTATATAATATCTAACGTATTTTACATACAATAAAAAATTGCATTCCTAACTTTTATAAAATAAAGAAATCGTAAAGGTGCGTTTCGACGTCACAACATCAAATATAATAATTAATTAACTCCATTAATCAATTAATATAAAATGTTTTTCTTTTAAATAACTTACTCATTAGTATTCGCAGTGATGTCGCTTAAAACTAGCTACGTATGTACCATCATATACATACAGGTTTTTACATGACTCTGGCGGCCATATTGCGATTCGCGATGCCCATACAAAACACATTCAAGTACGGCGCGTACTAAGCAATAAACACTGTTAAGTTTAAACGGAACGAATTGCATTTTCAAACATCAATTCCAAAGAGATTTTAGCAGAATTCTTAACACACTAAACTTATTGTTACAGCTTGCCTGTGAAGTTAGCTGCACACCTGGCGGATCGGTTGACACCTACTAATTTGTGACTGCGACGGGCGCTTGCGGCTAACTTCACTATCTCTAATGAGTCTGCATCTACACTACTTGCCACATGACTATGCGCGTCTGAAGTTAGCTCCAAATTGTGATTGAGATGCGCCACTAACGCCTAAAACTAGTGCAGCGACGCTTCTTGCTACTAACTTCGCAGTCGTAAACTTATTTGGCGCATACTGTACAGTAGTGCTTTTGAATCGAGTGTAAAATTGATTACAGCTCCTGTTCCTTAAAGCTGCCATTTACAAGTAAAAAAGCTACTGCATAATTTTGGAAGTAGTTACATTAGAGACTCCTAGTTTGCTAGGAACCCATTTTAACAGCTACTTTAGGATTATAGCTGTGTTACATTACACTCGATTCAAAAGTAATTCGACCGATACTTATAACTCCGGTGTAGTTATAGTTTTCTGACCTATGGGACGCAGTTGCGTTGTAAGATGGACTTTTATCCCCTTCCGACCGGTACTTAACTATGTATAGTTATAGTTTTCGTTCAGTTACTTTTAAACCTGTGGGCATGTGCGTGGCGTGCGATGGCCGCCGCAGGGCGGGGCGCGGGGCGCGGGCGGTGGGGCCCTAGGGCTGCGTGCTCTGCTGCTGGATCTCAATCTTCTCCACCGTCATGTCCGGGTTCATGGCTGTCGCTTCCTGTTGGTGGGAATAATGATTTGTTTAACCTCTTGAGTGTCGGCGGGAATACCGGCATTCCCACAAAAAAAATTACCGTTGAGTGTCGGCGGGAATGCCGGGTGTCCCGCCAGTGACAAGGTCTATGGTTGATTTTTTACTACCTTCAACTTAATTTAACCAATAAGAGTGTTTGACATCATTCGATTCGGTGTTCTATGCGCTCGAATACTAAATTATGATTGGCTATCGTGCTCATAGAAAAAGTGTGAATATTGGTCGTTGAAAACAAATGGTGACGCATTTGTGAACAAGATTGTGTAGTGTCAGTCAGTGCAACTGCGTGTTTACAAGATGTTTAGATGATTTATCGTAAGTAAATTACAAGTATTAAATGTCAAATTAAACAGAAAGATGTATAGATTGTTTTGATGTGATTTTCTTGAACTTTTATCTCTTGCTACATAGTGTAAAAATATTTATAACGTAAGTGTTCGCGACAATGACAAACATTTTTGTGTAGTGTCAGTGCAACTGCTTGTAAATAAGATGTTTAGATGATTTATCGTTTGTAAATTACAAGTATTAAATATCAAATTAAACAGAAAGATGTATAGATTGTTTTGATGTGATTTTATTAAACTTTTATCTCTTGTTACATAGTGTAAAAATATTTGAAACGTAAGTTTTCGCGAAAATTATAAACAGTTTAGGAATAAAAATGGCGCTTTAAGCTGTATAATAAATCTATAGTTTTGTTTACAAATGCGTATGGTGCAAAGTGTTAAATGTTATATGATGATAAGTGTATTCGCGAAAATTACAAACAGTTTAGGAATAAAAATGGCGCTTTAAGCTGTATAATAAATCTATAGTTTTGTTTACAAATGCGTTTCGTGCAAAGTGTTAAATGTTATATGATGATAAGTGTATAGGCTTGGTGTGTAACTAAAAATAATGTGATTTAGTGCAAATTTTACATGATTTCTGAATCGTCGAAGTTAGTGTATTGAAGAATTTTTTACCGTAGGTAAAATAAAATACCAAGAAATGCAGTAAAAAGGGTATGTATTTGTTATTACAGTAAAAGCTCCTTATTCGCGCTTCCTTCATTCGCGTTTACACTATTCGCGGATTAAAAAAATGCGACCCAATTCCTATATTCGCGGCTAAAAATTTCTTTATTCGCGGATCTAATTGATCGCGCCGCCTTAGCACTGCCGCCTCTTGTCAAAGGATGCCGCACCCCGCTACCGACACTACCCAATATTCTTTGTAAATGCCGTCAAATGGACTAATAAAAAAGTAAAATAGATCTTATTACAACTTTGCCTAAAGTATGTTGTTAAATGATATCGCCGTGGACTTTGATATAGCCGCCTTCGCCGCGATCGGTGTTTTTGAGAATGTAAACACACAGAATAAAAGCAACATTTTGTCACCTAGGAACGTATCCCATATAATCCCATATAAATTACCATTCCGTATTCACGGTTTCTGTATTCGCGGCATATTTTTGGAACATATACCCCGCGAATAAAGAGCTTTTACTGTACTTAATTTTAATAGTTAGACAATGTTTCTAGGTTTCTAAAAATGTAAAAATCATAAAAACGGGCGAGAGTCATAGGTTAGTAAGCAAACTATTAAAATAGGTCAGGTCACTTGAGGTCAGCAGGTCAAGGCGTCGACACTCAACGGTATCCGATGCATTTTGCCGCGCGACACTGGAGAGGTTAAACCCTTTAATAGGTGAAGTATCATGAGACCGCCGGCGGTCGCGAAACAATTGATTTTCAATTGTGTCTAGTTTTACGGTGCTCAAGGGGTGTATATTCCCACCATATTTTGAACTTTATACAATTGAGATAAGGTCGAAAACCAATGAAAAATAACGAGTTTCAAAAGAATACTCATTTTGGTCTAGATAATTGGTGTGAGCGTAAACAAATTTAATTTAATTTAATTAAAGCAACCAGATAGTTTTAGAGTCTGACCAACGAAACGTGACGCGGTCTATTTTCAAAAGTTTTATTATGGCAATAATTTTAAGCTAAAGGTATGTTTTGTGTACTTGAATTTATCATTTTGATACTTAACTTATCTTCTTTTATTGTTCTCGTCTATTATTTTACATTTTACTCTGAAAAACTAAAACAATCGTAAATAATTCTAGGTTAATTCTGTATTCTTACTTTTTCCTTTCATTAAAAATTAATAACCTAAGTTGACTCATTGAGTTATAATGTACTACGTACTATCTATCCCAAGCAAAAGACTTGTTCTATTTTTTTAGAAGTTAAAACAAAAGTGCGCTGCAGCGCTAAAATAATAATTTATCGTCTTTCTGAACAATCCAAACATACAGCGCTAGACCGCTTCTTTTCTCGCGACCAAAAGGTCTAAAGCGCCGAAACATGGCCGCCGCTCATGTCTCGGCGATTTCATAAAATAATTAGTCAAATGCATGTTATATCGATAATTTAGTGCATATTTACAGGTAAAAAATGATTCGTTTAGTTTTCTTTGTATTTTCTGAATTCTTTAAACAGTACCTTAGCACACATGAAGGCATATTTAAAATAGAACACAGAATACACACGTATTGTTGCGTCGAGCGCCTGCCACAGACTATTAAAGTTGAAGCAAAGCTGGCTCTAACGCGTGTAGCAAACAATCTAGTTGTGACGTCTTCTCTAGTACGTAGTACTTTTTATCTCAATAAAAATCAATGAGTTGACTCTCCTACCAATTTTTGTTTATCTTACCTACAGAAACTTCAAGTACTAGTGAGACAAAACTAAAATATTGTCAAGAATATTACATCACTTGAACAAAAGGAAGTTTTATTTCCAACAAATAAAATTCTTCTATTCTACTTTGTAAGGTAGTTAATCTTAATTATGGTATTTTCATTATCACAAATGCTTTTTCAAACTCTTTCTTTCACAAATTCTTAAGATTTATTCTTATTTATTGATACTACAAATTATATGTTTGGTTGACCTACAGTTTAATAAAAAAACACAAGTATCAACGTCGTTTCTTCAGAGTATAATAAGTGTTGACACCCCAGAATTTTTGAATTTGCCGCCATTCTTCTAGTCACGTTTCGTTGGTCAGATCCTACTTTTTACGGTTTACACACAGAAGACAAAACAGCTCGTCTCTGAAATGCTCCAAGTACTCCAACAGCTATTTCCAATTGTCTATAATTAATTTATATTGAGTACCGTTTATATAATTTAAATTTAAATGATTTTTTTATTTTATGACCTGGTAACGACATTTTTGTAAATGTCGATCTTTCCCGTTCTTTGCCACAGTTAAAAAATGATGTCCTGAATCGGTAGGTTAAGGAAGATTTGGACGATTCAAAGTACTTATTAATTGAGTTTGTTGAATAAATATATTTTGAGTTTGAGTTTACTTCGCTTAGTAAACATTATGCGATGTTAAACTTTGTTATTAGCTATAGCCCGTTAAATGGCGAATTACAAAATACTTACCAATAATACAAACATTTATGAATAATCAAAATCAGATTTTGTAAAAATTTACCATTACCTACTATTTTAAACCATTGGTTCAGTTAACAGCCGGGCCTAAGTTTCGTAAGCATGATTGTAGGAACAACAATAGATATTTATCCTTCAACAATAATGTTGTGTGGTGGCAGCTTATCTTTAAAAGAAGACTGTCAAACCATCTCTGTCACTTGGATGTCGTAAAAGACGACTAACGGACTGAATACTGCACACATTTGGACGACCTCCTTGGTCGAGTGGATTGTACACCGGTTTTCATGGTGTCGCCATCTCTAAGGTCCCGGGTTCGATCCCCGGTCGGGCCAATTTAGAAATTATTGTTTTTCTCAATTGTTTCGGGTCTGGGTGTTTTCTATGTATAATAAGTATGTAATAAAGTATTTTAAGTATGTTTATCCGTTGTCTAGTAACCATTTAACGAGTTGCTTCGAAGCTTCTCTTGGGCTAGATAATTGGTGTGATTGTAGGAAAGATTTATTATTATTATTATTATTATTTTATATATCCAACAGCATAATAGCAGCGATGGGCTCACCATCTGTCACGCTGAGCACATGTGCAGTCGCCATTTAGTAAAAAGTGGACTATGGTAGAGGACTGCTTTTGCTGTCTTCATTGCCTAGTCTCTGACTAACCCTTGAGGGATAATAGTCATGATTTTAAGTATGTATGTATTAACATATTTGTATTTTTTTACTGTAGAGCGTATTCTACAACAACCACCAAAAGCGCGGTAGCTCAACTGTCAAACTTCAACGACTAGTGTTGGGGTACGGTGACATTAGGGATGTGCTAACCGATACATCTAAAGTAAAATCTCAGAGGTGAAAACTTCTAAGATTTGATGAAGCAATGTTGACTAAAAACATAAGCATAAAGCACTGACAAATTTCGACGGTCGAAAGCCAGACCTCAGTAGCCAAGTGGTTAAGGCAGCCGCCCGGAATGCGGAAGGTGCGTGGTTCGATTCCCGCCTGAGGTTGTCGTCTTTTTTCATTGTTTAAAATTTTACTTAAGTATATTTAAGCGTTAAGAGGCCTATTACATTTTGAATGTGATTTTTGCGTAAAATGCCCATTTTCGCATTTTGTAGTAATTTTGCAGTTGTATTTATCGTTTTTATCGAAATAGGATAATAAATTCATTATAAAATCTTTATTCCTCATGAAGTAACAATTACTCTGGTATAAATTTTGCTCAATAATATTACCGTAGATAGGAGATATTTACAGTTAACTTATAGCAATTTTCGAAGTTTTTTGGTTTAGAATAAGATTTTTTTCCTATATAAAATCAATGATATCTAAAAATTCCGAGGCCACTACGCATTATTCGACTATATAAGAGATAACATTATAATTTTTTTATTTCACTTATTTAGAACAGTAGTTCAATCGATGAGCTCAAAAAAGTGCCTTCGCGCACTTAATGAAAATCTTTCTCTGCAATTTTGGGTTTAATTAAAAAGTTAGCATAATTTACAAAAAGCGAGGCCGCTACGCACTATTCCAATAGCTATTCTACACTATTCAATAAGTCACAATTGTTAATGTATTTTTGTTTCTGAGATCCATAACGCCAAAATTGACCAATTTACGCAATAATCACAGTCGAGATGTAATAGGCCTCTTAATAAATCGCTTAAATATAAAACATTAATCGATACATCTAATTTTCATGTAATAATAGTGTGTATGAATGTGATTGTATTGATTGATTTTGAATGTATGATGTGCGTGAATGCGTCACCTGTATGGCCTCCGCGAGCGCGCGGTCGTGGTCGATGGGGTCGCCGTCGGACTGGATGGTGATCTTCTGCTCCACGCGCGTCTCCACCACGCCGTTGCGCTCCGTCTTGTACTGCCGGGACACACGGCACGTGTGAGCTCAGTTTGCACAAATAATAATAACATTACTTTATTATCCACTTAGCCGTCCACGACCGTATATACAATATGGCTCCTACCGTCCAGTCATTCTGACAGCTGTCCGAAAGTTGTCCGACGCTGACGGAGACTACCCGAGCTGACAAAAAAGCTTAGAACTAACCCATTGCTAAAGCTATATCAAAACCTAAACTACGTACCAAATGCTTAGAAAACTCAGTATTTTAATAAGTTAACAGTTAATTACGAAAAGCTATAACAAAAATGACAAAAATGAAGATTGGGCCATGACCCACCGCGCTGGCCCAACCGGGACCAACGGCTTAACGTGCCTTCCGTAGCACGAAGGAGCTCGAGATATTTTACATTTGGTCACCCATCTAGTTACCCAGCATTGCCAAAGTTGCTTAGCGCATTTATGTTTAAAGAATATTTATTTCTTATTAAAAACCATTACAGTCACTTACATAAGAAATTATTAACAATAATGTAGGTAGGTCTAACTGTTCAGTAGTTAGCAGATATTTGGGTTTGGGAATCGTCTCTCCAGCAGGTTCGAGTCAAATTGTGTACTTACATGGTAAGGTGAACCGTATCATACGAAAACACTGTCGTAGTAAGAGTATTGTGATGTACATAAATAATGTACTTATCCATTTGGTTACTATGTTATGACGCATGCGTGAGCAAGCGCGTAACTAGCGAGCGACTGACATGAACATGGCGCAGGAGCCGCCGCTGGCCGACCGAGCTTGAGAGGCTATTCCCGCAAAAGTGCGTACATGCAATTTTCAGATATAAAATTTAATAATTAAAGGCTTGATGAGAATGTACCCTGAAAAATGTGCGTTTTTAGTCTACATTTAAAAATATTTATAGAATTTGCATTTTTTAAATAATCTGGCAATTTATTAAATAGAAGTGCTCCCTCAGAGGTTATAACTTTCTGACCGTATTTTGTTCTTGATTTTGGCACTAGGAAAAATTTTTTAGGTCTTCTTTGGCTATATTTTGGAGTTTCGTTATTTATATTAAATTTAATTTTTGAATGAATTTTATTATGCAGTATTTTATAGATAAGTATTAGAGTTTGGAATATGTATAATTGGGTAATGTTCATTAGTTTTGTTTCCTTGTAAACTATTTCAGTACTGGTTCGGTAGTTATAATTAAATAAAGATTTAATGATTTTGTTTTGTAAAATTTGTAGTTCTTTTAGTTTTGTTTTTGATGCAGTTCCCCATAATTCGATTAGATAAGTAAGATGAGATTTAACAAATGAGTTGTATAGCATAAATCGAACCCTTCGAGGAAAACAACCAACACTGTGTCGTATACTTCCAAGGAACGAGACGAGTTTTGCCTTAATGTAGTCAACTTGTGAAGTCCACATTAGGTGGTTGTCAATTCCTAGGCCGAGATATTTTTCTTCTCTTTTTTCAAATATGGCTTTGCCATCTATAATTAATTTATTATGATTCATATTTTTTTTATTTTTCGGCTTAAAAATACAATAACAAGTTTTTGCAGTGTTAATTGTAAGTAAATTATATTGAAACCAATTAAATATAGTGTTTAGATCGTCCTGTGCCTGACTTATGATTACATCTATGGAATTCCCAAAATAAAACAAACAAGTGTCATCTGCATACAGAGTTAGTTTACCGTGTAGGTTAATTTCACATATATTATTGATATATATCAAAAAAAGCAACGGCCCAAGAATCGACCCCTGCGGTACACCACACGTGATTGGTTTTACATTACTTTGACTCTCATTAATCTTGGTAATTTGGCATCTGTCACTTAGATAAGACTTGAGCATTTGTAAAGCTGTACCAGTTATTCCAGAATTTTCAAGTTTATTAATTAATAACTTATGGCTGACAGTGTCAAATGCTTTCTTGAGATCGATAAATACCCCCAAGACTATCATTTTATTATCTATACTAGTTTTTATTTCAGTAATTAAATCCAAAGTGGCTGCTAATGTGTTTGAGTGAGGTCTAAAGCCGTATTGACATTCGGAAAAGAAATTTACAGATGAAAGGTGTTCGTCTATGCGGGAAAAAATATTTTTTTCAAGAATTTTTGATATCACTGGCAATACCGAAATTGGGCGATAATTATTTGGATCATTTGTAGGGCCAGACTTATGAATCGGATTAACTTTCGCTAATTTAAGGGAGACAGGAAAACTACCTTCGGATAGGAGAACACTAAAGCAGTTTGCAAAATTTTGAGCCATTAAGTTGCCGATACATTTAATGTGCTTGGTACTAACGCCGTCTATACCAGAACTTGAATTTACGTCAAGGCCATTAATAATCTTTACAATTTCATCTTTAGTACAAGGTGTAAATTTGTCGAGTGTTTTGTCAGGATTACAGGATGGCATTGAATAAACAGAACTTTGATGAAATTTTGATGGTATTTCGTTTGCAAGTTTCAGACCTATCGAGGAAAAGAAGTCATTAAAAACCTCGCATATTAGTCCTGGGTCAGTGACTACACCGGATGGTGTTTTTAACTCTGGAGGAGCACGACTAGTTTTAGTTTTGTTATTCGATAAAGTATTAATCAAGGACCACAGTTTTTTTGGGTTTTTCTCAACGCCCTTGAACTTGTCAAGGTAGAAATTATCTTTAGTTCTTTTAATTTTCCGTCTTACTTCATTACGTAGTGTGTTATATTCTTCTTGTTTGTGTGAATTTTTCGGTTCCTTCTTAAGTTCATTCCATAGTTTATTCTTTTGATTTATGGTTCTAATAATTTCTTTATTAATCCAATCCTTTCGTGGTAGATTCTCTATTTTAGTTTTGACTTGCTTACATTGTGTAATTGAAGATAGTATATATTTTTCTAGATTATGGTAGATATTGGATTCAAAATTATCAATTTGTATACAGTTTTGCAGTTTTTTATAGTCCGTGGAGATGTATTGTGCCTTTTTCAGTTTAGGAGGTTTGTGTTTCTTTATCTCGACGTAAATCTGCTTATGATCTGATAGACTGGAATCCACTGTTGCTAGGTGAAAATTGGTGTTTGGTAAATTGGTCGAGACATGGTCAATTAAGCTATTAGTTGTGGCTGTTTCTCTTGTGCAAAATTGTTTTGTAATGCGGTTTAAAACTTGGTATCCAGATTCTTGTAGTAGTGCTTTATAGCGTTTTGTTTTATTATCAGATCTATTTAACAAATCAATGTTAAAATCGCCAAACACTAGACTCCTTTTGTGCTCCTGTAGCTGTTGACCAAAGACATCCAGGAAATCCGAAAAATTTGTATCACCAGGGTTGTAAACCAATCCCACGTCCAAATTATATTTATCAAGGTGAACCCATAGATAATTATTTCCTCCCATATATGCTTCGTGAAGATAGTTATGGTTAGATCGTCATGCACATAGATTGATATTCCTCCACCTTTTTTGTTGTTCCTGATGTTATAATAGTGTGTATAGTTTGCCAGTTCAAAATTTTTCGTTTCTTCTTGCGTTGTAATCCATGTTTCAGCGAGAAGTATGACATGAACGGTATTAGGTATAGATTTGAGAATACATTTTAATTCATCGAGTTTTCCTGGTTTTCGGATACTGCGGACATTCGCATAGAGAAAGTTTAAACGAAATTTCGAAGAGATGAGGTTTTGGTAGGTATTCAAGACTTGGTAAGTAGTATTTTTGTATAAATCATCGCAAGTGACTGTACAATTCAGTTTTTTTTGGGGTTATTTTCTATAACTTTTGGAATTCCTCTAATATATTTTATTGTCAGATTGGTTTCTCCTGCTGAAAGTCGTCGATTCAGCTCCATCTTTGTTTCCTTAAACAATTCTTGCTGCATTGGAGTTTGGTCCGAAAAGATTTTTAGAGTAGTGTTGAGTTTTGATTTATTATTTAGTAATATTCTGGTGGTTTCTGGATCAGTAAAGCAGATCTTAATGTGACGGTTTCTCTCTTTATCGTATTTTCCTATCCTCATTATTTTGACTGGTTCTGGACAGTTGTCAATAAGAGTGTTGAGAGTTTTCAAAACGTGCTGCTGATCGTTCTGGCGTCTATGCGTGCTATCCATATCATAAGGCTCTGGTACGCCAGAAATAATAAGGTTTTTCATTCTATTATTTCTCTCTTGGATTTCCATAAAAATTTATTCGTTCATGAAACCTGATGATCGAGCTGTTGGTTTTTTTTGTAGGTCACATTCCAAATTTTGAATTTTCTCTTCAGCAGCTATAAGTTTATTAGTAATTTGTATAAAGTTTGTCTCCATATGTTGTATTTTAGTTTCGCCTACGCCTACTTGGCTGTTTAGCTTAGACAGTTCAGATTTTATTGTATTTTGCTCCGTGGCTAGAGAAGAAGTTACTTGCTTTATTTCATGCATTTGATCTTTAATATCGGTTAGATTCTGTTTCATGTTTTCCATTGTTATATCTTGTTTGTCACTCATTTTTTCAAGCAGTTCTGTCATGCGACAAAGCTCTTGACGTAATCCTTGTATTTCTAACTTACAGTCACAATTATTTTCGGGCTGCTTTCTCTTCCTTTGAGATACGTTTTCTAATTCCATATTAGACAGATTTGTTAAGGATCCACCTTTAAATACAGTATTTGTTTTTGTAGGTGAATGTTGGATAGTACTCATTTTTATTTTATATAAATTTCACTTACGCTGTTTTGGTTTTCGTGCGTTGAGATGGTGAAGCCGCGTGGTCTATTTGCTTCTTGCTCGCACAGTTGTCTTGTGCCCCGATTAAAGAGGCGTAAGCGAAGCTACACTGCTCAGATCACTTTAGTATATTGTAGTGTTGACTTAGGGTTTCTTTTACTTTGGTAAATTAATTTGAGTTTCGTAATAAATGTTGCACGCGTCCGCTTCGTACGACTACTGGACGAGGAGTTGAGTTGGACGATTTCGTTTTACTATACAAACTTCCAAGCTCTCTCTCTCCCTTTCTCTCTCTCTCTCTATCTCTCTCTCTCTGTCAATAGTTTATTTTAAAAAAAATTAAAAAACCTATGTAAATAGCTGAGTTATTTCGATTTAAAGTCTAGGGCTGCGGTGGCTGCAACCATCACAAGGACTGTAAGCTCGTTTAGCTTAGTATCATAAAAAACGATCTTGGAAAGCCTGGAAAGGGGGCCGGAAACACCACATAACCGTGCTGTGCCAAGAAAGTTACGAATGCGCTCAGAAACAAAAGCTCTATTTGTCTGGAAGAAATTGCTTGTGCTTTGTTTTTTATGTTTCGTGTATAATGTAAACCGTAGTGCGAGCACGGAACTTACCGATCGACAAAGGAGACCTTTCCATTTCGGCTCAAAGTGTACCGAGGTACACTTTATTTTAAAATATCCTCTTATTTATGCAGAAACACCTGATGATATCATTTTTCTATAAAACCACCGAATTTAATATGTTTTGGGAAAATAAAAAAATCATATAAATGGTTTTAGAAATCGTAAACATGAAACGAAACGTGTAAATAGAGGCCGAAAATATGACAGTGACAACTGTCATACTGGTTTTTTGTGGCCTTGAAACGTTGCATTTTAGCAATTTCCTCGCTGACAAAATAATCAAACACAGAAAATAATTCGAAACAGTTGAAAACACTTATTTTTGTTACAATTTATCATGTTTTTGCTAAAAACAGTTATGTTTATGTAAAAATAAGTTATATTAAGACTTTTGTCTAATAATTAGTTGGCCCTTATGTAAGCTAACGAAACGCACCCGACAGCGAGAGAGTTTTCCTTGCCAGTTAAATTAATGCAATGTTGCAAGTTATCAAACCTTTCTAATGATATTTTTAAGTGGTACAAATGTAATAAAAAATATAATACATATATTTCTGGCATCTTCGATTTTTTCTCTACATTTTGGTACCTTTGAATCTTAGGTACATGCGTGGCCGTACTTGTATAGGAAGAGGAAAGGTCTCCTTTATCGGTCGACAAAATCGTATATCTATCGAATTTTATCTACAACCGCTAGCACGGGACTCAGCTGACTTCAACGGCGTCGAAAGCGTCGATAAGTAATCTACCAACTTTTAGATGCCGATAAATTTATCTACTCGATATAATTTATCTACAAGAAATGTCATTTTCGAGTCCCATGCTCGGCTTGTAGACAAAATAGATAAGAACCGATTATGTCTACGGGTCGATAAAGCAAGTCCCATGCTGGCAATATCAATTTGTCGACTTGAACTGTCAAATTTTATCGTCCAATGTCACTTTATCGGTCGGATCCGTGCACGCACTGCTGATGCAATAAAAGTATTGTCTATCTATCTCTGGTACTTGTGTCGGGCGCTCACCGTGATGGTCTCGACGGTGCGCGTCTTGGAGCTGATGGTCTGCGAGGACACCACCTCGCCCTCCGGCGCCGCCTCCTCGCCACCCTCCTCGGTGCTCGTCTGAGGGGAACACAACACATTATTTACTTCCCTTGGGTATCGTATAAGGCGACTAACGGACTGAACCCCGATGGGCTCACCACCTGTCACGCTGGGCACATGTGCAGTCGCTATTTGGAGAAATGTGGACTATGGCAGAGGACTGCTTTTGCGGTCCTCTTGTCCTCTCACTAACCTTTCTAAGTTTAGTGAGTTCTATGATAGAATCACTAATGCATTCTGTAAGCATTTTAGAGTGATAATTTTCAAATACTGCTTAGTATAATAATCGATCAGTAAAACAAAAAAAAAGCAAGAATTTAAATAATAAATATGATAATGTATCAAAAGTCATAAATTAACTTTATAAAATCACTAACACTAATTGGTAAGCTAATTAAAATTACAATATTCATAAAATACTTGGTTGCATTGATTGAGCATTGATCTGCCACATCCAGAATGCAAGTACGCTCTGTGCGCTTTAGATCCGTGGTTGCTCGGTGAGGTATTCAAGTGACGCTGACATTTTCGTGATGTACCCGACATATTTTTTTATTGATATACAGGGTCTAACGAAATCAATAAGCGAACGTTTAAGGGCGGTATATATAAGGTGACTGCTAGAAACCGCAAAAAACTTCTAGGGCTGGTCAGGTCAAGTGTTTTAAACATGAGAAAAATGTCAAAAAAGAAATTAGTGTTTTTTTGATTTTTTTATTAAATAATTCATTTTGTAAATTTTAATTAGAAGGTCTTTGGGTATCTAATTAATTTTAAACCAATAACATAAGAAAAATAAAATTAAAAACAATTAAAAATAAAGATTATTTACAACGCGCGGGCAATGAACGACTGGCCGGCCGACTGTTGACCCGTGCGCGTTGTCAGCTGGGCGATAAGTACCTACGTTAGTCTGCAATGTTTTGAATTAGGCGTAGGTATAAGGTGCAGTTATTAAGTCCAACGACTATCGATAGCATCAAGTTATGTTATGGCCACATTTTAACTGTAATTATGATAAGTGTATGAAAGTTATTTCAAATCAATCTTAGTAAAAATCTATTACACCACACATTATGAGAAGTTACAATTATCTTTCCTTACAAATGAAAGATCAATGGGTAGTTATCTAATGTCGCGTCCGCACGCTAAGCACTTGCCGCTAACTCCAAACCAAATGACCAGATGACCTTTCATGTCCTCGACAACTAAACAGCCTAAAGCATTGAGATAATAAGTATCAGTCTTACCTATTTATTTACACTAAGTTAAACTAATGTCTCGCAATAAAGGCAACGTTAATACCTAAAAAGCTGCGTAATTAATAGGTGTCGGTAGGTACTTACATGGTGTTAAATAGTATTCCAGTTTATTCCAGCGAACAGGAAAGGTGATAAGCTTCCCATCACACTTAACAGGCTTTCAAACTAATGTAATATTACATAAAAATTAAACCTCAGCCAAAATTACGTACTTAAATAAAATAAAATTTATTAAAGGACGAACTAAAATAACTTTTGTGATCGGGACATATTTATTATTACACTTATATAACGTGTTTAAAAGAACACCACCTATTCTACCTACAAGTCTTAATACGACTTAACACCCATTTGTTACTCAAATCATTAATTTGTTACTGAACTGATTACTTTATTCACGATAGCCTATTCATAATAATACTAATCCTTCACTAATTAACTCATACTAGTTATTAGTTTAATCGCGCATACACAAATGCACCTCACATACCACAACACAACTAGGTACCTACACTACACAACAAAATTTCCCCGAGGAAACTGAACACACCTGCTGCGCATGAGAATCAGTGAGTTCAGTGCAGTGACTGACTCAGCACAGCGCAGCGCAGTGCCACAGTGCGATTCTCTAAGTTAGAGTCGTGAAGTTGGTAGCAGCGGCTGCCGCTGCGATGAGAATGACTCTGTCTCTTTCATATTCATAGAATTGGAAAGAGACAGCAGATGACAGTCATGCGCACAGCTCGCATTCGCATGCAGTCCGGCAGATCTGACGCGAAATCCGTCAATTTAGCAACACTGTGTGTGGCGGGCGGCGTTTCTTCAAAGACGCATGCGACGATCCATATCTATTTAGGGCTGCCGCTAACTATGAGCGGTTCTTTTTCGATATGAATTCGAATTCGTAATTCATATCGTGTGTAAATTGTGTAATGGATGTAAAGTGAAAGAGGTTTGATGAGACACTGTTGCTTAAAACACAAGTCAAATGTGTTGAAAAATTTTGACATGTCAAAAAATATCTAGATGGCGGAGTGGTTAACGCTGCCCGCCTCCCGGATTGCGGAGGATATGGGTTCGATTCCCATCTGAGGTAGTAAACTTTTTTCGACGTTTTAATATCTCAATGTTAATAAGATAAGAATTCGTGATAAAAGAAAAAAGTTGTTTATTAGAAAAAAGAAACGGTGGCGCGAATAATTAATAAATTGATTTCAAGTACCTATGTACGAGTAGCATCCACATAAAAATACCTAATTTTGTTGTTGATTTATTTTTCTTAATTCTGAATTCACGTGATGCAGACCAAAAACAGCTAGTCGCACTAGTAGTGATGCGATGCGTACCAGTTTGAATCTCAATCATTACCATCAGTAGCTTATTTAACCATTATGTTATGATCCTTTTAAACTTTTACGAGCAAACATTTTTGGATATTTTTATGACCAACACAACAAATCCCATAAAACTGTAGTCAATACAGTAACATGTTAATCTTAGAATTGATATTCCAAGTGTGTTAGTTTGTGTACAATGTAAACCTGCTGGTGCGTTGTGGTTATAGATAATTAAAGTTTTTGTTTTCTTTTTCTATTGAATTGCAATCTAGATTTATTAACATTTACTTGATAAGTTTTTTGGTTTACCAAATTAACTAATAAAAATTAACAGATAAATTATTGATCTAATCTAATAACTTTTATAATTGTAAATTCGCTTAATATTCAAGTTTGGACGATAGCTTTAATTATTTAAGTTTGTCTATTCATGTTTGTAAAAAAAATGTGAAAGAGTTTGTTATCAACAAAAGGCCAAAGTTTTGACATGTCAGTAACTTCTAGGATCTAAGTAAGTAATGGTTTTATTTTCTTGTGCGCTCCAACCCTAATCACGTGACTACACACGGCTGCTTTGATTTTTTCGGCAGTCAACTTATGCATTCTGGTGCATTCGCGTCGCGTCGCGTCGCGTGTGCGTAAAAATGCCTAGGTACCTATACGAACCAGCAATATCTTGAGATGCTATTTTGCTATCGTGACGAGGTAGTAAGTGGTGCTATGCGCTTAAACGAAGAGAGAGTTTTTTAGTTTTAAGGTGTAAATAAGACTTGTAAATACATAGGTGATGAACTTTTAAACACGCCGAATTAGTGTAATAATAATCATGTGCCAATCACAAAAGTTGTTCTAGTTCGTCCTTTAATAAATTTTAATTTATTTACGAAATTTTAGCACAGGTTTTCACTTTTATTTAATTATTATTACATTAGTTTGACAGTCCAAAGCCTGCTATGTGTGATGGGAAGCTTATCACCTTTCCTGTTCGCTGATGTAATAAACTGGAATGCTATTTAACACCATGTAAGTACCTACCGACACCTATTAATTACGCAGCTTTTTAGGTATTAACGTTGCCTTTATTGCGAGACATTAGTTTTAACTTAATTTAGTGTAAATAAATAGGTAAGACTGATACTTATTATCACAATGCTTTAGGCTGTTTAGTTGTCGAGGACATGAATGGTCATCTGGTCATTTGGTTTGGAGTTAGCGGCAAGTGCTTAGCGTACGGACGCGACATTAGAAAACTACCCATTGATCTTTCATTTGTAAGGAAAGATAATTGTAACTTCTCATAATGTGTGGTGTGATAGATTTTTACTAGGATTGAATTGAAATGACGTTCATACATCATAACACTTATCATAATTACAGTTAAAATGTGGCCATAACATAACTTGATGCTATCGATAGTCGTTGGACTTAACTGCACCTTATACCTACGCACATTTCAAAAGATTGCAGACTGACGTAGGTACTTATCGCCCAGCTGACAACGCGCACGGGTCAACAATCGGCCGGCCAGCCGTTCATTGCCAGCGCGTTGTAAACAATTGTTATTTTTAATTGTTTTTAATTTTATTTTTCTTATGCTCTTGGTTTAAAATTAATTAGATACTCAAAGACCTTCTAATTAAAATTTCCAAAATGGATTATTTAATAAAAAATAAAAAAACACGAATTTCTATTTTGTCATTTTTGTCATGTTTAAAACACTTGACCTGACCAGCCCTAGAAGTTTTTTGCGGTTTCTAGCAGTCACCTTATATACATCATTCTGAATATAATTACAAAAAACCGGCGAAGTGCGAGTCGGACTCGCCCATGAAGGGTTCCGTAGCAGCAAGTAACATCATATAAAACTTCTTGTAGTTCCTTGTAACTTTGATCGATGTTTTAATAATAGTGTATTTTTTTTAATCAATTAATTTATGACGTATTAAAAAAACTACTTACTAGATCTCGTTTAGACCAATTTTCGGTGGAAGTTTGCATGGTAATGTACATCATTTTTTTTTTGTTTTATCATTCTCTTATTTTAGAAGTTACAGAGGGGGGGGGGGGGGGGGGCGACGACGACGACACATTTTACCACTTTGGAAGTGTCTCCCGCGCAAACAATTCAGTTTAGAAAAAAAAAATATTAGAAACCTCAATATCATTTTTGAAGACCTATCCATAGATACCCCACACGTATGGGTTTGATGAAAAAAAAATTTGAGTTTCAGTTTTAAGTATGGGGAACCCCCATAATTTATATTGTGTGAAAATCTTAATGCGGTTTACAGAATACATCTACTTACAAAGTTTCAACAGTATAGTTCTTAAAGTTTCGAAAAAAAGTGGCTGTGACATACGGACGGACAGACAGGCAGACAGACACGACGAATCCATAAGGGTTCCGTTTTATGCCATTTGGCTACGGAACCCTAGAAAGTTATTAGTGAATTTTCAAAATTATGTTTTCTAACAAACTAAATCAATTAAAATAATGCACATCATGAAACATGCTGTATCTTAACTAACACGCACGCAAGCATTATAAAAAGATAGTGTACAGATACACGCACACAATTGAAAAACCATTGCACGACATTCATACATACACAGCTGCAGCTGACCTTCGTGTGTGTGTTTGCGTCAGCTGTACTGGTTTGGAAAGCGTGTACTTTTTAGTGAATTAAGATAATGTTTTGTTGATTATATCGGTAATGAGCCTGTACTTTTGGACCAAATTTAGTGAGCGTGCTCAGTGTGCGGTATAGATGCTCCCCTTAAACGTTCACTTATTGATATTGTTAGACCCTATATTAAGTTGTATTGTATTCCGTCATTATATCTAGCTTTTAAAAAATGCGATGCGCCGGCCGTCCGAATTCAACTTATGCTCACAGAATGGAGATTTGTAATATTATGCACAAATATAAAAACGATAAATACAACTGCAAAGTTACTACAAAATGCGATGCGCCGGCCGTCCGAATTCAACTTATGCTCACAGATTGGAGATTTGTAATATTATGCACAAATGTATTATCCTATTTCGATAAAAAACGATAAATACAACTGCAAAATTACTACAAAATGCAAAAATGGGCATTTTACGCAAAAATCAAATTTGAGATGTAATAGGCCTGTTAAGATAAAATAATTTTTTTTTCTCAGTAAGTGAAATTATGTAATTTCTTTAAGAGAAAATAAAGTTGTTAAACCACGAAGCCTTACCCGTGTGGTGGCGCCCGAGACCATGCTGCCGAGCGGCACGTCCCCTACCACCGTGGACGTGGTGGTCGTGCTGTACGATCCCGGCTCCTGGGGACACACACATTCTCATTGAGACGCGATACTTGCCATCGGGACTTCAAATCTGAAATTTTTTGCGTTTTCAAATAGCAAAATTAAGAGCTTGTAATATTAAGGTATAATAATGTAGGATGAAATGTTTACTAGAAAAAAATCAACCAGTCGCAGGAAAGCTCGAATGGTATTCGAACCCAAGTAAACATTCACAGTGACGTAATACCGCTAGCTTGCAGCGAAATCAACTACTAGAAAGAATTCAACGAGTCTTCTGGGGTCTCTGTAGCTTAGCAGTTAGAGCAGTGGACCAACAATCCAAAGGTCATAGGTTCGAATCCGATTCGAGCTTTCATGAGACTGGTTGTTTTTTTTCTAGTAAACATTTTATCATGTATTTGTGAATGAAAAATTTCAATAATAATATAGTCGCCATTTTATTTTATGCCGAGCGGCTCACTAAAAGAATACTACCATCCCTCTTTTACGACACCCAATGGAATTGTGTGTCGTAAAAGGCGACTAACGGACTAAAGACTGCATATACATCCAACAGCATAGAGCATCGATGGGCTCACCGCCTGTTACGTTGAGCACTGCAGTCGCTATTCGGTGTGCCGTGGACTTTTGCAGTCCTCATTGCCTAGTCTCTGACTAACCTTTCGGGTATATATGCATTTTATTTTATCCATAGTTAAGTTTATCAGCTTTCCTTGGGCAGATAATTGATGTGAGCGTGGCAAAGCTATAATATAAATACACACTTATGGACACACGGCTGCAGATCAATCTATTTAAAACTGTCAAATTTCTGCAATCCATATTTATCCCTATTGAACAAAGGAGACCCGGCGTTTTATGCTTAAGTTGAATACTTTTTTAATCTATAATTCAATATCTGGCAAGATCTGTCAGCCGCTAGCTGCCAAATGTCGGATAACTGACTGAGTTTCTCCCGTGTTCTTTTAGCAACAACACGTGTTGTGAGACTCCATTTTATTTCTATCAACCGTACAATACTAAATATACTTTAAAAAATTAAACCACTTGAAATTGGCTTAATGCTATACGCGATAGCCATTAATTAAGTCATAATAAGTTGACTGACTGACTGACGTGACGGCATTGTTGGCATTTCACTTCTTTAAAAGCCAAGGAATTATGGTTTATGCAGCCACGTTAGACATTTTTAAAGTAACATATTGTGTGCCTTTTGAATACTCAGTGTTTCCATATTTAAAAAAATATTTATTTAGAAATAACTCTTATCCGCGATTCGATAAAAATAAGACAAAACTTGGTTTAGGTAGCAAACAATGTTAGCTTTACTTTATTACCAAATTCTATTGTATACAAGTTTAGCCTTTTTTCTATGGAAAATGGCGGTTCTCCTTTAAAAATGTATCAGAAATTTAAATTTAGTGGTAGATTGAAGTGCTTGCGTCTGTGTCTGAGAACACACACGCGCACACCACGCCCATTTTTCTGCAGTAGGCAGAGACACCGCTTGCCATTTTTTCATATATTATACAGGGAAACTTCTTTATTTATTAATTTTAATAGGTAAAAAGGTATCAAACTATCCTGACTGGTTCTTAGCATATTATTCGTAATTTCAACATAAGTTTTATTGAGATAAATCACACATTTATAAATTAACTAGTTGAAGAAAATACATGTATTGTTTCAATATCAATAATAAATAAATTAAACAGAATCATAAATGCCAACGGTAAATACTATGAAAAATTATAACTTTTCTATACATATACTATACTAATAAGCATCTATAATATCGAATATTGTTGTTACCTGAACAGAATAATCACTTCACCTGTTTAAATAATATCTGTTAACTTTGTAATGCAATCTCAAATCTCATCACACAAGAAACTACATGCAAAATGCACAATGTAACACGCATGCCCAAATAGTGTATCGCAGTATGCTAGTATAACCACTATTGTGTACAATGTAGTAACTTACTTAAATATTAGGGGAAAAAAGATATTTTCTTAGCTAAAATATTATTTAAAAAGTGTTGAAAAAGTCCCTACATGCGGGACTCGAACCTTCACTTTCTGACATGCTGGATCAGTTGAATATCAAAACTGCACTTAATGTCGCCAACACTTTGTCCCAATATATTAATAGATCATCTAAAAAAGGCTTTAAACGCTAGAATCTTGAATTTATTTTGGAAAGAATGCCTTTTATATGTCCCAATATTTTGATAGATCATCTAAAAAAGGCTTAAAACGCTAGAATCTTGAATCAAGTTAATGTTTGTTTCCTGAGTTAATAACGCTCAAATATACATAAACATAGCGAAACGTTGGATAAAACCTAGTGGTTTTATCCAACGTCAGGTGGACAAATACAAGAACTAAAATAGTTTATGAACCTTCAAAAGTTACATACCATAACTCTCCAGCGTATCCAACTCACAAATGAATTAATACCTACGTTAACAAGGCTATGTGTTGGCCCAATTAGTACTTCCGATTGTATCATCGTTAATTTCATTTAGGTAGAATAAAAAAGAACTAAGCGCCCATCATAACACAATTATTTCACTGACGATGATACGATATTTTTTTTCAAACATTTTCTATTAGTGTTATATAAAGTTTATAACATTGTTAGGGCCTACTTTCACCGATTATTCCTATTTATTTAATAATGCTGAAGCTATAAGGATACGTGTCTGATACTTTCATCATACGGACGTCTTTCATATTTGATGTTTTATATATGAGATGAAACTTATTGATGAGTAGTGGTAGTGGTGATAATAAACCTAAGTGTTCAAACATGTGTCGTAGTGCTTAAAATATCCCATAAAACTATGTGACTTATAATTTAGTTTAGTGCGTTAGAAAGGTGAACTTTTAAAAAACATATGATTATCGAATGAACTATGTGATGAACAATGTATGAACTATTAAATAAAGAATGTCCTTGTTATTATTAAACCTCAAAATTTAAAAATAAGTTTAAGAACGATAAATAAAGTACTTAAAAAAACATATTTTTACACGCCAATCAGTTGGTCGAAAGTGTTCCTCAGTATCGACGGCGAAGCATCTATATATTCATATTATGTTATAAGATAAATTTAAAAAGAACAAGTTTTTTTAAAACGACTTTTTTAGTCCAAAAGACTATTTGTTGCTTGCAAAACTTGCTACATTTTAATATTATGCCAATAACGTGATACAATCTGAGTCCGCCGTCGCTACGCGTCCCTCTTAGGGGGTCATACTCACGGTGACGTAGTAGTGTCCCTCGCCGGCGCCCTCTTCAAAGTCGATCGGCGTGCCGGAGTCGCCGCTGCTCAGCGAGCTCTCTGAGCCGCGCCTAGTAAGCTGCAGTCGGGGCGAGTTGGAGCGAGTTGGGGCGAGTGTTGGTGCGAGTAGTGGATCGAAACCACGTGAGTGTGGCCAAGTGTTTGTTTCAAATGTGTCAAAGGTTTGAGTCACGTATTAAACGTTGTTGTTTTGTTTTGTTGGCCATAGATGTTAACAAATTCATAGGAAAGAGCCACGTGAATTTAATAAAATGTTTGTGTCGAGTTGTTAATTCATTGTGTCAACGATTCATGCGGGTCGCGAGAGTTGGATCCAAGGTTTGTAACAAGTAGTTGGATCAAACGTTTGAACCGAGTAGTTAGCCCAATGTTTTACAATGTATGATCAAAAGTATGTTTCGAAGTGTTGGTCAAATGTATTGAGTGAAATGATCCAATGTTAGTGAGTTGGTGTGTGGTGGACGGTGGTGGGATGGCGCGAGCCGAGTCATATCCAAGCGTTAAGCGTTCGCCGATCGGTCCATGTCGAAGGATGGGAGAGAGAGAGAAAAAAACAACAGAAAATTAGAAAAACATAACACCATGCAGACACGCAACTTTCTCAATTACACTTTAACCCTTTAGCAGGCCGATGTATAATATTGCACTTTATATGATTGAGGTAAGATTGAAAACTAACATTACCTTATAAAGGGTTAAAAAAAAACAAACATCGAGTGTCTTTGTTTTATATAGATAGTGAGGAAGTTGCGTATACCAAAAGAACTTAATTAAAAAACAAAATAAAAACCAAAATGCGAATGATTTGTATAAACGATTGAAAAAAAATGTTGTCAAAAAACACAATTCTACATGCTATGAATATGATACGTCGTATATCGTTCTGTATTAATTTGAATGTGCAATAACGATACAAAACATTGAAGTCGACTTTGGGTTAGTACCTTCATTATTTAATAGCAAACAGAAGATGAATTTGAAAAAAAATACATGCATTAGAATAATTATTTGAATTGAATAGGTATTTGTTCGATGTTAATATTCAAATATTAAAAATAGTTCTGCTATGATTATTTAATATCTGAATCTCATAATGAACAATCAGCATGCAATAATTAGTTTGACAGTTGAAGTTGTTACAATTCGCAGCCGTTGTATTTATAAAGAACGCACTCTAACATTCGGCTTAACGTGCAAACCGCGTTGAATCATTAAAAAACATGTAAAATCGATTTGGACGTAGGTACAATTCATTATGGCCTAAACTCCCGCATGTGCTGTATAAGAGCAGCAGTGGGACGTTGATAGGTTGATGGTGATGATGATGATGAATAAACAATGAAATATGTATTCTATAGCCATTTCCCATCATCGACTAAAAGTGAAAACCATTAAAATGAAAGTGTTACGATCGATCTGAAAGTATATGACTTAATGTTTGATGACTCGTCAACTTGTGTGTGTGTGTGGCGTATGTGGCATACCTTGTCGCCCGTGGTGACCATGGTCTTGACCTGCTGCGTGAGCACGCGCTGCTCCTGGCGCGTGGCGGAGGAGGTGAGCGTGTGCGCGACGGTGTTCTCCTCGAGCTGCTGCGTGCGCGCGCGCGTGTCCAGGTCGTGGTGCGTGGTGGCCGTGCGCGTGGTCACGGCCCGCGCGCGCACGTACGGCATGGGCACAGGCGGCTCCGCGGTTTCCGCCTAACGGGGGGGCACACTACCATGCTTTACAAGGGAAACTAGCCGCTATACACATTTGCAAGCTTCGAAGGAGGTTACGTACAAACATTAGAGAATAGCAGTGAACGTG
Source organism: Scoparia ambigualis (assembly GCA_963921215.1). Lineage (NCBI taxonomy): Eukaryota > Metazoa > Arthropoda > Insecta > Lepidoptera > Crambidae > Scoparia > Scoparia ambigualis. The sequence continues at coordinate 32,812,544 of OY992514.1, forward strand.
AACGGACTCTTCCCCACGCTCGGGTCGAGGTTGGACGCCCGTGTGAGATTAAGTAACCATGCTCGAACGGAAAAATCTAGTGTCTATTATAAACATTTAGAAGCTTGGAAGCTTTAAAAACAAAAAGAAATTAGGCAACACAATGTACAAAAATTAATTTAGGTAAAAAACGGAAAATCAAAAAGACGGTGGCGTCAGGGTCGACCGTTACCGGAATTGTACGTAAATAACGAGACGAACCTTGTTGGTGTGCGTGGAGAAGGTGACCTCTCCGGTGCCGAGGTTCTCGACCTCCTGCTCCACGTTGTGCGTGACGCCCTCGTCGTTCTTCGTGAGCAGCTGCTTGGTGGTGGTCTTGACGACCACCGGCGGCGTGGGCGTCTTCTTGCTGCGCTGTGAAACCGGGATCTTGGAGGACAGAGGGGTGCTGGACGACACGTAGCCTTGGTGCTTTATGTGCTCGCTGGTCGAGTACTCCGTGAACGACTTGGGCTCGTCGCCGCGCGCCGGGCTCTCGTCTTTGCCGAACGTGGAGAACTTGTGGGTGTTCACGGTTTGGATGTCGATGTTCGCCGGCAAATCTTGGGTTTCCTTCTCTATCGTGTAGTTGCCGCTCTTGTCTTCGAAGTGGGAGGGGTCGATTTGCGAGTAGTGCAGGATCAGCTGCCCGGTGACGGGGTCCCGGACGGCCGTGCTGGGGTCGATGTCGCCCGTATCCGGGTCGATGTCACCGTATTCGGTCTTGATCCGGCCGGTGACCGGGTCGATCTTACCCGACAACGTCATGGTCTGCGTGACAGTTGTCCTGGCTCCCTTCAACCTGGGATCGTCGGGGTCCACGTCAATCGTTTCTCCAGTGAGCGGGTCCACGATTTGATATAAGTACACGGTTTTAGTGGTGATGATTCTGCCTGTGGTTTCGTCGATCGTGCATTCTTTAGGATCTATTTCCTTGACTCGTCCCTTATCGTCTTTCTGCGTCATGATAAAGATTCGGATTATAACTAATCTGCCGGAGACGGGATCTATCCTGCCGAGCTTGGTGTAAATTTCACCCGATCCAGGGTCGACTTGCGATGCGGAGTATATCGGTTGGTTGTTGTCGTCAACTTCACCGGTCGCCGTGTAAATTTGTCCGTTGACTGGATCGACTTTGATGAGAGACTTTTCCACATCCGGTGCTCTAACGATGCAACCAGATTTCGGGTCCAAGCGACCGTAGATAGTGATTATGTAACCGGTGGTAGGGTCGACCTGTCCAGCTGTGTAGAGAACTTCGCCAGTTTGTGGGTCTTTTGGTCCAGCGATCCAGATTTGGTTAGTTTTAGGGTCAACTTTAACATTCCTAGGGTCGTTGGACACAATCTGTTTACCGGAGACGGGGTCTACTTTATTGCGAATTATTCTCAAACATATTAATCTACCAATGTCCTTGTCAGGTTTGCCAGACTTGGGATTAATTTGACCACTTCTGAGCAAGAACTGTCCAGTGACAGGGTCAACTTTGAGGTCTTTGCTTTCGAATTTGCCTGTCTTAGGATCATTGTACGTAACTGTGCCTTTGACTAAATCGATCGTTCCATATTTGGTATCGATTTTGTTATTGTCTGGATTAAACTGGCCCGTCGTGCTTTCGATAACAGAATGTTTGGGCTCGATAACACCTTTCTTTGTGTCCACTTTACCGACAAAAGTTGTCACTTCGACCACGGGGTCGATATGTGTGCCAACGACTATGACTTGGCCGAGGTTGGGGTCAACTTTGCCCGTCTTCGGATCAACGGCTCCGACAATTGTAATCTGTCCGTTATTCTCATCAATCGATACAGGCTTGGTGTCTTGGGATCCGGATGAGTTTGTCACAAATATGACTCCATTCGATGGGTCAATAACACCGTATTTAGTAGAGATGTGTCCCGTTTCAGCGTCAACTTTGCCTTTAGTAAGCTCCACTGTGCCATCTTCAATATTAACTTTTCCTGTTCTTGGATCAATGGGACCAGTGATAGTTGTGATGTCAACAATAGGGTCATCTTGCTTAGCCACGCTCATTATCATGCCAAGGTTGGCGTCTAATTTACCCGTCTTAGGGTCAATAGCACCAGAGTTAATGAATATCTGCCCAGTTTCGGGCACGACGGAACCATCTCGTGTCTGTTTCTGACCGGCAGAATCTGTGATCACAATTGTGCCTCTATTAGAATCGATGACGCCATATTTTGTTTCGATCAAGCCGTTCGGATCTAAAATACCAGTCAAGTGCTCTACTTCTGCAGTATGAAGATCTGGTTTCTTCGTCTTAGGATCGAGTTTCGTAAAGATGACCATGATTTTGACTATCTTCCTCTTCGGTGGTTCCGGGGGCGCAGTCGTCGGCTTAACCGGTGCCGATCTTTGTACCATGGATGCAATGGGCGAAGCTTTTTGTGCGAAACTCGTGATAGGCGACGAAGTGCGCACAGGGGATTGTACTGGCGTCTGAATAGGTGTAGGCGAAGGCGTTTTTACTGGCGATGGAATATACTTAGGCGGGGATACACTAGCTCTCACTGGGAGTACCCTAGACAACACATTTTGCTTATCAACAACGGTTAACTGCTGAGCGTAAGTAGGATCTACTTTGCCGGTTCTAGGGTCTACTACAGCGGTGGTCACTATGAAATTGCCTGTCTTAGGGTCAATTTCAGCTTGTTTCAGCTCTTGTTTGCCAGTCACAGGATCTTTATAGAAGATTTGTCCAGACCGCGGGTCAATGATACCGAATTCTGTGTGTATTTTACCATCTTCGGAGCTGACGTAGCCTTTGACAGTGTCAATAGTGCCTGTCCCAGCGTCGACAGATTTCGTGTAAGGATCGTATCTGTTCGTGGTGATGACGATCCGTATTTCTCCCTTAGTAGGTGGTTTCGTGACAGGTACAACGGTCTTGTTCACAACACTAAACTGTTGTACTAATGTAGGGTCAACCTTTCCAGTAATAGGATCTACTACTTGGCTTGTAACCAGCATGTGACCTGTGGCAGGGTCGAGAGTTGCTTGTTTAGTCTCTTGCCTTCCGGTCCGCGGGTCAGTGACAGTAATCTCTCCAGTCCTCGGATCGACAACACCGACAGCGGTACGTATTTTACCATCAGGCCCTAATGTTCCAGTGATTGTATCGATATGGCCTTGACTTGGGTCAATCTTTCTGGTGCGAGGATCGTATCTAGTAGTAATGATAACTAAGTGTATTTCTCTTTCTACAGGTTTGGATTTCTCAACAACATTAAATTGTTGCGCCAATGTTGGATCAGGTTTTCCGGTCTTGGGGTCTGTTACACCCGATGTCAAAATCAGAGTGCCGGTTTTCGGATCAGTGACAGCCTGTTTGATTTCGGTTTTACCTGTCGCAGGATCAACGTGTTCGATTCTTCCAGTTTTAGGATCTATGATTCCATAGTTTGTATGAACTCTTCCGTCTGAAGCGATGATACCACGAGATGTTTCTACGTAGCCGTTGGGGCTTTCTAATCTTTTGTTTTTGGGGTCATATTTGCTTGTAATAATAACAAGTTGTGCTTCTTTGCCAGGAACGGGAGTGAATTTGTCCTTAGATTGATCCACAACGGTTATTTGCTGCGCCAATGTCGGGTCTACATGTCCAGTGTGAGGGTCGACAACACCAGATGTCAGCACCATATTACCAGTCTTAGGGTCAACCACGGCTTTCTTCAGCTCTTGTTGGCCAGTAACTGGATCAGAATATAGAATATCTCCAGTATTCGGATCAACGCCCCCAAATTCAGTGTGAACTTTGTTGTCACTTCGTAAAGTACCAGGAACGGTGTCCACGTGAGCGTTAGCCAAATCTAACTTCTTATTCTTCGGGTCATATTTAGCTGTGACAATAACCAAGTTCACATATTTCTCAGGAATCTTATCTTTGTCTACCACAGCAAGCTGCTGAGCTAGTGAAGAATCTACTTTCCCTGTTTTCGGGTCCACAACACCAGTTGTTATAATCAAATGTCCCGTTTTTGGGTCCGTAATAGCTTCCTTTATATCTGTCTTGCCTGTTTTAGGATCAATAGTTTCCACTTTTCCGGTCTTAGGATCAACGATTCCAAAGTTAGTATGTACTCTACCATCGGCAGCTAATATTCCTCGAGAGGATTCCACGTGTCCATTAGGATTATCCAACCTCTTAGTTTTAGGGTCATATTTGCTTGTAATGATTACTAATTGAACCTCTTTTCCAGGCACTGACGCGAATTTATCTTTCGGTGTTTCTACTACGCTTATTTGTTGTGCCAGAGTTGAATCCACTTGTCCAGTTAGAGGGTCCACGACTCCTGAGGTAAGAAGTAAGTTGCCAGTCTTGCGGTCGACAACAGTCTTCTTAACTTCTTTCTTTCCTGTGACTGGATCGGTAACCGTAATATCACCAGTGCTAGGATCAACGACTCCGAATTCTGTACGAACTTTGTTATCTGCTTCCAATTTACCAGGAATTGTATCTATATGGGCATCAGTTAAATCTAATTTATTATTCCTGTGGTCGTACTTAGATGTCACAATGACTAAGTTGACGAATCGCTCTGGGATGCTCCTCCTAGAATCTCTGTCGACAATTGCGAATTGTTGCCCAAGAGAAGAGTCAGTTTTCCCTGTCTTGGGGTCCACGACACCAGACGAAATTATCAAATGACCCGTCTTTGGATCGGCGACAGCTTGTTTAATTTGTTGTTTACCCGTTTTAGGATCGACATGTTCAATTTTACCAGTTTTGGGATCGATAACACCGAAGTTTGTGTGTACTTTGCCGTCGGCAGCTACAACTCCCCTCGAGGTAGCTACGTGCCCGTTAGGATTATCTAACCTCCTGTGTTTAGAGTCATATTTACTTGTAATTACTACTAATTGTACTTCCTTACCAGGTACTGAGGTAAATTTATCTTTTGGCCTGTCAACAACGCTGATCTGTTGGCCAAAGCTTGAGTCCACTTTTCCAGTTTGTGGATCGACGACTCCTGACGTGAGAAGAAGGTTTCCAGTCTTGGAGTCGATGGATGCTCTCTTGACCTCCTGTTTTCCAGTAAGAGGGTCTGTGACAATAATTTCTCCCGTGCTTGGATCGACAATACCAAACTCAGTGTGTACTTTGTCATCGGTGCCAATTTTACCAGGAATAGAATCGACATGAGCGTTTGTAAGTTCCAACTTCTTATTTTTCAAATCATATTTAGAAGTGACGATTACTAAGTTGACGTATCTTTCAGGGATACCTTTTGGTGCATCTTTGTCGACTACGGTTAATTGCTGAGCAAGAGACGAGTCTGTCTTGCCGGTCTTGGGATCAATGATACCAGAAGTGAGAATGAAGCTTCCAGTCTTGGCATCAATAATAGCTTGCTTCGATTCCCTCTTTCCTGTCTTCTGATCGGTATAGTATACCTTTCCTGTATCAGGTTCGAGGATGCCAAAGTTTGTGTGCACCCTGCCATCTTTATCGCTGATTATGGCATGCGACGTTTCGATAAATCCGTTAGGGTTATCAAGTTTCTTGTTCTTTGAATCGTATTTGCTAGTAATAACAACAAGCTGAACTTCTTTACCGGGCAGCGATGCGAAGGTATCTATTGGTTTGTCTACAATACTGTACTGTTGCCCAAGCGTCGTGTCTAATTGACCAGTCCTAGGGTCAATGACTCCAGACAGCAATAAAATGTTTCCAGTTTTGGGGTCGACCTGCGCTTTTTTGACCTCTTGCTGCCCAGTCTTAGGGTCAGTGACCTGTATGTCTCCAGTTCTCGGGTCAATGACACCGTATTCGGTGTATATTTTACCATCTGAGCCACTCAATACGCCCTTGACCGCATCTACGTGAGCAAAGTTCGGTTCTAACTTTTTGCTCTTCAAGTCATACTTGCTAGTGATGACAACGAGACGAATCTCTCTATTAGCCTTTGTCGCGTCTTTTTCTACAATGCTGAACTGCTGTCCTAACGAGGAATCGATCTTCCCCGACTTCGGATCAACGACTGCGGTCGTAACTAGTAGATTCCCAGTTTTCTGGTCGACGTACGCCTGTTTCGGATCTTGTTTTCCGGTTTTGGGATCGATGTGGTCTATCTTTCCCGTTCTCGGGTCTATCACACCATAATTAGATGCTACTGTGCCATCTGGGGCCACGACAGCTCTGGAAACTTCAACGAAGCCGTGTGAGGCGTCTAACTTCTTATGCTTTCCATCGTACTTGCCAGTTATGACCACTAGATCGACCTCCCTTCCAGGCTTGGCGCCAACTTTGTCTTGCGCTTTTTCAACAAAGCAGTACTGTTGCGCCAGCGTGGAATCAAGCTTGCCTGTCTTGGGGTCAATGACTCCCGTCGTGAGCAAAATATGACCAGATTTGGAATCAACGTGGCCATTTTTAACTTCCTGCTTGTTCGTAGCGGGATCGGTGTAACTGATCTGTCCTGACTTAGTGTTGATGAGTTCTTTTTCCGTCTGAATCTTCCCATTGGCTTTGTTCAGCGTGCCTTTGGTAACAAGGACGGTGCCGTTCGCGTCATCAAGCTTCTTCGTCTTGGGGTTGTATCTGCCAGTGATTATAACAACCTGCACTTCGTTGTCCGGTTTAGCCGCGACCGGTACGGCGACTGCGACAGCTGACGGCGCTTCATGATGCGCTCGTTCTGAATCTAGAAGTGCTAGAGTAGGATCTACAAGATCTTTGGGTGCTTTAGCTTGTTCCTTCAATGCAGCGGACTGGACGTAATCGATGCCAGGAGTTTTAAGCTTGCTGGGGTCTTCGGGCGTTTTGCGTTTCTCGGCGCTCTCAGCTACTTTTTTGTCTTCACCCGGTGCGTAGTTGAAGGCGAGACCTGCTTTCCTCGTAGTCGGACTTTGACTTTCGTCGATTGCACGTTGTCTCTCCTCGGAGATTGGTTCCTTTTCGTAGCTAAACGCGCCTTGTATGAATGGTTTGGTGCGCGTTGGACTTCTCTCTGTGTCTGTGTATTCGTACGGTTTGGTGAAGCCAGGCTTGTCTTCTTGCCTGGAAGGGCTCTTGTCCGTTGATGATTCCAAGTTGGAGCTTTCGTTGGAGGTGTCGAGCACGGCCACTTTGACTTTCTTGTCTTTGGGAGATTTGTCTCTGGGCGACTTGTCTCTCGGTGACTTGTCTTTAGACTTTGGCGATTTATCTTTAGGCGATTTCTCTTTTGGTGATTTCTCTTCTTTAGGCGACTTGTCCTTCTTGCCACCGAAAAGTCCGAATCCTCCCTGAGTAGATCGGACAAGGATGGGGGAAAAGGATGACAAAAATTAAAAAATAATAAAATTATCGCACATAAAAAAACAATAAACTCGTAACGTTATGTGTATAAGTTATATATTCTTTTTAAACTTTAAGACCTTAAGATCTTTAGGTAATGTTTTTCAGTGTCCAAATCGAAACTTATACAATTAACACACAAAGTGCGAAATTAATACAAAAAATAAATGCAGTATGCATAATGCATGCGCTAGTTGCAGTATCTAACGGTAATATGTACAAAACAATATGTATAATACACTAATCGCTACCGATCGGAACATCACAATACTGCAAGTTATTGAGTTGAATTGAGATTGATCGTAGCCTACCATTCCCGCCTTGTGTGCCGTGTGCGGTATGTAAGCCAAGCGCACTCACCTTAGACTTCTTGGGCGTGGTGTCCACGTTGTTTGTGATGCCTGGATCGCTGGATGTGTCTGTACCTGAAATTAAAAATAACTGTCATTATTTTTACATTGGCTGCGTTGGCCGCCCACCATGTATAAGGCGGGTCGGATACTTGTTGGCTGGATTACTAATGGGAGGCAAGAAGATGATGATGACGATTTTTTTTAATGTGAAAATGGGGCAAACGAACTGTCGGATAACGTGATGGAAAGTAATCACCGCCGCCCATAAACACTCGCAAACCCAGAGGCAGATGCGTTGCCCAACCTTGAAAAAGGAGTAGGATCTCAGAGAAAGGAGTAGGAAATGTGAAAGGAGGAGGTGGGGGGGAGACGGGCCTCCGGTACTTTCACTCAGCGGGCGAAACAACAACACCCAGCGCTATTGCATCCAAAACTGATGATGAAGAAGATGAAAATGAAAAGGTGAAAGGGAAGAAGAAGATGAATGTGCAGAAGAGACCAAAGATGGGCGATTGTTACTGATTCGTACAATCGAATGGTTTGATACAACTAATATTAACAATCGAATACAAAAACAATCGATCACTAGTTTGCAAATTCGAATGAAACCGCTAGTTCACTCATTCACTATGCCATTCAAAATTGGTCTTTATCTATCGTAACACAAAGTCTACTTTTATTTGATATTCGAAGGAACAATCGAATAATGCAATGGCGCGATTGGCGGGAATGCAAAAAGAGCAAACGCCATGATTGTTTATACTTCTTTCTTTCTCTCTTACACACACTTATTTCGTTTATCTTTTTATTCCCTCGTACAAGTTAGTTCGATGGTTTGAATATTCGACTAGATAAACTAGTAGTAATGAAATTTGAATCGGAAGGAATGAGACGACGCTATACATTCTTATTCGCTTCTCGCTTATATTCAAAATCGAATGATTTGTAAAGTTATTCGAATAATTCGAATGACTTCTACAATCGAATAATTCGAATAATGTCATTCACGATCGCCCATCACTAGAAGAGACTTGCACCCACCGTTCTCTGCGGGCCGCCGCTGGTCGGGCAGCTTCCGCTCGTCCTTCCTGTCGGGCGGCGCGGCCGGCATCACCTTCACAGCGCCGGGCGGCGGCTTCTGGAGGACACACACACACACACGCGTATTATTGTCTGAGTACGCCATCGACGTATTACAACTATGGTATTGTCAAACGGCGGGGCAATAAAAAGAGGGAATGGGACAGCGCCTACTGCTACTACTACTCTCTGTCGCACTTACAGGCCTAATGTAGTGACGCACTGAGAGGCGCTGTCTCGTTCTTACATTCTATTGCCGCGGCAGAGAGTGTTTGACAATACTATAGTGTATTCTTAGGGTACAATAGAGACGACGATAAATTTCATTCTCATCAAAGTACTGATTAAGAGCCGAAATTAATAACGTATCTATAGGTTATGTTAAGTCTCCTAAATTATTTTTTTTGTCTTAAGCTCCCTACATATTATTTCAAATTTCTTACTCTAGTAGGCTCAACAATTTATAGATCGGTTACTAATTTCGGGCGTTAAACTACCGTCTAAAAAGCTCAATGATTAAATTGAACACCACTAAAATGGATGCAGTCAGGTACATACAAACTTAAATTGTGTGAATGTGTGAGTCAGTGCAACTTTCAATGTAACATTGTGAACTTTTAAAGTATCCAACTGCTGAAAGCACTCTTAACCATTATGCACATAGCTGACAATGTTTACTCAAGAGAGAGACAGATGTTGTGCGAGCGAACGAGGGCTTTATTTAACAACACGGAAAGTTGTGCCCTCGCGTAAGATATAGTATGTATACTTCATGCTACTCCAGATCTTTCCTTCTATGTATTGTTAGTTTGTGGAGTGAGCCCCCTAGCGCTGTCTTTTCTTTACTGTTCTTTAAATTAGGCGTAACAATGCTGTTCAAGGCATTACATCAGAATCACAAATGGCTGTAGGCAACAGTGACGACTTACCATCTGTTCCCCCCAAAAACAACTTTAGCCCTCACAAACAACATACTGCCGCACTTAGGCACTTTAGATAACACTAATTAGCACATTATAACTTTTCATTATAAATAAAGTTTGTAATTATGACATCTTAAACAGACCAAAAAGAGACTTGACTTCTGTGGAGAACATTTTAGTCCATAATCACTTAGAACTAATCGTATAACGCACATGAAGGAAACTAAGGAAAAGATAAAAAAGAATCTAATTTATAACTGTTAATTGATTTACTTTCTGTGCTAGCTGGCCTTTTGTTCATAAGACTTTTTATTTTGTGCTTCCAGCAAAAGTTTTTATAACTTGAAATATAATTTGCTTTAATGTGGAGTCTCTAAGTGCGGCGTGCGGCGCTTATCCATATAACAATGGACTGTGTATAACCATATAACAATGTATAGTCGAGGGAGTTATCGGTCGACCACATTACGGCGATAACCGCTTGCGCTAAATTCGAACCGCGCGTACGTACAGTAGCGTGCGCGGAGTTCGTGTGCAAGCGATTATCGCCGGAAAGCGGTCGGCCGGAAACTTCCTCGACTACAACACATGAATAATGGGGGGGGGGCACCTTCTCCCCCCTGTCCGCGAGGTACTCCCCCTCGAGCGAGCTGGCGGAGGAGGCGCTCACGGTGCCACCCGAGCGCCGCCGCAGCTTCCGGCAGCGTGCACAAGGACACAGGTTAGGCCACAGGAAACGCACTATACACCGCGTCTTAATATCATTATGTCTCTTTTATAAACAAAATTAGTATTTTATTAATGTTTCTAAAAGAATATAAGGTTTAATACAAACTCCTTCCTTGTTTACCCGACGCGAGAGCAATGGTGTAGTGCGTCTGACTATTTTTTTTATTTATAATGGCTCGCGAACGTTCTTAAGTATATACTTTGGGCCGAAATTAATAATCTATCTATAAATCTGTTGTAGAATGTGACTTAAGCTCTATACAAATTATGTCACATTTCTAACTAGAGTTGGAAAAATTACAGATAATCTTGCTTATTAATTTCGGCCGTAAGGTAATTCAACACTTTTCGATAAAGTCTGCAGCAAAAAAAATACTTCGTTCCGAAACGTGTGTGTCAGATACAGTGCGTTCCCCGTTGGCGAAATGTACATGATATCGATACAAGCATCATGCTGGGGTGCGATTCTTGAACTGAACAATAATTCTAACATTATTACAATGGGCAATTTTCTGACAGTCTAAATTAAAAATAAAAATTAGTTCAAAAACACTCAATAGATGGCGCTTTATGAAAGCCGAGCCGTACAGAAGGCTGTAATAAATTACGCACTTTTGCTTGTCAAAAAATAAAAAATAGTAACTATTTTTTTATTTCAGGACCTATTTCTATTTTCCATAGATTTCGATCACAGTTTGACAGTTGCTCAATATTGATATTTTCTGATACTTACCTATGTTTTATTTACTGTATCACCTTTAAGTGTTTTATTTGAAAGAAATGCCAATCCCGTGCATTGTTGCTTTCTGTAAAAAAAACTCTCCTTTTATTAAACGCCATCTATAAAGTCATTAGGAACTAATTTCTTTTTTTTTATCTCGTAAAATTACAAGTGGTCAATCATATCGTTTCAGCTCATAATGTAGACTTCTCAAAATGTCAACCGGACGAAAAATGTACATTTCTTAAAACGTCAACTTCTTACAATGTCAACTTCGCAAAAATACAACTTCTCGAAATGTCCATTTCTCATAATGTCAACTCTTAAATGATATATTCGCAAAATGACAACTCTTCGTAATATCTACTTTAAACAGCTAATTGAAGAGAAAATCATGTAATTAATCATAATCTATAGCCATGAATAATCCCTAATCGTCATTAATTTCGTCAAAATGTCTTTAATCTTAATATTCATCGTCAATCGTCAATAACATAGTTATGAGAGTATGAAAGGTTAAATATTTAACATTAAACCTTTTTATATAGAAAAGCAAATAAACCTTTTAGATAATGTAAAAGACTATGGATTATATTGATTTGTGAACTTGACAGAAAAAAGGAATGAATGAATTGAAAGCTATTGAAAGAATTTTGATTTAAATGGACCTTTAGTAAACCCGATTTTTTTTGAAAATTGTTTCGCAAATTAGTAGGAAACTGGTATAAAACACGGTTTTCTTTTAATTAACCTTTCAAAGTAAAATCTCGAAGAGTTGTCATTTTGCGAATATATCATTTAAGAGTTGACATTATGAGAAGTTGACTAAATGCGAAGTTGTCATTGTAAGAAATGGACATTTCGAGAAGTTGTCTTTTTGCGAGGTTGACATTGTAAGAAGTTGACGTTTTAAGAAATGTTCATTTTTCGTCCGGTTGACATTTTGAGAAGTCGACATTATGAGCTGAAACGCTAAAAGACGGAGAAACGAGAGAAAAAAAAATGCAATACATAATAACATAATATCATTGTGCATTTTTGTCAATTTTAAGATTCAAATATCGCCCACCTAAACATGTAAGTGAGACACAATCAATTGTGAAAGTTGTTAATAACGATTGTGAAACTTTAGTTCAACTACTAATAGAAATAACGATACAAAAGAATGAAATTGCTACGTTAATTTGTCTGTTAAAAAATTATGAGTGTAACCATAAACGTACAGTTGAAATGAAACATTCGTCAACAGATTATTATTGTGATAAATAACAAAAAACAATATGAATTTACAACGCATTTCTCTACACTTCATTACTGAAATCATGCAATTAGTTTTGAAACCAATAACAAACTCTAGTTATTTGTGTACAAATATTCTAATAATATACATTACCAACTATATTGGTAATAAAGTAAAATAAAGAAATGACTTTACACGAACGGCAATAAAACCTAGTACCTTTTGGTACTCTGGAGGAGGTGCCAAACCTTTTTTTTTTTTCTGTATTGTATCTATAGTACAGCCTATAAACTGTCCCACTGCATAGCAAATGCCGAAAACAAGGCCATCGCTCACATCGCTACATTTGAAGGGTAAGCTCAAACACCACGCCTGCTAACTGACAAACCCAGGTAGGTGGGTTTGCGATCGCCAACCTGCATTTACTAACGAAAAATGTGAAACACACTTTGCCTGTGCTGGGAATTAAACTCGGGTAACTAGAAAACGGATAATCATATATAAACATACATAAAAAACACCCAGACCCGAATACAATTTAGAAAAACAGTTTTTTTTAAAATGACCCGACCGGGAATTGAACCCGGGACCTCAGAGATGGCGCGACGCCAGACCCGGCGTGCTAACCACTCGACCACGGAGGTCGTCAAATATTTATATGTAAGTATGTACGCTTCGTAGTGAGTTTCCAAATAAAAGACAAAAAAAAATATTAAAAAAGTTTTTATTCAACCTTAAAGTCATTGTTGCCAAACTGCCCTCGTATAAAAAGTTAGACCGCACACAGTATGAGTAATCTGTCATTGTGCTTGCTGTGATGTGAATATGACTCACCGCAGCTAACTATCATAGCTATTTTAGACGATGATAAGGCAGAGCTTTCCTTATCACCATACTATTAGTAAACATTCGACATCTTCGGTTGGCTAATTACAAATGTGGGTCATCACAATTCTATGTAAATCGTTAAATGTTTTCGCTAATGAGTGTTATTAGGCAATCGCTTTTGTTGTTCATGTCTATATTTAAAAGTTTGTTAATGATTTGTTGTTTATTCTTATCTATATTGAACATTATTTAAAAGACATGCATGTCAGTTGCTAGAGCTAATTTCTATACGATTATTAACACTGTAAGTGTAATGTAACAAATTCATAAGAATAATTTTACATATTACTGTTTCCATAAAAATATTAATGGACTACCAACTCTCCATGTACTTGTAAATGTGACGGCCTGTGCCCAGCTGGGTGAATTTATAGGCTGATGAGTGATGATGATGGAATCAATAATTGTAAAGTAACAGCTACTTCTATGAACTTTTACCACAAATACTATACAGTTATCTGTAGTGTTGTGTTTCTGTTGTAATAATGTTTGTTTATTGCTTTTGCTACAAATTTTAAGGGGGCTTAGGCGGTTAAAACGGATAATTGTCTGTTTTCTATTAGCTGTTATTTTAAATATTTTAAATATTTCGTACTGAAATTTTCATATGTATTACAGAACGTACGTGTGAGGGGATGACTGTTTCTAAAACACAAATGGAAACATTTTGCTACATAGAAAAAACCTGAAGATAGCTCTAAAATTTCATATATATGCACATTACGACCGTGTTTTATAATAATAATTCCTATAAAATCATAAACACATAGGTATTTACGTCTATTGGGGCTGTCCATTAATCACGTGATGTTTTTTAGCATTTTTAAACCCCCCTCCCCCTTGGAGATACGTGATGAGTGTTAAGGCTATCCCCCCCCCCCCCCCCATCCCAAATCACGTGTATTTTTTTTAATACAGGTACTTTATTATTAAGTATAATCTAATTTTATTATAGAAAATGAAGGACCATGATAAAAAGGTCTGGACAGAAAGGTTGCAGGTTGTTTATTTTTACAACGGCGAATCAAGGTCACACTACGGGTCGCTTCGGATTAGAAAAAGCGCTTTTGACGAAAAAAAAAATACACGTGATATCTTACTATACCCCCCTCCCCCCTTATGATATTTCGTGATTTTTGCGAAACCCCTTCCCCCCCCCCCCCCTTTCAAGCCTCACGTGATTAATGGACGGCCCCTACTTGACTGTTTTGTGTGAAAAAAAATGTGAATGGCGCTTACAAATAACCGCGGACCCCGCACCGCGCAACACCCGCGAGGGCCCGGAATAACGGTGGAATTTTCGCTGACCGCCTAACCCCCCTTAACAAACAATTTAGTATAGAACTATAGGCTGGCAAATTTGTACGTGACAGTTGGTGTGCGGGCGACGGGGGAGGGGGTGACATCTGCACACAAGTGACGTTCCTACTATTACCGCGCCCTTCTTCCCCGCCCCGCGACCATTCGTCCCCCGTGCCGCAGATCATGGGGTTATCACGTCTGAATATCTTTATTATTGAAATTTTGCATTCACAATGCTATATAAATATAGGACCGCTGGCTTGCAGCGTAAATCAAAACTACTAGGAAAAATTCAGCGAGTCTTCTGGGGTCTCGGTAGCTCAGCGGTTAGAGCAGTGGACCGGCAATCCAAAGGTCGTGGGTTCGAATCCCACTCGAGCTTCCTGAGACTGGTTGATTTTTTTTCTAGTAAACATTTTATCACGTATGAATTCGATAGCCTATAGTGAAAATTGCATATATTTCTTTGTAGCTATGGTTGTGTATATATTTTTTGTTAATAAATGAATTATGCTTCTTCTTCTTGTGCCTCTTCACTCATGAAGGTTGGCCGCTAGCTTCCCAAACTCTTCCCTGTCCATTGCGAGGCGAAATAGTTTTTCGACATACTTTATCCTGGTTCACTCTCTTATATTCCGCAGCCATGATTTTTTCCTACGTCCAGCGCGCCTCTTTCCCTCGGGCAAAACCCATGATGACCAATCGAAGCAGCATGTACGTATCGTGCCTAAGCACATGGCTGAAGTATTTAATTTTGCGCTTTTTAATAGCATCAAATCAAATTAAATCAAAATCATTTATTCAACATAAACCTTTACAGGCACTTATTGACGTCTAAAACCAAAATAACAGTTAACTATCTTAAAAGCTAATCTTAACTTATCCACCTACCTACCTAACTAATCTACCATCAGTTCGGATTTTGAGAGAGCATTCGACTGAGAAGAAGCTGGCAAGAAACTCAGGAGGCTTTTCTTTTTTCTCCATGTCTTTCGCATGTATGAGTTGCCGGGTCATTCCGGCGCGCTGGAGAACGCTATCGTTCCTGGGCCCTTATTCTGTAACGATTCCTTGTTTCAAAACCACGTTAATTCCTTAACAAGTTACGATATCTTGCCGAAAACGTATGCGTTTGACGTTTGTGCGCGGTAAGGTTTAGGTGTGGAATCTATAGATTGCGATACAGAATCAGGGCCCTGACCTTCTGTGTCCATCTGATGCGGAGCATTCTCAAAAGCTTGAAGGCGTCTCTCGGTATCCTGTTTTACGGATCATGCTATAAATAAGGGATGTGTAACAGTGTGGCGGCTACCTTGTCGTTGAGCGCGGGCCTGGGCGCGGGCTGCGGCGGCATGGTGTGGCGCTTGGCGGCGGCGGGCGGGATGGCCGACGCCGCGTCGGCGGCGAGGCCTGAGGGCAGCCAATATACCACATGTATTTATAACAAGCGAGTCTGCTGGTTTACTGCTTGGGCCAAGACGCCATAGTTGACACGTTACTCTACATATGGTTTTAATTGCCTAATTGACAGTTGTAACAATAAAATATGAAATATGTCGGATATGGTAGTTTATTATTTAACGATAATTATCCAATAGTTTTTTTTTTAGTCAGATAATTTATAAATAAATAAAATTGCGATGTTTCATCTGTGGATTACAAGACCTGAAACACGGGCGGCCATGATTGGGCTTCGTGTGACATCACATTTCACAAAATAAACAAAAACTATCTGTTAGGTTTCAAAAATTCAAATTTGTTTGTTTATTGTGGCGTGACGTCACACCACAATAAACAAACAAAATGTCACGTGACCAACCGTTTTCGCACGAAATTTGAAATGAATGAAGACAAATATGTTTTTTTCTATTAAATTAAGCTTTTTAGAGAAAAAAATATTTTACCGGTGTAAAATAAGCGTTTACAATTATTAAAATACTTTTCCGAAAACTGTCAAGTAGCAAATTGTTTTGTGATAATGTATACAAAAGATCTTTAGGGAGAAAAGACTACCTGGATGCACACCAGAACCACGGGCATGAGGTGGCTCACAGTAAAGTACAGCCTATATAGTGTAGCACAGTCCCACTAATATTATTCAAAAATGTTTCAATAAAAATACTAAGCTGTGTGGGGGCGCATTAATAAAAGAATACTACCAATCCCTCCATTGGGTGTCGTAAAAGGCGACTAACGGACTAGCAAAATAGAGCGGCTAGGCTCATTGCCTAGTCTCTGACTAACCCTTCGGGGATATAATAGTTGTATTATATATTTGTATGTATTTACATATACATGTATGTAAAATACTAAAGGAGAAAACCATACACACAATTGTTACCAATAACAGAATTAGCTTTAACAAAACAATGTCGCGTAGCTGAAGCGACCTTGACTTTTGACAACGCGAAGTGTATCTAATTCATTCATACCCAGCCGTGGTGTGGACGGGTGACGCCCGCCCGGTTACTCACTATTTTTATGAGAATCATACACACATTCTGTTGTTAATTTTCTTACATCATAATTCGAGGTAAACATTACTATACAGACAGGTGCATATTTACTTAATATCAATTGGGATGAGGTCACTTAGCTATAGGTACTAGAATAATCATTAACTATTATCATTTATCAAACGGAGTACAGCCATGATCGTGGCGCAAGCAACTGTGCCGAAATATCAGACACTTAAATACATTAAAAAACTAAATAGTAGCATTTAAATTATTTAGCTTACAAAAGGTGACATACTGGTTATATGAAACTTAAAAGCTTTTTGAAATCCCGCGTGAACACGCAATCAAAGTCGCGGGCGATCGCTAGTAACGCAACCAAATAGCTTCTCTATTCTGGAACTCAATTCACGAATACACTAACAAACAAAACAATATCTCCGATAGATTTAGTTCCAGAGGCACGCTTGATGGAATAGGCGCATTCCAACAGATTCTCGGTAGCGATAAACACACAAACACTCGGATCGCATCAAAACCAACAAATAACAGGAAACTAGCCCAAGCCGGGAATACGTATATGAAATGAGGTATCTTTCATGAAATTGCTCAGTTTATGTTGATACGAAACTGTTGAATACAATCTTAATGATTCATCCATAGTTTATAAGAATGATTTTAATATTTTATTGCTTACACACCCAAATAACAGTTTAACGAAATCTTAATGATGCTAGCTGAAGCGGTCTTATCGCTAATAGCAATTTTATTAAATATGTAAACTGTGTAAAACAAGTGACTGTTTTGTATTGATATCTGTGTTTTAGTCACAATTAGAGGTCAAATCAACTATAACAACACAGACAATTATAACAATAAAATTGAGTAGCCTTTGTAGCCAGCTACAAGCAAACAATAACATGTTTATAAATAAAAATAAATGGCCAATTATGTATGTTCGCGCATCGCTTCAGAACGACATCTATTTTGGCTCATTCTTTTTTGTTGAGTTTGTTTTGTCAAGACAATGTTCGATGAAAGAATATTTTTGGAAATTTGTCGCGGGTACTACGGGGATTACACGCGGACTAAGCCGAGGGCGGGCCACTAGTTAAATATATAAAACATGTTTTCTTTTGTTGTTCAAATATTCTTTCGACTACACGTTTGAACTATAGCACTTGCTTGACACCGCGACACTAAGTATGTGCATTAAAATAGTTATGTATTTTGTTTATAGTTTATCAAATTATTTACATGGTTCCGCCTAATAAGTATACAGTAATAATAAAAACTCTGAAGAACACAAAAAGTAAGTTAGAAATCATTAATTTCCTTTCATAAAAAAATGTTTAGCACCGCATTTATTAACAAAAAGTAACAAACGATTAGGTAAGTATTTAAAAAATATATATATTATCCATACTCTATCACCGCTTGCGCAGATCTTTCAAAGTATTCGTAACATATAAGCACATGAAGAGCCTACTATAACAATACATCAACATAAAAATATTAAAATAAACAAAAATACTAACTCGAAGTACAACTTGGAGACCAACAATCATTAAACTTCATTTTCAAAAGGTTTCTTGACCGCACCGCAACTTTCACAAACACTCACTGATTTAAAAACTGAATGCAGTTATACAAAGTCTTAGTACAAATAAGGCCTCAATGTTTTGGCTAGATTATAAATACTAACGAGGATCTAAGACAGAAGTCTTCGAATGCGTGTGACCGTGACTCGATACCCGATTAGACTGCAGAGTACACAGCCGTAGAGAGCGGCCGGCACTCGCTATGTATAAACAAGCGCCAAATTGTGAGTAAATAATGTATTAATATCGCCTACTTCACTGGGTCTAGACTAGACTTGCGCGGCGGATACTGACAAACAGATGATTAAACCAGCGTTTTGCGATGCGTTTTCAAGTTCATTGCGCGTTATGTTATACCTTGAGGAACTCCGAGGTCTTATCATTTGTGTGGTCACCGGTTCAATTCCCGGTTGCGTTAATTTAGAAATAATTTTTCTAAGTTGTGTCGGGTTATGGTGTTTTCCACGATTATGTACACTAAGTATGTACATAATTACAAAAAAAAAAGTGTTTTCGTACAAGTAGTGAACCATTCTCAAATAAATAATATAAATAATATCTACTAATTTACAGAACAACTGTTTTACTAAATTGATTTCGGGTCTGGGTGTTTTTCTATGTTTAAGTATATTGATCCCTCCTTTTGGTTCAGGTGCAATAAGTACTTAAAAGAGGGAGTCGATCACTTGTGTGTCAAGTATTTTGGTAAAATAATAAACTATTTTTGATTTTTTTTTTGGAATTTTTTTTGATCCGTTATCTTACCATATTAACGAGCTTCAAAAGAATACTCATCTCGGTCTAGATAATAGGTGTGAGCGTAAACAAATTTAATTGAATTCGTCATTCGGGCGATCGCTCTGTCAATTTTGTAGAGCTACCGAGAACCTTTATCAATGTCGAATATTTTTTCTATCGCGTATATATACCGTGTTATTGGAAATACGTAGCGGTCCCTTTATGGGGGTGATAGTAGAGATCATTAGCTATCAAATTGCCCTAGAGTAGATGGGGCAAAAATGTACCGAAATAGAAAAAAAAAATCTCTTTTTTAAATTCCTGTTCGTTTTTTTACATATTAGAGTGTTAGCAAACTAAAAACACACAAAAACAACCATTAAATACGTAAATTTTATTTTTTAATCCACTTTGATGTAGCCTGACCCACTCTTCTTAATATTTTAAATATTTCTTTACAAATATTTTTTTCGAAATCGGTACATTTTTGCCCCATCTACCTGACAGCAATTTGATAGCTATTGATCTCCACTATCACCCCTTAGAGGGATCGTTACGTATTTCCAATAACACTGTTATCTAGCCCAAGAGAAGTTTCGTTATGAAACTCGTTAAATAGTTACTAGACAACGGATAAACATACTTAAAATACTTAAATACATACTTATCATACATAGAAAACACCAAGACCCGAGACAATTCAGAAAAACAATATTTTCTAAATTGACTCGACCGGGGATCGAGCCCGAAACCTCAGAGATGGCGACACCATGAAAACCGGTGTACAAAACACTTGACCAAGGAGGTCGTCATAAATATATTAACTGCAATAAAATGCCTACATATTTAGATAAATTAGACCAAAAGTATTTTTATTTTAACTTACTTTATTTAATGTAAAGATTATATGGGGCGTCTCACGGTTTTACTTTACATAGGATATTTCGCTATTTTAAACCTTTTTAAACCTTTTTTCGTCGTAACAATATCAATTTTCGTCACAAAGTTTCGTCGTCGTAATATCAACCCGATCACTAAAGCGCTAACTTGTAAATAAAAACGCTAACGAAATGTGACAAAAATGACTCCCCCAAGGTCGAGTTTATTTAAGCGTTATAGCGCAACAAATCAAAAAAAATACGAATAAAAAGGCTAATATAATGATTCGTCTACAGCAAAGTGACGTTGATGCCGCGATAAACCGTCATGATGCAGTCTGGCAAGGTGACAACTGGGGCGGTGAATCACACACTGTTCGCGGTAACATTCGCGCATTCCCGCAATTGAGATTTGCGTAATGCAAGTGCGGTGTCATACGCATTGATATGCTTTTAAATATAACGTAGTTTGTTACGCGACAAATTATAAAGACATTTAGACACATTTTTTTTATATGAGGAGATTGGCGAAATTGGGTCTAACTTTTACAGGAATCAGACTTTAACTAAAATTCATAGTGTAATTTTTAATAACTTGTGTTAAAAAAACAACAAATGTTTCTATGGCGAACAATTTATTGTAAGTAATAACAAATACAGTGTTATCATCAACCAAAAACCATCACTTGTAATCAAATGAAAAACTACATGTTGTATTGATTAGTACGAAGTGATCATTATATTTTTTATTCAATTTAGTATTGACTTATTCGTCACATTAGCTTGGAGGGAGTATGTGCTGCCATCTACTCTAAATAGTTATCCTATTGAACTTGTATCAAAATTAAAAAACACAAATAACACAAATTATGTAAATGTGCATTTAAAAAATATTATATTATGTAAATCTAGCGAGAGACTCACGTTGCCGCAGATAGACCGTCCCGGTTTTTGTCGGTCATTACCTATGTGACCAAATTATGTACTAATTGTATTGTAAAGCATGAATAAATAATTGTAAAAACAAAGCTATTTATTTATTTAATTTATGTAAATTAACCTTAATTTTAGTTACCTACTTAACTCACAATTCCTGTGCTATCCCGTAGAACAGATTTATAATTTATATATGAATGGAATCCACTGGTTTTGATCTACAGAATGGCATATAAATGATCAGCGTAACGGTCCAGGCCCAAGGTCCTAAGGAACTTCGCCGTTCTCATTTTAACGCAAATTTTGTTGCGAGCCAATATTACGATCGGGGTTCCTTTCGACTTACAACTTCTATGATCTGAGGAAGGCACTGTTCTTTCGAAGCTTGAATTGTCATAAAATAGATTTAAGACTTAATTGTACTAATTTAAATAAGGCACTGATTTAAAGAGGCAGTTGTAAATAGCGGTTTTGGTAAGTTAAAAATTATAAATGGCACGTTTAATAACTAGTTCAGCAGTTAAAACTAAGCAGTAAAGTAAACAAAAATGAGTAATAAAAAACAATGAAATGGATCAGTGAATATATAATTGAGCAGGAAAATAATTAAATGGGCGGTAAAAATTATTGAACGAGCGGTTACGTGGGGGCAGTAATAAATCGGAATTTGTCGGTATGAAATCTCATTCTAAGCAATTCTTTATACAATGAGGTGGTAAATTAATTAGACAAGTAATTTTTAAGTTATGTCATTTTTTTAAAAATATGGAAATTTACATAAATGTCGTTTCTGGCGCTTCGCCGGCCGCTCCCGCGGCACGCTCGCTTCGCACGCTCGGCTCGCGCGTTTTTGGTCAACATACTAACCTAACCTAATTAACTCTTGAGACTTTTTTCATGGCGGGGGGCTTCGCTCCCCGAGCCCCCTCGCGGGGGGGCTGCGCCCCCCCCCCCCCCCGTCCCCCCGCTTCGGTTCTGTTACTATGGTACTCTAATAACCTATTTATCGAACCGCTCATTCCATCATTTTACCGCTCATTCAGTTATTGGACTGCTCAATTATTTTTAAAATTGACATTAAATGATAAATTAACCGACTAAGTAATTGATTTTTTATTACTGTCAATGTTTTACTGTCGCAATAATTAATCAACCACCATTAAATTAAATAACTGCTCAATATGTTTTTCAACTGATCATAATAACATCTCGAATATTTAAATAAAAGCTCAAAAATTAGTTCCCTTTAAATAATAATGAAAGCGCTGTTAGCTATTGTACCGTCGCATGGAGCTTTTCTCATTGTACGGGGCTACTTTTGAACTGAGTGTAACATTGATTACAGCTCCTGTTCCTTGAAGGTGTCATTAAAAAATGCACTAGCGGCTAGCCTGTTTTTCGTCCGCGCTAACTAAGAAACATCGCCATACTTCATCCCTTTCTATCAAATATCTACAAATTATAATTAAAAACCCATCCTCAGTTATCGCTCTTTCTATTAGTGAAATTTGCATAAAAATCGATTGCGTGGTTTAGACGAAGTCACAGACACAGGGAAACGGCGACTTTATTATTTGTAAAATGATGATAACTGTAGTGATTGTGGCTGTTTGCCAACGTACTGTAGTATGAGGCTACTTTTCTTATTGTATAGGGCTACTTTTGAACTAAGTGTAATATTGATCCCAGCGAATGTTCCTTGTTGTTGTTATCTATATGTACTTACCTGGTCTCCATGTGTATGTACTATCAACAAAATCTGCCGTATACCACCTTTTCATTTGCATTTCTCCTGTTCCAACATCCTTTTTAAACTTTTACTACAACATTCCTCTATTAACTCAAAATTCATAAAATTGTGAAGACAGTCAAAATGTAAAAAAAGGGGTTAATCAATAAAAACAAAAGGCGGAACGGGGTATTGCCACCACATTCATCGCCACTGGTCATTGATAAAAACCAGCCAAGTGCGAGTCGGACTCGCCCATGAAGGGTTCCGTAGCAGCACGTAACATCATATTAAAGTTCTTGTAGTTCCTTGTAACTTTGATCGATGTTTTAATAATGGTGTATATTTTTGTAATTTATTAATTTATGACGTATTAAAACAAACTACTAGCTAGATCTCGTTCAAACCAATTTTCGGTGGAAGTTTGCATGGTAATGTACATCATATATATTTTTTAGTTTTATCATTCTCTTATTTTAGAAGTCGTTACAGAGGGGGGGAACACACATTTTACCACTTTGGAAGTGTCTCTCGCGCAAACTATTCAGTTTAGAAAAAAATTATATTAGAAACCTCAATATCATTTTTGAAGACCTTTCCATAGATACCCCACACGCATGGGTTATATGAAAAAAAATTGAGATTCAGTTCTAAGTATGGGGAACCCCCAAAAAGTGGCTGTGACATACGGACGGACAGACAGACAGACATGACGAATCCATAAGGTTTCCGTTTTTTGCCATTTGGATACGGAACCCTAAAAAGGGGCGTTTGTTTGTCGTTGATCAATAAAAACAAAAGGCGGAACGGGGTATTGCCATCACATGTCAACAAATTCTTTTAAATAAACGGTTCATCGTCACTGGTCAATGTTAAACAAAGGGTTGAACTATAAATAAATAAAAATCTTTCCTACAATCACACCAATTATCTAGCCCAAGAGAAGCTTCGAAGAAACTTGTTAAATGGTTACTAGACAACGGATAAACATACTTAAAATACTTAAATACACTTATTATACATAGAAAACACCCAGACCCGAGACAATTTAGAAAAACAATAATTTCTAAATTGACCCGACCGGGGATCGAGCCCGGGACCTCAGAGATGGCGACACCATGAAAACCGGTGTACAAACCACTCGACCAAGGAGGTCGTCAACAACTATGGTCATCTTGTGCGAGCAAAATTGTTTGAAAATGGTACTGCATCGGTTTTGTTTATAGTACAGTAAAAGCTTCTTATTCGCGCTTCCTTCATTAGCGTTTTCACTATTCGCGGATAAAAAAAATGCGACCCAATTCCTATATTCGCGGCTAAAAATTTCTTTATTCGCGGATCTAATTGATCGCGCCGCCTTAGCACTGCCGCCTCTTGTCAAAGGATGCCGCACCCCGCTACCGACACTACCCAATATTCTTTGTAAATGCCGTCAAATGGACTAATAAAAAAAGTAAAATAGATCTTATTACAACTTTGCCTAAAGTATGTTGTTAAATGATATTGCCGTGGACCCTGATATAGCCGCCTTCGCCGCGATCGGTGTTTTTGAGAATGTAAACAAACAGAATGAAAGCAACATTTTGTCACCTAGGAACGTATCCCATATAATCCCATATAAATGACCATTCTGTATTCACGGTTTCTGTATTCGCGGCATATTTTTGGGACATATACCTAAAGTGACCATACGTCCCCGTTTTGAACGAGACTGTCCCTTTTTCCGGTTATTTGTCCCGTTGTCCCCAAACCAAGCTCCGAGACGCAAAATGTTCCCGTTTTCCGAAACCTCGCAATTTTTTTATAATATGGAGCTCGTCTGCGATTTCACTGTGGTTTATGGTACAGTGGAGACTTGGTTTCTAGGTATTTTTTGGGCAAATTTAAGAAAAACACCTATTTATCGTAATTTACAGCCCGGATTGCGGAGGACGTGGGTTCGATTCCCACATGAGGTAGTCATTTTTTTCAACGTTTCGTTATCGTCAGTTATAAATTTTTATTTGTACATCAAAAATAATAATTATAATTAATTAAAATGAAGGGAACGCTAATTGTATTGTTACACTTTATCATTGTTAACCTGTTAACTGGCGTATAAAGACGCAAGTCCCGTTTTGAGTTGAAAAATAAATGGTCAGGTTACATATACCCCGCGAATAAAGAGCTTTTATAACACATTTGCTCGTAAAGAAGCTCTTATTACACCGATTTCAGTATCGTAATGTAATAAGTTTCGCACTAGTGCGGTAATGTAATTTAAAAATTAGTAATCATTTGAATCTATGGACAACATAGGCCTTTAGCCCGTCAGTAGCTTTTAAGACACCCAAGGGCAGAGAGGGTTTGGTAGTATTATTTTGATGAGCCCATCGCCGCTCTATGCTGTTGGATATATGTGCAGTCTTTAGTCCGTTAGTCGCCTTTTACGACACCGAAGGGAAGAGAGGGGTTTGTAGTATTATTTAGATGAGCTTATCGCCGATCTATGCTGTTGGATGTATATGCAGTCTTTAGTCCGTTAGTCGCCTTTTACGACAACCAAGGGAAGAGAGGGGTTGGTGGTATTATTTTGATGAGCCCATCTACGCTCTATGCTGTTGGACAAAGAAAAATATATGTTGGCTTACCAAAGATTCATGCACTAGTAAAACAACAAAAAACGCAGTCATTTTCGGAAAATGTGTTTTCCTCGCAAATATGTTATAAAACGTCGTATGGCATACGTGCGCTTTGATAATTAAAGCCACTGCTTTCTTGTAGCCCTCGCCTACGGTTCGGGCTAGCAATATCGCCTCGGCTGTAATTTACATCTTACCGCACTTATATCATAATGTACTATTATGGAATAATTCAAAATGGAATAGAAAGAATGTAAAATTAAAATATTCACCGAAAACTATTCAGCCACAAAGCAAGGTCACAGCGTTACTTTGTTTAATTTAACGAATTGCTGTGTTATTCATTAAATCGGTTATTTTGTGAAGTTATTTAAGAAATAATTTAAAAATTAATAGAAAGAATGTAAAATTATTTTTTTCACTGAAAACTTGTAACACAAAAAAAAAGTATGTAAGTACTGTTTTTCACCAATAACAAAAAAATTGCGTTTATGTTCCACCATTAATTATAGTGATTTGTTTTTTTCTATAATTGTGTCAATATTTATAATTTGTAGGTTATATTTTGACGTGACAACGTCTTATAAATTGGTTTGCCGGGTGACACTTCAAGAAACTGCGTTACGCTCCGCTCACGTTATGCGCTCACAATGAGAGCGAGTGTGAGGCACGCGTCCCTTCCACTCGGGCATGGTTAGCCCGCCTAAGAGCGAGAGAGACAGACATAAAAAGTGAAAGGCACGCGTCCCTTTCCTATTTCATCCTTCTTCCTACTATACGAATGAATATTCACATTAAAATTATTTTACCACTCAAAGTCGTTGTCACGTAAAACTTTCGCCCGTATACCGACTTTACAGGCAACCAATTTTTTTTTTCTATACTTAGTATTCGAACACCTTTTCAAATAAAAAATTAATGACTAGGCAGTATGGTCTCCAACTTGACAATTGAGATTTGGTTAAGGCAAGCCGGGCTTTTCGGCTTCTATGGAAGTATCGCCACTGGTATAGGGCTACTTTTGTAGTAAGTGTAACATCGATCCCAGCGCATGAGCCTCGAAGTGGTCACCTAGATGTACCTAGTGTCGGTGCGTGCGCGTGCGTACCGTCCATGCTGCGCTCCCGGTTGGGCCAGCGCGCTGGGTCATGGCCTAATACCCCCACGTGCTATTGTCTACGTGGGAGGCCTGTGTTAGCAGTGGGACGTGTATAGGCCGATGAGGCTGATGCCGTGCGCGTGCGTACCGTCCATGCTGCGCGACGCCAGCTGGCGGTGGCTGAGCGTGCGGCTGAAGTGCGGCGGCGGGCGCGCGGGCGGCGCGGCGCGCGACTCGTAGTGCGTGCGCCCGCTGTAGCGGAACCGCGACCCCAGCCGCGGGAACACGGTGCCGCGCGACGCCGGCTCGGGGCTCATCAGCCTGGGGGGGGGGGAGCGATCATGTATATATATCCCCTCGTATGACAACAAGCGTCATTATGCCAATGTGGCCGCATCTGTCACTCTACTTCCGTATTACTTCCTGTTTATATCCGGTCTAGGTTTATTGACAATTTCCATGAAATTTGGTATGAAGACCTTAACAAAAATGTATAGCACTGGAATCATTATTAAATAAGCTATCTGGCGATGTATAATAAAGTGCAGTTTGATGCTACCATTAAATTGCAAAAAAAAGGTGAAAGTAATTTTTTTTTTTTTCTCGATTATTTAAAAAAAAATATATAATTATAAATAAAACCACGACATAAGTTATAATTACTACGAGTATTATTTGTTTTATTTACAATTTAGAAAACACGTTTAAAACAGAATAAACCTCGCCATACATTTTTTATTTGCGCCAGAAGTAACGCATAGTACCGGGCGATAACGGTGACTGAACGAACTTATCGTTTATCGGTGCCATTTTAAAACCTTTCTTGAGTTGTAATGCTGTCTTTGTCCCACTCTATACATTAAGGCAAAGTAATAATAACTAAAGAAGGATACATATAGTTTTAACAGCTCAAATTGTCAATAAAACAGACCCCGTGCCAATCTGCCCAAATTGGGCATTGCGCATATGCGCCATATTTTAAATCGACCCAAATTGGGCAGATTAGCAGAAGTGGCCATGTAAGGGGTTAAGTAGCAATATGTTTACTAATAATATCAGTAATCAGTTAGTCTAATAATGTCACCTTTCATAGTGAGTTTTAAGATATGAACATGATCCCTGCATACCCTGTATACCTTACCTCATCAGTATTCTTTGCTTTTTCTGAAACGGTCTAATTTCTTCTGCTGGGCGACCATTCGTATTAGATGGTCGTTGATGTAGTGTATAAGTGTATGTTTTTGTGTATACGTGTACCTGTGTAATATGTATAAGTGTGTATTTTTATTGCTTTGTGGTTGTGCTCCCTTCCACACTAAGGTGTTCGCGGAAGACCAGCGTCAGGTTTTCCTATAAACTAGGAGGCTTGACATCATGCTGAGCGGGCACCTGTTAGTGCCACTTATTTTGTTTCTTTTTAAATTTTCGATGTAATAATTTGTGTTGTGTCATTAATGAATGTTTTCTATTCTATTCTATTCAATCAAAACTCAAACGCAAAAATCATTATAAACATTTTGTAAAAGTGCTTTTGATGGCAGTAGACATTATTTTGCCTACTACCCTTTGTAAAGTCGAAGAAATTGTAATGTGAATGTAAATTACAGTCGAGGAACACTATATATAGTTACAAACTATGTATACACTACTACTGTACGTAATATCGCCGGAAAATGGACTACCGAGAATTTATCCTACTGTACCTCACATTCGATTAATCAGTAGACGAAAAACAGACGTAATATAAAGGTTGTACCCTATCAAATTAATACCAATACCACTAAATCATCGACAAAATTGCAATTTGCCCCATGCAGTGGGAGCGAAACCGGTGCCGTAACCAGAAGGGATTAATAACTAACGCATAAATTACAAAAAAAACTCGGATTTCTTAATTTTATCAAACGTACAATGCAACCATCTTGGCAAACTTATGATCAAAGTATAATAGAAGTACACAGATACAGAATTACGTCTTCATACAGATCGGTCGAAATCACGCGCGACGAAATCTCAGCTTACTTCGGAGCACAAAAGCCAACCAACCTGAAGAAGGTGTGATGCTCCACGCAGGTCTTCCACAGCTTCTTGGCGGCGCGGTGGTTGGCCAGCTTGAAGCCCACCGTGGACTCGAACTGCTCGAACTCGCCGGGCCGCAGCTTCACGTAGAAGTTGTGCCGCTTGTAGCTGATCTTCAGGATCTTGGGCCACGCGAACCGGTTGATGCGCAGTCTGACAATTTAATAAATAGCCTCCTATTTAAAAAATATATTAAAAGTGGTTGAATAACGACTCTTTACGATCCTATGATTAATGAAAGTAAACTATCATTATAAATATCATACATTTTAATACTGTTTCGTATAATTTTAACGCAAATTTTGTTGCAAAATAATAACAAATTGAAAAATTATTTAAAAATTAT
This sequence comes from Scoparia ambigualis, assembly GCA_963921215.1. Lineage (NCBI taxonomy): Eukaryota > Metazoa > Arthropoda > Insecta > Lepidoptera > Crambidae > Scoparia > Scoparia ambigualis. The sequence continues at coordinate 32,841,581 of OY992514.1, forward strand.
TTCCAAGAGCAGTATTTAAAACCGCATTCTTCTGACAATCTACGCTGAACTTAACAACACTATTTAGTAAATATTGATTAATTTCGGCGGGCAGGATAAGTGCACGGTAGCTTAACTGGAAGAGCACCTGTATTGTAAGAATGGTGCGGGTTCGAATCCTGGTCGCGGAAATCTTTTCAACATTTTTCAATTTGTAAACCAATATTTACTTTTTTTTATGGGATTTGCTTAGTTTGGGACTTAATGATCGATGTGAAAGTTGTGAAATGTATCGATTTATTCATAGTGATATTGATTGAGAAGCTCGATGGCGCAGCGGCTAGCGCGTTCGGCTTGCAATCTTGTCCGCTAAGCAACTTTCGCAATGCCGGGTCGCTGGATGGGTGACCAAATTTAAAACATCTAGAGCTCCTCCGTGGTTCGGAAGGTCCGTTAAGCCGTTGGTCCTGGTTGGGCCAGCGCGGTGGGGTAATATCCCCACGTGCTATTGTCCACGTGGGAGGCCTGTGCCCAGCAGTGGGACGTTTATAGGCTGGTGATGATGATGATATTGGATCATGAGTCTAGCCCAGCCCGCACTCACTTCTCGCGGTGCACGAGCAGGCCCGAGGAGCAGACGCCGAGCGTGATGTCCACGTTCTCGGAGTCCTTGGCGGCGTGCAGGTCCACGCCGTACATGGCCAGCTTCTTCGCGTTCTCCAGGTAGTTCAGCTCCGCCTCCGCGGGCGTTTGCCCTCTGCGAACGGACATTCATAAAGAAACGTTGGAAAATCTATGACTAGCTCAGATGGAAATCGAACCCATGAGTTGTTGTTCTAAATAATAAAAGATGATTTAGAACATTTTTCTAAAGCTATTTCTTTTAGGTTATGACGAATTACGATTGATAATTAATGTCTCATACACTCTCCGGCTAAGTGGAGCGATGACATTCATAAGGAGACTAGACGAGACGAAGATCGGGCTCAGTAGCATACGTTGGGAGAGGCCTATGAAGTCTTGAATGTGCTTAGAAAAAGGGTTTCCAGCCTCGTAGCCGCCCAGCTCCAATGCAGTAGCACAGTGGTGACGTCCGACTCATCCGCCAACCCGCGTTGGGCTATCGTGGTGGGTTATGGCGCAATTGGGGGTTTAAAGCTTACCCTTGAGACCCTACACGTGACCCCTGGGTGGTGCTAAATGAGTGACACTGACTGAGTGGTAGAGCCACACGCATTGGCCCGGCGTAATACTACCCTCTCACGAATATCCGGCGTGAAATAATGGCACTTGGTGCTGTTGTGTTTCGTCCGACGAGTGAGGGTTCCGGAGGCCCCCCCCCCCCCCCCCTCACAATTCCTATTCCTCCCTTAAGGGCCGGCAACGCGTCTGCGATTCTTGTGGCTTTGCGGGTGTCCATGGGCGACGGTGATTACTCTCCATCAGGTAACCCGCCTGCTTGTTTGCCACATTCTTATTTATTAATATAAAAAAAATCCCCACGTGCTATGGCATGCGACGTATATAGGCTAATGATGATAATGATGAGAGCCCCACCCACCTGTGTGTCTTGTGCAGCTCGAGCACCTTCTCCTCCAGCTCGGGCGTGCAGCCGGCGGGCGGCACCAGCTTGAGCTGCTTGCACAGGCCGGCGCCCTGCTCCGACTCCTCGTAGTCGCCCAGCTCGGACTGCAGCAGGTAGCTGGCCAGCAGCGCGTGCGTCACCGTGGAGCATGGCAGCCGACCTGGGCAAACACACGTGACTAAGTCAAATTGCAAACAAGTAGGTTGGAGGACTTCATGGCGGGATATTGAAGCGTCATGTCTGCAGTTTTGTTTCATTTGTTTTGGCAAATAAAACAAAACATTGAACGTTACTTTTCAAATTCTCCTAATAAGTCAATGTGAGATTTTTACTGAAACGGGTTTAGGGAAATATTCTTTCCTGCTGTGTGGTGGCGGCTCATTTCAAGAATACTATCAAGTATCAACCTATCTCTTCCTTTGGGTGTCGTAAAAGGCGACTAACGGACTAAAGACTGCACATACATCCGATAGCTTAGAGCAGCGATGGGCTCCCCACCTGTCACACTGAGAGAAATCTTGTCTGTACAGTGCAAACTGTTGACTCCGTTGCCTTACAAAGCTTTTCATATCAAAAATAAAAATGTTTGAAACGGTATTTTTCGCGGTTTTAAACCGTCGATTATAGTTTTAAATGGTTTTTTTACACCTATAGTGGTGAATGATGTATGTATGACGCTTCTGCTCACCGTCCAGCAGGTCCCTCCTGACGGCCAGCACGAGCTGGTAGCGCGTGAGCTCCTCCTGCAGCTGCGCCGGCTCCGGCGGGTAGAACTTCACCGCGAACCGCAGCTCCCACGGCTCGTCTGCAAACAACCGGCGACTGTTACGACTATTGTAGCAGTTGGGTGGTCAGCATTAGAATCAGAATCAGAATATTTATTTATGAAACATAGGTATTACAATTATGTCATGGGTATATAAGTTTCACTACATTTCCACCTTAGTTAAGGTAGGTACTTATACAAATACAGGTTCAAAAAACTACAGTCTAAAACAATATATTTAAAAGTATTATTAAATAATAAATGTGAAAATTAAGCAACAAATGTCATTATTATCAATATTATATAACTACAAAAAGTAAAGTAAGAAAAATAAAATAAGAAAATTATGTCTAAATTATTTCAAGGATTTGTCAGGTCATTTTAAAACAGCGCCAATAGCGCCATCTATCGGAATCGCGACTAAACGGCTTGCAATTTAAAACGATGCATTCTTACGCGCACGCGCAGCAATTTGAATACTAGTTTGGCAAATTATTGGCTAATAGCACTAACCCTACACAAGAGAGGCTTATTCCAGCAGTGGACTATTTTGGGCTGTGATGATGATGGATGCAGACCAATCAGACTAATCAGATTACGCTTGAGCTGCTTAGACAACCACTTCTCCAGATCGTAACGAGAGTTCTCCTCGTGGACCTTAGTGCCCCCATCAAGTCACTGTTGCACACCTAGGACAGGAGCTATTGGCCTAAACCTTTTACATGAAACCCAGGTCTACGGATGCAGACTTACGCTTTAGCAGCTTGGACACCCGCTTCTCCAGGTCGAGCCACACGCGCCGGTCGCCGCGGTCCTCGTGCAGCAGTCCGAAGTAGTCCTTCTCCACCAGGTTGAGGCTGTCGCACACCTTGGACAGGAGCTCGTGGCCTCGAGCTTTTCTCTGCAACACAAAATGTTGTTTTGTTACCCTGTAATTGCAATTATGTTAATTGCTGTCAACTATCGTAAAATCAGACATAATAGAAATTCAATTGTTACTAGCGATTAAAGATTTTATCACAGACTTCATCGTAATACACATAACTAAAAATTTAAAATCATAAATTAATTTTAGTGTATCATACTCATATACCATTGGTTTACGTACTAAATTGGTACGTGAGTCTACTTTAGACTAAAAAAGAACCGGCAAGTAATTCAACAAAGACATTTCTTTAATTCCTTTCTTTTACAGCGTCGCGTCGTCAGAAATGTTGGAACATGCTCATTGCTCTCCCTAAAGTCATCGTACGTAGTTCAAGGTTGCAAAAATGTTTCATACAATAGCAGATGTAACTTAACCCTGCAATCAACTACTTATAATGACTTTGACGGAAATCGAACTAGTGGCATTCTGTATCTTAAACTGGCGATCTAACTGCTGAACCACTGAAGTCGATTTGTTTTTTCCCAACTCCAGCAGTACCTCTGTAGGTACTTTGGAATCAGCGATATTTTTTGCACAATCAGCGAGTGCGGCTGTATCTAGCGTTATCATCTATACCGCTTAAGCATTATCGAGCTGATCCGCATGTCTCAAGGATCTTCATAATGGCGGGCTTGGCATCTTTCCCGCTGACCTGGTTCTCGATCGCTCCTAGGGGACGTTGGGGACACACCGTTTATGTGACAGCTCACCTTGAACTCGTAACATTTGTCTTTATTACTTTGTTTTGATCGGACATCGTTTTGGTATGTTTTCAAAATCTATAAATTAAGATTCTTTCGTTTTACTACGCTATAACAAAAATTAATAATTAAACAAATGTTTTTATAAACTAAGAGTTTGGAGGTTTACTTAGACATACAAACTAATTTAACATTTTCTGAAATAGCAGAATCAGATATTTTTTTTATGATTTATCTTTTATTTAAGTATAATAAAGGAGGCAAACGAGCTGGCGTGTCACTTGATGAAAAGCAACCACCGCCGCCAACGACACCCGCAAAGCCAGAGGAATGGATGCGAAGGTTTTCTTATCTGAGGTAGCAGCACTCGCACGTCGAGGCATTGGGATCCTTTGTGAAAAGTAGAGCATAATTTGGGGGTCAAAGTTGCTCGCGTCCGTAGGTTTACCCTTGAGACCCTACACGTGATCCCTGGGTGGTGCTAAATGAGTGACACCAACTGAGTGGTAGAGCCACGCTGCGTTGCAGCACACATTGGGCCGGCTCGCCCGGCGTAATACCACCTTCTCACTAATATTCGGCGTGAAATAATGGCACTTGGTGCTGTTGTGTTTCGTCCGACCAGTGAGGGTTCCGGAGGCCCCTTCCCCCCCCCCCCCTCCTCCCAATTCCTATTCCTTCCTTAAACCTATTCCTCCCTTAAAGGCCGGCAACGCGCCTGCGATTCCTCTGGTGTTGCGGGTGTCCATGGGCGGCGGTGATTACTCTCCATCAGGTGACCCGCCTGCTCGTTTGCCTCCCTTTTTTATATAAAAAAAAAAAGTCTTGTGCGTGTTTTTATTACGTTTATAGACGACCTCCGTGGCCGAGTGGTTAGCGCGCCGGGTGTGGCGTCGCGCCATCTCTGAGGTCCCGGGTTCAATTCCCGGTTGGGTCAATTTGAGAAAACTGTTATCTGAATTGATTTCGGGTCTGGGTGGTTTTCTATGTTTATGTATATTTATCCGTTATCTATTAGTTTAACCATATTAACGAGTTTCAATAGAACCTTATCTTGGGCTAGTTGGTGTGAGCGTAAAGAAATTGTATTTATTTATTTATTTGCACTGCAGGCCCGACTAACATAAGATAAAAATAAATACGTCCAGGTCGATGTTGAAGCATTGAGATCTTTCGTGCAAAGAATAACATAAAAAGTGGTAAGTACTCACGTCTACGTCCAGTAGGCCTATTTTGTAACTCGACTGACAGTTGAGTGATGAAATGATGATCACCCAAGGCAATTCGTCGTACACTGCTGAGTACTGTGTCTATTGCCAGTGAAAAATACAGAGAGCGCGCAATGTACGACGAATTCCCTTCACTCATCATCATTTTAACTGTCAGTCGACTTATAAAATAGGCCTGCAGGTCCATGGAGAAGTACCGGGATCTTTTGTTTAACTCCTTAATTTCCCATTCACGCGACGTCGCGTGACAAACAATTAAATTTCAATTGTGTCTGGGAATGGGCATCCAACGTGTAAAGAATAACATAAAGAGCTACAAGTACTCGCGCCTACGTCCAGGCCCCTTACTCTTGAAACCGATCGCTATTGGATCGGATTGGTATTCTAAATGTTCGTACTCCTAAGTTACGACACCAGAGCTAATATGGATTCATATTACGTGGATATTGAGTGAAAAAAATAAAACACTCAATGCCATTTAGTTCACCCAATATGAATTCAAATTAGCGCTGGTGTCGTAACTTAAAAATACGAAAATTCACAATACCAATCCGATCCAATAGCGATCGGTTTCGAGAGTAAGGGGGCAGGTCCATGGTGAAGTATTGGGATATTTTGTGCAAAGAGTAACTTAAAGAGTGGTAAGCACTCATGTCTACGTCCAGATACATTTATTTATTTATTTATTTAGTTTAGGTACAACAACAGAATACAAATTACAACAAACACATAAAAACAATATCAAATACTTAAAGGCTAAATTTGCACTCCGATTATAGCTGAACACAGCATTTTCTTAGTGAACTACAGTTTTGCATACAAAAAAAACGACAGTGATACAAAAAGAATAAAAAAATTAAATATAATATTACCTACTAACAAAATTAACAAAATTTAAAAAAAAACAGTTTTTATGACAATAAAAAATTGTATAATAATTAAAACTACACAAAAACCGAAACAAAAACAAAAAGAGGCACTTACAGCTTTTCTATAGTCTTTAAGTAAGATGCATGAGATAGACAGAAAATATTCGAATCCTTACATACATCGTCATAGGGTACATGGTAAAGCATTGGGATATTTTGCGCAAAAAATAACATAAAGAGTACTCACGTCTTGTCCAGGTTCTTGATCACAGTTTCAATATAATATGAAGCATTGGGATCTTCTGTACAAAGTATTACATTACATATAAAGTGGTAAGCACTCACGTCTACGTCCAGGTCCATGGTGGAGCCGTCCAGCAGCTCGACCTTGACGTGCGCGGTGTGCCCGGAGGGGCGGCGGCGCGGCGAGGCCTCTTTCTTGGCCTTGGCCTTTGCCTCCTCCTTGCCATCCTTGGCGACGCCCTCCGGCATTGCGCCGCGAGTCCTTCAACACCTGGAACGATAACAAATACTGTAAATATAAATATGCTTACACATTCTATAAAATTCTTTTGACAAGGGTACATAAGAAGGTAGAATCACAGTAGTAGAACAGTGTACCCTTAAACGATGAGCATGTATGCAGAATGTCATGAGAGTAAATTAAGAGGGTTTATGCATTTCAATATTCCATACAAACTTCCAAGTCGAAATTTTTAAAAACTATTGAGCCAATTTACAATGAAACTTTGCACGCTAAAGTAACATACAAAGATCTAAATACTTTGTTGAAAACATTTTTAAAAAACGTTAAAATAACTGAGTTAATGCGATTTTAAACTTTCTATAGTGGACTTTTAAATTGCAATAACTCAGTAAAGATGTTTTTAACAAACTATTTAAATCCCTGTATTTTGCTTCAGCATGCAAAGTTTCATTGTAATTGGCTCAATAGTTTTTAAAAATTTCGACTTGGAAGTTTGTATGGGAAACCCTCTTAAGTAAAAAAGGAAATGAAGCTACCCTTCCCTAAAACGGGTCTGATGTAGGTATCTATGTATATACTGATGAAGGTAAACGTCCTAAGCGATTTTTTATTCCTAAAATGTGATCTGATCTGTAAGAAAATATAGTGAATTGTCATATTAACAGAATGGCACCAAAATCACGTAAATTAAATGTTAGTAAATCTATTTGCCCTTGCAGTCCTGCACACTACTCCGCTGCCTTACACAGCTTCATTGGAAAGCGACCTTCTATCCAACATCCAGAATTGTAGGCTACAACCAACAGTTGGAATGACGCAACAACACCAGCCTTATGGTCCAGGGGTTTCGAAACGCACCATCAAAAGCGAAACCAACAAACAGCAACGGTATATCTAATCAGGCGTGCAACATCGGCGGCCATATAATTTGCAAACACGTCATTTCTCGCAAGTGGCGGATCACAATGGAGGCATAAATCAGCGGGTAGCGCCTCAGACGGGACGTGGGAATATGCGCGTGAGCCGGTGCGCTCGGTGGAGTACTGGAGAAACGCGCTTTGCAGACGGTTGCGCAGCGTCGAGCGGGGCGTGGGGCGGGGAAATCGGACAATCACGACAAATTAATGACAATGTTCGATCACAGTATTTATATAAGTGATCGAGTAATATAATGATGATGACATGTTTGCCTACGGCTAGAGATTGGAATGGAATCTGATTAAACAACCGTATGAAAGGTTTTCACTTAGATAATATGTATCATACAAAGGTTGAATTGTATCTTTGTTGCATCGTGTAAATTTTTGGCGAATTCTTTATCCGAAAGACCTGCTCTGGGAAATTAAGAACCTTGTGTAAGTGTGTCTTATCCGAAAGTCGAGACCTCCGAATCACAATGGAATAGTGTCCTTTCCATGAGTCTTTGTTGTAAAGGTCGTTTAAACTTGAATCTTTACTATGGAAACCAAATGAGACATCAAAGGAAGTAGAATTAAATTCAAAACCGTAAGGCGCAAATTTTTAAGTGAATGAACAGAAGCATTTGTGTGTATTCCATAAATGGGTCTTCAGAAAATCTTTACTGATGTTCATCCGTTAAATTGTATCGTGTACCGTACCGAAGTATGCTTCACTTACTACTAGGTTTGGCGTGTAACGTGAACAAATTAATAAAAATTTCAAACTGGCGTATCTTTAAAAAAAAAACGATTTGTTTAAGAATGGACTTGCTGTTTTAAATTATTTGATACACAGCAGGTGGTCCTTCATCTCACCTGATAGTAATTAAGAATTAGGATCCAAAATAGAAGTAAACTTCACCCCGAATTTTCAACTCCTGAGAAATTGGCTATCGTAGCTCTAACTAAAACTTACGGACACTTCGATCATCAACGGCTAATTATTGATATTGCGACCGACTTAGGTAAAATATTGAAGGCTTGCCATATGAATTTAGAAACAAGATGTATCACCAATTACACTGAGCACAACATGGATAGGACTTCTCGTTTCAGACTGGGGGATGTAATGATTATTATACTTCTACAAAAAACCAAAGGAAAATTGTCCCAAAGCAAACGTCTACCAAACAAGGAACGCCTATCTAATCAATCTCTAGCACCATTTGTAGTGGCAGTACTCAGGATCAGGAGTCAATTGGATAATTAAGGGCGGTGCCTCAGACGCCGAGGTCGGCACTCGATCGGAACTGCTGATCAATGGGCCATATGACAAGTAATAAAGAATTACAAATAGCACGCTCTAACAGTGTATCGTCGTACTTACTGAACAAACACATTAATGTCTAATAATAGCCCTTTTTCTGAATATGCACATTACTCTTGTCATTATTATTAGTGGGTAGGCAGAGACAGCAACTTTTCATGAACCTTACCAAACACTTGCCTCAGTTCTCCTCTCCATTTAATTGCATTATGCATAATATTAAAATAATGATATGTCAGAATTCAGAAACAATAGTTACCTACTACCAGACGGGGCTATGAAGCGCCTAAATCAAATATTTCTATGGGAAGTTTATGAATGGAATTGTACAAGCTTATTGTTGCAACCGAACCATGTCAGAAATCGGAACAATGGCGCTACGAGGCGGAGCTAAAATTGAATTTACGAATTAAACAGCCCCAAAACAAAAAAATATATAAATTGTAGAAGCTTTAGTTCCTCAGCTTGAATGAAAAACGAGAATAAACGAGTACCTTGAATTCGAATCTCAGTATATTATACTTACGACAAAATTAAAGTTAAAATTTCAACTTTATTCGCTTACACATTACTTGCCCTAATTCCCATAATTGTATCAGACATTGACTTTCAAGACACAACATTGTGAAACAACATCACTTAATCAAAACTTCGTTAGGCTGCCGAGAGGCCAATTACCGTGGCAATAAAAACATTGCGAGCCGTATAGTAATCCGTACTATTGTCGGACTGAGTTTAATTACATAATTGAGGAGAACTAGACGCAAATTCAAGTAGCCGCGAAGATGTTCGCATTGTTATGTATTGTAAAATATAACAGCATATTTTATGAATGAGATGGATTCAGTAATTTACATCGCGAAATATCCCTGAACCTGAGAACAAACAACATTGTTTTGGTTTGCTGTGTTCTGAATTGAAGGACATACCCAGTAAAATTACAGGGCATATAGTCATAACGCGTGTTACCCTTGTTTTGGAAGAGTCCACAGACTGTGGTGGCCGGTTTCCATTATTTCCGTATTCTGGTTTGTCGGTTCAATAACATAAAAAAAAATATGAATAGCACAAAAGCATCATTCGTAATAAGGAGCGAGATTTGATATTAGTGTTGTAGCCTACTTCCCTAGTAGGTAATAATAGTCAAAATGATACAGTCTTATTTCCAAAATATCCTTCGTTAAAGCCGGGATATCAAACGAAATGACTTCGTAGGGCATATCTCATTGGCTGGCAGCCTGCCACGGCAGATCATTCCGGGTTTATGTCATATTTTACGGGGAAGTGCACTCGGGAGACGGTTTATTAGTTTCGCATCAATCCTGAATATTGCGAAACGTACACATGAAGTTGTACACATTTCGCGAGAATAGATTAAAACATACATGACCATTTCAGAGACATATGAAACCTCCATAAATGAGGAATGTTTCCTTTAAGTTGTTAAAGGAGACATTTCCATATTTATTACAGATATTTCGTTAGACAGAGGCTGACGTAATAACTTCTGTAGTAGTGAATTAAACATTTACGTTTGAAAAATTAGACTCATTATTTTTACAACCGTGCCGCGTAGCGGTGGAAAGAATATTACCACCCCCTCACTTCCCTTGGGTGTCATAAAAGGCGACTAACAGACCAAACACTGCACATACATCCTACAGCATAGAGCGGCGATGGGCTCACCACCTGTCACATGTGTAGTCGCTATTTGGTGAAAAGTGGAGTATGGCAGAGAACTGCTTTTGCGGTCCTCATTGCTTAGTCTCTGAGTCTGACTAACCCTTCGGGGATAATAGTCGTGATTATATGCAAGTATTATGCATATGCGTGCATTATTTTTATCATTTTGTGCACACAACTACCACAAAATGTCTCTTATAGTTTCAGCTTCCTACCTATAACCGCAATGATGGTTGGCAAGTTAGTAAAATATATCCACCTGGATCAGATGATCCAGACTTGCTTAAGATTTCCTTCACTCGGACTGTAACCAAAAGAGCTCTCGGCAAGTCGCGCAAGTGCCTCACAATGGCCAGCCTGACCAGCCACAATGCCAGCGTGACGTCACGCTGCACTCAATGCTAATGGGCGCTGGACAATGGGCCCTCATGTGCGGATCGCCATCCAATATGGACGGGACAATGTTAATTCTGTCATTTACAAGCCAAAATCAATTGCGACAATGTGTAACAAAGTCCCGACTGACTTTTAAGTAGGTGCGAGACTTTATACTGCGTTGGTTCATAAGCATAATCTATTATTACAAGGGGGACTAGGAATCAAATGTTAAATTAATTTTATCACATGAAGACAACAAAAAGTATTCTTAGAAATATCATCAAAATGTGCAATCTGCTAACGATTTCAATGTTGTCAATTCCGAGTCGCAGTGTGCCAAGTATTTAAAATCAACTAGCGAAACTAATTTACGTAATGCATTAGCGATGAAGTTGTCAGCGGCGGGCGCCAGTCTGGAAAGCTTTTTATAAGAGTTCTTAGAAACACGCAAGATGTTGGACATAAATGAAAGTAATATGACAATGTCAGATAATTATCAACATAATGAACATTATCATCTTAATAAATATCAACAAAGATTAGGGATTCTTTTCTGATTAAGATTAACAAACAAGTTATAATTATGTATGATCTAATGTGTCACCACATTAGATTTTAAATCTTTCGCATTCGAAGATATCTTCACAGACTAGTAGATGAGGAACAATAGCAATGACCAATACCCAACAGTGTTAACAAATCAGATCTATTATCAGCTAATCAGAGAAATATTAACACATATTAACGTAGGACGTACCGCACCGATGAGCGATAAACAGTAGTCAGCGCGGCGTATTTACTATAACATTCCAGACTTATGATTCAAGTTTCAACGAATCAATCAATGCTTCCAGATAATTATCTCTTACGGAATGGTTTCGTTTAAACGTAACATTAATTTAAAAAAAAAACACAAATAGGTATCACCTATTACTTACAGGTTCGTTTGCGTGACGCATGATGACGCAACAGTTACCTACACCTAAATTTTTTACTTGTAGTGCCTTTTTAGTTGTAGTCTTTTTTGGCACTACATGTGAAATTACAGTTACAGCAACGCTGAAAGGGGGAAATTCAGTTTACTAACGGCATACCACACCCATCCATACATGTCGGTGTTATGTTTAACGCTAGCCATACATGTAAAAGAGTATAGGAATATTAGGAATAGATTGTGTTAAAATAACGCAACAAATACATTTTTATACTGCATTTACAGCTTTATTTTGATAAAATATACAAACGGATACCGGTATGAATCAGTTTCCTGATCCCTGCATAAAAATACCCAATGAAGTTATTAAAAAATTGGAGAATTAATATACGTCGACATCCGTCGCTCGTTTTAAAGTAAGCACAAATTCAAAAGAACCTTGAAGTTACGCAATAAGGTTGTGTTTTGGATAAAATATCCTCGGTCTGTCCTGAAGTTATTTCCATTGGTTGTGGATTCAAAGTGAGTTTTTTACACTCTTCATCGCAGATATCGATTCATTGCTTCACTCAGAGCAAGAACTTTAACAACTTTACCTCGGATTTCATTGGAAGTACTATTGCCACCAGTATTTCTAAATTGAACGAAGTAAATATGCTGGTTGACTTGATATCACACATATTTAGACGGGATTTAACGCAAAACTACTTAGTAAAGGCATACTACGCATACCTTTAATACCCGACGTTTCGACCGAGTAGTTTTGCGTTAAATCCCGTTTAAATATGTGTGTCTAATGCAACGCGAAAGTTTATAAGTGTATATTTGTTATCGTTATCGCTTAGATTTCGTAATAAATTAATCAAATAAATCCTTAATAAATAAATACATTATTTTTACTTCCTTTTTATGTGACATATTTACTCTTTCACAAAGTTTTAGTTGGCCATTTTTGTTTTGCTGTTTTCATTGTGCATTTTCTTAACCTATGTTGTCTAGTGGTTAGACTGCCGATCTCTGAATCCCTGGGGGGTTCGTATATATATGTTTTGTACTCAATTTGATTAGTGGTAGCTAGTCCACCTGGCGTAAGTCGCCAATAATTCAATGGTAGTGGCATCGTTGTGTTCTCCGGCAGTTACATATAAGATATGAGATATTGTAAAGATAAAAATAGTCAGATTCATTCTCAGTAGCTGAGGAATTCGAGTAAAGTGAGCTTTCACCAAAGGCCTTATCATCACCTCACGTCAGGCTCACTTGGTCTTTATTTCAATAAAGACCAAGTGCTTACCCATCATCATCAGCCTATAAACGTCCCACTGCTGGGCACAGGCCTCCTACGTGGACAATAGCACGTGGGGATATTGGGCCATAACCCACCACGCTGGCCCAATGCGGGTTGGTGGGCAAGTGCTTACCCGCAGTAGCATAACAAATGTTTATTTTTCATCAATTATACAATCCGTAACAAACTTCTTTCTATAATTAAATAACAACTCCTAGCCGACTCTACATTCTGTGTCTGTGCAAGACAATCAACAGCCAACATCGTTCACAGAGAGAAGTTGTTTTTTCTCTCTTAATACAAAGTTACTGATGTTTTCTCCTCCTCTTTGGTAAACGAAAATTTCCCGATTCTCTGACAATGCTTACATTCCGCGATTCTCTAACAAGCCATAAGTGATGATTTAAAGATATCGCGCTTTTTAATGAACGCATCATAAACACGTTCAGCCGTCATGTAATATTTCACAGTTGCTGCGGCGCACTGACAAACATTATAAATCAGGTTTGCTATCGTTTCTCGTGATTTATGCGGTGGCTCGTCTTTGTTGGCAAATCCATGTCCGCACGCAAGTGCAATCCTCCATTTCATACGCGTCTAATTAGTGTTATCTATATGACAACATTATCTGCTTTATGACGTTTCAAGCCAAAGCTCTAAACAGGATTCTATTTCGTAAAAGAAACCGTGTCGCGTTGCCGTGGAAGAATACTACCACCCCTCTCTTCCCTTGGGTGTCGTATAAGGCGACTAACGGACTAAACACTGCACGCACATACATCCAACAACATAAAGCGGCGGCGATGGGCTCACCATCTGTCACGCTGAGCACATATGCAGTCGCTATTTGGTGAAAAGTAAGACTATGGTAGAAAACTGCCTTTGCGGTCCTCATTGCCTAGTCTCTGACTAACCCTTCGGGGATAATGGTCGTGATTATATGTATGTATGTATTTCGTAAAACTAGGGAGTAATTATTTTGCATTGACAATATTTGTTTTTATATTAAAAATGTTATGTAGGGTTTGAAAAAAAAACATAACTGGGCTTAGTGGCCGAGTGCGATGCGATTTGGCCCGATACCCGAGAAATATCGAGAACTCTGTAGGCTTACTCTTGAAACACAATTTGTCAATTTCCAATCACAAATCTAAAAATGTCAAATGGCACTGTGGCGGCCAGAGTCGCCACATAATTTATTATCATCACGTATCGGTTAAAGAGTTTGTAAGCACATTCCTAAACGCGTGCAGATCCGATAAAGATATGTCACGGCATCCTCCCTCCAACATCTACGTAGTATTACTGTATAAATAGTCTTGTAAGGTTTAGATAATAAGTTAGTCACAATGTAGTCACTGTAAATATACAACATCACCTTAAGAGACGCAGTCGTTATTTACCATTGCCATGGAACCTACCATCACCTCCACCTCGCACACTTCGCCCGACGGAACACTGGTGACCCCGCTCAAGCAACAAACAACCTTCCAATGGAGTACCCAAAAAAAAACACGTGAGTCATTTGTAATATCTACACATCAACCATGGCAGCAACATCTATTCAGCGACGGACACAACAAAATCTTCAAGATAAAATCACTACGCCGTGCCACTTCGAGCTGCGACTACGTCATTTAACATCATTCTATGGCTCCCACAACTTTGGCTTCCTTTCCGGCACATCGTAACAAGAACGTTTCATCGACCAAGGCAAAGAAATAAGGTACCCAGAAAAAACAATGTGAAATAAAATAAACTAACGATTTCATAACTGCACACATTATGTCATAAATTGTGCAGCGCAGCGAACGCGCAAGAATTTCCGACGCAGCACTTTTCGCCGTTTGCTCTACGCTTGCGCAAATTCAAGATCACGGCATTAATGACTATACTGCTATACGGAAACAATTTTGTACAGAGTTGTGGATTTTTCTATAGAAGTAAATAAATAAAATCCAAAGGAAAATAGAATAAATGTATGCAACGAGTATTCACCCGTTTAACCGCCTCACTTACCGACTGACAAAGTGGTTTGAGGTATGTTATTTATACTTACGGAAAGAGATATTTATAAAAGCATTATTTTACCAGTCGATTGTTTTATGAGATATTATTACACTTCATATAGCACTTAAATGCTACTAGCTACCTCCAGTGCGAATTGATTTTTCCGGTTATTTGATAAAGAGCCAAGGAATACGCCAGTTCGAGGATAATTATGAAGCTATAATGAATTGTACTCAAAATGAAGATATTCAACAAGTTTAAAATGCTTTGATTGTGCAATAAGAATACAGTAGAATAAATAAGCACAAAAATGAACCATGTTTGGGTAACTAATGTAATAATAAGATTTTAGTCAATTTTAATTATTTTTTTTTTGTTATTTACGTATTTCCTTATAATATATTGAATGCAACATGTCTTATCTCTATGTACTTAATGCTTAATCTTAGTCAAATCTATTTTTTTATGTTTTGTTATTATGTATTTTATTAAGTCTAATAGTTCAATTTATTATTAATATGTAATGCGGAATTTAAAGTTCATTGCAAGAATATGTATAATTTAAAGTTGTACTTGTTTATGCCACTTAATTTGTGTGTTTATTATAGTCTTGGTATAACGTGATATAAAAAAAATATTTTAGTAACAATATTATGATGTTGAGAGGAATTATAAAAAATATTCGTGTACGTAAATGTAAAACGATCGATTGTTTTTTAAAAGGTATACCTATAATAAGTATTTTGTTCAAATACAAGGAAACAGCTCTCTTAGCAGCATTCAGCAAGCCAGCTAGCCATAAGGTTCCATCGCAGCAACGTAACGCTTCCTGGATCCTCGGCATCACTCGACGGTCAAAATAAGTACCGTCGCACTCCACACGTCTCGACTCACAGCAGACATGGTAGCACACGCTCGTCTCGAGTCATGTAGACCGGAGAACGCTCGTTTTGTCAATGAAGACTTGAGCACGCTCATCACGACTTAACGTGGATTAGAGCACCACTGGCATCTCCAAGCTGAAGACCTGATGTTTTCTTTTTATTCCCTTTTTCAAGAGGGGGAGTACTGTGGCGGCCAGAGTCGCCACATAATTTATTATCATCACGTATCGGTTAAAGAGTTTGTAAGCACATTCCTAAACGCGTGCAGATCCGATAAAGATATGTCACGGCATCCTCCCTCCAACATCTACGTAGTATTACTGTATAAATAGTCTTGTAAGGTTTAGATAATAAGTTAGTCACAATGTAGTCACTGTAAATATACAACATCACCTTAAGAGACGCAGTCGTTATTTACCATTGCCATGGAACCTACCATCACCTCCACCTCGCACACTTCGCCCGACGGAACAGGCACTTTTGTAAGCGACAATAGCGCCACATTGGAATTAAATTGCGTGGAAATTGATTGAACAAATTATTATCGAGATGGCGTTCTGGAATCATCTTTACTTATCCCAATATCGATACATATTAATCGCATCGGAATTGTATTGAGATTGAGTATGCGTTCGTGAGTAACCCCCCAGACCTGGGCATTGCGATCGCCAACTCGCATTTAGCAAGCGTTGTGATTAAGCACCACGAGCACCCGTCCATTTTAACTATGACTTGATTTCAATGTTTCCATTTCATTTTTCGCTGCACTGGGATAGCTTATAAATTCCAAGACCTTTAAAAATAGGTACGCTTCTCCCACCACCTACAACCACTCGAAAAGTTCGACAGGGAACAAACACCACATTCTCAGCAGCTCAATTGGATGAACAGTCGGTCGGGACTCAGGACTTCAAAAGGACTCTAATACCACCTGCAGTTAATAGTATTTTTACAAATGCTATTTTCAAATTCGAAACAACATCAATTCATCACGAACCTGCAATGATTGACATTAACGCATACCACTCTCCGAATGGGTGGACCATTCGTATAAATTACCGGCCATTGGCACCTCCAAGCCTCCAACGTAATCTTGGTCACGACGCAGCCTTAAAAGGATACCAGAGCACACTCAGCACATTAATTTAACGGACAACTAAGGTCGGGCTATTTAAAGAAATAGCAGCGTAATACATACTGATCGACGTTATTAACCAGCTCGCGATAAAGTCAAACGATGGTCTGCAGGGAATTTATAGCCACTCAGAATGGGAATTATTAATACAACTTCAATAGAAATATTAGACATACGTAATTTGGACAAGTTTATCGCTGAATTGAAGGTAAGTAAATTGGCTTATGAGTTATGACGAACACAAATTGTTTCGTCGCTTCTTTTCTAGATTTAAATGCATATTGAAATATAGAATTATTTAAATACGAAGTTAGTCGCACAAGCGAATACATACAAAATACAAATACCTCGGTAGACAACAGATATGAAAATTAAATAAGGACACAATTAAATCATTGCTATAATAAAAGTAAGGGCAACAATAGCCCCACACCGTATAATAAAATCAATCAAGTAGTCAGATCTCGTAACAAAAGAACTTGGCGCATGACTTGACTAGCCTTCCTAACACATACATTATCATCTACATACATAGATCACGGCTTTTTCAGGGAAGGGGTAGGCAGGGATCACAGCTTTCCAATACTTTCCATTTAAAAGTATTGTATTGTAGTAGTAAGCCAAACAGTATAAGGACCAAATTGGTAAAAATTGTGAAATCACGAATCCTGGCATAATATTTAGATGGTAAGCAATTTGTTAAATAGTTTATAAGAATATTGAAATAAGAAAGAAAAATGTAAAAAGAAGTCCTGATATAGCTCACACTGAAAAACTTATTTTCCCTGTAGCTATACTACCAACTTTGCCTACTCTAAGATATAGAATGTAATATGATGGTAAAGTTGGTAGTATAGGCAAAGTAGGAAACGGAAGTCCCACCCGATAAAGAGCAAAAGATGATAAATGGCTGTGAAGTGAGGTATGAAAGTGCGAGAGGAATAAATGCGAGAACTAGTATGAATGAGAAATAAGCAAAAACTACGCTCTAATTAAGTTGGAGCAGCGAGTATAAAAAAAAATTATACTTAAAAAATACTTTCCATTTGCTACGATCCTGACACGTTTCCTTTGGTTCATTACTCTCCCAACATTTTACATAGTTACATCACGCCTGCTTCCCGGAGGGGTAGGTAGAGGCCACAACTTTACTTTCTTCATACTCGTCGGTTTAGGATCTCTTGACGGTTCACGAGAACGTCTCTAATCTGGTAGAAGTGCGTTTGCCGAGATCTCAAACCAACACAAAATGTGTAAAGTTTTGACTACTTTTAATAGAACGAAAAGTCTCATGAAGGGCTACATTAACGGAACCGTACCAAACAAGGAATTCCTATAAAACTGTTAACGGTTGCGAGCAGCGGCAACGGACGCGACGAACGAGCCCAAAAAATACAGTGATTAGCATGTCTGCACGCAACGGTGCTTCGGAACACAATATGGCTGAATTACGGACAAAATGGTGAAAATTAAGGCTTTTTGACAACTAACAGTTAGATATTTTAGGGATAAATTGTGGTTGTTAAAGAAATGACGGGTATACAACATTTTGAATTTTTTTTTAAATCGAGAAATGTATCAGTTTTATACAGCTAGAAAAGGAGTCAATGAAGGGTACTACATAACTACTACGATCAGTTTATACTACATGTGTCGCTAAATACAACTTCTTGCAGTTCGTAATCATAGATTGTTTTAAAAAACCGGCCAAGTGCGAGTCGGACTCGCCCATGAAGGGTTCCGTAGCAGCAAGTAACATCATATAAAAGTTCTTGTAGTTCGTTGTAACTTTGATCGATGTTTTAATAAAAGGGTATTTTTTTTAAATTAATTAATTTATGACGTATTAAAAAAAACTACTTACTAGATCTAGATTGGTTCAAACCAATTTTCGTTGGAAGTTTGCATGGTAACGTACTTCATATATTTTTTTTAGTTTTATCATTCTCTTATTTTAGAAGTTACAGGGGGGGGACACATTTTACCACTTTGGAAATGTCTGTCGCGCAAACTTTTCAGTTTAGAAAAAAATGATATAAGAAAATTTTTGAAGACCTATTCATAGATACACCCCACACGTATATGGGATTGATGAAAAAGATTTGAGTTTTAGTTTGGGGAACCCCCAAAATTTATTGTTTTTTTTTTCTATTTTTGTGTGAAAATCTTAATGCGGTTCACAGAATACATCTATTTGCCAAGTTTCAACAGTATAGTTTTCATAGTTTCGGAAAAAAGTGGCTGTGACATACGGACGGACAGACAGACATGACGAATCCATAAGGGTTCCGTTTTATGCCATTTGGCTACGGAACCCTAATAAAAAAGACATGTGGCATGGCCTGTATATTATATTATAATTATGATTTATAAGATAGATTAAAGATTTTAAACTTAATGATTTCTGTATGCCTATCTTTCTTTGATTGATATGACC
This sequence comes from Scoparia ambigualis, assembly GCA_963921215.1. Lineage (NCBI taxonomy): Eukaryota > Metazoa > Arthropoda > Insecta > Lepidoptera > Crambidae > Scoparia > Scoparia ambigualis. The sequence goes on from OY992514.1 coordinate 32,861,100, forward strand.
TTCAATACGCCAGGTACCTGTACTATCATTCTTACCTATGTAATTACGAATGGTGGTCAAAATTATTACATAAAAAACAACAACTTATTCAATTCCTGACTTATCGTTATCGTTTTTAATGTGCCTTTATCTTTATCGTCAAAACATCAGTGTTATGTTATTTCATTTTTAACCATTGCGCGTTCTTTTGTGTTTTTTTCCTATTAGCAATGGGGTTCAACAATGCCTCTGCTACTAGTCCAATTAATTAACCTCGTGAGCTAGGTTCGGACACGCCTTGGTAATCCAGCCACACCTTTCAGGTTGCGTTTGCAGGTCACTGTCGTGCCCAGTTTGCGCATACTGGCTTCTGCTGAGTTGGCTGGGATTATATTCGTAAACTAGTTTAACAATGTCCAAATAAGAAGCACTCAGTTAACCTATCGAGGTCAAACAAAACGATCAAGAGTTTATAATAACATTTGATGTAATTTATGAGGTTGATATCGCTTTTTCAGAAAGGATTTTAAATATATCTCTCTATAGAAAGAACCTTTGTCAGAACTCACTTAGTTTTATCAAGTAACAAAAAGCTAATAAATATTAATATTTTAATTAAGTATATAACAAAAATAAATAATACGACACCTAAGTATTTTGTCATCAACGTCTGCGGTGTTACGCCACCGTCATCGTCAAAAAGATTTACCAAAAATACTAGTAAGAGTTCGTAATAGCGTATCGTATTACACACCGTCTCCATTTGTGTCGGGCATTGCCATTGACTTGTCAATAATATAATTTGTAACCTGACAATCCAATGTTACACTTCAAAGGAGAATCGGACAAAATGGTGATAAATGACTAATAACAGCACACATACGGCAAAGTGACAATACCTGATATCTAACATTTTTCGAGAAATTGACTTTCTAACCACTTGCCTGTATTTTTGACGACAAGTGGATAAACATTTTTGAGATTTGAGATTTTGGGGGTTAAAGTTGCTCGCGTCCGTAGGTTTACCCTTGAGACCCTACACGTGATCCCTGGGTGGTGCTAAATGAGTAACACTGACTGAGTGGTAGAGCCACGCTGCGTTGCAGCATGCATTGGGCCGGCTCGCCCGGCGTAATACCACCCTCTCACGAATATTCGACGTGAAATAACGGCACTTGGTGCTGTTGTGTTTCGTCCGACCAGTGAGGGTTCCGGAGGCCCCTTCCCCGCCCCCCCTCCCAATTCCTATTCCTTCCTTAAACCTATTCCTCCCTTGAAGGCCGGCAACGCATCTGCGATTCCTCTGGTTTTGCGGGTGTCCATGGGCGGCGGTGATTACTTTCCATCAGGTGACCCGCCTGCTCGTTTGCCTCCCTCTTTTATAAAAAAAAAAAAAAAAATATGGAAATAGATTCTAACTAAATGGCATTATGGCAATTCCTCCTATCTACGTACAACTTGGTACAACCCGATTACACTAAGGGTGGATTCGACCAAAGTGGAATAAGATTTACTCCGAGATTAGTCTATACAAATTCGGCGCTTAATCTAGGTATAAGACCTTATTCCAGTTTGGTCGAATCCACCCTTAGACGCGAAAGTTTGCGAGAAGCAAAACGTTTTTTTCTCTTTGTGTAAATGCCGCCTATGTCAGTTAGAAGGTATTGTCACTTCACCGTCGATATGTCATTAGGTTAGTTAGTTTTTATGTTTGTAATGGAAAGTGTAACTCTTGTAAAAGAAAAGTGAAGTAATGAACCCTATGTGTCCTACTGCTAGGCCTCCATCAAGGAAAGTCAAAAAGTCAAAATATATTTATTCAATAAACTCAATTAATAAGTACTTTGAATCGTTCAAATCTTTTTTAACCTACCACCCATTCAGGACATAATTTTTTAACTGTGGCAAAGAATGGGCGCAAGAAACCACAGCGCACAAAAGCAACGACATTTACAAACAAAAAACAAAGAATATGTATGTTACCAGGTCAATGCAAAATATGAATTAAAAAAATAATAAATGATGCAATACAAAACTACAAGTATCAATTAGTTAAAGACAATTAGAAATAGCTGTTGGAGTGCTTGGAGCATTTCAGATCCAAGATGTTTTGTTTTCTGTGTAATCCGACACTTTATAATAATAAGCTTTTTTATAAAGCTTTTCTTTGATTTTGATTTTAAATTTATTAAGAAAGAAAATCAAGTCATCTCTACGATGGATACTTATCCATCACCACGTTTGCCAAATGCAGGTCAGTGATCACAAACTCGGCGTTAAAATGCAACACACACTGCAAATAGGAACCTGGACCTCCAGATATCAAATTCAAAATCAGTTCGCTGAGACATTACTGAAGACGTTTTAAATGTAGCAGAACAGCACATACCGAGGTATTACTTGTAACAGAGTTATGACAACCACAAATCTTAAATTGCATTTACACGACAAAAGCACAAAGACATCTTAATGGTCAGAGCACTTCGAAAAGGCACTGGCGTCTACAAAGGCGTCACTGGAAGCCACAAAGGCATAACTTTCACTCGTGCCAGCCACCTACAGCAGCACAGCGACTGCAAACAGCTCTTGTTGGCCGCCAGATATTTCAATGCCCATTAAAAGTTGCAACTTTTAATAGGACTCCGGTAACATAGAAGTTTGCCTGCCGCAATTACGAGTCAGTTTCTTAGAGTTGCGCTCAATTTTATCCATCTAAGGAGTTAATTGGTTGTTATAACTTTAACACGTAGTCGTTAAGAAACTTCTGATAATTTCGTCTTCCTTTCACCTGTTGGTAAGTGACGACAAGGGCGAAATTAGACGCGCACTCCAACCAGAATCCTCAACCACTAAGAATTTGACTACACAACAACTTTGTTGTTATGGCGATGGTGGTAGCTAGTAAATAACGCAGAATTTAAAGCAGTCTTCCAGTGGCAGAAACCAAACCTGGTACTAGTAAAGTACCTACATTCAGCAGAGAATCGAGCCCTCTGGCTCTGGAGTACTCCATAACACCAAGTTAACCTTACGGTTTCTCACCCAGATCGTTCAAAGACTTAGCCGTGCATTTTAGGGTGGCTATTATATGTAGTCACATGGTAATGGTATACTCCGAGTACCAGGGTTGCGTGCTCATATGGATTTTGCATGATGAAGCGCGTCATGCCGGCTCATTCATGTAACGGCAAATAGTTGGTGTTCGTGCCAACATCTTCTTTCGATACAGCTAGTTGAAATTTTAGAATCCACATTTGATTCGAACTGAAGTTTAAATTGCTAATGCACTAGACTAGAAGTTGCACGATTTTAACCACAACAGTTCAATTTATCTTTTCCGTGATTTTAACCAACTTAGTGATGGGGTCTTACTGCCGTACTCAGAGACGTCAATTAGGTTTTAATGTCAATTAAAGGTCTTTCCTTCTCTATTTAGCACTATAAATAAGAAAGTGACAGTTAAAATTTAATTTACGTCTCTGAGTACAGCAGTTACAGGCTTTAATTCCAGCGAGGAATTTTATTATTGTACTTGGTTTGGTGGTGGTTGATTGTTAGCTTTCATATGTAATTATTGTCAAAATTTATATTTCTATGTTAATAAAGATATTATTACGTATTATGTAACACGCAAATAACCAGCATTCTTAAGACAGTCGTAAAACAATTCAGTGTCTGCCATTGCCATGCCTTGGCACTTTGGCAGACGCTTCACATAATCTGTGAGAGCGGCGTAAAGCTATTGTAATAGGAAAGTTAGTGTTTACTACTAAAGTTTCCGACCATACGTGCACCTAGTACACACCTTAGTGTTGGACAGTCAACATATTGTACGCGATACAATAGCTTTTGTATGTATGTGTGTCTATGTATATGTGGTTTAATAATTATGGACCTTCAACAGAGTTAAATAACACAAAGCAATGGCATACATTTATATATCTGTCTTTACCGTGCACCTAATAATTATTATCATTCTATATTTAAACCTTATAATAAAACAGAACAAAACTGGAACACAACTAAATAATTCGGACTATATGTAGGCTATGTCATGTATTGATACTGTTTGGTGTTTACCACATAGTACATTGCTTCCTTACATGTTAAGAATAAAATTCCAAAACGTGGGGGTGCTCAATCGTGGGCATCCGATATAGACTTCGACTAACAGGCCGAATTTCATAATCTCAAAATATCACGCGTATCAATATCACGCAAGTCGCATGCAAAAGCTAGTCAATAATAAAAGCTGCGTTCATTAATCTCCATTTCAAAGTAAACCGTAATGCCTATTCAGACACCCAGTCTTTCTGAATTTTGGAGAAATAAATTAACACGAAACGTTCCCAAACAAGATAAGACGTATTTACGAGTTAAGACATACCATAAATTATTGTGAAGACCAAAACAGTGTGCTAGACTAAACAACGGCTTTGTGGTTGGGTCGAACTAGTTTATGGAACGGCTGTTATGAAGCATCCACTTGGAGCTGTGGACCCTTTTATATTCGCGCGTATGTGGACTGTGTAGTTATTAACATACTTTAATTAGGCTACTGGCAATAGCCCGCGTATCCGCACAAGTGAAATAATAAGTCTTTATCGCGTTAAAGATAAATGTAGTATCTATCAAAATTAGAATAGCCTATATTAAATGAAACACTTTTTATGAATTTGCATGTGATTAATTCTTCAGGGATACTCCCTGGGAACATGTAAATGAAATGAAGTAGAACTATGTTATGTAGTTTATTTAACTACAACACACGAGACAATTAAAACAATGACAGTATAATGAATGACTTATATACAGTGTTTAGTAATAGGTATATAATCCTGCTACTGGGCTGCCTTAATTCTAAGTGCAAATAAAATAACTATTTATGTGGAGGCCAGCTCAGTAAGCGAAAAAATATCACCTGTTCCATACAACATTGCAAATACTATTGACTACTAATTAGGGTCGCCACCTTTTTTAGAACGAATAAAGTATTTTTTCATATGTTAGAACACAAATAAAGTACATAGCTTAAAAGAGAGTATTTATTTACTTGTAAAAACGTATTTTTTGTTGCGACATTTAATAAATATTTGTCTTTCTTGACGATATTTACAGCCTCTTTGCAATTAAAATTTTGTGGCTGTGTATGGATACCAGTTTATTTAGCCTCAAATACTCATAACCAGTAACGAGCCAGTAACAATCAGTTTTACGTAAATAGAGTATTTTAGCGTACTTACTTTATTAGTGTCGTAGATTATAATGTACGCCTACATGAAAAAGAGGACAATACTCTATCTTAGATTAGTAGTAGGTGGCAACCCTGCTATCCTACTAATATTAAAAACGCGAAAGTTTGTAAGTATGGATGGATGTTTGTTACTCTTTCACGTAAAAACTACCGAATGGATTTGGTTGAAATTCGGCATACAGATAGTTTATAACCTGGATTTACACATAGGATACTTTTTATCCCGATATTCCCACGGGAACGGGAACCACGCGGGTGAAACCGCGAGCGGCCGCTAGTATATAATATTTAGCCAATAACAGGGTTTTACAATAAACACTTTCCTTTAGTTAGCCGTATCTCTTTACTTCCTAAGATTGGATCCTTGTTAGTACACTTACACCAGTTTATTTTTCCCCAAAATCCTCTAAGACCCCAAGTTATTATCGATAGTTCGTACAATTTCAACCCTGTCTAGAAAAGTAACGGATTGAATATCTGGGATTCAGTCTGGGCATACCGCCACGCATGGATAGAAACGACAACGACTTCGCCATTCGTATGGGGAATCACGTCTACAAAGGGAAATTGAGCCCTCCGCGTATCGAAATCGTATTCGTAAGGAAGATGACAGATTTTCAATTTCAAACTTTGTTGGACTTTTTAGAGACAGAAACTATAAAATATAGACGTAAAAATATGTTGGATTATATTGAAACATACTTATTAATAAGCTGAACAAAACAAATAAGTATAACAAAACTATTATTCTAGCAATAAGCCATACTTTTTTATCAATGAAAGTTCAAACAAACAAAAATAAGGGAAAAAAAACAGTTAAAACATTTTTTGTCCTAAAGCAAAGAAATCATTAAGCACCTAACAAACAGGCAACAGAGTCCAAACACAAAGAGGTTTGTTAGCCTCACCGTAGACTTCTCATTACTTCCGTTTCCGTATAAAGATACAACGGTACTTTGCTTTTAGTTCTTGCATTTCGTTACAAAAAGACACCATTTTTAAATATGTTCTGTTTTAAAATACATGACGGAAATCCTGATTTAAGTTTATCAAAAACAAGGAACAAATCAAAGAGTGCGAGTGCATCTTGAAAGCATACATCGACTAATGGAATGTTAAAGACTACAAGTTTAACATCAGTTATGTTTTTTTAAATAAAACACACGTAACGCGCAAAAACCGTAAACAGTTAAAATCTACAACTAACCTAAGCGCCAACACGTTGTCGACTCACATTTATTTATTTATAAAGTTTTTTTATAAGTCAGTTCATTTTAAGATATACAGCTAGATATGATAGAAATTAAATATTGTTGCTACCATATCTTTTTATTTACCGAGTTAATACCCTGTACCTGTGACAAATTTTTAAAAGTTTTCTTTCCTAACAATTACGAACACAAAGACAACAAAAAAAGTATTAGCCAAATAGGTGGTTTCGTTCTCAAGTGATGCCCGAACAAACGTTCGTGGCAATTTTATTGATTTTTAAGTATATGTTTAGAATTTACGCTCTACTAAAACTCTATGACATAAAATAATTCACGTAACCTTATCGAATCCTTAAACATGATGTTTATTAAATAAGGAGGTCATAAACTCATTCAGAGGTCTACAACAATGGCGGTACGCGTCGCGCAAGTGGGCGTCGGGTGACGTCACGCACCTGGGACCTGGGGTCAACAACCCGCGGTATTCGCGGTTCCGATGCGTAACTTGTATTAAGTAATGTGACTGAAGAGCTTCATTTTAACGGTTATGAACGCGAAAAGATAACAAAACTGTGACAAAGCAAAAAGAATAATTGGGAAAATTTGACAAAAAAATATCAGTATGTACAAATATAATGATAATCAAGCTAATCAGACAGACATCAGATGTTAAATGATAAATAAACAAAAAATATATACAAGGATACGAAGAGTTACAAGTGTCGAAGACATAAGACAGATGTGGTCAAATAAAATCTAAATGAGCAACTTCTGATATGTCAGGCGCTAGAAAAATGGCCTATTTGCACAGATACGATAAACAAAATACGTACTTATAGATAAAAACGTAACAATTCCCAATAAATCCAGTTAACATTCCTTATAGACGCTGACATAATGCACCATCTGCCACGAATTGATTTTACAAATGTTTCCACATCGCGCGAGGATCACTCATATTTGGCAAAGCTCCAAAAATCGACTATTCTTCAGTAGGAGCAAAAATATTGTTCGATTTAAAAGCACTGGATCAATCATTTATACGCACATCAACTAAATGTGAATACTAATATGAGACGACAGTTACAGACATAATGAATATATTTTGTTTAACACTTAGGTATACGTTTTCTAAGAATATTGAAATGAATAAATTTAGAAAAAAAATTAAACAAGCGGCGTTTCGGAAACTTGCCGATGTTTTGAAGATGTAGATTCTGTTACGTCTAAAGACAAAGGACAATATTATTGTATAAATTTTCACACCTATCGCAAAACCCTTGAAGTAGAAGTAAGTACATTGCTTTTGTTATTGTTTGATTATTTTAAAATTAGGTTTCGATAAGCATACTAGCAAAGCAATATACTTGTACTTGAAAGGTATTGCTAGAAGTTAGACAATTCAAGCAGTCAAAATAATTCAACCCAGGACATTCAAGCAGGCTGTTTGCCTTTCCTCACTTTGACATTATTGAGATTTTAAACACTTAGCAAAAGATGAATAACTTTCAGTAGCTCAATGAGCATCAAGGACAAGGAAGGACAGACGATAACATTTTATTATATGTACAAAATATCATTTAGGTTCTTTCAATGGCGAGACAAAATAATAGTTACATTTTATTGGTTAAAATAAATTACAATGTTATTGTAAACGAAATTCATAAGACTGCCCAATAGGCCATGCAAATTTTCGAAAACTTAAGAGTCTTATCACAATTGTATACGTAAAAGGATAACGTCTAGCAAATTTACGAATAACGACGCCAAAAAGTTCTAAAGTGGTAAATGTTTTCGGAAGTCTATGCCCAAATGGGTAAGTGATGGTTTCGTCGGAAGCAGTCGGTTACACGCGAGCGACGCTACCACCTCCATGGCACAGGAGCAAGCGCAACGAGCGGAAACTAAAACTTTTAATTTCGTAGCACTCACTAGTCATGGCCGCGTTGAAATGTTTAGTCATTTAATGCGTTCGGACAGACAGAGAGGCAACCATTTTAATATAGTTTCTAGAAACTAACAGATAGTAGTTAGTATTTATTTATTTATTGCACTTTATTAACAGTATCACTATTATACAATACAGTAACAGATAGTGACAGTAATATTTTACATATGAATTAAGTTGGGGTTAAAGAACATTTGTCATAAATACCGACATATTATAAACATGACAGAGAGACACAGTCCTTTTAGCCTTGTAACATTAAAATAATGAGCACTTTTGGCTTTGTGAGATAATGGAGATCTTGAATAATTCACGAGTTGGTTAAACTTACAAAATATTGTAAATATAAAACGAAAGCTTACGGAATGTCCATTTTACTGATACACAGAGACAATAAAAGGTGTCATAGAAAATGAAATTCTTGCATTAAATAACACCTACTTGGCAAGACGCAAGGACCGAGTTGCCAACTTTCGCTCAGGGATCGCTCCGCAGCACCTGTTTGCACATGAACTAAGTGATTGAACAACATTGCAAAATAAGTAGATGAATTTAAAATGAACTAATTTTGTAAGACATCTGAAATTATTACTAAAAAGCAACTGGAATATAAGATAAGTACGAGTATACGAGTACAAATGTTGCTGGTAGCAAATAGCTTCGTAACGTCAACTAAAACAAATTTGGTCACGAGCTGACTCAACTGAAGAGTCGGCCAGCGCGTTATGTTATTGTCCTGGTATAACGCAACGCGAAAGTTGAAAACCATCTCGGGTCAAGCTTAACAATGTATGCCACTTTCGCTTCCATTTCTTTTCAAATTTTCTCTATAAGTACAAGACTTACAATCTTTTTTGAGTGCATTAAAATCAGAAAGCAAATGCATTACCGCAAAAGCTTATTAATGTGTATGGGTAGAGGCAGACATGTGGGATATAAAACGCTTAGAAATGATTGCAACTCCATTACCACACAATAGCCCCAACACAATGCAGCTATAGAGATTCATGAACGTCATTGTTTTGTGATCAATTCAATCTTCTTCAGATTAACTGACACCTTTTTTTAATTTATTCGAAACCTTTAAGATCATGTAAGCATGTGAGGTTCAATAAGCCAAGGGCAAATGACATAACCAATTGAATATGGAGGTCATAAATGGCCGACGCCTACGACTACAAGACATTACGTATTCACGTAAAACTCATTTTTTTTATGATTTAAGTTTATTTACCAACTGAAAAATCAACTGGAACTTAAATATCTGATGGTGCTGGCAGCTACAAATTTTCTTTGGGAAAAAGAAACTTACAATGTAGCCGTGTAGATCGTTTTCGTTAAAGTTTCATCTAACTAACCAGACAATTTCCTGTGTTGACAGAACGTGACTGGAACATCGTATATGGAAAATTGAAAGGCCAAAACTAAAATACCGACGAACTACGAATAACAAGTCGAACAGCTCACTAGTTAACGATCATTTCAGTAACAAGTATTTCTAGAGACGAACTGAATGGTAATAATATAATGGAGTTATTTAATTTGAAGAATTGTTGAATTAAGAATTGTGTAATAATATTTATAATCAAAGCACTCATCGATAAAGACGGAGGTAGATCTTCTAAGCGCGACTGGCTAGCAACAACAGTCTTGACTAAATCTGTCTCAACTGGCAGATATAAAGCAGCCAGTTTCTCAGTATTAGAAGATTTCAAGTGAAGTAGCGCTTCTACCTCGGTCCTACGTCTACTACGTCCGTCCCTTACTTAAGACAAATATCATGGGGCATTCTTCTCTCGTTTTATGTCTTCAACAAGATTTCTCGAGTCACACAAACGAACAGCCCTACAGTTCTGTTATAGCCACCTTCGTTGTAACAGACGATATGCGATATAGCGATACGAATACATCATACAAGTGCCTCAGCTCACGAGCGTTGGCACAGCGCCAGTTTCGGAATCAATTGCCTAGGTTCAATGGCACTTTATCACTGCCGTTGAGCGCTACCTGTTGTTCCAACCGGCGAAGACGGCTTAAAATAACTAATGGAATCGGTAAGCTTCTAATATTAAACGACACGACGATATCGTCTTTAGAAAATTCTAAATATAAACTACGTAACGATACTGTATACTGCTGAACAAATGTTTGTGATAAAAGTTTGTAGAGCACGCGGTAATCTATAATAAAGAATTTGATATAATAGATATAAATAGATTGCCAATTACAGGGGAACACAGACATTTTCACAAAATATTATCCTCTAACTGTAATTACTTGACTTTAGACATTCTTTGATACCTGAAACTGTTATTCATCCTGTTAATATTATAAACGCGAAAGTTTGTAAGTATGGATGGATGTTTGTTACTCTTTCCCGTAAAAACTACTGAATGGATTTAGATGAAATTCGGTAAACAGATAGTTTATAACCTGGATTAATACATAGGATACTTTTTATCCCGATATTCCCACGGGAACGGGAACCACGCGGGTGAAACCGCGAGCGGCCGCTAGTTTATAATAATTACGCTTTCTAGATTTCGGATGAGAATCTATTACAAGTGTGAATATGAACTGCAACATAACTACTAAAATAATGCATACATATACAGTACACACAGCGTGAGTGTATCACGACTATTATTCCCGTAGGGTTTTTTTTTTAATAATCATCTGCTCCTCGCTTTTTTGCAGGATTTTATGTTCGGTTTTTGTCTTTCTTTTTTTTTTTCTTTGCAAGGGCTTTTTAATAAATTGGAGCTTCATGAGCTCATTTTTTTTTATCTTTTTTATCTTTAAATTCTTTTTCTTTTTGCTTTATTACAATATTTTCTTATTCTAATATATTTTGTCTTTCTTTTATTTTACAATTTCACTTATATTTAATTACATGTCTTCTTATTTTGTAATAATTCCTATTCCATTATGTTATACATTACTTTTTTATATTTATTACCTATTTTCTTCCCGTAGGGTTAGTCAGAGAAAGTCTACGTTTCACCAAACAACTGCACGCAGCTGGTGGTGAACAGGTGATGATGTTGAGCCCATCGCCAAAACAATATGGAAACACTTTGATTGGTTATCAAAAAAACATACATTAAACCATTGAACTAAATAAATACAGAACCGACCGTACCCATAAAACAGGTAACTGATAATAATATAAGATTAATGATGCGAAATGCGACTTAGATAGATGAATTTTCCGTAGAACTTTCTTAATACAGTATTATAAATTTTACCGCAACTTTATCACAAGTCTACAAAAGAAAGTCCAAAGACAGCGAACTATCTAGTTCGCATTTCGCTTCATCAATCATAAACAATGGTTTATCTGCTTTCTGTGAGCTTTATAAAGGTCTATGCTGAATTAACTATAGAAGTTTACATCCAAATTCTTTTTATTTGTGTTTGTAATTCTCAGGACAATTGTTGTAACAACGGGTAAGCGCTTGGCTTTCATCTTACCTGATGGTAAGTGACGATAAGGCCGAAGGTGGAAGCGCACTTCACCCGGAATCCTCAACCACTGAGGAACTGGCTATCTTATCTCAAACTGTCGGAACCCAACAATGCTATGAACATCGTTGTTATGGCGACAGACTTAGATAAGATGGTGGTAGCTAGCCAAGCGGACTTAACAGCCCTACCCCACAACTAACCAAACCGAGAACACAAAGATGTATCCTCCGCTAGGAATTGAACCCGGGACCTATGGGCCTGAAACCGGTGGCTTATCCACTAGACCACAGAGGCGATTAAAAAGGTCTCTGAAAGTTGAGCGGATTTCTCATTGTCTCATGTAACTTATGAGGCATTAACTTTTTCAGTGTTTTTGTATTTACTGCGGCACCCGTTTCGGATCTACAGATTAGGTATTCTTTTAAATAATTACATAGTAAGCATTTTTTGCAATATAAACACCGAATATTAAAAAAATCAGAAATATTTATTTTAGTAACATTTTTATTTTAACATTATTCAAGGTAGACTCTTTCTTTTAAGAGCATTTAGCCCCTGTTACAAATATAGAATATAGAATTAAGGTTTCGGTGTACTTCAAAAAAGACGTGTAAGTAAGTGGCAATCACTTGTCGTGACCCAGGTTGCAAAACTGATGCAAATTCCAAAATATCAGCCTTGTCTCACGCATATTAAATTAAATATCAAGTACAAGAACGCTACAAGTGCTCCACATTTTTTTCAGATGTCACGTAGCCATGAATATAGTGAATTGTATAACTTTAAACGACAAAAAACTGAGGATAAAATGATCTTTTCTTTGGCCCAGTGCTTAAAAGTACGCTTTCAAGGTTCACAAGATCTAATCGGCGCGCGCCAAATGAATCACTGAACATGGAAATAATAATATATCAAGGAACCAGTGCCTCGTACTCGACTACTCGTACGTAACGTAAGTAAACCAGGACCCTTATTCTGTAACGATTCCTTGTTTCTAAACCACGTTAATTCCTTAAAAAGTTACGATATCTTCCCAAAAACGTATGCGTTTGACGTTTGTGCGCGGTAAGGTTTAGGTGTGGAATCTATAGATTGCGATACAGAATCAGGGCCCTGAGTATTTGACGTGGCATAATACTAACAGGCATCTGTACACTCTGTATCGATCCCGTTTTCGGGAGATGGCCCGGTCACCGCCGGAACCGGGTCAAATGCGCCGTGCATGCAATTAGCGCCGCCAGATTTGCTCTTTTCATCGGAGAACAAAGGGGTCTATAGTTTAACGGCAAATCAATTATATGGCACGTCTCATTTTTGAACTTTCTCTTTAGTTTCTATGATACTCTGAGTCAGATCTAAGGATTTAACGCCCGCTACATATGAATGATGGATGACTCATTTACTTTCTCCGCGTCCTAAAGGAAAAGTATAATAAATTTCATTATCCTTAAACAGGAATGGTATAATTATTGCTTTAAATTTGACGCCAATAACTGAGAGACAATTCACAGAAGGGAACAACCCCAAACCTCAATTTGAAAACGAGAAAGACATCATAATGCGAATCTTCAAGACATCCTTTTTAATGTAGACAATAAATGTTGGAGGGCGAAGGGCAAGGGGCAAAGTCCCGACGACGCCGCCGTAGAGGGTTGAGCACCGTCTCCCCCCTTCCCCAGTCGTGATTGTTGGTTTATGGGGAGCGGGGCGAGGATCTATTCATTGATCAAACTTTGCGAGGTGAATGACACTATTCCAATTTTTATAGCATCACGCACATTTATTAGTGGGGCACTTTTCTTCCGGCTATAGATCATTTCGTGGTAAACTAAGATTATTTGCAACTAGATATTTGCCGAAGTGACTTCTATTATAGCTAAATTGTAGCCTAACATGGATTTAAAAAAGGATTTATCGACTTTGTTAAGGTAACTTTTATATTATTTGCTACTGTTCTGTTAAAAAGCCACATCAAAATACGATGTCGATAATATCTTCTTACAACGTTTCAATTTACATTTCCCACCGCTATAATTCGAGGTAACAAAAAATAAATCACCATATAACTGGGGCCCAAAAGCAAATTCAACGTGCGTTTACGAGCATAAAAACTATCTGCATAGGACATAATAGAGCAACCCACTCCACAATAAGCCTTAAAGCTGAAGCAACAAGGTGTGGTTTGGCGAGCAACACGTAGCAAGACAAATTACGTGTGCCACAATGTTTTGCCAACATCACATGCAATCTCCCGGCAGAGGGAGGCGCCGGAAGGGTCCTGGCGAACGCGGTAAAGGAAGTTTAGTAAACTGACGTAGGTGACAGTATGAAATTTTGCAAACCATTCTATTGTTAGTAAAGTGAAAGTTCTGTAAAGTACTACTAGTAAAAATGAGGAGTCACATGATTACTTTTATCCGTCAACATCCATCAGTTCCTGGTCACTATCACTTACATTTCTTAAACTAATCAAGTAACACCTCTTATTTAACAAAATCATATTTAACAGGTCGTCCCTTCACATAAAAATGACGATAAGGTTAAAGATGAAGTTCACCGCACCCAGAATCCTAAACCAATGTTGAACTGGCTATTTTATCACTAACTATTGAAACACAATAACGCAATTAACATTGTTGTTACGGTTACCAATGCAGATATAATGGTGGTATCAACTAGCTACCTAGCCGGACATAAAAAATAAGCCCTATCATCAACTCAACAAATCTAAAAATCTCGCTGCGTCCTACACCAGTGGTCTAACCACCAGACCAAGCCACAGAGGCGGTTACACGCTTAATTCTACTTTAAACACAATCCAATATGTGACACTTCGGTACATTTGACAATATTTCGAACGTTGTCTATTTGCTAGATTGCATACGTTCTTTGCACGCACTGTGAGAAGACGAGGACGCAGACAGAATCGCATACGGATGGATGCAGTTTTACATCATTTCATGTATATTGTAGGTTAGTGTTAAAGGCATATAGCGGTGAAATGTATTTACGGCATACCCGGATGATAGGGCGGGGAGCGCGTTGCATTTTAAAAGATTATTTAGCGGGTTAGTGCGTCGCGTCTCGGCGCGCATTATTTGCGACTTTATGAGCGGTAGCTTCATTGAGGAATATAATGCAAATTCTTACACTAATATCACTCGGAATTTAAATAGGTATTTGAAGTGGCAAAGCTGCAAAGCGCTCGGCTCAATGTCCAGAAGCCCTGCGTACAGCTCTAAGGCTCGTATTCTAAAAACCAAACTCACACTCAAATCTCTGCTTGAGTACAGTTAGAAAGGGATGGCGATATATGCGATGAATAGCACCATCCCTTTCTAACTGTACTCCAGCAGAGATTTGAGTGTGAGTTTGGTTTTAGAATACGAGCCTAAGTCGGGCCCATCCTACGACATCGCAACCAGAATGCGTTGGCTGCTCCGCCAAAGAGCGTTATCATCATGATTGGCCTTTGCGCTTATAGCAGACGATTGTGGTGCAACATCTGACAGACATTGCCTTTAATGGCTAAATAGACCACCTTATAAGCACAATTAATCATTTAAAACTAGCACAATAATGAATGATTCACATGTTCCATCAATTGATTATTTACTTACACAAATATAATGTTCATAATAATCAAATCAAAGTCTAATTGAGTGAGTCGACGTTAAAAATACCACAATTAACCATTTTAACAACAATAAGTAATGAGGAAAATATAAAAACAATACCTTGATTATTATAGAAGCGCTGGTAATACACTATCAGTTATCAGTAAGTATCACAATAAAATTACCTGAAACAATATTATATTATTATTAATAAAACATGTAATTTTACCTTATATTTATTTACAACTAGAGGTCCGACCACGTCTTAGTCCACGCTACTTAGAAACACAGTCATACTTCAGCCATTATGTACAAAATGTAAACAAAAACCATCCTCAGTTATAATTGATAATTGATAATTCTTTATTGCTTACACATGTGGTACATAAGAGGTGTTAAAAACAGGTGAAGATCAACACATGAACCCTGCAAGGGTATAACAACTTAGATATAATTTATATATAGTTAAACAAAGAAAAAACAAAATTTATTAATAGGTGTTACTTATGACACGTTAGTATAATATTCATTAAGTTTATAAAAGCATTTATCTATTAAATAATTATTTAAGGATGTTATAAATTTTTTATTATCTTCTATTTCTCTTATTGTGTTTGGTAATGAATTGTATAATTTTACTGCCATGGAATAATAATATAACTAGCGGCCGCTTGCGGTTTCACCCGCGTGGTTCCCGTAGGAATATCGGGATAAAAAGTATCCTATGTGTTAATCCAGGTTATAAACTATCTGTATGCCGAATTTCCTCCAAATCCATTCAGTAGTTTTTACGTGAAAGAGTAACAAACATCCATCCATACTTACAAACTTTCGCGTTTATAATATTAGTAGGAAGTAGGATAGCAGACCGCCCGACGACTTCGTTCGCGTGGACCCCGTACCCCCCATAATTTTCAAAATGACTCCCCTCCCAAGAACACTTAATGTGACGTAACTAAAATAGTTAGACATATTATGCTATCGTGACACTTTTTG
The DNA here is from genome assembly GCA_963921215.1 of Scoparia ambigualis. Lineage (NCBI taxonomy): Eukaryota > Metazoa > Arthropoda > Insecta > Lepidoptera > Crambidae > Scoparia > Scoparia ambigualis. The sequence continues at coordinate 32,877,573 of OY992514.1, forward strand.
TAGATGATAGTGTGTTCTGCAAAGCCATAGTACATTATTTTATTCTATCTCATCAATGGTTTTTTTAGCGCACGCTATGTAAGGAATTTATTTGAGTTTTAGTAAGGATCCCTAATTTTTTTGAAAATATCATATAGCCTATGTCACCTGGAGATAGTGTAGCTTCCCAACGGTGAAAGAATTTTTTAAATCGGTCTAGTAGTTTCGGAGTCTATTCAATACAAACCAAATCATATGTTTCCTCTTTATAATATTAGTATAGATTGTAATGATAATGATAAAGTGGCTGTGGCTTCTGCCCACCTCTGCAGGACATTACCCGGTCGTTCTGCCGTGTCGCGATCGTGATCTATGTATGTATGTACCTACCTATGTCTCCGAGACTCCGAGTGCTCCAGTAAGTGGTAAAAAACTGCTAATATACCTAATCGATCGCAAACCGCAACGCAACGGTGTTCCAACGATTCGGCGCCACCCGATGTACCGCTCTGTTCCTAGCCAGTACAAAAATACCCGGACCCCGGCAGTTGGGCAATAAGCCGGCCGCGTGTTTACTCCACCCGCCGGCGGGCGCGGTTTTACGGATTTGCGTTTTACGTCCTTCACTCATTTGTTAAACGCACTGTTATTTTGGTGTGACGCGTTTGGCCATCGAGCTTTTTATTATTGAAGATAAAGTAACGTTAAAAAAATGTCTACCAGAACCGGCTCTTCCCGCCTGAGGTAGACATTTCTTTTCCAACGTTTTGTTTACCTTTGAGTTTATTTGGGCGTTTTTTAACGCAAATAATCAAATGGTACGAAATTTCAGTAATTTTTTTTATTATTATTATTATTTTTTACACTAGGGAAAGAAAACTCATTAGCAATTACCAGCGCGTCTGGGGAGACGAGCGGGTTATTATGTGGGGCGTATACCCTATCTGCCAACCCCCTTGTCCAGGTCTTGTGGCCACAGAAGAGATTCAAGAGAGGGGGGAAGGGCCTATTCAATAAAACCGCTAGTACACTTGCTGCTAGGATAATCTGGGTAATCTTGGATCACCCTCTAAAGCAATCACGATAGTTTCAACTCAACAGCTGCCTGCCAGAGGGAACACGCCCAACAAGCTTTTCATTAACACAATGAAGCCTGGATATATTATAGTATTAGTTATTTATTTATTACAATAGGGATACTAACAATAGCAATAATAAATTATAAACAAAAAGAAAAAAATACATTTATAGAAATCACACAAATAACAATATTAACACTGTTATTAATATAGGTGGACTACCTACCTGGTTTAAATAACTATTTAAATCTTTGTATTTTTTTTTTAACGTGTACAGTTTCATTAAAATTAGTTTATTGGTTTGTACAATTTTGCTTTTATGGGATACCGACCGAACCCTCTTAAGTAAAAAAAAGGTAGTTGACCCTCTTCCACCTCATTGACCTTTGTCGATTTTCCTGCTCCGCTGACAACAGAGAAGGACACTTAACTTTATGAACAGTTTAGTAAAACTTTCATTTAAAAAAATATTGGTTTAGCTATATTATTTGTAAATTAATATAAGAATAATCCATTTCTGATTTAATCCATTAAAATTTCAGGTTATTTAGTTAGGCAATTTTGTAAGTAAATAAAATGAACATGAGCCATGAGACACCATAGTTGGAGTAAGTAATTGTTTTAATATTTACGTCCATATTTAATCAAATCACAATTGGCCTATATTGTGGAACCTGTTGCTGGACCCACTTCTCTGGCAAATTTCAAAAAAGGGTCACCATATACAGGCTTTTGCGGATGACGTGCTGCTTGTTTTCGATGGGGACTCGGGACTCGACATCTCAATGAAGGCGAACGATGTGCTCTCTTATGCTTGGAATTGGGGCGTCATGAATAAGCTACGGTTCGCTGCCAATAAAACGGTAGCAATGACAATAACCAGAAAGCTTAAATATGACGCACCAAGACTGAGCATGGGGGGGCAAGACATCAAAATGCAGAGAGAGATAAAGGTCCTGGGTCTCACTATCGACGACAAGCTAACATTCAACACGCACGTCGCAAATACCTGTAAGAAAGCTTTAAACATCTATAAGAGACTTAGAACTGCGGCAAAGGTCAGTTGGGGTTTGCACCCGGAAATAACTAGGCATATTTACGTCATGGCAGTAGAGCCCATTATTACATATGCGGCGGCAGCATGGTCACCAGCTGCCAAAAAGATAGGGACCCGGAACGAGCTGGCAGCAGTACAAAGAGGTTTTGTTCAGAAACTCTGCGGTGCGTATCGCACGGTTTCCCTGAATTCGGCCCTATTGCTGGCCGGGATTCTGCCACTCGACCTCCGCATCCTTGAGGCCGCCGCCCTATATGATGCGAGGAGAGGCAGGACCCTGGCCGTGCCGGATGATAGGGAAATGGAGCTGCCAGCTCGGTTTGTGGATACCCCGCATCCCGCCCTGAGTGTCGGGAGCGAATTCGTAGCCCTTAAGGACCAGGAGACCCTGGACAGGTATGCGGTGCAGGAGATCAAGATCTATACCGATGGGAGCAAGATCGACGACGGGGTCGGAGCCTCCTTATCCATCTGGAGGGGAGGGGCCGAGATCGCGTCGGTAAAGATTACCCTAGCGAGATACTGCACCGTATACCAGGCCGAATTGCTCGCGATACTCAGGGCGACTGCGGAGATAGTCAAAAGGGGTGAAGCGAGCTACGGCGTTTACAGTGACTCTAGATCTGCACTAGAAACTGTAACAAACCGTGGCTCGCTTCACCGCTTAGCGATCGAGGCGAGGTCGAACCTGCAAAGGGCCTTCGAACAAAGCAAAACTGTGAACTTGTTTTGGGTGAAGGCCCATGCGGGACTGCCGGGCAACGAGCGCGCAGACGAGATCGCAAAGGAGGCAGCAGGTTCGTCGCGGAGGAAGTTGGACTACGAGCGATGTCCGGTCTCATTCGCCAAGCGTTTCATACGTGAGGTATCGATTGGCGAATGGGCCCGGAGATACGACGCGGGTACGACGGCCTCGGTGACGAAGATGTTCCTTCCGGATGCAGCCGCAGCCTATAGCCTGGTAAGGAAATTGCGACCGACTGGTGTACTGACGCAGGTTATGACAGGGCACGGTGGGTTCTCCTCTCCAGTACATCCTCTCGTTCGACGGGCGGCTCGGGATTGTGGTCAACACGACTACCGAGTGTCGCCCGGCGATTTTCCATCAGGAGGAGGAGGCGCCCGAGGATGTTTGGGCGTTTCTGAACGGCTTGCACGGCCGTGCAATGCGGGCTCGAGGTCCCCACCTCTAACCCGCTGGCCAATGCTAGGGTGGCAAGTGGCGCAAGAACCTGCGCCTTCGACCGCCCGTTCTCCTTCTGCGGAGTAGGTCCGCATTGGCGTCCGTCTCGCGCACTCTCTCTGCGGCCTCTTTGAGGGACATCACCTCCTCAGCGAAGGAGGCCACAGCCGTCCATGACCTCTCATTAGCCAGCATAGCCTTGACTACGCCGGTCAAAGAAAGGTCCCTGCCTATCACTCCTGTCAGAGTGTGACGCTGGGGAGAAAAAGCGCCGCACACTTCTAAGGTGTGCTCCACCGTGTCCTCCGCAGCGCCACACTCGTGACAGGACGCCGTCGGCTCCCTTCGCGCCACCCGGTACAGATACCGACCGAAACAACCATGTCCGGTCAGCACCTGCACCAGGCGGAACGTCAGGGCCCCGTGCTTGCGCTCGGTCCATTGCCTCAGCACCGGCCTGATGGCGTTTACGGTGGGTTCTCCTCGTACTTGAATCGGTTCAAGTGCAAGGAGAGCCCATCGTGCATCTGCGACCCCGAGGAGGAAGAAAGTGTGACCCATATCCTGACGAGTTGCCCTATCTACCAATATGAGAGAATGAGATATGAGAGTGAGACAGGTATGAAAATAGATAGTAACACAATTCACGAAAACCTGGCAAATAAAAGCACAAGAATACCGTTCACAGAATTCTGCATAGGGATAGCAAGTAGAGTAATTAAGAGAAATAAAACAAAGTAAAATATGTCACCACTAGTATAATGAGTATACCAAGGGTTTACATAACGAAACAAAATATTGTAAGTAAGCAGAGTTTTTATTATTAAGTAAAAGTTAAATAGCAAATAAGTTAGTGTAAGTATGTACTAAGCTAAGTTAATAAGTTTATAAGTTAATTAAGATGGAAGGGCACCTATAGGTGCAATAAAAATGGAACCGAGAAATCGGGAAACAGTAGAAAATAAGATTAGAAAGAGAAATAGGAAGATAGGGCATCTGAGAATGCAATGAAAATGTATAATGTAGGAGATAAATAATTATAAGGAAAAATGAGTAGGAGGGCACCAAGCGTGCGATAAAAATGGAAAAACTTTCTTGAAAATAATTATATAAATTAAATATAAAATAGGAATAGTAATAGGTAGGGCACAAAGAGTGCGACAAAAATGTATGCCGCACTAGAGCGGCCTAGCTCTCATCGTACGTACACGTACGACCGTAGTATTAAGCGCGCACAGAACGTCTCCGACATGACCCACGTCGGGGGACAAGAAATAAAGAAATAAAAAAATAAAAAAATCAAATCACAAGCTAATACTGGTATTTTTGTGTTTAACTACAAAAATAATGATTGAAAACGCTATCTTTGTGGATGGCAATCATATTTTATTCAAACATGGTAAACTCTTTAAATGCGCAGTAAGTTAGTTAGGTTACTTTAAAAATGCTGGCTTCTGGGGCGGTAAGTTAAAACATTATAAATTAAATAATTTCACTTCTTCGATCTTCAAGGCAAGTAGGGCCGTTTTTTAGTATCAGCTGTTATCAAACAAGTGTGTCAAACAAGAGGAGCAACTTCTACGTTCTCTAAGTCATAACACTCGTACAGCAGTAACGCGCAATTTTAATAAGTTCTTGTCTAAAACTACGTTGAGCAGTGGACTTTACTTACCTTTAATACATATACTTTGGTTTACAGGGATAGACTGATGCCTTTAATATTATTAACGATCGGCGGGCCTCATCCCTTTCTACATAATACAAACTCCATGTCAAACATGCTCAGCGAAACCGAGTTACCTCCGCCATCATTACCCGAACGCCAAATAACAAGCCTATCAATAGCTCACTAACTGAATTAAATTCAACGAACCCTCGTGTGCAAAGTGTAAACAGACGATCGAGGCTAATCGGATCGATATCGATGTGCGATTAATCGCTCGTTCAGCTATCGGTAACTCATTACGAGGTGTCTAGCCTAATTGATCTATCCAGTTCGAAGAACCATGTAGCAGATTATATTATATGATTCAATAGGTGACTGGATTATTACAGATTTCTTGATTCAAAAATAAAAACATGGGGGCTTCTGGATACACACACGTCTTTATTCCTTTTAGACGCCGATCTCACATCGGAGAGAGGAGAATGAGAGCAGTACAAAATAACAAAATATTTAGTATAATATTAATGTTGGTTGGCAAAATCCAACAGTACCTCTTTCCCGCACGTGATATAACTTCAAGTGAAACACCTTCAACAAAACCGAGTTACCTCCGCGATCATTTCCTGAATAAACAAGAGAGAAGAACATTTCACTGAATTAAATTCGCCTTAACGTGCGCAAAATGTAAACAATCCCACGACTAATATTATTTGTACTGGCAATCTCTACCGAAGGGTAGGTTACACAAGAAGTGCCAGACATCCGTGCGCAAGTTATACTCGCACTGGAGACAATCTGTGATAGGTCATCACAACGCCGACTCAGATAGATAGAACACGCCACAGCACTCACAGCAGAGCATTCTTCAGTTCTCCCTCCGGTACTCATAAGACTTGTATTTCAGGAGAGACGCCGCTCTATAGTAAAGCATTCTTTAATTCTTCATACGGCACTCAAAAGACTAGTGTTTCAGAAGAGTCGGCTTATAAACATGTGTAGCCCACACCCTATTTTTCTAATAGGTAACCAGAGACGCAAAGCTCGCTCACTTCTCGTTGTACTAAAAGCACAACCAGCAGTTGTATCAACACTCGCTCGCGATTAATCGAATTGATATCGATGCTTTCGTGGTTAATCGCTCGTTCAGTATCGGGAAGCCATTATAGGGTGGCTGGCTCAATTGAGGTCAACAGTCTATTTATCGGTGACGCACCGGCTAGGCGGGCGCGGGATGGGTCGGCAGGTCTGGCCGTAATGAGCCATTCATGAGCTGGACTGATAAGCTACTAACGTTACATTGAATTACAGAAGCGTGTCTGTCCCATAATACTGTTTGGCGGGGCGATAATGTAGTTGCACAATATGTTATTAGTATCTACAATAAAATCTCTAATAAAATGTTTATTATGTTAGGCTATCAGTCAGCAATTCAGGGGTCACGTCAAGTTTGAAGAAATTACACAATAAGAGGAACTTTGTGGGTGCGGACTTCTTTTATAATTATCATAATGTTATCTCATTAGTTATTACAGATTGTACGAATCGGTCAAACAGAAAGCGTTACACCAACATATCATCGGTATTTTGTTGATTAACCGACTACACAATGTCAAACATTCAATCAGTGGGGTTTGATGCAGCGCTTCAAAAACAATCTTGGATTGAGCTATAAACTTCGCAAATCGACTCCTAGAAGCCACTTAAAAGCTTCGGGAGTAATAAAAGGCAGTTAATAGCAATAAGAGCGACCTTCAAGTTTACGATGATGCTGCGGTGACGAACGCAATGAAGTCATCACGCTAACTGAGCTGTTCTGAACTGATAGCCTTTATGCCAACATCACATTTAAATTTATTAATTGCAATAAGAAGCTCGTTATGATACTGTACAGTTGTCATCGTTATTAATAACGTAAATGGGTCACAATGTTTACCTATAATAAAATAATAAATGTGTCTGAGGATGATGACAAAACCAAAAAACTAATAATACAAACCAGAATGTTCTACATTAAAAACTAGGTGGCAAAAAGAATAATGATTGTGATTACCAGTTATGTCATACTAAATTATATGTAGGTAATATTACAAATCATGACGAAGAGCTTTAAATCTGATCTCACCCATTCGTACGTAACGTGAGAAAAGTGATTCAAATCTGTGTCTTGGTTTGTAAAAAAAAACTAGTCAGTTCGATGTTCATAGAGCCCGTTAGAACACCAACCTATTTGTGCATCGTGTCTTGTCTACGTTGGCTTGTAGGACGCAGACATTCGTTAAGAAGACATTTCAAAAATTCCCTCGGGGCACTAGTGGTGTTCAGACAAAGTCAGCGGTGATGTCTTGAAAAAATAAAAGGAAAAAAGTTTGTTGAAAAGAAAGCTGTCATTCAACTTTGAACCTTGAACTTGGTTAACAAAAAGCATAGATAACTTTATCTGTAGATAAATTTAAGTATGACATACAGTCGTGGTCAACTAATTAGGGACATTCAAGATAGTGAAGAGCAATAACCGGTTATGTACATATAAATATAAAACCCTATTGATTTTTCAGCACCTATTATTTGCATAATTTGGTCCGATTACTATACTATAAATGGCTGTAAATAAGAGAATAATTAAATAGAAAAAAGTATTTAATATCAAAGGTTGAACATGTATTAAATTTTAAGGTATAATTATGTAGCTGGACATTTAATTAAGGACAGTAAAGTATAATGATGAATAGAGTTAAACAAAACGAATAATCTCCAGTATTATAATATTTTTAAAAGCTCCATTTTATTACGTGTAAAATCAGTACCCAGTAGCAAAACCTTTGTTAGTAATTACCGCTTGACACCGATGTGGCATAGACATTATCAGTTTCTGACATGTTTCGATAGGAATGTTTGCCCATGCCTCACAAAAAGCTTGATTAAGTTGATCTAAAGTTGTGGTACGATAAGTTGAAACTTTTTTCTTGATTTCGTGCCAAAGGTGCTCAATTGGGTTGAGGTCCGGGCTATTTGCTGGCCAATCTAGCACCGATACTGACTGACTGGTAAGAAACGACTTGACTGAACGGGCGGTATGTTTCGGGTCGTTATCATGCTGAAACGTCCATATAATAGGGAGATGCTCCTCAGCATAGGGAAGCATAGTTTCCTCCAATATTGTTTTGTATTGATGTTGGTCTAAGTTACCCTGAACTTTCTCACAGGTCCCACTCCACGTCCAGAAAATGAACCCCAAATTTTAATGTTTCCACCGCCATGTTTCACCTGCTTTTTTGTGAATCTTGGATTCATTTCCGCTTTTACAGGACGCCGTACGTATTGCCTTCCATCTGAAGAAATTAAATTAATCTTGGTCTCGTCAGAGAATAATACATGTTGCCATTGGGCGTAGGTCCAATGTCCATATTTACGTGCAAACGCCAAACGAGCATTTCTATGTTCTTTCTTCAACAACGGTACTTTGCGAGCCACTCTTCCGAACAACCCTGCTTCTACCAGACGTCGTCGAACGGTCCTCGCTGATACACCGGCTCTTTCGTCTGCCCCAAACACTTCGTGTTTAATTAAAATAGAGCCTAGAAACGGATCTTTCTTAGCTAACCTGGTTATCATTCTATCTTCTTGCGGAGTTGTTTTTCTCGATCTTTTTGTCCTGGGCACATTTAAAGCTGTGTTATTGCGCCTGAAATGTTGCACTGCATTGCATACCATAGTTTTTGAACAATTTAAATATTCTGCTATCCCTCGGTATGACCAACCACGCTCGACAAACTTCATGATAATTGTTCGTAGTGTTGGATAGCAACTTTTATTTTTGCCCATATTTCTTCAAAATAATTCTCAAAACTTAAAATTAAAAATCTGGATTGCCGCCAAAACTACCACAAAACAATAAAAGAAGAAATAAAAAAGTATTGAGATTCAAATTTTGAAAATAGAACGCAATATCTCAGTGTCCCTAATTAAATGGCCAGCCAGCATTCTTTGAACAAATAGCACACTGATAATCTATCAGCTATACTGTAAAGAGGTTTAATGTTTAAGAAGTTGTTATTGTTTGTATAATCGGGCACATCAATGACTAATTATACTTACGTGTAAAAGATATGGAATATTGTTAAGACTCGTTGGAAAATAAAAAATAAATTCACAATTTGGCTTAACTAGAGATTGTCCCTAATTAGTTGACCACTACTGTATATCATTTATCGGGCGACGACATAACAGCCTGACCATAAACACAATTATCAAATATTATTAAAAAAATTAAACAGAAGACTCATATACGTTCCAATCAGTATTAGATTAGCAGCAAAAAGGGTCAAAGAAACCTGTCTTCAAAACTACACAATGATACCTCAAATTCCGTTACACTACCAAATACGCTACTATTGGTCAAGGAAACGGAAGTGACGATCAGTGATGGCTTGAGCATAATTAATTCGTTCCCACACAAAGTCGACAAGGTTATTAACAAGTCGTGAAGAATGAGAGTTTGATTCAAAAATGTTAATGCATTAGTCAGCGTTGTAGATTCCTTGATGACGGGGGATTTGGATATCCTATCATAAAGGTAAACCTGTGGAATTGACAACATTCTTTGTGTCAAGTCTAAACAAAAGAAAGAGGAAATGAATGACAAAATAAGAAATACCTAATATAAGTTTTTTTTTTTTTTTATAACAGAAGGAGGCAAACGAGCAAGCGGGTCACCTTATGGAAAGTAATCACCGCCGCCCATGGACACCCGCAAAACCAGAGGAATCGCAGGCGCGTTGCCGGCCTTTAAGGAAGGAATAGGCTCGCTTTTGTTAATATACCCATAGTAAATGCAAAGATTTAACTTTCAAAAAGCTTTAGTTTTTTTTTCATTTTCTCTTCCTACTCCAATATCAAAAACAAAATGCAGAAATGACTGCTTGGCGACAAAATGTAATAAGAATTGGGAAGCCAGTTAGCCATGTCATAGCAGAATTGGACAAAATCTTACCACGGCTAAGGCTGACCTCATATATCAGGAATGGCTCTCTGGATTCATAATCTAAATTCATATTATTGATTCAGAAAGTCCGGAATACCATACAATATCAGTAAGCTCCACACACATTCTGATTTTGTCAGATTATGAATTTCTCAAATTGATCTGTAAGAATGATACTGACGAGCGTTCTGAATTCCGGATCGGAATATTTTCATAACGCGCGTACATTTTCATAGAACGGCAGTGTTTGCGTTTGCATTTCTTTTTTTTATTATGTAGAGCCAAAAGCAATGCGATTAGTATTAATTCCTCTTCCATAGATACGTTTGCATGTGCCGGGAATCACGTGACTACTGATCAATCTGAATTTTTAAGATATGTGTGAGGCAAGGTGCCGGTATTTAGATTATGAATCCAGAGAGCCATTCCGGATGTATGAGGCCAGTCTAACAGTCATTTAAAGATAGTTCAGAAAACCAAAGCGCCCTTGATATAAAGCGTCTCAACATTAAATTAAAATAGACTTGTGCAGCGGCACACAGCAGTCCGCACTTTAACTTTTACATTAGCAACAGAAGTACCCCTACAAGTTGTGTCTAATTTGATCCAATCTTTATATTGGATTGAATCATCACAATCATACACATATCAGTTCCGAATTCATCCGCCAGATGGGTATAGTTGCGCACGCCACTGCCGCAGGGCACGGTGCGGTGTAAAAATACCAAAAGAATTTAGGGATATGATGTCAGAGTTTATAACTGTTGTAATCGGCGATTGTCTGGACGAGTGTGCCGGATTCTGCCGTTTGGTTAGTTCGGGTTGGCAATAAACAGTGTTATATCTCGTTTCCTCTAAGACTGGTTGAGAATTTATATAGCATGATTTGCAATGCATGCGTTGTGACTTTAAATGACTTAAACTGAGCAGGAAATAAATTTATTTAATATAATCTGTGCTACCAGAACTGATGTGGCACTCTGCGGCTTTTATTATCGATGACATTGTACATTTTGCCATATTCCTTAGTTTTATAATCCATCACGAATACTTTAAAACAAATGACGGATTTTGTAAATACATACTATATTCTTAAAAGTAACGTACCTATTACTTTCTTTGAAATCAAAGTAAGCAAATTATTCGAAGTAATATGCAATGCAATAAATTTAAAACAAACTACAAGATCTCTAAGTCAATTTGTTGTTTCTGAATCTAACTAACGGTAATAAAATGACTCTCAATAGTAGCCTCCGCCACAACTGGGCTTTAATCGCGTTTTACAAATGACAATGGAACCAAGAACTCGGAACGCAAGCAGTCATGCAACATCAATTTAGAATACCAAAACTTTGCTAAATTAACCGACTCCCTTCCTCATATTATTGAACGAAGCATTTCATTCTGTGAGTATATAATGTTGTTCTATGTATTCATCTCTTGCACACAGCGATCAAGATGCATGACAAACGTTTAATAAAAGCTGGAAACGTTTATTGCCATCGTTCAGTGCCAGATTAGCATGTCTACGCGAATAATAGACGAGCCTAATCGTGCGGGGGGAAGGAAATGAAAAACTGGAATCAAGATTTATGCCACTCTTTAAGCGGGATATGGAGAGATTAAAGTTATATGCATTTTGATCTTGGGCGATAGGCACAATTGCATGCCGCATCGTGGTAATAGCTAGAAATATGAATATTACTTTGATCTAAGCTTTTAGTTTTTGTTTGATTATAGTGGGAGTGGAAATTGCTATTCAAAATTAGATAAAGCTTTTATCTAAACGTCTCACCGCTGGGCACAGGCCTTCTGACGTGGACAGCAGCATATGATGGGGAGCCAATAATCCCATTTTTACATTAAAATTACCGGACTACGAAACTATTGAAAACTTTCCTGAGTGATAGATATGTTATTTCTTTATTTTCAAGATGTTACATTCGGTGAAAGTTGTCATACAATGTTCAAGTGAATATCAATCAATCCTTAACAATTTAATTATATAAAGAAAGCATGACTTCAATTTTTTAAAATTTAAATCGCAAAAGAGTCGTTATTTCTCCAACAATAATATTATACAGGGCGCAAGGACGTGAGGGTATGACGTGATAATATCCGATTCGATGTCTGTCTTGCATGACAATGGGAACGGCCATACACCCAAAGAATTTGTGTCAGTTACTTCTCTTTGCACGCTACATGAAGCATCAATATTATCAGGTTACAATAACCTATCTAGCTCTTGTTTAGAGTAATATACAAGACTAGGTATTGTAGGGGTTTGTTTAGCTTCATACTAAACAAATTGTCTTAATAAATCTTTAGAAACATCAAGCATCGATTTCAGCTTCCATATAATAATTAAGCAGCAAGTTTTGTTTAAAAGTTGCTTAGTATCACGGGAGATGGTAAGTATTTTTGTAATACCTACATATACCTAATATTTTACAACGTTATTATTATTTATAAAAATATATTATCTCCAGCAAGTAAAATTGGATGAAAATAAGTAGTTTATAGTGACGACGACAGCGATACGTTAAAAAAAATAAGAAACATCTCAGAAATAAGGTTATCTCTCTGCTTACAAAATAAAACACGAATACACAGTCAATTAGTGCAAATGACATCACCGTAACAATAATAAGCGCGCACCAAATCACGGTGCGTGGTAGAAACATGAATAATGTTTTTTGTTATGCCCGCAGCTTCATGACCTGGTTTTGGCCAGCTCCAAACGCATTCACTCAAAGATTCCTACTTGTGTTGTTTTTGTTCAACCTTTATTCTGCACACGTCTTGTCAGTTGGACACAAACCAGTTATACGTTTGATAATACTTTTAGAATGGTAGATTTCTTTATTGCTAACTAGCGGCTGGAAGCGACTTCGTCTGCGTCATCATCACTCATTCCTCAACCATCGCGAGCGTAAACACAAGCACATTAACTTATCAAAGTTTCATCACATTCGGATGAATGGTATAAGAACGCATGTATACGGGACAACAAAGAAACATTCATTATTTATTTATAAATAGAAGATAAACAACCATTAAATTGAATGAATTGGGACTGTTGGAATGAGAAGACATCGACGAAGGTACTTTGACCCAGATCGAAGACGTTCTCGTAAAGGTTATGAAGTAGGTAGATCATGAGGGTAAATTAAATAAAAAATGTCAGGTAATTCATAGTCGTAGCTAATGAATTCCGTGGTCCCATACTGCCCCTCCGCGACATGTGTAGATGGACAATGGAAAGCTGTGTAGAGAAAATAGCCAAAGCTATTGAAACCCCTCCAATTATGACACCATCAAAAATCGTCACACAAATAATAATTATAACGTCAAGTATTACACAAAAGCAAATACAATTAAGTCGCAGGCTCATGCGAAACGGGCGGCCGTGACAATGCCGGGGGATTCATGGCCGGCGCCTATCGGTAAGCGTCACGGTGCACTGCAGCGGACTATTCAATATTACACATTACGTACACACACATAAACACATACAAGCATCACGCCACGCCCGTTTCACGCAGACGGGTTGGCATTTGGCATAGACCATAATAGTCACCCACAGCTTTCCATGTCTTACTGACACACGCTTTTGCTTTATTGACCCTCAAATTAACAGATGCAACGAAGGATATAAAATACATTATATTCATGACTACTATCGCGGAAAGGGTTAGTCAGACTAGGCAATGAGGATCACAGAAGCTATAGTTCACGTTTCAGCAATATGCAACTGCACATGGGCTCAGCGTACCTTTAGCACAGAATAACTAATAGTACTACCATACAGAAGGTTCACTCTCTAACGTTTTTCACGCAAAATTGAAACTTATCGTGTGACCCGAGCGTTCATATTCCTTTAAGCAACGCTGACTCGATATCGATTTGACGTCATGACGTCACATAGTGTAGGGTTTACGCGCGCGCGCAGGGATTACTCGTGTTGCGACTCGGCGCTCGGTGTTGGGTGCTCTTGCGCTCGCGGCAACCTTTACTGCCATACGCCTAGGCGGCCAAACTGCGGAGGCGCGCCAAACGAACTTACCTAAACTGCGGAGTGACACGACACCCCCCTGCCTATAAGTATTGAGCCCATCGCCGGTCTATGCTGTTGGATGTATTGTATATGCAGTCTTTTAGTCCGTTAGTCGCCTTTGTGGGGTTGGTTGTATTCTTTTAGTGAGTTGCTATACCACACTATTCGTATAATACCTAATTACAATTGAATAAGATAAAATTATTGAGGAATCGTTTCGATTTGCGACAGTGCACGTTAAGGTTTGTATTGTAACTTTCCAAAAGGGAAACAATCTCGAGATGTCCCACGCCACGGAACTCCCGTTAAGAGACGGTTTTTTTCCACGTGAGAAAGCATAAACGTTTACAGGCTGTTGATAATGACTTGTAAATCATTGGACATAGACAAACAGCCGTACGTGCCAAACCAAATCGTGACACGCCTCGTGCAGTACAGATAGTAGACGAACTTATTAAAAACACATTTACTTCAACAGGTCGTCCACAGTTCGTAACTTTTCGTAAGCACACGAAATATCAGGTACAGTTACATTTCATCTAAGCATGACATTTTCATAAAATACCGAGCCACGCTCATGCCATACCATTTTCATTCATCCATTGATGGTCAGCAAAATGCCACATCAACCTACAAAACTCTTTTTACAACAAAACAACTGTTACAAATGTCGGCCATTCAAAAACTTCGCATTAGCATGCACACCCAACAAAATACAAAATCACCTGGCGAACAACAACTACCAACGTTGAACGTACAATGTCTTTGTCCGGGTAATACTGAACGCATGTTGACGACCTCACAGCATTAAAGACCTCAGACCTTACTCACGTGCGACCGTAGCTGTCTCTGTCTGTCGATAATTCGGCCACAGCGAACAATCAAACTGAAATAAACGAAGCTAAATAGCGCCTTGCACGTGCAGGATTAGTTGGGCGAGAAGATTTAAAAAGTCTACCCATGACATCACCGTTGTTAATACAGATACCGGTTTTGCAATGATCGGGGAGCCACTCAGACGGCCGTCCGCCAAACGCGATCTCAGAATCGAAGTCATTAGATAAATCGCCAATATGAAACAGCGGGCTAAAGTTAAACTGCCAATCGTTCGGTCCGGTTACTTTAGATGTCGACAGAGATAAGTGTTCCATAATTTCGTAGACAAAAGAGAGAAACAGTAAGAATTTCATTAAGTTTAAAGCCTCAATCTTTAAAAGAGTTATCTTGTTAAAAGATCGCATTAAAGTTTAGCTGTCTTCTTTATGTAACAGTAACTTTGAAAAATAATATGAATTTCTCGTAAGTATGACGTCACAAAATATAGGAATAAACCTGCGTTAATTTTGCCAAAATTTACGGAGGCGTTTCTATTGTGTAATTATAACTTTTTGAAAATTTGGTTTGATAGATAGTGTTCTCCTGTTGACCCCAAAAGCTTTATCAAAATCTGAATGTATCCTCCTTAGAGCTCCTCTATTTCAATTGGCATGCAATTTAAAATCTTCAAGTTTGTACAATTAAATGCACGGTCTCCATAAATTATTTATTTATTTCCAAGAACGTGTATCCAAGTAAGTGCTCCCATATGACTCTTATTATGAACTGAAAATGAAATGGTACACACCACTACGAAATGATGAAAGTTAAATAAACTTAATAATCGCGATTGTCATAGCCCTGACTGGAGGAGGACGATAAGCGGGTCAGCATACCACCCCCTTCCGCAAATCTCATCCACTCCCCTTCAGAAAAAACAACGCAACGACAAAGAGAGCATACACATCGAGATTATTAAACGTCACACTTGATTAAAGATTTGCGTCAGGGTCGCCAGTAAAAAAAAGGTCCAGAACTTACAATAAGTGTATCTAAGCAAGAAGACCAACAAGCACAACAAGACTTTTTGCGTATGCGTACACTTAAAAGTGGATGTACCTACATCTAACGCGACGAGGTTCATTGGCCTCAATTATTGCGGCGACGACAACTATTGGCTATCCGGACTTCGAAACCGGTAGATCCTGGCCTGACATGGAGCGTCCACCATTAAGTCGTTAAATCATACCCTCGTTGGTAACGGTTGTAATTTACCACATCACTCTGACAACATACTCACTCGCTTTGGACAGTTTGAATTAGCAAAACCACGTGTCTAATAGACAAAAGCTGGAATCTACTTCCCGTTTTATGTTAAAGGATAAGTAAAATCACACGTCAAATATTGCCTATTCCTTTATTTGAGTTTTAAAATAAAACGAGAGACACTTATCTTTAAAACATATAACAGCGACTGTGGAAACTACTGTTATGGACTAACTATGAATCGTATAAAATATCATGGAGGTAACCTCCAGGAGCTCAACTGTTCTGTGTAAGTTTGGCATTGCAATTTAGATACTCCGTAATCCGGATACATAAATATCAGTTTCTTAAACCATGAACAATTTGAAATTACAAGGCAACATATTAAAAGCAGTAGCTTGCCTAAAATAAAATATATATATAAAAGATAATAAAAGATGAATGAGCGCTATAAAAAGCAATGAAATGAGTAACTGAGACTTATTCGCCTTGACACTGTTCGATAATATAAATACGATTATCTCACGATAAGTCTTTCACGATTCCATATACGGTGCTGATTATGACATAAACGCTGTTTACTGCTGCATAATACAATATTAAAACACTACTTATTGACTATGACAATCTCTATGATTCGTTCATGAATAATATATTTAACGTATCATAAAGATTTGATAAAATTACCACAAGTGTTAGGAGTTAATAATAATACGTTATGCATTTTGATAAAATACATCTAGCCAATAATTTGTCGTTACGTCAATATATATAAACTTCATAAAATATTCTTTACAAGAAGTCATACGACAAATACTATACTATGGTTATAACTTTACATACTCGTCCATAGTGCTACAACAATAATTCCGATTTTTTTTTAACATAATGAATTACTAATGCTTATCCTACTAATATTATAAACGCGAAAGTTTGTAAGTATAGATGGATGTTTGTTACTTTTTCACGTAAAAACTACTGAATGGATTTGGATGAAATTCGGCATTCAGATAGTTTATAACCTGGATTAACACATAGGATACTTTTTATCCCGATATTCCCACGGGGACGGGAACCACGCGGGTGAAACCGCGAGCGGCCGCTAGTATGCTATAATCGTGGATAAATAATATGACTATAAGATTCTGCGGTGTTCATCACCTACGATCATTCCCCAAAGGGTTAGTCAGATACTAGGCAATGAGGATCGCAAAAGCAGTCCTCTGCCATAGTCCACTTTTCACCAAATATCGACTATAAGCGTGACAGGTGGTGAGTCCATCGCCTCTCTAAGCTGATGGATGTATGTGCAGTCTGTAGTCCGTTAGTCGCCTTTTACGGCACCCAAGAGAAGAGAGGGGGTGACAGTATTCTTTCACCGCTATGCGACACGGTTAAGTTAAGTAAGACTTACAAAACCACCATCATTCTTGTTCAGTACAACAATTAAGAACTGAAATATAAGGTGACTGCTAGAAACCGCAAGAAATCTTCAAGGGCTGGTCAGGTCAGTGTTTTAAACATGAAAAAAATTACAAAATATTTAATTTTGTGAATTTTAATTGGATAGTCCTTGAGTAAGTATCTTAAAAAATATGAATATGGACATGGGCTTCATTTGACATTAGAAGCCCATAATATGCCCATATATATATGCACAAAATATGGGCTTCAAATGTCAAATTAAGCCCATGTCTATATCCATATTTTTTTAGACGATAAACCCCCTGACCAGCCCTTGAAGTTTCTTGCGGTTTCTAGCAGTCATCTTAAATAATTATAATAAATGTCAACAGAAAAAAGGTTTTAAATTTTATTGAAATAGGTATTGCTTATTGTTATTTTAGTTCCAATGATAGCGTTTATATTTCATGCTACTTAATACTATTATTGACAATTCTTTCCCGTACAATTTAGTTGCGATGAATAAATACACTATTGGAATTACAATTATTGGTTACCTACTAAACATATGAATGATGCCTACTCATATCCTGTCAACGCTCAACTAAATCGGATTCCGTTACTGGCATTCATCGTTTCATCACCACCGCTATATCTATATCGGTGGTTTCGGTCACATCGTCGGTAACCTTACTCGATAGCGTCACTCCGAGATATAAACCTATGACATCGGTGACCTCAGGAGTGATTACCTCACTGGTGAGTCAGACAGTCAGCCTGCAGTATGACAGCCGCACAATTAGCTGATTGCGCTGTCGAGTTGGTGCAGACTTGGTTTATTTCAGGGTTGACTAATTTAAATCAAACTGATTTAAATCAGGTGATTTTTTAAATAAAAATCATTGATTTAAATCAATTTAAAATGTTATATTATCTTTAATGAAAATAACAATAAATAAGTATACTTAGTAGTTACTAACAATAAAATACTGTCAAAGGGCTTACACAGAATTAGCATTCTCAAAAATAAAATAAAAAAGAAGACTTGCATGCATACCTACTTGAAATTTGTCTTCAACTGTAGCAAAACAAATCAGAAATCAGTCTTGTAAAGTTGGATACTAACAATAATTGGTCAAGATTTATCTATATTAATTTTCAAAGTAATATTAATTTTATGTTAACAATTTTAAAAGTATTTGTGTGATACAGTTTATTCAATTGTCAGTAAGTACTATAATAGTGTATTTGGTTTGTCACATAAAAAAAATCAAAAAATCATGATTTTTTTAAATAATTTAAAAAATCGATTTTTTTTTAAAAAACATGTTTTTTTTCCAACCCCGGTTTATTTATTGCAAACATTTTAATATCCAAATTCGATTAACTACTGCTTAAAAAGCCTCCGCGGTCTACTTTTTCGAGTTCTATTCCAATTACTTTAAAGGATCGGGATAGGGGAACGGGATCCCGTTCGAGCTTTCCTGAGAATGGTTGTTTTTTTCTAGTAAAAAATGTATCCTTTAACTGTATAGCATTGTGAATGGAAAATTTCAATAATAAAGATACATTACTTTACTTGTTGGTCGTAGAGCATATTTTAAGTTCAAATCACTACCACAATCTTCATTAAATTTCTCACTATATCAACTATTTTAGAAACATTATACTGTTTCGAAAATGAGCGATAAGTTGTTTTGCGTACTAGAGCAAGAAATTTGATAAATTTTGTATGAAGCTTTTAGCAGGCAAAAAAACACATAAATAGGGTATTGACACCGGCCGATAGGCAGTCAGCTACGCAGACACTTGACGATTTCCGGGTAAACTGCGCTTCCACCTTCTGTATATTTATTGTCACTCAGATACTATCAAGTACGATAAAGGCTTCGATAAAAGGAAAAAGGATGACGTTATAAAAAAGAAGTGGCCCGTCCACGTAAAAACTTCGTACCCAGTGAGGAATCCAAAATACAAGCTTTTATTTTGATGACTTTGCAAGCTAAAGTAAAACACAAGGATCTAAATAGTTTGTTGAAAACATTTTTAGAAAACGTTTATTTTGCTGAGGTATTGCGATTTTAAGCTTTGCGACTTCGTCCACGTAAAAACTTCGTTACCCGTGAGGAATCTCCGAATCCAACATTTTTATTTCATACAAGCCTTGTCCTGATAATTACAAACACAACAAAAAAAGAATTTGCCAAATAGGCGTTCTGAAATGATGCGCGAACAAACATTCATGCAATTGATTTTTATTTAGATAAATAGATAAAATGATGCGACAAACTAGATGCAACTTAAAATCCATTGCGAATTAAGAACTGCGTTACAGTTGTCACAGTTAATAATTAAGGCTGGGATTCCCGTAATTCCCGAAAATAGGGTATTTTAAATTATGGATTACTCGCAAATCACAAGTACTCAAAATTTGGAAAAAATATATGTTATTCCACAGTCTTTTATCTAGTCATTCCGGCCATTTAATACTCTATTAGTGATACTTTACCTACTGCATAAAATAAAATTTCAAACATCCGTCTAATCGTAATTCAAATATCGTATTACTTGCATTATACTCCGTTTTAGTTAATGAAAAATGTACGAAAATAATTGTCTTTGAATAGGTGAGGCATTCCGGCCGTTATAAGTTAAAAAAATTAAAAAGAATTCTAGATTTTCAAAATTACCTTCCTATTTTGCTAAGTTGACGGTCGCGAATCGCGATGTGTAATCAATCATGAATCAGTCCCCTACTAGTTTCTGCGCTCGGGAATATATCATTTGACTTATATACATGACATCTTTGGCACGGTAATGGATGCCATTACCGTGTCTTTGGTAAGCCCTGCCCCTGATCATACACCTACATTTATCAACATTCATCAAAAATCTCAATGTTAAACTATACTAGTTGTAGCTATTTTATTTTATTTATTTTTATTTATTTATACAAAAATCCTAAAAGCTAACAGATTTGATATCCAAAGCGCTAAAAAGATTAACAATTATTAAATTAAAAATAAAAATAATTACAATATGTCAAGATAAATGATATAAAAATTTGAAATTCTTAGATTATAAAAATTTGTCAATCAATACAATCACATATCGTCAAAATTACATAAACAAAATAAGTCAATAAGATACATGTCACAATAGGTCAAATTATAAATTAATACGAGTAGATTGTCAAAATTATACAAACAAAAATATTTCGAAAGAATTAAACGTCAAAACATCAAATACACAATATACCTACTACAAAAATATCAATAAAAACAATTTCGGCATTAAATACATGTTTCATTTAAAATTTTCCGAAATTCGTTACATAAGTGTCCCAATCTATCGGCAAAAAGGTCGATTTCATCGTGCCGAGCAAGAATGTCCCCTACAGCACGCAGCGCACGATTAGTGGGGGCGTGACTACCACGCTCCGTCCGTGCAGTTGGCAGTGCCAACAGGCGCGGCCGGCGGCGAGGTGCCACAAGCCCCGCAGAGTCCCACGATATATTTGTGGGAACCAAAATGTGGATTCTCTCAAGTATTTGCGGACTCTCAACCCTTTGGTGCACTATTGAAAGAAACAGTGTTATCAAAAGCATAGCCCTTCTAAGCTTAAGAGTCTCCATGTCCACCATACCCGCGACGAATGGAGAGGGATATAAGTACGGATAATAACCATATAGTTTTTTGTACAGCCACCGAGCAAATTTGCGTTGCACTTTTTCGATCATGAGGATATATTTCTCCTCATAGGGATCCCAGACAACGGAACCATACTCGAGCCTGCTCCGAACATATGCATTGTACAAAACTTTTGCAACTCCCACATTTTCAAACTGTGAGGCCGTCCTCATAACAAAACCTAACATTTTGTGTGCTACCTTACATATATTGATCATGTGCAAATGAAAATCCAATTTAGCATCTAATACTAAGCCTAGGTCTTTAATGTCAAATACTCTTTCCAAAGGAGTGTCAAATAAATAATAATTACAAATTATAGGCTTTAGTTTACGGGAAAAAGTGATCACTTTACATTTATGGGTATTGAAAGGGAGATGATTGTCTTGGCTCCATTGTGAAACGGCATCAATATCCCTTTGTAAAGCTACGATATCGGCTTCAGTCTCTATGCCCAGACTGAGCTTCACGTCATCAGCGAACAGGAGACACTCTGAAGAAGACACTCTTTCCGGCAGATCATTAATAAAGATCAAGAGTATTGGCCCCAATGTACTACCTTGACTTACTCCTGATCTTGTAAAATAGTCACTAGAATCATACCCATTTAAGCGTACATATTGACGACGATTATTTAGGTAGTGGGAAAAAAATTGAAGAAGTTTTGGCGTGAAACCAATGATTGCCAACTTTTCAAGCAGTTTATCATTGTCTACTAGATCAAAAGCCTTTTGAAAATCGAAGTACGCTGCATCCACCTGATGACGCTTATCCATTTGAGAATGGATATAGTCTACATGCGTGACTAAGTTTGTAGAAGTGGAGCGAGCTCTCCGGAATCCGTGCTGACTAGTGTGCAATAGATGACCTATCTGGTCATTGATGTACTTGCTCAAGATTGCTTCGAAGATTTTAGCAAATACCGAGAGAACTGCAATAGGTCTAAAAGACGAAACATCCATTCCTCTATCTCCTTTCGGGACAGGGGTGACTCTGGATAGTTTCCAGCTCTCAGGATATCTTGCCTGAGTAATACACAGATTATAGAGGTATAGCAGGGGCGTGGCTAAAGCAGACATGCAGTCTTTTGCCAGAAATACTGGAATACCGTCAGGCCCACCAGATGATCGTGGTTTGAGGTGTTTTACAGCTTTCTTCAAGTCTGTGACATCGACAGCTACAATACAGACAGAAGATGCATTCACACAGATGTGAGCAGCTTGAGCAGCCCTATCAGGATATATATATACGAAAGACAGATAAATTAAACATAAACACTATTTTAATACTAAAATAGGTGTGTCAGGTCAGGACTGCCAGGATCGTAGCTTTCATTTATTTATATGTACACCCTTAATTTTTATTCTTTTTATTGAAATTAAGGGTGAGTTCCACCCATGAAACTGAACAACTTTCCTCAAGAAACCTATGTGCAAAAATAACAAAAAAATTTCGATCTCCCATACTATTGTCAATTATTATCGTCAGCTGACCGAACAGTTTTGTATTGGAGGTCGGAGGTCGAATTTTTTGGCATTTTGCACGTTGGTTTCTTGGGGAGTTGTTCAGTTTCATGGGTGGAACTAATAAAATAAATAAATGCTTTATTAAATAAAAGAGTAGTAAGAACTCATCCTTAATTTCATTAAAACGAATTAATTTTAAGGTAATATAGCAAATGAAAGATGTTGTCTCGACGAACTACCCCTCCGGGAGATGTGGCGTAGCGTATTGTGGCAATTATGTTATTATTAGTATCACATTTTTTTGTATTGTTTTTTTTTTTATTAAGGCTTACCAACTAAATATATAATAGCAAATTATATTAATATTACAAACTTTAGCAAAAAAGTGTCTTATTAACTTAGGTATGCACAACATTGTTATACGTAAGACCTTTATTTATAATTATTAGACTAAGTATACAATAGTAATGCTCAGAAAAAATATAAACGGTGAAGAAAAAAACCAACGAAAAAACTAAAAATCTAAAAATTAAAAACTTAAAATGATCCATACAACAATCCAAATGTTTTTGTTAATGATGACCTGATTACCTGTTACACTTGTCTTGGCTTGGCGTCGTAGTGTAACAGGTATTTTCAAATATACATACATATATATATATAAAATGGCTGGTTGATCAAAAAATCTATGACATAAAATAATTATTTAACATTAATACTAATTAGGAAATGTCTTCCACCGTTTATGTTATTATTGTATTGATTTTATTTTTGTTATTAAATTATGTTTTTATTTTAATTGCTGTAATGGTTTGTAAATTTAATTTAATTGATTTTGAATGAGATTTGTATGGAAATTTAATTGTTGTGTTATCGTTTGATGTAACATATTAAAATATTTGCATGCAATACAAATTGCAAAACATGTGGACATACTTATATCTGTTACAACAATGAATACCGTGTTTTAAGCAAATAAAGATTTTTTTTTTTATAAATCACTAAATGTACCCAGGTAATTATTAAAAGAAAACCAGTTGCACCAACAAGTAAAACAGGCGAGCTGAAAATACTGCCGGCGCCCGCCGAGGACGCCTGCCAAACGCAACACGAGCTCAGGCTAGGCACCAGCTCGCGGGCTAAATACCTAGAAAGCGGGTTGTCAGCCCGCGCGACGCGACGCGGCGGCAACGGACACCTTTCTCCCGTCTTGAGACAACATTTGTTATGCAAAAACACCAGCCTGATGAGAGTTCTGTGCTGGGTTGACTAAGAAAGGATGGTGTAAGTATATGCACTACTGGACACAGGCTTTTTAAAATAGACAACACAATATCACATACGCACTGTGGGTTGCTGGATTATTCACAAAGTAAAAAATATGATTGCTAACCATAGGTTACAGTGACCGCTTATCAATAGATGGGCCGTAGATAGCACATCAACACTTTTGCATTCTGCATTACTTTAGGTTACACACATGATTGATAAATGATAATGTATTTCAAGTAATCCTTTCTTATCTATTTATAAACGTATACTTATGTGCCATGATTAAGAACGAAAGCATTCAGACGGGTAGGTAACGCTATTACTCGAATGGCGTTGCATTGCATGGCTATAACAATTAGAATCGATCATCGGTGCAATATCGCTCAACCCGTCGGCGTCGCGTCATAATTATATACGATAAACATACTCGCACTTAAGTATCGACCGACGATATAATAATGGTCAGAAACCACGTTGTTTTAATTCTACTATTTAACAAGTGTCCCCACAGGTAAAAAGGATTTCTTTGAATAAGACAAAGCACTTTCTCAGGATATATCGTAATTTCGATAAAATATTTTCTAGGACCAAAAATATATTGTTGTTATGAAAAAACTGCTTATCTCTTTCTGATACAATTTTGCTCTCAAAGTTTTTGTTTTATTAAGAGAAATATTTTTGTTTCAAGATTCATGTATAATTTGATTGATATACTAAACTTTACTTGAATGAAGAACTTTAAATGCACTTGAATCAATAAATAACATCTTTGGTTAAGATGTAAGTATTCTCAATTAATGATTCAAGTCTTTTATCTTGAAATAAGAATTGTGTAGTACAGTAAGAAGAAAAAATATTTTCTGTCTAAGAAAATATGGCTTTCTGAAATGTAAAAATGTGTCATTCAGTTCCAGAATATTTTAATTATTGTTTATTAAATATTTCCTTAAGTCAAAATATTCATTATTAATGTTTAGAAATATTTTACGTTGGTCCAAAATAACATTTTATTTATGTTTGTGTCATAAATTTCTAGTTTTTAGAGACGTACAACATTACTATGAAATACTTTTTTCTCATTTTGTTTTTTGTTTTGTTGGATTTAGAGAATTTAATTTATTATTAAACAAGAATATCGTAGTCTTATATCAGCACGAATTAACTTTGTTTTAACCAAAATACTTTGTTTTGAGATTTAAGATTTTTTCGCAATCTGTTTATTTTCTTTCACTTTAGTTTGAGGTGCGCCGTTCGAATTGTTCTGTACTTACAAGTAGTCAAATTTAGCACAGAGCTTTGTTTAACATAATATGTTATTGTAGTTAAAGTATAATCTGTCAAAAAGCAACGTGGATTCTGTTGTTGTTATGCTTACTTTGTGGGGAGGGAATACGTGAATATGTAACTAATTTTATTTTGGGTAAGTATGCGCTCATCTATCTAGTGCCCCGGTACGCCGCACCGGCGCCGAGGATTAATTATTGTATTTTTATTTATTAATTTACTGTAAGTACACAGTATTGGCAGTAAATTATATTCTATTTTATTCTAATCGATTTTATTTATTTATGTTAATACTGGCTGAATAACAAAACATTTTTTTTTCCTTTCAGTCAAATAATTTATGAAGAATACAATGTGATTGCAGCAAAAATAATAACATTGTTCCCAAAGGAGACTACAGGCAAATACTTTTCAAAGCCAATAAGAAAAAATAATTTTGTAAATGGACGATGCACAAGGAAAATTAGAAGAGACAATGCGACTATGAAAATGAATCACCAGCAATTAGATGAAAAACAACTCAGGAGTTGCAAAGAAATTTAGAATGTTTTTATTTTTTTATATTTTAATACTATGGTATATTTAACCATCCTATGGCCTATGTCCAGTACAGTACTATCTAAGGTTGTCGATGAAGTCTTATGTTGCACTAAAAGTTAACAACGTTATTTTTTAAAAAGATATTATACAATTTCGGGACAAACTGTGGCTAAACTCCAATTTGGAACCTTAGACCACGTGCAACAAAAATGAAAGGCCGCATTTAGCCTCAGAAGGGAAGGGGAACGTAAAGTCTTCATGAGTTTCTACATAATGTCGAAGACAGGATTGGAAAATTTTGTCAAACTCACGGAAAGACGTATTGGTAAGAAACCTTAAATTAAAAAATGTTAAATGCTGCCTGTTTTTAAAGTTATCTTTTAGAGTATCAATTATAATTTCTGCTGAAGTTAATTTTGATTCCTATGTTTAATTGAATTCTTATTGTTAATTTTAATACCAAATATTAGATTGTGATTCCAAAGAGTTGAATACCTACTTGTGAACTATAATTTTATTGTAATATGCATTATCAATTATAATATGAACATAGGACATTGTATTAAAATAAAGATATTATACGTTTAGGTTAGGGAGTTGATGTTTGTCCATTTTCGTTTTATAATAATAAAAAAACTATTAATTTCTATGAAAATATATTACATATTATTTAAAAATTTGGTTTTTATTACTTATAGTATAACACCTTTCCACGGAAAGTCGGGTTTTCTTCATGCGCTGTGCGGACGTAACAGAATTAATACTTTGAGACAAGGATTTAAAAAATATATATTATTACGAATATTACGATTATGTTATTAAAGTTCGATTTTAGTGTCTTAGGTAAAGCGTTGGGTTTATTTAATTCATTTCATTTCTTTGAAATAAGTACTTATTATTTGGGTGTAACAGGAATGTGCATTATTTTAGGAGGTGAATGTACTCATCTATACGAACTACTTTTACTAACTTAAACATTTCTTGTTTCGTACTTACATTTTTATTTTTATTTTTATATATTTTGGCAGAGCTCAGTGACCAAATTGTACGAAAGTGATGTTTATAATAGGTAAATGTGTACATTCACTCCAAAAAGTGATGCACATTCCTGTAAGTACATAATTCAAAGAACTTGACATGACTTGAATTAAATAAACCCAACGCTTTACCTAAGACAGTAAAATCTTACTTTAATAACATAATCATAATAATTTAAAAAAATCCTTGTCTCAAAGAAAAGATATAACTTAAATGAAGTAAACTCCATGCTGTAACTTAGACAGTAAAATCTTATTTTAATTTTATAGTCTTGTTAATTTTAAGTTAAAAAAATCTTGGTTTAAGACATAACCATCTAAGCATAATGAAATTTACAACAACTTATTAAGAAATTCCGTTTCAGTGCAAATAAGTATTATCTTAGTTTTAGATTCTCAATTATTGAAGTCAAGAGAAAATAAGTATAAATCCAATAAATGATCTCTTCGTTTAACATTGCGCATTCTCAACCTTAGTCAATAAATGCAAGTAACAATGAAATATTTTCTTGAAACAAGAATAATATATTTTATTTTAAGTAATTTGTGTCTTTAAGGAAATAACAAATACATTCACTTGAAGAATTTATTTTATTGGCTCTCAATACAACTGTAATTCTTGAGTGAATCAATTTATTTATTGCTTTAAAAAAAATTGTCTGGTTACAAATAAACAATTTTAAGATATTTTTTTGCTGCTAACAAGTAAATATTCTCTAGCGTGTATAGGGAGGAAACCGTTTTCTTGGAGTTAATAAATTTGCTTTGATGCAAAGCAATTGGTCTTATTCAAAGAAAACTGTTTTTTCTGTGCCCAAAGTCACGTTTCATCATTTCTATAAAATTTTAAGATTCAATCTGAGAAATCAAGCAGAGCGGGCGGAAGCTACAACTTAAAGTAATAACAACAAACATACTAAACTCATGCGGTTCGCAGTACCGCCGCATGTTCAATGAGAACTATTGGGCCCGCCGTGTGAGGAGCAGTGATCTATTGTGTGCACCCACGCGCTGGCAGCGGTGTGGGCAGCCCAAATTGTGCCCGACAGCCGAGTGGTATGGTACTGGTACATCCGCAATATCTGGCGTTAGACCCAATCAGTGTGACAGTCAGAGTGCGGAGTGGACTCATTCCAAAGCAGGTTCAATGCACGTAAAAACATCTTGAACATATAATATACTAGCAGACCGCCGGCGACTTCCCCAGCGTCGACCCCGTGCCCCGTGACGAATTTTCAAAACCCCTCCCAAGAACACTTATTGTGACGTAACTAAAATAGTTAGACATATGCTATCGCGACACTTTTTGTAGATAATGGTGTTCTGCAAAGCCATAGTACATTATTTGATTCTATCGCATCAATAGTTTTCTTACCGCACGCAATTTAATGAATTTATTTGAGGTTTTGTAAGGATCCCTATTTAAAAAAAAATGTAATATAGCCTATGTCACCCGGAGATATTGTAGCTTCTTAACGGTGAATATTTTTTTTAAATCGGTGTTTTAGTTTCGGAGCCTATTCAATAGAAACAAACTATCAAATTTTCCTCTTTATAACATTAGTATAGATTAATAAAATCTCGAAGTATCAGTTCTTATGCCTGGGTATACAGGAACTTTTACGAACGACCCTTAAAACTGGAACAAAGCAACGCAAAACAATGCTACTAGGGCAGAAAAGGTGTAAGGGTGGCCGCCATACAATCTGATTATTGGGCATGAATGATGGGCAGAATCCTGCTGCTAGCTAGATTTCTCTCACTAATGTATTAATTAACAACAGGAAAGTTAACCTGATGTCACGAGGTTATTGAAAACTATTGGAGCAGTTTGAATGTAAGCAAGAGCAGCCTGTTCCACTATTATAGTACGTTAAAACTAGTAAAGAAATCACTCATATGTATATGGATACAACGGTGGAGTTAACTATGTCGCGCGCGGTGGATTGTCGAGAAGGAGTCCAAGACGAAACGCAATGATTTAATGTAACCATAGATTTGACATAACAACTACGTTAATAATCTTAACAAGTGGTTAAGATTATTATCATACAATCACACAGCTATCATGTCTTATCTATAAGAATTGTTTTGATCGACTGAAATAACATCGAGTTGATAATGACATTCATTAAAAAATGTTTTTTTTATGTGGACTGTGCTCATAACTCAATCAAATATTAAAACGAGTAAGTAGTGTTATTAATTAAATTTTAGACACTGAAAAAAGACGATAACCTCAGGCGGGAATCGAACCACGAACCTTCGCATTCCGGGCGGCTGCATAAACGCAGCTTCATCTTAACCGAATGTTTAAATATTTGTAAAAATATTTCTTTCCGATCTCAGAGGTGAAAACTTCTAAGTTTAGTCCACGTTTCACTAAATAACGACTGTACATGTGCTCATCGTAACAGGTGGTGAGCCCAGCGCCGCTCTATGCTGTTGGACGTATGTGAAGTCTTTAGTCCGTTAGTCGCCTTTTACGACACCCAAGGGAAGAGAGGGGGTGGTAGTATTCTATGAATGAGCCGCTACGCTGCGCGGCGCCAAATTATGATCCTAAGTAAACCTTAAAAACTCACTAATATTCGGCGTGAAATAATGGCACTTGGTGCTGTTGTGTTTCGTCCGACCAGTGAGGGTTCCGGAGGCCCCTCCCCCACCCCCCTGTTCCCAATTCCTATTCCTTCCTTAAACCTATTCCTCCCTTAAAGGCCGGCAACGCGTCTGCAATTCCTCTGGTTTTGCGGGTGTCCATGGGCGGCGGTGATTACTCTCCATCAGGTGACCCGTCTGCTCGTTTGCCTCCCACTTTTATAAAAAAAAAAAAAAGTGTATTTAAATTCTGTACTGTGCCGTTTTTCGTAAACAGTTAGTCCTTCGAGCCGGATGTTTAAAATAACATAACCAAATATTTTAATAACTGATCAACACTATAAAGCGTCGCTAACATAACAAAGCAAGAACGTTCTAACCTCTAACATACAAATTTAGCAACAGAAACTTTGCGGAGCGCTGCGCTGTCCAAGTTGCGGAATATTAAAACAGTTAGGAACTAGATGGCTGCCCGCTGCAACGGAGAGCCTTAACGTAATTCAATTAACCGGGATGACGATATAGGAGTGACTAACAGTACGTGAATGGGAAACGTCGCTCCAGCCTGACAGGTCGACTATAATTGAGTTAATCAACAGAATGCAATGTATGAGGGCCATTTAGACGCGCCTGTCGGCTAGTTATCTATAAGGAATCTGATTGGAGCAACTCAGACGAGAGAGCCCATTGATGTGGTATATTTGCGAAAACTTTAGGAGTGAACTTTTGAAACAGCAACGGACAGTGCCGATGCTATTTTTAAAGCGAAAAGCACAGTCATCACATTACTGTCAACAAATTAAAACGAGTTCAAAAAGGCGGGACGATAATAATAAAAAAGCCAACTGCTGGCCATATCCGAACCGCGATTCGGGTCGCAATTTCCACACGCCTACAAAAACTGATTTCAAACATGCAAACATTCCTAAACAGGTTCCAATTCCAACACAAGCATGGCGCGTACCATAAGTACTGGCAGGATCGAAAATATCATGCACTTTTCAAAGATTGTGACTCTTATTACTAAGGCGATAAAGCGCATAAGGTGTCACGTCACGCATACATATTGGTATTGAAAGTTTCGGTTCTTTCTGCAGCTTATTTCAAGTTTCGTGTCGCAGGATGCACTCGGCCACATTTTGGCTCGCGACCAAAGCAAACGCATTCATGGAAACGACAATCGTTATTTACCCACTTACTGAAGCGTCGGCTTTCTTTCGGAGCAAGGCTCGTGTAATTAATGTTTTTATGGCAGTGACGTCACCGCTGCGGATCCAGAAGCCGTAATGGACGAATGTGGGGCGTTATTAATGGAGTATGTCAAGGATTTAATTCGACAGATGGCGGTAACGTTCGTTGTGGAGATGGAACGTATGTTTTTGTGAAGCGATAAAACGTAATGTAATTTATTAGGTTGCTGAAAAATAAATACTTACTTACTAAATATTCATAAATTGCCACCAAATTAATAATTTGAATTATTGCTACTTTTTTACCTTAGCACAATATCTACTGTTGGAGACTTGATACATGGTGTTGTGACATTTATAAAGAGAAAACTATCCAAAAGGCAATTTAAAAAAAAAGGAAATTTAATTTAAATCATCAATGAAAACAACACAAATTAGATAAAAAATATGATACACACAGTCATTATAGTTAACTGTAAACTTTAACCGTGCAGATTATCAGCATATAAAAGTAGAGTACTTGTTACCTCACAACAACTTATCTTAACGCGTATAAAACTAGAACACTTTCGTACAAAAGAAGTTCTTATCTCTACGAGATCAACTCACGTAAAGCAAAACAAAAGCAGTGCCAACTACCCAGATAAGCTAGAACTGATTCGCGTAGTATTAGGAAACAAAACATTTACAAAAATAATAATAATTATAGTGTAGCAAGTAGCAACAATACGGAAATCTATATTAATAAAAATCAATTACCGAAATGTTTGTATGCGTATCACTAATTTAGAACGGCTGCATCTATTTGGTTAATTTTTTTGTTGTGTTTGTTATTGTCAGGACAAGTTTTTTATAAAAGATTTTTTTTGGAAACTCGTCACTTCGTACGGGGTCCACGCAGCCGTAGTCGCGGGCGGGCCGTTAGTAATTTACAAATAAATCGGGTGGTTTCCGTTTTGCGGTAATTATAAAACGGGGAAACGTTTATTACAGTCATTGTTGACCTTTGTTTCATTATTTATAGACTGTTTAGTCACAATTTCTTTCATAGACACAAAATAAAACAAGAATATTCAAACAGGGAAACTAATTAATTCGGTCAAGGCTAGTATTAGCAAAGGTAAATATAAATTAAACGATTATTGTATGACATACTAATACAGTATGAGTCAGTATGAAGCTAATATTTTCAATGCCCACAAACTGGTACTACAAGTCAAAGAAAATCCGTAAACAAAGTCAAATGAGTCATGTCGCGTAGTTATACAGTGTAGTAAATTAGCCATT
The DNA here is from genome assembly GCA_963921215.1 of Scoparia ambigualis. Classification (NCBI taxonomy): domain Eukaryota; kingdom Metazoa; phylum Arthropoda; class Insecta; order Lepidoptera; family Crambidae; genus Scoparia; species Scoparia ambigualis. Next base: position 32,909,425 of record OY992514.1, read on the forward strand.
TGCAACGCCTATGCATTTTATCTGTGGAGCTAGAACAGTGGCACAAACGACTGTAGAACCATAATCATTATCAGCCGATAAACGTCCCACTGCTGGGCAAACCCCCCCACATGGACCACAGCTCTTAGGGAGATGGAGTTATATCTAACCATCCAGGATTAAGGCCCGGCTAGTAGAATATAGTGATCAATGTATAGGATTGACTTAGGATGAACCAAACTGGAATAAGGTCTTATACCTAGATTAACTAGATTAAACGCCGAATTTGTATAGACTAATCTAGGAGTAAGTCTTATTCCAGTTTGGTCGAATCCACCCTTAGAGGGTTAACGCATTTCGATTTCCCATACAATTTTTCAAGTCGAAATTTTTGAAGACCAATAAGCCAATTTTAATGAAAGTTTGCATGCTAAAGTAAAATACAGGGATCTAATTAGTTTGTTGAAAACAATTTAAAAAAAACCCTAACCCAAAGAAAACACACAATCAGCAAATTTTCAAAACCAATTTAAAAATATAACAATAATTTAATATTTAATATAATTTTGGGGGTTAAAGTTGCTCGCGTCCGTAGGTTTACCCTTGAGACCCTACACGTGATCCCTGGGTGGTGCTAAATGAGTAACACTGACTGAGTGGTAGAGCCACGCTGCGTTGCAGCACGCATTGGGCCGGCTCGCCCGGCGTAATACCACCCTCTCACGAATATTCGGCGTGAAATAACGGCACTTGGTGCTGTTGTGTTTCGTCCGACCAGTGAGGGTTCCGGAGGCCCCTTCCCCCCCCCCCCCCCCTCCTCCCAATTCCTATTCCTTCCTTAAACCTATTCCTCCCTTAAAGGCCGGCAACGCGCCTGCGATTCCTCTGGTGTTGCGGGTGTCCATGGGCGGCGGTGATTACTCTCCATCAGGTGACCCGCCTGCTCGTTTGCCTCCTTCTTTTATAAAAATAAAAAAAAAAATAAAAAAAACAAACTATTTAGATCTCTATATTTTACTTAAGAGGCCTATTACATTTTGAATGTGATTTTTGCGTAAAATGTCCATTTTCGCATTTTGTAGTAATTTTGCAGTTGTATTTATCGTTTTTATCGAAATAGGATAATAAATTTGTGCATAATATTACAAATCTCCATTCTGTGAGCATAAGTTGAATTCGGACGGCCGGCGCATCACATTTTGTAGTAATTTTGCAGTTGTATTTATCGTTTTTATCGAAATAGGATAATAAATTCATTATAAAATCTTTATTCCTCATGAAGTAACAATTACTCTGGTATAAATTTTGCTCGATAATATTATCGTAGATAGGAGATATTCACACTTAACTTATAGCAATTTTCGAAGTTATTTGGTTTAGAATAAGATTTCTTTTCTATATAAAATTAATGATATCTAAAAAATCCGAGGCCACTACGCACTATTCGACTATATAAGAGACAACATTATAATTATTTTATTTCACTTGTTCACAACAGTAGTTCAATCGATGAGCTCAAAAAAGTGCCTTCGCGCACTTCATGAAAATCTTTCTCTGCAATTTTGGGTTTAATTAAAAAGTTAAGCAAAATTTACAAAAAGCGAGGCCACTACGCACTATTCCAATAGCTATTCTACACTATTCAATAAGTCATAATTGTTAATGTATTTTTGTTTCTGAGATCCATAACGCCAAAATTGACCAATTTACTCAAAAATCACAGTCGAGATGTAATAGGCCTCTTAAGCATGCCGAGTTTTAACAAAATTGGCTTACTGGTTTTTAAAAATGTCAACTTGGAAATTTGTATGGGAAACCGAAATGCGTACACCCTGTTAAGTCAACACTGAATTAACGATCTTTACATTAGTAAATTTCAAAGAGCTACTTTATGTAAAGTCTCTATTTATTTATTCCTTGTCTATAGAAATAAAAATCAATGTTTGTATGTTTGTCCTCTACCATGGTCTGCAATCATTGATTTACCGATGGAAAGCGACTTTCACAAGAGCTCAAAAGTAGCCTAGAACAAAATTAAGAATTTTGTATGGAATAGTTGAAATGTTTCTCTTTGGAATTGAAGTTTCCTAACAAATCGTGCAAACACTCAATTGACCCAAACAAACGGCGCCATCGCCACAGCGGTTCGTGATAAACATGATGACAAACTGTACTGTTTGTGGTTCTTATCCTCAAGGGCATAAGAGTCAGTCAATAGCTGTCAAAAGTTTGTATCCACTTTTGATGCAGACCGTGCATGCATCCCAGATTGTAACGCCCGATACATACGCACAGCCTCAGTTAGCTCGTGAAAACTTCAGAGTGTAAAGAGTGTAAGAACTTGTAAGCGTGTTCATTACCAGAATTGTTGTACCCACCCAGCTAACATAAATACATCATATAAAACAATATATGCCCTTCCTCCTATGTTTTAAACTATACCCTTGATTATACCTTGATTTTACTACTCCGAAAAAGCCATCTCATTTCCATCATAAAATCGTAAGTTTTGGAATAAAAAACAGAAATTTAGATGAAACCAATGCCTCAATGTCCCACAGTCGTACTAACAGAATACCAATGATAGTTGATGTAAGCACGATTCACAAAATACAGGCAGCCCACCCGCACGCGGCATTTCTGATGGACAGTTTACATATTGGTTCGGTTTCTTGAGACACAGCTTGAGATTTGCCGATATAACGTTGACATTATATTTTAACATACTAGCGGTCGCTCGCGGTTTCACCCGCGTGGTTCCCGTGGGAATATCGCGATAAATAGTGTCCTATGTGTTAATTCAGGTTATAAACTATCTGTATGCCGAATTTAATCCAAATCCATTCAGTAGTTTTTACGTGAAGAGTAGCAAACATCCATCCATACTTACAAACTTTCGCGTTTATAATATTAGTAGGATTAGTAGGATAGTAGGATTTATTCGCGTACGAGGTTTCAATTTTCTTTTTTTTTCATAATGGCATTTATTAAGAATTTTATGAGGAGTAAGTGAAGCAAAAGAAGGGTTTTAGGATCGTAGCAAATGAGAGACTGATGTACTGTACCTATGTAGTAAATGTACTACGATATTTATTCGCCGATGTCTTCGAGGGGAATTTTGATGTAGAGTTGGTGTCTCGTTTGTGTAGATTCTTGTGGCAAATACTGTCGGAATCGTCGATTTCATAATTGATCGTTTTACCAGCACCACGTACCGGCGCGGTGTTAAATTAAGTATTATGAAGTACCTACCTAGTCTTGCCTAACTTAAACGAGGGTATTTCAAATAAATATTAAGACGGTGGTAGTATTATTATTAGATATTCAGTAGGTTTTATACTATTAATTTCGATCTAACACATAGCTGTGTAAACATGGAGTGGGGTACCACAGAGAATCGAATCGCAGTGATTACATTACACAAATGTCAGAAAACACCAGTAGAGATTTTCAACTTGCTAAAGCCAATAAAACAATTTGTTTTTTGTGTTGAAGAGAAATTTAACCGTCAAAACGATAGGGTGTATGCACACAGCTCCCAAGAAGCGACTAAGAAAATTCCGAAGGTCGAAAGAGGCCACCACCTAGCATCTGTGATGGTTTGGTGGGGCGTGTCCTACGAAGGCGTGACATAGCTCCAATTTTGTGAACAAGGGTTAAAATAAAAACACAAGCACCTATCTACCAAAGCGATATTTTAGAGAAGGTAGTTAAGCCATTAAGTAACACTGTGTTCGCTGGTAAACAATGGATATATCAACAAGACTCAGCACCAGCGCACAAAGCGAAATCAATCCAGCGCTGGTTAGACGTGAATTTAACAGATTTCATCGCCTCTAAAGATTGGCCCCCTGCAAGTCCTGATCAAATCCTTTGGATTTTAGCTTATGGAATATTTCATAGGAGAAAGCCTGCTCTAAACCTCATCGAAATATCGAGTCGTTAAAAACAGACTTAGTGAAGACAGCCGCCTCGATAACATTGGATGTGGTACGTGCGGCCATAGAAGAATGGCCGGGACGTTTTGAAAAATGTGTCAAAGCTAAAGGTGGTAATTTTGAATAGTTTAATTATTTGTGGTAATCTACACAGTTATCGTATAAAATACATGCTTTTAAAATGTCACTTCTTTTTCTTCTTTACACTAGACATGTTTATATGAGGGACAGAATTTATGATGGCAAGACTAGGTATGATCCATGAACTCCAACATTTATAAAGATGTTACCAATTCGACCAGCACTAATCACTGTTGGTTTCTATTGTGGCAGATAACCAAGATAAGTTTAATTTGCGACTACTATAATAACAGAATAAAGAGACGTTTAGCTTTACTTTAAGTTCATAACTCGTTCTACTTGCACTTTTTCTGTGGTATTGACAAAAATAGCTGCTCATGTTCTCTTGGTAGTTTGCAACAAAAAAAAAGTGCGCGAATTCATCCTAAACTTGTGGAGCCACTATATTCATGAACGAGAGAAAAGTATTATTATGCTGGAATTCCAAACAGGTTTATAATAACGACCGTTTGCGATGGAGGGAAAATAACCTTGCGTCTGCGTGGGCTTTGCACGCCGCCGCAACATTAACTAATTTCAATTAACGAAGGATATAATCTTAACTACAATATTTTATTATAATGGGTAGATGTGGTGTTGTCTGTTCCTCGGGACATGAGCACAGGCCAACCGACGGCATGCAATGCAATAAAGACTGACTGATTGAATTTGACGCGGGCGGCATTTCCTATCCTATAGCAGATGCATCGCGTTGTGCAATGGTGTTTCCATTTAGCTCTTACCCTGTGACTATATATCTAAAGCTGCCATCTTTGAAGCCTTAGCCTGGTGTCCTCATACAACGAGAAAGCTAGCTTACCAATGGAACACAACACATCTACTTGTAACGGCGGCACTTGGATAAGTAAGACGTTTTGGCGTTAGATCCACCACTATTCATTTAAAGTGTAACATGGTAATCTAAGCAGTTGTCGGGAACAAACTTCAGGATCTGTAGCTACCTATATGGAACAGATGAAAGAGATACTTTGAGTGTTATCAAGAAGTCAAGGAATTGACTTGAAAATAGATGGAGAATGTAGGAGGCTACACCGACAAAACCGTGGATTTTAATTTGGTACAAAAACAGAAGCTACAATTTAAAAAATGAATGCACTAACAGAACAGTTTTTAGCAACCAAGGTGTCGCAAACGGATTGTGAGCAGAAACTCAGAGTCAGAGACGCTATTTAACGTTCAGACGAGTAGTGAGTACTTAAAGTTACAGTTACTTATCGAAACACCACTCAAAATACGTGGCTTATCGTTCACAACTGCTTACAGGACATAATAAAGCGACCAATTGTCGACCACATGCCAACCGCTCATTCATATTTTGTGCCATAAACGGCTATTAGGGCTGTATTAATAGAATCTAGCAACAAGCCGAGACGCCTGCATGATGTCATCAGGAAGCCTGGAATTGTCGCCGAATCGCGGGGTGATGTCATTGCGCTACCACTATTGAACGCGGTGATAAAAGGTCGAGGACTGACTGACTGGCTGGGCAGTAAGGTCGGCGGACCGTTTTGACTTTTTATTTATTTCTCGGCAAACAAGTAGGTCCCAATTTTACGATCGATACGACGAACGATCTCGAGTTGGCAACACTGTTTTGAGCATACATTTTTGGGTGACGGTTTTTGATAAACTAATTTTACCTGTCTAAACCAGGTACATACAGCACGCGTCTGAACTGGCCGTTTCTATATGGTTGAAGGTTTTAGGTTTCAATAGTATTCGTAAATATATGATTATATGCGTTAATAGCAGTCAAATAAACTCGAATTATCTTCGAGAATCGAAATAAAGGGAAGACATTTTTTTTTACATTTTGTTATTTCGAATTTCAATACTATGCTGTGTTAGGTTTTAATTGTGTAGTGGCAATGGGAAAAAAGGGCGGACGATCTGGTAAAGATCGCGGGTAGACGCTGGATACGAGCAGTGCAAGACTGGACGTGGTGGAGATCCTTGGGGGAGGCCTTTGTACGTCAGTGGACGTTACGGCTAATAATAATGACGAATGTGAAAATTCTCGCAAAAATTCTACGCTTTTTCCATTTTCATTCCATAGTGTAATAAAAACACATGAGTTAGCAATCAAAACATAAAAAAAAACAATGATATTAACTAAACCTAGGCTAAATAAACACTTGATAACTTTGTTAAACATCACAAACCTGCATGTAGTCAGCATGTTGTAGTGTGTTCACAAGCTACACGAGGGTAGGCTTAACCCATCAGTGAGAAAAGTATGTGTAATGTAACCAAGAAAAGCATTATTCTTTATCTTCTTAAATACCATTAATAACCACTTACAATAAGAGTCAAGTAATTGTAAATAGTTAATTAAACAATTTTTATCAAACTATTTGACAATCTCCATCGTCGAGTGGTTAGCACTCTGACGGTTCCGGCGTCGCCATCTCTGGGTTTGATTCCTGGTTGAGTCAATTTACTTCAATAACTGTTTTTTTTATTGTTTTTGGGTATGTTTGTCCGTTATAAAACGAATAAAAAAGTTTTAATAGAAGTTAAACTTGGGCTAGATAAATTGAAGTGAGGATAAAAATGTAGTTTAATTTTTTTTATCATAAAAACTAGTAGTTTAATAACATTTTAAACTTCCATGGTCACTACTTATTTTTAAGTAAAAAAAAATGAAAAAAAATGAAAAAAAAAGTACTAGAATATTAATTTCTTGGTAATCGAAATTAGTGAGAATTTAGTTAACATAGCTCGATTAGTAATTTAAAGATACATCATTATCATCATCATAAGCCAAAAAACGTCCACTGTTGGACAAAGGCCTAAACCAAGGATCTCCACCATATAATTATGGTTATGTGTTACTCGCATCCAGCAGCTATCATGAATTTTACAAGATCATCAGTCATAATTTGAAGATTACAGCAAATTATTATTTCACTTTAAGAATTAGGAATTTTTTTACATGGTATGGTGTATATGTACATTCTTTTTCTTCTACATGATAAAATACAGGTTTTATTTCAATTTGTAAAAAAGGGGGCCTTGTCACCCGTCACCCTTAATTCCTAACATTTATGATAACAGGTGTTAGAATCATCTTAATATTAGTAAATGATATTAATAAAAAAAGTAGTTTTAATCTCATTTTCGTAATTGTGCTCTGGCTGATTATAGTATACCGGCCATTCGCCCCAGTTTCGCAGAACCGCAATCTCTGTTCTTCCCGTCATAATTTTTTTCATAACAAACTTTGTCTTCACAAATTACGAACACAGCAAAAGGAACATTATTAATGCGACAATTATTGAATTATTCTTGCGTCTTAACCTATAATAGATATTATTATGTAGCTCCCTACTTTTTATAAATGAATTTGATTTAATTTTAATTTCAAATTAATAGTATAAACTTCATTTATCAGTATATAGCTAGTATTATCTACATACCTACCATTATTTGCATGACACTTTTGTTAAACGTGAGGACTTACTATTTTAATTCAATATCATTGTAAACCATGTTTTAAGCAAATAAATAAATTTCATTTCATTTACCAGCAGCAGATTTTTTTAGGAGGCTAACCTGGTTCGACGTTGCTCCCGCGTGCTGGTTGTAGTGGACGTGCGTCTCACTCTTTCTTGACTTTCCACGGCAAAAGTTCGTGATCACAGTAGTAAACTCACAGCGATCACTTGGAAGATGGTATGACTTCACCGATAAATGAGGAACACGAGAGCTCGACTCAAGGGCCCTGTTGCGTAGGCAGGCCAGATCGGAAGTGAATATGGCCGACATGACACGATGAGATATTGGTTTACCCGCATAGGATCAAGGATAAAAAATGATGAGGATAGTAGAAGTTAGGTAAGGGACGTAGCAAGGGTACAAGTCTAAGTCGATTGATAATGATGTGAAAATAATTGAATATGATTGATCTAAATCTACCAAAAATAATACCTAATCACAACTATTATCCCCGAAGGGTTAGTCAGTCAGAGACTAGGCAATGAGTCCGCAAAAGCAGTCCTCTACCATTCATAGTCCACTTTTCACCAAATAGCGACTGCACATATGCTCAGCGTGACAGGTGGTGAGCCCATCGCCGCTCTATGCTGTTGGATGTATGTGCCGTCTTTAGTCCGTTAGTCGCCTTTTACGACACCCAAGGGAAGAGGAGTGGTAGTATTCTTTCACCGCTACCCGACACGGTTAACTTAACATAGTTATTTTATTTGATTTAGGTAATTTCCATTCAACCACATAGATAAAAAAATGATGTAGAAACTGATGGCTCTCTAGCTGGCTGGTTCAGTATTAGGCTAATACTAAAATTTTATACTGAAAAATTCTTAGGATAATATGTTTACTAGAAAAAAATCAACCAGTCTCAGGAAGCTCAAATGGGATTCGAACCCACGACCTTTGGATTGCTGGTCCCGGTTGCCATTTTTTTTTTCTAGTAAACATTTTATCCTATATCTATATAGCATTGTGAATGCAAAATTTCAATAATAATGAAAAATCTTATAGGTAAATAAATATATTTTTGTAAAACTAATAACACTAACTATTGTTATAAATCATTACTCTTTTAATTATAAATATTATCAGCAGCCTACATACATCCCAGTTTTAGACCTTTCCTCACAAACAATAGCTTGTTATGACAATAATAAACATTAATATCAACTCATTTAACAAATCATTTAAAATTTACTAAAAGCAGTAGGTAATTGATAATTTTGGCATTGTACTGAATAAACTAATAATAAATGTTCAAAACAACACTCTGAATAATTCCACTGTTTTGATGTGACCTATTTTATTCCAGTTACATAAGTGTGTAACACCTGTCCGCTTAAAACCTTGGAGGGCAAGTAAGAGCCAATAGCTAGTACTCACATTACCTACTTTTATCAATCAAAAGTGGGACGACCGGCGCCGCGCCCGACCTGCCTGCCCCGCCCGCGCCGCGCACTCGCATACCAATAAGAATAAAAGCTTTTAACAACACAAACAACCGTAACCGACACTCTACCAATGTACAAACACAATGCCCTTTTTTTCACCAATACTAACATTCATGGGAACTGATAGATTTATGTATTTGTTTCACCTAAATTTCTAACGGCTTAATAGAACTTTTTAATTTTGTATATTGTGACTTACCTGTTGATCAGCAAAATCCCATTAAATGGGAAAGCAGGAGTCCAAGAACAATTTCACGTATTAAGTAAGTACCGTTTTCCGCACGTAAACACTGTGGCCACACAAAATGAGAACTACTAAAACACTGTCACCAAAGAATCCACTTCTACGATCACACTGTTCCACACTCTAGTGTGAATAAGTATATTTAACAGAGTAGTTTATTTTGATCTCCAACTATCTTCTATGCTTTTTATTCATTGAATGGAAAATCATTCGAGACAGGAGGCTGTCGGTCGACCCAACCGAAGAACTATCACATCACAGAACGCGACAACGACAACGAGAGGCGAGGGAGGCGAGCTGAGCGACAGAAGCGCGCGCGTCATCCGCCATATTGAATGATTACGTCATCGAGACAGAAACGTTTTTTTTGTTAATAGCCTTGGGTGTCTGCGGATAATCCACTAACATTAAAAAAAAGTGTTTTTGAATGGATTATAGCATTTTTATGATTATAAATATTAGGATTGTGTTGTGGTGGTGCTTAGAGTTCAATGCTCTAAAGTTGTGTGTGACTACAGAAAATCTTTAAAGTATAAGTGCCTTACAAATAAACAGAGAATAAAGTCAGAATAGTTATTTCGTATTTCGTCTTTTTTAGTCTAATTTGAAATTAAAATACGTTTACATGACAGGAACAAAACACGGATTAAGTATTCGTAGGTAGCTTATTCTTTGTTTATTTGTAAGGCCTTAATTTATGTATTTACTCCTACTAGTCAGCCATGGTTGTTTATTGTAACTTTGATTGGACTTCTTGGCGGGAAAGTGAAGGAAGCGTCATGTCTGCAGTTTTGTTTTATTTTCCACAATTTGTGTTTTATCGAATGTTATTGTGAAATAATAGTGGATTATTTACTGATAAGTGTTTGTACACGTGTATGAGTGTTGGCAAATAAAACAAAACAGTGCAACATCTCTTTTCAATAATAATAATAATATTATGAGGACTTGGCATATTCCAGGGCGACAGTCTGAGTCCTTTATGGTTTTGCCTAGCTTTGAATTCTTTGTTGAGAAATTCAAAGTTAGGCTGTCAACTGCAGAGAGGGGGTGAAGTTATGTAGCATTTGTTGTACATGGATGACCTCATGTTGTTCGCACCAAACCGCCAAGACTTGGTGAAACTGCTGAAAATTACTGAGACTTTCAGCAGTGCCATCAAGGTGGAGTTTGGTGTGGATAAGTGTGCGGTTATGCATATACAGCGTGGGAGAGTAGTAAATTCAACCAATTTACAACTCTCCGAAACGATAAACTTCAGATCTCTCTCCGAAGTTGAAACATATAAATATCTTGGTATGTCACAGTCTTTGGGAGTTGTGGATGGGGACATAAAACAGTCATTACGGGAGCGATTCTTTTGCCGCCTAAGTAAAGTACTTAACAGTATTTTATCGGGTGGCAATAAGACGCGTGCTTTTAATAGCTGGGTTATGCCTCTTCTCACATACTCCTTTGGCATACTAAAATGGACTCAGACCGAATTGAACGCCCTGGATAGAAGAGTCCGTCAAATGCTCACGACTTCCAGAATGTTACACCCGCGCTCATCTGTTATAAGGCTGTACATCCCGCGGAGATGTGGGGGTCGCGGCTTTTTAAATGCCAAGGCAAGGACCTACATAACCGTGAGGTGTGCAGTCTCAGGGATTATTTCCTTAACAGTGAGTGCGGAATGCATTTGGATGTCGTGGCTGTTGATAGACACTTTACGCCGCTCTCCTTGGCAACAGAAAACTGGCGCAAACCAGTGGTGCTAAGCACTCTCAATCGCAAGGACATATGGAAGAGCAAGGTGCTACACGGGCGCTACTATCGGGCTCTAACTGGGCCTGATGTAGATTTGCCTGCCTCGGTGAACTGGCTAAGTTTCGGTGACCTCTTTGGGGAAACCGAAGGTTTTGTCTGTGCTATTGAAGATGAAGTTATCAGGACGAATAACTACCGGAAATATATTATGAGGGACGGTACGGTCGACATCTGTCGGGCATGCCGCCGTCCGGGAGAATCACTCCGACATATTATTTCCGGTTGTTCTCATCTTGCTAACGGAGAGTATTTGCAAAGACACAACCAAGTAGCCAGAATAGTTCACCAGCAACTTGCTCTTCGATATGGCCTTGTTGAATCAGAGGTGCCGTACTATAAGTACGCACCTGCGCCAGTTCTCGAAAATGGTCATGCAACGCTCTACTGGGATCGCTCTATCATCACGGACAGGACTATTGTCGCTAATAAGCCTGATATCGTGGTGATCGACCGATCTCAGTGCCAAGCATTATTGGTATATATCACCATACCTCATGACGAGAACTTCGTGAAAGCCGAGAAGGACAAGCTCAGTAAGTACCTTGACTTGGCTCACGAGGTTACCGCCATGTGGGATGTGGATTCAACCATTATTGTACCGATAGTCGTAGTCGTTTCGGCACACGGTCTTATAGCTAAGAGCCTCGATCAACTCCTAGAGAGGCTCTTGTTGAAAGGTTGGGTCAAGGGTCAGATGCAAAAGGCAGTACTCCTTGACACGGCACGTATTGCCAGGAGGTTCCTCACTCTGCAGCCCTAACCACCGATAGCTTAGGCAACCTAGGTTAAGTTTTTATAATATTTTATATTGTAAATATGTTTTTTATATAAAATATTGTAAAAAAAATTCTTAAGATATATGTTAAATAAAGAGTAATAATAATAATCTTTATTACCATAAAAGAAATGGGTTCCAGATACATATGAATCCTTAAACTAAATGCTAACAGGTATGAACTAACGTTAAAGTATATAAATCAAATGCATAGGGAAACCTTTATGAATTTAACAGCGGCCGCTGCACTAGACTCTAGGCCTGACCCGCAGGAGCCATTACAATTTCAAAGCCACAGTTACCGCCTGGTTATAAAGTTCCAAAGCTATATTGAGTCTCGAGGGATTTGGGGGGAATATCATTTACCATTAAACGTTCATTATCATTCATTAGGTATATGCAAAGAAAATAATAAATTACTATTTTAATCTTACTAGACACTGGCTAAATGTGCTGATTGCACAAAGCCAAGAAGAAAAAACTTTGACTGTCAAACTGTCAATGTTTACTACCGTACCGACTCCGAGACTTCTTGGCGGGAAAGTGAAGCGTCATGTCTGCAGTTTTGTTTTATTTTCTAACATTTGTGTTTTTTCGAATATTAATGTGAAATAATAGTGGATTATTAACCGTTAAGTGTTTGTGAACGTGCATGAGTGTTGGCAAATGAAACAAAACAGTGCAACATCACTTTTCAAATTCTCTCAAGTAGTCCGCGTGCGACCTCAGTAAAGTCCCACATCTTTACTGAGGACTCAAGGGGTTTGGGGAACATCATTTATCATTCATCTTAATCACCACTCATTATCATCAAGGGAAAAAAACAAATAAAAAACTAATGACTAGGCAGTATGGCTCAGACCTTAGCCTGTTCCTTCATGGAACAAATATATATTTAAAAAAAAAAAAAAAACAAAAAAAAAACCGACTCCGACTGTCACTGTCAGCCAGAAAAACATCAAGCAAATCGATAAAAACATACTTACTGTTCGTTAGTCATCGTTGTTTCTTTTATTTAATAAGTGATACTTTATGTTAAATACTATTTGCTTTGTAGCTTTGGTCATCTCTACTAAGACTACTTTAGGATATAATTCGTTAATTGTACCGTGAATAGGTATTGCTGACGATGCAAGGTAACTTGGTACCTACCTAGTCTTTTGTGTTTTTAAGTGTGATGTTCGTGGTTCTAAGTGAATTTTATCAATTCCAGACACAAGACCTGAATTGTACGAGGAAGTTAAGCTTCACAGAAATGCTAGAGAACGTGAAAAGTAAGTACGATAAACTTATTGATGCTACAACTTGTAATGACAGAGCGATTATGAAACTGCTCATTGGGTATGAATCAACCTCGTTAGCACTAGTACATTAGTTATTATCTCTATATTTATTTAATTATGTACCAAATTCTTTTATTTTTTTGGTAAAACACTATGAAAATTTTATTAATGAATGATTGATTATGTTGCATAGCCAGACTATTTAATGTCTAATGTAGACAAGTTCTAGATCTTCTCCTTCACTTAGAATTTGACAAAATGTGTACCTATTTGTTATGTTGTCCTTTCTATAATTATCATCTGTTGTGTTTCTGTACTGATAAAGTTTTATCAAATCAGGCATGACAACATGGCGGAACTGTATGCGGTGGTGAGCACACTGCAGCACCTGGAGAAAGCCTACATGAGGGACTGTGTACGCGCCCAAGAATACACTGCGGCGTGCAGCAGGCTGCTCGTGCAGTACAAGGTGGCATTCAAGCAAGTGCAGGGTGATGAGTTCCCTAGTATAGAATCATTTGTCACCAAGTACAGAGTGAGTATTAGGTGGTACGCTTTGTTTTTAACATTACTGAGCTGGCCAACAAGCATGAAGCTTTTTTGATGGGAAGCCCATAGATGCGTGCGACACCGAGGGCTGAAGCGCGCGTCGCCGACCCTGAAGCTTAAGTTCTTATGCCTCTGTGCCTTGTAGTTCTAATAAATTGCTGGATCTAGTATCCTTCAAACAATGCTGCTTGGCAGCAGTAATGGAGATTAGGGTGGTTGCCAACACCATCCTATCTGATTCTTGGCAGAATCCTACCAAACTGTGAAATAACTTGTTGTTGAATAGAAAATCACTGTTTTATTTTTAAACTCACGCCAATTATCTTACGCAAGTTAAGGCTTCTTTTTCAATCTTGTTAACTAATGGTTAATGAGATAAGGCATAAACATACGTAAATAACTAAATACATGCTTATTAAACATAGAACACACTCAGACCCTTAAATCAATTAAGAAAAACAGTTTAATTTCTAAATTGACTTGAATGGGAATTAAACTCAAGACCTTAGAGATAATGAGAGTTATCATGCTAGAACCGGTGTGTTAACTACTCGACCATGGAGGTCATCAAATTATATAACATACTGCTAGACACTAGTGATGTAACGAATATCAAATTGCGGATACGAATATCCACTGCCGATATTCGCAAATGCGAATGGGAATATGCACTTAAAAACTTGGCGCCATTTATAGCTCTATTTTGACAGCTAACTTGCCGCGCGAGTTGCACTTGTAAATTGATACAATTTCGGAATTAAGTAGAAAATTTCACTCAACTAAAATATTTCTCAAGGAATTAAAATATTTAATATTCTATATATAATCAACAGATTTTTTTTCTATTACCATCATGTTCTAATTGCTTATTTATTGCTTATTTTTATTTTATCTTACTAATAATATGGGCATAAATATTTAAATAAAATAATAAAATTCGTAAATTTTTTATGTTATAAGAATCATCCGTAGATTCTTCTACAAATTCCATAGTGGTTAAGCTTCCTGAAACATTGGTCAGGAAGCTTAACCACTATATAGAAATACTTCTTTGAGTCTTCTAATTTCATACTTGAGTAACAGGATTCAGAAGGTCGATATTAACGATAAAAGATCCCCAGGATCAGTGGTTACAATGGAAGTTCCGCAGGATTCAATACTTGTTTCATTCTTTTTTTTGGTTTATATTAATGACTTACCTTATTTTGTAAAAGACAGTCATGAGATAGTATTGTTTGCTGATGATACTTCACTTTTATTCAAAGTGAAACGGCAACAGCCAAATTATGACGATGTGAATAATACGGTCTCTAAAGATTGTTCACTGGTTTAGTGTATTAAATTAAATAACTTGCTATTAAACAAGGGAAAAACCAAATGTGTAAGATTTTTATTGCCTAATGTTAAACAGGTAATAACTAGTGTACAAATTAAAGATAAGAATATGAATTGTTGCTACCTTCTTTGTAATTTCGCGAATTATATGATACTGTCCCCCCCCCCCCCCCCCCCTCCTATTTAGTAATCTAAATAGACGTTGATATTCGCAAAATATTGCGAATGCGAATACGAATGTCAAAAAACATGCGAATATTCGTAACATCACTACTAGGCACAGCCATATCTTATCTTAGTGGGGCTTGCCGAGGTCCTCTCACGGTAGCACTTTGACCCAGCTTTCACCAGATAAAGTGTTTCAGTTTCTTTTTCTTTTTCTTTCATTTCTGTTTCACCAGATAAATTTGGGAACCTCCTCGTGGTGCACCTGGGGTAAGGCCTCTTCCCCACAAGGGGCTTTATGCCAATCCCTGGCGCCCCTTCTGGGCGTCGAATTCTAGGCGGGGCCCCTTCTGGGCTCTGCATCTACTCGTGCGTGCCCACTCTGGGCCGCACGCTCGCCGCTCCTTCTGAGCGGCTTTGAGAGGAGTTTCTGCCGGCGCCCCTCTGCGGGCTTTTGAGGTGGGACGCGACCTCGGACGTCGAGGGTCGGGTGTTGGGCTGGAAGCGGCAGAGCCCGAGCCCCGTAGCGGAAGGGAGTAACGGCCATAGTACCGACGAGTAGCGGGTGGCTCCTCACGCCCGTGAAAGTCGGGAAACCGCCCCGAAACCTTCGCTGGGAGGCTGAGTACCGCCGGATAGTACCGCCGGTTAGTACCGACGAGTAGCGGGTGGAGTAGGTACACCCGTGAAAGTCCAGAAAGCCCCGGAAAGCCCGCCGGAAAAGCCTCCCAGCATCTCACGGCACTCGGGGGATATCGCTTCCGAGCCACGGCCCGGCAGTCGACGGCCGAGGTTGCGTGGTGTGTTGCGCTTGCGGACGTGGGTGGTTGCGCAAGTGCCGGTGGTTGGGCTTTGGTGTTGTTGGGCATTTTATTATGCCCCCCCCCCCCCCCCCCCGTAAGCCCAAGGTGGTGGTGTTCCTTGGGTGAGACCGCGGTCTCACGCGTGGGGCCGCGGTCTCACACAAGGAAGAGGCGGAGGGGGAGGTCGAGGAACACCTCCTCCCCCCCTAGGAGGGCCGCGGCCAAGTTTTGAGGAACACTAGGCTGCATTGCACAAGCCCTCCTCCCGTTTGGGAGCAGTCTGAACCTTCCAGGCTGCTCTCCTGGAGCAGGGGACCCAGGTTCAACTGGGTCCGCAGCGTGCGGCGTTTCTCGGGGCATTGTAATATGGTACCGAGGCGCCGCGTCGCGCTTTTGACGGAAGGTGTCGGTTCTTTTACCAGGTCGGGCCCGTGTGTCCTTACTAAAAGCGCAGAAAGTGGTACAAAAAGGCTATTAAAATGTTCCTAGTTGGCTATTCAGATAATACCAAAGGTTATCGTTTGTATGATCCAGAAATAAGAAAAATAATTGTTGCTAGAGATGTTGTGGTCATGGAGAAAACTAATGACAGTCCACCGGCATGTATTTTAATAGAAGACAAGCAGGAACCTGAATTCACACAGGATAGTCAGTTAGATAGGACAGACATTGAAGGAGACAATACCAGTGATGCAACATACGTTCCTAGTGAATCAACCAGTGAATCTGATGACAGTTTTCATGATCCTGTTTCCCCAGTCAAAACAAATGTTGTTACACATGCAGATACTTTGGATGTTCCAGAAAAACGTATTAGACATAAACCAGAGCGTTTAACCTATGGGAACTTGTGCGTGGAATCAGGTGAACAGATTTCTCTACCTGAGGCAGTGAATGGACCTGAGAAAATGCAGTGGAAACGTGCAATCAAAGAAGAGCTGCAATCTTTCAATGATAATGACACTTGGAAACTTGTAGACAGGCCAGCCAATGGCACAGTGGTAAAAAACAGATGGGTGTTCAAAAAGAAATATGATAATGACACTTGGAAACTTGTAGACAGGCCAGCCAATGGCACAGTGGTAAAAAACAGATGGGTGTTCAAAAAGAAATACAGTAGTGATGGTGAAGTGCGTTTTAGAGCCAGACTTGTTGCTAAGGGTTTTACACAGAAGAAAGGCATAGACTTCACCGAGACCTTCTCTCCAGTGTTAAGGTATTCAACTTTAAGACTATTGTTTGCTTTGAGTGTGCAACTTAATCTGAATATGAATCACCTTAATGTATCTACAGCATTTTTAAATGGTTTTTTAAAAAAAAATGTATTTATGGAAATACCGGAATGCTCTGATTTTGTTAACTGTGAAAATAAAGTTCTATAATTGAATAAAGCTGTATATGGGCTCAAACAGTCTGCTAGGGCCTGGTATACTAGAGTTGAAGACTGTTTGTTGAAGTTAGAATTTAAAAAGTCTAAATATGAACCTTGTCTTTTTATAAAATACATGCCGGTGGACTGTCATTAGTTTTCTCCATGACCACAACATCTCTAGCAACAATTATTTTTCTTATTTCTGGATCATACAAACGATAACCTTTGGTATTATCTGAATAGCCAACTAGGAACATTTTAATAGCCTTTTTGTCCCACTTTCTGCGCTTTTCTTTCGGTATATGTACCATCACTGGGCTACCAAATACTCTTAAATGGCTAAGATTTGGTTTTCTGCCTGTCCATACTTCATAAGGTGTCTTATCAAGATCCAATCCCGCTGCTGGTGATTTATTCTTTATATATACCGCTGTGTTCACAGCCTATGCCCAGAACTGTTTTTCAAATTCAGCGTCAAATAGAAGACAGCGTGCTTTCTCAACAATTGATCTGTTGTATCTTTCTGCTACGCCATTTTGCTCTGGAGTATATGCATTTGTTTTCTGATGCACTATTCCACTCTGCTTCAAGTAATTCTGCATATCAGCCGAACAGAACTCACCACCATTATCAGATCTTAATATCTTTATCTTCTTGGATTGCTGGTTCTCAACTAACTTTTAAAATTCCTTGAAGCATTCGAATGTTTGATGTTTTGACTGAAGAAAGTACACAAAACACATTCGACTATAGTCATCTACAAATAACAAAAAATATCTGGCCATTCCAAGTGACCTGTGTTCCATTGGGCCACATACGTCTGTATGGACCAATTCCAGCACTTCCTTACTTTTGCTAGCACTCAGAGGGAAAGGCAGCCTTGTTTGCTTTCCTTCGCAGCATACTGTACAGCTGGATTTATTAACCTTGCCACGGAATGACACACCTTCAACCACTCCATTCGTCATCTTGTTCAGGTCATTAGCGTTAATATGATCTAGACGCCTGTGCCATGTGTCACTATCTGCCATTGACGGAGTTAGTAGACATGTCTGTGTCTGTGTTGATTTTAGGTTCAACCTATAAACTCCATCAATAAGTTCAGCATCTGCAACTAAATGGCCTATTCTGTTGAGTATAAGGCATTTGTTTGGCTCAAAGACGACACTGTTACCGTTTTTGATCAATTCACTGACTGATAAGAGGTTAGTCGTAAGACTCGGCACACACAATACATCTTTCACGTTAATATTGTAATCGTGATTTGTTGTGATTTCGACGTTTCCGGAACACAAAACAGGTACTTTTGTCTGATTTGCAACAATGATTTCTGAAATACTTGGTGAATACTGTGGATTTTTCAACCAATTCTCATTTGCAGTCATATGCATACTGGCCCCGGAATCCACATACCAATCACTTCTATTGAAGTTTCCACTAAGAAAAACAACGTTGAAAGCGTTAGTCTGTTTTTTCTTAACTGATTGTTCGTGTAAAAGTGGACACTGATTACGGTAATGGCCGGTTTCCTTGCATTTGTAACAAGTTAATGTTTTCGTGTTTTTGACATTTGAGTTTGACAGATGCGAAACTGGAACGGCCGGAGATTGCTGTCCTTGTTTGCTAGGGACGCCATGTTTAAAATGTCTTCTTTTAGGCCAACTTTTTGCAACTAAGGCCGAATTGCAATCCGCCGAATCATTCACATCGACAGACTCCATATCCAATAATTTGGTTTTAATGGTATCGGCTGTAATATTTATACCAGAGTGCTCGATCGCCATGATCATAGGCATGAATCGTTCTGGTAATCCGGCAAGCATTAATGAGCCGACCCACTCATCGTTAATCTCAAAACCCGTTCCACATAAACGTTGCGAGGTTTCTACTATTTGTGTCACATAATTCGTCATGTTCTCACAGTTTTCTAATCTGATTGAGATCAAATGTCGAAGCAAAGTAATCCGTCTCGAAAATCCTGAATCGTCGAACAAAGTCTTTAGCGTCGTCCATAATTCCTTCGTGGTCTTTGCATGCTTTATATGAACAAATAACGATGAATCAATCGTTAAAATCACTTTTGCCCGCGCTTTTACATCTGCCGCGTCGACTGCTTCTCCAGCATGAGTTCCTTCTTGCTTCAGGTACTTGTCCGCGCCTTCAAGTATTAGCAAATTTTCCACTGCAAACGCCCAATCGTCGTAATTCTCACGACCTTTAAGTTTCGGCACGTTCGCCAGAAAATTAGAACTCATTTTGTATACTTTTAACACGGAAAAAGCTTCCACAAAACTATTTTTTACACGAGACTGGGCCCATAACCTATTAAAACTTCAGTTGATGGCAACAGAATGACTTTAATTATATTATAAAAAATATTCAAACTCACAACGGTGACACTTACAAACAAAGTTTCACACACATCACACTAGATGGCGCTAGTAGTTTAATTTGTTACATCTTTATTAATTTATTCTAACAACTAACCCGTTTCCCTTAGGGGGGCGGGTGGGGACACATGGGTTCCAGTTCTGGACAGTGCATGGGGTGTCTCACGTTCCTCCCGAGGCCTCATGCCAGTGCTGAGAAGCATTTTCTCCGACTAAAACAAAGAAAAGGTCTGATAAGTCCTCCTAAATGAATTTGAAAGGAGATGTCCCATTTCTGCCCTAGAGACGTTTCATGTTTCGATAGTGAAAAATAGCGTGCTACCTGATAAACATAATTTTAAGAAATTGCAGTCTAATTTATAGTAAACATATACATTTAAATATATACTTCGTAATTAGCCGTGTTTAAAGTTATGTTGAAAATTACGTTTAAAAAGGAATTAAAGTTAGACTTACGTTATTTCCTATCTACCACATCCATTTTGTAATAATTTACGGTACTGGCATCTGGCATTCTTGAGCCTTACCTTATAAATAAATAAAAAAATGTAATCAACGTAAGTACATTTTTGTACTTTGAAAGTTAAGAAAAAAGGTAAAGTTCGCAAGTAAAGAATTAAAGACAGCATTTATTTGAAAACTTATGCTAGTTTATGCTTAAGTCTGTATGAGATTAATCCCTTTGCTTTTCCTATGTTTAAAAATAAGAATGGTAATAAAATATTTGGCGGCAATGTCAAATGTTACAAGGAATTAATATTCCTAATTAATATTAAATATATATATGAAAATATATATAATATTTATTAAATTTAAAACCTCTCTATTTACAACAATAACAACTGTTGATTCTTAGAACAGTACGAAGAACCAATATAGAAATTCAATTTTGATCAAGTAACATTAATTATATGATTTAAAGTATTTTAGAGTAGGTATAGTGTCCCAATGATGCTCCAAAAAGAGGGATAGTAATCACGTAGCACTTTCAACACTATGAGTGGTTGTTGGAAAAACTTAACATTGCAATTTAGTGAAGCATCATTATGTACAGCACCATCTAGTAATATGTTGAAGTACTAAGCAATTAGTTGCTTGCTTCATTGAGATTATAATAATATTTTTATTTACAGTTAGACTGCCCAGCGGCGTTGGAGAGGATAAGAGAGAACAAACCCAACCTGATTAAGGATGACAAAGGAAACACTAATAAATATATTGCTGAAATTGTGTCTGTAAGTACCTACATGTTTAATTTTTCTAGGTTGTTGTTTGTCGTTGCTTCTGTGCGCTGTGGGTTTTCCGTTCTTCGCCACAGCTAAAAAATTACGTCCTAAATAGGTGGTAGGTTAAAAAAGGTTTGGACTATTCAAAGTACTTATTAATTAAGTTTATTGAATGCTAGCGGCCCGCCCGCGACTTCGTCCGCGAGAAAGGAACCCTTTCTTCACACAAAGCTCCTCACAATTACGAACAGAACGAAAAAAGAATTAGCTAAATATGTACAGCCGTTCTCAAATGATGCGCATACAAACATTTCGGCAATTGATTTTTATTAATTATGGGGCTTTTTTCTTTTTGAGCCATCTTGTTCAACTGTTTCTAGTCCTGAAGTAACGGTTATCAATAAATTGAATAAAATATCCTTGATTTCTGAGTAAATAATTATATACTTTATTATATTATATACTTTTAGTACCTTTTAAATAAAAATCAGGCCAATAGTAGAAAACTTTGGAATTAGTTAACAGTACTAACTAAATAACACTGATGAGCTCGATGGCGCAGCGGCTAGCGCGGCTGGCTTGCGATCTTGCTCGCTAAGCAACTTTCGCAATGCCGGGTCGCTGGATGGGTGACCAATTAAAAAAACACCTCGAGCTTCTCCGTGCTTCGGAAGGCACGTACAGCCGTTGGTCCTGGTTGTTGTCGTAAGATGGCAGTCGTTAAAACCCACCGACCCGCATTGGGCCAGCGCGGTGGGTTATGGCCCAATATCCCCACGTGCTATTGTCCACGTGGGAGGCCTGTGCCTAGCCGTGGGACTTTTATAGGCTGATGATGAGGATGACTAAATAAAACATGTTTTACAGATTAACTCACGTTTTATATCTACACATTTTTATTATTTATTTTACTTGAAGTTTCGCACCCTTAACCCTGTTTTCTGCGGCCGCGCACTGAGCAGTGCTCAAATAATAGAATTTCTATTTACTAGAATCGAAAAGAATCAATATCATTTATTCAGGTTAGGCCATGTTTAGGTTACAGCACTTATGAATGTCAGTCATTATGCTATCGGTTCAAAGTTTATCTATGGGGCGGGTGCTTGTACTGAGAGGAACAGGCAACAAACTCAGGGCATACGTTTTCTCCCTTTTATTTACAGCGTCTAGACTAGACAAATTACTTAAGAGCCCTATTGCATCTCAACTGTGATTTTTGCGTAAAATGGCCAATTTTGGTGTTCTTGATCTCAAAAACAAAAATACTTTAACAATTTTGACTTATTGAATAGTGTAGAATAGCTATTCGCATAGTTCGTAGCGGCCTCGCTTTTTGTAAATTTTGCTTAACTTTTTAATTAAACCCAAAATTGCAGAGAAAGGTTTTCATAAAATGCGCGAAGGCACTTTTTTGAGCTCCTGGATTTAACTACTGTTCGTTAACTGTGAATTTCTCCTATCTACGATAATATGTTACTTCATAAGGAATAAAGATTTTATACTTAATTAATTTATTATCCTATTTCGATAAATACAACTGCAAAATTACTACAAAATGCGATGCGCCGGCCGATAAATACAACTGCAAAATTACTACAAAATGCGATTCGCCGGCCGTCCAAAACCAGCTTATTCTCATAGAGTGAAGATTTATTATCCTATTTCTATGAAAACGATAAATACAACTGCAAAATTACTACAAAAATTTCAGCCGAGATGTAATAGGCCTCTTTAATAGAAATTCAAGACTAGATTGTTAACAGAGCCAATCTCCCCACGTGCTGTTGTCTATGTGGTGGGGCCTGTGGCCAGCAGTGGGACGTTTATAGGCTGATGGTAGTGATACCAGCCTTAGCATAACCATCCGTGTGTATCGCACAGCTGTTCATAACGCTGATGGACAAGCTGCGGCTGGAGTTCCGCGCCATGGACATGATCCAGCCGGAGCTGCGCGACTTGCGCGACACCATGGATCGCCTGCTCATGCTGCCCGACGACTTCGAGGGCAAGCTCAAGGTATACCACATACTTCTTTTTTTTCATTTAGATAATGAATTCGTGCGATCGGCACATTTAGTCAGTGTCAAGTAAGATATTATATAATAGTAACATTTTCTTTGCATTATGTAGATGATAATGAGTGTAAATGAACGTTTAATGGTAAATGATATTCCCCCAAACTCCTCGAGACTCAATAAAGCTATGGGATTTTATTGAGATCTCACACTCTCTCAAGAAGTCCTTGAGAGAATTTGAAAAGTGATGTTGCACTGTTTTGTTTTATTAACCAACACTCATGCACGTCACGAACACTTAACAGTAAATAATCCATTCGACAAAACCCAAATTAAAGAAAATAAAACAAAACTGTAGATATGACGGTTCACTTTCCCGCCAAGAAGTCTACCACCCACTTACATACACATCCACATTGACGACCATTAACCCCGAAGGGTTAGTCAGAGACCAGTCACCGAGGACTGCAAAAGCAGTTTATGTTTCACCAAATGATGACTGCACACGTGCTCAGCGTGGCAGGTGGTGAGTCCATCGCCGTTCTATGCTGTTGGATGTAAGTGCAGTGTTTGGTCCGTTAGTCGCCTTTTACGACACCCAAGGGAAGAGATAGCTTGGTAGTATTCCTTTGATAATGAAGCACCACCCAGGTCATTTTTCTTCTACGTCTTCGTGTAGTGATAATGTGTCAAAATACTAATATATTTTCAGTACGTTGAATCACCGTCTCACTATTCGTGAGATATTTCGTGGTATTCTAGGAATTTTGTGATATCCTTGGTATCCTCATTTTCTTCCGACACATTATCCTCCATACACATTTTAAGGTACGCTTACACGGGACATTAAAATTGATCAATTATGAGCAACACTGGGCGATTGTGACGTGAGAAAATATGGAGCAATACACGGCAACAGCAACAAGCATCAATTTGGCGAAATGTTTTGCAACAACAATATGGAGCAATATGGAGCAATATGGAGCAACTCGGCAATACGAAGCAACACTTTCATACACGAACAAAACTATCGCTCGCCATGGAGGACGATTTTCTTGCAGCGGCAGGCTGCAGTGCTTTTATTATTATGAATCACAAGCAAAGGAAACAGAAAAGGAACAGACATATTTGGATACGAACGTTTTTAGCAAGACAGAATCAATCATCGTTGTGTTGTGAATTAGATGATATTTTAATAGAATGTATAATGAATGAATGTAATTGTAATGAACATAAATAGAAATCGCATACCTACGAACATTTACTATAAAGGTAGTGGTAGGTGTGCAGTCTTTAGTTCGTTAGTCGCCTTTTACGACACCCAAGGGAAGAAAGGGGTTGGTAGTATTATTTTGATGAGCTCATCGCCGCTCTATGCTGAAGGATGTATGTGCAGTCTTTAGTCCGTTTGCGTCATGTTAGCTCCTTGTATAACAATCTACTATTGTTTTACTGTTGCTTTTTATTGTCTCCTCTATATGGTAATAATATAATAAAATAAAATATTCAGTTTAATATCACTTTACACTGGCTAAATGTGCTGACCGCACGAAGCCATTATAAAAAAAAACACCCAAGCGCTCGCTGTCCCCGCGGAAGCGAGACGCCGCAAAATCAATAAGTGCAAGCGAGACAGGAAACAAAATTGCTAATAATTTCCAGACTCACTGGATATTCGGCAATACATGTCGGCAACATTCAGCAATTGGAATATATGGAGCAATTATCAGCAATATTGCCGAAACAATTGCCGAAACAATTGCCGAAAATTTTTGATGTTGCTCCACATTGCTCCACTAATTGCTCCATATTGATCAATACGTATTGCCAGCAATAATTGACCAAAAAATTTCCCGTGTAAGCGCCTCTTTAGGTACTATTTCGACAATACATACAGGATTTTATTTTATTTTTGCTATAATTTTTTAAATTAATCGGTAACTTAATCTAAAGCTACAGATTTAATCTAAAATTGATCAAACATATCAACAAAAATACCGTTGATCATGGTCAATCGACCGGGACTGCGCAATTGAACTCTGACACATTACACAGGATACCTAGGTTAGGTTACCTTTACGTTTTAAGTGACCTTTCGTTCGCCCGGTATCCACGAGTTATTGTTTGTTGTGCCGGACAAATTAAATAAACAATAAATAATAAATAAATTTAAAAAAAAATTAAATGATGTCTACTAACGTTAAGTAAAAATTTAAACACTGAGAAAAGACGACAACCTCAGGCGGGAATCGAACCACGCACCTTCCGCATTCCGGGCGGCTGCCTTAACCACTTGGCTACCGAGGTCTGGTTTTCACCCGTCGAAATTTGTCAGTGCTTGATGCTTATGATTTTTAGTCAACATTACTTCATCTAATCTTAGAAGTTTTACCTCTGAGATCCGAAAGAAATATTTGAACATTCGGTTAAGATGAAGCTGCGTTTATAGATTAATGTTTTTATATAACATGACTGCTAGAAACCGCAAGAAACTTCTAGGGCTGGTCAGGTCAAGTGTTTTAAACATAACAAAAATGGTCTCATTGCAGACTAACGTAAGTACTTATCGCCCAGCTGACGCGAACGGGTCAACAGACGGTCGGCCGGCCGACTGTTGCCCGCGCGTTGTATGTAATTGTTATTTTTAATTGTTTTGATTTTATTTTTCTTATGTTATTGCTTTAAAATAAATAAGATACTCAAAGACTATCCAATTAAAGACATTCACAAAATGAACTATTTAATAAAAAGGAAAAAAAAAACAAATTCCTTTTTTGTTTTTTTTTGTCATGTATAAAACAATTGACCTGACCAGCCCTTGAAGTTTCTTGCGGTTACTAGCAGTCATCTTATATATTGTAGCATTTGATTGACGCTTAAATATACCTGCTTAAATATATATTTTTTTGAATTTTGAAAATTTTGAATGCGGCAGGTGAATGGTTCGATTCCCGCCTGAGGTTGTCGTCTTTTTCAGTCTTTAAAATTTTACTTAAGTAAATTTAAGCGTTAATCAAACCCTACAATATATAAAAAACATTAATCTATTAACGTTACTGAATTATATAAAAATAAGTGCACGTATAGAAAAAAATCCTGTATACATAATAATTAGGGATGGGCCGAATATTCGTTTCATATTCGGTTTTCGGCATATTCGGCAGGTTTACCGAACATTCGTATTCGGCCGAATATTCGGCTAAATTACCGAATGTTCGGCAAAGTGGTACTTAAACTTTTTACTATATTGAGCCATATATACAGTCGTGGTCAACTAATTAGGGACATTCAAGATAGTGAAGAGCAATAACCGGTTATGTACATATAAATATAAAACCCTATTGATTTTTCAGCACCTATTATTTGCATAATTTGGTCCGATTACTATACTATAAATGGCTGTAAATAAGAGAATAATTAAATAGAAAAAAGTATTTAATATCAAAGGTTGAACATGTATTAAATTTTAAGGTATAATTATGTAGCTGGACATTTAATTAAGGACAGTAAAGTATAATGATGAATAGAGTTAAACAAAACGAATAATCTCCAGTATTATAATATTTTTAAAAGCTCCATTTTATTACGTGTAAAATCAGTACCCAGTAGCAAAACCTTTGTTAGTAATTACCGCTTGACACCGATGTGGCATAGACATTATCAGTTTCTGACATGTTTCGATAGGAATGTTTGCCCATGCCTCACAAAAAGCTTGATTAAGTTGATCTAAAGTTGTGGTACGATAAGTTGAAACTTTTTTCTTGATTTCGTGCCAAAGGTGCTCAATTGGGTTGAGGTCCGGGCTATTTGCTGGCCAATCTAGCACCGATACTGACTGACTGGTAAGAAACGACTTGACTGAACGGGCGGTATGTTTCGGGTCGTTATCATGCTGAAACGTCCATATAATAGGGAGATGCTCCTCAGCATAGGGAAGCATAGTTTCCTCCAATATTGTTTTGTATTGATGTTGGTCTAAGTTACCCTGAACTTTTCTCACAGGTCCCACTCCACGTCCAGAAAATGAACCCCAAATTTTAATGTTTCCACCGCCATGTTTCACCTGCTTTTTTGTGAATCTTGGATTCATTTCCGCTTTTACAGGACGCCGTACGTATTGCCTTCCATCTGAAGAAATTAAATTAATCTTGGTCTCGTCAGAGAATAATACATGTTGCCATTGGGCGTAGGTCCAATGTCCATATTTACGTGCAAACGCCAAACGAGCATTTCTATGTTCTTTCTTCAACAACGGTACTTTGCGAGCCACTCTTCCGAACAACCCTGCTTCTACCAGACGTCGTCGAACGGTCCTCGCTGATACACCGGCTCTTTCGTCTGCCCCAAACACTTCGTGTTTAATTAAAATAGAGCCTAGAAACGGATCTTTCTTAGCTAACCTGGTTATCATTCTATCTTCTTGCGGAGTTGTTTTTCTCGATCTTTTTGTCCTGGGCACATTTAAAGCTGTGTTATTGCGCCTGAAATGTTGCACTGCATTGCATACCATAGTTTTTGAACAATTTAAATGTTCTGCTATCCCTCGGTATGACCAACCACGCTCGACAAACTTCATGATAATTGTTCGTAGTGTTGGATCGCAACTTTTATTTTTGCCCATATTTCTTCAAAATAATTCTCAAAACTTAAAATTAAAAATCTGGATTGCCGCCAAAACTACCACAAAACAATAAAAGAAGAAATAAAAAAGTATTGAGATTCAAATTTTGAAAATAGAACGCAATATCTCAGTGTCCCTAATTAAATGGCCAGCCAGCATTCTTTGAACAAATAGCACACTGATAATCTATCAGCTATACTGTAAAGAGGTTTAATGTTTAAGAAGTTGTTATTGTTTGTATAATCGGGCACATCAATGACTAATTATACTTACGTGTAAAAGATATGGAATATTGTTAAGACTCGTTGGAAAATAAAAAATAAATTCACTGTTGTGGCGTGCGGCTGAATAATTGAGTAATTACCTATTACTTATTAGAATTAGATGTAGAAAAGAATAGCGCTGCGTCGTAGGTAGTCAGGATGGAAGTCTTGTCCGTTGTAGAATCGGGAGTAGAAAGGAAACAGACAAGTAAAGGACTCACCAAACTCTGGAACTGCAGATGACCCGACCAGCAATGGCCTGGGCTGATCTCCTCTTCCTTTTGCGCACAAATTCACTTCGCGGGCAGTCTGACTTAATGAGCGGGTTATTATGATTATTAGTAATTGAAGTTTAAGCTGATTTTATGATTATTTTCGGGAGCGGCGCGTTCGCGGTGTCTTTTCAAAAACCTTACTTTTTAGTACTCGAGAAAAAATGCAGAGAGCGCTGTCCGTCGCCTCGTTGATTGGCGGTGGTGCTTTCTCGCTCACACCAGCGGTTAAGTATGGCGAAGGAAAGGGATATTAGGAAAGGATGTGCGGACGCAACGCTTTTCACATTTCGCGGTGTTATTTAAAAATTCGAACATGAATTAACGACTAAGTCGTAGATGGCCAAAACATCCTCCGCGGCCTTAAGAACACGTAGGGTTCTTAATAAAGTGTAATTGATATAGAGCATATCACAATATGAATGTAAATAATAATGTACAATTAATGCGTTTAAAATAAAATAATGTTATCAAGTATGTATGTAATGTGTTAATATATAATGCGGTTAGGTAATTTATTGTGATGGTAATGGACAAAGTTTTACGATAGGTCGTTTAAATGTACCATTTGGGGTCTTAACAAGGGCTACACGAACAGTACCATCACTACCGGGATAGATCTGTTGAATGATTCGCATTGGCCAACGTAAAGGCGGGACCTCGTCCTGATGAATTAAGACCACAGTACCGATCGTGATGTTCGCCTTATCTGTAAGCCATTTTTGTCGCACTTGCAAACTATGTAGATATTCTAATCGCCATCTTTTCCAGTAGCTATTAACCATTTGGTCAAGTAACTGTTTGCGGTTACATAATGTTTTCGTTTCATCAGAAACATTTGTTATAGGTAAATGAGTGAGTGGTGAAGCCATTATAAAGTGTGCGGGAGTTAGCGGTTCTGGATAAGGGACCTCACTGAGAATACAGAGAGGTCGCGAATTTAGAATACCTTCAATTTGAACTAGAACGGTTAAAAGTTCTTCATATGTAAGCAATTGGGACCCAATAATGCGTTTAAGATGTGTTTTTACACTTTTTATATTTGACTCCCATAGGCCGCCAAAATGTGGGGCGCGAGGAGGTATCATACGCCATTCAATGCGTTGATGTGCAACAAGCTCTTGGAGCTGAGTTTTAGCTCCAATAAAATTCGTTCCATTATCGGAATAAAGACATGATACTGGTCCACGGCGGGAAATGAACCTATTAAAAGCGGATAAAAATGTGTTTGATGACAAGTCAGACGCTATCTCAATGTGAACTGCCTTGGTCACAAGACACACAAAAAGGCAAATGTAAACCTTTATACTTCTTTGACCTCTTCGCCTACATGGTGTAATATTTATATGTCCTCCGTAGTCAACTCCAGTATGGACAAACGCTTTTGTCTCCTGTACACGACACGCGGGTAAATCGGCCATTTTAGGGTTAATATGCGAAGGTGCGGTTTTAAAACAGTGATTACAAGAATGAACTATTTTTCGTATTATATTTCTAGATGAAATAATCCAGTATCTTTGTCGTAATAAAGATGATAGAAGATTAGCGCCTGCATGGCAGTGTATGCGGTGATAATGTTGTATAATAAGATAAGTAATATGATCATGTTTAGGTAACAAAGCCGGGTGCTGTGATTCAAAAGGTAGGTTAGCTCTCGATAGCCTTCCTCCTATCCTTAATATTCCAACCTCATCTACAAAAAGATCAAGATTTCTGAGCGGGGTAGCAGGTAAATTATCTTTATATAAACCACGAATAATTTGTTCAAAGTGAACATGTTGTAATGAGCGAATTAAGTATATTTCAGCGGTATTTAAATGAGAAGCTTGAATGCCTTTATAGCGCGGTATAATGCGTAGAAATCTAAGTATATAGACTATGATGCGTAAAATTTTATTCCATGACGAAAACTTTGTCGCAAGTGTATGAAGTAGTTTCGGAACTACAGATGAAGCAGTAAAGGTGAGTGTTTTGTTGTGATACTCGGGTAATTCCTCACATGATGTGGGTTCAAATTGAGTGATTGGCCACTCAGCAGTAGGAAGCTGAAGCCATTCGGGGCCTTGCCACCATAACTCATGGTTAATTAATTGTTCAGGTAATATACCACGAGAAAGACAATCACTCGGGTTGCTTACACCACTAACATGGTAAAAGTGTTGTGGGTCAAGATTCTCTTGACATTTAGCGATGCGGTTACTGATAAATATACTCCATTTATGAGGCGAAGATTGTATCCATGAAAGGGCTATTTTGGAATCTGAGAAAGCGAATATATTATTAATAGCGGTACGTTTACTGTATGTATCATTAACTAATTTGATTAATTTTGACATAAGAAGCGCGGCACATAGCTCTAACCGAGCTAGTGTAGCTACCTTTACCGGAGCCACTTTAGATTTGGCACACACCAAGCTAACGTGAATATTTCCGTGCGGATCTGTGACATGTAAATAAATAACGCAACCATAAGCTTTGAGACTAGCGTCCGCAAACCCAACAATGTTTAATATACAGCCTTCAGAAACAGCTAAAGTACGCGGTATTTTTAATGAAGATAGTAACGGCAATTGATGCGCAAATAAATTAAATAAAGAAATAATTGAGGTGGGTGGTTTATCATCCCAACCAATGTTTTCTTTCCATAACTCCTTTATGAGTAATTTGGCACAAAGGATTACAGGTGCGACGAAACCTAATACGTCCCATAAGCGTGCGATTGTGGAAAGCATTGTTCTTTTAGTACACTCTACGTTTATAGGAGACGTGGTGTAAATAAATATATCCTGAGCGGGAAGCCATTTAAGACCTAGTATTTTTATATTGTCATCATATGAAAATTCCTGAGCGGTGCGGTTGGACTCGGGTACAGTAGAGAGAAGCTCCTGAGAATTACTGGCCCATTTGGTTAAATTAAAATCACCAGATTTAAATAAGTGTATCAATTCTTTAGATAATTGTATACCTTCTTCTACCGTGAGAACTGACGTCGTCAAATCGTCCGTGTACATTTCCTGCGAGGCCACTTTGACGGCAAGAGGAAACCGTTCACGCTCGTCATTTGCTAGCTGACGAACAGTACGCATAGCCAAAAAGGGACTACATTTTAAACCAAAGGCAACCCTATTGAATTGAAATTCACGAATTTGACTATTAGAGTCAAATCTAAATAATATTTTTTCATATTTTCTATGCTCAGGAGATAATGCGATGCGAAGGTACATTTGTTTTATGTCAGCGGTAAGTGCAATAGGGAACAAACGAAAGTTGAGCAATAATATAAATAAATCAGCTTGAAGATTGGGACCAACGTGTAAAATGTCATTGAGTGACAAACCATTATGACATTTAGCGCTTGCGTCTAAAACTACACGTACTTGAGTAGTCGGTTTATCGCGGCGTACGACTGGATGATGAGGTATGAAGTAACCCTGTCCATAGTAGGGGTCGTCGGGTAATACTTCGCTTAAGTAACCATTAGTAATATATTCATTAATAATTTCGTTATAACTAGTTCGTAGTTCTGCGTTTGCTAGTTGCTTTTCTAGCGATATCAAACGGCGGTGAGCGACAGAGCGAGAGTCACCGAGCCTACTAGGGTCGTCGCGAAAAGGTAACGCCACACAATATTGACCAGTAATAGCGTCACGTGACACGGTGGAGCTGTACATACGCTCGCAATCACTGTCTGCGGGACTAATGTACTTTTTTACGGGGACTTCTTCTAACTCCCAAAATTTGGTAAGCAAGTCGTCTGCGTTGCGGTTATTGTAACACGTTAAAAAGGTCGCGGTAGATGTAATATGTTGGTTGTCAGATTTGACGCGGGCGGGTACTTCTCCCATTAAAATAAAACCAAACACGGTCTCAATCGCGGGCGGTGCAGGAGGCATAATAATTTTTCTATCTAACAACAAGTATGGAAACAGCTGAGCACCTAACAATAAGTTGATCTCCCCTGGCATATGCCACTGCGGATCTGCGAGCGGAATATCAATTAAATTTTTCATGACAGAAGTGTCAACATAATCGGTTGGTAATCGGTCAGTTATACAATCTAAAACCAATGCGGTAATCGTGAAAGAACAAGTATTTAGTTTGGACTCTATATGTAATTTAACGTAGCCCAGAATGGGACGTGAAGTTGTACCTACACCTTTAATAGTGGAGTTGGCAAGTGGTACAGTATTTATATTTAGCCTTTTACAACAGGCGGCGGTTATTAAATTATTTTGAGACGCATTGTCAATCAAACATCTTATAGAAACATTGTGATTATTGTTATCACGCACGAGTATTTGAGCGGTCGATAATAAAATCGTATTAGGCGTCTTACTAGACGACACACGAGCGCATAGCGATACCTGTGGGCCTAGCGAAGCATGTGCGGTAGCAGGCGGCCGTGATGGCGACTGCTGCGATATTAGAGCATGAGATGGCGCTGCTGTGCTGCTGTTTGTAGGATTATTAGAAAAGTCATTATAATTGTTTTTATTATTAGAGGATTCTAAATGCAACAACGAATGGTGTCTTTTATTACATATTTTACACGAATGGTGCGAATTACAATAAGATGCAGTATGAGTTAAACTTAAACAATTTACACAACTTCGTTTCATTTTTATGAAATCCAGACGGCGGGATACGGGCAATGATTTAAATTTTTCACAACTGTATAAATGATAATGATCGGACATATTACACATTGGACACTGGGCATTATTATAAGCATTGTCGCGGGAATCGCGGGTAACGAAAGAGTGGTGGAACTGGTGGACTGTATTACGCGGCTGTGAGCGGTTGTTATTGTTATCATTACGCGAGTTATGCAAATTAGTAGATCCTCGCACAGTGCTCACTGGCAACGAAGTGCGTTCGAGTATTTTAATTTGACTTTTAATAAATTCGGATAATTCGCTATAAGAAGGAATCCCTTGGTTTCTTACAGACATTTCAAAAGCTTGAGCTGTACTAGAATCTAATTTGCGAAGAGCTAAATTAAGCAATATAAAATCTTTTAAATCATTTATTTTTAATTGTTCCATTGCGGACACAGCGGCATGAAAAGTTTCTATGAAAGTGTTTAGTGAAGTAGAATTATTATAGGCAGGTTTAATGTTAAATAAAATATTCATGTAATATGAGCCAAGTGCTCGTTTATCCTGATACTTCTGAACTAAGCTATCCCAAATGGAACTATAATTTTCTCCAGACGAGATAACCCCTGCGGTTAATTTTAATGCACTCCCAGTCAATTTACCCATTAGGTATTGTATTCGTTGCGAGTTTGTTAATTCGGTATTGTCGTGAATGTTTGATTTAAACGACTCGTAAAAAACGGGCCAATTTTCAAATTTGCCATCAAATATTGGTATGTTAATGGGCGGTAACTTTACACTGAAAGAACAAAAAGGTTGATTTTGCACGGGTTGGCGACACATTAGTTGAATTAACAAAGTGATCGGTTAAAGCAACATGAACAAATTGTTGTTTTCACAAAAAAGTTTTTGTTGATATGAAAACTGTTGTTTTTACCTATTTGTACATGTTGGCGTAACAATTCATGCATAATTCAATAGGTAATTGTTGATTTTACTGTTCAAGTTGTTGAAATAACCATTTTTAAAGTTAAATTTACATAATAAATACGTTAAAACAACAAAAGATATATGTAATAAGTTCAAATTACCGTAACTAATCAACAATACAGTTTTTGTTCATTCAACAAAACTCAAGAGTAGGTGCTATATTAACCCTAAAATTTTGTTAAAATATGGTAAACCCAACTAATAATTTCTTTCCGTGTATAGAAGCAAGTTTAGGCTGTATCTGAGCATTATTTGTATTGCATTGTGACCTAATTCGCATAATTTTAGTAAACAAATCTTCGAACTGCGTGAGGCTCGAATAATCCGGTTCAAATTTATCGTTATTATTTAGATAAATTTCGTTAATTGTATCTAAATTCTGATTATACTCATCACGAACAATATTTATCGACTCCGAGTCGGCCATAAATGTTTCCGATGAACGAAGATCCATTCTAACAGCGGTGGAAATCTTTTTACCACTATCGTAAATAGCAGAAAGCCTATTTATTATGGCTTTGTTTTTAGCTTGTAACAATTTAAATTTATTAGCGTCCATAGTTAAGATAGCGGTTACGGTTGCAATAGGCAGATTGCGCGGAAAAGAAAAGTAGGTAGGTAGCTAATAATAAGCGACCGGCGCGAGCGGTTAAATTATGGTAGTTTATGACTACAAATAAGGCGAAAATCATAAGCGGAGTAATTTCAATATGCGAGAAAACAATTTATTCTCATAAAAAACGAAGCGGCAAATAACATTCAGTGTGTTTGTAACAATTAAGTACGATTGCGAAACGACAAAATAAAATGGTTTAGTGTAGGTAAACCAATATGGTTGCTCTGCGCTGTGTAGGTAGGTTCCTACGCGTGGGAACGAAATACTGCGGTGTAATAAATGATGCGGTGTATGTTATATTAATAAATGAGTGAATTTGTGCAATAAATATGCGGTGTAACAGGTTAATAGGTTATTATATGTATATAAATAGGTATTTATCCGGTTCGAAGGCGTACCAAAAATGTTGTGGCGTGGGGCTGAATAATTGAGTAATTACCTATTACTTATTAGAATTGGATGTAGAAAAGAATAGCGCTGCGTCGTAGGTAGTCAGGATGGAAGTCTTGTCCGTTGTAGAATCGGGAGTAGAAAGGAAACAGACAAGTAAAGGACTCACCAAACTCTGGAACTGCAGATGACCCGACCAGCAATGGCCTGGGCTGATCTCCTCTTCCTTTTGCGCACAAATTCACTTCGCGGGCAGTCTGACTTAATGAGCGGGTTATTATGATTATTAGTAATTGAAGTTTAAGCTGATTTTATGATTATTTTCGGGAGCGGCGCGTTCGCGGTGTCTTTTCAAAAACCTTACTTTTTAGTACTCGAGAAAAAATGCAGAGAGCGCTGTCCGTCGCCTCGTTGATTGGCGGTGGTGCTTTCTCGCTCACACCAGCGGTTAAGTATGGCGAAGGAAAGGGATATTAGGAAAGGATGTGCGGACGCAACGCTTTTCACATTTCGCGGTGTTATTTAAAAATTCGAACATGAATTAACGACTAAGTCGTAGATGGCCAAAACATTCACAATTTGGCTTAACTAGAGATTGTCCCTAATTAGTTGACCACGACTGTATATATATATATATACAGTAGAACTCCAATTATCCGAATTAATGGGGACCGGGACCCATTCGGATAATCAAATATTCGGATAATCGGATTTTTTAAAAAAAAATTGCCATTGGAGAGAATAAAAGCTACGTTTTGATATTGCACTATTTTTTTATTGAATTAAATGAAAGAAACATGAAATTTTCTCATGTTTTAAATATAAATAAAATGTACTTATGTACAAGTTTAGAAATAAAAATCATTGTTTTTTAAACATCTCCGTCAATGTAAGCTGTTTTGCGGTCTTCAACCGTTTTCGGGCAGCCAGGTCACGCATTCGCTTGACGGTGAGCAGTTGCAAGTGGTGGTTTTGTGATTCGGATGATCGGCGATTCGGATAGTCGGAGTTCGGATAATTGGAGTTCTACTGTATATTTACTTTATTTGGGTAAAAAAACAATGTTGAATACAATGTTGCTTAAAATATTAGATAATAAGTAGTATTAATTTCAACACCAGCATCATTTACCACAACTTAAATTTACATTTTAGACGTTGAGAGTAGACATGGGCGCCGCCGTGGCTCGCCGCCGCCGTTTAGGTATGGCGCGCCGCCGCCGCCGCCGACTGTTCAAAATTTCGCGCCGACTAGACAGTTCCAATGTGTAGGCTCTTGTAACAATAATCTCAGTTTAATCTTTACTCATGTGGGCCGTGCGGGCGCCGCGCGGGGCGTCAGCTCAGGTGCTCGATGAGGACGAAGACGACCCTATTTCCGATCAAGAGGGAGAAGAATCAGAAAAACGCCCTTTGTTTGGGGACTTCGCGAACGTGCCTAGCGTTAAGACGTCCACACCAACGCGTTGGCACAGTATTTTAGAAATGTTGGGGCGTATGGCACACTGCTGTAACTGTAACCGGAACCCCGTCAGCTTTCTTAGCCTGAGCTAATGCTCCAGCGCGCAAATCGTCGAGTACTCAGACCCTGAGAAAGCCCCAGCTAAAGAACATTACGTAGGGCATGATTCAATCACATCGGCCCCATCGGTGTTAAACATGCTTCGCACCCACTTGGAAATACCTTTATTTCCACGGAGAGCTTTGAGTACCTCCCCGCCGCGGACATGAAGCTCCCCCCTAGAGGAGTCGGCTATAGGTAATACATATGGGTGCGAAACATTTGGAAATACCTTTATTTCCACCGCTGATAAAGCCTGACGGCTCACTTGCCCACACTGCAGCTGAAAAGGTAATTCCTCTCTTTTTGCAAAGAACTCACGTCTGGAAGTCGCTAGCAAGGTTCCACCTAAGTTGCCTATAATAGCCGACCTCTCCATGGGAGAACCTCACATCAGCAGCAAAGAGGTACTCATAGCTCTCCGTACTCTAACGTGAATAAGGCTAGTGGGCCTGATAGAATCCCGGCCATAGTCCCACGTAAGTGTGCACCTAACTTGTCTACTGTTCTAACACACCTGTATCGCCTCTCACTTGAGACAGGTCTAGTTCCTCAGTCGTGTAAGCTGGCTAATGTGCAGCCTGTGCCCAAAAAAGGTAGCCGTGCCGATCCATCTTACTGTAAGACGATTTCAGTCAAGTCCATACTCTGCAAGAATACGGAACCTGTACTGAACTCTTCGACTGCTGGCATACCTTGACACCAATGATCTCCTCAGTGACTGCCAGTTCGGGTTTAGCCTATTATAGATCTGAGAATTTGGAAGTCACTGGCGCATTGGACCTAGAAATAGTGGACAACTTTATATACCTACCTAGGTTCCAACATCAGTAACGATCGTTCGTGCAAGAAGGAAGTGCGCAGGAGAATTGGCATGGCTAAGAGCGCCATGTCTCAGCTTGCAAAAATCTGGAGAGATCGCAATATTTCCGTAAAAACCAAAACCAGACTGGCACGGACTCGTGTCTTCTCGATCTTTTATACGGCGCTGAGACTTGGACACTAAAAGCTGCAGACCGCAAACGCATTGACGCTTTTGAGATGTGGTGCTGGAGAAAGATGCTCTGTATTCCTTGGACAGCATTTCGGACTAACGTGTCTATATTGCGAGAACTCAAAATCTCCTCGCGGCTGTCATCCTCGGATGTCTATGCAAAATTCTCGAATACTTCGGTCACATTGCAAGGAAAGACGGTGACAAACTCGAGAAGCTCATAGCGACTGGCAAAGTAGACGGGAAACGGCCTCGAGGACACAGCCCAATACGCTGGTCTGACCAGATCCGCACCACTCTTAACTCTTCAGTTCACAGCGCCCTCCAGACCGCCATATACAGAAACAGATGGAGGAAACCATAAGAGAGAAAGTGATGCAGAAGGGACGTCACGACCCTCAGCATTGACGAACACGACGCAAGGAGGAACTCCATTATCAATTTTAATTACTTAGTGACTTTTCGCTCTACGGCGACGATATAATGTTTTGTTGTTGAAATCTTTGTGAAGTGTTGGTTTTATTTATCACTCTTATTTCTACCTTTAACTACATAACCAAAAACGACTTCAAAAATCCCACGCCGCCGGCTTCACGCCGCCGCCGAGCATATTTTTAAGGCGCGCCGCCGCTGGATTTTTTTTACTCGGCGCCCATGTCTAGTTGAGAGTGATATTAATTACTGCAAAACAAACTGAGTACCTATCTTAACGTGCTTAACATATATCATTGGGACTATAACTAAAATATATTATAGTTTACGAAAACATTTAAATATACAAATGAGAATACACTCGAAAAAAAAACATTTTTTTTATTATAGTATAAGTAAGTAGTACAGGTAGTTAAAGAGTACCTATACATTATGTTATTACATATGAGTTAACTGTTAAATGTGTTATTTTAATGAGGTACAGTAAAGCTTTATGTTTTTGTTGACATTGTAGCTGTATTTCCTAAAACAGCAGCTAAAAAGATGTTTATTTATTAATTAAAAACAAAATATAAGTATGTGGCTGTTTTGAGATGAAGCTACAATGAATTCTTGGAATTAACGGGAGGGAGGGTACGGCTTCCATCCGCGCGCTTTGCGTAAACAAATTCAGACTTGTATTGTTTACGTAAAGGAATCAATTATACCGAATATTCGGTTCGGTATAAAATTTACCGAACATTCGGCCAAATATTCGTATTCGGTGAAACCCATGTTCGGCCCATATCCTATTAATATTATAAACGCGAATGTTTGTAAGAATGTATGGATATTTGTTACTCTTTCACGTAAAAACTACTGCATGGATTTAGATGAAATTCGGCATACAGATAGTTTATAACCTGGATTAACACATAGGATACTTTTTATCCCGATATTCCCACGGGAACGGGAACCACGCGGGTGAAACTGCGAGCGGCCGCTTGTCTAATAATAATATAGACAGATAGATAACAGCGCGCTTCCCGCACAGGTGCAGGAGTGGCTGAACAAGCTGTCCGAGATGTCGGCCAGATAATAATATAGACAGATAGATAACAGCGCGCTTCCCGCACAGGTGCAGGAGTGGCTGGACAAGCTGTCCGAGATGTCGGCCAGATAATAATATAGACAGATAGATAACAGCGCGCTTCCCGCACAGGTGCAGGAGTGGCTGGACAAGCTGTCCGAGATGTCGGCCAGATAATAATATAGACAGATAGATAACAGCGCGCTTCCCGCAAAGGTGCAGGAGTGGCTGGACAAGCTGTCCGAGATGTCGGCCAGATAATAATATAGACAGATAGATAACAGCGCGCTTCCCGCACAGGTGCAGGAGTGGCTGGACAAGCTGTCCGAGATGTCGGCCAGATAATAATATAGACAGATAGATAACAGCGCGCTTCCCGCACAGGTGCAGGAGTGGCTGGACAAGCTGTCCGAGATGTCGGCCAGATAATAATATAGACAGATAGATAACAGCGCGCTTCCCGCACAGGTGCAGGAGTGGCTGGACAAGCTGTCCGAGATGTCGGCCAGATAATAATATAGACAGATAGATAACAGCGCGCTTCCCGCACAGGTGCAGGAGTGGCTGGACAAGCTGTCCGAGATGTCGGCCAGATAATAATATAGACAGATAGATAACAGCGCGCTTCCCGCACAGGTGCAGGAGTGGCTGGACAAGCTGTCCGAGATGTCGGCCAGATAATAATATAGACAGATAGATAACAGCGCGCTTCCCGCACAGGTGCAGGAGTGGCTGGACAAGCTGTCCGAGATGTCGGCCAGATAATAATATAGACAGATAGATAACAGCGCGCTTCCCGCACAGGTGCAGGAGTGGCTGGACAAGCTGTCCGAGATGTCGGCGGCGGACGAGCTGTCGGAGGCGCAGGTGCGCCAGCTGGTGTTCGACCTGGAGACCTCCTACGGCGCCTTCAACAAGTTCCTGCACAAGGACTGAGGTAACT
Source organism: Scoparia ambigualis (assembly GCA_963921215.1). NCBI lineage: Eukaryota > Metazoa > Arthropoda > Insecta > Lepidoptera > Crambidae > Scoparia > Scoparia ambigualis. Next base: position 32,949,140 of record OY992514.1, read on the forward strand.
GCATCTGTGACATATAGTCACGACTATTAGCCCCCAAGGGTTAGTCAGAGACTAGGCAATGTTGACCACAAAAGCAGTCCTCTGCCATACTCCACTTTTCACCAAATAGCGACTGCACATGTGATCAGCGTGACAGGTGGTGAGCCCATCGCCGCTTTATGCTGTTGGATGTATGTTTAGTCTTTAGTCCGTTAGTCGCCTTTTACGACACCCAAGGGAAGAGCGGGTGTCAGTATTCTTTCACCGCTACGCGACCCGGTTCACGGTGAGGTAACTTTCGTAGTTTCTTATTCATTACAATTCAATTAAATATAATTTATTCCATTTAGGCTACAATCATTGTGCACTTATGAGAAAATCCGGCAAGAAACTCAACAAGCGATTTCTTCTCTCCCTTTCTTTTACAGCGTCAAATACAAATTGAAAAGTGCTCTCCCCGCCATAGAAGGACATTTTCCATTACAAGACAATGGAATCTTTGGAATAGCCCATAGGATCTTAAATATGTTTCCTATCGTTAAGACTTCGCCGATGTATATTTTTCAAAAACATCTGATAACGTTATTTGTTGACAAAGGGCTATTACTCAGTGCAGGAATTTCTATATGCTGGCAAATTCATATGGCAGTCCCATTGGCCCATTGTCTGCGGGACGGGGGGCGTGCGGTTGCGGGGGTGGGGAAGAAGAGCACGGTGGTAGTAGTAGGAACATGGTCACCCCTCCCCCGTCGCCCGCAGACCGTGACACTGTCACGTACGAGTTAACCAGCCTATAGTAGCTTCTTTGTAATGGCCCATACGATCTTTAATAGGATTCCTATCGTTCTTAAGACTTTGCCGGTGGATATTTTAAAAAAAACTTCTCCGCAATCCGGGCGGCTGCGTTGACCATTCCGCCACTGAGATATTAGACCTGTCAGTATGTTTTCTCAACGCTTTTCACTTTTTTATAGCAGCAGTGTCTCATCTAACCTTATAGTATTTACATCCTAAGAGATCTGTACCCCAAGCACGAACCATTATGGTACTAGTGAAGGTAATCGTAATTGTATTATTTTGTATGAAAACCATAAAGTTACTAAACCTTTCTCATAGAAAATAATACGATTACCTTAATATGGGTGGTTATCTGAAATTTGGTTAACTTCTGATGTAATTTTAAAATTGTTATATTCTATGCTGAGGGTATAACATCTACTTTGCTGCAACTAAAAGGGCCAGTCACTTTACTTGATTACGACATATTACACTTTATTACGACTAGGGCCTGACGGTCTAGGGACTGACGAAACGAAACAAAATCAAATGAAACCTATTATTTAAAATCAAAATTAAAACCGCGGTAAAAATAACAAGGCAGACCAAACTCATATTTACAATAAGTAATGAGATCAATTAGTAATTAACCATCTTTAAAACGACTTACCTAGGGCCTAGAGTTTGACTGACACAGCACGTATTTCCGCAGCAAAGTCGGCGACCTGCGACCGCACTAATAACAAAATGGCTGCCGCGGCTTGGGTCGTGTTTGCTACTAACTTCACACAGATGCTATCGTATTGAGTGAGTTATGAAAAAGCCATATGCTTGGATGCCGCGTATTTTTGAATTTCGTAAATGACTAGGGCCTGATATTTTTTATCGCTTGCACTTTTTGACTTGAAATAATGTGATGAAAAATATTGTTATTAATAATTAAATCGAAATGACAATGTTACTTACATGTAAACGAATTTCAATAGAGTTTGATCAAATTATTCTTATAGAATTATAATTACATTGAAATGAACACTAAATTCGGGAGATCTTACATGGCTAGGGCCTGATATTTAAAGTAAGAAATGTCAATTTTTGGGAAATAAAGAATATGATATATATCAAAATGAGTGACCGAACTAAATGGACTTTATAACATCGCTTAGTAGTTTAAAAATTGGATATTTTTTTTATAATTTTGTGAAAATTGATGCTAACACCAAGTTAACCAATTTCAGATAACCACCCATATAGGATAAAATGTTTACTAGAAAAAAAATAAGTATAAGTATAATAGTAATTGTTTTTCTTTCAGGTACTTTGGCTCAAATGTGTTGTGCAAACGGTTATTTAGTTGATCCATGTAATATGTTATACACTATAATGTAAGTTACTCAATTTAATATATTAATATACACAATTTAAATTTTCATGTTTGTTCTTATTTCTCACATTCAAATTGTTTATTTGCTATCAAATGCTGTAATTACTTATCGAAGTTGAAACAAATTATTTATGAGTCTTCAGTAGGTCGTCCACGGCGATTAAGTGATCTTGGATAATAATTGTCCAATTATTATCCATTATATTATAATATCATCAGTTTATCACTCAATTTTAGTCAAATTACTATCAATTTAGTAAAAATATTGTTTGCGCGAAAACTACACATCGAACTACATAACGGATTAAATCACGTTGAATTACCACATTATTGGTAATTTATACCTAAATTTATCTTTCTTTTTCCAAGTGTTTTCTTTATTTTGATAGAATTACATAAATCTTATCAGAAGAGAGATTTAACCCAAGCGTGACGTACGCACTTGACTCGTTGCTCCTTTGATTGGCTCGCGCGGTAGGTACCGCAATTGTAATTATTTTTTTACAATGCACATAATTTTTATGTATCAATTGTGAGTTTCTTAGATTACCTACGCTAACAATTCTCTAGTCCCGCCAGTCTGCTAGACTTGAATTTAGTGACAGCCAGATTAAAATGAAGGGACTTTCAATAATTACTTTAACTTACGTAGCATCATTATATTAGTAAGAGAAAATAGCATTTCTGAATAAGAAATTTTACTTTAATCATTGATTACAAGTACCTATATAATTATAGGTATTCTCCTTATATGTTGTGAAAAAGTTTATTGTTACTGAAGGTAACGAAGGAATAAATAATACGTAGTTCCTTTGTTATTAATTTCATAAAATAAGTACCTAATTAGTCACGCAATGGGTGTTTTAGCAAGAACTTGTGTGTTTTGTGTTGCGATATTGTCGATGATTTATCTACAAGAGGTAATTATTCATTTACTTTTTAAACACTGGCAAAACAAGAAGACTAAATCAGTGCCAATAGTAAGCGGAGTATGAACGTATGGCACTTAATGTCACTGTCATCTTATCATGGCTTCTTACAGGTAATATAGAAGCTATGTTACAAAGTGTTTGCGCACGCGCTTCTGTTTTTTTCACTAGCAATTGGTACATTACACGGCAGTGTACGAAGAATGGGCTACTTGACAGTTTTCTAAAAAGGATTTAAAAAGTTACAAACGCTTATTTTACACCCCGTACAATATTTTCTTTCTCGAAAAAACCTTTATTTAACAGAAAAAAAACATATTTTCCTTTATTGATTTAAAATTTTGTGCGATAACGGTTGGTCACGTGACATTTTGCTCTGTGTCGTCACATTTCAATAATATATAGAATCATATTTTGAAACCTGCCAGATAGTTTTGATAATTTAGTGAAATGTGACGTCACATGAAGCTCAATCATGGCCGCCCCTTGCCGCCCGTGTTTCGGGTCTTGTAATCCACAGATAAAATCTCGCAAATTTATTTTGTAAAACTAAAATATTTACAAGTTATCTTAATAAAAATAACTATTGGATAATTATCGTTAAATCATAAACTACCACTTCCGACATATTTCATATTTTATTGTTACAACTGTCAAATTGCCAATTGCGAGTAGATAAGGGGTCAGCGTTTGCCCTTGTCTGTGGGAGCTGATGGTAAATGACGATGGCTATCTATTTTATCTCTAACTAACTGTCGGAACACGACAACAGACATAATATTCTACAGCCATAATAGAACCTAACAGCTGAACCTCGGTTCTCAAAATATAAAACACATACCCTGTATACTAAAAACGCGGACTGAAGTTCCCAAGACATATCTTGATACAGGGCCCGTCCAAAATTACGCCACTGATTAGAGCAGCTATCCCGTACAAAAAACTGTTTCGAGGTGTCGTGTCAGTGTCGTCTTTAATTATAATACCTCAATGGGTAATTATTTCTCTTAAATAATGGCTTTGTGCGATCAGCACATTTAGCCGGTGTCAAATTTTAAATAGTAATTATTATTTTCTTTACACATGAAGTGGTTGATAATGAGTGATAATGAACGTTTAATGGTAAATGTCTTTCCCCCAAACCCCTCGAAACTCAATAAACCTGTGGGACTTTATTGATGTCTCACACGGACTTCTTGAGAGAATTTGAAAAGTGATGTTGCACTGTTTTGTTTTATTTGCTAACACTCATGCACGTTCACGAACACTTAACAGTAAATAATCTACCATTATTTCACATTAATATTCGACAAAACACAATAATAGAAAATAAAACAAAACTGCAGACATGACGCTTCACTTTCCCGCCAAGAAGTCTCCTTAATGGCTATGAGGCATGGTAATTAAGTTTTAAGCTACTTCCAAAACCGCTACACTACCCACTACACACACTGCATCTACCATTCGCTTTGTAGTGCGCAAACAGCATGTTCGAGACCATAGACAGCAAGTACCACCTGGTGATCGAGGCTTACGCGGTGGCGAAGAGCCTCTTCAACCAGGGCCGCGGCAACTACGGCCGGCTCAAGAACCAGTCGCTGCACACCATAGACACGTTCCTGGACCTGGTGCAGATCATGAACGATGAGATGGCACGGGAGTTGAGGAGCGCGGTCGTCAAGTTCTACAAGATCAAATATTTTAATGATTTTACTAATTATGTCATTTCGTTGGAAGAGGTGAGTATCTATTATAAGTATAGTATTGTAACCGTGTCGCCTAGCGGTGAAAGAATACTACCACCCCCACTCTTCCCTTGGGTGTCGTAAAAGGCGACTAACGGACTAAAGACTGCACATACTACCAACAGCGTTAGAGCGGCGATGGGCACATGTGCAATCGAAAGGTGAAAAGTGGACTATAGTAGAGGACTGCTTTTGCTGTCCTCATTGCCTAGTCTCTGACTAACCCTTCGGAGATAATAGTCGTGATTTATATGTATGTACACTTTGCCCGACCTGGGAATTGAACCCGGGACATTCGAATGTCGAGCCACGTGACCACTCGACTACCGAGGCGTATAAAAACGTAATATAATGATATTGTGAATCTAATGTTGAAAAGTACCCTCCTGACCCTTCCATTGGTCTCGTTTTTTTTCTCTTAAATAATGGCTTCGTGCGATCAGCACATTTAGCCAGTGTCAAGTTTTTAATAGTAATTATTATTTTCTATACATTAAGTGGATGATAATGAGTGATAATGAACGTTTAATGGTAAATAATTTTCCCCCAAACCCCTCGAGACTCAATAAAGCTGTGCGACTTTATTGGGGTCTCACACGGACTTCTTGAGAGAATTTGAAAAGTGATGTTGCACTGTTTTGTTTTATTTGCCAACACTCGTGCACGTTCACTAACACTTAACAGTAAATAATCCACCATTATTTCACATTAATATTCGACAAAACACAAACTATAGAAAATAATACAAAACTGCAGACATGACGCTTCACTTTCCCGCCAAGAAGTCAATTGGTCTCGTTCTCCAATATCTGGGTTGTTTTTTTTACAATATGGCTGGGCTTAATGTCACTTGATAAGTGACGGAAAGCCGATGATGGTGGAACGAAAGGAATTTCACCAATTAGGTACGTTAGGTGTAACGCGAAAAACTTGGCGCTTGCCGTTCGTGCTCCCGAGCGATCCCCATGCCATAGAAGGGATGGTACTAGGATTAATTTTAGGTAGACCTCTTCTCCCGACGAGTTTTTCTGACTGAACAGACGAGAGGGAGGAGTCCCACATAAAACCAAGGTCGCCCCAGGCATTTTACCCAGTAAAAAAAGAGGCGGGCATCATCATCAGCCTATAAATGTCCCACTGCTGGGCACAGGCCTCTCACGTGAACAATAGCACGTGGGGATATTGGGCCATAACCCACCACGCTGGCCCAATGCGGGTTGGTGGGTTTTAACGACTGTCATCTTACGACAACAACCGGGACCAACGGCTTAACGTGCCTTCCGAAGCACGGAAGAGCTCGAGATGTTTTTATTTGGTCACCCATCCAGCGACCCGGCATTGCGAAAGTTACTTAGCGGGCAAGATCGCAAGCCGAACGCGCTAGCCGCTGCGCCATCGAACTCCTCTTGCGCCATTGAGCTCCTAAAAAGAGGCGGGTAAAGGTGAGTATTTATTTATTTTTCTTTTTGCATCTAACAGACATAATTCCCAATATTGAACCCTAATAAATTAATAAATAAATTCCAGTTGGTAGACATAACGGAGCACTGCCTGGTGGACCCGACGGAGAAGCTGGTGCAGATCCGCGACCAGTTCCACCACGTCATCGACAACTTCCAGGTAGTGTTGCTGAACCTATTGTTTGAATATCTGTATTAGTGACATCGAACATTATTCAGGGTTTCAATTGTATACTCCCGACAGTATCGCCGCGTGTCAAACGTATCAAAACTGAGCAACACTAACTGTTGCTAATGGTAATACTACTCTACGGCCTCTGTGGTCTAATAGCTACCTATATAAGCCACATCTTCGTACTTGGTTTGGTTGGTGGTAGGGCTTATGTTAAGTCCGCCTGGCTACTACCACCATCTTACCTAAGTCTTTCGCTACAACAACAATGTCAATAGTATTGCTGTGATTCGACAGTTCAGAGAGAGATAGATAGTCAATTACCTCAGTGGTTGAGGATTCCGAGTGAAGCGCACTTCTTACCTTCGGCCTTATCGTCACTACCATCAGGTGAGATGAAAGCCAAGCGTTTGCCCGTATTGGACTGTTGGTAGGATCAATGGTTTGTTGATGGATGATGGATGTATAGATGGTTTGTTTAGTTGAGTACCGATATAACATAAAACAATAATAAATTATGTATGTCGGTCGATGGTCTATGTTGAGGTATATATTTTATGTGGGACATATAGGTGCCTGAAATTAAGTTTTCTATTCCACCAATATGCAATGCTACTTGCAGGACATCCGCCAGTTCGACAGCGTGAACAAGTGCCACAAGGAGCTGCCCGACGAGGTGGCCGCCGCCCACTGCATCCTGCACCAAGCTGTGCTGTGAGTTGGCATTCACCATCTGCCTATAAACCTCGACGACTTCCGTGGTCGACTATAGTCCGGTAACTTCGTGCGCGACCGTCCTGCGGGGTATTGACGTTGGTGGGGACGAGTTAGCACGTCATTTAGAACACAGTTGCACGCGTTGCTCTTCCCCGCTACACCGCCCGCTACCCGCTGACATCTCGGGTAAAGATAAAGATAAAATATTCTTTATTGTACACCAAATTAACAAGAAAAGGACAAACACAAAGTAACATACAATTGGCGGCCTTATCGCTAAAAAGCAATTTCTTGTACCTATAAACTTGTACCTTGTACAATTTCTTGTACGTCGTCCCCGCCACCGTGTGTCACCCCGCGGGACGGTCGCGCACGAAGTTGCCGGAATACAGTCGTCGTCTCGTCGTTAGCACGCCAGTTCTGGCGTTGCGCCATCTCTGAGGTCCCGTGTTCAATTCCCGGTCGGGTAAATTTAGAAAAAACGGTTTTTAAAAATTGTTTTCGAGTCTGGGTGTTCTTCTATGTTTATGTAGTACATATATTTATCCGTTATCTAGTTTAACCATTTTAACGGGTTTTAAAAAAAAGGAACTTAATTTGTGCTAGGTAATATGAGCGTGAGCGTAGAAATGTATTTATTTATTTATAAACGTTCCGCTAGGGCAGCTAGCAGATTTTTCATAAACTCATTAGACAGTCTGTTACTTGTGCAAAATAACTGTAAATAATCATCATATAACTTTATCATGCTATACCCAAACGTTCCAATGCGGGACTTACTGACCCCCGGGCAACAGCACGTGGGGAGATTGGGCCATAACCCACGATACTGGCCCAATGCGGGTTGGTGAGTATTAACGGTTCCATCTTACGACAACAACCGGAACCGACGGCTTTAGAGCAATCACAATCCTATTAGAGCTGATTGCACTTTATATCCCCGTTTCGCGAACTCCCCATTTTGAGAAATCCACTTTTCGAGAAATCCCAGTAGTGCTCCTAAATGCTTCCGAAGCACGGAGGAGCTCGAGATACATACATACATAATATAATTACGGCTATTATCCCCGAAGGGTTAGTTAGAGACTAGGCAATGAGGACATGAAAGCAGTTCTCTGCCATAGTCCACGGCACACTAAATAGCGCTTGCAGCACATGCTCAGTGTGACAGGTGGTGAGCCCATCGTCGCTCTATGCTGCTGGAAGTACATACTTACTGCAGTCGTTAGTCCGTTAGTCGCGTTTTACGACACCCAAGGGAAGAGAGGGGGTGGTAGTATTCTTTCACCGCTCTACTCGATTAACGGTCGCGGAGCTCGAGATGATTTAATTTAGTTATATACCTCTTTAGTGACCTGGCTTTGCCAATGTTGCTTAACTGACAACAACGCAAACTGAACGCCTTAGCCATCGAGCTCCTCAATTGTTTGGCGGCGAAAATAGGGGTTGCAGTGGTCGCCAAATCGAATCTCTGTCCAACAGCTTCAACGAAACCATGCAAGAGAGTCTGGTCTCCATAGTCGAGATTAAGACCCGCCAGCACGCTCAGGACATGAACTCGTCCCTATACAACGTCCAGAAGTGCCTGCACGACTTCGTTCCCAAGTTCTTTGAGCAACTGCTGCTTGACGCGTACACAGACAAGTGCGGGTACCTGAGGGTCGTGAACGCGTCCATAACCGACCTGGTGAGAGACAAGTGGAGGAGCAATGAAACACTGTTCTCGGACAAGTGGAGTCCCCTCGTAAAGGTTTTGAAGGACAGGTGAGAGTAACAATAAATAATGTTGCACTTTTAACCCTTTTTATGGCAAGTGTAATGTATAATCTGTATTGCCAGCATATTTTTAACTTTATGCGATTAAGATATGGTTGAAAACTAATCAAAAATTTAACATGCTGTGCCCGTTAAAGGGTTAAACTTTCGTGATCCATGTAAAACCAAATATTTAGGTGGCCAGTCCACTGTAGCGCAGAAGAAAGGAGAGGAATAGAGCAGTGCCAAAAGAATTTAAGAGGCCTATTACTTCTCGAATGTCATTTTTGCGTTAAATGCCCATTTTTGCATTTTGTAGTTGCATTTATCGATTTTATCGAAATAGGATAATAAATTCTTTGTAAAATCTTTATTCCTATTGAAGTAACAATTATTCTGGTATAAATTTTGCTCAATAATATGTATTATCGTAGATAGGAGAAATTTACAGATTTTTTTTTCTTTATAAAATGAGCGAGGCCGCTACGCATTATGCCAATAGTTATTCTACACTATTCAACAAGTCAAAATTGTTATTTTGTTTCCGAGATCAAGAACGTCAAAATTGGCAATTTTAGCAAAAATCACAATCGAGATGTAATAGGCCTCTTAAGCTCTACTCAAGCGGACAGGCGGCCATGGACGGTGTATACTTACCGCAAACTAAACTCTACCTAACTACTTAGTAAAAATTCGACCTTAACTCCTAACTGCTGTTTTGATAAAGCAACAACACTCATTAATAAAAGTAACTCCTTCCACAGGTCTAAGACTCCTCAGCAGGCCTTCAATGACCCTCTGTTTTTGACGCTGTTTGCAGCCAACTTGTCGTCAGTAGACATCTTCAAAGCTTTGTACTAGATTCATTAAGAGCTTGAGAGTTTTTCCCGTGATCTTTTAGCAACAACATATGTTGTGAGACTTCATTTTAATTCAATCTACCGTACAATACTAAATAATTAAGTAATCATAAATTAAGAGCTTTGAAAATGCAGATGGAGTATACTTTATATTATACAGTGTACAGACGCCAGCTTGACCAGATCAACCTACCACAAAATGTCGAATTACTTCAATAAAGACCTTAAAGTCCAGTTATATGGATCAATACAGATATGAAACAGTTTTGAGGAGCTGCTGGCGTGTGGCGTGTGTACAGCCGAGGAACTGACCGCTCGGCCACTTTTCGGCTATTCGCTTGCACACGATCTACGCGCACGCTACTACTACTACTCCTACCTACTCCCTTTCTCCGAAACGAAAGGACCATGGGGGATTTTGTATGAACCCCGTCCCCACCCTAGAACAGTCATGGGATACGTGTCAATTTGTTCATTGGGACCCAAAGAAGCCTAAATTACCTGTGTTAGTTGCAAAAAGTATTGGGTTTTTTTATTATTAAAAAAAAAACTTTTATTGTTTTCTTGCTTTAGTTGGAGATGCTCGAGTGTGTCATGCTCTTTAGTGTCTCTGCGGTAGTGGCATGTGCTTCGGGTCATTACGTTCCCTAAATCATGGTTGAGCGAAGCGATGGCTAATTCACATGTCATACTCGTGAACGGGTGCCGTCTGTGGAGTCTGGTCTGCTCTTGCAATCTTATTTTGTTGGAAAAAATAATAAAATATTCAAAAACAATATATTTTTTATAACCTAAATCCCGTGTATTTGAAGAACGTCGCCATAGTAAAAAAATATCTATCCTACTAGACCCTTCAAATGACACTAATTTCAAATCTGTTGGATGGTGGGGACTAAATTCCCCATGGTCCTTTCGGCCGATTTTCGTCTGCTATTTTACACCGGTTTCCATTCCTTCCGAAATTTCTACCGCAGGCCTGACAATAGAAGTTTGCGACAAATGGGACTGAGTCGCGTTGACGTTGTCTCTTTCTCTTGTCAGCGAGTGCCGCGAACCGGGTTTTGTCGCACGACTTGCGGCCCTCCAACGCGCGTGTACGCCACTCCCTCCGTTTCTCTGCAAGCTTTTCCCAGTTTCTGTGGTCAATTCGAATGTATGTATGTATTTATTTATTTATTTACTTAAGATACAAAAGCAGCTTACAAACTAAAAAAATACATATTATTACAGTTGAACAGAAAGTTTAGTGTAAATCTGAAAGCCTTATATTGTATACAACTTACAATAAAAATTGTTATATTAAAAAGAAAAACAAAAAATAAAAAGAACATGTAATAAGAATGTAATACTGTTTGAGTTATACCTAAGAATTTCGGGAAAGAGAATATTTAAATTGGTTTATGTTTTGAAAATACAAGTCAAGATCATTGTACAATTTACACATTCTATTGATGGGACCATTCCGAGTTACATTGCTGTTTGTCAGAGGAATGCTGAAAAGCCGGGAGTTCCTTTGGGATCGTATGGGTGTATTAATAAACAACATGCTTAACAGACGCTCACTTAACAGTCCATTGGCCAGTTTATGTAATAGGCACAGGTCAGAAACTTTTCTTCTACTCTCGAGGCTTTTTACACCAAAGTAACACGTTCTGTTATTGTATTCGGGAAGAGTACGCCTTTTTCCTGTTCTTATTGCGAGGGATCGCAAGAAACAAGCTTGCACTGATTCTATCCTATTGATGTCGACATTATACACAGGCGTCCATACTGACGAACAGTACTCAAGTTGAGATCGCACAAGAGTATTGTACAACAACAAAAAGGTTGAAATTCGTTTAAATGGTTTGGAAATTCGAGAGATAAACGCAAGCATCCTCTTTGCTTTGCCTATTATATGATCATAATGGGTTTTAAATGTCAGCTTAGTATCGAACCAGACACCAAGATCTCTTACAACAGACACTCGTTGCAATGCCAATCCATCGACGCGATAATCAAATAGAAAGACATTCTGCCTTTTAGTGAAAGTAATAAATTGACACTTATTAGCATTAAGATGTAACATATTTATTTTGCACCAGTCGCTTAAAATGTCTATATTTTTTTGAATACGTTTACAATCATCCAGCGAGGAGACAACACTAAAGAGTTTAATGTCATCAGAATACGCTAGGCAATTGCAAGTGACATTCTCTAATAAGTCATTGACAAAAATCAAAAAGAGCAAAGGTCCCAAGTTTGACCCCTGAGGCACACCAGAAGGTAAAATAAAAGGACGGGACTCATAACCATACACAGCAACTAGCTGCGTCCTATTACGCAAATATGACTCTAACCATCTATAAAGACTACCATGAATGCCAAGATGATGAGCTTTGATTAGTAGTATGTGTGTATGGTTAACGCGGTCGAAAGCTTTTGAGAAATCAGTATAGATGCTGTCAATTTGCATTTTATTATTAAATGTTCTAGAAAGGTAATCTATGTAATTAATTAAGCTTGAGCTAGTTGATTTACCACTAATAAAACCATGCTGTTTATCACTTAGTATGTGTTTAAAATGATTATATAAGCGGTCGTATACCAGACTTTCAAACAACTTCGCAAAACAATCCAATACACTGATTGGACGATAGTCGGCGGCGTTGCTTTTATCGCCAGATTTAAAAATGGGTGTTATTTTTGCCATTTTCCATAAGTCAGGGAAAATACCCTCCCGCATAGACTTGTTAAATACAATAGTCACAGGTGCGGCTAATGCTGAAGCACAATTTTTGATAAAAATAGGAGGGATTTCATCAAGACCCGCGCCCTTATTTACTTGAAGCCCTCTCATATGACGAAGAACTTCTTCTTCAGTAAATGAAATATTGACCAGCGAGTAGTTTGAGGGGGGGAAATTAGGTGTATATGAAACAGCAGAAGCATTGCCGTATACGGAAGAGAAATATTCAGCAAAAATATTTGGAACATCAGCGGCTTTATTGGCTCGTAGGTCATTGTAATATATGGTCTTGGGAATATTGTTTGTTGTTTTTTTAGATTTTGTATAAGCCCAAAACGCTTTAATGTTTTGGGTCATATTATCTTCTATTTGGTCGATGTACTTTCTGTAACACTTTTTGATTTCCTTTTTAGACCATCTGCGCAACATTGAATAAGTATCATAGTCGCGAGGATTATGGTACTTCACATATAAGCGATGATATTTATTTTGTTCATTAAGATTGTGAATGAGATCTTTAGAAAACCAACTAGGGTGTTGAGATTTTGCATTATGACGTAATGGTGTATATTTCTCTATTATTTTCCAGATACAATTATAAAGATGATGTAGTATTTCGTTACAGTTCATTTCACCAGCTAACGCAATCCACGGTATACTTTTTAAATCAGAAATACACTTTTCGTAATCGGTCTTGCGAAAATTAAACTTGGGCAATTTATTTGTATTTTCCTTCAAAAGGTAATGATACCCTGTTTCAAACATAATCTCAAAGGGCGGGTGGTACATATCCACAACACTAAGTGGTGTCGTAGAATACGTATAAGAGGAAATGGAATTATTCAATAAAACCAAATCTAGTATGTGATTGGCCTGATTGTTAATTTTATTGCATGGGTTAAAACCGTTAGATTCTATAAAATTTATCAAAAGCGTAGATTTAGGCGAATTTGTAATAAACGTGGAATCCAAGGTATGCCAGTTAATATCCGCTAAATTGAAATCACCAAGTATTAAAGTGGTACTGTGTTTTGTATCGGAAATTTCAGAACATTTAGTAAAAAAAGCCTCCAGAACTCCACTAGGTATGTATGAGGGTATATATACAGTGCAAATATTAACCGTTTTTGATCCAAATGAAATGCGAATCCATACATCCTCTATTGAGCTCTGCCAAGCAACACGATGTTCCGCATTGAACTTTTTAGATATAGCGATCAGCACTCCACCTCCATGTGCATTATCATATGTACTTTTGAAAACAGAATCACGATCACGTCTTACAACCATGTATCTATCATCAAAGAATTCTGATGAAGAAACAGATTCCTCTAACCAAGTCACACACAGGCAAATGACATCGTAACTACTACTCATAACAGAATTATAAATATCGTGCGATTTTGATTTCATACTTCTTATATTTTGATAGTAAATTTTTAACGCCATTAATAACAGAACAACAAACAATCAAATATAGTAGCCGTTCGACTTAAAAACTAAATTATTGCATAAGGTCTAGACTATTATTATTCTTAATGAATATATAGCGCGAGTTTTCATCTTTACGCACGTAAACTCGACCAGAGCGAACCCAGACAAATTTAAATTTCTTTTCTTTGGCCTTCAATCGCGCGGCGGCATGTAGCGCTTTATTCGACGGTGAGAGGTGCTCCGAGATGTACACAGGTGAGGCATCGCCTGCAAGACCAATCAGTCTAGTGTTAATCTTTGCACTTGGATGTTTCCTGTTGTAACGTGAAACAGATGAGATCAGTTCATCCCGCTGGCGTGGACTTTTCATTTTGGCAACAATAGTGCGGGGCACTTTACTATCTTTGTTGAACTTCGCGACTCTAGTGACGCTTAAAATATCACTGTCTTCAATTTTGAGGGAAGCGACATGCGCGATCTTAAGCACGATGTTGGATAATATTTCCGACTTGTTCTCCGTAACTCCATGTATTTCTACATTTGACTCTCTAAGTTGTTGTTCTAAGGTATTTATCCTGTCATTTAATTTTTCGACATTAACTTGAGTATCTCGGAGTTCCGTTTCAAATCTTTGAGAGTCAACCATAATCTTATCAAGTTTGGGGCCAAATTCGTCGTACTGTTCACTTAGGAAGGTAACCGATTTCTGCAAACTCTGCAGCTGTTCCTTGACTGGGGATAGTTCCAATTTCAGCTCATGCCGTATGAGCGCGGGAAGTTCGGACTTTATTGCCGATATAATCTTGTGTCGTAGAAGGTCGATGGTATGATGGCTGAGTCCTGCAACAGCTTCAATATTTCTGCCAGCCTCGGTCTCTATACTCTGACTCTCACAAGCTAAAAGAGAGAGAGGCTTTACTGGTGTTGTTTCTGAGTTGTTACCACCGCGCTTAGACTTTACGACGCAATCAGGGCACAACCATCCCTCTGCTATCTTCGATGTTGGTAGTGGTTTAGAGCTTTGAAAAGCCACGCACTTTTGATGGTAATTGCATGAGCATTTTGGGCATTTCACACGATTTCTTGAGATTTCATCATTGCAGCTACCACAGATATTAGGCATATTGATGAACTACTAGGAGTGCTTTTTATTATTATTTACCCAACTCAAGAATTAAATTTAAGATGTGGCCACCCTAAGTGTCTATGGTCCAGTGTCAATATGACATAAGATCCTGCCAATTGAGTTTGACAGGTAAAAATGTAAATTTTTTGGGCGGTAGTATCAAGAGTGACACCCAAAAAAATTTTATAATATGGTGTTAGTAGCACTTTTATTGGCATAAAGAGGCGATTAGTTTTTACGGAAAATCCACTAAAACTTAGTTTCACATGAACAAAACGCCAGATGCGGTGAATTAGACTACACTCAGTACTTATCACACACTTTCACTTTGTTTAAAAAGACTTAAACAAATTTATTTCAAAGAAATTTATACAGGTTGATTGGACAGTTGTTTCTCAGTATATGTTTAAGTACTTTCTAAGTATGCTTATCCGTTGTCTAGTAACCGTTTAACGAGTTCATAGCGAAGCTTCTCTTGGGCTACATAATTGGTGTGAGTGTAAGTAGTAAAAGTTTATTTTAGTTTTTTTTTTTACTTATTAATTTTTAGAAAATTGTTTGAAATTTCAAAAATAATGGAAAGCGCTTTAGGTAGGAACAAAACGAAAATCTGCCGAAATTTCGTTTCTGAGAAAGAGATAGGCCCTCTGTACACGTACGTGCGGTTGGAATAGTGTGTAAGCAAGAATATTGCCTAAAAGAAGTGGTCAAAGGGAACTTCTTCGACTGTAGGTACATAGTAGGGGTAGCCAGAACCTATCTGCCCCTCTATACAACTGGCGGCAGCATCATGTCGATACTAGACAAGATTGCAGTAGGTATATTTGGCGAATGCGCTCTCTACCATATTCGATCGCTTCCACAGAATATTTAATTGAATAAAGAAAAAGAACAAACCCTTCCCTTCAGGCTACGCAGGTGTTAAACAGTTGAAACGTCTACCAACCCTCGGTTAACATTTTTTTTTTCATAGCTATTTTATGTCTAATTACTGTTACTCAATCGACATTTAATTCTGTTAAACCTTTTCAAAATATTCGCATAGCAAATAATTAATTTTTAATAAAATAAAAAAAAATCTTTTCTAGAATGCCAAATAACGTTTGTGCATTGTTAATTTTACAATGTTGATATTACGTTTTTTATTAAGTAATAACTATTCACTTAAGCCATTGACATTTAGATAAAAATCTAGAAAACTAAGTAAGTACCTAAGTATTTGAAAAATATAAAACGTTACTAAACTTACATACCTACTATGCCTGTTTTATTTAAACTAACTACACCTTTACTTTATAATAAACTAGCTATTGCATAATACCAACGGGTTAGGGCTCTCCTCTCCTTAAGCCGGCTCCAGACGCTTGCTGTTTGCCGCAAACACCGATCACTACAAACAAAGTCGCAAACATCGACCACAAACACCCAACACAAACAGGCATCCAGACGCTTGACGAACGTGCTAGTATATTTCGGATCGGCAAACATGACGGACGACGAATTTGTGGCAGCTATTAGTTTTGGGATGACAATATTTATATTTTAGCGTTTTATTAACGCTTAAATATACTTAAGTCAAATTTTTAAACACTGAAAAAAGACGACATCTTCAGGCGGGAATCGAACCACGCATTTTCCGCATTCCGGGCGGATGCCTTAACCACTTGGCTACCGAGGTCTGGTTTTCACCCGTCGAAATTGGTCAGTGCTTGATGCTTATGTTTTTTAGTCAACATTGCTTCATCAAATCTTAGAAGTTTTCACCTCTGACATCCGAAAGACATATTTTTACAAATATTTGAACATTCGGTTCAGATGAAGCTGCGCTTATAGATTAATGTTTTTATATATTTTAGCGTTTTAATAACACACACACAAAAAAGTGTCGCAGACGTGCTGCATTGCGACTGTGTGTGTCATGATTTGTAATATTAAGCCGGCTCCAGACGCTTGGCAAACAACGGCAAACAGCAAACAGCAAACAACAACCACGAACATTCTTTCTAAAAAATTACAAACATCATTTAGATACACCCGTGCCCTTGCCATTTTGTGCCATTGTCGGAGCGAATAAGTGAAGGTAGACCCTTACGCGACACGAAACGATCCAACGCGACGACGAAGGCCTCCGTGGACAACGAAGAAACTCCCAAGAGGACGGCCTTAGTAGCCAGGCACAAAAAAAAACACAAAACATTTACCTACAACCCGAGCGTTGCGAAGGTTGATCGGTGTTACCGAGAAAGGCCAGCAAAACCCGTTGCATGCGACCCCCAAGAACGGACGAGACTGAGTGACTCGGTCCGAAGGCAGACCCCCCGTCTGCGGCTGCACGGGTGAAGACGTCCACTGTGACAAAATAAACACCAGAAGAGCACTACACGAATATGGCTCTTCGAGCAAACAATATTCAAAAGTACAAATTAAGTTACCCAGTAACACATCCAACTGACGTCAACCGTGACGTACTGGCCTATTGAAAGGCTTCCCACTCCTCATGGGCGTGGGCTAGCATACCGACCATGGGAGGTTCCTCAATTTCCCAAACTCGTGCATAGTTATGGAAAGAGACACAAACACAATGACTATTGACTATGCGGAGTCGAGACGTCAAACTGTGTACATAATAGAAACAAAAAACAAAATAGTTGGCACTGCCTGCAGTGTAGAGCGACCCAGAGCTGTCTGGGTGCCTAGTAAAGATGGAACAAATCATTGATAGCAGTGAAAAATCATATGATTTAGTTTTTCATATGACATAACTGCTATTGTCATTCGCAATCGCAGCGATTATGATTTCTCACTAGTGCGTGAGTGTATGAATGATCGAATGAAATCGCACGGAGCGACCGCGGCGAGCATGCACGACAATCATACGAGCGAGGTGTGAGCGGGACGCATCTACTCAAGCAATCCCTGCGTGCGAGTAGTGCGTCCGATTGACCTGTGAGCCGGGTCGCAGTCGCAGTTTAAAATGAAATGACATTTCACCTGTGCGGGCGGTCGTCCTCGTCAGTCTTAAGGACGTGCGCGTTGTTGTGTGACATATATTCATGACTTGTTACATCATAATCATTATTCAATTACCATGTCATTTCATTTCAATATGTGTTATGATAAATAGTAGGAAAATCACTTTTAATGAAAAATAGCAGGTGTGAAAAATAGCAGGTGAAATCACTGTGATAAAAAAAATCATATGATCATATGATTATGATTTCTAAATAGCAATCATTTCCATCCCTAGTGCCTAGTCGGATCCGTCCTAGTACACCCGAGCCCAAGAGTAGGTCAATTGGGCCAGGTGACAAAGTGTGGGACTGCCCGATCTAGACCAATGTCTGTGCCGGTATCCCTGCGGGCGAATCGGTAAAAGGCTGTTAACCTACAGTGGTAAATTCATTACCGTTACCGAAATTGACATTCTCAACATAGATACATGTACCGGGGAGAGTGTGACTTGTGTTTGCCCCGTCAAACTCCCAGTATGCATGACACCAAACAATGTCGCACAAAATTAAAGTTTCAAATTTAAGATTTCTTTAAAATCTACCAACAAATTTCAAATTTAAGGTTTCTTTAAAATCTACCAACCGCGGCCGCCGTAGTAGAAAGCAAAACCGTCCGTGGTTTTTCTCTCGCAAAGGGGCAGGCTAGCTATGGCCTGCCCGGGTCCCCCATCTCCAAAGAAGGCCCCCGCCCGTGTGATACCGCGGGTGGCACTACAACTGCGGGTGCTCGTAGAGCGGCGACGAGAACCGCTGTGGCGGCGAGAACCGCTGTGGCTGCTCGATCGCGCTGCTTCACGCAAGCGCGCACAGAGCGCCGTGCAGAGAGGGGTCCTTCCTTCGTGACATCGTCGGGCCGCCCGCCCGTGTGATACCTAAATCGCACACTGGCTGGCGGCATGGTAACCTGCAGGCGCGGGTTTGCGCGCCTGTGCATGGTTCACCTTCCGGTGTGGGGGCGCGCCTCGCGCATGACTGGGCCTCCAGTCCGCTGGTAGAGTGTGCTCCGCCCTGGAGCACCCCTGCCCGTGTAACGACCACACCGACCACACAACAGCGGTGGCAACCGCTGTTGTGTGATCGGTGAAGCCGCTCCCGACCTGTTGACACACAACAATAATAAATGGTGTGGTCCACCAAATGCAATGCTGCGTTGAGGCCTATAGCCAAAGCAAAGGCCGCTGCGCCTTGCCATACGCCGCCTCGTAATTACAGGCAGCCCTTGTCGGTCCTGGCACCGCGTCGTAGCATGACCCGTTTGGCCGCACTGTGTACAAGCCGGGTCCATGCCGGCTGCTGCACTCAGCGCCGCCAGTCGCGCTGTAGTGTGTCCTGGCTGCGGCTGTACCGTGGGATTCACCTGGCGTCCCGTTGAAACCTGCGCCTCTGATGACGGCAGGTCAGGCTGGGAAGTCGCTACGACCGACCCCCGCCTCATCGCCGAGGAACCTTAAAAGTTCCTCCAATCCCGGCAGAGTAGCCCCCCCTCTGCCGTTTTCCGCTCAAACCGGGAACGAACGTCCGTTGGCAGCTTGTCCAACACAATGTGTACCAGTAGCAGCGACCACTCGGCTACTGGCAAACCTAACTGTCGCAACGCGTTGCACGCAACTGTGACTGGCGTCAACAGCTGCGTCGTTAAGTCCGCCCGATTGGCTACCTTAGGTAGATGTTCCCTAAACACATACCATTTAATTACAATGTAGCAACAACCAAAATTAATAAGTACAAAAAAAAACTTATACGGGTTTGCAACGAGAAGCGCACTAACAAATAGAATGTACAAGTATTATTATTACATAGTCCCTATGCATAAATCAATCAATTTAAAACCAATGTAATAATCAAATTAAATTTAAAATTGGTTTTCAAAATGAAGGCGCCAACAAAACAAAAGTGTTCAACCAATTTCACATATGCCGCTGTGTAGAACAAAACAAATCTAATCGGTTCCAAAGAATTTCCAAAGAAAAATAAAAATCAAATAAAAATGTTCCTTAATATACGCCACTATGTAAACAAATCATTTACCAAACAAATGTTACAAATGAATGGAACTCAAGTTAGTTTCCCAAAGAAAACTACAATAAACAAAATGTTACTTAATTATACATAGGCCAAATTTACTATGTAAACAAACAATTTATAATGTAACATAACTGCAAATTAGTATATGTGTCTACAGCTTTGCAATCGCTAGACAACCAGACTACAAATATTGTGAATCAAATGCCTACAATATTTAAATATGTTTTCAACATGAAACAACAAACCAAATCAAAGTACCACAATTTCCAATGTTTTAACTTTAAATTCCAAATTAAGTTTTCAAACGAATCCTTACAAAATCAAAATTTTAACGCTGCCGCAGCTTGACTAAGTTGAAATTAGGTTTTAAAACCCCAAGAATCAAATAGAATGTTTAATTATTTGCAAACCGCTAGAATCTTAAAATTCAGTTTGCACAACAAATTCAACAACCAAAATCAAAACATTTATTTGTTGTCACAAATCCACACTACCCTAGCGATACTAATTAAGCCCCTGTTCCCTATTCCAAGCCTTTAAAATTGAGATGGCAACTCTATCTGTCAAACGAACACGCTCGAAGGCGCCCCCCTTCCGGCCGGTTTCCGCATCGAGTTGTCCCCCACCTCGCACACGACCCAGCAGCCGTGCGCCGAAGGCGCGATGGCTCATTGGCGTTTTCTGTCTGGATGAAGCAACACGTTTAAAAATTAATGGGCGATTTTCTGACAGCCCAAATTAAAAAGTAAAAATTAGTTCAAAAACACTCGATAGATGTCGTTTTATGAAAGCTGGGCTACTTATGGGCTGTAATAAATTCTACACTTTTACTTGTCTACCAAAAGAATAAAAAAATAGTATTTACTTACCTATTTATATTCAGGACATCCAGAACCTATTTCTATTTTGGAATAGAATAAATATTACGCAGCCATACACGTGCTCTTCATGAACCCGCCTTTTACTAAGCGCCATACTAATCTATGCTAAGCGCCATCTATGAAGTCATTTACGAACCAATTTCTTTTTTTTTTTGATCTTGGAAAATCGCCCATTGCTGACCCTTGAATTAATTTTTTATTTTTTATCAAGTTTCAAATTTAAAAATGGACGAATTAAGTTCAGTAATTAATACGAAGGTAGATTCGGCTCCCAAATTGACTTTGTCAGAGTCATCGCAGTCATCATCAGACTCTTCGAGGTCTTCGAGGCGTCGTCGTCGGCGACACCATCGCCGCCGGTGTAGCGGTGGACGGCTAAGAAAACTGGAACGAGTGGCAAAAGATCTGGCCACATCGGTGAGTGCTTTGCATGCCCGTAACAGTCAAACCTTGGCTGACCAGGATAGTCATTCGGATGTGCTATCGCTTTATGCACCCGATGATTTAGTGGATCCTTCTGGTCCACCATTAGAGATTCCATGCTCAAATTTTAATTTTAAGCAAGCGACTACCCTCAAATCGTCTGGCGCAAAAACTTCCGATGCACATGCAGAAATGCTGTTACGATTGCAACATTTTGATACAGCCGACTGGTGTCAAGTTCGGTATACGGATGCCCAGAAATCCTATTTAGCGAGTCCAGGTTTTGTCGATTTAGAAAGTAATGATATGCTTAAAAGATTTGAACGTAGTAAATCATTGGCTGCTACTGAAAAAACGTTAGCAGCCCTTTGTCATGGGTTAATAATACAGAATGAAAAGCTTCAAGAAGGTTTTTTAATTTTAATTTCATGGATGGGTTCTCATGAACAGATTAACACCCAAGATATAATGTCTAAAATTAATGAAATATTTTATGGTGATTACACCAAAACCAACCTTGACTTGCTACAAATAGTATGTGGGCGCCGAGCGGATATAATACAACAACGCCGCGACAGTCTTTTACACTACGTGAAGGATAAGGGTATAAAGGAGAGCTTACGAAAGATCCCTCCCACCTTAGAGCATCTTTTTGACGATAAGCGATTTTCAGAATGTGTTATTAAAAATGGAGGAGTTGATAAGGTTTTTGCAATGCAGTCTGTAAACGTTTCTGCTTATTCCGATGCGCCTAAAAGAGCTCTTGCGCAAAGAGGCTCTCAGGCTGGGTTCAGAAGAGTGGGCACCTCTTTGTCTAGTCGCGTACAAGTACCCGGTCCATCAACCAGCTCTGCTAATTATGCACCCCCTGCGCAAGGGAGGAAGCGTAAGGCGGACTCCTTTCGCACTAAGCAAGGCGACAAATATTTTAAAAACCGACAAGGTAAGCGTTCCTAAAGGCGTTACGACTGACTATCCGACGTTTCGTGCAGGTCAATTACTACATTACGTAGATCGTTGGAGAGCGTTGAAAGCACCAGAGCACGTTCTAAAAATTATATCCGGATACAAAATACCTTTTGTGAAAAAACCCCCATTAGTACACCCTTCTCGAATATTAACACAATTTCATACACGAAAAAGTTTAGCCCTGATGTCGCAGATAAAACAACTACGACAACAGGGTGTACTGGAGCCGGCTCCTATAACCCCCAGTTTTGTGTCCAACATTTTCCTAGTGCCGAAAGCAAATGGCGAAATGCGCCCAGTGTTCAATTTAAGACATCTAAACAGATTTATTCACACCAGCAAATTTCGTTTGACCAACATGTTCAAGGTACCCGATTTTCTCCAACCAAACGATTGGCTAGTGAAATTAGACCTCTCCAGTGCGTACTTTCTTGTCCCGGTAAAACCGGTACACCGCCGGTTCCTCAGGGTATTTCTTCCATACGAGCGGTATCCTCTATGGCAGATGACCTGCCTACCGTTCGGGCTTTCAACAGCACCAAAGGTTTTTGCCTTTTTAACAAACTGGGTCGCGGAAGTGCTGAGAAGAAAGGGTATCGGGGTCCTGGTTTATTTAGACGACTTCTGCCTGGCGCATCAGAGCCGAGCGGTTCTACAACGTCATGTAAGTCTTAAAGTCGATCTCTTTCACAAATTGGGTTTCGCAATAAACTTTCAAAAATCTGTTCTGGTACCGCAACGTTCGTTAGAGTTTCTAGGCATCCAGTGGGATCCCTGGAACAACAAGAAGTTTCTTCCCTACGACAAAGTACAAAAGATTCGACGAATAAGTCTCAGACTGTTGTCTCGAAAGAAAGCATCATTAAGGCAAATACAATCATACCTGGGCCTGTGCAATTTCGCGAGTTTTGTTGTTCCAAGGGGTCGACTCAACACCAGACCCCTCCTTCTTTACAACAGATTCTGAACGACAGTCCTTTGTCGGAGAAATTTCTACCGCAATATCTCGTTCCAGTCTTAAAATGGTGGATAGTACACGCGCACACACATACTCTATTGCATTTTCCGGCTCCTCAGGTATTCTTGACAACCGACGCCAGTTCCCAGGGCTGGGGTGCGCAGTTAAACGACCTCCATCTGTCAGGGTTATGGCGAGAGCAGGAAATGAGCCTGCACTGCAATCTCTTGGAAATGATGGCGATAGAGAAAGTAATACTTTGTCAGAAAGCCCAAATTACCGGGACCTCAATTCAGATTCTGTCAGACAATCGACAAGTTGTTTCATATCTCCGCAACGAGGGGGGGACGCGGTCACTACCTATGCTCAAAGTAACTTATCGACTATTAAAGTTGTTAGACAAACTTCAGATTCAAATGGTAGTAAATTATCTTCCGGGCCGCTTCAACACGGTAGCGGAACGTTTGTCGAGATCCCGTATGCAAGCGGAATGGCATCTATTGAATCAAATTACGTGTCAGATATTTCATGCTTGGGGAACACCAGAGATCGATTTGTTCGCCTCTCGGGAAGCCCATGTAGTTCCGAATTACGTTACCCTCGATCAAACAGATTCGCAAGCGGTATTTGTGAATGCCTTCAGTCAAAACTGGAACTATCGCATCGCGTGGCTATTTTCACCCCCGTATCTCGTCCCGCGTGTGTTGACTCATCTAAACAAGGCAGTGGGTATCTTTTTGTTTGTGGTGCCCAGGTGGACGAAGGTGTTTTGGCGCAGCGACCTGGAGAACCGAACCTTAGCTCCCCCGATAGAAATCATTCGTCTTCACGAGGTACTAATAGATGTTCGAACTCGGAGCCCTCCTCCGGATGTCAAGCGAATGACTTTAGAAGTTTGGCGAATACAGGGTGGAGCTCCATGTTAGACACCTGGGATGATGATCAGAAACTTTTACTGTCTAGTAGTTGGAGAAAATCTACATTGCAATCATATAAAGTAGCATGGAGGAGGTGGTGTAAATGGGCTGACCATAATAATGTATCCAAGTATTCTCCTAACCCTTAGGAACTAGCTAAATTTTTGACTGACCTATGTCTTAAAGAAAAGTTATCCTTTAGTTCTATTTCGCTTCACAGATCAGTTGTTTCCATGTTTTGCCCACAGCAACCTCCCCTCAGCTCTCACACAATTGTCAAGCAAACCCTTAAAGCTATCGGTTTACGTAAGCCTAAGTCAGGTAAGCTTCCTATTTGGGACATAAAAATATTATGTGATTACCTTAAAGTTTCAACGCACCTTTATCTGATAGTTTATATGAAGTTTCAAAACGTTGTGCAATCTTATTATTGTTGTGTTCCGGTCGTAGAGTTCATGATTTAACCCTTTTGAAAATTGATGACCAAAACTTTGTAAATAGTGAAGATCATGTTGTGTTCTGGCCGTCATTCGGCTCTAAGACTGATACAGCGTCATATCGTCAGTCCGGCTGGAGGCTGCTTAGATGCAATGATAACAAAAATATAGACCCAGTCTATTGGTTAAAAACGTTAATTTCTGTTTCCCAGTCAAGACGAGGAAATTTATCTAGTCTTTTCATATCTACATCCGGCGTAATCAAGTCAGCTACGCGTACTATAATAGGAGGCTGGGTAAAAGCTGTACTCAGAGATGCTGGTATTGATAGCTCCCCCGGTAGTGTCAGGTCAGCTGTAGCTTCAGCCAGTTGGATCGATAATCATAATATAAACGACATTCTGTCTCGTGGTAATTGGAAATGTGCCACTACGTTTCATAAATTTTACAAGAAAGAGATAATAACAAGTCAAAGTAATTCTAATCCTCTGTCTGATTGTTTTCAACCTATTTAATAAGTCTCATTAAATACTAAGTTTGTGTGATTTTCGTTTATGTTTAGATTAATTGATTATCTAACTATTTTTCTATGTGTGATTTATTGCCCAAGGTTGATTATTATATTCAATTGTAGTATTAATTACTATTATAGTTTAATGTTGTCTTTGATACACACATGCTTATGATTATACATTAATTTATCACATTGGCGTTTTCCATTACTCCAGCAGCCGATAACAAACACTTCCCAATTTTAAAGGCTTGGAATAGGGAACAGGGGCTTAATTGATAAATTTTACCTAAAAATCAAATTTAAATTAAGCTACTTACCCTATTCCAAGCCTTACTTTTATTGCTGCCTGCTGTTTAACAAGTTAACGTTACAGATTCATCAGATGATTGGTATGTATGCTTTAGAAATAATTCTATACTCCATAAATAGTAGGTACTTACCTAATTTTAGATATAAGCTTAACACTTTCAGTATATAGACCTGTAAGGAAGTCAACAATGGTGCTCCCACCTTGCAACCTCTAGGTATGGAGCTTCTTGTCTAACAACTACAAAGCTCATCTCTTGACTTACATACCTACTATTATATATACTTGCCACCAGTACATTCCATACTGTGGTTAAATGCTGTCTCAGTCGCATACATACTGAATCTGGACAGCCCTGCTTTAAAATTGACTCCAATGAGCCATCGCGCCTTCGGCGCACGGCTGCTGGGTCGTGTGCGAGGTGGGGGACAACTCGATGCGGAAACCGGCCGGAAGGGGGGCGCCTTCGAGCGTGTTCGTTTGACAGATAGAGTTGCCATCTCAATTTTTAAAGGTTTGGAATAGGGTAAGTAGCTTAATTTAAATTTTATTTTTAGGTAAAATTTATTAATTCAAAATTAAGTTAAAATTAGACAACAAAGCAACAATGAACTGCCGCAAACAGTTTAATCAGTAAGTACAACTTTCTTTCCCACAAGTACATTGAAGTTGTCTGACAATTATAGGGCAATTATTAACTCCAATGAATTCAAAGCCAGCACTGTACTGTGATATGATTTTAATACAACCAACAGTTAACCCTAACTCAAGTAAACACATTCTAAATGTATAATCAAAAAACAAATGTTTACATTACACTATTAAGCAAGTTATTATAGCAAGTTAGGTATCAGCAGTGCGATTCTCTAAGTTAAAGTCTTGGTTGCAGCGGCTGCCGCAGCGCTGAGAATTGACTCTGTCTCTTTCATATTCATAGAATTGGAAAGAGACAGCAGATCACACCCATGCGCGCAGCGTCTATGTGTCGCTTAGAGAATCGCATAGCAGTTGCACTTTCCGCAGTGAACTAATCTTACATACTCAACGCATTCTAAATGCGAGACAACCAAACCAAGTTAATTATGATAACATTGACCGCAGTGAGACAATCTTACGCTACCTACTTGCTATAATCAACACAACAAAACCTACATATTACAACATTGCATTCTGAATACAATTTAATATGCGGTTGCAAACAATCTTAACGCTAAAACTAAAACTAATTATTACCTAATTCAGGTCCGTAGATAAAACCACGCTCTGCTACCAAAAAATGTATGCTTTAGGGAGCTCAATCAAGTAACCGTGCTCTGCTAGGTCATCGACTGACTTCCCTAATAGCGAGTCTCTGCTACCATTTAATTAATACTAACTTAAATTACTACTTAGTTTCTAATGAATATAAAATAAAAGATAACTTACATACTAGAAGACGGTGTGCCACACCCTTACGGTCTCGTTCGTCCTCAGCTCGGCCGCAGTCTGCCGCACCGTAGTCTTCGGCACGTTGCTGTGTTGGATCGCGCCCCTGCGCGTCTTCGGGTTGACAATGGCCCTAGCCATCCCTAAACTTCCCGTTGCCTAACCCCAGAGCGCTCTACCCAAGAAAACATACGTGATAAGATGCACAAACCACTTAACACGCCACGACACGTGTACGTGTCAACCAACAAATCACTGAGTTTAAGCTAGGCCGCACTGGTTTCCAACTAATCTTGTGTTCTACACTGTTTATTAATTCTTACGGGCCCCCCGAATCAACTAATGTGCCCTACATATCAAATTACAACAAACAATTACTTTTTACACGACCTCGCGATTTTAAGTTCCTAACCTAACCAAAAGTTCCAACGTGAGTGTCACACGTCACTTGACAGCCGTCTGTCACTATATTTTTAAAACTACAGCGGGGGCGCACGAAATGGCCGTTTTATTCAACACAGCTGCTACAAATTCGTCGTCCGTCATGTTTGCCGATTCCGAAATATACTAGCACGTTCGCCAAGCCTCTGGATGCCTGTTTGTGTTGGGTGTTTGTGGTCGATGTTTGCGACTTTGTTTGTAGTGATTATTAAAGGTGGAGCCTCTTTTGATGTGATATCTATAATGTTAAAAAAGTAAATTAAGCTGTCTTGTCAGATTGTGTGTTGGGTGTCAAATAAAAAAGATTATCTTGAGAAAAACCTAATGTTTGTACTTCATTGAATAGTTTATTTCTTCTATACTGCTACTGCAAGAGCTGTTAATCTATACGCTCTAACAGGTGGTCACCAGACGCGTAAAGAAAAAATAAAAAACTATGGAGTTAAGTTAAATCCAAATCGCAAAGTTGGATGGTACCAACTGGGTGCAGTGGAGGTACAGAATGACTGCAATGCTACGCGGGATGGATGGACTTATGGATATTATTCAAGGGACGTTATGTAAGCCTGAGAAACCAGCGATAAGTGGATGCCACTGCTGCAGCGGCAATAGCTAAATTTAATAACGATCTAGGAGCATACCTGAAGTTGGAAAGTACGCTCTTTTATTGATTGCGAACAATATCACGAATGAAGCACTAGACAAGGTAATCAGGTTCACAAATCCAAAAGATGTCTGGGATGAGCTGCATAGACTGTACGACGGTGTGAATGATGATCGTCTGTATAATGTCTGCATGGAATTATTTCATTTCAAGATGGACTCATCAAATGACATGGCGACTCACATCTCGAAAGCAAAGAATTTGTGGCACAAACTAAATCAGGAACTGATTAAAGCGGACGAAGGGAAAGAACTACCTGAGTTACTTTTAATCTGCAAGATCTTAGATGCATTGCCAGAAGAATATTTCTCTTTCAAGTGAGTTGGATAATGATGTCAAAGAAGGATAGAACTGTGGACAACTTGACCAGTCAACTGTGTGCTCACGAAAGGGCATTAACCATGACGATAACCTCCAAGGAAGATGGATGCGTGTCAAGGTTTTCTGGTGAAGCGCTGGTGGTTAACAGCAACAAGAAAACTGTCAAGAAGAAAACCAAAGCTTTCAAATGTCATTTTTGCGGGGAAATAGGACATTTTAAGAAGGACTGTCCGAAGAAGGAACGAAATAGGAAACCTGGTGTGACTAACATGATGGTTGTGTTGGTAAATGTTACAGATTGCAAGACAGATCGAGACGAGTGGTATGTTGATAACGGGGCCACGCACCACGTCACGATGAGAGGCGACTTGTATCAGGATTTTACACGTTTCGAGGAACCGCACACAAGACCTGCAGCACAAGATGTAAATTCGGAGACTCTGTTTGAGTCTAGGGATAATACATGTTCATTGAGCATCAACGGAGAACTCTGTGTGACCGGAAGCAGACAGAAACACGGTGGTTTGTATAAGCTGAATTGCAGACCTGTTCAACCCAAGGAAAGCGTGATGGTAAATGCAATCGATATGTTACAGCTTTGTCATGAACGTATGGGTCACCAGAACAAACACCATGTGAAGCGAATCATAGAGCAAGAACTTGATGTAAAGACAAAGGATAGTGGGAGCTTATGCGAAGGATGTATCTTTGGAAAGACACATAGACAGAAATTTGGTGTCAGGGAAAAAGCTACTAGTCCAGGAGAACGCATATATACGAACGTTTGTGGTCCATTCCCACTAAGTTGCTCGAAGTCTTGGTACTTTGTTCTATTCAAGGATGAATTCTCTCGATATCGTTATATCTACATTGTTCGGAACAAAATGGCCACTTACGGCCGGCAACCTTTTGTGTTAGTTTTAATTTGTATTTGACAGACGACTGTCAATGTCAGTGTCAGTGTGACACACACTCACGTTGGAACTTTGGTTAGGTTAAGTTTTATGTCGCGCGGTCGTGTAATTTAATTGATAATTTGGTGATATGTAGGGCACATACAGTTAAACTAGTCATATAAATAAATTGTGAAACAGTGTTCATAAATTAGTACCAGGGCGGGCTGGTTAAAATCAGTGATTGTTTTGACACGCACACGTGGCGTACAATTGAACGGTGCAAGTGGTATGTATTTGTCTGGGTTCAGCGCTGAGGGGTAGACGGGACGCCTAGGGCCTTTCCATACCACAGCAGCAGCCAGAGACAGTCGCTTTGGAGGCGAGCTACCACCACCACCACAGCAGCCCGAAGCCAGCCGGCGCGGCGGACTGCACCGGGCTGAGCGGCGAGTCTCAAGGGAAGAATAGTACGTAAGTCGTTTAGTTTATTTATAGTTTAAGATTACTTTAGTATTAAGTTAGCATAGGCTGTAGGGTTTAGAGGTTCCTCGAGTGAGCCATCTGGACCATACATCTTGTTAGGTTTATTTAGAATTTATTGATTTTAGTCCTGTTTAATTTCATTTTTAAGAATTTTCTAAAAGTTTGTATTAATTTATTCGTAAAATCTAGGCATTATTGTAACTTTTTAATTTCTGGCTGAATGAATGAACGACTGTATAAAAATAATGGCGCGAGATGGCATGAGTGACGACAAGAAAAAGGCGGGAAAATGGCGACAGGTTGTTAGTCTAGGCGGGCTGAGGCATTCTAATTCGGATCTTCGGAGTGGACGGACTTAAATATAAAAGTGGTTACTGTAATAGTAGTGCAATTAATTTAATTATTATTCTATAAGGATAAAGTATTGTAATTTAAAGAATTGTTAAAATAAAAGAAGTTTGGACAACGTCTACTGTGTTTCTCTGAACTATGACCGTATAACAATCTTTCACATAATGGGCCCAGCACTCTTGTTTTCATGATGTAGACTCTCTATATTAAACATTTTTTGGTAGCAGAGCGTGGTTAATCAACGGACCTCAAGTAATTAGTTATTAGTTTTAGTTTTAAGATTGTTTGCTACCGCATATTAAATTGCATTCAGAATGCAATGTTAATAGGTAGGTTTTGTTGTATGGTTCATGGTGATCATAGCAAGTTCATAATTAATTTGGTTTTGTCTCGCATTTAGAATGCGTTGAGTAGGTAAGAAGTTCATTGCGGAAAGTCATTGCAAGTGCAATTGTCATGACCTAACTTGCTATAATTACTTGCTTAATAGTGCAATGTAAACATTTGTTTTTTGGTTACACATTTAGAATGTACTTATTTGAGTTAGGATATGTATAGTCAATTGTTGAAAACCTAATTTAGAATTAGTCTTGGTACAACAAATAAATATTTTGATGTTAATTGTTGCATTTGTTTTGCAAACGGAATTTTAAGATTCTAGCGGTTTGCAAATAATTAAACATTTTGTTTGTTCCTTGATTGTTTGAAAACTTAATTTAGAATTTAAAGTTAAAGCATTGAAAACTGTGGTACTTTTGATTTGGTTTGTTGTTTTCATTTTGGAAACATATTCAAATATTGTATTCATTTGATTTACAATATTTGTAGTTTGGTTGTCTAGCGATTGCAAAGCTGTAGACACAATATCAATATTGCAGTTATGTTACATTATAAATTGATTAACATTTTGTTTATTGTAGTTTTTTTTGGGAAATCAATTTGAGTTCCATTTATTTGTAACATTTGTTTGGTAAATGACTTGTTTACCTAGTGGCGTATGAAAAATATATGGTCGCAACGTAGGATGTAAAAAAAATGATTTTATTTAATATAATTTAATAAAAAAAGGAAATTACAATATTCAACTTAAGTTATAAAATAGAAGACGAGACTCGAACGATGTTAGGTAAAGAATGTCTTGCAAAACGACACGATGAGGTGAGGCACGCAGGGCGGCGCGGGGCGGCGGCGGCAGCATGCGCAGCGTCAGCGACTCGTGTTAGCAGTTGTTATGCACCGTAATGAGGGCAGTGCATGTCAGCAATATACCTATACTAGGCTTTCGTAACATATGTAATAATAATATCAAGGAACATTTCAATTTTATTTTTATTTTTGTTTTTTCTTTGGGAATCAATTCAAGCCTGATTACTGGTTCATCCTTGTGTAATGTTAGTTAAACATTCATTTTGTTTACTCTGGTTCTTTGGAACCGATTAGATTTGTTTTATTCTACACAGCGGCATATGTGAAATTTGGTTGGATTATTATATAACGGTTTATACAATAATAATGGCACATTTTGTTTTGTTGGTGCCTTCTTTTTAAAAACCAATTTTAAATTTAATTTGATTATTACATTGGTTTAAATTGGTTGATTTATGCATAGGGACTATGTTATAATAATACTTGTACATTATATTTGTTAGTGCGCTTCTCGTAGCAAACACGTATAAGTTTATTTTGTACTTATTAATTTTGGTTGTGGCTACATTGTAATTAAAAGGCTACATTAGTAGGGAACATTGCCCTGTCTTTGTGCTATTGTTGGACATAGAATCTAAATCTTCGTTATTTGTTTTTTGTTGACAACGCGATGGCGGAGGCAGTCTTTGCAACGCAGCTGCGCTGGTTCGTGCATACGCAGGATCTGCTGTCTCGGAGGGGCTGCGATGATGACATCTTCGAGCGAGCCAGGCAGTTAAGGCAGCGGGTGTCTTCGGTTGAGACCGCCATGGTGGTTTTGTCGGAGACTGCTCCAACATCCCACAAAAAGGTATGGTCGGCATACGAGGATGATTTTGACCAAATCATGGAAATAAATGTTAATGTCGTCCAGGCGGCCTGCGACATTAAAAGGCGACGGATAGGGGATGTCCAGCCATCCATACCGCCACCAATGGGAGGGCCTGCGATGCCTGATGGGCTTCCTACCCATCAGTTAGGAAGTTTGGGTGGCGCTGTGGAAGAGGGGTCGTATGTAGACGCACATGCGCGTCAATTGTTGTCGCTACCTAGGGTAGCTAATCAGGCGGACTTAAAGACGCAACTGTTGACGCCAGTCACAATTGCATGTAATGTGTTGCGACAGTTAGGGTTGCCAGTAGCCGAGTGGTCGCTCCTACTGATGCATATTGTTTTAGACAAGCTGCCAATGGACGTTCTTTCCCGGTTTGAGCGGGAAACGGCAGAGAAAGGTGGGGCTACTCTGCCGGGATTGGAGGAGCTTCTTAAGTTCCTCGGCGATGAGGCGGGAGTCGTAGCGACCTCCCAGCCTGACCTGCCGCCATCAGAGGCGCTGGCTTCAATGGGACGCCAGGCGAATCCCACTGTACAGCTGCAGCCAGGACACACTACGTCGCGGCGGGCGGCGCTGACTGCAGCGGCCGGCATGGACCCGGCTTGTACACAGTGTGGCCAAACGGGTCACACTACGACGCGGTGCCAGGACCGACAAGGGCTGCGTGTAATGACGAGGCGGCGTATAGCAAGGCGCAGCGGCCTTTGCTTTGGCTATAGGCCTCAACGCCGCAGTGCATTTGGTGGATCACTCCATTTTTTATTGTTGTGTGTCAACAGATCGGGAGCGGCTTCACCGACCACTCAACAGCGGTGGCAGCATTACACGGGCAGGGGTGCTTCAGCGCGGAGCACACACCTACCAGCGGACTGGAGGCCCAGTCATGCGCGAGGCGCGCCCCCACACCGGAAGGTGAACCATGCACAGGCGCGCAAACCCGCGCCTGCAGGTTACCATGCCGCCGGCCCGAGTGCGATTTGGGTATAACACGGGCGGGGGCCCCGACGGTGTCACGAAGGAGGGACCCCTCCCTGCAACTAGCTCTGGGCGCGCCAGCGTGCAGCCGCGATCGAGCTATGCCGCAGCGGTTATGGTGCCACCCGCGGTATCACACGGGCGGGGGCCTTCTTTGGAGTTGGGGGACTCGGGCAGGACATAGCTAGCCTGCCCCTTTGCGAGAGCAAAACCACGGACGGTTTTGCTTTATACTACGGCGGCCGCCGTTTGAAAGATTTTAAAGAATTCTTAGATTTGAAATTTTAATTTTGTGCAACATTGTTTGGTGGCATGTTTACCGGGAGTTTGACGGGGCTAACACAAGTCACCCTCTCCTCGGTACATGCATCTGTGTGAGAATGACAATTTCGGTAACGGTAATGAAATTCGCCCGCAGGGATAACGGCACAGACATTGGTCTAGATCGAGCAGACCCACACTTTGTCACCTGGCCCAATTGACCTACTCTTGGACTCGGGTGTACTAGGACGGGTCCTACTAGGCACACTGCAGGCAGTGCCAACTATTTTGTTTTTTGTTTCTATTATGTACACAGTTTGACGTCTCGACTCCGCATAGTCAATAGTCATTGTGTTTGTGTCTCTTTCCATAACTATGCACGAGTTTGGGAAATTGAGGAACCTCCCATGGTCGGTATGCTAGCCCACGCCCATGAGGAGTGGGAAGCCTTTCAATAGGCCAGTACGTCACGGTTGACGTCAGTTGGATGTGTTACTGGGTAACCTAATTTGTACTTTTGAATATTGTTTGCTCGAAGAGCCATATTCGTGTAGTGCTCTTCTGGTGTTTATTTTGTCACAGTGGACGTCTTCACCCGTGCAGCCGCAGACGGGGGGTCTGCCTTCGGACCGAGTCACTCAGTCTCGTCCGTTCTTGGGGGTCGCATGCAACGGGTTTTGCTGGCCTTTCTCGGTAACACCGATCAACCTTCGCAACGCTCGGGTTGTAGGTAAATGTTTTGTGTTTTTTTTTGTGCCTGGCTACTAAGGCCGTCCTCTTGGGAGTTTCTTCGTTGTCCACGGAGGCCTTCGTCGTCGCGTTGGATCGTTTCGTGTCGCGTAAGGGTCTACCTTCACTTAGTCGCTCCGACAATGGCACAAAATGGCAAGGGCACGGGTGTAACTAAATGATGTTTGTAAATTTTTAGAAAATAAGCTATGGTAAATAAGATAATTTAATATTATTTTAATTTGGCTAATTAGATTTAGTATGTTGTTGAAGGAGAATGACTTGCTCTCCTTGCTTGTATCTAGGGCAGCATTGTAAAGTTGTTTGTTGGCGTGTATGGGACTGCGGTTCGATTCCGCGATGAGCCGCAACAACTGTCTCTCCTTGCCCGATTGATTGAGCTAGCGGTCTGGGGCTGGCCCTCCAGACCGAAGCGGGGGGATGTTCGGAACAAAATGGCCACTTACGGCTGGCAACCTTTTGTGTTAGTTTTAATTTGTATTTGACAGACGACTGTCAATGTCAGTGTCAGTCCCAAGCAGCAAAATTCTCCTATAGTTTTTGACTTATAAGACTAAACATCTTATAGCACACTAATAGACGCTTTGATTAAAATCACTGATGTTGTTAAAGCAGCTTAACGGACTATTTGCGCTACAAGCACTTTCGATCCTATTACGCAGTCTTAAAGACGTTTACGAGAACATCTTATTAGACTATTTACGCTACAAGCACTTCCGATCCTAATTCGTAGTCTTATAAACGTTTATAGGATTACATTATGTGATGCTTATAAGAACTTAAGTCTTATAAGTGCATGTTATAAAAATAAATATCAAAGCTCCTATAAATGCATTGAACAAGACTATTTATTCTTGTTTACTTTTTGTTTCATGCTTCTATAAGAAAAGTTCTTCTGTAAACGTTTTAGGTATAGCTAGTATAGGTCGAAGATATTATAAGATTGAATTGACTTTGTCGTGACTTTTATAGGATTTCTAGCACCAAAATTGCACGTCCTGCTACTATTATAGGTAAGATTCTACTTATATGTGACCTGCATTTGCTATTTTTAGAGTGATCAGCTGTTGACATTAATTAAACAATATGGTGTCCAGGACTCTGATCCTATAATAACATTAACTTTGACTAAAATGCATTGTAAAGCTCCTGATAAATGCATTACAATATGGACCGCGATCCTATCTGATGACGGCTGTATTTACTAATAATTAATGAATTTACAAATAATAATTATGTTTACTTTTGAAGGCGCATAAACATATGTTTATTATCATCGAATACTTAATCAATAAAATTTATTTCCCAAGTTAATTTTTTTATTTAGCAGTGAAAATACCAAAAGTTATCAACCTTTATGATAATGAATAGTAATAAAGATTACCCTTTGCAATTCCAATTTTTTTTTTCGTTTGCCTCCACCATTAAAAATTAATGAAAAATTAATGCTCTAGTTATGACATCACAATTACCACTGTTGGATAAATTACACCAGTAGCGGCATGCGCCAGATTGTTACAGGACTAATCACGCTGACTCAGTGCGTGTACCTGACCTTTATAGGACACAGTGATCTTGTAGAAGCACTCAATAAAATAGTAATAAAATCAGTTTGCACTTTACCAGACTGTAACAAAATATATAATAATAAAGACTATTACGACCTATAGTTGGTCGTAATAGTCTTGTAAAGTGCGCCCAAATTCGGTCCTGTAAACGTTAATAGGATTTCTATAGGACTATAAATATTTGGTTCTAGGATACTTACATGACCACATTTTGCTACTTGGGAGTGTGACACACACTCACGTTGGAACTTTGGTTAGGTTAAGTTTTATGTCGCGCGGTCGTGTAATTTAATTGATAATTTGGTGATATGTAGGGCACATATAGTTAAACTAGTCATATAAATAAATTGTGAAACAGTGTTCATAAATTAGTACCAGGGCGGGCTGGTTAAAATCAGTGATTGTTTTGACACGCACACGTGGCGTACAATTGAACGGTGCAAGTGGTATGTATTTGTCTGGGTTCAGCGCTGAGGGGTAGACGGGACGCCTAGGGCCTTTCCATACCACAGCAGCAGCCAGAGACAGTCGCCTTGGAGGCGAGCTACCACCACCACCACAGCAGCCCGAAGCCAGCCGGCGCGGCGGACTGCACCGGGCTGAGCGGCGAGTCTCAAGAGAAGAATAGTACGTAAGTCGTTTAGTTTATTTATAGTTTAAGATTACTTTAGTATTAAGTTAGCATAGACTGTAGGGTTTAGAGGTTCCTCGAGTGAGCCATCTGGACCATACATCTTTCACATAATGGGCCCAGCACTCTTGTTTTCATGATGTAGACTCTCTATATTAAACATTTTTTGGTAGCAGAGCGTGGTTAATCAACGGACCTCAAGTAATTAGTTATTAGTTTTAGTTTTGAGGAGCTCAATGGCGCAGCGGCTAGCGCATTCGGCTTGCGATCTTGCTTGCTAAGCCACTTTCGCAATGCCGGGTCGCTGGATGGGTGACCAAATTAAAAACATCTCGAGCTCCTCCGTGCTTCGGATGGCACGTTAAGCCGTTGGTCCCGGTTGTTGTCGTAAGATGACAGTCGTTAAAACCCACCAACCCGCATTGGGCCAGCGTGGTGGGTTATGGCCCAATATCCCCACGTGCTATTGTCCACGTGGGAGGCCTGTGCCCAGTAGTGGGACGTTAATAGGCTGATGATGATGAGTTTTAGTTTTAAGATTGTTTGCTACCGCATATTAAATTGCATTCAGAATGCAATGTTAATAGGTAGGTTTTGTTGTATAGTTCATGGTGATCATAGCAAGTTCATAATTAATTTGGTTTTGTCTCGCATTTAGAATGCGTTGAGTAGGTAAGAAGTTCATTGCGGAAAGTCATTGCAAGTGCAATTGTCATGACCTAACTTGCTATAATTACTTGCTTAATAGTGCAATGTAAACATTTGTTGAAAACAAGAGGTTTTCATGATGTAGACTCTCTATATTAAACATACATGATGAAAAATAAGTCGGAGGTACCTGAATTATTGCGACTGATGCTAGCAGAAGCGCAGACAGCAGGTCACCGAATTAAGGAATTTCTTAGTGACAATGGTGGAGAATTTGATAACGAGAAAGTTCGTAAGGAATTGAATAAACATGGAATACAACAACGCCTAGTTATGCCCTATACACCAGAGCAGAATGGTTGTAGCGAAAGGGATAATCGCACAATCGTCGAGATGGCCAGAGCAATGATGCATGCACATGAAGAGCTTCCTCAAATTTTGTGGGCAGAGTTAGTACAGACTGCTGTTACTAAACAGAACAGGATCAACTGGTATAGAACAAAAGTCTCCGGTTGAATTGTGGTTCGGGAAGAAACCACAAATAAAACATTTGAGGATCGTCGGCTCAACTTGCTACGTGCATATTCCTAAACAGAAAAGGAAGACGATGCAGAAGAAAGCAAAGAAGTGTATTCTTATCGGCTACGATAACGACGATGGTTATAGGCTTTGGCACAAAGAATCGAACTCTTTTAGTAAGGTCCAGGGATGTCACTTTCAATGAAAAACCATTAGAATCAAAAATGGATAATGAGGATTCTGAAATGTTGAAAGAAGTTACTGAGATGGAAGTCCCTTTATATATCAGAAAAGAATACCGGAAGACACCTACATCTATCGCTGTAGAAGTGAGCCAGGACAAACCTGCTGAAAGGCATGATGATCTTGGGGTAGAAGATAACCAAGATGTTGTTGAGGCTCCAGCTACTAATAAACGATAATGCAGAGTTTGAAGATGCGCTGCCTGAGTTGTCGGGACAACAAGAATCTACTGAATTAGAGGGGGAGAATGAGGAGAACGATGGCGAGATCATGGAGCAGTTAGCAAGACATGGTATGCACTTAAGGGATCGGTCTCTCCTCAGACGTCCGGTCAAATTCAATGATTATGTGTCATATGTTGGCATAGATTCCTACGTAGAACCGAATACGTATAAATAAGCAATAGCCTGTCCAGTTAAGGAAGTGTGGAATAAAGCCATGAAGAATGAAATTGATCCTTTAAAGTCGAATGAAACTTGGTGTCTTGAGAAGCTACCCAAGGGCCGGAAAGCAATTCCATGCAAATGGATATATAAAGTCAAGCTGAACCCTGACGGAACAGTTGATAAATATAAAGCTCGGCTGGTAGTAAAAGGCTTTAGGCAAAGAAAGGGAGAGGATTGTGAACAGACTTTCAGTCCTGTAGCCAAGATGGCAACTGTCCGTGCTGTTTTAAGTATTGCAGCAAATGAGGGTATGAAATTAAGTCAATTTGATGTCACTACAGCTTTCTTATATGGATCTCTATCAGACAAAGAGATATATATGAAGCAACCAGAGGGTTATGATAATGGGACGGGTCGAGTCTGTCTACTAAAGAAGGGCCTTTATGGTTTAAAGCAAGCTCCTCGTTGCTGGAACAAAACAATTCTGGATATCTTCAAGGAAATTAAACTCGAATTCAGCGAAGCTGATCCATGCTGATCCATGCATATTTAAGAGAGAGAAGGGTAACGGGAAGTTGATTTTGACCCTCTATGTTGATGACGGACTAATTGCTGGATCGAATATGGAACTAATCGATGAGTTCCTTGGGCAAGTAAAAGGAAAATTTAAGATTACGACAAAGCCAATCTCGTATTTCTTAAGCATAGAGATTGAAACCAGAGAAGGCGGTGATGTAAGAATACATCAGACAGCCTATGTGAAGAAAATTTTGAAGCGGTTTGGAATGCAAAAGTGCAGACCGGTAACCACTCCAATAGTGAAAGAAGATGTAGGTCAACGACCGGAGAATGTCGAAGACTACTTTCTTACTAATTATAGACAAGTTGTGGGAGCGCTTGCGTATCTGATGGTTGGTACAAGACCTGATATCGCGTACGCCGTGAGTGTGGTTTCTAGAAGCCTAGAGAATCCAACTCAAGCTGACTGCGTGAGACTGAAGCGCATACTTAGGTATTTACAGTATGCTCCAGACTTGGGTATCCTTTACAAAAGGAATTACAAAAGGGGTAACATTGAATGTTACAGTGATGCCGATCACGGTGGAGATATTGCTACAGAAAGATCAACTTCGGGTGTGTTATGCCTGTATGCTGGTGGAGCAGTATCGTGGCTAAGTCATAGACAGCAGAGTGTTGCTATATCAACAACAGAAGCTGAGATAGTCGCAGCCAGCGAGGCAGCAAGAGAGAGCATTTGGTTAACACGTCTATTTGGTGAACTAGTAAAGACAGAAGGTCTACCAGTGCTACATGTGGACAATCAAGCAGCTGTACGTTTAGCCGAAAACCCAGAGTTCCATAGAAGAACCAAACACTTAAGAATACGTCATTTCTTTGTACTTGAATTAGTGACGAATGGAAACCTTATTGTGAAGAGGATCAGCAGTGAGCTACAGCTGGCAGATATCTTTACGAAGGCCGCTTGCCAAGGCTTGGCCTAGGCCTTAGGCCAAGACTTCAACAGCTAGTAATTCAGCTAGGTCTACACATCGAGAGAAGGTATTAAAGGTGGAGCCTTTTTCTGTCAGATTCTGTGTTAGGTGTCAAATAAAAAAGATTATCTTGAGAAAAACCTAATGTTTGTAGAATAGAATAGAATAGAATAGAAATCTTTATTTG
Organism: Scoparia ambigualis; assembly: GCA_963921215.1. Lineage (NCBI taxonomy): Eukaryota > Metazoa > Arthropoda > Insecta > Lepidoptera > Crambidae > Scoparia > Scoparia ambigualis. Next base: position 32,988,910 of record OY992514.1, read on the forward strand.
CCATTAAAAAGGGTTACAGTAGTGATGGACAATAATTATAAGTTTCACCTTTTTAGCCATTAAGAATAGCATGCAAACATTTAATTTATTAATATGTATTTTTTTAACATTTAAAATTTAATCAGACAACTTATTTAAATATTACTACTACTTCAATCGTATTTCACTTAAATTACTATAATATAAGTAAGTATGTTCATTAAAAAGTCACATAAAATTATTATTAATAAATTGATAATTACTTAAAAAATAAACACATAAATTTAATAAGATGTCAAATACATTGATAAGTTAAAATGATAAGTTAAATTATATAAAGCAATGGCATATGTACTACTTTTATTTTAAATAAGAATTTTGCTGGTAATTCAAGAACTCCTGAACCGAGTAAAAGGCACGGTCAAGTAACCATGTATGCAAAGCCACCTTAAATCTACTGAATGGCATGTCCTTTAAAGTTACAGGCACTTTATTATATATTTTTATGCACATAAAGTAGCAATTTCTGGCTATACGAGCACTTCTAGGTACAACGTCACTGACTAACCTTTGGGGATTTCTCGTATTTCTGGGAAACAGATCTCTGGCAGTTTTGAAATAATTTGGATTTAGTTTTACGAATTTCGCGATTTCAAAAATGTACATGCACGGTAAAGGTAGAATGTGTAAAGGCTTATAGAATGGCCTGCATGACTCGTCTGGTACAATACCACAAATAGCTCTTATACACCTTTTTTGGGCTATAAAGGCCTTTTTAGCGTCAGTACTGTTGCCCCAAATGATAAGTCCATATCGTAAAACTGATTCTACATAAGCATAATATGCAATTAGGGCTGTGTTTTGTGAAGCAGTTTTTTTTAATTTAAATAATGCAAATGCAAACCTACTTATCTTACTACATACTTTATCGACTTGAAGTTTCCAGTCTATTTTTTGATCAAGCTCTATACCTAAAAATCTTACACTATTTGCGTTTGTGAGTATTTGATCTCTGTAGTGTATGTTCAGGTTATGGTTATTACTAAAATTTATAAAACTCGTCTTGTTAATGTTTATCTCTAGGTTATTACAATTAAGCCAATTAATTATTTGTTCTATTGTACTATTTTGTACTTCATTGAATAGTTTATTTCTTCTATACTGCTACTGAAAGAGCTGTTTATCTATACGCTCTAACAGTGATCGGTGTTTGCGGCAAACAGCAAGCGTCTGGAGCTTTAGTTATTGTTCTGAGCTTGATACACACTGCGTTGTCTTTGACCGATCTGGCGCTAAGGTGCTGCGATGTCTGTCTGTTGATTAGACGACATTTCAATGTTTAAGCGCTGCAGCGGCTGCAGCGAATTATAGGCCTCTCATTCCAGAATTGGAACAAATGGTTTGTATGGACGTTCTTGTCTATACTTCTAGGTCAATGAGCTCCACATCTTTACTGAGGACTCAAGGGGTTTGGTGGAATATCATTTATCATTCATCATCTTAATCACCACTCATTATCATCTAGGGAAAAAAAGTAAATAAAAAAACTAATGACTAGGCAGTATGGTCTCTGATCTTAGCCTGTTCCTTCACGGAACAAATATATATATATAAAAAAAAGAACATTTAAAAAAATTGCAATGTCAAAGTAAGCGCGACGCGCGACGCGCGTGAATCGGTTGCTGTCCACTTGTATTGTTTATGTTTTTGTGTGTTTCATTTAGATTTCAAAATAAAAATTGCACAAAATGCCTCAAGCTGTGCGTGATTTGCTGCAAAATGAGGTGTCATACGATGAACCGGATCGAATGCCGGATAAAATTTCTATAACCAATTTAGAAATTATAATGTATGGTGTAGCGATTGTTGGTCACTTTGTCGACTTGGGGCTGGATATAAACGTTGCCATGAGATACTTCTTGGCAAACAAGATGATGGAGTTTGGCTGGACCCTTGTTTTCATACTTCTACCGGCGTTTGTGAACACGGCCGTATCAATAAGAATGTGAGTAAAAATCATTGATTTGACTGGGTTTAGTTAATTTATTAGTTTTCCTGTAAGCGTTGGTAGTCTTATTGCGTACTCACAGACAGTTTAGCATCATACCATTAGCAGTTATAATTAAATGCCTATTTATACCACAATTACCATACCATATCTGTTTATCATTATGCACCTATGGCATATACATAAGCAATAATTATTCTATTCCTAGCTATTGCACATCTAAATTCTGTAAATTTTTACTACATTTTTGTACATAGGTACATATTTTAACTTATTGTAATATAGAACTCTCAAAACACACTATCTATTAATTTATCAGATAGATACTTAATGTTATCATTGTTGATGACAAATAAAAATAAATTTTATCTTAATATTATAATCCTTTTAATCTTTCTACTGTTTTGCTAACATAAAGGAATTTAAGAAAAGTATAAAGTACCAGTAAATCTCTAAAGTACCTATCCACCTTTAGATTACATAAATCATGAAATATAAACAAATGCATGTTTGTATTTAATTTATTATGAAACAAAAAATCTCTAAGGCTTATAATGTTGGTTTTACAGGTATTCTCAGGATAAGCAACAGGACTCAGTGTCTAATGAGTTTACGAAGAGACGATGGCTACGAATTTTCATCTTGGTGCTGCAACTGGCACCTATACTGAGATTTACGGATGCATTAATGTGAGTGATTCTGCTGCCCATAAAGTGTTGGTATGTCATTCAGTTTTTGACAAACTAACAACTTAATTTCTATTATGTCTGCTATAAAGACAGCTGAGTAATTTAGGCTCTATCCTAGTATAGGTTATTTCATGTACCTACTATGGAAAATATATATAGTAAGGAGCTTGATGTCGCATCGGTTAATTAATTCGGTTTGCAACTTTGCCAGTTAAGCAAGTGACTAAGGTCACTGAGATTAAATAGAAAATCCCAGTGCCCAGATTTAAAGCAGTTATCATGGCATTCTCATCATCAGACAAAAGACGTCCACTAAGTAATGTGACCAAGCTACACACACGCACACTCACACACACACACACGCACACACACCTTTATATTTTTAAGATTAATTTTATATTTATTTTTGAGTTGATTAGTATTTTTTTTTATTGTACTTCCTTTATTTTAATTGGTTATTTTTAAGTACTTGAATTGCTGCCTCTTCTTTTTCTTCTCATGCATAATCCTGTAAACAGTTGTTTGGCATTTTTATATCAGTGTCCATTAGGCCTGAGGGAAGGCTTTAGCGTCTTTTTTAATAAACTAGCACAGGCATTATCGTTCAACCGTATCTTGCTATGTTTATTCCCATAAAATGCCACATAAAATAAGTTAAGATACTATGCTTTGTAGAGAAAACGAAAAAAAGATTATTATTATTTAAAAAAAAATTAACAAAGGCCTTGCCAATGATTCATTGGTGGGTTTTCCATTATTTCCACACTTGTCAGGTGATTTAGCAATCTCAGTTTGTAGAATTAATCTGCAAATGTAGGTATACTGCTATTCATTCTCAATTGCCTCTCATTTACCACAGCTACGCGGTAAAGTCGCGGCGCGCAGAACGCAAGAACGACCCGTCCTCCCAGCGTATCTACTACGGGCTGATGCTGAAGGAGGACAGTGATGCGGCGTTATTGCGCATCTTCGAGTGCTTCCTGGAGGCCGCGCCGCAGCTGGTTCTGCAGGCTAGCCTGCTGCTCAGGCACCACGAGCTGTTCACGGGTAAGTCACAGTCAAATAGTACTTATACTTAGAACTATTACCCTATGATCACTATAATAACTAAATGCACAATCAACACTAGGGCTAGTGCAGGATCCCGCGAGATTTGCGAGATTGAAAATTGCTTTGAAAATTGATTGAAACTGGAGATGACCACATAGAAGAGCTTACGGTTAATCGACCTTTGATACTGCAGGAAGAGCTCAAGATAGTTTTGAACTCCGCCTTGACAATTATTTATCCATCACCCACTCGAATTCCTTTAATGGAAACAATCATCAAAAAAAGAGATGACTATATGAATCAGGGGGAATTTGACTCTGGCACACAATGCCCTAAAGTCTGTAGTAGTGTAGTGTAGTAGTTGGTTCAACACTGTCCAAATCCGCACAAAATGAGTATGTAGCGAGATGTTAAGGCACTCATTTGGTTTAGTAGTGCCAGCTAAGTGTCCTAATGACGAAAAGCTCTTTCAAAACTTGCTATTCTGCTAAAACACATTTATACAACAATGTATACAGTACTTCAAGGTAAATAATGGGCATGGCTGCGCCGCTTGCACGGCTTGTAACTATTTTGTTTTTCTGATTTGTTCGTCAACTGAAACTCGCGAGTGCGCGCGAGTTTCACGCTCGCCAGTTGACGAACAAATCGCTTAGAAATGACATTGAATTAATCAGAAAAGATTATAAAAATAAATTACTTTTCAAAAAATTGTTTTTGTTATTTTTGACGATTGTTTCCGATGTCCATTATTAATCTTGAAGTACTGTATAGGTATGCCAAAGCCACTATTCCGCTACGATTTAGTATAGGATTATGTATCTAGTTTTATTTTTCGGAGTACTATCCCGAAAGAGTTAGTCTGAGACTAGACGATGAGGACTGCGAAAGCTGTCACACTTCACAGCACACCGAACTGCACATGTGCTCAGCGTGATAGGTGACGCACCCATCGACGCTTTATGCTGTTGGATGTGTGAACAGTGTTTAGTCCGTTAGTCGCCTTTTACGACACCCAAGAGAAGAAATAGGTTGGTAGCATTCTTTTGTGATAACAGAAACACATCAGAATTGGACACATTTTTCTTTTTTTATTGTCACATTACATAAGTTGTACATAAAATGATTATAGTTGGATATAGGCAGTGGTAACATTATTTTGATACAGATAGAAAGATAGATAAACACTTTGTCATAAAGGAATAGTTTGTAATGTAAGAAGGTACTTGATACTTTATTATCATTGTTACGGGTGCTGGTGGAGTCTCAGTAAGTACGCCTTTAGATGTTTAATTAGTGTTCTTCTGGACATATTACACTTTATTGCACATAATAATATACAAGGAACACACAGATTACATAATCTTAAAACTCATACGGACAAAAGTGGTCTTATCGTTGAAAGCGATCTCTTCCAGACAATCTTTGGTTTATGCATGTGATGTTATAATTATTATTGTATGTCATAAATAAATATTTTATTTGGACATCACAGCAGGGAGCAGGCTATAAAATTTTACTCACAAAAATGCTGTGATACTTATAACACTACAAATATGTACAATGCTTGCGTTTGCAGTGCACCAGCTGCTGTCGATGGGCTCGTCGCTGGTGAGCATGAGCTGGTGCCTGGCGGCGTACCAGCGCGCGGTGCGGTTCGCGCAGCAGGACAAGCGCAACATGAGCTGGCTCGGCACCGCCATGCAGACGGTCTACCACTACCTGCTCACCAGTGAGTCGGCGCCTTTGTTCGTAGCACCTTAGTTGTTCGTTATACAGGCTCTAACAAAATCAATAAGCGAACGTTTAAGGCTGATTTCACAGTCACGCGTTTGACCAGCGCCGGCCACACGCGCGCGCTACACTACATAGCATACATAACATACATACTATCTAGTGTAATAGTAACCGCGCGCGTGTGGCCGGCGCAGATCAAACGCGTGACTGTGGAATCAGCCTTAAGGCGGTATCTATACATCATTCTGAATACAATGACAAAAAATGAGCTGCAGTTTTACAGTGATTTTTCAAAGTTATGTTTCCTAACAAACTAAATTAATTAAAATAATGCACATAATGAAACATGCTGTATCTTTACTAACACGCACGCAAGCGTCAATAAAAAGATAGCTCAGTGTGCTTCGAGTTTAGAGTGCAAGATAGCCGAACGCTATCTTTGTGTGCGTGTAGTACAGCTGTATGGGTTTGGAAAGTATTTCTTGGTGAACTATGATAATGTTTTGTTGATTATCTCGGTAAGAAGCCTGTAGATTTGGACCAAATTTTGTGAGCATGCTCAGTGTGATGTGTAGATGCTCCCCTTAAACGTTCGCTTATTGATATTGTTAGACCCTTTATTTGACACCCTTGTATCCTGTGACGAATTTCCAATAATTTAATATCACACAAACCTACTCCTGACAATTGGCTATTTGACAGTTGTAACAATAAAATATGAAATATGTCGGAAATGGTAGTTTATGATTTAACGATAATTATCCAATAGTTATTTTTTATTAAGATGATATGTAAATATTTTATTTTTACAAAATAAATTTACGAATTTTTATCTGTGGATTACAAGACCCGAAACACGGGCGGCAAGGGGCGGCCATGATTAACCTTCATGTGATGTCACATTTCACAAAATTATCAAAAACTGTCTGTTTCAAGATAAGTTTCTATATTTATTGAAATGTGACGTCACAGAGCAAAATGCGACGTGATCAACCGTTTTCGCACGTGAAATCAATAAAGAAAAATATGTTTTTTTCTGTTAAATAAAGGTTTTTTCGAGAAAGAAAATATTGTACGGTACCCCGTATGATATATTTTATACCTAAAATAAGCATTTATTTGTAACTTTTAAATACTTTTCCGAAAACTGTCAAGTAGCCAATTACGAACACAGCAAAAAAAGAATCAGCTAAATAGGTGCATGTGTCTGAAGTGATGCGCGTGCAAACAATTCGGCAATCGATTTTTATTAATATAGATTATTTGCGTTAAAAACTCTCTTAGGATGTAAATTCCGAGAAGTTTGATAAGACACTTGCTATAAAAACAAAGTCGAAAAATTTCGTCAGGTCTAACCAATACCTCGGTGGCGAAGTAGTCAACGCAGCCGCCCGGATTGCGGAGGATGTAGGATCGATTCCCACCTGATGTAGCTATTTAAAGGTTAATAATAATAAAAATTGAATATCTATTGTCGGTTATTATGACAGCTGAGCTCTGAAGTGGATGAGTGAAAGTGTGTATGTATTCCTATCTAAAATTAGTTTAGTTAGTTTAATGCCTAATTCGCAAAATGCCCACAGTCTCGAAAGGACTACTTCGCGTAATGCCTAATTCGCTAAAGGACCTATTCGTAAAATGGCTAGGTACTAAGCCAAAGGACTAATTCGCGAAAGGACTACTTCGCAAAATTACCAATATTTTTTACCATATTTCCTCAAAGGTCATTATTGTATTGTATTCAGTGAGCCGTGTGGTGTCCATCGCTCTGATGGCGTACCTGTTCCCGTACTGGATCCTGCTGGCGTGCGCCGTCCACATCATGGTGATGACCATCTGGATCCAAGTGTTCGAGCACCCCACATTCTGCTCCCACAACAAAGTGGCAGAGTTCGCGTTCTCCCTCGCCCTCGGCGCAGTATACCTCTTCACGTACATCTTGGCCGTCGAAGGACGAACCAGATACCGGTACACAATCTACTTTACAATCTGTTTCCTCCAGAATGTCACGTGTGGTGTTCTTTGGTTTGTCTATGTATCCAATGATGTCAGAAATACAGTATATTTTCTACCACTTTTTATATTAACTGTACTCCCTTATGTGGTAGGTTTGGTAATTATGGTGGTGTACTACTCTTTCTTCCATCCTAAAGTTAGAAAGGGAGTTAGGGATACTATATCGGTGTCATTCAAAACTTGTGAACAGTTGTCAACTTGTCAGCAGTCAAGTAATACTTGAGTTTAACAAACTGAGGAGAGATTACAGGTACAAATACTTAGGTTATTATTTTATCATATCTGTTGATATTATTAGGATATATTTACATTTAGGTATGCCATTGCGAAGTTTTAATCCCTTGATCTCTTCATAACTCAGAATTTTAAACACAAAGTGTTTTATGTGTTCTTAAGAAATAATTACAGTAGTTAGCCAAAGTTTGTGATATTATGAACAATTAATTACCAATATAAGATATTATAGTGCTAATAGTAATAATTAAATAAGACTGCCACATTTGAAACATTAGAATAAGTTTATATTTTTATAAACCTTTTTTGTACTTATTGAATCTCCTAGTGAAATTATTGTTAAATGCATTGTTTCTGCATTTTTCGAAAACAAAATAAACAAATTTATTTTTGTAACTGCGTTTTATTGCATCTCTGTGTAGTTCTAGAAGTATTAAGGATCATAAAACAAAATTGCTATTGGAGTTATCCAGTTTGTCTCATTTTATATATTTAATATTAACCATGTCGCGTAGCATCTAACAGCATAGAGCGGCGATGGGTGCACTACCTGTCAAGCTGAACACATGTGCAGTCGCTATTTGGTGAAAAGTGGACTATGGCAGCGGGCTGCTTTTGTGGTCCTTATTGCCTAGTCTCTGACTAACCCTTCAGGTATAATAGTCGTGATTACATGTATGTATTTAATATAAATTATACATTAGGTTGAATATACATTGCCAACATTTATTACCAAATAAATGGAGCTCTTTCCCTCAAGATCCTGAGCCCAAACTTGTTCCATTCATTTTGATTAATCCATAGTTCAATGGCAGATTCCAAGCAAGACATAACAGCTGCACCTTTCCATACAGTGCTTGCTGGGTCTATGTCTTTGGGAGAAGTAACTATTTCTAACTGTTCAGTTTTATAAGCATACGGTATCTGCAATGCTAAACGATTCTGGAGCCACAAATACAATCCTTGGACCTTTGTTCCTCCACCCACAATCAAAATGTTACTATACATTTTTCGTTTGAGCTCTTCACTTGGGCAACGGTCTATACTTTGCAAAATGGCCGCATCTAAAGCTAAAACTTGCCCTGGGGCCAGTGAAACAACATCTCCCGGTCCAGCTTCCAAAGCATCAACTACTATATCTTCATCGGGATTTGTTGTTGGCTGAGATTCATTCACAGCTTCAAATTGCTGACTCTCATTAGCAATATGGTCAGCGGTTTCACGTTTCCTTCCTGTTTCTCTCAAGAAGTCGGCATCAAAGGGATCTTCAGGGTCACTTGGTTGACGAGACTGTATTTTAGTAACTTTGGAACCCGTGATTTTAAGAAGATCTGTATAAAACATAGATAAGGGTGAGATGATGCATTCATCACCAACTTGTAGTGTGTATTTGTTGACTACATCGCCAGGATGATCTACTAAAAACGATTTCTCTTGAGGACCGCATACATCTAGGTTGACATGGCAGAAATTTTCATACAAAGTCCTCATTAACACTACATCTCTTGGTATGTTTTCAGTCCAATCTTTATAAGGGAAAGCACTTTTGTGGAACATCCATGACAAAGCTTGGCACACATCACCAGCTCCATAGTCCATTCTTAACTTAGTAGTCATAAGGGAGATGCAGTCTTCTACACATGATATGGCTGTCTTCTGGTCACCAATGTCTACTACACAAGCAGAACCAATCCCAGCCCCGAATGTTGCACCAACACTCTCTTGCACAAGGAAACAATGTCCAAAACCCAAATCCTTCAATAATAACGACATGAGACTTTTCAGATGACTCCTAGAGTAAATATCTGGTATTAACAACACACATCTGTACTTTATCAGATCAGTTAAAGGTATACCTAACTTGTATTCAATAATGGAACTCCATATTGTGTACATATCATTTAGAACTGATGATATTGAGCCACCAACTTCAGAGTGTATATTAAAGTCCCCTCTTCGGTAAGGAAAGTGTATGTTGTAGGGTAACTCAGGGTCAACGTCAAGCACCAAATCACCCACTATGATATCGCACTGCACTTGGGGCCACGGCTCTCCGTCGTTGACGCATTCCGGCAACGAGCGGCGATTAAAAGCTGCAATCTGCTGCGGCGGAGTAGCGTACCGGCGAGCGCCGTTCGTCTGCACACACGTCTGCAATGTGTGCGATATTTGCAGACGGCACTCTTCCAATTCTTCTATTACTTCCTTCGTTTTTGGTACGCTTGGCGGTATGAAAGGATCCCGATAAATTTTACCACCCGGACGTCTTTTTCTAGCTATACAATGGAGTTGTTTCACTGGCAGCAGGTCCGAGGCTCTTCCTATTCGCACGTAAAGAGATCCCGGGTGGATAACTATGATCCGGCTCGGCGGAAACTGTTGAAAGTGCTCTGGACCCGGATCGTACGTTACTGGTACGCTCATTGCATTAATATTAACTGCAGCGGAGATATATTGTTGTTGATTGTAAGAAGTGATTCGTGTGAACACTAAAATCTAATTTCACTTCAAAATCTAATTTTAAACACAAAAGAAAAACTAGTTTTAAGTAAATACCTACATAAGTTCGAACCAAAACAATAAAGCTAGTTAAAAAACCCAATGAAAGTGAAAGTTAACCTCTTGTTTCGGATTTTTTTCGCAGGGGTTAGTTTAGGTAAAGGGACGTACCTTATACAGCTAAATTTTTAGGTATTTTATTGACTTAGGGAGTTCTTTATGAATTTTATTATATTTTGACACAAATATATGAAAAACCGTTGTGATCTCTGTCTTCTCAGGTAAAGAAGGTACCAACTCTAAGGTCTACCACACAGACATATGTCTGTGGTCTAACATAATATAACATGGGAAAAGTACCTATTTATTCGTCGTCACGTCTTGTTGTAAACTTGTAACTAAATTATTGTAACCACTTGTTATGAGTTTTACCTTAGTTTTTCTAGTTACCAACAAGAAGTACTCTGGTGAACTTCGAAAAAGCTTTTTAGTTAGGCTGTATAGGCTAGATAGTTTTGACTTTTCAAAAAGAAATGATAAAATATGTCAGTTTGACAGTTTTTATTTGACATGACGTGACACTTGAGTTGAGTTGACTGACTGACTGACACTGACAGTCTCCGCTCCGTCTCCGTGTCACGACCCTAGTAATGTGTTCTGTGGTCACGACACGAAGGAAAGATTGCGATTTGTATTTATTTTCGTCGTGTTTCCTTTAATTATTTAATAAAACTATAAACCAAGAAATGGCATCGCGGAGTCTCACGGAAGTGTTTGTGCTGATGCGTAACAATGCGATCCACAGTCGTCAGATATTTGCTGAACAGGTGTGGTTACTTTAATTATTGATTATGATGATGAAATTTCTGTTTATTGTTTTTAATTATTCTGTTTATCTTATTATTATAAACATTAAATTATAATATGTAAGAAAACAGCCGCTGACCGAACATTAAGCACACAAGTTTTTAAAACTTAAGTATATAAACTTTAAAGCAATAAAAATGTATATCGAAATGTTGACAGCTCTACTAAGGATGAAATAAAGAATTTAGTTGCCTATTTCGAAAGGGTTTTATTTTGAAAAGTTCTAAGCCTCCAGTCTAGTAAATTTCCTAATTCTAGGAGCTTGACAAGCAAGACAGGACTGATGGCAATTTTGCTATACTGACCACTTTCTTTCAAGTCTATGAATTTGTAAATTAGCTTGGTGAGTTAAAGGTTCTGAAAGCCATTATTCTGCAGGCCCTATGACTGAGTTACAAAGTGCCATTATCTGAAGGTCCTGGGTTCAATTCACAGGTTGGCAAAGTATGTGTTGGATCTTTCATTGTATAGCCTGGGATCGTGGATACCGTGGCCTGGGATGAGTGGTGTAAAAGTGGACTATGGCAGAGGACTGCTTTTGCGGTCCTCATTGCCTAGTCTCCCACTAACAAAGCCAAAGTCAAAATATATTTATTAAGTGTGGCAAAGAACGGGTGCAAGAAACCACAGCGCACAGAAGTAACGACATTTACAAAAAAAAATATGTCATTACCAGATCATAAAATACAAAATATGAATTTGAATGTAAATAGTTTATTTAAATATGGTCCTCTATATAAATTAATTATAGACAATTAGAAATAGCTGTTGGAGTACTTGGATCATTTCAAACCCAAGTCGTTTTGTCTTCTGTGTAATCTGACACTTTATAATAAGCTTTTATATAAAGCTTTTCATTGATTTTGATTTTAAATTTATCAAGATCTAATTTCTGAATATCATGTGGTACTTTGTTGTATAATCGTACACACAGACCCATAAAAAAATATTTATCTTGTGATTATATCATGTGTGTGGTTTGCAGAATGAGTCGGAGCGCGTGCGCCTCATGCGCGCCAACTCGTGCGACATGGAGTCGGCGCTGGAGCTGCGCGCGGAGGGGCACGCGGCGCCGGCCTGGGCGGACGCGCTGGAGGAGGCGCACTACGTCATCACCAGGTAAGTGAGGAACTGCCTATGTTGAAGACAAAATCGTTAATTCAATTATTTGCGAAAAGTATTAAAATAAGATAAAATACTCTTTATTGTACACCAAAGTAACATCAAAAGGACAAACACGTAGTAACATATTATTGGCAGCCTTATTGCTAAAAAGCAATTTCTTCTAGGCAAACATGTTGGACTGGGTTATATATTTTTTATTGCAGCAAGACTTGATTGCCATGATGGAGATCTTTGCCCAGCAGTGGGACGGTACATAGGCTATTATTTACGTTTTGATTGTTTTGCCAGTCTGTGTCTAAATGTTTGAAATAGCAGGCTCCAGTCTGTGACACAATTTATTGTTAAGATATCAAAATTGAGGCCTTGTTCTTTTTGTTTTCTCCTCTTAGCATCATCATATTTATCACATTATCAGCCCATTAACGTCCGGTCCCACTGCTGGGATTTGGGCATTTCCACTTGTGGACTTCAGCACATAGGGTAGGTATGGATCAGAGAGATACATATAAATTTTGTAGTTTGCAGATCAAGGAGCAAGCTGCAGGTCATAGACATCATTAATTTTGATTTAATGCAATCAGAATATTTTCTGCACAAAGTGATGTACTTACTTAAAACTTTTACAATGCGACCAACTTTGAATTCATGAGAAACAAACAGCTGTTGCTATACATTATGTTATACCGAACCCAATCAAAACGTATGAAATAGCTATAGAATAGTAATTTTTTCATAACTTCAGAGTTAATTCTACAGTAAAGGCTGTGCTTTGTGCTTGCACATTTTATGATGAGCACAACCTACACCTCAAGTGATAAGGGTGTATTATATATGAATTTATGTCAAGCTGTACATTGTATGAATGCAGGCTAAAGAGCAAGCTATCCGAGCTGCAGGCCCGCCACGAGCGCCAGATCCGGCGGCCCGCGCTCGACGACAGCGGCGAGCAGCGCCACATCGGCCGCCTCACCGCCGAGATAGCGCGCCATCTCACGCACGCACACACGCACCTCACCGCGATAAAGACGCAGGGCAGCCATGGTAACGTAGGCACACACAACAAAACATGCCGCCCATACTACAAACACATCGCCCACACTTTAAAATACATCGCCACACTACAAAACATACCGCCCACACTACGAAACACATCGCTCACACTACAAACACACCGCCCATACTATACACTGTGATTTTTCATTGGTTTTGGAGCCGAAAACCTTATAATACAAAAAAAGTGTTGTACCTATTCATGAAATAATAATCGCTTTACGAGCAAAGAAAAAAGTTGTAAAAGTGACTTTTTGTCGAAAACACGTAGTAACGTTCTCCTTATCTACTAGTACACTGTGACCCCTATGAACTTTCCCGGTCGGCCGCGGCGGGGCGGGGGGTAGGTGGAGCGTTTGAAGCGCCTCGGTCATTGAATTCATAAGATCGTCCGGTACCAAGGGTTCTTACATTTTTCATTGATATTTTTTTAATTATTTTTTATGCGCATATTTTTAGTTTTTTTTATGCTAATTAGCTTTTACTGATGATAAACATGAATAGGGTGTCGGGTCCAAAACTAATGAAAAATCTCGGTGTATACCACGTCGCCCACGCTACATAACACATCGCCCATACTACATAATATTACTATTAACTACTTATTGTTTCATTCAATTATTATGTTTGTATTTCATTTAAAATTATTATCATTAATTTGTAATACAATTTTATTGATGCGTACAAATTGTACTTAATTATCGTAGATTTATTAGGTACACTGTAAGTATCTAACGTTTGTTACTTAAAGGGGAAAAAGAAAGGTGCTTGAGTTTCTTGCCAGCATCTTCTCAGTCGAAGGCTCTCCCAAAATCCGAACTGGCGGTAGATTAGTTAGGTAGGTAGAGTAGATTAGTTAGTTAAATTAGTTTTTAAGTCTTAACTACAAGTTAGTTCACTTAGTTAGTTAACTGTTTTTTTTATTAGTATGTTAAATAATGATAATAAAACTTTCCTACACTCACACCAATTATCCCAAGAGAAGCTTCGAAGAAACTCGTTAAATGGTTACTAGACAATGGATAAACATACTTAAAATACTTAAATACATCCTTATTAATACATAGAAAACACCCAGACCCGAGACAATTTAGAAAAACAATAATTTCTAAATTGACCCGACCGCGGATCGAACCCGGGACCTCAGAGATGGCGACACCATGAAAACCGGTGCACAAACCACTTGACCAAGGAGGTCATATTGACGTCAATAAGTGCCTGTAAAGATTTAAATTGAATATACAATTTGACTTTGACTCTGAACACATCGGCCGCCTCACCGCTGAGATAGCACGCCATCTATCACTCGCGCACACGCACCTCACCGCGATAAAAACGCACGGCAGCCATGGTAATGTAGGAACACACTAAAACACATCGCCCGTACCACATGACACCGCTCACACTACATAGCACATCGGCCATCATACTATAATGTAATATAATATAATATAACATAACACGTCGCCCATATAGGCTGGGGAATTCATCGTGACAGTCTGATGGCCTACGGGACGGTGGACGGGGGCGGGTTTGAAGAGCGCGGTAGTAGTAGGACCGTTAGCTGTGTGCAGATGTCCTCCCCCGGTGCCCCCAGACCGTGAGACTGCCACGTACCAATTTGTCAGCCTATACATATCACATCGGGCGGCTCTATACTAACATAATATTTATACACGCGCTACCTCTCGAAATCAGGATGGCGACTAGTCGCGAAGCGTTGAAAAAGAAATTCCGCTTGCTCTTCTCTGAAAAAACTATGGCAGAATCATCTCAATAACTTCATATTTATAAATTATGTATTGTATGTTTATTTATACTTATATTATATTTATATAGGTATATATTTAAGGTAATATATTATGTACTTTTAAAATATAGTGTGGTTAGATTTTACTAGGTACTTATATATTTTTGTATTAAGTATGTTTAAAACATTTAAAACTATACCTACGCTTCCACTTTTATTATCGCACCTAAATGCACCTACCATGTCATCTCTGCACCACCCTATGGTTGACTGGTAGAGAATGCCTCAGACATTAAGTCCGTCATGTAATGTTATGTTGCAAAAGTTTAAATAAATAAAATACATAGTGAGCCACCAGACCCGAAACAGTTTAAAAAATCAGTCATTTTAAATTGACGGAGGCCTTTGCCCATCCATGGCCCAATGTGGTTATTTACTTATACAAATTAAATTGTTAAATTAAAAACAGAGATGAATATTTTGACACTAACAATACTGTGCGCCCTCCAGTGGTTCGACTACGGCTGCAGATAAATAAATAATAAACAATACTGTTGTTTGTCCTTTCAGGTAACAGAACTGAACAGAAGTTGGCCAACAACGTGGTGCTGGCGCTGGTCACGACCCTCAGAGAGATCAGCGAGAGCTTCCGGTCCGCGCAGGCCAACTACCTCAAGTCCCTCACCTCCAGGGAGGAGAGGTCCAACGCCTACTTCGATCTGCCCAACTTCGAAGAACTGAGCCTCACCGACACAGACCTGCTGCCGGGTTTGTCCAACAACCAAACGGACTTACTATTCTCACTCCCCAGCACCTCACAAAGAAACTACATAGACGATGACCAAGGCAATGACAACATTCAAAAACAAGTGTTATCCCAAAAACAAATGCTGCTAATCCAAGAAGAGAATACCAAAATGGTAACAGAGAGAGAGCAAGAAGTCAACAATATAGTTCGTTCTATAGTGGATCTAAACGATATCTTCAAAGATTTAGCTCATATGGTGCATGAACAAGGCACAATCTTGGATAGGATAGACTACAATATTGAACAGACACAAGTGCAGGTGCACGAAGGCTACAAGCAGCTGCAGAAAGCGGACAGGTACCAGCGGAAGAACAGGAAAATGCACTGCATACTCATACTGGCAGTCACTATAGTCGTTTTGGTAGTACTATTAATTATTGTTAAGAGTTAGTCACTTGTTAGGTGTTGCGGGAAAATGCTTTATATTAAATAGTTAATTGCTGAAGCAAAGTAACTTGACAGAGTACTACGGCCAGATCTAGCTGGAGGTGGGCTTGCCAGATTGGCCTAGGACATACGAAAATGTTTTGATCTCTAAGGTCCTTTATACAATGCGACTTTTAGTAGCGATGGACTTTTTGCGGCGCGTCTGTTGATCCGATGCGCAGCTTATTCAATGCCCTATCGTACTGGTCTACATGGAATAAACGCGCTGTTGCATCTACAATCGCAAGTGTCACGATACAATCGTGCGCTTTCGCTCGCTACAAAAAAGTAGCAGAGTAAGATTCTAATGTTATTACTAAACCGAAGAAGTGCCTACAGGTACACAGAAATCGCTTTATAAAGACGATGAGCCCTATGAAAAATGTACAGGGTTCATTTTGGACACCCCGCCTATTTTTTTTCACGTGAGCCGTGATAGGAGCAGTACAACCAATTAATGAAATAAAAACCTTTTTTTTTTTAATTTTTTCTCAATTCCGCAAGAGTTAGTCAGTATTAAGAGGCCAATTACATCTCGAATGTGATTTTTGCGTAGAATACCTATTTTCGCATTTTGTAGTAATTTTGCAGTTGTATTTATAGTTTTTATCGAAATAGGGTAAGAAATTTGTGCATAATATTACAAATCTCCTTTCTGTGAGCATAAGTTGAATTCGGACGGCCGGCGCATCGCATTTTATAGTAATTTTGCAGTTGTATTTATCGTTTTTATCGAAATAGAATCGAAAATCTTTATTCCTCATGAAGTAACAGTTACTCTGGTATAAATTTTGCTCAATAATATTATCGCAGATAGGAGATATTCACAGTTAATTTATAGCAATTTTCGAAGTTTTTTATTTTAGAATAAGAGTTTTTTCCAATATAAAATCAATGATATCTAAAAATTCCGAGGCCGCTACGCATTATTCGACTATATAAGAGATAACATCATAATTTTTTTATTTCACTTGTTTAGAACAGTAGTTCAATCGATGAGCTCAAAAAAGTGCCTTCGCGCACTTTATGAAAATATTTCTCTGCAATTTTGGGTTTAATTAAAAAGTTAAGCAAAATTTACAAAAAGCGAGGCCGCTAAGCACTATTCCAATAGCTATTCTACACTATTCAATAAGTCATAATTGTTAATGTATTTTCGTTTCTGAGATCCATAACGCCAAAGTTGGCCATTTAACGCAAAAATCACAGTCAAGATGTAATAGGCCTCTTAAGATAATTAAAATTATTGTCACCTAGCGCACGGCCTATTGCGGTATCAAAGCGCCTGCGCGTGACCGCTATTATGCCCCCCGCGCACCAATTACGGCGCGCCGTCGCTTTGCCCGCGAAGGTGATCGCACGCACCTACAACTATACCATTTAAAAAGCAGGCAAAATTGTTTTTGTACGTATTTTAAGTCACTTGTAATATGCGCTGAATTAGTTAAATACATTACAAGGTCATGGCCTTGTTGAAATTTGAAAAACAAATTCTTTAAACAATAACAAACAATACATAAATCGAATGACTCCTAAAAACATTTTTTTTCGACAACTTTCTTAATTTTACGCATGAAACAATAATTCTTACAGGAAAATATTTGTATTGATATTCCGCCCCTTCTTTAAAAAGTTAATTTTAATTTTAACACAAGCGCGTGATGGTTTTGCACATTTCACAGAATTAAAACATTGCTCTAATTAAATTACTAGGTCTTTAACACCAAAGCAGAATGGTTCTAATTATAAATATCAATATGATTGATTTTGCTTTAAGTCTCAGAGACTTATGTCAGTTTTTGCGATCGCGCGGCACCCCCTTATAGAAAGGAAACTTTCAATATTTTTACGTCAAATATTTTATTATTACTTTTTTTTACCCCATATTTACGTTTGGCGGGGGTCCACAGTTAATCCTGTATCTTATAACATGAGCCAGAGTGCAATCAATAAACGAGAAAATGTATCACAACATTTTAACTCGAGGTGAGTTAAAATTTTGCAACCGCTGAAAAAAGAAAAAAGTTTAACTACCACAAAATGTCAAATGTCTTCAATGAATGTTGAACTTGATTGTTTAGGGTCTATGGATAGTGATTAGAGAATTTTGGGTGGGTAGATTGACTTGCTGGGGTGTACGTGTACAAGTTTTCTTCATCATTCAATTGAGTTAGTTAGTCGGCCCAGCGCCATCTAGTAACAAATTTGTAAAACTTGTGTTGACTTTATGGATCGAATAGAAAAGTCCTCATCATTCTGCACAGACGAATTTATACCGTACGCTCTTGATAATATGAGACCAAATAGCTTCATAAAATGACGTCTTCGTCAGTAGTCGCTCTAACATGCCTGCTTATCGATTTGATTCAGCTGATCGAGGCATAAAATAATTCCTGTACAAAAAGGGTTTTTTAATAAAGTTATATTAATGTTTCTTCGAGAACTGAAGTGTAAGGTTGTTGCTATGTTTGTAATGAAGTGTTTGTGAATATTGAAAAAAAACCTGTTCCTTTTTTTGCTTACTCAATTAGTAACATTATACTTACTTAATATACAGGGTGGCCGCAGAAAGGAGGTCAAAAATTAACTGTAAACACCTGATTTCCGAATCACTCAGTTCTGAGGCTGTAAATTGATTGTCATGATATTCAAAAACTTTCATTATTTTATCTTTTAATGGTTTTTAAAGAGGATTTTGAAAAACCCAAAAACATCCAATCCCCTCAAACCCCAAGCGGTCGCATGAGACCGCACCTACAAATATACACTTGACTTTGTACCGTGTTTTCATTGACTTACAGACTACTTTAGTATAAACAAGTTTGGTTATTCCGGTTCTGTGGTACATATTATGTATTGTTATCGCAAAATATCGCATAGTCTATGCTCGATTCTGTTAAATTTGACGTTGACAGTTGCGCCAAAAAAAGTGTCAAAAAAAATCCAAGACTGAGGGGATGGGAATGAGAATATTAATTAATATACTTAACCATAAAAATCATTGTGAGAAGAAAATTTTGTAAACTAAATAAAAACATGATGTCTATAAAACGATCAAAGATCGCTGAAAACAAATTTTTTCAGTCCTTTATTTTAGGCATTCAACATTTGTATTTGAGACTTATTTCTCTGCCACCTTGAATATAGTGTGAAAGTGTTAGCCAATTAGATCACATTTCTCTGGTCAATGTATGTAGCAAATGATTCTATTAATATTTATTGTAATTTAAGATAAGAGGCTAATGTATTTATTAAAATGCGTGTATATTTTTACATTTCACTTCAATCATGGTGAGCGGTGCATATGATCTAGTCCTTATTTTGTAGTAGTTCTTATTGCTTATATTTATGTGTACTTAGATATAATAAGTTATTATGTTGCTTGTTAACATGACTACAACAGAGTATCAAACAATTTAAATTAATGCCTTTAGACCAACTTTGAAAACGCGAAATAAAAGCTGTTACTTACTACGGCCCCTTCTCCAAACGTATGGATCATTATTGCTGCAAACCATAAAGTCCAAAAAATGTTTGTGGTGGGATGATCTGATGGCGTCTGTACATATCCTTACATTTATTTGTAACTACTTAAATTTTGGAAAATAGCACATTTTTTCTAAAAAAATAAAAGCAGTTTATTTTTGCGTGTTTGAAGTCTTATAGTAAAAGTTGTTCAAATTTCCATGGGTAGTTTTGCTCATGGAAGTAAAACTCTAAACATGAAATCTTGATCAATCAAAAAATAATTGTATGTTACATTTTTTTATTGTTTGTATGTGAGTGTGATTGATTATTATGACTACAACTGTACAACAGACTTGTCAAAACTATTTATTATTATTATATCGGAATCAATTATTGAACATATTATTTTAGAGTATCTAAAATTATTTTAGAGTATCTAAACACTACACACTGTTTTAGTTGTGGAGGCTGAAGTTATCAAACTTTTAAAACTTTCACGTTTCCACAGTGGCTGATAGGTCTATCTAAAAAAGTAGTATTTTATGTTGTTAGCACCATTATAACTAATACCATATTTAAAATAAAATTGTTATTGTATAAAGAGACCAAGCTAGTTTTTGTTCCTTCACTCTGAATCGATTTCGAAGTTTTCGAAAGTGATACATTTGTTACTGCTAGATGTTTAAATTTTAAAATAAGACAAGGTTCACTTTCTTAATTGAATAAATTATCCATTTGCGTGTAGGGTTCCTATATATATAATTATCTGTCACTTATCAGCAAATGGGAGAGCCGGTTCATTAAGCATAGCGTTTGCCCTATATAATAGGGCCTAAATTGTTACTGTAAGCGTATATTGATGTGTGCCAATAGTAAATAACCTGTTTACTATATAAGTGAAAAATAATGGAAGAACACAACAAAAAGTGCCTAATGAATAAGGATGTATTAGGGATATACATAACATACTGTTTACAAACATACATTATTGTATGGACTCTACATAGAATTTGGGAGGTGAAATAGTATATCGAAATACCTAGTAATATGTTGATAGTTCACTAGTGTTATTTTTCTTTATCGTAAGAAAAATGGGCTTTTGATTCTGAAATTGCATTAATAAATTCTTTAAATAGCTAAAAAGCTTTCATTTATGTGCCTATGATAATTTTCAGTAGCATTTTAAAATAAATAGCCTCAATCATTTATTCTACTATGGGTTCAGAACGCACTCATCTACCGATTTAATAGAAGTTCTGCTGTAATGAAATGATGAGGTTAATTTTAGCTTACATTTTAAATGAACCTCAAATATACACCTACAATAAATGATCCATTTTTTACTACAAGATTGTAAGTAGGTGTTATAATTAAATAATTATGTTAACATCAATAATTGCTGTAACCTATTACTTTCATACATTTCACATATTGTAAAATTATTGAATTTAAAAAATAAATAATTATTGTACAGTCACGAGCAAAAATATGTAAACAATTGTAACTCTTAATGCAATTGAATAAGAGTCAAAGTGTATACATATTGGTGCTCGTGACTGTACATATTACAATAAATTAATTAGTATTAAAAGTACCTAATATTAAAAAATATTTAAGTATTACAATTTAAAAAGAAAAACTAAATTACAATAAAAACTTTATAATATTGAAGTACCTATATAGCACTAAATAAAATCAAACAACAATTATATAAGTATTGAAAACTTGTTTTTTTATTGTGGATCTTTAAAATATTTTTTAACTAAAATATGATATGGATCAATATGGTCCTGAAATAAGGTTTTTAGATATGGTTGCGTACTCATCTTGGACCAACAGCTATTGTAGTTTTTATTCCTACAGCATTTTTAGTTATAAATACTATGCATTACATGCAGCAGAGATATCACTCCGTTCTATAGAAAGCTACTTCTAAATGTAGACATAGGTCTTACATATTTATTACAATAGGTGTACCTCAAGGCTCCTATCTCGGCCCATCATTGTTTACTACAATGCATCTGCAATTATAAGTTTTCTAAAGCAGCAACACCTGTTGGAAAACAGTTCAATCATAAGGAATCCTAATATTGCAGATGGTGTATAATGAGAAAAACTTTGACCCTCTCATTACAATAAATCCAAACCTCATGCAGTCTCTTTGTTAACAGAAATGAGACATCTTCAGGCTTAAATTTAGTCCATACTTTTGTTAAATAGGTAAGTAACAGTTTTATTAATTTTTTTATGCACATAGGTAGGTAGATAATGAGTAGTAATGACAGTGGAAGCACAGTATCACTTTAAACTGTGGTGGAAGTGTCATGGTAATTTAATAATGTTATGCAACCATAGATAAAAACAAGTTTATAACTATGTATGCAATAATTAATAACAGGCTAGTATGACTGTATCAAGTTTATCTACGACTTATTTGTGTTTATAATTCAATACGAAAATCTACTTCTGTATATCCTTACTTTTGCTATTATTATTGATAAATAGTTAAACAGTATTAAATACATAGGTATCTGATTCATACTTTGTAGGCTTTACATAACAAAGATGATTCGATGGACAGTATTTCAGTCCAGTATAAGTTGTATTTCGCTTCTAAATAACTACATATAATCACGACTTTATCCTCGATGGGTTAGTCAGAGACTAAAGTCCTCTGCCATAGTCTACTTTTCACCAAATAGCGACTGCACATGTGCTCAGCGTGGCAGGTGGTGCGCCCATCACTGCTCTATACTGTTGGATGTATGTGCAGTCTTTAGTCCGATAGTTGCCTTTTAAGACACCCAAGGAAAGAAACAGGGTGGTAGTATTCTTAATGAGAGATAATAGCTAGCTGGTTGCTGTGGTAGTAATCTTTCACCGCTATGCGACACAGTTAGTCTAAATAACTATAATAAATTGAATATTTTCTACATAACCAGATGAGAATATAAAAAGTTTAATACACAAACTGCCGTACTCAAAGACGTCAAATAAGTTTTAATGACAATTAATGTCTTTCCTTCTCTATTTAGCACTATACCTACGTAAGAAAGTGACATCAAGAGACTTAATTGTCATTAAAACTTAATTGACGTCTCTGAGTATGGCAGTAACATTAACATCTTAAACTACAAAATGCTAATATAATTAATGATGAACATACTCGCTCACTAATGTTGAAAATAATAACATCATTGCCAATCAAGGATTATAAATAAAACAATTATTCAATTGCACTAAAGATTATAATTGTCAGTGATCTCTCAATATATAAACTCCATCTTGCTTATCATTGGAACTGGGAGTGATGGGCCTGCCTATGTAACATCATAACAGCTCAACACAATAAATAATGTATTAATATATTTACCTACAAAAATATACTTTCTTTAATAAATTTACTATGATATTCTATCCCAAGTTCTGCAGACAAAGAAATTATTAGATTTAAACAAACAGTAGTATTCAAGTTTCATAACAAAGATTTAGAAGTTCAAGATATAATGAAATTGCTGGACAGAATACAATTCATATTTGTTTACTTAAATTGTGATTATTTTTACAGAAATGTTGCTAGAAACTTTGTGAAGTTCAATTTAATTGAACCTGATCGTGAATTTATATAATCTTATTAAACCTGTAACTGAACAATAATTTTACATAAGATCTAACACTGAACAATAATGGACATGTGACCATCAAGACCCGCCTACTCCTAGCCCCCATTGCAGTCATACATCAAACATTCACAACACAAAATACAACGCAAAACATAATTCGAGATGACACTAACAAACTATGAATCTTTATTTTTATTATAAAATTCATCTAGGTACTTTTTATAGGCTGGCTGGTTTGGCCACAGGTACGAAGCTTGCTGGTTCAGTGGACTCTGCGTGTTGGGCTCCGCAAGCAGACTCTGAATGGATAATAATACTGTGCGGACATCATACAACGCCGTCCACTTGTCCTTCAAAATATCTAGACATATTAAACCGCACGTGTCCACGTTAGGGTGGAAACACGGAGTCAGAAACTTCACTACGGGAGGTGCGTACGGGTACGAATTGGGGAACTCCAGAGACAGTTTATACTTGTGTCCTGCGTAAACTGTTTCTTGGGGACCGTTTATGGTGCCAATCCACTTAAACAAGTTCTCGCACTCTGGAAACGCTGATATGCCCTTGTCCGCGCATCTCATTAGCTCCATCAGCTCTTTTTGAAGTCTGCAGACAAAAGAATATGTTAAACACAAAAGCAAGCGTGTGAAACGTAGCATTAATAGTGCATAATATAGTGTTTACTCACCGTTTACTAACTGCATGGTTGTCTTTTAGTTTAATCGTGTCCTCATTCTGTTTCGCCGGATTAGACGAAGATGCGTAATGTGGATTAATATTTTGAGCCATAATACGACGATAAAACAAAATTTTATGCCACCAATTTTCTGATAAACGATCGACTTTCTGTTAAATTTGAAAAAGCTCAATTTCTAGTGGCTAGTGGAATTAACATGTTTGACAGCAGAGCGTAATGGCGGTTTTCAAAGACAATCAGTGCGAGAGCGCCAGCCGCGACGTCAGCGTCAATCATATCGTCTATGGTTAATTTATTTTAATTTTAAAGACCACTACAGTCATTGCTTTGCCATTAAAGATTTTTCAAGACTAATAATAATTATAATAATAGTTCAATGCTAATCACATTGCACATTCACAATTACAGCAGGCCTATTCTCCAACTAGACTGACAGTAAAAATTATGAACATCCAATGAAAATTACGTAGGTACCTACGTGGTACCTACCTACTTTGCGCGCGCGCTTAGTATTTTTTAAAAGTAATTTGGCACAGCACACCGCAGTGTACATACAATGAATTTTCTTGGGTGTTTATCATCATCAGTTGAGTTAAAGGTGGGACCCACAGAGAACAGAATAAGTCCGGTGGAGTGAGATCCGAACTTCTAGGCGGCCAAGCAATGTCATGTCACCTCGGCGCGATATCAGAGAACCGAGCTTCTCAACCCCACCACAAGGTTCAAACGCAAGAGTGTTTTTTAAAATCGTACGCCTTTCTGGCCCATCTTGTATAAAGGCGTAAGTGTGTGTAATAAAGCCGTGTGTAAATAAAGCTCACTAAAAAAATACTACCAACGCCTCTCTTCCCTTGGGTGTTAGGCGACTAACGGACTAATGACTAAGTACATAAATTTACTACTACACTGAAACATTTACTCTAATACTATAAACACAACATGAATACACCCAACAGCATATAGCGGCGATGGGCTGACTCACCACCTATCACACTGAGCACATGTGCAGATGTAATTTGGTGTGCCGTGGACTATGGCTGTGGGCTGCTTCTGTAGTCCTCATTGCCTAGTCTCTGAATAACCCTTAGGGGATAATAGTCGTGACGTGAATCTATGTAGGTTGGTACCTATGTAGGTATGAGAATAGATTCGCAAACCCATTATTAAGTGGAGCTCTCCTAAAATGGCAACTTCATAGTTATACGGACGCATAGCTTATGCTGGATATGTAAAGCTTGATGTGTTGTTGTCTAATGGGGATGGGAGATGGACGCCATTTATAGAATTGGTGAGTAACTGATAGACCATCCCACCTTTTCTTTTCTTTCCCATTTTACAACTTATTGATTTATCATGATAATCATGATGCGTAATTTAATAAGAAGACAACTTGCGTTTTCAAACAATACCTGTGTGCTACAGACGACGCTTTAGTAGGCATTGCAAACGTCTCCAAAAAAACATTAGTAAGCGGGCTTTCTGAAAGCTACTTTCACTTTCTTTGGCATACTGCATTCAGTAGAGCGTGAAATTGGATTTTCACGTTGTGGCTAAGGTGCAAAAAGAAGGGCTTTGTTGTCTATTTAAGATCGACTTCCTACTTATTATGTTTAGTATTTGAGAAGATCAGACTGATTGCCTTTATTTCTTAATCAAAAGAAGTTAAATGTGAGTACTTTATTATTCTATATACAAAGAATTACATACCTATTCAAAAGTTAGTTGAAAATATTGTTTATTTTTATAAACCTCTTTAAATAATTACAGTATTAAATGCATTTATAATTTTTTTTTGGTTTCTTAATTTAAATTTTTAGGGTTTTGAGGTTTTATGAAAAAAACGGAATCTTTTAAAGAGAGAGAGAGAGAGAGATAGAGAGAGATCTTCTCACTTATGAGTCAATGTAGTTTAAAACTTAATCGGAGGAAAAGGTAGAAAAAGGTAGGTATATAGTAAAAGTTTTTTTTTTAAAAAGGACAACCAACAAAACAAATACCATGTACATTTATAAAACAACAGATATTGGGTTACATTTTAATGCGCTGTCTTAATTAGAGGTTGCCACGACATGCAAAAACTAAAATAAAGCAATTAGGAAGCAAACTATGCACACACTATCATTCACTTAAACAAACTACTTAAGAACTACAAGATTTATTCAAGAAACCACAAGCCGATTATCTAATTCGGTTATCAATATAGATTATATTATGGGATATGGGACAGTTGTTTTTGCACGTTGACGAACACTTACGTACCAAAACAGTTAATTATTCATCTTTATTTGACTTTAACTTTTCACAAAACAAATTATTAAGCATAAAAATAAATTTTCGCTTCAAAAATATATTAAAATTGTTAATAGAATCTACGTGAAAAAACTGCCCTACTGATTCATTACAGTGAAAGATTAGGGAGATTCAGAGATTATATTTTATACTTATTGTTTCTAGGAAAACTATTATTATTTTTTCTGTGTGTCCATAGCTCAGTAACTATAATAACTTTAGTTATTATTCTATAGTCCATAGGTAATATTCTCCATGGTCTTTATGCGTGACGTAAAGCATGTGCCAGACGGTTGTAAATGTTGTTATCATAGAATAATACTACCTATAGAATAATACAGATTGATTAACACATATCAGTTAAGTCCACAGTTAAGTCGCAGTTCCTTCACCGTGTTCGCTCAGTTCAGTATCAGTGCTTCAGTGTTGCGTCAGTGATTCAATTCACACAATGTCAGTACTGCTTTAGTGAAAACGTATCCGTCGTCAAGTATCGTCCTCCAGTTTACCGTGTAAAATGACGTGACGAAACTGCGACTTCACTGATATTGTGTGAATCAATCTTAAAGCATAGAAGGAGTCCGAATGAGAGTCGTATAGTTGTCTTATTTTTTCAAATGGGCCATAAACATTGAATGAAAAGAGACAAAATTAGTTGACAAAAACGTCAAATGTCCAGCTAAAAAAAACAGGTCACCATTTATGATACTGAATTCAAAAGCGACAGACAATTATTACTGTAATTCGAATGGTGACCAAACGGAGTGCCCACTCAAATGTCACTCCTTCTATGCCTTATGTATTATTCTGAGGTAGTAATCCAGCGTCCCAACCTCAGAACATTAGTTATTGTTCTGAGGTCCCAACAGGGGTGACCTTGGTGGGAACTTGCTTGTCTAATAGGTTAAGGTTTGTTTCTGTCTGTCTGTGGTGGGTGCTCAGAACAATAACTAAGTTATTGTGGGTGACAGTTAAGTTAACAGTGACGCATTTGGACTACTTGGCGGGAAAGTGAAGCGTCATCTGCAGTTTTGTTTTATGTTCTAAAATTTGTGTTTTTTCGAACATTAATGTAAAATAATAGTGAATTATTAACCGTTAAGTGTTTGTGTATGAGTGTTGGCAAATGAAACAAAACAGTGCAACATCACTTTTCAAATTCTCTCAAGAAGTCCGCGTGGGACCTCAGTAAAGTCCCACATCTTTACTGAGGACTCAAGGGGTTATGGGGAACATCATTTAACATTCATCATCTTTATCACCACTCATTATCATCTATAGAAAACAGAAATAAAAAAACTAATGATTAGGAAGTATAGTCTCTGACCTTAGCCTGTTCCTTCACGGAACAAATATAAAAAAAGTAAAAAAAAAGTGACGCATTTGTCAATGTCACACACATACTGAATAAACTCGGACGGAACACTAATTTATTTATTCAGTTCAGTCAGTGTTGTATACATTCGGACTAATAAAATAAAGGATAGCTAACATAGCAACAATTTTATTGTGATTGTGAATCAATAAAAAGGCGTCAAAATGCCGTACCAAGTATATTACGAAAACAATTTGTTGTCACAGTCAAACTACGTTTCCGTGTTGTCATTGAAGGAGGCGATTTCACTAAAATATGGTGTTCCACTTCCCAATTTGTCTGCCACCGTCCACGGTAAGCTGATCTCAGACGAATTCGATTTGACAACGTTCGACAATGTCATCAGAGTGTGGCCAAAACTCGTCGGTGGCAAGGGTGGCTTCGGCTCGATGTTGCGAGCTATCGGGGCTCAAATCGAGAAGACTACTAATCGAGAAGCATGCCGTGATCTGTCCGGTCGTCGTCTACGGGACATCAATGAAGAGAAGAGGTTGCGTAAGTGGTTGGAAGGCCAGGAAGATCGCGAGAAAGAGGCTGTCGAGCGGAAACAGAAGAAGATCGAGAGGATACTGGCGGAGCCGCAGATTAAAGTGAAACTCAACCCGGCTTATGAGAAGGAGCGCAAAGAGTTGTCAGGGAGGGTGAGTGCGGCGGTGGATGCTGGCTGGGAGGCTGCAGGCTCTAGCACTGCTGACGCTGGTGTGAAACGTAAAGCTGTTGATGACAAAGCTAAAGGGAAGAAGAAGGCCAAGTTGTGGATAGACGCTGAGCTGTCAGACTGTTCGTCGTTAAGTGAAGATGATGATGATGATGATGTGAAACCTGGCAAAGCTTTTACTGCATCAACTGACAGTGGAAATGAGTCAGACAGAGTTTCAGAAGCTGGTGTTAAAGTGTGAATTGTTTCTGTGATAATATGACTTTGTAAGAGTGTAGTTTAGTATTTTATCTCTAAGTAATTAATTCTAAGGCCTTTCCTTCTTAAATAAAAAAATTCATATGAACAACAATGTTACTTTCTCAAAACATATTTGACATAATATGCCATTTTTATTTTATTGTTAATAATATTTTCTTAACAATAAATTAAATATGCCAAATGTAAAGTCATATAATTTTGTTAACAGTTAATAGATTATTATTATCATACTTCCTTATTTAAGGTAATTTTTATTGTATCATAAGATTCATACTACAGAACTATCTGTATTAAAAATATATAATTTAATTTAGGTTTAATATGTATCAATTGTAATAAAATAATTTAAGCTACTTTTATTGTTTTGTCTTGTACCAACAACATGGAGTAATATGTAGAGGAATTTCAAATCTTTTTTTATCTCATAATTGAGAAAACAGATTGAGTTTGTTCAGTAACTGAAGCTGGCACCTGTGGGTTAAGATCTTAAGTAAAGCTTATTTGTGTCCAGTCTCCAAAGAGAGACTGGACACAAATAAGTGGCCAAACAAAATTATATTAAATACAGGGTGTGCCTTGATGTGGTCTGATAGATAACACTCAAATGATAATTTTAATTTAATTGTGTTTTTAAAACCATAACTGTGTCGCGTATCGGTGAAAGAATACTTGGACTACGATCCCTTCTCTTCCCTTCGGTATCGTAAAAGGCGACTAACAGACTGAAGACTGCACATCCATCCATCAGCTTAGAGCGGTGATGGGCTCACCACCTGACACGCTGAGCATATGTGCAATCGCTATTTGGTGAAAAGTGGAGAGGACTGCTTTTGCGGTCCTCATTGCCCAGTCTCTGACTAACCCTTCGTGGATAATAGTCGTGATTATATGTATGTTTTAAAACCATCAGTCGTTTTCATAGTAACTAACAATGTAGATTTTAAAATTGATTTAATTCAAGCATTGAGATACAATAAACTAGAGGAGACACCGCGAAGTAAGTTGTGCGCACTAAGGTGCAGCCCATGGGCTGCAAACGCCTCAGTGGTTGCGCGTGATTCACGCGATTGTGGACCTTGCGGCTGCACCTTAAGTTGCGCACGAACTTGCTTCGCGGTGTCTTCTCTAGTTTATTGTACCTTAATGAATTCAAGTAAAATTCATAACCTCGACCGATTCCGTGGACGACTCAGGTCTTGGGTTCAATTCCGGTCTTGTCAAAATGCTGGGCATTGGCCTCCATCACTTAGTTCAAATCCTCGGCTGACTTGCCGATTGCCGATGTGCTTTCGGAAACTGAAACGCATGTCAACTTTCACAACTATGTCGAATTGCTATTAAAAAATATTAGGAGCTTAAAATTTTAATGTTCCGAGTTTATCCCGTACTTCTGAGGCTTATGATCCAATATCTCGGTGTGAAGGCATGTAGCCTAGGGCCAGTACGCGTGCATGATGTATTCCTACTGTCAGCACTACCTATTACTTTAATCGTACTATGCAAATCCCCATACGAATTTTGCTTATTAAGATTAAAAATACTGCTCTAAGACTAAAGTCGGGACCGCTGCGCCAGATTTTTGAACAGAACATTGTTCGAAAACATCATTAAGGGGCGTGGCCCATTGAGTAATAATGTGGCCCATTGACTAATTTATGTTTTCGAACAATGTTCTGTTCAAAATCTAGCGCAGCAGACCCGGCTTAAGAGGTGACAGTAGGTCCCTTTGTCTGCATGCATGCCTACAGCAACAGCGCTCAGCTCAAGACTGGTTAAGCCCCTCCCACCGTGATGACGTCAAGCTCAGAAAATCGCTACAGTGCACAGTGGCTTCCGCTACCTCCTCTTTGTATTTGCTCCGCGGTAGGGCCCCTATGAGGCGAGACGTACGACGTTTTTAAGGGCTGATACAAACATATATAATGCCTGTTTCCTGAGGGGTAGCCAAAGAGCACATTACCATTTGCTATAATCCTGACGTACTTACTTCTTTTTCATCGACCTAGACAAGTATCATAACGGCACCATTCGCCATGTATCTGTAAACTTGTCTCCATCTTTTCTTATTGACTATTAGCGCTGATTAATAGTTACGGAGCGTTTGCCTCTTCTTGTCTAAGGGGCTGGTAGTCAATGGTAAAAAGCAATTATTTATATAAACTTTTTTAAAAGTGCTTTTCAATGTGTGAGGTGGTATAAGGGTGGATGGTTGAGGTTTTCAATGTTAAATAAAACAAGATGATTTCTAAGTAAGAACATAATTTGTCCCAAGATGTATTCGTGGAGAGTATTGCTGGTGCTGTCGCTGCTGGCGCTGGTGGTTGCCAGGCCTCAGGAGTTCGATGACGAGGAGGAGGGCCCGGGGTCTGCCGCCGACAAGAAGGGTGAGTTTGGCGTGGCAATGATGCGATGTTATATTAGCGGTTTACCTAGACTCAGTTTGCGTTCCTACAATTATTTCAACGCTTAGTTGTCTGTCGTATGTCGGACGAGATGTAGGCGAAAATTATGACTAGGTATGTGGATGCCAGGCAATGCCAGGAGAAGACGCGGCAGCCCCAGAAGGAGATAGCAGAACGAGCTAGACTCCTACTGCAAAGGACCTTGGCTGAAATAATATTAACAATTAGTTGACAAAGAAAAGAATAGAAGACAACCTCCCGGAACAAGCTGGAGCACAACAATGCTGTGCATTGTTGCAATAGCGACAGACTATAAAATATGGTGGTAGATAGCCGGCTCGCGGAAGCTTAGTCCGGATGCGAAGAAGTTAGTGAAGCAGAATTGTTTTTTATCCAATACGCACTTAGCTTTTATCTCACCTGATGGTAAGTGACGATAAGACCGAAGGTGAAAGTGCGCTCACCCGGAATCCTCATCCACTGAGGAACTGGCTATATATTATTTCTAAACATCGGAACATGACAATGCTATATTATTGTTGTTATGAAGCCAAACTTTAGATAACCGTACCGTGTCGCCTAGCGGCTATAGAATACTACCACCCCCTCTCTTCCCTTTGGGTGTCGTAAAAGGCGACTAACGGACTAAATACTGCACATACATTCAATCCAACAGCATCGAGCGGCGATCTCACCACCTGTCACGTGCACATGTGCAGTCGCTATTTGGTGAAAAGTGGACTATGGCAAAGGACTGCTTTTGCGTTCCTCATTGTCTAGTCTTTGTTGATGACGTAAGCGTATGAATGAAGGTATGTAATTAGGTGCTTATTAACGGTACATCCGTAACCTGGCCATTGTTTCAGATGACGTTGCGAGAGTCCAGATAAAAGTGTACAGAGGGCCTACCAAGAATGACGGGTACGCTCCTTGGGGCTTCTGGGTGAAGCAGCCGTCGGACGAGGAATAGCACACGCCCTGATTCGGAATACATGTTCCTTACTCAATCTACATACGATTGAGGTAGTGCTCGGTCGACCACATAACAGCGATATTTGCTTACGATCTACGCGCACGCTTCCTACTGTACGTACGCGGGGTTCAAAAGGAGCGCAAGCGATTATCGCCGTAACGTGGTCGACCGGAAACTTCCTTGATTGTATAAACAATACATCTATTTAAAATACGTACATACATACCCAGAGAAGTACGCAGAGTTTCGGAGTTATTGGAAAGCAGAATAAAGATAATGTACCTAATTGTTCTGGCACTGGTAATTAATCTGGAAGAACTTTTTAATTTCTGTAAACATCAACTTTATCAGATAGGGGTATGTACTGCATGAATCAGCAGATTGAGGACCCGGGAAATATGTAGACAATAGTTTTGGAATCCGTGTTAGTTAAGCTTAGACTAATGTTCTAGTTTTAATGTAAACTGTTATTCGTTTATTGTTTTGTTGCTTTGAAATAAAAACCAAAGATTAAGGATACACGCTGTGTTTTGTTGATGAGATGGGATGAGAGATGAGACTGATATGTGATATCTTCTTCTTATATTAGATCATGATCATATTTAACATATATTTATATCTTTTTTTTTTAAATTAATTACTCATGTTACAGCAACGGGATACTTTCAACGAACTCACACAACTTCTATAATCAATTTCTAAAAGCTTTACGAGTAGATAGCCTCTGTACCTCTGAACATACAAAACCAACCATCTTGGTATCACTAAAAAGGAACTATGGAACAAACTAGAAAAAAGTTAACATTTTGTAACTTCATCGACCTTATGTCAGTAAAGCACCTAGTTGGAGCTGTGTTTGTGCCATTCTTTACCGTGTATCACTAATTAATGAGAATGCGGTGTACGCTAGCCGGTTAAATTTTAATCTAGTGCATGTGTTTGGACAAGCGACGCTACTCAAAACATGGGAGCCGCTAAAACGTCGCCGCTATAACGGCTATGGTTAGTTGAGAATAGAACCAAGGATGAATAAAAAAGAATGACTGTGCGTCACGTACTTTTAACAGTGACACGAAGTAAATCAGTATTATTGTAAATATTGTAATTATACAGCACACCCTTTACCCCCCCCCCCCCCCCCTCATATGATAGGCGCCATTTTGCCAATATGAAGGCATCTGTCACTCTACTTCCGTATTACTTCCTGTTTATGTCCGGTCTAGGTTTATTTAAATCTAGAACAATTTTCATGAAATTTGGTATGGAGACTTTATTAAAAACTTATAGCACTGGAATCATTATTGAATAAGCTATATCTGGCTATGTATAATAAAGTATAGTTTGATGCTACCATTAAATACAAGGGGGTTACACAAAGGTAAGCCGATCGGCTGTCATTGTGATGTTATTTTCAACCGTCCCCGTGACACCACACAGTACACAGACCAGCATAAATGTTGCTTCACTTGATGGCGGCGTCGCGGAGTTCCACTTTTTTATTCGTCCATGACTAGAGCGTTAACATTATGTGAAGTGCTGGGAGCAGCTCATTGATAGAATACACCCCCCATCTCTTTCCCTTGGGTGTCGTAAAAGGCGACTAACGGACCAAACACTGCACATACATCCTTCAGCATAGAGCGATGGGCTCACCCCTCACCACCACTTGTCATTTGGTGTGCCGCGGACTGATTTTGCTGTTTTCATTGCCTGGTCTCTGACTTACCCTTCGGGGATAAAAGTCGTGGTAAATGTTTAAGATTTTGTCATTGTCATGTGTAGCTGTTTGTTGTGTATGTGTAATAGTGTCTTATTTTTATTCTACAACGGGCAAGCGCTTGGCCTTCATCTCATCTGATGATAAGTGACGATAAGGTTGAAGGCGGAAGCGTGCCTCACCCGGAATCCTCAACCTCAACTACTGATGAACTGGCTATCTTTTCTCTAAACTGTCGGAACACAAATGCTAAGTATAAACATCGTTGTTATGGCGACAGACTTAGATAAGATAGCTAGCCAGGCGGACTTAACAGCCCTACCACCAACCAAACCAAGCACACAAAGATGTACTCCTGTACTGTAAGTGTGTATACTTAAATGACATACAAATGTGGGTAACTATTACAAATGACGTCAAACGAGGCGTGAACAGGCACTATGTGCCGGCAGGGCGAGGGTGACTGATGCTGCGTCTCTTACGCTGCACCAGTTGTCCTCGCGCCTGGACTTCCCTTCGACATAACGCGAAACACTACGTGGAAGTGGCATGCAAAATTCTCATACAAAACACAGATCTAAAACAGAAAAACGACGTTTCGTAGTCCCCTGTTTCCTCCTTCAGAACTGGACCAATTTTTATGTTTTTTTCAGCATCGTCTGAAAGAGATTTGATACGTCTGTAGGTATGTTTAATTTTTTTGCATTAAGTCATTTATTCAACAACCAGGAGCCTTCAAAATTTAGCCTAATCATTCCGTTTTAAGGCGTCTTCAGAAACATTAAGTGGCTGGTTTTAAAAAAAGTCAAACATACAGACATAGAGAATCTCTTTCTTTTACCGATGATGCTGAAAAAGTAATAAAAATTCGTCCAGTTCTGAAGGAGGAAACAGGGGACTACGAAACGTCGTTTATCTGTTTTAGATCTGATTCCTATGAGAATCATATTTTGCAGGGCTAAATACAAAAAAGTCCGAAATGTGGAAAACTCTACTAGGCTTTTAATGTCTTATGGAAGGGACTAACGGCTTAAAGCCATGGGAACTCGAGATCTTTTAGTTGATTACCCATCGGTGCATAATTGAATTTTTATATGTAAGTATATCAGTTGTTATTGTAAATTACTAATAAATACGAGTAGTAACGATTAATAAAAATGTTTGTACCAAGATCCACAACCATGAATATTTTAGCTTGCAGACAATTTGTGTGAGTGTCCATTATCACTTGATGTAAATTAATGCGTTATTTTGTATGAAGACGTTAGAAGTTACGTTTTAGTGGCTCCGTTAGTTCTAGCGTCTAGCGCACCACTGCTAGCGATGCTGCTAATACGGCTATACTACCATTATTACTGGTCGCCACCAGCTCATTCATATAATACCACCGCACCATCTCTTCCCTTGGGTGTCGTAAAAGGAGATAAAAGGACCAAATACTGCACATACATCCAACAGCATAGAGCGGCGATGGGCTCACCACCTGTCACGCTGAGCACATGTAAAATTCGTATGGAAAGTTGCATAGTAAGATTAAGGTAACACTGTTCTAAGAGTTGATTGTAAGCTCCCTGGTTAGGTGGAGATACGTGCAGTCAAGAGCGTCGTCAGCCGATATAAATGAAGGAGGCGATTGTAATAAGAACGGTGCAAAGTTCTATTGTGTAAACTCTACAACCTCTTCACTGTACATAGAGGCGTGCCTAAATTTTTCAGAGTAGGGCAACTTTATTTTCTTTTGGTTTTTACAGTTCATTACCAAAGCTTGACATTCATTTTCAGAGCCTTTCTACGTTTCTGAAACTCCTTAAAAGTAGTGATGCACTTCAGATTGCATGTAGTTAGGATATCTGTAATGTCTTTTTTATATATAGTTTTTATAGTTTAATAATTTACTTTACTTATGTTAATTCTTGTTGATTTTATTTTATATGCATGCTGTGGTTACCCCTAATTGTAAGACCAGTTAGCTAAAAGTAACATTAATTTTAAGAATGTAGAATTTAAAGTCGATGATCCAAAATATATAAATAAATAAGTATTTTTTAAGTTTCAAGGGGGGGGGGGGAGGCAGCTGTACCTAACTGCTCTATGGCAGTGGACGTTTTGCAGTCTTCATTGCCTAGTCTTTGACTAACTCTTCGGGGATAATAGTCGTGATTATAATTGTGTGTATGTGCTTATGTATACATAAGGGAACCCATCAACCAGCACAACCCACCAACCCGCATTGGGTTAGCGTGGTGGGTTATGGCCCGATTATGCTGCTGTGCATGTGGGAATCCTATGCCCAGCAGTGGGACGTTTATAAGCTAGTGATGGGTAACCTACCATAAATTCGAAACTTTCCTGTACGAATTTTAATTGTTCGAAAACGGTATGACGTTTTTTTAAATACCAGATTGTTTCTTTTACATAATTTTGTTAATCCATCAACTTGTCATACATACGTTTCATTTTCCAAAAACTATTAGCCAATATCAAAACTACTTTTTTTCTTTTGGAAGATGTTTTGCTTGGGTCTACCTTTTATCGCAGAACTTTTTATGTCATAATTTTATTATGCATAACAGCGGAAAGCATCAACTTCATTTGGCAGAAAATCATTTGGCACACACTCATTAATCATACATTCAAAACTCATAATCTTATAAGTCAGAATCATCTTTATTAATTGGCATATATTTAATATCCATAATAATTAAGACGCAGAACTATCATATCGCAGAAAGTTTATATTCAAAATCATCTTTATTGCATAAATTCGATATCCTAATATTAAGAGGCAGAACCATCATATCGCAGAAAGTCAATATTCAGAATCTTCTTTTAGCATACTTTTCATTTCTATAATAAGCAGCATGCAAGCAAGCAAACAGCATGCAAGCAGCATGCAAGCAGCATACAAGCAAGCAAGCAGCATGCAAGCAAGCAAGCAGCATGCAAGCAAGCATTCAGTATTCAACCATGCATGCAGCATGTAAGCAAGCATGCATGCAGCAGGCATGGTTTCTGTCACGGCTCCGGCGCTGCGGGACTCCGGCGGTCCCACGCGAGCTTATCGTCGCAGATGGCTTTCGCTCACCATCGCAGCTTCGGTTTTCTGGCCGGCTTCGCCGGCCAGCCTCAGCCGCGGCGGCGAGCGTTAAACCAACCTGCTCCTCAGCTCGCAGGCCGCCTCGCCCCTCCGCGCCTACGCGGGTTTAAATTACACTCTAGCGTAGGGCAGACAAGTCTACGTGGAGTCGGGTTTGCCGCGATTCGCTTTTGTCACTGACTTTTTAGCACAACCTTAACGAATACACAACGTATTAACTTTTTAAGACAATATTTGAAATCAATTTAGGGTTAAAATGCTATTTTTATTTATAAGCAAAAATTATATCAAATGAAGTATTAGAATATGATTATTCTACCAATATAGCTTTATAGAAAAAGTTGTTAGAGAATATGGTTATTCTATCAAACGAATAATAAACGTAATGTTGTTATAGGAAGTGTATTTAGAACAAGTAAAAATTATATCCAATGAACGTTATGTCCTTTGAAATTAGTTCATATGTCATTATATGAAATGATATGCACCCATAAAATTCATTAGAAATAGTATGTAAAACTGCATTCATCGTAGTATGCCAAGTGAAATTATGCCGAGTAATCGTCGCACTAAATAAGTGTTATGCTAAACGAAATTAGGCGTAATGAAATTTTGCTAAATGAAATTATGCCTAGTGAAAATCTGCCATCTTAAAAGTATGCCATTGGGAATTCGATCATATAAACATTTGACCAAATAATAATTATACTAAATGATTTTTATGCATTGAACATATTCGTTTAAAGAAAATTATGCCAAGTGTGTTATGCCAAATGAAATTCGGAACAACAAAATTCTGCCAGATAGAGGGAACCCGTTTTGCTTACAATAAATTTCATATCTAGAAGTATTAAAATTCGAAGTGTAGAGTAGTGAATAGTGAAGTAACTTTTTCTCTAATAATACCTAGATTTTCGTTTTTTTTTGTTTTTCATTAGATTCATATTATTAGGTAAATAAACTAAAACGTCTTAAAAATTTAATACTTTATGTTTTCGGTAAGGTTATGTGTTACAAAGTCAGTGACAGAAACGAATCGCGGCAAAACCGATTCCACGTAGTCTTGTCTGCCCTACTACGCTAGAGTGTAATTTAAGCCCGCCGCCGCGCGTGGGACCGCCGCCGTAGCCTCGCAGCGCCGCCGGAGCCGTGGCAGACACCATGCCTACTGCATGCTGCGTGCTTGGATGATGCTGCATGCTTGGTTACATGCTGCATGCTGGCTGCACGCTTGCTGCATGCTTGCTTGCTTGCATTGCATGCTGCATGCTTGGTTGCATGCTGCACCTTGCTTGTATGATCCATGCTTGCTTGCTTACATGCTGCATGCTTGCTTGCATGCTGCATGCTTGCTTGCATGCTTAAACGTTACTACGATTACAAGTTGTTAAATGATATAATGGATCTCAATTATTTGAAATGTTGTATTTTTATAATATTGGAAACGTGTTTCTGGAAAATTAATCATCTAGCATTAATAGCTTCTGCCAAACGTTGAGTGGGATTTCAAAACACAAAGATTTTGAAAAAAATAACAATCGATAATCGCCATTTCAAAACTTTGTCTATTGTGTTTTCGGTAAAAAGAAAATTATGAAAAACAAAAAATTACAAAACTTTTTTGGCCACATAAAATTAGTAGAGGAAAATTTTTAATTTAAGATAGGTAACTCTGGTGATGATGATGACATTAGGGAAAACCTGAAATATTAACTGCCTGTAGTATCGCTGCTACTGGACTGCTAACTTGATTAGTATGTTTTAGATAACAAAGCACGCGGTTGTGTGAACTGCGACCTGCGACGGGCGGCGGGCAGTCACGACAATGGCTGCGGCCACGAGCGGAATGCCATGAGGAGGAAGGCGTCCGTGTGGCTATGCGTCGGTGAGCATTTAGCATAATATACTTAGTTATTAATTGTTACTTATTTATTATAAATAATCCACTGGGCTCCACTGAGTGGTGCCCACGCAAAGTTAGACCGGAACGTCGCGGCAGGCCATTAGGAGATGGCGGGAGGAGCTGGACTACTATCGGAAGGACTGGTAAGTTACAGCCCTAAACCGTTAAGAGTGGAAGGAAAGTAGGTAGGCCTTTGCTTAGCAGTGGGTTAATATGAACTGTGTGGTGGCGAATCGTTCATAGAATACTACCACCCCCTCTCTTTTTTTGGGTGTCGTAAAAGGCGTCTAACGGAATAAAGATTGCACATACATCCAACAGAAACGGGCAACGATGCGCTCATCACCTGTCACGCTGAGCACATGTGCAGTTACCATTTGGTGAAACGTATGTACTATGGCAGAGGCATTGAGGTACAATAAACAAGAGAAGACACCGCGAAGCAAGTTTGTGCAGCCCATGGGCTGCAAGCGCCTCAGTGATTGCGCGTGATTCAGGCGATTGTGGACCTTGCGGCTGCACCTTAGTTGCTCACAAACTTGCTTCGCAGTGTCTTCTCTAGTTTATTGTACCTCGGTGGGCAGAGGACTGGTATTGCGGTCCTCGTTGTGTATATAGTCAAGGAATAGTGACTAACCCTTTGGGAGAAACAGTCGTGAATCTCACTGCTGGGCAAAGACCTCCATCCCCTCTTTCCAATAGTTGCAGTCCGTTGCTTGTGTTGGCAGATCCGTTGCATAAACATCAAGTTCGTCCCTTCACCTCCGCCTAATAGGTCGGCCTCGCTGCCGATTGATTCCACGTGAGACCCATTACGGCATATCCTGTCCAGTCCCACTTAAGCATGTAGGGTTGCAGGTATATAGGTACTGTTATGTAATTATTGTATAGTATACCTCCCTTTCGTAGAATATCGGCGTGACAAATGGCACTAGTTGCCATTCTCCCGCCCATCTCTCACCCCTTCCCCTGTTGCCAACCCTAAAGTTTTAGTTATTTTGATTCTATGCCCTGTAATTACACTGGAGATAGTACCCTTAAAACCGGAACACAGTTAACCGGATCAATCTTGCATTTCTGCAAGAATGCAGTCGAATTCTGGGATGACCGATAGACAATTCCATTTGGCATTAAGTCCGCGTTTAGTGTAATTTTATTTTCTGCAAAAGTTAAGTGAAGTTTAATAAATATCTGTAACGTACCTACCTCCAGGTATACAACGCAAGTGAACTTTCCTATAACGGTTCACTTAACGACAAATCATCCGTTACTATTGTTAACAAACTATTCATTGTTTAAGTTCACCCGAGGCACGTGAACATCCGTAATCATATGCCAATGCACGAACAGCTAATTAGTCTAAACAGTGCGCCAGAGTTATTGAAATAAGCTGGCTATAACTATTCATCTCAAAAACTCGAACTCAAATCATTATGTATCATTATTAGCTGTCAGTCAAATCAATGATTGCGTAGTATTGCGTAAATTGTGTCTAAATCAAAACACATATGACATTGTATTTTTAGGAGAAGCCGTACTTATTAGTGGAATTGAGAGATATAAGTACAATGTGATAGGGGTGGTATTTCTAACCCGTTAAGGCTAAGTACTACATCTAAATTAATCGACAAAAAAATAACATGAGGGGTCCAACCCCCTCCCCCTATAATTTATGATATCAAAGGTTTCAAGTTGAAACCTTTGATATCGCATAAAGTATGGAGCGCGCCGCAGTAGGTACATTGAAAAAAAAATTGTCATAAATTATAGGGGGAGGGGGTTGGACCCCTCATGTTATTTTTTTGTCGATGAACTTTCAACGTCGTAGAAACATGAAAAAAATGGCAAACGGTAGCTAATCACACTGGCTAACTAATAAATTACTTTGATTTTATGTTTGAGATTATTTTGGTGAGAATAAAAATCATTACTTAATTATTTTGTGATTTAAAAACACTTTTTTATGTTTTCACAGATTACTCAAAACTAAGTTGGACCCCCATATTATTTTTTTTGTAGATGAATTTAGATGTAGTACTTAGCCTTAACAGGTTAGAAGTACCAATCCTCTCACATTTTAGGTAATCACAAGTGTTTAATCCATCGGCATCGTCAGTCCCACAGCTGGGATTCCTTCCCACACGCACACTCACCACGCCCAAATCCAATGCAAAAGCGACTGCTACTAGAATCTGTACATGTAAGAGGTATCAACCCATTTAAAACCAAATACTGGATGCCTGTATACCCTGCGTTGAATCATGAT
This sequence comes from Scoparia ambigualis, assembly GCA_963921215.1. NCBI lineage: Eukaryota > Metazoa > Arthropoda > Insecta > Lepidoptera > Crambidae > Scoparia > Scoparia ambigualis. The sequence continues at coordinate 33,029,877 of OY992514.1, forward strand.
ACTGTACAATATAAAACTAGTCTCCTACAAAAATAGACTTCAAATTTTTTATTTACTATCTTTAAAAAACGTAAGGATTTTATTGATGCTATGTTCGTATACAAAATTTTTAACAAAAAAATTGATTGTCCGCATCTAATTAGTTTATTTAATCTTCGCGTTCCTTCCCGAATTCCGAGAACCCCAATTACTCCTTTGTGTCCACCGTTAAGGAGAACTGTACTGGGTAGCAGCTCTCCTGTACCCAGGATGTGTAAATTGATAAGTAGCGTCAGCCATATGATTGATTTGCACAATGACGCCTTAAATGTATACCGCAAATCTATTTGGAAGCATCTTTCTGGCCCTGAATTCTCTAACTGAGTTACGGTTCTTTTTTTTCCCATAATCAGTTTGTACAAGTTTAAGTTAGTTTATAATTTTCTTGTAAATGTTTAGTTATAAGTGTTTAACTGTCTTTATTTATAAGCATGCTGTGTTTACCTGTTATTAGTTGTTACATTTAGCATAGGTAATTTTCTAAGAATCTTATATTGTATTTATCAATGTAAACAACTGTTGGTAGACCTAATAAAATAAATAAATAAATAAATAAAATAAATTTCTTCACTTGGTGTCGTGAAAGGCGACTAACGGACTGAAGGCTGCACATACATCCAATAGCACAAAGCGGCTATGGGCTCACAACCAACGCTGATCACATGTGCTGTTGTTACTTGGTGTGCCGTAGACTGTGGTAATTGCACTGCTTTTGCGGTCCACATTGCCCAGTCTCTTAACCCTTTAGCGATAATGGTCGTGAGCGTATGTTGTTGACAGGTCGTCGCAAGCACAGCCTGTGCTTGTTCCTGATGCTGGGCCTGGCGGTGACGGTGGTGACGCGCCTGTGGTGGCTTGCGCAGGAGGCCACCGGCGCGCTGCTGCCGCCGCCACCGCCCGACCACGACCTGCGACACCTCAGGCGCAGCAGGAGCCTGAAGCACTACCTGGATCGTATGTAAGTTGGGTCTCATTTGTCTGGTGGTTGGGTTCCTGGGCACGCCCAAACATCCTCAAGCGTGTTCACTTTGGCGAGCCGCTGTAGTCCAAGCTTTCTATTAATACTACGAAATATATGGTTTTGCGTTGCTGTGTCCAGTTTGAAACATAATAAGTAGTTGCAGTGAAAATTGTAGGGCAATAGTTCATACGATCTGAAGCTTTAGCTTTAGCAGCGTGCGCGTGTTACCAACTAGCAAACATATAAATAAAGAGTTATACCGTAAAATGGATTTTTAGCGACGACTTTGATAGCTTCTGTTTTTTACTTCTTAATTTAATGAGTTTTGAACATATCCTTTTCGTTTTTGTTGTGTTGGTAGCCTTGACAGATCAGCCATTGTTTGCAAAGGTATCGACAGTGCGCTACAATAATTTCGATGTAAAATAAAATCCCGAACTTGTAGTTAAATTTTCGTGAAAAAAGTGCTGTAAAAAACTTCTTAAGTGTGGCCGTAAGTATAAAATTCATAGTAATAGTCAATAGTCAATAGTCAAAATATATTTATTCAATAAACTCAATCAATAAGTACTTTGAAACGTCCAAATATTTTTTTACCTACCACCCATTCAGGACATCATTTTTTAACTGTGGCAAAGAACGGGCGCAAGAAACCACAGCGCACAGAAGCAACGACATTTACAAAAAATATATATATATTATATGTCGTTACCAGGTCACAAAATACAAAATATGAATTTGAATGTAAATAGTTTAATTAAATATGGTGCTCTATATAAATTAATTATAGGCAATTAGAAATAGCTGTTGGAGTAGGTACTTGGAGCATTTCAGACCCAAGCTGTTTTTTGTCTTCTGTATAATCCGACACTTTATAATAAGCTTTTTTATAAATTATTATTATTATATTCTTTATTACACATAAACACAGTAACAAAAGTAGCAAGAGACATTGTGTGCAAAGGTGGACTTATCTCTAAAAGAGATCTCATAAAGCTTTTCTTTGATTTTGATTTTAAATTTATCAAGATCTAATTTCTGAATATCATTTGGTACTTTGTTGTATAATCGTACACACAGACCCTTAAAAGAATTATTTATTTTATGGAGCCTAGTATAAGGCACTGCTAATTTGTTCTTACTTCTAGTATTTAATTTGTGAATATCATTGTTTTTGAAAACATTTCAATATTTTTATGAACATACACAAGATTTTCATAAATATATTGTGATGCAACTGTCATTATACTTATATCCTTAAATCTCTCTCTGAGAGAGTCACCAGCCTGTAGGTTATATATTGCTCGAATAGCCCTCTTCTGCAGCACAAAGATAGTTTGAATGTCGGCAGCATTTCCCCACAGTAAAATGGCGTACGACATTACACTATGAAAGTAACTGAAATAAACTAATCTAGCTGTATCAACGTCAGTTAACTGATGGATCTTCATTACTGCATAAGCCGCAGAGCTAAGTCTATTCGACAATTTAGCTATATGTGGGCCCCACTGAAGCTTGGCATCCAACGTGATGCCTAGAAACACAGTGGTGTCCACAGGATTCACATTCTTATCTTTAATTTATACACTAGTTATTACCTGCTTAACATTAGGCAATACAAATCTTACACATTTGGTTTTTCCTTCGTTTAATAGCAAGTTATTAACACTAAACCAGTGAACAATCATTGAGACCGCATTATTCACATCGTCATAATTTGGGTGTCGTCGTTTCACTTTGAATAAAAGTGAAGTATCATCAGCAAACAATACTATCTCATGACTGTCTTTTACAAAATAAGGTAAGTCATTAATATAAACCAAAAACAAGAATGGACCAAGTATTGAACCCTGCGGAACACCCATTTTAACCACTGATCCCGGAGATCTTTTACCGTTAATGTCGACCTTTTGAATCCTGTTACTCAAGTATGAGATTAGAAGGCTCAAAGAAGCATCCCTAATTCCATAGTGGTTAAGCTTCCTGACCAAAGTTTCATGTAAAACACAATCAAAAGCCTTGGATAAATCACAAAATACCCCTAGGGCATCCTGTGATTCCTCTCAGGTATCAAATATTTGGTTTTATAAAAATGAATTTGCATTTGGTCTAGCATTAACTTTTCAAAAATTTTACTAAATGTGGGTAGCACAGAAATAGGTCTAAAATTAGAGGGGTCAGAAGTGCTACCTGATTTAAATAATGGAATTATTTTACTATATTTCATGAGGTCAGGAAAAACACCACAGTCAATGCATTCATTAAATATGCAAGCTAAAACTGGAGCTATTGTCATAATTACAGATTTAGCGACGTCCACGGAATTACCCCACAGATCAGCAGTTTTCTTTTTATTGAGAGTGTTAAATGTTTTTATTATATCTATAACACAAATTTTTTGAAAACTGAAATTACTTTCCCAATCTTTAACATTCTCCTTCAAAACAGATTCAGCTACAGTGGGGGAGGAAATCAAGGCTTTTGTAGTTGAAACTGGAATGTCAGTAAAAAACCTCTCAAATGCTGCAGCAATATCAGCATCAGAAGTCAAGGTTTTATTATCACAATTTAAATTGTACTCATTATTACGACTTTTGACCTTTCCTGTTTCACTATTTATAATATTCCATGTCATTTTTATTTTGTCATTACTATTCTTAATCTTAGAACTCAAATAGTTTGCCTTGGCTAATCGACATACTCTTTTGAATAACTTTGAATAATTTTTAACATATAATTTGAAGTCATCGCTGGTGTTATAGTTGCGTTCACCATAAAGTTCATAAAGGCGTTTCCTACTTCTGTGATTACCAATTGTAGCCAATTCATTAAAAGTTACAGTACCACTAACTGAGATCTAATTTGGAAAAAAAGTTTTATTAAATTCTGAACAATAAATGTTAAAAAAATTATTATAAAAGACATTAGGGTTGTCATTGTATTCTAAATAATTTAATTTTGTATCTAGATTGCTTTTAAAGCGTTCCAGCCGACCTGCAGTTTTTGGTACAACAGTGATATTCTTTTTCGTCACTTGTTTACGCTGGTGTGGAAAGCTGACCATTTGGCTACAATGATCAGAGTCCAGGTTATTAATAATTTGCTTAGCCAGTGGTTTTACATTTGTATATATGTTATCAATACAGGTGGCCGAAGTGGCAGTTATTCTTGTCGGCTCCAAAAATAAATAATTTAAGTTGTATGATAGAAATAGGTTTTTAATTTTAGTTGACATTGTGGAATTATCTAACAAATTAATATTAAAATCCCCGCAAACAATTATTGTTTTACCCACATTACGGACTTTATATAATGCCTCATCCATAACTTTTTCGAAAAAATCATATGATGCTGAAGGAGGTCTGTACACACTTAATACAACAAACTGCTCCAACTCCACACAAGCTATTTCTATTGTTCGCTCAACCGAGAGGCTCACTATGTCTTTGCGTTCCTTTAATTTAAACTTTTTACTAACAATAATTAAGGAGCCACCATGTATTGCATTTCCTCGACTGAACGAACTTCCTACCAAATGATTCTTAAAATTGAACATGAACTGATGGTCTTTAAGCCAGTGTTCTGTTATGCAAAGAATATCAATTTTATTACAGTTCATGAACAATTCAATCTCCAAATCTTTGCACATCATTCCTTGGATGTTGTGGTGGACAATGTTTAAAGATTGTGCATTTTTAAAATTTAATGATTGACATGGGCTTTTGCTAAAGCTATTTTTACATTCATTTAATTTCATTTTATTAACAAACATTTCGCAAGAGTTTTCCTCTTTTGTCATATAATTTAATTTAAATAATTAATTGGAATGTCAGTAGAAACACTACTGACGTCTATGTCAAATATACATTGCTCAATAGAAGCAACTTGTTTAGCCAAGTTTTTGGCTGACGTTTGAATACAGATAGCGATAAAGCTATTTGTCGCTTAAAATAATTTGGCAGATAATAACTATCTCTTGTAAAATAAAAATTACTAACATAATTGTTAGTGTCAATTAAATGCATTATGTCATTTTTGCAAAATAAATGTAATGTCAGGTTAAGCTTATGTCTAATAGAATTTTCCTCCTGTGGCAAACTAATACAGTAGGGTAATGTAAACAATATAATTTTCTTTACAATTAACTTATTCAAACATTCTAAACATTTTATAAGGCTTGTTTTGTTCAGATTACCTCTATTACCAACAAATAATAATAAGGTGCTATTGGGGTTATATTTATGTTCTACAGCTTTTTTCAAAATATGTTGATAAGAAGCACCCGGTATACAATAATTGATAACTGAATGTCCCAAGTCAAATAACAACCGACCCATGTTTTTACCAAATTCATCACTAAATATTACCAAGTCACTATTACAATCTGTCTTACATGGAATCTGGTTGGTTGGTATAAGTTGTGGTACATTTTTAATTGTGCACTGAGTAAGGGAACTTTTGGAAGAAACATCAATCAATTCGACAGAGGAAGAATCACATGGGATTGATGAACGGCTTGGTAACTGTTTACATTTACAATTACTTGTGAGTGAATCAATCCCTTCATTGTTACCATTACACACTGGTAGTCCACCAGTTCATCAATGGCCAACATGTGTTCTTTTATTTGACCTTGTGAAAGATCATATTGCTTAGTAATAGATGTAAGCGAGTCCTCTAGGTGTGCAATTTTAGTTTGTAGAATTTGTGTATCATTTTTATATTTAAAATTTTTATTGTGTAGTTGTGACGAGTATATATCTAATTTGTCAATTAAGTACAATCTTTCTCTATTTAATTTTACAGATTTAATAAAAATTTGTGCTTCTTAACTAATTTTTGCGTTTTCTTAATGTACTTATTTATCTTAATATATTTTTAAGTTTATTTTTGCTACAGCCAGCAATCTTCACCGAGTGGTTGCTATTTTTATTTTCCTCACATGTAAGATCTATAGTGACAGTGGGCTGACTGCTAGCTGTCGCAGAAACCATGGAGGGGGCACAGACTACCAACTCATCGAACAAGCTTTGATTTAATGAGGCAGTCATATTAAGTTTAGATGTTTCCAATAAAGTAATTTTATTATTGGCCTCATGCAATTGTTTTTTCAACTCATCTATGCAGTTCAGAGCCTAATCATACTCCGAACTACATTGGTCGAACCTGTCCACAATGTTTTGGAGCCTGTCCCGGGCATCAATAGCATCGATATAACGGTCATTTAACTGTACCAACTCATTTTTTAACTTTTGATGCCTGTCTAATGATTCCAAAAGTTCCCTTCGTTGTCTCAGACCAAATAAAAAGTATAGACAGAACTCTGCGAACAGCGTAGTGAGGCCGGTCAAACTACGCCTTGCCGTGTACACACACGATTACACGCACACACGTACAACGAAACTACGCCTTATCTTGTCAGTCTAGACTGCGACTCGTGGAAGCAACACGTTTTGAAAAATCATAAATATACCTGTCAAAATGCCGAATTGTGTTGTGAAAGGGTGTAAGAATCAATGTTCAAAAGATTTTTAAGTTAAGTTAAGTTAAGTTTAAGTTTTTTAATGTTTATGAATACGCAACGCGATATCTTCGCCGTTGGTGAACTAATTAAGTATATGATTTTTTTTCGTTAAATAAATTATTATCTTAAGGGTGGTCTCGTCCCATAATCATGTTATCAAAATTGGTTCAGTATATTTGTAGATTGAAAAAATGTACCATTTTATTCTTTCCCATTGCATTGAAGTCGGTTGTTTTTAACGTGTTTCCATTATATTCATATTAATATGTATTAATTAATATTGTAAAGGTGAATTTCTACCTGTATTACCTATTCACGCTTAATAATATGTATATGTGTGTACATACCGCTTTACATATTTTTTTTAGATTTCCGGATCGAGACCAAAACTTAAAACAGAAATGGATAGCCGACCCGTCATTTGTCAAAGTCGAAAACCACTATCATGGCAATCAACTTCCCCGAGCGTAGTTTGTTCAGCACATTTTAGTTGCAGTATTAACACATTTTCTAAACACGGTTATGTAATGCCACTGTTTGTTGTTTTGTAACCTACAAAAGGTTCTCGGCTCTTTCTTGGGGCAAGGTATACATACACTATTACAATAAAATACCAAGTACTGTACTAGATTTACCTATACATAAGTTTAACAATCATGTAAAATCTTGTTTACTTAAGAAAGGTTATTAAACAGTAAAGGAATATTTAGAAGACATAACAGTAAGACGTTGTTCAGTTTATTTTAAATTAGGAATGCCTGTTCTTTTAATAGATATTCTTTTGTATGTTGTTGTGTTGTCTAATTGTCTTGTAGTCGTACTAAATGTTCTTTTTTACCTTGTAGTAGAAAATGTCCCTCTATGATAGGGAGGGCATTTTTCAATTTGTATTGATGCTGTAAAAGAAAGGGAGAAAAGAAATGCCCTTGCTGAGTTTCTTGCCGGTTCTTCTCAGTACAAGGCTCCCTCCCCATAGTTAGACTTACGAACCGATGGCATAGCGACATTCATAAGTGCTCAATTATTGTAGCCTAAATTGAATAAATAATTTTGATAATTTGGATAAATAATAACAAATTTTATTTCTGTAACACTTTTTCCATTTTCTTTCTCCCATCGCCACCACTTTTTATCGACAGCTCAAGTCGGAATGGATCACTTTTATTTATAACATATGATAACGTTATTAATTAATAACGTTTAAAATAACGTTGCTAATTTTTAACGTTATTTTTGTGCTTTTGTGGTAATTGAATTTATTATGGCAACACCGTTTAAAACACACATGTTTAAAAAAGTGGCCTCACTTCGCTGTTCGCAGAGTTCTGTCTATACTTTTTATTTGGTCTGAGTTCGTTGTCATCTCGCTCTCCGTTTAGTTGATCACACAACTCTTTCGAAGCCTTCAATTCATTTAATGTCAGTTGGAGTTTGGACTCCTCCTGACGAGACAAGGCCTTGCGAGTCATCATTATGGGAAAACTTAAAAATTGAACCGTATAAAAGAGAAATACAAATTTTTAAATACTATGTAGGTTACAAGTAAACAGCTGTACGAGTAGTCGCGTAACCAACAAACAGAGGTTATGTTTACGTATGTTAATCGCAACTAAAGTGGTTGGAATTAAACAAGATACGTATAATAATTAACAAATCGTCAATTTATGCAAATTTATAAGATTTTAAGTGAAATAAGGGTAGGTACCTTAAAGATGACAAGGGTTCACTTACATGCCGGTAACTGTCACTAAACAGTTTTACTTAAGTTTTTGATTTTGCACATGAAATACACTAAAAGCGAAACGCTCACCACTAAAACACAACTTAACTTAATGATTGAATTGGATAATGGGCGTAAAATGAGTAAATAATAAATTAAATTTCAAATTTTACACAGGAGACATTCAGATCAGCTGTTTACAAAAGTGTTGCCACAGAAGAAAAAAAAAAAAACTTTTGTATTGCCCAACGAAATCTGTTACAAGGGGCTACTTTGACTAGAGCTACGGGGCGACATTGATAGTTATCAATATCGCCCCAATGGGTATTGTTCTAGTCTAGAGATATACTTAAAATTGTATTGAATTACAAGGTAACCCCTACATTTTTTAGGTTTCTAGTGATGGTTCGCACATTCAAAAAAGTTGCGGGAAGTCGCAATTGTAATAATTATTTAATTCAATTCAATTCAATTTAAATAATTTATTTCGGACCATGGTCCATATTGTGTTAGTAACAATAATTGCTTATATGCTAGTGTTACAAATATACAGAAATATAGTTACTTACTTATACAATTATTATTATGATTATTTATATATTTTATTTTATTATACAGGCGAGGCACTTGAAGAGGCCCTTCCGAAGATCACCGATGGTGATCTCTCTATTTTTGCTGCTTCTTTGACATATAACATCCAACAACAACATATATTTAGACTAGAAGAGAGAAGAAAAAATCAAGATTTTTTGTTTAGTTATTAAGACATAAATTTACTAATTCACATGTTCCTATTATGTTCCTACCTCAAGTAAAAATTATTAATACACGATATTTTTAATCAGAAATGCATAGTTTTACATAAAATGCCACTATTTGCTATCACAAAATGCGAATATCAACTTCGTACCTTGTGTCAAAGACGCCCCGACAGATTTCAAAACCACATATTTCCTAAAATATACTATCAAAAAAAATATTTCTTTTTGTATTATATTCCAAATAGGGGTTACTTTGGACATCGGTAATAAAAACATCGGGTATCAAAGCAACCCCATTTTCAGTCTAAAAATGATAGGCCACATTTTTTTTTTTTCTCTAAAAGTATCAAGCCAACATTTTTGATATAAAAAAATGTTTGTAATGAGTCGTCAATATGTTTTATTTTTTACATGTCTAGTACGTAAATTTAATGTAATAGAAGCCTTTCATAATTTATAAATTGATCAAAGTCGCTCCATTCTACGGTACGACTTTTAGTGATATAGTTTACAGGTCTATTCTACGTACAGCGAACAAATCATTTATTTATACAGGGTACACAACACAGATTATAGCCAAAACATGAAAAGGATACATGTTAATTTGAAAAGTATTTTGATAAACTACAATCCGTTAATGAGTGCACACATCTTAACTTAAATATCCAAACTATAAATAGGTGCTTCCTATGTTACAATTTAAACTAATTTATATCAATATAAAACTAAGTTACAGTAGAAGGTTTCATGACGACTTTTAAGCAATTTTGGAATCCTGAAAGACTAAGTTGGAAAATATCTATCCCGAGTTATTGCTATTAATAATGAGGTCATTATAGAGACGGCACATGCGAACCATAGGGTTAAATAAATACATTGTATTGTTTTCCCAGACTTGAAGTACAAAAGTGTGTGGATCTTTGTCATGAGAACGAAATTTTATGTTGAAATTTAAAAAGGCCAGTAAATTAGAAGAATCGATGTGGGAGTGAACAATTTTGTATAAGCATGAAAGCGCGGTGTAATTGCGTCTGTTTTCCAATTCTTTTAACCAGTCTTTATGACATTTCATTTTGAGATTCTATCCAAACCTGAAGTTTAATTGATTAAGGACTTTTTTCTGTACCCTTTCTATGCGATTAGCATGAACATCCTTATTATGATATTTAAGGTGACCAAATAACTGAGTTGTATTCGAGAACAGTTCTAATCAAGGTGCAATAAAAATATGAAAAGTTTGCGGGTCTCTGAAATTCTTGGTAAATCTGGAGACAAAACCGAGCATCCAGGACCCTCTCCTTATGACATGATCATAGTGATCGCGAAAAGTCAATGTATCGTCATCAGTAGGCAGGCAATTCACACACTTGTATTTGTGTGGTATTTCCAGCCAGTTGCTGATCCAACCGTCGTCCACCCGCTGCGAGGGTACGGAGGAGGTGCCTCTGCTGGTGCTGGTGGCCAGCTCGCCGGCGCGCCAGGACCGGCGCGGGGCCATCAGGGCCACCTGGGCAAGGCACCAGCCCACGTTCTTTGTGCTAGGACTTGAAGGGTTGGACCGGGATGAACATCTGGTAAGGTCGGGGCCATTGCGTAGATTTTTGTTGTATGCCTAAATAGGTGGTGAGCCAGAGGAGATGGGTTGCTGATGGTATTCTTGAAATGAGCCGCCACCGCGGCTTAGCCTAAATATTTGTGTTTTCTAAATTTTGATAATGCAATTATTTTTTTAAATTACATTCAACAGTTCAGTGAAGACTTCATTTTAATCATGGAGGCCTTGGCTCAGTAGTGGAATAGTATTAGGCTATACTTTACTTTTATTACTGTCAGAGCTTTCGTGTTTCTCGTCACATATGTCTCTGTTAGACAGATTGGTAATATTGTTCATCATCACGAGAGGCCTAACTCCAGCCTCATGACATCACGTGTCATGACTATTGATACTTAGAACGCAGCGCCACTGTCACAATAGAAATTCTATTAATTGATCAATGCTCAGGCGCAGTTGAAAGGTTAAAACCAGATCTCCCCCAGGTAGACGCCTACATAGAGGGCAAGCAGTACGGTGACATGGTGGTGTTCGACTTCCTGGAGCATTACGAGAACCTGACCCTGAAGACAGCCCTGATGCTGCAGTGGGGCTGGCGGCGCTGCCCCCACGCCGCTGCGGTGTTCAAGACTGACGATGATGTGCTGGTGAACCCCTGGGCGATGAGGGACCTGCTGCAGACGCACCAGGACAAACAGCTCATTGGTGAGGACTGGTTTCAGGTTAAAGGGCCAAATTAGTTTGGATTCATGATCGAGTTGTATGCGACGAATTATAATTCAATTCCCATAGTTCTGCTAGACTACTTAAATACCATTAGTACGACTATTATCCCAAAAATTTGAGTCAGAGACTAGGCAATGAGGACTGCAGAAGCTGTTGCCATAGTCCACGTTTCACAATTTTTTAAAATTCTATTTTATTGTGCTCAGCGAGATATGTGGTATGCCCTTCGGCGATCTATGCTGTTGGATGTATGTGCAGTCTTTAGTCCGTTAGTCGCTTTTCACGAAGCCGAAGGGAAGAGATGGGTTTGTAGTTTGAACCGCTATCACACAGCTATATGAGCTGTGTTATTTGTAGTTATAAATTGTACATAGGTACACAATAGCTTATTAAAGGAATGTCTTCACTTCTGCTTTGTTCTCTATTTGTGACGATTGTTGTAAGTTTTGTTTTTATACATAAATAAATGTACTTCTATACACCTTGAGGTAAGCCACCAACCGGTATTGCGCCCAACGTCACTTTGGTTTAACCTATAATGTGCCAGTGCCCTATAATGGAACCGTTTCGGGTAGCGGTGAAAGAATACTACCACCTCCTCTCTTCCCTTGGGTGTCGTAAAAGGCGACTAACGGACTAAAGACTGCACATATATCCAACAGCGTAGAGGGGCGGTGGGCTCACCACCTGTCACGCTGAGCACATGTGCAGTCGCTATTTGGTGAAAAGTGAATTATGGCAGAGGACTTCTTTTGCGGTCCTCACTGCCTAGTCTCTTACTAACCTTTCCGGGATAGTAGTCCTGATTATGTGTGTGTGTAAGGCTGATGATGATGATGATTATGACGTCACTGTCAGGTTACAAGCTGAACAACAGGCAGGTCCACCGCGAGGAGTACTCCAAGTGGTACATGCCTCGCTGGCTGTACCCGCCCGACCGCATCCCCGAATACCTCTCCGGGACGGGCTATGTCATACATGGTGGGTAGACAACAGACTTTACTTCTCAAAAGAATTTTACATTTACTTAAAAATGAGAAACTTAACTAGTAAACATAACTATAGAAATTATATAAAAATTAATTATTGTCGCATATTCATATTCATTTATTCCGCTTAAATTTGTAACAAAAAGTACAATAAATACATACATACATACATATAATCAAGACTATCATCCCCGAAGGGTTAGTCAAGACTCGGCAATGAGGACAGCAAAAGCAGTCCTCTACCATAGTCCACTTTTCACCAAATAGCGACTGCACATGTGCTCAGCGTGACAGGTGGTGAGCCCATCGCCGCTCTATGCTGTTGGTAGTATGTCCAGTATTTAGTCCGTTTTTTTTTAAAAAGAAGGAGGCAAACGAGCAGGCGGGTCATCTGATGGAAAGCAATCACCGCTGCTGCAAAACCAGAGGAGTCGCAGATGCGTTGCCGACCTTTAAGAAAGGAATAGGGTTAAAGAAGAAATAGGAGTAGTGAGGGGTAGGGAGGGGGGAAGGGGCCTCCGGAACTCTCACTGGCCGGACGAAACACAACAGCACCAAGTGCTATTATTTCACGCCGGATATTCGTGAGAGGGATTCGATATGGTATTACCCCGGGCGAGCCGGCCCAATGCGTGCTGCAACGCAGCGTGGCTCTACCATTCAGTTAGTGTCACTCATTTAGCACCACCCAGGGGTCACGTGTAGGGTCTCAAGCTCAGATCATAGAAGGGTCCCTTCTATGATCTGAGGTCTCAAGGGTAAACCTACGGACGCGAGTAACTTTAACCCCAAAAGTAAGTTTGTCGCCTTTTACGCCCCCAATCGAAGAGAGGGGGTGGTAGTATTCTTTTACCGCTATGCGACACGGTAGACACAAGAGAAAAGAGGGGTATTAATTCAATCAATATATAAAAAATATAAAGATCCAAATGAAAACACACTTATTTTAACGCAATAAAACTTATTTATATATCCTGAGTGCCTATGGTAAAAGTAAACTTTCCATCCCGAAAGACTACCAACAAAGTTTAGGCGCTCAGCTAACATAGCCAGTTTATGTTGCCGACATGAGACACCATCAGACGTCATCATCCTTGTGACAATTATTGTATATTAGAAAGGCTGCTCGTTTTCAGGCGAGTACATACAAAGGATCCAGAAGGCCGCTCACAATGTGCCTCTGGTTAATTTAGAAGACGTATACTTCACCCACAACGTGGCCAGGAGTGCTCTGCGCCTGACTCTCACCCATGACAGGAGACTCAGCCCCTACAAGCCCTGGATCTCCGCTGGCTGCGCTTTCTGGAGCCTTGCTTCAGTTCACAGCCTAACGCCAGACGAAATCAGCAGTGCCTGGCCGAAGATTGTCTCCCTGGCGAACCAATTTGAGAGAGGCGAAAATGTGTGTGCGTACTTAAATTTTTTGTCGTACGATTTATTTTTGTATTGACGCTTTTAACGATGTTATAGCTTTATTTATGAGAAAGTGGTGAAGGACTGGAGGAAGTGGCAGGAAAATGTAATAGATTGATAATAAAAGCAGAGTTTAAATATTCTATTTTTATAAATTTTGTATTGAAATCATGATGTTATTTTTGCTACGCAATCAATAAAGGATTAGGAGCCATATCAGAATTGAAAATTATTTTTAATTATTATTAATTTTATTAATTATTGATTTATAATTATGCGAATGTTGTATATGAGTGTGTTGTTGTTGGCCAGTTTTACATACCTAGGTATTATTTGATGTATTGAGATATATTGTTAAAAAATTTGATACAACGTTTATGTGTTAATAAGTACTACTCTTTGAAATAATATACGAATTTCTCTTTAGTCGATTCCGTCTAAATAAAAAACAAAACATTATTAAATTGACCAAATAAATATCGAGAATTAGTTTATAAGAGTGAATTAAGTATACCAATTCTCGATATTTATTTGTACGGAGGACTAATTTAATTCTATTTTCTTGACTTTATAGTGCAATATAAAACATAGTACTTTATAGATTAGGTATTCTTTTAAGTGTAGAAGAAAAAATCCAAATTGAATTTTTAATTATGAATTTTGTAGGATTCTATATTAAGTTGTTTTTTTTACATTAGCATAATATTTCACAATTAAATGATGAACATTAATACGCATTTTTAATAATAATTAAACAAAGTCATTGTCACAAAAAAGTTATTTTGAATCATCCAAATATAGAACATAGAAACTATTGTTTATTGTAACGTGTCAAGCCGATGTATGGTGATTGTTAACTACCATACCTATCTATTGAACCCCCGTTTATATTCAGCGATTTTTGGTAGTTTTAAGCTATAATTTTATTTCTTTTCTAAGTACTTTATGACGAATGTTTTTATTTTTTTAAAGTGAGTAAGTATCTTTTTTTTGAGTAGACATTTCTGTGCACTTTTTTCTTTAACTAAGTAATTATCTTCCTAATATCAATACAAGTTACAAAAACATAATTTAAACTGATGTCGTTCTAAAATACTTAAAAAAGAAAAAAAATATAGCTCAAAAGCTACCAAATATCGCTGAACATACAGGGGGGTTTAATAGATAGGTATGTATGGTAGTCCCCTATCACCACGCAACGGCTTGACACCTTACAAGAAACACCCTGTATATAAGGTGACTGCTAGAAATCGCAAGAAATTTCAAGGGCCGGTCATGTTAAGTGTTTTAAACATGACAAAATGACAAAAAGAGGAATTCGTGTTTTTTTCATTTTTAATTAAATAATTCATTTCGTGAACTTTAATTGGATTGTCTTTGAATTTCTAATTTATTTTAAAGCAATAACATAAGAAAAATAAAATGAAAAACGTTCGTGTCACCTGGGCGATAAGTACCTACGTTAGTCTGCAATGAGACGATTTTTGTCATGTTTAAACACTTGACCTGACTAGCCCTTGAAGAGTCTTGTGGTCAAAATTCAAAAAATTCAAAATTCTAAATATATTTATTCAATAAACTCAATTAATAAGTACTTTGAATCGTCCAAATATTTAACCTACCACCCATTCAGGACGTTATATTTTAACTGTGGCAAAGAACGGGCGCAAGAAACCACAGCCCACAGAAGCAACGACATATACAAAAAAAAAAAAGATGTGTCGCTAGTCTCTAGCAGTCACCTTATATATCCTTTGCTCCGTGGATGTATCAGTTGATCAGTTGATGGTGGTTCAAACTCAAACTTTAACCTACTTATTTAACTCAATTAATAAGTAGGTACCTACTATTTTTAAATAATAATAATAATATGTCAAAAAACAAAATGAGCTTGTGGTTTAGGCTCAATAAAAGAATACTACCTACCCATCTCTTCCCTTGGGAGTCGTAAAAGGCGACTAACGGACTAGAGATTCACCTATAACGCCCAGCATATGTGCAGTTGTTATTTGAAGAAACGTGGACTATGACTGCAGATGACTAATTTCGCGGTTCTCATTGCCTTGTCTCTGGCTAACTTTTTTTTTTTTTTACCTGGTGTAATCCCTGCTTATGGATTCCAGCCTCCAGAAGGGAGACTGGAAGACTGGATATGTGGGACTCTCTCGTTCCCCTTTCCACGACGTAATCGTCGGGCGAGAGGGAGGGGCCTACCCACTAATCACCGGGGGACCAAACTCCGATACTCGTAGCATAGGGCTGAGGTGGCGGTCACGGGACCTAATCCACGAGGGCAATGACCACGCGAGAGCCACCCCGTCGCCGTGTGTTGGCCTATAATCGCTGCCTGGCAGCCATTACGCGCCATCACACGGCGACTACGCGCGCGAAAGCTCTGCAAGAAAAAACCGCCCATTTAAGGGGCAGACAGCAAACAGACATTAGACTGACATGCCCGGCTTACCCGGGCATGCGGACCAACACGACACCAATTCCGATGGACACAACACAACATGAAGACGAACACGCCCACGGATTCGCAGGCGTGCGCACAGGACAACCACAGATCTACCAGTGCGGGACTCCTTTGTAGTTGCTTTGAGACAGCCTGACGCCACGACGACCACCGCAGTGGTCGTCTAGCCGTCCTGCCGCTCATCACTGCTTCCCGGGGTCTCTGGCTACCTAACCTTACCTAGCCTAACCCCTAGACACACCCTAAAAGACAATAGTCGTGAGTTCGTGAGTGTGAGTATGTTTACAAATAACAAAAAAAAATAAAAATATAATGATCATTTTTATAATTGGACGTTTTCGGTATTAGACGTTTTTAAAATTTAACATTTTTCATGTTGGACATTTTTATAATAGACATCCTGAATCCTGAATGGGGGTTTGTTATAATCCTTTAGGGGTTTGACATCTGGTTGCTACAATGACGTCTGGTAAGAAGTCCCTTTAGGGGTTTGACGTCTGGTTGCTATTATCACCAATTCCCAAAATGTTATTTTTTTCAAACTGGCTACTTCCCTAAATGAGCACTTCCCAAAATATAAACTTTTTAAAAAACTGGCTACTTCCCTAAATGTTAACGTTCTCATATTGGCTACTTCCCTAAATGACCACCTCCCAAAATGTTAACTTTTTCAAACTGGCTACTTCCCAAAAGGACAGCTTTTAAACAGGCCACTTCCTAAAATACAAAAGTTTTCATCTTTACCACTTCCTGGAATTACTTCTTCTCAAAATGAGCTTCTTTAGCCTATATTACTCGCGGTAATTTGACGATTCCAATGATACCCCATACGCCCTAGGTTTGGTTCAGGCATTAGGAAGTTATTGTGGAATAAAGAAACTCACAAAAACAGCGTGTCCAGAAAACTAAAGATAATTCTTTAGCTGCGGGTGGGTCACATCAGATCCTACCGCATTCTGGAATTTTATTTAATGAAAGTCTCACGATTTTCGAACTATCGTTTTTTTTATGAAAAATCTTCCCTCGTTTTGTTTATTTCGTGCCATTTCTACAAATGATAACTTTTTTAAGCCCCATTTTTTATCAAATACTCATGGTTATTTGTTTAATCTATAACAATATTCTTTTGCTTCCTAAAGTACCCTTGGTACAAATCGATACTTAGAAAAAACGATTTTTGGAAAGTACATACTTGTGGCAGGCGCAGTAGAATGAGCTGAGTGTAAATGGGGCATAAGACCTACACGAGAAGAAAAAGGCATTTTGGGACATTGACCTCTTGGGAAGTGTACAAAATAGAAAATACAAATTTTGATAAAAGGCCCCTTTACGAAATGTAGGTACATAATGGGAAATATACATTTTGGTAAATGGAGGTTTTGAGAAGTGTGCAAAATGGGAGAAGGCCATGGTGTTCACATTTTGGGAATTAGTCATAACAACAACCGTGGCAACTAGACGTCAAACCCATAAATAGACAATATTATAAGAAACCCCCCTTAAGGTGTCTTTTTTAACTCTTTTTTTATAGCTCTACTCTTTGGAACGGGCGCAAGAAACCACGGCGCACAGAAGCATCGACATTTTGAATGTAAACTGGAGCATTTCGGAAGGTCATAAAATACAAAATATAAATTTGAAAGTACTTGGAGCATTTCAGACCCAAGCTGTTTTGTCTTCGGTGTAATCCGACACTTTATAATAAGCTTTTTTTACAAAGCTTTTCTTTGATTTCGATTTTAAATTTATCAAGATCTAATTTCTGAATATCATTTGGTATTTTGTTGTAAAATCGTACACAAAGACCGTTAAAAGAATTATTTTTTTATGAAGCCTAGCATAAGGTACTGCTAATTTGTTCTTACCTACTTCTAGTGTTTAAATTGTGAATATCACTGTTTTTTGCAAACATTTCAATATTTTTATGAACATACTTACATCAGATTTTCATAAATGTATTGTGATGCAACTGTCATTATACTATCCTTAAATCTCTCTCTGAGAGAGTCACCAGCCTTTAGGTTATACATATTGCTCGAATAGCCCTCTTCTGCAGCACTAAGATAGTTTGTATAGCAGCATTTCCCCACAGTAAAATGCCGTACGACATTAAACTATGAAAGTAACTGAAATAAACTAATCTAGCCGTATCAACGTCAGTTAACTGACGGATCTTCATTACTGCATAAGCCGCAGAGTTTAAAGCTTGGGATCCAACGTGATGCCTAGAAACACAGTGGTGTCCACAGGATTCACATTCTTATCTTTAATTTGTACACTAGTTATTACCTGCTTAACATTAGGCAATACAAATCTTACACATTTGATTTTTCACTCGTTTAAGAGCAAGTTATTTACACTAAACCAGTGAACAATCATTGAGACAGCATTATTCACATCGTCATAATTTGGGTGTCGTCGTTTCACTTTTAATAAAAGTGAAGTGTCATCAGCAAACAATAAGTACTATCTGATAACTGTTTTTTTTACAAAATAAGGTAGGTAAGTCGTTAATATAAATCAAAAACATGAATGGACCAAGTATTGAACCCTGCCGAATTCCCATTGTAACCACTGATCCCGAAGATCTTTAACCGTTAATGTCGACCTTCTGAATCCTGTTACTCAAGTATAAAATGAAAAGACTCAAAGAGTATCTCTAATTCCATAGTGGTGAAGCTTCCTGACCAATGTTTCATCTAAAACAAAATCGAAAGCCTTGGATAAATCACAAAATACCCCTATTACCGGGCCTAAGGCATCATGTGAATCCACCCAGGCATCAAATATTTGAATTAAATAAGCTCAACACTGGCGTCAGTTGTTGAGCGACCCCTAGTAAAACCATACTGTTTACAATGTAAAAGTTTATACCTATCTATAAAAATGAATTTAAATTTTGTCTAGCATCAACTATTCAAAAATTTTACTAAATGTGGGTAGCACAGAAATAGGTCTAAAATTAGAGGGGTCAGAGTGCTACCTGATTTAAATAATGGAATTATTTTACTAGGTATGGAAAGTCAATGCATTCGTTAAATATGCGAGCTAAAACTGGAGCTAATATCATAATTACTGATTTAGTGACGACCAGGGAATTACCCCACAGAACAGCGGTTTTCTTTCTATTGAGTGTTAAATGTTTTTTCATTCCTCATACTCGGAAAGTAGGTCTGAAGTTGCCTGAAGAGCGGGTGGAAAGTAGTACTTTTCCGCCAAAGGAAGAATCGTTTTTCTGACAGGTACTGTTACTGAGACTTATTATTAAAATAATACTAACAACCCAGCTCTTCCCTTGGGTGACGTAATAGGCTACTAACGGACTAAAGACTGCACAAACATCCTACAGCATAGAGCAGCGATAGGCTCATCAAAATAATACTACATACCCCTTTTTTATCTTGGGTGTCGTAAAAGGCGTAACTATTCTTCTATTAGTGTGAATCTGTCATTGGTTTTCTGATGTATAACTGTACAGCTACTCTTGTCTTGTAACTGTTGATTCACCTAAGAAAATAAAATAAAATAAAAATAAAAAACGGACTAAACAAATTTTTTCTTTAGCTAATTCATATTTTTATTTTTAGTTACTTTCCTTGTTTGTAATGAAATGAACAGTGTTTACCTCGGGTGAAAGATTTATTTAGTCTCTTGAACTATTGGCGCCCTCGCTACGCTTACCCAAGCGTTTCCCAAGACGGGGTTTGGCACCCGCCAAACCCCGTCTTGGGAATAAAAAAAATTTTGGGGTGGTTGGGATCTACCTCCTAGCGGTCCACCCCGGGCAACGACATCACAGACCAACATGGCCCGTGGTGACGGCTGAAGATCCCAGTGGCGGTGGTAGGCTCCGCAAGGAGCCACCTGGCTCGCGACCACCATCCTGCCGAAATCCGGCGCCAAGCAGTCCGCTGCGTTCCGTCGGCGTGCGGGAGTGCCAGTGCCAATGGGGGTTGGTTAGAAGTCAGTTGCGCAGATTAGGACCGGTCTTGAAGCCTTAGCATTGCTGTACCGGGTAACTCATTCTGGAGGGTAGCGGGATCCGAAGCACGGTTTTAGCCGTTGGCCGACCGCAGTTAGTAGGGGGCCCAACTAGCGCGCTAGCCACGTGTGAAAGGCTGCCCCGCCAACTCGCGAAAAATCCCGAAATGCTCCACCGTGCCAGTTGGCGACTGGACGGGAGGACCCGGTGGCCATTTCGGGGGGGTTCGGGCGTCCCCGCAGTCTCCAGGTGAGTTCCCCTTTGGTCAGATTTGCCTAGGGCAACATCGATGGTCGACTAAGTAGCGCCTCGACTGAAAATCCTTCCCCCCAACACTCATCACAAAACATGACAAGGCAAAGCAAGAAGAAAGTGTGTAAACAACGGCTGCACTTCCTCCCATTAAAAGTGCACCTCGCGAACATCAGAGGATTGCACTCAAATCTCGATCCGGTCCATCACCATCTTGAGACTGAGAAGCCACACCTATTCTTCTTGACGGAGACGCAAATAGCAACCCCGTCGGACGTGGCGTACCTCAACTACCCTGGCTACTCAATTGAGCATAAGTTCAAAAAGCGTGCAGGGGTCTGTGTGTACGTCCGCGATGACATTTGCTGTAGGCGTCTCCGTTGCTTTGAAAAATCCGGGTTCTCCGTTATTTGGCTTCTGGTGGACACTGGGGTAGAGAAGATAATCTACGTCTGTGTCTACCGATCGCACAGCGGTGATCAGGAGGCGACTCGGCTCATTGACTACCTCACTGAGACGGCAGACTTAACAACTCAGCGGTATCCAGCGGCGGAGCTTGTCTTTCTGGGGGACTTCAACGCTCGCCACAAAGAGTGGCTGTACCCGTTCCAGAAGACTGACCATGCTGGGAGAGAAGTGCGAAGGTTTTCCCTAGCACTAAATCTCACTCAGCTGGTGGATCAAGCGACGCGAATTCCGGATATCGCTGGCCACACACCCAATTGTCTTGACTTACTGCTGACAACCGATCCACACAAGCATTCGATATCGGTCTCAGCCCCGCTGGGAACGTCCGACCATTGTGTGGTGAAATCCGTATCGATTTGCTCTCCTCCGAATATGAGCCCTAGGGGCACGAGACGAGTATGGCGATACGAGTCAGCAGATTGGGACGAGATGCGTATTTTCCTTGCATCTTATCCCTGGCGGCAAACATGCTTCTCTTCTAACGACCCTTCGTGTACGGCCGATGCGATTACGGATGTAATCCGGCAGGGAATGGAGTTTTTTATTCCATTCTCCGACATCCCGCTCGGTTACAAGTCCCGCCCTTGGTATAATGCGGACTGTACTCGTGCTGAGGCCCGAAAACAGTCTGCTTACCAGGCTTGGGTGCAAGCCCGGGATCGCAAAGTCCGTGCACGGAGAATCCGAGCAAAGAAGAGAGCCTTTAATTCGGCCGCCAAGTCGTGCGAAAGGGTTATTCGAAAGGCCAGATTCGATCACATCAGCCGAATAGGGACAAAGTTGTCATCCTACCCGAAAGGTAGTAAACAGTTCTGGTCCCTTTCGAAGTCAGCCGAGGCGAATTTCTGCCGTCCTATGTTACCACCCATGCAGAAACCTGACGGGTCGCTGGCTCATTCTGCAGCTGAGAAAGCAAGTTTATTTGCCTCTCTGTTTGCGAGCAACTCGCGTCTAGACACCGGCTCTCAACAACCACCAAATTTACCTCGCTGTGATTCTTCGATGCCGGAGATCACAATCCACAATAAAGAGGTCCGTAGAGCCCTGCTTAGTCTGGACGTGAACAAGGCCAGTGGTCCTGATGGCATACCAGCAAGGGTACTGAGGTGTTGTGCGCCTGAGTTGTCACCAGTGCTAACGCGCTTGTATCGCCTTTCTCTCGAGGCAAAAACCGTACCTAAATGCTGGAAGCTTGCTAATGTGCAGCCAGTACCCAAAAAAGGAAGTCGTGCCGACCCATGCAACTACCGACCGATCGCCATCACTTCCATACTCTGTAAGGTCATGGAAAGAGTTCTAAACTGTAAGTTGCTCTCATACCTAGAAGTTAATGACCTCCTCAGTGACCGTCAATATGGGTTTCGCCGAAGACGATCGACTGGGGATCTTCTAGTTTATCTGACGCACTACTGGGGTGAGGCCCTCGAGATGCACGGCGAAGCACTCGCCGTATCACTTGACATCTCAAAGGCTTTTGACAGGGTCTAGCACGCAAGTCTACTGCACAAGCTTCCAGCGTATGGTATCCCCGCTGACTTTTGTAGTTGGATAGCTGATTTCCTGACGGAACGGTCGATCAGAGTAGTCATCGATGGCTGCTCCTCTGACTCAGTGGCTATTGATGCCGGAGTTCCTCAGGGGTCTGTTCTCTCTGCGACGCTTTTTCTGTTGCACATCAATGACCTGTTGATACCGGGAGTTGTTGGGTATGCAGATGACAGTACTGTCGTAGAGAGATTCCTTTCGGATGCAAAAGCTAGTGGTGATGACGTGATGTTGATGAGAGAGGCCATGGTTGAGCGAACAAACCAGACATTAATTCACGTTTGCCAGTGGGGTGACAGTAACCTGGTAAATTTCAACGCCACCAAAACGCAAGCGTGTTTATTCACCGCTAAAAGGAGTCCCTTTAACCTGACTCCTACTTTTCGGGGTGCATCTGTGCCTGTTACCGATAGTCTCGTCCTTCTGGGCATGGAGTTGTCTTCAGACCTCAACTTCGGCACCGGTATCGAGTCCAAGGCACAAACTGCAGCTAAAAAGCTGGGCGTCTTAAATAGAGTCAAGCGATATTTCATGCCGGGACAACTTTTAACTCTCTATAAAGCTCAAGTCCGATCTTGCATGGAATATTGCAGTCACCTGTGGGACGGCTCAGCTAAATACCAACTAGCTGCACTGGACACGATTCAACGCAGAGCTGAGAGGCTAATTGGCGACAAAGAACTAGTGAAGAGCAAATTTCACACCCTAGCTCACCGCCGCAAAGTTGCCTGTCTGTCGGTCTTTTACAGACTGTACTTCGGAGAGTGTGCTCTGGAGCTGCATGAGCTCATACCGCCATCCCCCTTCTTCCATCGGACATCCAGGCGCACTGCGGGCTACCACCCTTTCTTGGTGGATATTCCTAAATGTCGCACAAAGCGTTACTCAACATCTTTTATACTGCGTACAGCAAAGGAGTGGAACTCCCTCCCTGCGTCTGTGTTCCCGAGTACATATAACCCGTCCATCTTCAAAGTAAGAGTAAATAGGCACCTTCTGGGTAAACTCGCACCATCATAGATCCTGTCTTAGCCCCTGGGCTTGATTGGGATCAAGAGCAAACCCATACCTAGTAAAAAAAAAAAAAAAAAGCTACTTTTTCTCCTAGGGTAACAATGTAATATTATTATATCTCTAATACAATTTTTTGGAAAACTAAAATTACTTTCGCAAGCTTACATTCTCTTTCAAAACAGATTCAGCTACAGTGGGAGAGCAGAGGAAATCAAGGCTTTTGTAGTAGAAACTGTAGGTACTTACTGCTAGGCAGATTTAAAACAAATCTAACCACAAACCAAACTGAGCACAAGTTTATGTGTAACTGTGAATCGAACCCGGGACATCCGCGCATGAGACAACAAGAGCTGTTAGTGCAAAGTATGGGCCTGCATATTTTTAACCAAAGAATTCCAGTTCGTTGCAAATTAATGATGAAAGTTGTATCATGAGGTCTGAGAGCTGAGTGTAAGTTTGTAAATGTGCAAACGTTACTATCGCGTTTGTGTTAAGAGTTTTGATTCTCGATCTTATTTACTTAGTATTAAGATCTATCTGTCAAAACTTAACTCAAACGCGATAGTAACGTTTGCACATTTACAAACTTACACTCAGCTCTCTGGTTCCACTTGATGCGTCGATCGATAGTATATTTTTAAAACAAGGCGGGAATGGCGACCCGTTCTTTGACTTATTTACTTACATAGTTTTACGGCTCGTATCCTCTAAGGGTCAGCTAGAGACCTACAACGAGGAGCGCAGAAGCAGTCCAGCTGCCTTAGTCAACCTCTCACCAAATTATAACTGCACGTGTTCTCAGCCGCATCGCCGTTCTACTATGCTGTGCAGTAGTCCGCTAGTCGCCTTTTACGACACCCAAGGGTCTTCCCTTATACCTAGTAGTAACAAACCTCAGTCAAGCGATGTAATAAAATAATAAGATTATAATTTAGGCAGCGATTGTCTAATGATACCTACGTTGTGAACGGTTGCCTAAAGTAACTCAAGTCTTGGCCGTGGAAGTTTAGTAGTTGGCTTATCCCCGTGTTGAATTACTTCCTACCAACCTATTAATAAAGTTCAAAGTATTTATTGCTGTTCATGAATGTGATACAAAGGTAGAGTCATCAATAAGTATTCCAGTACAACATGTTATCCATTTGGGCTTAGCAAAAATTAATCTAACTTACGATACCTAACATCCTAGATACCTAAGCCTATTAAGTGTCTCCATCTCTTGATGGGGCTATAGTATACTATGAATGTGCCGCTACTAGCACAGCACTCATACTATAATAATTTACAAGATTTCATCAAACCACATTAAATTCAAAAGAAACATAGTAAATACATTAATACATCAGCGCTGTGTGCGCATCAAAGCTTGTAATAATAAATATTTTCGTACAAATACCTAATACCTATTTGTCTTGAGCGGGGACCGAACCCGCAGCCCTTGGGTAGTAGGCAGTTATATCTACCGCCAGAATGGTCGCCAAAGCACAATTTCAATTAATGAACCACACATCTAAGTAGATAGGAAATCTCTCATATGCCTATACGTATGGGGCCACAGAGTTAAGATCACGCGAGCTCTTAACAAAATACTAAAACAGTGGAGAGGTAACTTTTTAAGCACTAACATTAAATCGTAGAAATGAGTAAATTTATAACGGAATTTCTACGAAATACTAATGATACGTTAGCTTGTTAGTACGTAGATCAAAACTAAGGAGGTAAGTTACAATGAAGTATTTTCATAGTAAATCACAACTAAACCATCAAATATTTCGAAGATTACAAGTCAGCAAAGCAAAAAAGGCTCAACTGTCGCGATTTGCTTCGTAATTCAGCCCCCTCACCTCACCTCTGTTCAAAAATGTTTGGTAGTAAAGGCATAGGTGCCAGTTGTGACTTTTCTTTTAAATTAAATGGTATGTTAAAAAATCAGTAAAATTTTAAATGAAAGGGCATATTTGCCACATAGGCCTTTACAATTTGAAGTTGGTCAAATATGCCTTTACTATTTATAAATCTTTATTCATTTGTGACCTTTTGACGTAATATGTAAGCTAGATGTGCTCTTTCTACGTACTATGACAGAAAAAATGGCTCAGTTGTGCCCTTTTTAACCGACTTCAAAAAAGGAGGAGGTTCTCAATTCGGTTGTATGTTTTTTTTTTTTTTTATGTTTGTTGCCTCAGAACTCAGTCATTTATACACCGATTTAGAAAATTATTTATTTATTTGAAAGGATATACTTCCAGATTGGTCCCATTTTTATCAAAATTTAGTTCCGATGATGGAATCCTCAGGAATTGAGGGAACTCCTCAAATATTGTAGGCATACCTATAGCGATTTTGGTATTTTCAGCAATAATTTAAGAATTTGCATACAGAAAGTATCATTTGATGAAGTAGAACTGATGAAGAAGACCGGCAATAAATCCTTCCTAACTAATATTGTAAATGCGAAAGCGTGTTTGTTTGTTTGTCCGTCTCTCACTTGCGCATCGACCTGATTTTGCATATAGATAGCTGAAGACAATAGTGACCTAAGCCACTTTTTATCACTCCTTCCTAAAAATTTCTGTTAGGATTTAAAAATACACTATTCACACTATTAATTCTGTCACTTCTTGTCTAAATTCTTTTTAACATCTTTATGCCGATGACTTACAAATTTACTCTCAGGCCTCGGCTGAGAACCTCTCAGAAGCGATTGAGTAGATCGATGGTGACTTGGCTACGATCTACGACTGGAGCAAGTCAAAAACGTCCCTCTAGTTTGCTTAGCGGTGAACCCTAGTAACTCGCAAGTCATCATCGTAGGGGGGGTCTATACAGCGTTCACGAGTAAATCCGGGTAATTTGCCGTCTGTTTTGAATGTTGATTTCCTAATTTGTGATAGGCGTTTCTCGTTTTCTTCGCTTGTCGCATTTAAACGGCGCTGTTCCATACAAGTAGCGCGTATTGTAGGTCTACCAATGTTCGCTTTCGATAAATAGATCGGAACGATTCACTAAAAAGCGAGAAATAAACAAAAATTTTAACAAAAAAAAAACCGACTCCTAAAAAATTTACTGAAATAAATGCACTAAAACGTAAAAAATAATTGCGTAGTTTAGTTTGTTCAATTTACTTGCAATATTAACTTTTATTTTACTCAATCTTATAATCTTAAAAAATATTTTTGGAGTCGGTGCCACCTTCATACGACAATGTAGCAATACCATATTCACTAATGAACACGACAACTGTTAGAGGCTAATTAAACATAAGTATTTACAAATAAAAACGACAATGGGGTTAAACGGCAGCAAGGCCGACCCAGACGGAGGTGGAAAGATGAGCTTGATGCTTACGCGAAGGATTGGCCAACACGTAAAAGACCGCGAATACTGGAAGGGAGGGAGGGGGAGGCCTTTGCCTAGCAATGGGACAATATGGACTAATATAATAATAATATAGTATGTCTTTTAATGTTTATGTTTAACTTGGGTGGCACCGACTCCAAAAATATTTTTTAAGATTACAAGATTGAGTAAAATAAAAGTTAATATTCCTAGTAAATTGAACAAACTAAACTACGCAATTATTTTTTATGTTTTATTGCACTTATTTCAGTAAACTTTTTTGGAGTCGGTTTTTTTGTTTATTGCTTTATGGACTTCTGGTTTATCGAGCTTCTAAAATTTACAAAAAATATGAGCAGATAGGCCTTTTTCTCCTGATTCCAAATATGTATGTAACTCAAATTTAAAAATTATGTTAGTTGTGCCCTTTTTCCTTATGACAGCAGTTTTGCTGTCCTCATTGCCTAGTCTCTGACTAACCCTTCGGGGATTATAGTCGTGAATATACCTATGTATGTATCTATATATCTTGCAAATTATTATGGTAGTGCGTAGGTACAGAAGATACATGTGGAAATGCGTTTGTAACCTATTATGGATGGTATCGCCGGCCGGTGCAGTAACAGAATGGCGGCCAGGTGTGGTGATAAGGTTTACGACTTGCCTCTTGTTTCTGACATTGTGTAGCTCATTCAAGGGAGCAGGGCCGGACTCGGCGAACGGCGCTGTAGACTTATGCATATCAGTTTGTGGTCATATAATTAGGAACGGAATATCATTTCGTTTTAAAATAGTTCTAAATTCAAAGTAAAAAAAAAGATTTTTTATGCTATAATTCGGGAGTGTTTTGGCCCCTGTTTTCAAGTCTACAATTACAAGCTGTCAAATATTTAATATTATTTATTACAAAACATTGGAAAGCAAAGAAGTTGCGATTCTTCGACAAGAAAAATTATAATTGCACTTTATGAACGAGATTGCTCTTTCAAAAAGATTGCTGATCATATAAAATGTTCAAAAACTAAAGTTTTTAACGCGGTCAATCATTTAAAAAAATTTCCTACTACCAATAACGTATCTCGAAAATCTAAATCTCGGAAAACGAAATCTCGAGAGGATTCTATGATTGTTCGGGCAGCAAAGACTGATCATTTTAGTGGCTCAGAAACAATAAAGAGGGAAGTCATGGAGTATCCGCACGTACAATTCGAAGATGATTAAATGATACAAAATAATTTGTAAGAATCGTACGGAAAGTACCGCTTGTTAACAGGCAGCGCCGATGAGCGAGACTGGATTTCGCTCGAAAGTATGGCAGCTGGACGGAAAATCAATGAAAAATGTATTATTTTCTGATTAGTCAAAGATAAATAGGTAGACTGAGTTCTGATGATAAACTGTAGGTGTGTGCGACGTCCTGCAAAGCAAGCGTTAAATAAGAAATACACCACAAAGCAAGTAAAGCATGGAAGAGGAAACTTTAAAGTTTGGGGATGTTTCTCTGGATATGGTGTGGGCTCCGTGAAAAAATTGAAGGTAATCTAGATCAATTTAAATACAAGAACATTTTGAAAGAAACAATGTTTCCTTACGCCGAGGAGACGTTACCAGTGTCCTGGATATTTCAACATGATAAAAGACCCCAAACACACTGCCCATTCCGTTAAAAAAATCTTAGAGAGCAATCAGTTTCGATGCTAGACTTTGCTAAATTTGTGGCGTGAAGTGAAGAATAGGGTGGGTATCCGCTAAAATCTAAAAGGCTTTACGATGCGTTTGTGGAATCGTAGAACGCTATTTCTATTGAAACTTGCCAAACTCTAATAGCCTCGCTGCCTCGCCGATGCAGTGCAGCAATTGCAAACGATGGTTATCCTTCCAAATATTAATTTTTATTTTTATTAACTACAGTTACCTATTCAATTCATTAAGTTTAATTGTTAATTAATTTAATGATATTAGTTTCAGTTTGTGATCTCAATTATTTTGTCCAGTGATTAAGAGGGTTTACGCATTACGATTTCCCATACAAACTTCCAAGTCGAAATTTTTAAAAACCAATAAACTAATTTTAATGAAGTTTGCCGAAAACATTTTTAAAAAACGTTTATTTAGCTGAGTTATTGCGATTTAAAGTCCACTTTAAAAAGTTTAAAATTACTTAAGTGGAAGTTTGTATGGGAAACCGGAATACGTATTACACATACTAGCGTTCCGCGTGCGACTTCGCCCGCGTGGACCCTGTACCCCGTGAGAAATTTTCGAAATGACTCCCGTCCCGTACCCCAGTGACGTGCGATGCATCCCGGTTTGTGTTTGTTAACCTGAATTTGGTAAGCGTAGTAATTAAGTCAGTCAGTACCATCAATTGTAGCAAGTTGGAGAGGCGGGATAGTACATAATAGGCTGTTATGATATTAATAAAGGTATCATTATTGTTTTATTATTTGATCAAATTTAATACGTTTTCTTCTGATACTATCAATAGCTTACTTTGTAAATTATGGTTGCAGTTTTTATAATATTATTTTAAAGTTAACACTTAATTAGTACATGCATTATTATGCAGGGCGTCCCACGGACATGCCACATGGAGGGAAAGTACCTTGAATATTGTAGATGGAACATTTTACTGAAAGATGACATTATTTGAATTAAAAAATTTAAAAAATATTAAAAAAATTAAAAAACAATTTAAACTGCATTCATAGACATTTAAATAATTACATGGTTGAACCGGGAATCGAACCCGTTACATGAGAAAAATAATCACCTGTAGCTTTATCATACCGATCGAAAGGCTTCATCTTACGGATTATTTTTTGCTAAATAACATAGTGTCACTAATAAAAGGAAGACCATGAATTTTAACATATGATGTGAAATTTTGTTCAGAAAAATGAAAAGCTGACATTGCCGTAAGGACATTACAACTGACATTGAAATAAATACATACATACTTAAATTGATTAATTTTGTATTAAAAATGTTAAAATTCATGGTCTTCCTTTTATTTGTGACACTATGTTACTTAGCAAAAAATAATCCTTATGATGAAGCCTTTCGATCGGTGTGATAAAGCTACAGGATGATTATTTTTCTCATGTAACGGGTTCGATTCCCGGTTCAACCATGTAATTATTTAAATATCTATGAATGCAGTTTAAATTGTTTTTTAAATTCAAATAATATCTTCTTTCAATAAAATGCAGGGACTGAAAGCGGTTACGGTATAAGGTTACGTTACCGGTAAAAAATAAGTGTACCTTAATAAAATAAAGGTAAGGCTTTACCGTTATTTAACCTTTATGCGATATCGGTACCGAAAAACGTTGCATTGACAGTTGCGGGGCGCAGGGTGAGGGGTGAGACTTGTTTTTGCTTGCGAGGCGACGAGTAAAAACCTGTTTTTGTTGCGTGTCGCGCGCAATAATGTGTAAAAAATGTGCGCGTGTAAACATCATTTTACACTAATGCGGAAATTGGTATTTACAAACTCATGTCAATAGTAAGCTTTATATTAGTCTACTCGTCTGTGAAAACCAACTTACTGCACTAGTATAATAAGTCCATCATTACGTGTTGCCATTTGCCATGCATACCGATTCATTGCGTATGACACCATGGACCGTCATTGATATCTTTTACGTATGGCGTTTGACGCCAAATGGCGTCATAAATAATTCCTCTGAAATTCTATAGAATGACTATTTAGAGAGTTCTAATCAACAGAACTTACATTATTTGACACGTAGATTATGCCTGTATTGATCGTTTTAAGAGATAGTGCCAGTTAAAAAACTTCAGTGGTTGCAAACCTTTTGTTCCCTAATTTTACTTCTTTTGTGTATGGCGTATGACGCCACATACTTAGCGTCATAAAGAAAATTCCACTAAAACTTTGTAGAATTACTTTTTAGAGAGTTCTAATTAGCAGAACTTTCATTATATTGCGGATTTGCTTGATGTTATAAATCATTCGCTACGCGTTTTTCTATGCCGGACGATAAACGCGATTATGCGGCATACGTTTTTGACGCGTTAAGACTTATTATGGAACAAGGATGTAAAGGTTTAAACTGGCTCGCCATCTTTCTTTTATTAATATTTTCTAATTATAAATTGAATAAGTGACGATAGGGCTTGGAACCGGTTTAAAAAATCCCGGTTATTGATTAAGGTTTTTACAAAAACTGCTTCCAATGTATATGAGAGGGCTTCAAAAACCTAAATAAACCGGTTTAATCCAAAGCTGCGAAATGTATTTACTGCTGGAGAGGCGATTAGGCTAATGGCGACCTTTCGTGTGTAGACATAAGCTCGCTAGTCGATTTAAAACTCGCGCGCTCGCTTTGGGAGAGCGGTATTTCAGGCAAATAGAATTCATGCCTACGTATGGAAGGTCGCTATTCGCTTTGCCACGCGCGCGCTCGCGTTGTCCCGTTGTGTTTAGGTACTTATAAAAAGAAAAAAACATCTTGAAACCGTTTAATTGATTCAAAACCCATTTTGTTTTTTTAGAAACAGGTTTGTTTAAGGTTTGGGTAGGCCCACGGGCCGATGTAATCTGTTATGCAGATGATACTCTGATCACGGCCCGGGGCGGAAATTGCGCAGAGGCAGGGAGACTGGCCACCGTCATAATATCTCTGGTGGTGGACAGAATCCGTATGTTGGGGCTCGAGATAGCGATCGGTAAAACTGAGGCTCTTCTTTTCCATGGGCCTCGACGAGGACCGCCGCCTGGAACCCACCTAGAAATAGACGAGCATAGGATCCGAGTTGGGGTCCGGATGAAGTATCTGGGTCTCATTCTGGACGGGCGTTGGCGCTTCGAGGAGCACTTTCGCGAACTCTCCCCTCTTCTCATCAGTGCGGCATCCGCTTTGGGATGCAACATGCCGAATGTTGGTGGGCCGAACGCTTTGACTCGCCGGCTTTATGCTAGAGTAGTGGGGTCGATGGCCCTTTATGGGGCCCCTTTATGGGTGACTGCCCCCAACGCTACCAACAAACAACATCTTCGTGCCGCACAGCCGATAATAGCGTTGAGGGCCATCAGAGAGTACAGGACAGTGTCTCATGCTGCAGCTTGTGCGGTGGCTAGCATCCCGCCATGGGAGTTGGAGGCAGTGAAGCTGTACCGACAGCGGGCAGAGGCTAAAGAACAGGGTAGAAACCATACTCGGGAAGAGCTTAAACGGGCTCGAGATTTGGCTGACCAAGAGCTGCTGGCCAAATGGGCCGATGATTTGCGTTCGTCGACTTACGTCTCCCGGTTGTGCCGAGCCACCGAACCAGAATTGGGAAGATGGCTACAGCGGCGACATGGGACTCTATCTTTCCACTTGGTGCAGATGCTGTCTGGGCATGGATGCTTTGGACACTACTTGCACCGAGTGGCAAGAAGGAAGCCGACGTCAGAATGCCACAGCTGTAGAGCTGCGCAGGACACAGAAACGCACACCCTTGAGGAGTGCGGGTCGTGGGCTGCGCAGCGCCACAGTCTGATGTCGGTCATTGGGGAAGACCTCTCGCTGCCTAGCGTGGTAAAAGCCATGCTAGACAGCGACAGATCATGGAGGGCCATGGCCTTGTTCAGTGAAGCGGTTGTTTCACAGAACCCATGCGGACCCGATCCGAAGCAGGCAAGTCGGTAGGAGGAGGCGGCATTTTGCCCACCTCCTTCCATCGCAGTGAGGCTTGCGTGACTGTGGGGTGGGAGACCCCATAGTTGCATTGCACGAGCCTCATGGGAGTCTGGAGGGCGCCCAAACTATCCTGGGCGTCCTCCCCACTGGCGGGCCGTCGTAGAGTGGAATTTGGAGTCTGCTGTCCGAGGTCCCGAACCACCCTGACGACAAGTGATGGGATGGTACAAGGAGTTTTAGTGGGTAAGGCCCCTCTTCACCCGAGTCCCTGTCGAGGCCTTCGGACCTGGACAGGGAAGCGGGCGTTGGGGGGAGAGTCGCCACATAACCAGCGGGCTTCCCCAGGCCCGCTGTGTATCCGTAAATAGGATTTTTCCTTGTTTAAAAAAAAAGAGCCAAACCTTAATAAAACGGTTCCTATGTACTGGCTGCTGACAAGGTTTGAAAATTAACAGATAAATCCTTCCGGGCTGTTTGGAACTAATCTCGAAATACCTATTACTTAATACGACCTAAGATCTAAAAGACCGTTTCTCATAAGGAATGAAACCCGAATGGACTTACTACCAAAAAGAGCGGTTCTCAATATATACTATTGTCAATAAGACTCAATTTCAAATGAACCGAGTCCCATTGAAACTTATTCCCAAAACGTCTCATTCCCAAAATACACTAAATTCTAGTATCAAAGTACTCGATTATCATAAAAACTAATTCTAGAAACGTCCTAGTCCCTAACTACTACTCTCTAGACAAACTTATCAGTCAAATTTCAACACTATCATAAAGATAATAAAGGTTAAGTTTTAGGTAGCAAAAAAAAACTTATAAAATTAGGTTTGCCTCTCAATAGGCCTGCGTTTTGGCGAAAAAAGCAGTTTTTTTTTCAAAACTTGGAAGTTCTGGGTTACACACGAAATGAAGAAATATACTAATTTTAGGTAAATTCCTAACTTGATCCGATTCGCCCTGCGATCCGGTTCACCTTGGTCTTCAATAATCAAACCAATTTGCCTTTCTTAACCCTTTGTGGATCGTAAAACCAGACACAATTGAAAATCGATTGTTTCGCGACCGCCGGCGGTCTTATAATCCTTGACCTATTAATCCATAATCCGACACTTTTAGACGCGAATTATACAGAGAAGGCGTAAGGCGAAGTCGCGGCGCAGGCACAGAACAACAAAGCGGGTGTACCTGCGCCGCCGCTTCAGTGTAATTCACAACACGACGCCTTCATACATTTCATATGAAAACGTTTTGAAGCGGCGAGATGCCTGCGCCGCGCCTTCGCCTCTGTATAATTCGCGCCTTAGAGAACTAATCTGGTGCTTACAGCAATTTTTGCACTCAAACCTGCTGAATCAAACATTTAGTGTATTTTGGGACTAGGACGTTTTGAAAATTAGTCATTATGGGAATCGTGTGTTTTGATATTTCCATGTGTATATATTTTAGTGTATTTTGGGAATGAGACGTTTTGGGAATAAGTTTCAATGAGACTCAGTTCATTTGAAATTAAGTCTTATTGGCAATAGTATATGTTGAGAACCGCTCTTTTTGGTAGTTAGTCCATTCTGGTTTCATTCCATATGAGAAAAGGTCTTTTAGATCTTAGGTCGTATTGAGTAATGGGGTATTTCGAGATTAGTTCCAAACAGCCCGGAAGGGAATAAACAAGCCTTGAGTGGCCGTACATTATTTATTTTAAATATTGTATTGGATTATTTTATTTTTTCGCAATCGAATTAAGCTCGGGAGTTAAAATACCTCGTTTTAATATGTCATTTTAGCGACTTGTGTATCAATCTACTATTAAAAATGGCTAGATTGAAAACTGCTTTTATAAGTAAGTTCGATTATTCGCAAATTCAAGCGATTATTCAATATGAAGTTGAACCACCACGACCCATATTCCATTTCATTGGACTACATTGCTCATTAACAATGAGAACAAGAGTTCCGACACGTACTCATGCGTATTTTTTAATTTTTTTTTATATTTTGACTCGTTATAGTGACTGCATCGCAACACTACAGTATAGAATCTAAATAAAGGTACTCCTTTCACACTCTTTTGTAAACTTTTACTAAAAATACACAAAAGGTTTACAACCACTGATCCAAATAAATCACTTAGCAGCCATTCCAGCAAAATCGCGTAGATAAGTCACTTTACAATACACTAAACGAATTAGCAAACCCTTCACGTTTGAGATCCGATGCCGACTGAATGTAATCACGTGTAAACAAGCCAAAATCATAACAAAAACAAAATATGTTCACTCATGGCTGAAGACGCGCAAGCGCGTCACTTTAATGGGTGGCGGCTGACGCCCGGAGGCGTCACAGAATATTTGTTAGCCGCAATGCACAAAAGTCATTCAAAGTGGAATACGCAATGAATCGGTTATGGGATAAATAAAAGTCCGTCCGCTTATTAGCAGACACTAGCTTGAGTTGGCGTTAATATACCTACCAGCAAGCGTACTTTTAAAAGTCCGTGTGCACGGCAGTTGCATTGTTCTACAATATTATTCTGTGGTTTTACTTAAATAAATATAATTACGTAACTATTCTATTGTGCTGGATGGTTGCAATAGCCAGAAACAAATGGAAAACATATCACATAATTTTAATGAAAAATAACGAAAATATTACACTATTTGTTGTGTTTATTACAGTAAGTAAGTATCTAGTTAAAGGAATTTACTTAAGTATCTACTTACCTGTTGCTGATATTATTTATTTTCGTGTGTTTTTGACATTGTTATCCACAAGAAAAAAATTACTTAGACACCTATGCGCGGCGCACGTGTTTTGACAGCGAGAACAATCCAAACTAAAGCTTTCTAAGCAAACCAGTAGTCGCTTATGCTTGAAACGGTTGTTAGCCGTCTCTTTCATACCGAAATAAACCTTTATTATTTAAAAACTCAAAATTACGGTACCGATATAAATTTGGATATCGGAATATTCCGGTAACCGCTATTTTTCGGTATGACGCCATACCGCTATATAAAGGTACCTTAATTTTTGGGTTATTCAGTCCCTGATAAAATGTTCCATCTACAATATTCAAGGTACTTTCCCTCCATGTGGCATGTCCGTGGGACGCCCTGTAGATATACACTATTTCGTATAAGGTACTGTATGTTTCAATAAATACAATAAAAATAAAATAAAATTTATTCGTCAGTCAGCCCCTAAGTCCGCACTCTCTCTAACAATGCATCACGGCTGGCAACGAGCCATGCAACTATAAAACTGTTGTCCGCCCGCTCCTGTCACCTTCCTCACCGCACTCTTCCGCCGACATGGAGCTCAAGGCGCTGCTTCTGGCCATCACCATCCTCGCTGTGGTCTTCCAGCAGGTGGAAGCAGGTTAGTACATACATCAACTCGCGACTGTTACCCCAAAAGGTTAGAGACCAGATAAAGATATTTTTTAAACACGTGTATGAAAAGATATTAAAATTAATCATTGCTTCAACATGCCAAACCATAATCGGTGTACAAAGTAAATAAAAACTTTAATAAACCCATGATTAATAATAAAATCAAAATATTAATACATTATAATTACATTTTTTAAACAATATTAAATTAATGTTCAGTAAGAGACATGTCAATAATGTTAAATTGCATGAAATAAAAAAAATAATAGAAAATAAAAAAATCTACAACAAAATTTCACTATATCACGAAGTACCTATCATTCAAAAAATCTGATATGGTGTAATAACATGACAATTAGGAACGCAAAAGCCCTACACGTTTCACTAATTAAACTGCAGCTCAGCGTGAGGTGGTGAGCCTATCGCCGCTATATGTCAGGCTTTAGTCCGTTAGTCGCATTTTACGACTCAAGAGAAGAGTTGAAGTAGTGTTCTTTCAATAATGAGCCGACATCGCACATCTCGTAGATTTGTAAAATTGGCTACTTGACAGTTTTCGAAAAAGTATTTTAAAAATTACAAACGCTTATTTTATACCCCTTACAATATTTTTTTTCTCGAAAAAAGCTTTATTTAATAGTAAAAACATATTTTTCATTATTGATTTCAAATTTCGTGCGAAAACGGTTGGTCATGTGACATTTCGCTCTGTGACGTCGAACTTCAATAAATATAGAAATTTATCTTGAAACCTGACAGATAGTTTTTGACAATTGTGTGAAATGTGACGTCACACGAAGCTCAATCATGGCCGCCCGTGTTTCGGGTCTTGTAATCCACAGATAAAAAATCGCAATAAAAATAAAATTTTAGAAGTTATCTTAGTAAAAAAAACTATTGGATAATTATTGTTAAATTATAAACTACCATATCCGACATATTTTATTGTTACAACTGTCAAATAGCCAATTAAAGTAATGTACACACAGCGTCAGATCAAGCTACCCAAAACTGTCAAATTTCTCCAATAAATATTTATCCTTAGAACAAAACTGTAAAGTTCAAAATTGATTGTAGAAATTTGACAGTTTTGGGTAGGTTGATCTGACGCCGTGTGCGCTGTCCCACTGCTGGGCAAAGGTCCCCCATCATATATTTCTTTTATTTAATTTTTTTATCACAACGGGTAGGCGCTTGGCCTTCATCTCACCTGATGGTAAGTGACGATAAGGCCGAAGGTGGAAGCGCGCGAACCCGGAATTCTCAACCACTGAGCAACTGGCTATCTTATCTCAAAATTGTCGGAACACAACAATGCTATTATTAACCCCTTAGCCCCCAAGTGTCCATATATGGACGCACGTAAAAAACTCGCTGTTCCGTCAGACCCCAAGCGTCCTTATATGGACGCGCTCTCCACTTGACTTTGTACCGTGGTTCGATACACTTAGAGACTACTTTAGTATGAACAAGGTCGATTATTTCGGTTGTGTGGTACGTTTTATGCATAGTGAACGCAAAATGTAAAAATGTTCGATTTTTTTCCTTTTTCTACAAATTTTAATTCCTATCGAGACGTAAGATGTTGGTCGTCTCATAATAATATGATATAATCCGTGACATTGGACGTAAATCAAGGTTGCATACTTCATGGAAACGAACAAAATGCAAAGTAACATTTTAAACTTTCATGGTCACTACAATTATTTTTATGAAAAAACGGCATTTTTACCATGTCTGAGTTGTTGGTTTTGAGTCCTCGATATTTCGGCGCAGCTGCATGCACCATGATCACGGAGTAACATTCTTTGACTTGACTTGTCTTGTCAAGTCTTTGTGTAACGTGTGTCTAATGTAATTTTTTTGTGCAATAGCATCAAACACGTTTTTGATTCAAGAAAAACAAACTTATTTAAATGGATGCCTATTCAAGATTCAAGATTCAATATCATTTATTCAGGTTAGGCCATGTTTAGATTACAGCACTTATGAATGTCATTATGACATCGGTTCGTAAGTCTAACTATGGGGCGGGAGCCTTGTACTGAGAAGAACCGGCAACAAACTCAGCAAGGGCATTTCTTTTCTCCCTTTCTTTTACAGCGTCAATTAGAGTTGAAAAATGCCCTCCCTATCATAGAAGGGCACTTTCCATTACAATAATAAAAACATAAAACAAGTACAAGGACATAAAAATAAAAAATATATTAATAAAAATAAAAAGTTCAGGTATTCATCAATATAAAATAATCAATGTAATCAATGTCTTACAGTACAGAAAAATAATAGTAAGACTACAACTACTAATATACTAATAATAAAAATAAGTTAGCAAGAGCAGACCAGCCTCCACAGGCGGCACCCGTTCACGAGTATGACATGTGAATCAGCCATCGCTTCGCTCAACCATGTTTTAGGGAACGTAACGACCCGACGCACATGCCACCACCGCAGAGACACTTTGAGAGAGCATGACACACTCGAGCAACTCCAATGAAGCAAGCAAGAAAACATTTATGTAACGCAACAAAGTTTTGAGTAGGTACCTATTGTCTGTAAGACACTGCTGATAAAAGGCTATCATACCAGGGTAAAATGAGTTAGTTACAAAGAAAATGGACTTTAAAATATAATGTGATTATTTTATCATTACCAGGCTGTTTTGTCTTCTAAATATTCCTTAACTGTATAATAACCTTTCTTAAGTAAACAAGATTTTACATGATTTTTAAACTTATCTAAAGGTAATTCTAGTACAGTACTTGGTATTTATTATAATAGTGTATACCTTTCCCCAAGAAAGAGCCGAGAACCTTCTGTAACCTGAACAGGGGCATCATAAGTTTTGACTTATTTCTAGTATTGAAATTGTGTACGTCACCGTGTTTAGTGAATGAGTTAATATTGCAACGCACAAAAACTATACAATTATAAATATATTGAGATGCAGCTGTAAGAACACCAACTTCTTTAAAATTATAGTTTTAAACTCTGAGGATCACAAAT
This sequence comes from Scoparia ambigualis, assembly GCA_963921215.1. NCBI lineage: Eukaryota > Metazoa > Arthropoda > Insecta > Lepidoptera > Crambidae > Scoparia > Scoparia ambigualis. The sequence goes on from OY992514.1 coordinate 33,068,693, forward strand.
TGCAAAGAAATAAATAATAGAGTGAGAAGGACGAATTAAGCGGCCCTCCGTTTTAGGATGTTTGTAAATAGGCGTTTGAGAAGAATCCTATATCCTATATTTATAAGGCCCTGTCTATACACCGAGATTTTTCATTGGTTTTGGAGCCGAAAACGTTATACTACAAAAAAAGTGTTGTACCTATTTATGAAATAATAATCGCTTTACGAGCTATGAAAAATAAGTTGTAAAAGTGACTTTTTGTCGAAAACACGTAGTAACGTTCTCCTTATCTACTCACTACACCGTGACCCCTATGAACTCCCGGCCGGCCGCCTGCGCCGGCGGCGGGGCGGGGGGTAGGCGGAGCGTTTGAAGCACGTTTGAAGCGCCTCGGTCATTGACTTTCGTAAGATCGTCCGGTACTAAGGATACTTACATTTTTTATGAATATTTTTTTAATAATTTTTTTATGCTCATATTTTTAGTTTTACATGCTAAATAGCTTCTACTGATAATAAACATGAACAGGGTTTCTGCTCCAAAACCAATGAAAAATCTCGGTGTATATTGGATTGAACATCACATTTTGAACTTTATTCCTTGAGCAGAAGGTCGAAAACCGATGAAACAACATGCTGTGCTCATTAAAAGTTGGTAGTTTAAAGGACTACGACTCTGCTTGGACACAATAATATTTATAGCTTTCATATCGCAACTTAAACGAGTTAGGTGCACTAGAGGAAGGCGTTGTTTCGCCAAGGTACTGATACTCATACCAGTGGCGGTACCTTCATACAAGCCGAAAAGCCCGGCTTGCCCTAACAAAAACTCAATATCACTACTGGTAAAACGCAATTATTAAAATCACTTAATATTTTTTACCATTGTTAATTTTCTTTCATCAGCATTCAAATTATCAATTTTATAAGTTTCTCATATTAAGAATCACCAAACAAATCGCATAAAGCTGCTTATAAATCCTGCGATGCTTTACATCTCTCTCGCACAAGTTGGCTTGCAACCGGGCTTCGGATTTAAAGTATATCCGCTCTCTTCTAACTTTAACAAAATTGCTACTCTATCAACATAATACTGCGTAAGTATGTATAGATTCTATGAGAAATTCATACTCTTCTTCAAAGCCAGCTTGCGTTATGAAGTTCGCAAGTAAGGCCTTCTCCAAATCAGGCTTTATTTCTACCGAATCACGTGCAACTTCAACGCGGGCGAACCAATCAGAGGCGACCGACGACAGCTCGAGCTCGGGCGAACCAATCAGAGGCGAGCGTTAATACGCGATTGTGCTGTGCAGCAGCCACAGGCTGCAGCCAGCCATTTTTTATTCTTTGTTATTGTCACACTTCACTTTGTTTGAGCGATTGTTTTTAAGTAACAAGTGTTTTCGTAATTTGTGATAAAAGAAATGTGTTCTGAGTTCATTTCGTCGCTTTATTGGTCTCTGTGACGAACTTAGATGTATTGGGCATGTGATGTGTTATATATAGCTGTGTGTTGCAAACAAATGTGTACTTAAACGTGTTGATGAGTGACATACGAAAGGCAGAGGTAAGTAAATAAATTCTTTGAACATCATACATGATTTATGACAATTTATGTATTTCGCAAACTATTAAAAGTCATCTAGGGCATTAATTATAATAGGTCTACGAGTATGTAAAAAACTCTTTGGATTGTTGGTTGCTTCCATTCAAAATAATTAACTAATAATTAGTAAATTAAGTGTAGAGGCCTGCCTACATATCGACTGTGATTTCCACGCAAAATGCCCATTTTCGCATTTTGTAGTAATTTTCCAGTTGTATTTATCGTTTTTATCGAAATAGGATAATAAATGCATGCTTAATATTATGAATCTCCACTCTGCGAGAATAAGCTGAGTTCGGACGGCCCGGCCGGCGCATCGTATTTTGTACTTAGTTGTAAGTATTTATAGTTTTCATCGAAATAGGATAATAAATTCATTAAGTATAACTTTTTTATTCCTCATGAAGTAACAATTATTCTGGTATAAATTTTACTCAATAATATTATCGTAGATAAGAGAAATTCACAGTTAACTTAACGCGATTTTCAAAGTTTTTTTGGTTTTGAAAACTATTTTTTTCTACTTATATAAAATCAATAATATTTAAAAATTCCGTGGCCGCTACGCATAATACGACAAGATAACATTCTCATTTTTTTATTTTATTTGTTTAGAACAGTAGTTCAATCCAGGAGCTCAAAAAAGTGCCCTCGCGCAATTTGTAAAACTTTCTCTGCAATTTTGGGTTTAAATAAATAGTTAAGCAAAATTTACAAAAAGCGAGGCCTCTACGTACTATGCCAATAGCTATTCTACACTATTCAATAAGTAAATACTGTTAATGTATTTTTGTTTCTGAGATAAAGAATGCCAAAATTGGCCGCAGTAATATTTTTTTTTTTCAAAAATTTCTCGCAGAAATCACATTCAAGATGTAATAGAAGGTAATAGGCTGTTTTTTTACAAACGACAAGAACGTTTGGAATGCCACGGCCTATGACACAAATGGGTACCAACATGTACCTAGGTAGCAAAATTAGGAACTTCAGGTTTCGTGGCTTGCCCCAATCTGAAGCCCTAGGCACGCCACTGACTCATACCATATTCTCGCGAAGAATCCGAAAGAAGATATTTATAGAAGTAATTAAGTTGAATTATGCTTTCAGCGTCTGTAGATGTGTACTCAGTGATAAAAGGAAATGTCGATTGAGTATCTAAAACTGTGTGTTATTACAATGAAAAATGTAATTTGTGTGCTCTAGATAGATACGAAAATTAGACAGGGAAATTAGAGAGAATACGTATTTTTGTTGATAATTACAAAAATATAAAACCAAATAATTAATTGCTCACGAGAAAAATAATGCGTCATTAGGATTAAAAGTTAATGACCAACACGGAAATTAGCAAACACTTGAACCTAACCCACGGATTAGATACGTACATTTATAGGTGACAACTGACAAGTCCTAAGCTTTTACTTGTAACTCTGCTCAAGTAATTGCGTCCAAACTGCCAAGCCGAGAGCCGACGATACATTTCGTTGCCCTTTGGTGCTCGCTCCGAGGAAATTAGAGAGGTTCTTGGCATTAAATACTGTTTCAATACTTGTGCACCGATATAAAGGTGAGCAATGGCAGTGCCAGACACACCATGCATTCTTCCGTACACACTTGCCTAACCAAGGAGGCAATGTACCTATACTGAATATTATGGCGACAGACTGACGTCCGCCGAAAAATCACCGTATGTGATGTTCTCTTGCCTATCGGAGCTTAAGTCAAATTTCTAAGTTTTTAACTATAGTTGGCAAACCACCGACAGAATGAATAATATAAACAATAGTGAGTGAGAGGTGATGTGCTATATAGCCATGCGTAATTAGAACCAGCCAATGCATTTTACCAACAGTTTAATACACTTACACCGCGGCCTGGGAGGTACTGAAAGGTACTGGAAGGTATTGTTTAATTCCTAAACGCCCCCAAAACCTTTTCAGTACTTACCTAATAACGAATCTGGTAAGTAAAGTTTTAACATTACCTAACTTTTTAAGTTTTTTATTCATGAGGATTTAGAAACATACATCTCTATAAAACAAATATCCTACTGAAAATATTCTAATTAAAAGATTAAAAAATCTAAAAAAGATTTTTTGTTTTACCACAAATATAATAATTCAACCTAGTCATATTTTTGAGGATGTTACTAAGTACATGGCTTTTAAATAAACTTTTCAGATGAACAGTTTTGTTAATAGAAGAATATAAAAACATAAAGCGAAGCCGAGCTTTAAAAATAAAGATACGCAAGGACGCCTAAAAATAGTCAGACAAACGTGTTTAACATATTTATTACGATACGATGGCGGTAGGACTCTGCCCAAAACCCGCAGAATAGCGGCGGGACCCTGCCCAGAACCCGCGGAATGGCGGCAGGACGCAGGACCCTGCCCAGAACCAGCAGAATGGCGGCGGGACCCTGCCCAGAACCCGCAGAATGGCAGCGGGACCCTGCCCAGAACCCGCAGATTGGCGACCACAGTCGTCATCAGTTTAACATTGTTCCGGTTTCAAAGTTACAGAAAAATTACATTATAAGTGAAGCTTAAGGGTTGGCAACGCGATCAATACCTTTAGTATAGTGAACGGCAGCGCTTGTCATTCATCAGACAGCTGAAAAAATAGAAGAAAAATTAATACTGTTCTAAAATTAAATATTTGCTCATACATTCGTCATACACAACACAATACACTAATATAATCACACTCGAAATCAGTGTACTGTGTAAATTGTAAGTTACTACATATATTGAGTGTACAAATATTAACTTTTATAAAAATACTAATAACCTTTTAATTAAATACATTTTAAACAGAAACATAAAATTTGTTTTAATATTTATAACTACTCTGCAAAGTTGGAGATGACGGACATCAATTCAAAATAGCAATGCTGATTTTAAAAACTTTTTTCTAGAGTTCTATTACAATTCGTTGCCACCAAAAGCAGAGGAACTAGAGTCCAATAATCTCAAATGCATACCGGGTCGAACCGTCCTCAAAATGCAAGAAAGGGCTCCTGATCCAACGAATGGCCTCTCGGATGATGGCAGTCATGAAGCAATTGATACGAGGAAGTCCCATATGAATGCTGGAGTGAAAGAAGAGTATTGCAAAATTTGCATTTGCTCTGTAGAAGGAAAAGACGAGTACTGCAGCGGTAGACCAGCCAGGAACGTCAACGAGTGCTTGAGACTTACTCTGATTGTGGATGAGTTTAACAAAAAGGGGCCTTACGAACACACCAGGGGTTTGCCTTTTAGGGTCAGGCGAGGTTGGTAACTTGTATAGGCGTCGGTTGGTGCATTTGAAATGAAGGGTTTGAATTTAAGTAATAATCCATAGAAAATGAGTTATGAAATAGGTAGAAATTCTAAAGGGTACGAACACAAAGAGCAGGCCGCGTGACCAGACAAAGGGTTCTCGTCTTGTAACGTAACATAAAATTAGATCCGCTTAAATCTTTTTATAGAAAATAACTACAGATTTTTATCGTTCTATTACTTTTGTTCTAAATTATAAATAAACGGTGTTGGTAATATTTCTAAGTGTTAATTAGGATTTAAGTAAGAAAGGTCCGCCTAAATTAAACATAATTTAACATTTCCTTTGTAAAACACATGGCAGATTACATTTGGCACTACGATGAGATACCTTATTCGCCGAAGGACAAATGCTATAGAAGTCAATCGTACTACACCAACAATCCGAACGCAAACGACACGGACATTGACAGAGATGAGAATATTGAATCCTTGCTCGACTACAAAGATAATAATACCTGCTTATACTGCGTGTGCGCTGTTCACGGCCAGGGCGTGAGCTGCATAGACAGACCCGTTTGGTTCTGTAACTACTTTAAGTATCTCAAAAATCCGGAAACCACAAGAGATATGTACGACAAACTGCTGAAGCAAGATCGACCAACTTATTTCAGACAGATCTCATGGAGGATGAGAAGGACAATGGATGATGGCATCTACGATTTCGTTGAAACTGGTATGAAGTTCAGCAGGGTAGTCTATTGGCACCGTTCCTTTTCAGTTTGGCTTTTTTTTACTTGGTGTTAAATTAGTTTAAACAAGTTTTTCTTATTTATCAGCGGTTAGGTTATGTAATTTAATAGTGATAAGAATTATATTGAGTGATTATTATAAATTCAATTAATTATTAAAAGTGTACAATTGTGTAATTTGGTGTCTTTCACTCGCTCTCCACAACATATCGCCTTCAGCAACCAATCTTGTAAATTTCCAGTGTAGCATTGCGCCAATAATGACACCCTATTGGTCTTGAAACTATCTGAATCTTAAAATTGATGTGACTTTTTCTTTCGGTTTATAAAATAAAGATTGGTTGTTGCAGGAGGCGACACGTTGTGCTGCAATCACCCCAACGGCCACCGGAGAAATATCCACAACAGCGTGAGGAATAAGCTACAGCTCTTGAGGAAGAAACTGCCCAAAGAGAACCTTCTTAGAGTCTCTCTAGAAGGAGACTACGCAGACTTCATAGTAAACAATGATTAGGAAGATTGAAGAATACAGCATAATTGTTTACGAGTTTATGATAATAGATGAATGATATTAAAAGAGATTCTAGATTGTTAAGGAAACTGAAGTAAAAATTTCAAGGGCAATATTTTAAAACAGTTCTCGCGAATTAAAAAATTGTTGCAGAAGGCGATGTAAGAGCGTAACACTGTAATCGACTTTACGAAGTACAAAGTGTTGTGCCTTTAGTGTGTGAAGTGATGAGTTCCAGTGGAGTGTTGCTTTTTTGTAATTTTATATTTTTTATATTAATAAAAGTGTGTTAATAATATAGTGTTGATTGTGATAGATTATTTTTATAAGATCGATTATTGGTTAAGTCTTTTCACTTGCCCACTTAGCACTGTCTTTGGTACTATTCATATGCACCTAAAATTTCAGCTGCACCAATCACGTCTTTCGGAAGCACCTGTTGCATTTTAATTTTAAGCATCTTTAGATCATAATTAATTCAAATGTAAAATTTATCCTTCTTTTGCATCCAATTAATAAAAATGTAATTGTGGTAACACCTGGGGAAAGGTTTTCAGCATTGTATGAAAACGATGATGATGATAATGGTCACCTGCTAACGGCACCAATGTCTTGAGATTGAGCGAGTAGTTTTCCGAATAATTTACTCTTAAATTAAGCACTTCAAGTAGATACCTTCACTGGGTTTTCATTTGCCTTATGATGGGATATAATAAACAGAATAGAGAGTTGATGACACTCGATAAATGGTAAAATAAAAAAATTTTTGTTGGTTTGTATATGGCAGGAAACATATCAACATACTTATAAGTAGAATACAGTATCAATGGAAGGAGTCCGAAGTCGAGGTAAAAGTTAATAAAAAGAAGGGTAGATGTAATTTGTTTCCTACTCTTTGACTTTGCAAACGGGTTATAAACTTACAACTGCAGAGATTTAACAACGTTTAGGTCATATTGTTTATTTCAAATAATAGCAGACACGACAGTTCTAATTAATCTGGCAATTCGTACTTTCGACACGAATCTTTGACAATATTATGCACTTTGTACGGTCAATGTTTTAATTAGAAATTTGACATTTAGGTAGCGGTAAAAAAGGTAAAATTACAGATTTACTGCGACGTGCATCCGCAATTGTGGTTAGCATTAAATTCATTTCGTCATAATCATCATCATCGTTAACATCGATAGCCACCTGGTACCAACTGCAGGTTACAGGCCTCCCTAAATAAACGCGTAGATATAATTTCGTTTCGTCGAAACAAAGGAGGAGAGACTGGTTGGTATATTTTAGCAATTTTACTAAGTACCTATAGCGAAAAACTATATGTTTTTACAAATGATTTTATACATTTCAGTTGGCACGGATTCTAAAACCGATAAATGCATTCCATTTGTGTCTCAGTACACGGACTGTACAGAAGGTAAGCTATAATTATTTTAAGTTTTTATTTTAGCGTGATTTCAAATTATTTTCAGAAGAAGAAATATTAGACTTATAGTTAAACAGAAAATAGACTTTATCCGTTGTATATACATAGCACATATTCGATTGTATAAACTATTCTTCATCAGCAGCATGCTTTTTTACTGATATGACATGACCCTGATACAAACCTTGTAGATAACCTTTGCTCCGGCTGTAACAACTGCATATGCGTGGCGGACGGCGAGTGGTCCTGCAGCCCTATCAAGCAGTGCCCCGCAGACCAGACCCTCAACTTTGTGGACGAGAAGAGCATGGACGACGCCTTGTTCAATATAGAGCGAGGTCAGTCTATGGCAACATTATTAGCAATCTATAAAAACCCTCTTTTTGTTTCTTCATCCTTTTGTTGGCGTGTAAAAACGTCCAATTATACCATTAAAAAAGAGGGTTTTTCATAAGTTTCTAAAAATTTTAACTTTCCTTAGGCAGCTTTTACTCGTTATTTTAACTATTTAAGCTCCTATAATAAGCTTATGGAGTGGTCTTGATATTTTCATACCTACGGTGTATCGGTTATACAAAAAAAGATATTTCTAATCTATGCCGTGTATCGTATCGTGTATTAAGAGTAACTTTAAAACAATAACTGCCTTACTTATTAAAGTTACCTGCACAATCAGCAAAAATGTATAATAGCTGGTCTGGGAACCAATAACGAGCACATTATATGTCATTTGGTAGCTATTTTTAAAAACTTTTTAAAAATACCACTTTAAAAACAGTGTATTACGCCTTAGGACAATCGATACTGTCATATTGTATAACTGCATGGGGTAGTGCAAGAAAAACACTGTTCCTGAGGCTGGAAAGAGCACAAAGAGGAGTTTTAAAAGTGATGTGTTCCAAACCTCTTCTTTTTCCAACCTCACAGCTATATGAGCATACTAAGGTTCTAACAGTCAGACAGATTTATATCCTTAATGTCATTCTGCGTAAACACTCTCAAATTCCATATAACAAGGACATCCTTACAAAAAAGCGAAGAAAGGACTTAATTTGTAGTTTGGAATCTTGTAGATTGACCCTATCTAGGCGACACTTTTTGTACTTGTCTCCTTTGCTTTACAATAAGGTAAACAAATTACTAAACATATTTCCTTTAACTCTGCGCCAATGTAAAACAAAAACTATTCAGTGGCTTCTCACATTGTCCTACGATGACACTGAGTTAATTATAGCTGAATGTCTAGGACGCTCCTAAGATTTGGTAATTTAGTGTGGTAATATTAATGCGAAACATTTTGGTTCCTAGTGGTTATTACAACTGATCCCAAGGTTATCGTCCCGTAGGGCTAGGAAAAGCTGTCACATACTCAAGCACGCACTACACTCACGCAAGCACACACACATACACACACACCCCCACATACACTCACACACAACTCGCACGCACTCACGCATACATATAATATTATTAAAGTAATTTAATTTAATTTAGTACTTAAGTTTAAAACCTGTTGTACTTTCATTTTGGAACGAGCCCTTTTTTCCAGAGGTGGGCGTTTGTGGCTGCGCTGCAGTTTTATACTATAGCAGACACTTACGAGCACAAATTGTAATGTAACCTATCTTTGTTCCAAATAAAAAGTTATTTATTATTATTATTATTATTATTACGTACTCCAATAATTACTAATGCATATTGGCTCCTTTGCAATTGCTGTGTGTCAAAATTTACATGAATTTAATCGTAAAAACGTATGAAATCTGTCCTAGGAACTAAAAAAGACATACGTCATATTATGATGGCTGTTATAATGTACATAAATACTATAGCGGTTCATTTCCTATCGCTGAGTAAAAAAAGTAATATTCTTTTCTTGGAAATAAAAGCAAGTAAAGTAATCAACAGTGTTGTAATTATAATAATAATAAAATGCTTTATTAAATTAAAGAGTTACGTTCTTACATATTATTTTAAGACTTAATTTAATTACTAACGTAATTTATTTACTCTCAAATCTCTCGAATCCCAGGTATATCTCGATATCGCAGCGTACGTTCAAAACATTTGCTCTGAGGTATTTCCTAACCTTGCCAACGAAACATGGCCATAACACTTTTCACAGAACATTTGGAGTAGTCCGCCATAGTAGGTATTGCAGCATATAAACTACCCATGTATGTATGTATACCATACCTAGTACCTATAAACCACCGTGTCGGTAGCGGTGACAGAATACTACCACCCCCTATCTCCTCGTGGGAGTCGTAGAAGGCGACTGAGGGATCAACCCAGAGGATTGGCAGCAGCATCCTCTAAGATTACCACCGTCATACTGCGATCGTCAACCCGCCTGCCAAGCGTGGCGATTATGGCAACATTCCCCCCAACATGAACGACAGCACTAAACTCCGGCCTCTAATCCCCGGCAACCCCGCTCGCCCTAGTTACTGTAGCGGCCAAGGCAGCGACGGGGCAGGGGGCGCTAAGAATCTCCGGCTACCGCCAAAAACGAACTTTGGCCCTGGCAACCTACAACACGCGTACACTGCGGACCGACGAGAAAAAAATTGAGCAAGATACAGTGGAAAATTGTGGGATTATCTGAGGTCCGAAGAGAGGGGGAGGACTCGATAATCTTGAAGTCTGGTAACTTGCTCTATTTCCGGGAGGGCGAACAACTGTCCCAGGGTGGTGTCGGGTTTATCGTCCACAGCTCTCTCGTGAACAACGTTGTCAAGACCGGAAGTGTGTCGTCGAGGGTAGCGTACCTTATACTCAGAATAACCAAACGGTATTCGTTGAAGGTTATACAGGTATACGCTCCGACTACGGCACACCCCGACGATGAGGTGGAGGCTACGTATGAGGACATCTCTAAAGCCATACAAGTCTCTAAAACTCATTACACCGTTGGCATGGGAGACTTTAACGCAAAACTGGGCAAACGAAGCGGCGATGAGCTGAAAGTGTGACGATTTGGAGTTGGAATTCGGAACCACCGGGGCCAACTGCTGGCGGGGTTTCTGGAAAGGGAGGGACTCTTCATGATTAATTCCTTTTTTAGGAAAGCTAAAGAACGCAAGTGGACCTGGCTAAGTCCCGCTGTCCCGCTGGACCTTATCATGTCGACGAGAAAGCAAATATTCAATGATGTCTCTGTGATCAACGCGTTCAAAACTGGCAGTGATCACCGGTTGGTAAGAGGCACATTGAACATTATTATCAATCAGGGCTTCGATAGATGAAGTCTACGCTCCGTCCTGCACCCATCCAAATCCAAAACCCCAAAAGCTTCCAGCTCGAACTGAAAAATCGCTTCGAATGCCTGAAGGATTGCGTAGACGTGGACGATTACAACAACATATCTCGAAGTCTTTGAATCGCGACACTCATCGATTTAATACCGACCGTATTAAAGAGGCTATCGAGCAAAACATAGGTTTAAAAGTGTTCGCAAGAGATTTTGGGTATTGGGCAGAGCCAACTGACGACGCTGAAAACAGAACAGCAGAACGGCAGAACTGTCACGTCCAGGTCCGAAGTTATGGGAGAGGTCGAGAAGTTCTATGGACAGCTATACACATCCACGCGGCCACCTGTACAAAACTTAGCTACAGACCCAAGAGCTAAGCTAACCCGACACTACACCAAAGATATCCCGGACATCAGCCTGTATGAGATTAGTATGGCTCTCAAGCAGCTTAAGAACAACAAAGCATAGGGTGCTGACGGAATTACGGCTGAGCTTCTGAAAGCAGGCGGAAGACCTGTATTCGCAGCTCTTCAGAGACTATTTAATTCCGTCGTACTCGGAGGTAGAACGCCAGAAGCTTGGCATGAAAGTGTGGTTGTGTTGTTCTTTCAGAAGGGCTACAAGACCCTACTGAAGAACTACAGACCCATATCACTTCTAAGTCACGTTTATAAGCTGTTCTCAAGAGTTAAAACTAATCGTCTCGCACGCAGGATTGATGACTTCCAGCCAATCGAACAAGCCGGATTCCGAAAAGACTTTAGCACCATAGAACACATACATACGCTGCGGCAGGTTATACAGAAGACCAAAGAGTATAACCTGCCACTTTGCTTAGCGAGAAAGCCTTTGATCCAATCGAAACATGGGCCGTGCTAGAGTCTCTCCAGCGGTGCCAAATTGACTACCGGTACATCGAAGTGTTGAAGTGTTTGTACGAAAACGCCACTATGATTAGGAGCTCTGGTCCTTCAGGACCAGAGCTCGAAGCCAGTCCAGCTGCAGCGTGGAGTGAGACAAGGAGACGTCATATATCCGAAACTCTTCACTGCTGCACTGGAGGACGTGTTTAAGCTTCTGAACTGGAGAGGACTCGGCATCAATACTAACGGCATGTACATCAGTCACCTTCGGTTTGCCGACGATATAGTAGTCATGGCTGAGACCCTGGATGACCTCGGCACAATGCTCGGTGATCTCTACAGAGTTTTTCAACAAGTGGGCCATTAAATGAACATGGAAAAGACGAAAATCATATCTAACTTACGTGTGGTACCCACTCCTCTGGAAGTTGGAGACTCTGCTCTTGAAGTTGTTAACGAATATGTATACCTGGGACAAACAGTCCAGTTAGGTAGGTCCAACTTTAAGAAAGAGGTCAATCTTCGAATTCAACTCGGCTGGGCAGCGTTCGGTAAGCTACGACATATCTTCTCGTCCAAAATACCGCAGTGTCTCAAGACGAAAGTCTTCGACCATTGTGTGTTGCCAGTAATGACATACGGTACCGAAACGTGGTAGCTCACTATAAGCCTAATTAGCAGGCTCAAAGTCACGCAAAGAGCAATAGAGAGGGCTATTTCTCTACGTGATCGAATCAGAAATGAGGAGATTCGTAGATGAACTAAAGTAACCGACATAGCTCAAAGAGTCGCCAAGCTCTTGAGCTTGGCGATCACTTGTGGCAATAGGCAGGGCACATCGCCCGTAGAACCGATGGCCGTTGGGGCAGAACGGTTCTCGAGTGGCGACCGCGCACCGGAAGACGCAGTGTGGGTAGGCCTCCAACAAGGTGGTCCGACGTTCTGGTGAAGGTTGCGGGTAGCCGCTGGATGCAAGCAGCACAAGACCGGTCGTGGTGGTGATCCTTGGGGGAGGCCTTTGTCCAGCAGTGGACGTCTTCTGGCTGATGATGATGATGAAACTACCTATCTAATGACATTATCGTGCTTATTATTGGTCATGTAAACCATTTTGCCAAGTTCTCCTATAAGTATGGATGTTAAATCTTAAGTAGCACTTTAATTTAAGTAACGTTATAGGAAAAGCTGTAAATTAACAGTAACACTGCGGCAAAGAACATCGATATGAATTTTTAACGTTTGAAAATGTTACACAGATCTACAATCTCAAAAGATGTTAGAAGATTCGAAATCTAAAACGCCGCTTGTACCAGCACCTCTAAAGAAAGGCAGCCACGACTATCTCTTGGGTAATTAATTCCGAAGTCTTATTATTAGTTATTTAAATCCAGCGTTCAATTCAATCTCCATCGGGGGAGATGAGTTGTGTTACTGACAGTCGTGCTGTACTGTCAGTGCACATATCAAAAGTCAGTGACACAAACATCTCATTAGATTTTTAATTGTAGTTAGATTTTGATAAAATCCCTGATTGTATTTTTATAACTTTCAGGTTATGTCATAGCTGTACCTAAGTAAAAGCACCATGCACTTACTTTTTATTAATACAGCACTTTTGCACGTTACACTTATTTTATTATTATCATTCCTTTCGAACGGTTGGACAATGGTGAGTAACAATCATGTTGAACGTAAGTGAAAGCCTCAAAACTAATGTTTAACATACTGTTTTCAGACGTTGATATTACATACAGAGACAGGGACTTAGATAGACAGATTATAAGTCTGATGGGTCGAAAGAAAAGATCAGTCCATAAAAATGGTTCAAATGTTACAACAGAACATATTAAATTTTATCACACAATCGACGAACTTAATGCTGGTAAGATTTGTACTACTTGAACTAATGGTGTTTACAAATCAGAGGAAACGTCTATAAAGTACTTTTTTATTTTAGATACTTTAAAGAATGATAATACGACTGGAACTATTCAAGCAAAAAAAGTCGACATCTCGCGTAATATACCGAAACTGACTAGGCGAATAGGTGTCTCCAGTAGTGATGTTGCATCAAAAAACGATTCATTACATATTGAATTCAGCAAGTCAAAAGATTTTGATTCTCATATGGCTGACAATAAGATTGAAAGCTCTGGCCATAGTGAAGATAAATACGGAAAACTTGAAAAGGAAAAACTGGACGCTATTATTGGAAATCATTCCTTAAAACAAAAAGATAAAGAGTTATCAAAGTTAATAGTGAATGAACTTAAAAAAGGCTCAGAAATAATTGGAGATAAGATAGCACCTATTATGTCAAACATTACATTTACACCAGAAAATGATACTCTGACAGCTATGGCGTTTATTGCAGGTAACTTATTAAACCAACTTTGGAATATGGAAAAAGATTCAAGTGAAGAATCAAAGGAAACTGAAGATCTTAAAAATGAGAAGATTGCCGAATTGCTTGACTTATTTAAAGAACCTCTGAATTTAAGACAAGAAAACTTCCTTAAAAATGCTTTAGAACAACTTTCTGATGCCATTGGCAAAGACAAAGTATTAAAAAATGTATCACTTTGTGAAAATATTGAAAAATCTAAAAGCCTTTTAAATGAAGAAAATGATAATGGCGTTGACCTTTACAATGAAAATAAAGAATCTGTCAAGTGTAAACTTACACCAGTTGAAAACAAAACAGCAGCAGAGACGAAAAATGAAGCTACATCGGAAGCTATTGCAAAATTAAATAATGTAATGAATTTAATAAACAAGTTCCAAAAAGTTCATAAAACATTAAGTGCCTTGAAAAAACCGGCCGGTTATTATAATAAGAATGATAATGATTTAGTTCCAGAAAGAAAATTAAAGACAGATACAAAATTAACAAATTATGAAACAGTTGAACTGAACATGTTTGGTAAAATATTAGAGAAATTAACAAAGCTACTAATGCCACCAAAGAGAAGCAAAAACTTTGTAAAAAATATCAAAAACCATAATCTCTTTGCAAACAACAATGATGTTAAAAATATATTAAAAACTGTATATAACGTAGACGTTATCAATTCTTCTTTAACTGCCAAAGATAAAGTTATTTTAGACTATTTGAATATAGTAAAAAGAAATCCAAAATGCATTTTAAATAACTATCACGACGTTTCAAAATCGTTTCCTAATGTTGAAGGCAATATTTTACTCAATTTGTCAGAATTTTTTAAAATAAATTCTTTTGGTAATTTATTAAAGTTGTTGAAACCTGAAGTAAAACGTACACGATCTGACGACGTGACTACTAATGAACCCGAAGTCACTACAACTCAATGGACTACTATCACAGAAGTAATTTCAACGCAGCATTCCGCTAACCTAACGAAAACTAAAGAAAAACTTAAAGGTCATTTAAAGTCTATAATTGAAGATTTACGAGAACTGCAAGTCGCGAAAGGCTTTCCTGCAAGTAATTTAAGTATAGCAGACACATTACCATGTATTTATAACATATTAAACAGTGACAAAGTGACTCAACAGAAGCTATTTAAAACAGTTCCTATAACACCAGGTGAGAAAGTTACGACAATATTTAATTCGCTTAAAAGAGATTTATTGACAGTACCGACTAGAAGAGCTGGTGTTATAACCGGACCAAGGCCAAAATCAGCGATCGTTTGGGAGCGAATACTGACAAATTTTGATGGTAAAACAAAAGGAAAAGAACATACTCGCCGTACTATGGATTACAAAGAGCCTAAAAGTATCGAAGAGTTGATAAAAACTATAGATGAACTTAATAAGAGCTCAAATACCTATAAAAGTAATATAGTACTCAAAGGAGTCGAACCAGCGAAACGACTTCTACTATTAAAAACTCTTTTTGAAGAAGTGAAAAAGTATATTGCAATATTAGAAACTATAAACAATTCAGTGGAAGATGTAAAAAAAATGACAGCTGATAATCAAAATGATTTAAAAGACTTTGTGTACAATGCTGCTAAAATTGTAAATTTAAATAGCAAAGTTGCGAAGAGTATATTTAAGTTTACAACAGGTAGCACCAATAACGATATAGACATTTTTAATCCCACCCCAAGAGCAAAGAAACTAGCAGATAAACCTGTTAGGAAGCAATCGCTGCGAACACTTGACATTCCATCTTCAAAGAAAGATTTAACGTTAACAAGAGATGAAATCATAAATCAACTTATCAAGAACAGAATGAAAATTTACATAGCAGATAAGGAATCGAAGGGCTTAGATCTTGTTAACGATATTAATTATAGTATTGCTAAAAAGGTTTTAACTTACCTGGAGATGGGTAGTTATAGCCTTGCAAGAGAATTGTATAAATATATAGTCAATCAAAACTTAAAACCAGAATATGTTTCTAACGAACACACACTAGGTAAGCGCAGGTCATAACTTTTAAATTGTACCAGATATTAGTTTTCTTTGTCGTCACAATGATTTATGTTTTTTTTCAGTTGCTCCTTTCAACTCCAACATTGGTATCAAACCTTCCTATGGACTTTCAAAGGAACCTTTAATACAATTTGAGGATCCAACACCTCGAAACCAGATGCAGTTGATTAATCATGAGTTATGGCTCAGACAGCTCATGAACTTGAAAAGAATATAAATACTTAACCTGACTTTTATTAATTTACATTTTGTACGTTTATATCAACATTATTAATAAAGGTTTTCATAAAAACAACTGGTGTTATTTTGAAAATTATAATATAGGTATATAAATTTCTTTATAATCTTAAGTTTAGTATGTACTTCTCATTTTTTCTATGCATTATACACACTTACTTTAACTCGATTTATTCCAAATTGTTATGATTTGGTTTCATTAAGTAATCGAGTTGTAGATATTTTAACCGTGGTGGCTTGACTTTGCTTCGTAACTGTAGTTTCTGAAAAATAGTAGCATACATTCAAAAGAAATCATCTAATGTTTTGCATAATAATACTAATGTGAAGAAATATTTTTTTTACATTCGATCAACAAGAAAAATCGTACAAAACGTTATTTACAATTATTAAGTAAGTATATTTTTTTAAATTATTAAGTGGTCAGTAGTATTATTAATGGGTTTATTTAAGGCTACAAACTTAGGCTTATATAATAATAATGCTGCAGATATTTATGTATATAAACACTTTGTTTTCCGCCGTACACATTTTGGAGCTGACCAAAACCACGCTGTACTTACCCGTGGTACTACCGGTGGTCCTACTGGTAGTACCACGGGATTTTTTTTTGCCCGTGGTACTACTAGCCTGTCTGTAGTACCAGTAGAACCTTTTTTTTTGTTTTTTGTTTTGTTTTTGATTTGTTTTTTTTTGTTTGTTTTTGTTTTTTTTGTTTTATACTTTCACAGCTAACCAGTACCTACATATTTGCAAAAGGTTATAGAACCTTTTTCAAATAATATGTAGTATCAAACAAAACAAAAAAAAAAGGTTCTACAACACTCGATTTTTCAAGCTTATGCATACCTCGAAATTCGTTTGTAGGGAATATTAAATTGATAAGTAGTACCACGGGTAATGTAAAATCTCCCGTGGTTACTACCAGACAGGCTGGCTAGCCACGGGCAAAAAAATTTTCCCGTGGTACTACTTCAAAATAAGTGGTGGCAGGTCTCCCGGTCATGACCACATCAGCATTGAGCATCTGAGGCATGCAGGGGTTCACCTACCGCGGCTGTTGGCTCTGTTCTTCACAATGTGCATAAGTCACTCCAATCTACCACATGACTTACTAAAAACTATTGTAGTGCCCATTGTGAAGGACAGAACAGGTGATATCTCTGACCAGGGAAACTACCGTCCCATATCGTTGGCAACTACGATTGCAAAGGTGTTGGACGGTGTGCTTAACTCTTGCTTAGAAAAATACGCTAACATACATGAAGCGCAGTTTACTACATACTGTCCAATATTACACGAATCGCAGGACGCCTGTATACGCCTGTTTCCTGGATCTCTCTAAGGCTTTCGACCTAGTGTCGTGTAACGTGCTTTGGAGGAAGCTGGGGAACAGGGGTGTACCGGTAGAAATCATAAACATATTTAGGTTTTGGTACACCAGCCAAACTAACTACGTGCGATGGGCGGATTCGATTTCGGAGGTATATACGCTGGAGAGTGGGGTGAGGCAGGGGGGTCTAGCCTCTCCCACGCTCTTTAATATTTATATAAATGATCTCATAGTAGAGCTGAGCGGCATGCGTGCAGTACCACTGCACGCCGAAACAGAATCGCGTCGAACCGAAATATAAGCCGTGGTCATAGAATTGTGTAATATGATTTCCAATTATCGTATTGATACTGTGGTAAGTAATATAAATTGGAGAGTTTTTGAAGTAAAATAAAGTAGCGGCTAAAATGAGTTTTGGAAAACATTAGTACCTAACCAATAAGGTTGACATTTTTAATCATTCAAATATCTTTTTTTATAAAAACTTAAGCATAAAAAAACGTCAAAAATTAATAAGCATAAACTTGTGTGTTTTAAAATTGTTTCGTTTTTCGTCTTGGTACAAGCACAGAATAACTAATACTACTACCGTACAGAATAATTTTTACATGAAAATATTTGTGTTGATATTCAGCAAAGCACCCCCTTCTTTAAAAAGTAAATTTAAAATTTTAACACAAGCGCGTGATGGTTTTGCACATTTTGCAGAATAAAAACATTGCTCTTAATTAAATTTCTAGGTGGAAACATCAAAGCAGAATTGATCTAATTATAAATATCAATATGATGGATTTTGCTTTGAAGTTCATTAAGAGACTTATGTCAGTGTTTGCGATCGCGCGGTCACACCCTTAAGGAAGATTTATCAAAAGAAGGTGTTCTAGTCTGTATTAGCATATGATATGCAGTGGTACCGGGCATAGAGGCAAAATAATATCTCAGGGTTGGCAACGTGCAAGTTATATTTATGGTGCTACTAACGGAACGGTGACCGATTTCCATACAGCAGCGGACAGTACATCATACGCTAGTTCCTCGGTTTAGTTAACCAAAAAAAATTATTAGGTACATCAACAGCTTTCAAAACCACAAAATAAACATTAATGTTTTAGAGAGAAAAAAGGTCTATTGAGAACTGTCCACACATACACAATTATAATCAAAAGTTAAGCAAAAAGATCGTAATACTTTGCATGCTACAAACTTTCTCTGCTAAAATTAAAAATAAACTAAAAACAACTGACGCTTACACAGCATGCACGGAGCGAGTTCAGCATGCAAAACATTTGTCTACCATAACAACGTAACTACCAACTACACTACAAGATTCGACGCATAGATTACTCGGGCGTATTAAATTAGCTAATTGTGTAAACCGCGCATTCGAAATTAATTAGTAACTCAACAGAAATACATTAGTAACAACATAATGCTTTATATAAAAAAAAACTGCTTACAGTGATTCAAAAAAGTTCATCTGATCTATGGGGTTGGTACTGGTCGGTGAGGGAAACAAAATAAAAAAATCAAATTAGAACACAAGGAAATAAAAGAAAACAAATTACAACACATAAAATAAAAAACAAATTGGGGAGGGTAACGGGTTAACACAGTAGAAAAAAAGCCCATCACCAAAATAATAATAAAAATACTATGAAGCTAGCAAGAACTAAAAATCTTTAAGACTATGGCCGAATAGGCTATACATGGATATAAATGGTAAAGTACCACGGGTAAGTACAGAAACCACGGCCAGCTCGTTAAAAGCTGACCATTTCAATGATAGCCAATAATAACTTTAATAAACCTTGAATAACTTACGTTTCTTTTGACTTTTGTTAGTCTGTTTTTGATTTTGGTGTTTCTTTTTACTTTTTGTGGAATTATGAATACCAGAGTGAACTTTGCCTCTTAGGTATTTAGGTAAAATACTATTTATCCTCGCTTTTAGCTTTTCAAAATTAAAAGCAGATCTCCGCCTTCTTGAGTTAACGTTCAAATTTTTTTGCCATTTTTTCATTACATTCGTATATTCTATTAATTTTGTGTTAGTCAGATTATTCAGTTTCTTTTGGGCGAGCTCTTTGACAATTTCCGATTTAGGCACCTTTTGGCGAAGGAGATTGACTATATCTCTCTTGGATGTTTTTAGTAAATTTCTGATATGCTTCAATACAGTCTCTTTTTTACTTGGTTTGCTACGGGCATCAACATTAACGAGTTTAGGTGTTTTTTTCGATAAGGTTCGAAGTTGGAAGATCCTGTTGATTTTAGTGTGTATGGTTTTTAGGTCACTGTTAATTCTCATTAACTCTTTTTCACTTAATTCCTCTTTTCCCAAAGCTACCCTTCGGCTACTCATAAAGTCCATTACTTTTAAAGTATCAGTAATTTTAGTTATATCTGACATAAGAACAAAATAAAGTAATTTCATACAGTATAGTTTATTTTCTGGCGAAGAGTCCAAAATATTTAATGTCATCTGTTTCCACAGTAGACCTACGATACTCAAATCATTTGTGAAGTTATACTGAGGGTCATTTATTGGAACATCGCTGACAGAATCATCAATAAAAAAGTAGGTTTTAATAACTCTTTTCATAATTTCTTTGGACTTAGTAGATAGTGATGCCAGCGCGTTTGCCTGCGGCATATCTATGTCTATATATTGCAAAATATCAATCAAATATCTTTTTACTAAGTCTTTTTTCACTGGATAGGGGTCTATCCAATGTCTTCTTGTGTGGACGGTACCGATATTTTTTAATTTTTTATTTTTTATTTTTGCATGAATGTTTTCAGCGTTGTGAACGTAATGCCTCATGGCACGTACAAGGTTTTTCAATTCTGGGGGAAAATTACGGGTTCCTAATATTTTTTGTATTCCTAAAATATCTCTTATTACATTCAAAATATCACGTCTTAACTTTTCAAGAAATGTATCTGTATCACTTCTTCTAAAATTTTCAAACAAATTCGGAACTATATCTATGTTATAAAGAGTAAAGTTAACGTTTGTCATATTGACTTTAACTGTCCCATCGCTGACCTTCATGTCTACACCCTCACTTTCATTTCTTTTAAAAAACTCTATCAACTTTTCTTTAACGTGTAGTAAGTCGTTTAATTCTTTTTGTTTATCTTTAATTATTTTATTAAATGATGTGTACAAATCACTTATATATAGTTCTTTTTCTTTAGTAAAATAAAGTAGCGGCTAAAATGAGTTTTGGAAAACATTAGTACCTAACCAATAAGGTTGACATTTTTAATCATTCAAATATCTTTTTTTATAAAAACTTAAGCATAAAAAAACGTCAAAAATTAATAAGCATAAACTTGTGTGTTTTAAAATTGTTTCGTTTTTCGTCTTGGTACAAGCACAGAATAACTAATACTACTACCGTACAGAATAATTTTTACATGAAAATATTTGTGTTGATATTCAGCAAAGCACCCCCTTCTTTAAAAAGTAAATTTAAAATTTTAACACAAGCGCGTGATGGTTTTGCACATTTTGCAGAATAAAAACATTGCTCTTAATTAAATTTCTAGGTGGAAACATCAAAGCAGAATTGATCTAATTATAAATATCAATATGATGGATTTTGCTTTGAAGTTCATTAAGAGACTTATGTCAGTGTTTGCGATCGCGCGGTCACACCCTTAAGGAAGATTTATCAAAAGAAGGTGTTCTAGTCTGTATTAGCATATGATATGCAGTGGTACCGGGCATAGAGGCAAAATAATATCTCAGGGTTGGCAACGTGCAAGTTATATTTATGGTGCTACTAACGGAACGGTGACCGATTTCCATACAGCAGCGGACAGTACATCATACGCTAGTTCCTCGGTTTAGTTAACCAAAAAAAATTATTAGGTACATCAACAGCTTTCAAAACCACAAAATAAACATTAATGTTTTAGAGAGAAAAAAGGTCTATTGAGAACTGTCCACACATACACAATTATAATCAAAAGTTAAGCAAAAAGATCGTAATACTTTGCATGCTACAAACTTTCTCTGCTAAAATTAAAAATAAACTAAAAACAACTGACGCTTACACAGCATGCACGGAGCGAGTTCAGCATGCAAAACATTTGTCTACCATAACAACGTAACTACCAACTACACTACAAGATTCGACGCATAGATTACTCGGGCGTATTAAATTAGCTAATTGTGTAAACCGCGCATTCGAAATTAATTAGTAACTCAACAGAAATACATTAGTAACAACATAATGCTTTATATAAAAAAAAACTGCTTACAGTGATTCAAAAAAGTTCATCTGATCTATGGGGTTGGTACTGGTCGGTGAGGGAAACAAAATAAAAAAATCAAATTAGAACACAAGGAAATAAAAGAAAACAAATTACAACACATAAAATAAAAAACAAATTGGGGAGGGTAACGGGTTAACACAGTAGAAAAAAAGCCCATCACCAAAATAATAATAAAAATACTATGAAGCTAGCAAGAACTAAAAATCTTTAAGACTATGGCCGAATAGGCTATACATGGATATAAATGGTAAAGTACCACGGGTAAGTACAGAAACCACGGCCAGCTCGTTAAAAGCTGACCATTTCAATGATAGCCAATAATAACTTTAATAAACCTTGAATAACTTACGTTTCTTTTGACTTTTGTTAGTCTGTTTTTGATTTTGGTGTTTCTTTTTACTTTTTGTGGAATTATGAATACCAGAGTGAACTTTGCCTCTTAGGTATTTAGGTAAAATACTATTTATCCTCGCTTTTAGCTTTTCAAAATTAAAAGCAGATCTCCGCCTTCTTGAGTTAACGTTCAAATTTTTTTGCCATTTTTTCATTACATTCGTATATTCTATTAATTTTGTGTTAGTCAGATTATTCAGTTTCTTTTGGGCGAGCTCTTTGACAATTTCCGATTTAGGCACCTTTTGGCGAAGGAGATTGACTATATCTCTCTTGGATGTTTTTAGTAAATTTCTGATATGCTTCAATACAGTCTCTTTTTTACTTGGTTTGCTACGGGCATCAACATTAACGAGTTTAGGTGTTTTTTTCGATAAGGTTCGAAGTTGGAAGATCCTGTTGATTTTAGTGTGTATGGTTTTTAGGTCACTGTTAATTCTCATTAACTCTTTTTCACTTAATTCCTCTTTTCCCAAAGCTACCCTTCGGCTACTCATAAAGTCCATTACTTTTAAAGTATCAGTAATTTTAGTTATATCTGACATAAGAACAAAATAAAGTAATTTCATACAGTATAGTTTATTTTCTGGCGAAGAGTCCAAAATATTTAATGTCATCTGTTTCCACAGTAGACCTACGATACTCAAATCATTTGTGAAGTTATACTGAGGGTCATTTATTGGAACATCGCTGACAGAATCATCAATAAAAAAGTAGGTTTTAATAACTCTTTTCATAATTTCTTTGGACTTAGTAGATAGTGATGCCAGCGCGTTTGCCTGCGGCATATCTATGTCTATATATTGCAAAATATCAATCAAATATCTTTTTACTAAGTCTTTTTTCACTGGATAGGGGTCTATCCAATGTCTTCTTGTGTGGACGGTACCGATATTTTTTAATTTTTTATTTTTTATTTTTGCATGAATGTTTTCAGCGTTGTGAACGTAATGCCTCATGGCACGTACAAGGTTTTTCAATTCTGGGGGAAAATTACGGGTTCCTAATATTTTTTGTATTCCTAAAATATCTCTTATTACATTCAAAATATCACGTCTTAACTTTTCAAGAAATGTATCTGTATCACTTCTTCTAAAATTTTCAAACAAATTCGGAACTATATCTATGTTATAAAGAGTAAAGTTAACGTTTGTCATATTGACTTTAACTGTCCCATCGCTGACCTTCATGTCTACACCCTCACTTTCATTTCTTTTAAAAAACTCTATCAACTTTTCTTTAACGTGTAGTAAGTCGTTTAATTCTTTTTGTTTATCTTTAATTATTTTATTAAATGATGTGTACAAATCACTTATATATAGTTCTTTTTCTTTAGTATAGTCAGAGGTTTTATTTACATTTGTAACAACACTATCAGGGGAAGAATATTGTAGCTCAGTAATGTTGACTTTTGAAACATCTCTTTTCATTATGCTTATGACATTGAAATCATTTACATCATTGGTATTTTCAAATGTAGCGTTCCTTGGATCTATACTATTATCACTAATATCTATAAAATCTGAAAAAAGCAATAAAATACAACTAAGTATAAAATTTTGTTTTAATTATTGAAACGAGCTGAGTGGGAGCGGCTCATTTTTAATACAACCAACCCATCTCTTCCCTTGGGTGTCGTAAAAGGCAACTAACAGACTAAAGACTGCACATACATCTTACAGCATAGAGCGGCGATGGTATGATACTTCTTTGATGATGATACTTCTTTAAAATCTGAAAGATACAATTTGATCATACATACCAGTAGCACCAGTAGTATTCACAGCATTAATGTGGTATCTGGCTGCCTCGAAAAGATCTATAACTACCTCAGTGGCAGTTTCTGTAGTTAGTCTGGGCTCAGGAATAATATCCTGATATTCCATATAATTCAGCATTTGTATGAATTGGTCAGCCGCCTCTAAATTATTGTTATTGTTGATAGTTACATTGGTATAGTCAAAGTTATAATAATCATGGTCCATTGTTGTGTCGTTGTGTGAGTTCAGTGGTTTCCTACGATTACATATTTTGCCTTCCAGCCCATTATTTTTAAGCACATCCTCGAAAGCCAAGTAATCGGACTCATATTTTGTTGTTTCCTTATGATTCTGTTTTGTAGCATCTGAAAACGTTTTTAATGTTTTAATTTCTAAATGAAGTAACAGTACTGAAAGTTGTAAAGTAACAGTCGTTAAAGCCAACCCGCAGGCCATTATAGGTCTGAACTCCCTATGTGCCCACTCACGCGGGAAGTTCTGTGCCTAGCAGTTGGATGTTAATAGGGTGGTGGTGATATTTAGTCATTAACATTAATAATACTTTACAATTTCTGTTGTCAGCTGTAGTTTTTATAATTTCATTGTTGTCTATGACCACGTTTTTATCAGTAGTCTCTGTGGTGGGCATCATGTCCTCGTAGTTTTCCAATGGGTTAGCACCGAACATCCACTCCGACAGCTCTTCGTACGTTATTTTAGGTCTTTTTGGTGTTGGTGTGTTTGTAGGAACAGAACGTCTCACCCTTACCGGGGCTCTGTCATCTGGAATGTTCAAACAAGAATAAACATAAATTTTATTCGTGATTCGTGACTTAAACTACGAAACAGTTAAAGATCTATTCCGTGAGCTGAACCAAATGTTAAGCTACCGTGGCTCTTACCCAGCCCGCCAAATTACAATCTACATTATTTACTTTTTAATTTGAAAGCCAAAGGCGCCCTTTCATTATATTCTTTTTTATATTCCTTTCCCCTCCGGACCGCTGAGGAGATCAGACGTATTTTTGGTAAACCCCAGTTTGTTTTGATCAAGAAAAACGCAAATTTAAATGAAATATCAAGTGTTTATTCGGCGAAGCTACCAGGAGTGCAGAGGCTACTTGAAGATGAACCGGGACGAGTGAGTAGGACATACATCTGTGCGAGCGAGATCAACGTATACCCGCAGTGTCACTTGTGAATCCAACTTCTCCCACCGAACTAACGGGGTGCGCCCGCGCCGGCTCCACCCACGAAGGAGCAAGATAGCGACATACTCGTCACTTCCTCTTAGCCGGGAAGGTGCGCCCGCGCAAGTAACGCCCCATCAACGGACCGTTTGCCAACGGCTGCATTACAACAACAATTAGGCCTACACAGGAAATATAATTCCGCAAACTATGCCTAAGGTTCAACGTACGCCGCCTAAGTGTGCAGTCTCCGCGACTAATATCGAGTCTGAGCCTTCCATTACTCACTACGGATCTGACTCAGACCTCAATCTGTCATCAACCGGAACCCTGAAACACGGAAGTGTACTAAACATCACAAAAAGGGCCAAGCGCAAGCTGGCTGACACACCGGGGTGTTCGGAAGAATTTCTTAGTGAGTTTAGGCGCATGTTTGACAAGCTTCAGTCACATCAAGAGGCAAAATTCGCAGCCCTAACTTCTTCAATAAGTACTCTTATTGAACAAAACACCGAAATACAGAATAAGGTGGACTATATGTCCACCCAATACGACGCACTCTCAAGCAATTTGGAGTCTGTACAGATAGAAAACCAACAACTTAAATCACACATCAAAACACTGGAAAATAAAATCGACACTTTGGAAAAGGACTCAAAGTCTACCTCAGTCGAGATACGTAACATCCCTAAAATAGCCCAGGAAAACAGGGTGACCCTGTGCACCACCATTAAAAGCCTCAGCACCGAAATCGGTACCGCACTCCCAATACAAGATCCTGAGATCCGCGACATATATAGAACAAAATCAGAAGCTATCGTGGTAAACTTTACCACCGTCTCTAGGAAGGAGGACCTAGTTCAAACGTGCAAGGAATATAACATAAAGAAGCGCCAATCTAACCAACCCCCCCTAAACACAGAAGCACTTAAGATCTCAGGTCCTCGAAAAACGGTGTACTTATCCGAGGCCCTTACAACGAAGGCGCGTCGTGTCTATTACCTGACCAGGGAACTCGTGAAAAAACGCAAAATTGCAGCCACCTGGATCTCTTACGGAAAGGTCTACATTAAAACAGAAGAAGACCAGCCTCCAGTGCGAGTGAACAACGAAAGTGAACTTGCGGAACTTACCTAACCCGGGTCCCCACTTACTTAGTCAGTTTCACTTCGTTTTTATGTTTAAGCTCGTAATTATTTTCCTTACCTGTTAAATTATTATTTAACTTTACTTTCTCTCTATTTCTGTATTTTTGGTTTTTATTTACATAGGAATACCATGGTAAATAGTTCCTCTGAGGATGGTAACAACACACCAACAGATAACACACACTCAAACAACATTATTAATTTACAAGCGCAACTGGATTACACCACTATATCGGAATCATCACTCGAGTTCCCCAAAGAATGTTCCAATAAGCTTATTCGTCAGAAAAACTCTTTGAAAATAATAACACACAACATCCGAAGTATTTATCGCAATTTCGACTATTTTCTAGTTTTTCTCAATGGACTGAACATTGATTGCGACATAATAATACTTACGGAATGCTGTTTATCAAAAGACAAGCCCCCCCCTATTATGGACAATTTTACAATTTATTACACCGCTACCAACCTTTATCAAAACGACGGAGTTGTTATGTACGTTCACAAGGATCTTAAACATAAAGTCGAGGAGCCAACACTCTCTGACGCAAACTGCCTCTTACTTAAAACCGGTGACACAGCTATTCTCGGCATATACAGATCACCCTCTCAAAGAAATATAGATAATTTCCTAAATTCATTAGAAATAACTTTAAAATCGACGTCTGCATTCAAAACCGTATCTCTAGTCGGTGATATCAACATCGATATTAAACCCCTCAACGACGACAACAGGAGCTATGGTTACCTAAATCTATTGGCCGAGAATGGCTTGTTGCCAGCACACGTAATACCTACCCGCGAACGGAACTGCCTAGGCCACGTTAATCTCAAAACATCCTGTAAAGCGCAGGTTTTTGTCATTAAAACATTTATAACTGACCACTTTCCAGTGTTACTAAATCTATTACACACAAAAAAAGGGACAAAGATACTGTATTTAAAAAAGTTACCAACCTAGATGACGCCGCTAAAGATTTCACAACAATAAACCTAAATAGCATTCTCAAGATGACTGATCCGAACTTAGCTTCTGACATACTGATCCACATTATTAAAGAGACACTGACCACTAACACTAAAACTCACAAGGTCCCGAATCGTAAACATATTTTAAAACCTTGGCTTACTGCAGGACTGCTGAGATGTATCTCCCACCGTGACGCCCTACACTTCAAATCAAAAACATTCCCAGATAACGAAATTCTGTCGACATCTTATCGCAGATATCGCAATTTTTGCAATGACATCATAAAAAAAGTAAAAAACAGCTACGAAAGCTCGGCAATCAGTCAATGCAAAAATCCAAAAGAGACGTGGAAAATGATAAGAAAATTCACAAACACCGCGGTAGTAAAAAACCCAGCCCATGAACTCATTAAACCTAACACCGGAGACTCACAATCATCTATTAATCAAATTAACGAATACTTAGGTAAGATAAGACAACATAGTGAAAGACACACACCCACAATCTGCCCGCGATATAAAAAGCACGACCTATCCAAACTCTTTTGCTATGTTGGAAACAGATGAACATGAGATTGGATCTCTGATAGCGGGTTTGAGAAACGACGCAGCTGCAGGGTGGGACGGGATTCCTGTCTCTTTCCTCAAACGAGTGAGAGATACCGTATGTCCAGTCTTGACACACATATTTAACCTGTGCATTACCAACGGTATCTTCCCAGACAGCCTTAAAATGTCGGTGATACACCCTATTGATACACAAGGGCGGAGACAGGGAACACGTAGAAAACTACCGTCCAATCTCTGTTCTTACGGCTATCTCTAAACTTATGGAGAAACTTATAAATAAACGACTGATGTCTTATCTTAAGGACAACAAAATAATCGCTGATTCACAATTCGGCTTTCAACCCAATAAATCAACCGAAGATACAATTATCGAACTAACGAATAACATTGCAGATAACCTAGACAAAGGCCGGAGATGTGTTGGAGTCTTTCTAGACCTTGCGAAGGCTTTTGACACGGTCTTCACTAGGATCTTAGTGAATAAGCTTGAAAGAATCGGTATTCGCGGACTACCCTTGAGACTTTTTGAAAGTTTCCTGACAAACAGACAGCAGACAGTCAAGATAGGAGATCATATCAGCAGTCCACTCCCGGTTACCTGCGGCGTCCCACAGGGAAGTGTCCTGGGCCCAAGTCTCTTCTTGATCTACATAAATGAGCTGTGTCAATACAAACCACTCAATGGAAAAATCATTTCATATGCCGATGACACGGCTCTTATATTTCAGGGAGACACTTGGGCGGAGGCGCAATCCTGTGCGGAACAGGGCCTGATACAGGTCTCATCGTGGTTAAGGAAAAACCTTCTGACACTTAATGTTACGAAATCTAAATACATCACTTTTTCGATTAATAAGTCTACGCAACCATCAATGAGAGAGCCTAGTCTTAAGATCCATACATGCTCCGGCCAACACCATGCGACATGTCCTTGTTTGCAACTCCAGAAAGTCACCACAATTAAATATCTCGGCATCGAACTTGACACTACCCTTTCCTGGAACTTCCAACTTGATTCTCTGTCCGCACGCGTCAGGAAATTAATCTGGATCTTTCGCAAACTAAGGAATATCCTTGAACCCAAAAACTTAAAAACAGTCTATTATGCCCTTGCCCAATCTTTACTTATCTACTGCATCCCAGTGTGGGGTGGGGCATGCAAGACAAAAATAATTAAACTTGAACGTGCTCAACGATCACTCCTGAAAGTAATGTTTAGGAAACCTTACCGGTACCCTACACAATGCCTGTATAATGAAGCGGAGGTCATGACTGTGAGGCAGCTTTTTATAATCCAAACCACACTAAGACAACACAAACTTTTATACTTTCGACAATCACAACAAAACAACAGCCGCAGAATGCCCAAGATATGCCAGTCCAGTAGACATAATACCGCCTTCTTTCGACGACATACACTCTTTCTCACTAAACACCTGTACAATAAACTAAACCCAATCTTAAACATCTATCCAAAAACGTCACACGAATGTAAAACAACTTTAAGGAACTATCTGCAGAAGCTAACTTACCATGAGACTGAATCATTGATGACCTAACTCCCAGTTACTTTACTTACATATGTGAACACAAACACACACAATCTTAATCTAAATTTACCACCTCCTCGAATTCTAAATACAAGTAGAAGCAATATGCAATATATATATATAATATAGCAATAGCAATATAGGGTTTGGACGGGAAACCTGGAGTCCTGAAATTCAGGTATATCCTAGTTTAGGCTCCAGTCCCCCCAAAGATTATATGTGCTTGCCAGGTCACTTATCCATTAGACTACTTTAGTTAAGTTTAGAATTAGTAAGTGCATGTAATATTCTGGTGGAAAATAAAACATTATTATTATTATTATTATTATTATTATTATCAACAACTACGTCAATAAGTCTGAGCGTATGCTAACACGCAGGTGACGCAGCACAGCACACACAGCACAGTGCAGATTTTTGCAGGATAGGGCAGTTGGGGCAGACAAAGGCCGCAAACGCATGCTGCGTCGCAGCTGAGTGACACAGCACAGACACTTCATTCAGTTCTAGCTAGTACAAAGGATATACGTTTTGGAGTTGATGAACAAAATGAGTTTAAGAGTCTGATAATTAAATTTAAAAAAAAGGCCGAATTTTTTGTACTCCTAATTGTCAATGGCATACAAACCTTAAGACTTACTTTTTTTCACATAATTTTACTTTTCCTAAATGTGTTAAGCCTATTTTTACTTCGCCTAACTCTTTATCGCTGAATTTAAACTTCCCAAATACGACATTAGGCGGTACCAATCATAATCCCTACTATTTACAATTACTAAATTGTAATTTGCACAAAGTTAAAACGCACAAAATTTCCTAAAAAATATATCCTAGCTTCTAACCTATCACGTGACCTACTGGAGTAGGGCAGCTAGTATTTCTGTTGTCTAGTAAACAAAATATAAATGTTTGAACTTACTTAATTACGAGTATAATAATAAATTAGAGCTTTCAACACTACAGCGTAATCTTCGTAAATCCAAAAGAAAGTTATGCCGATACATTTTATTGTTTTCAATTTTTAGGCAAAACTATAATAGTACGAAAACAACTGTTAGACTAGACAATTATTGTTCGTTAAAAGTTGAGGCCAACATAGTTCGGCCATATGAAAATAGTAATAAAAATTTTAGGCGAACCGAAGGGTACCCAAATTAAAGAGTTGCTGCTACTTTTCAGTTTGGATAAAAAAAACCCACAAATACATATACGAAGCTCTCAGCACATTAATGGATTACAAAATCGGCTCTGCTCTGCGCTGCGCGGAACTGCGTCGCCTGCATCTCAGTCAGCATACGCTTAGCCTACTCGCGTTACAAAGTTACGACATGGTTACGACATGGTTACGACACGATATTCCAAACAAACTTGTGCATTAAGCATTGGATAGACATATTGCTGTTTTGGCATTCCGACTTGGGGGCGAATCACTAGTAGGCGATTGTGATGTCTGGGCATTGAGGGTCACTCAATCTGCTTCGTAGTCAATTAATCGTATTAGGTGATTTGCAGCAGTGGCATTAGGTTTAGGAACTGCGCTTGTAATAGAATGTAAGAACATATTATTCGAGTTTAAAGGTGGTGTTGTAATTAAATTTTGTTAGATTATTCTGTTACTGGAAGCGACGGAGAGATGGTCTAATCTCTTGAAATAATCGGTTGTAAGAGTACATTTGTCAGAGAAACCCGTACCCAAGATCAAAAGAAAAACAGTATTCGTAATATTTGATTATTTGCGTCAAAAAACGCTCAAAACGTTGAAAAAATGTCTACCTCAGGCGGGAATCGAACCCGCGTCCTCCGCAATCCGTTGCGTTGACCACTCCGGCACCGAGGTATTGGTTAGACCTGACGAAATTTTTCAACGCTTTTGACTTTATGTTTTTATAGCAACAGTGTCTTATTAAACCTCGATCTTTGAGAAAAACAGTACTGTTTTCAAGACAACTTGTGAACACTGATGATAAAAAAAATGAAACAAGAAGTTATAAATTTTGTTGTGAAACAAATTGAAAAGTGTCGAAAAATTTCGACGAGCAGGATTCGGACCCGCAGCCTTCTGCCAATCCGGCCCAGGTGTTCTTTCCATTTGAGCTACCGTGGACTTATCCATTTGTAATGAAACAAGACATTGAAACTTGGCAGTTAACCAACTTTCGCCAGGCGAGTGACCACACCGGGACGGGTGACCACAATAAAAACATTTAATATTGTTTTCCTAAAGAAATATAAACATTTAAATTTCTTTAGGGCTTTGAAAGGCACGTCGGCACACAAAGCCAGTGGTCCTGGTTGTTGCCGTAAGATGTCAGTCGTTGAAGCCCACCAACCAGCAGTCAGTGCCCGCGTGGTGGGTGTGTGCTAATGTGCACATGTGCTATTTTCCATGTGGAAGTCCTGTGCAGCAGCACCACGTCATAGGCGGAAGATGATAAACCGGAACTCTCAGTTAGAAACTGAATAAACTTGTAGGAAATCCTCCACTTTATTGGAGGTTGCATCCTATCCTTCCTACTAATATTATAAACGCGAAAGTTTGTAAGTATGGATGGATATTTGTTACTCTTTCACGTAAAAACTACTAAATGGATTTGGATGAAATTGGCCTACGGATAGTTTATAACCTAGATTAACACATAGGATACTTTTTATCCTGATATTCCCACGGGAACGGGAACCACGCGGGTGAAACCGCGAGCGGCCGCTTGTATCATCATCATTACATATTATAAAGTAATGTCGCCGTTTTCCTCTGTCTGTGCCACCGCACTATTCTCTTAAACCACGCAATGGATTTTTATGCTGTTTTAACTAAAAGATAGAGCGTTAACTGAGGATGTATTTTATTTATATTTTGTAAAAATATTTTTTGGAATGGCTGAACTATGACGGTCTTTCTAAGTTAGCTTGGACGAAGGCGCGGGCGGCCCGCTAGCAGAATAATAACTAAAGCATAGAAGGAGTCCAAATGAGACTCGTATATAGTTGTCCTATTTTTTCAAATGGGCCATTAACATTGAAACAAAATAAGTTGGTAAAAACGTCAAATGTTAAGCGATAAAAAAAAACCGGCCACCATTTATGATACCGAATTCAAAAGTGACTTAGACAATTGTAATTCGAATGGTGACCAAACGGAGTGCACACTTAAACGCGTCTGCGATTCCTCTGGTTTCGCGGGTGTCCATGGGCGGCGGTGATTACTTTCACTCAGGTGACCCGTTTGCTCGTTTGCATTTTCTGCTATAAAAAAAATGTCATAGCACTCCTTCTATGATTTAATTATTATTCAGAGTTGCCTAATATACTGCGCATAAAGTTGCTACTGGCAGCAACGTTAATAAATGTTTGATGTAATGTGTCACTCATTATAGTATGTCCTGTGAAATAAATACGTGCCCAAGAGAGTGTTATATCTTCTGGTACTCCGCTATAAAGGTTAACAGAGGATTTCATCACACTCATGCCACGTATTCATGCCACGTATCCATCCATCCTTGAAGGCTCACCATTCCTCAAGGCTTCCATGACAGTCACCAGCGCGTGGTGGTCCACATTGAGGGCGGCTGCGGCCCGGCAGTGCTGCACCACGGAGCAGTTCCACAGGCCGTCGGCATCACAGGCGCACTGCTTGCAGCCGAGGCAAACGTTCTCTGGAGTTTAAAGAAACTTCATAAATGTCAGATATTAACATAAGGAAATCTCCAGTCCTGTTGGAGGTGTAGTATTTAATTATTCACAAATGGTTAGAGACTAGTCCCCTGCCATAGTCCACGGCTCACCAAATTGCAACTGCACATATGCTCAGCGTGACAGGTGGTGTTTAGTCCGCGATACGCGGAGCCCTAACGAGATAGAATGAATAGATTTAATAAACTAACCACGAGGTAATCCGTGCGTAAGTCCGTTGACCAAGGGTACCCTTGCTTCTGGTCTTGCACCGTTCGTTCTTGATTTACACTCTACATTATACATACATATGCTTCCGGTCTGTTAGGACCGATTCCTAAATTGTACTGATCTCATAATATACCTATTATTATACCTCGACTATTATCCCCGAAGGGTTAGTCAGAGACTAAGCAATGAGGACAGCAAAAGCAGTCCTCTGCCATAGTCCACTTTTCACCAAATAGCGACCGCACATGTGCTCATCGTGACAGGTGGTGAGCCCATCGCCGCTCTATGCTGTTGGATGTATGTGCAGTCTTTGGTCCGTTAGTCGCCTTTTATGACACCCAAGGGAAGAGAGGGGGGGGGGTAGTATTCTTACACCGCTAGGCGACACGGCCAACCACCCACCGATGACGTAAGTTGTGATTTAAATACCTATTTATAAAAATAAAATTATGTTCGTTGGTAAGCGCAACACATAAGAACGGCGGAACGGATTTGCCACAGATATCTGTGGGATTTGCACTATATTTGCATTGGGACTGCTTGGTGGTTATGAGTTACGATCCAACCTGCCACAGTGCTATTGTGCATGTGGGAAGGTCGGTGCCCAGCAGTGGGACGTTTAAAGGTTGACGATGATGACTAAATACCGGTTAAGTTAGACAGTTGACAGTGACAAGGCTTTTTTAATTTAAAGACAATAAGAATACTTAGAAAGGACAATAAAAATCAAATTAGCAAATTGACACGACTGCTTGCTCGGGCGTCACTTCTACTCGTAAACGGCTGCACTTATTTGGCTGACACTTTTTTGTCGTGTTTATTATTGTCAGGACAATAGGTTTGTATAAAATAAAAAATTGGAGTACGTGATGTCAACGTGGACGAAGCCGCGGGCCGCTACTATGTTGTATTAAAAAAGCAGTTATAATAGTTTTAAAATAATAATAAGTAAACAAACCTTTGGAACAATCAGTATATTGGGATATCAGGGGGATGCAGTCCTTGAACACGTGCGGCAATGTTGCTGCAACACATTTTAAAAAAATCTCTGAGAAATTTTGCGGTTATGTACTCATCCGTAGTTTCTTCATTAAATTCTTATTAATTATTCTCATTTCTTTTAGTCATTACATGCATATACATATATTAACGACTATTATCCCAGAAGGGTTAGTTAGAGAAGGCAATGAGGACCGCAAAGCAGTCCACCACCAGTCGGTATTTGGTGAAAAGTGGACTATGACAGAGAACAGTTTTGCGGTCCTTATTGTCTAGTCTCTGAATAACATAAATATGACAGTAAAAAACAGTCATGTATGAATAATGGTTTTGACTAACGTCCTTAGTCAAAACTGCATTTGACTGTTTTTTACTGTCAACAGTGAAATGAAACACTTTTTGTGGATCAAAACTCGCGTTTAATTTACTTCACTACATAGTTTTTATTCTTGACGTTTAGAACCCTTTACAGGGTCCGTGGTCACAGGAAGACTCCATGAAACAATGTAAATTAAACGTCTGTAAAAAGTGGTTTATTTCAATGTGTAGTGCTCGCGTAAACCTTAGAAGTCAACACTGCTTATGATTTTTGACTGTTACACAATAAGCAAAGGGACTAACCTTGTTCCACCAAGCTCAACAGTATCTTGTCCACCTGTGCCCTGACGTCTGGCGCGGCTTCCGACGCTCTCATTCCCTCGTCGTCACTTACTTGCTGCAGTTCCGATGTCGCGATGTAGAAATCGCACCTGGAGTCAATAATTCGAGACATTTATTAACCTTCTTATAAACTATCTTATAAACGCGTCGGTGGCCGAGTGGATAACCTGTTAACACTTGTGGACGTAATTTCGTGTCATATGGGTAGAGGTGCTCAGGTCGACGTCGTTAACTTCGATTTTAAGAAGGCCTTTGACAGGGTCGACTATGACGGTCTCCTAAACAAACTGTGTGCACTGGGTTTTACGCCGCGACTGCTCAAATTTTTTGCCGACTATTTGCGAAGCCGTCAGCAATTTGTGCGTCGTGGATGCTACGTATCAGATCATATCACTATATAACACACGATCATGTGTGATCCAGGGATCTATTCTCGGTCCCCTGCTCTTTACTTTAATGATTAATGATCTGGATCAGGTAATCCATGTGTCTACTTTATGCTGATGACTTAAAGATGGTTCGCTGTGTATCAGGTGCCAAGGATTGTGCGTTGTTGCAGGAGGATATAAAAGCTGTGTTGTAATGGAGTGTTAAGAACAAATTGTTATTTAACTATTTTAAGTGTTGTAGAATACTGTCACTAGGCAGACTACTGTCGCATACCGAGGTAATTAATCGTGTCGACTCCGTCAAGGACCTTGGAGTGATTTTTGACTCGTACCTTACTTTTAATCAGCACAATAAAAAACTTGCTAGTCAGTGCCATCGTCGATTAGGATTTGTTATACGATACGCAAAAGACCATCGAGATCCTCACACGATTCAATTATTGCTTTGGTAAGGAGCAAACTTGAAACAGCTGCTATAGTCAGTCTGACATCCGCACGAGAAGTCATATACATTAGTATTATAAAATATTCAAAAAGCATAACAAAATTTGGCTTTTATCCTTTCTTGTATCTTACCAAGTTTTTGCTGGGCGTGCTAGACTTCAACTCTCTTGAAACTCGCAGAAATTATACACCCTAATGGAGACTGCTTGTCGTATTATTCGGGGAGAGCTAAACTGTCCTTTTTTGGTGCAAAGGTCTTGCAAGTTGTTTACTCCGGGCAGGTATTTTAGAGCCCGTCACAATTTGGCAATCGACAACGCGAGTACCGTGGAGCATCGTGACCGCCTCTGGTACGTGAAATGGTGCATCTGAATGCGCTTCTGACAGTGTGATGTGTTTGCCGGAAGATTGACGGATGTACTTAAGCATTGCTTGGAGTTCTGTGAGCGAGATGGTTGAATGGTCTGTCCTTTGTAATATGTTTTTCATTGTTTATTGGTGTATGTTACACCTTGTTCAGTGCATTAGTGTATACTGTAATGCTGGCAATATTTGAATAAATGAATAAACAAATAGAACTTGGGGAGATTGGCACAATACACTAGCCGAAGGTACAACTGCTGCTTACGACAACAATCTAGGACTAGCGACTTTACTTTTCAAGGCACCAAACCAAAAGCAGTTTTTAGAAGGTTCGTATAATTTTGACCTTTTTTTATCCCTTACGGGTAAGCAGTGGAAGCACTTGGCCTTCATCTCACCTGATGGTAAGTAACAATAAGGCCGAAGGTGGAAGCGCACGAACCCAGCTCCTCAACCACTGAGGAACTGGTTATCTTATCTCTAAACTGTCTGAGCACAACAATGCTATAAACATCGTAGATAAGGCGACAGACTTAGATAAGATGGTGGTAGCTAGCCAGTCGGATTTAACAACCCTACCACCAACCAAACCAAGTACACAAAGATGTACTCTCCGCTGGGAATCGAATCCAGGACCTCTGGGTCTGAGACCGGTGACGGTGGCTTAGCCACCAGACCACAGAGGCGGTTAAAATCCATCATCAGAATATATTATGTATCACTGCTGTGTACAGGCCTCCCACAGGGCAACCGCCCATGGGGAGGGAGAATGGGCCGAAATCCATTACGCTGGCCCAACGCGGGTTGGTAAGTTAACACAATTCTGTACGTATTGACGACCTCCATAGTCGACTGGTTAGCACACCGGGTCTGGCGTCGCGCCATCTCTGAGGCGGTTCAATTCCCGGTCGGGTCAATTTAGAGGAAAACTGCTTTTCTAAATTGATTTCGGGTATGGGTATTTTTTCTGTTTATGTATATTTATCCGTTATCTTACCATATTAACAAGTTTCAAAAGAATACTTATCTTGGGCTACAAAATTGGTCTGAGCGTAAACAAATTTAAATTAATTTAATTTAATAATTTGAATAGTACCGTTATGGAGCACAAACTGCAGTATAACACCAAATTCGTTATTTCCGACGTTTATATAACTTAAGCATTTCTTACGGCAGTTGCCATTGTTTGAAGTCCATGTATTTGTAAATTTTCTAGCCTACGTTCCGGTGAGTTTTCGGTCACGTGAGAAATTATACAGTTAGGTACTATAGCCGCTATTTAGCCGCTGTTTGGAATTGTTAACCATTTCAAATGTTTCATTAATTATTTTTGTTCATACAAAATTTATTTAATAATTTTTAAACGAATTAGCCAGCTCCGATCACACTTTCTTTGCAAGGAAAAATACAGAGATCTAGTTAAAAATAAAATAATGTGGATAGTTACAAATCAAACAATTCACTAGGTTTTTTTTATTACTTCTTATTTCGAATAGTCCTGAAAGTTTAACTGTTTCCCATCCATCACCCAACCCAGGTTTCCTCCAATGAGCTATCACTCATGGGAGAAAACATGATGACGTCTTTTATAATATGACAACAACCTCGACAACGGGTTAAAGTAAAAGACGGAGAAGCTCCATATGTATTAACTGGTCACCCATTTTGTGAGCTGACATTGCGAAAGTTACATGAAAGATCGTAACGCACAAAAAAAAATACATAAAGGCGATACGGACATGTAAAAAAAGAAGGACTCCGTTACGCGATACTTACAAGTAAAGCAGCCTATATGTTGGTGTGTGTGCTGCTTGACATCACTATGACAGCCGATCGGCTTACTTTTGTGTAAGGGTGATAATACTTTTTACTTAATAATACTGGCATTGGTACATCGTGTCAATTTAAAAGTAAGTGACGCGTCCTTTTTTTCCCTCGTCCGTGATAGGCGAATTGAAAACCTCTCACTGAGCTATTGTTTAGGGGCGAAGGAGATGATGGTAAACTAGTTGTTTAAATCGGAATTCAGAATACATACATACACTCAAGACTAATTTTTTAAATTCCACAACGGGTAAGCGCTTGCCCTTAATCTCACCTGATGGAAAGTGACGATAAGGCCGAAGGTGAAGCGCGCTTCACCCGGAATCCTCAACCACTGAGGAACTGGCTATCTCTTCTCTAACTGTCGGAACACAACAATGCTATAAACATCATTGTTATGGCGAAGAACTTAGATAAGATGGTGGTAGCTAGCCAGGCGGACTTAACAGCCCTACCACCAACCAAACCGAGCACACAAAGATGTACCCCCCGCTGGGATTTGAGCCTGGGACCTCTGGGTCTGAGACCGGTGGCTTAGCCACTAGACCACAGAGGCGGTAAGACTATTATCCCCAAAGGGTTAGTCAGAGACTAGGCAATGAGGACCGCAGAAGCATTGCACAGTCCACGCCACCTCCAATAGTCTTTTACGACACCCAAGAAAGAAGATGGTACTTAGTAATATTTTAAAATGAGCCGGCACTCACACAACTTCATATCCTTAAACGTTTTATATTAAAATCGATTAAAAATATGACATTGTAGTAACCTGGCATCGCTCAGAGTAAAACAGTCGTCTCCATAGCACATCCTGCACTCCTGGTCTCCGTTGCGTCTGAAGAAGCTGGGCAGGGGCTTGGCGAAGTAGAACCGGTCACGGCGGTAAGGGGCGAGGGCAGCTGACACCACCGCTGCAACACATCACACAATACATAGAGACATACATATAATCACGACTGTTATCCCCTAAGGGTTAGTCAGAGACTAGGCAATGAGGACCGCAAAAGCAGTCCTCTGCCAAAGTGCTCAGCGACTGCACATGTGCTCAGCGTTACAGGTGGTGAGCCCAACGCCGCTCTATGCTGTTGGATATATGTGCTTTAGTCCGTTAGTCGCCTTTTACGACGCCCAAGGGAAGAGAGGGGGTGGTAGTATTCTTTTATTAAGCCGCTACGCGACATGGCTCACAGTCATCATCAGTAATCATGACATGACATAAGGTCCTTCAAACAAGGCGTGAAGAAGCACTTTGTGGGCCGGCAGAGTGAGGTTAACTGACGCTACGTCTCTTACGCTGCACCAGTTGTCCTCGCTCCTGGTCCCCACTTCCACTTAACATCAGGTGGAGTAGGGTCATTTACCGGGCTTAATGTAAAAATAACAAGTAGGTCTACTCTCTAAGCTTTGTTGGTCCGTAATCCATCGTACACTGCTTTGTGTGTATGAATGTACTGTGCCTAAAAAAACAGCAGCGCGCGCATTATACGACGAATAAGGGCGAAAGAAGTCTTGGATGCGCTTAGAGAGTCCTACTGGAACCAATTTCAAATACTTAATTATGATTTATCCAGTTTAGGCTAATATAGTAAAATTTTTAAACATAGAAAAAAGACGACAACCCTACATTAGGCTAAATATACTTGAGAACTTATGATGAGGAACATGATGGGGAGCCACTAGATGGGTGACCGTGTTCCTTTGGACGGCACGTAAGTCGTTATTATTGTTGTCGTAGGATGACAGTCGTTTAAACCCGGATTGATTCAGCGTGGTAGGTTATGGCTGCTATGTGCTGCTTTCATCCATCCAGGCCAAGGGCCAAGGTCCGCAAGTAGCGACTAGTTTGTTAGCTACGGGGCAGGAGACCTTATACAGAGATGAATCGACAAGCAACTCTATAAGTACATTTCCTTTCTCTCTTTCCTTTGTAGAGTCAAATAAATAAAAAATGCCTATGCCTTATCACAGAAAAAAAATGTTAAAACAATATATAATCTGGTTTTACTTTTTTCTTTCCCATTGTGGGGTTAAGACATTCTCATATTGATATTAAAATATGTAAGACAATCTATACTAATATTATAAAGACGAAAGATTTGTTTGCTTATTTGAATTGAATAGGCACCGAAACTACTAGACTGATTTAGAAAATTATTTGACCATTAGAAAGCTACATTCTTAATAAGTGTCATAGGCTATATTTTATCCCGATATTCCAATAGGAACGGGAACCACGCGGTTAAAACCACGAGGATCCGCTAGAATCGTAATATAAACGCAAGTAAGTCTAATAACGTTTTTTATTTTAATGTGTAGTGTTCACGTATTCTTGTAAAAAAAAGGCGGGTTAACTAACCAATATAAAATAAATGTGGTAAGGTTGGAAAATATTACGAAATAAATAAATATCTTAAATAAGTAGAAACAATACAAACATTTAAAAAATCAAAATCTTTTTAAAATAAAGTAGAATTAAAATTATACTGAAACGTAATCTCAAAGGAAAACACTTAAAATTATCAAAAAAGGGATCTATATTAAAACATATAATGAAAGGAGAAAGGCGAATAGTCTTACGACCCCACAAAAACATTTTAGGAAAACATAAGTCAAACAAAATAACATACATTATTACGGTAACAGGATAACCGAAACGCACCAACGCAATGACATTCGTGAAAAAATAGTTACAAACAAACAAACAGCTTACCGGATAAGACCAGCAGACAGACGGACGCGCGCGCCATGCCGCCGGAGGAAGTGCGAGGCCCAAAGCGGAGCCTGTTTACCGTTGCGCCTTATCGGGGGGAGGCACGAACTCAGGGCTGGTCAAACCGTGCTTTATAAGCACGACTTTTGTAGACTGAGTTATCTCCTGTTACCAGGGGAACAACGCGGGTTACCAACGAAAGAGCACAGACTCAGGGGTGGGAAAAATCTGGGCTACAAAAGCCGATTTTGTAAGGCTGTTTACCGTAGTTCGTTACGTTACGTTCGCTACGGTACGTGTTCGTGGATGAGAGAAATTTGGATTACAAGTCCTATTTAAATTAACATACTTACTAATAACACAGCAGCATGGCCTCGTTTTTGCAGTGCGTCCGGGATGTTTGTGGATGCGCAGGTCGACAGTTTTCCGGCTATTTTGCGCAAAAATGCTGGATCTCTATTGCGTCGCATCCGTGGCAGCCGGAACAGTGTTTTGAAAGGCTTAGTCGACAGTGGGAACTGTCCACTGATCGCGCACATGTCCCATATTACCCGGTCTGTTCTAGTTATTAAGTACTAACATAGGAGTTAAGCTTTTGTTATACTAACCACATTATGAATCTTTGTTGTCCGATAAATAAACATTTTTTTTTAATGAGCCGCTACGCTACACGGTAAATTAAACTTAAATTATTTAAAATTTTCTTTTCTTCACAATTTTTTTTTCACAATTTCAAATTCCACAGCGAGTACACCTCTGGCACGCAACCGCGAATCGCTCCTTGTTGTTTACAAACAGCGCGCGCCCGAGCGGCGGCGGCCAGCGGCGGCCAGCGCATACCCCCGCCGGGCGCCGATCATGTTGCTGCTACTGCCGTTCCTGCTGCAACTGCTCGGCCTTGACGCAAGAGGTGAGCCTTATCTTATCTTAGTGTTTACATACAGAAATCATGCCTTCAAATTGTAACCTCCCCCCCTCTTTATTAAATTGCTACACCTAAATCTAAACCTTTTCCACCTATATGCCTAGTCTACCTTATAATACATACACACATCCTCGCCGCTTTACCTTAACTTAAATTATTATCTAATTCTTAAAACTAATTAACCTAATTTATCTACAATCTAATGGTTGTGTCTGGAGTTTTGTAGAGTGTGTAGCGTTTGTATGAAGATGGAACCTTAGCATAGCTTAATTCTATTTGCAGTGAATTTCAGTCAAGCAATGTAATATTATAATAACTACTATTTTGGCCAGATCGTCTAGTGAACCCTCCGTTGTTAACCGCATTTAAGTAACTCAAGTTCTTTCGTGAAAGTTTAGTAATTGGCTTATACCTGTGTTAAATTATTTTCTCCTGACCTAATTACCTACCAGTCTATAAATCATAACATAAATATGTGTAGCCTAGCAATGACTCCGTCTGAACTGTGACCCAAATCCTTCACTGCAGCTGCGGGGAAGATTTGTAACCACTCAAAGGTAATCAGATGATAGCTTAGCTCGTAGGTATTATTATTTATTATCAGTAGCATGATACATAAGAAGCCTGGTGCAATTTATATAAAGGTTTAGTGGGATTATAAAAGTCTTGTGGAAGTATAAGTCTTGTGGAAATATAAGAGTCTTGTGGAAGTTTAAAAGTCTTGTGGAAATATAAGAGTCTTGTGGAAGTTTAAAAGTCTTGTGGAAATATAAGAGTCTTGTGGAAGTTTATGAGCTCCAACCGCCGCTCCATAGCGTGCCATTACATCTCATTGTTTAATTATGGCCCCGTCCACTTTGGCTTTAACATTAATTATTAGCTTGTAGCTTTAATTCTTTCAAACTGAGAATTTACATCTCCTCTCAAAATCTAATTTCATTTTACATTATGAACTATGTGTTAGCAATTTAAATTCTTATTATTCCACATAAATCAATAGAGTTTATCTCAAGGCTTGCTATCATCCAAATATCCTTTTCACATTAAGAACTTAATTATTCAATGCAATAACTTATATTCAGTTCCGTAAAGGGTGGATAATTTAATCAAACGCCACTTCAGGCGGTGGCCAAAGTAGAATGCCATTAATACAGGTAAAACTACCTTTATTTACTCTTAGTATTTATTATACAGGTCTTGTAAAGTTCCAATATAACTACATTGGATTGCTGCATTGGCAGATTATTACATCTTAAGTTTATTAAAGGATGTTTAATTCATTCAATATCCTTGACTTTAGGAAGTGAACTGAAATAGAATACTATCATTTGAAGTAAATTACTTTGGGTTACTCTTAGTGTTCATTATACAAATCTTATAAATTTATTCAACATCCCTGACTTTTAGGGTAGTGAACTTAAGTTAATTATTTTTTCATTAACTTCCACCCTCTGTCTCTCAGACTGAGTGGTTAATTTGATAGACTACTAAATCATAGTTAGTATACCTTTAGTAGGTAGTAAATTAGGTAGTTAATTATCACTGTTAATCATTAAATAAATTACATTTAGAAGTTATCTTTTACTCACTTTAATAAGTATAAATTAGACTGTACTAGGTATTAGTCTGATTGATTAGATTGTTCCCATCAAATATTTCTATGTTTCATATTATTAGAAGTAAGTACTTACATATCTTAAGAGGTCTATTCAAATGGTATTAGTAGACCATTGTCAGGCTAATTAGCTGGTTGTTATCAATCAATTATTTCTATGTTTCAGATTATTAGAAGCTCATAGCTTGCAATGTCTTCTTTCAACGACTTATCCTAGGTTCTAAACTGGTTTTAGTTGTTCAGTTTGTATCAGCTTATTTTTGCTAAGGTATCGGATGTAAAACTTTAACACCTTGAAGAGTGTAGCGATGTGAGATCGTATTGCATCCCAGGGAAAGCTAACAAATGCCTGTTTGGTCATTTCAGTGTTAGAAATCAAACATCACAGTACGACTAAGCTTATTTGCTATAACTTTTTAGTATTTTTCTTGTAATAGGAAACCAGTCTAGACTTTTAGGTATTCCAAAGTAATGATGGTACGATATT
Source organism: Scoparia ambigualis (assembly GCA_963921215.1). Lineage (NCBI taxonomy): Eukaryota > Metazoa > Arthropoda > Insecta > Lepidoptera > Crambidae > Scoparia > Scoparia ambigualis. The sequence continues at coordinate 33,112,541 of OY992514.1, forward strand.
ATCATGCTTCTATTAATTATTTAAAATGAATAATTAATTGGTAACAACTTTAGGAAAACAATTAGAATTTTATCGGCCTGCGGTAACAGATTACTTGCCTAGCTAGGACCCACATCACTTCATCATAATTTTATTTAGCGCCGTAACTTAATTATCCCTACCTTATTAGTCTGAATTAATAACTAACCATATATATATATCCGCCTACCTATAGTTTCCTACAACTTTCCTCACTTGAAAATGCCTATATTTTGTCGAACTAACAGTCCCTTTTGTGTACCTTGCAAACTAGGCCAAGCCTCATTTAATTTAAATTCGTGGTGTGTGGTGAGAGTCGCATTGCCCCTGAAAGCAACTAACTCCTGAATGTTCTATCAGTCGAGCCAGTATACTCAGTGTGTTATTTTCCTATCACTACACTGTATGTATGGAGGTAGACTCGAGATTGGACTGGGTCATACGTGTCTACCTCCAGCTAAATGGTGTCTGACCTATCTTCAACTTTCACCAGGGAGACAACTGTCTCTCCCCCATTACTCCGTCGAAGATAGTGTATTGTTTAGCGTAATGATGTAAAACGCCGATCTTATTAAATACAATCAAAGATCATCCAGACCGAAGTCTGTTGAAAGGTACATAGGTTTTTGTTGCCACCGTGATTCGTTTCCGCCGATGTACCCCAGAATACTTCATTCCGTTAACGGATTCGAGTTGCGATCGCAATAGTTTACTTTATTAATAACTTTCAATTTCACAAATCTTAATTAATATCGCAGCTCGAATATCACTTAGCGCACTATCAAAGCTCGGACGCTATTTTTCCCGTATGAGTCGTACCGCACTCTTAAGTTGGTCCGCACCGCAGACGTCCCAAAACTGAATGCCCGCTAATTTTCCGCCCTTTTCCCAAGCATCCTAACTTTCGCGCCACGCGCGCCTAACATACGCCCGCGCGAGTCCGCTTTTCTTCCCTTCCACCAATCGCTAGCCGTTTCCCCGATGCCCCCCGCCTTCGCGTCGCGCCACGTGGAGCTATCATCCGACCTCTCTTTCTGTCTTTTTCTCAACCTCTCGCTCGCTCATTGCCGCTTTCGCCGCGCAATTCTAAAATTTTTCCATAATCTAACCAAATCTCGTCCGACAGCCAATATTTCATTGTTGAGTATCTAAATGTAGCCTTCTATTAACAATTCCCTCTTAATAATCCTCCACTTAAGCCAATAATCCTATATTTTGGGAAATTATCAAAAGTTCCGTATTCCGACCATAGATGGCGTCCGCCCGTAGGTGAACCACTTTGCCGACCCCCAAAGCCCCGCGAAATTCAAAATAAAAATAAAGTCCTAGTCAACCTAGCAACCTTACGCGAAGCCCAAATAAATGACTTCCGCTAGACGCCGCCTATGTCGCAAGGGACGCGCAGAGCAGTCCCCGCAAAATTCAAAATAAAGAAGTCAAACTAGCAACCTTATGCGAAGCTTACGTAAATAACTTCCGCCAGACGCCGCCTATGTCGCAAGGGACGCGCAGAGCAGTCCCCGCGAAATTCAAACTAAAGATAAAGCGCTAGACCATTGACCATTATTCTGAACTAGTTTATTATTCCCTTTTTCATGCTTATTATATTAATGGTGCTACGCATTAATATTTATTTTAATGCTACTCCCACACATTCCTTACTAACGGACGGATACCATTCATTCTGTACCGTTACAGCCGCCCCCGATAGAATTTAAGCAGATAAAGTACCACTCTTATCTGCGGCGAATTATATCTAAACCCTGTACTTAATTAAGTACAAAATAGCACGTCCTTCCTTGCTAACCCCATTGTCATCCTAGCCCTCTTCCTCAAAGATATTCCTACTATTTATAGTTCCTCCCCAAATCCCTAATGACTCCTTCCTCAATAAGCATTCTCATTGAAAAAAAAACCCACACCCCTCATTCTATTCAACTGACACAAAATCATAATCGCATACCCAGTTCTCGTGTTCGAAACGAAATCCCAGTAAACTTAGTCTCGGTAAATATTTCCCAATAACTTAGACATCTACCATTTCTCTAATCATACACAACCTCCGAATAATGATTTGCCTTTTGTTTACCATCATAACAACAAATCATATTATAATATAAATCAATATAACAGTCTCTTGCTCTGTCTACTAACGCCCCCTAGCGAAAACTCTTCAACTCTATGACGATTCCGACGTAAGTTTATAACATCTTCCGAACCATTCAATTATTCTATTCTTTAAATTATTTTCCTAGAATAATTTCAAGTACATCTGTCATCATGGCCTTCTTTTAACTTACGTCTCTTCTTACAACTTGTTTCGCATCTAAATGTTGCAACCTAGGGATCGAACCTGGGATCTTTCGTGGGTGAAGCATCAACCACTTCGCCGTCATGGTCTTTTAGTTCCAACTAGGTTAATGAATAATAATTAATAATTTGAATTAAAACTTTCCTTCATACTTCAACGCTACCAATCTCATCTTAGCTTATATAATTACCTAAGATAACGAAACGTCGGAACAATTGTCTACCTCAGGCAGGGATCGAACCCGCGTCCTCCACAATTCCTAATTAGCTACTTCTTTTAACGGAAACCTATTTTCCTCTCCGCGGATAAGAAATCTTAACCAAACCCCCATATCAACCAAAACCAGTAGGCATACCATCATCGCCCAAGAGTTATAACTTTATTTTAGATGAGATACATCTAATGTCTAATCCTGCAAATAACCGAGATAGAATACTAGACTCGCTTCCGTCCGGTACGCAGTGACACCCACTCACCGTGCATACAAATAGAGGTCTTAACGCCTTACAATAAGGTTGTCGATCGTAAATATTTAGGAAAAACTCATTCACTCTAAGGGGGTACGCATCTCGAAACACGTTCTTGAGTTTTGAACTAGCTACCCCGTAGTTCAGATCTATTAGAAGTTTGTGTGCTATGTATATCCGTCTAACTGTCAATGTATGCGTCATCGATAAATACTTGTTAATACCCCGGTACGTGTTGGACATTGTATACTAATTGACAAGTACTGAGCTTATACGTATAAGCAAATACTTATGCCAAAACCTATCTAGTAACTATGTCTCATCCCTAGTTATTACTATGCACGAAAGACAACATTTAGTCTCATTTGCTAATATATAATACGTCAATATCCCCTTACTTTCCTATACCTTTGAAAAATATCATTTTCTTTTTAAATTAAACAGACCGGTAACTATCTTATCCGCCCCCACAACTCTACTTAACTTCCTACCTTTTATATTACTAATAATCGGTCAAATCGGTAAATAATAAGTCATTAAAGGTGACACTTCGTCTTAGTATTCATGGTAATTAATATCGTAAGTTCCTTCTCGTATTTACTGAATTCCAAACTGCGTGATTCAATAGTGCTAGTTTCTTTTTATTTTTTATTTTTTTATTAGATGATTTTAATTTTACACTCGCACAAGACACATTATTAAGATGGTAATCTCCCGAATGTTTGTAACTCTAATTGGTTACTCATTATGCATTCTACTTTACTTTTCAGCCTTCCGTCCAGATGGTAAAATTCCCCAGCAACACGAGATCCCCTGACCACGCCAAAATGAAATGCCATCAATGGCCTCTGTTTCTGCAGCCTAAGACATTATCTCTCTATAGGTTAGTCAAGTATAATTGTCCTGATTTAGACTTCACAAGACGCCCCCAAAGGAACCACCTTACAGCAGAATTTCCGCAACTTTAAGAAAGGCTAGTTTAGGAAATGAAGCTAAATGGAAACCACTTAATTTTATTGTGTGCTGAGTAATTCCCACTTCTACAGCACAGTTCCGAAACTTCGATTCAATTACTTCACCAGGTAAATCAAAATAAACCCTACACGCTTAACTAAGTTCTATTTGTGCCCAGTGCGACTAAAAATATTCGAACACCCTAAACAAGCTACTTTTACTAATTTAACAGTGCCAATTAAGAATGCTCCCTTGTGTCATCTATAATTTTATTGTGTGCATAGACGACCAAAGACCTCGCTTTCAGCATGCCTTCTTCGTTGGACCCGCTTAGTTAAATACTCTAATCAAAATTCTAAAGTTACAATTGAAAATGTCAAAAGTTCGAATATTATGCAATAGAGAATTTCTCTAACATAGTTACTCCACCCTTCGCACTATTAAGTCAGGCATATTGCAATTCAAGTATTTATTTTAATTTATAATGACCTATCTTCTCCACCCCTGTTCACATACTTTAGCCATCCCTATCCACAGCTGCGGTGAAGATAATTAGTTAATGAACAAAACATCCTATAAACACTCTATGTTGCTACCGCAATCACAAGAAATATTTACTAGGAGGATTATCTATCATACAGCTGACTATAACAAAATGAGTCCCCCTTATCTTTCTCCGTTCCTTCTCTAACGTAGAAGACAGCAACAGACAATTAATATTTAATTACTTATAATTTAGAACAACCCTAGGTAAAACGCTACCACAAAACTAGTATAGAACAGAATAATACTAACCGAAGTAAACTTTTGTATTCACACTTGCAAATAAAATATCTTTATCTTTCCGTGATGAATGATTTTGATAACACTATTTCATCAACTCAATGTCCCGGCCTACATATGTGAAAACTTCCAATCAATTAGTTTGTATAAAACAATCTAGATGCAACATGCAGTTCACATTAACTAACAATTTTAAGGTTGTGCCATAACTTCGACAATAACCTACCTTAGCACTAATTTTAATCATCTACAATTACATCACGTACATATTAGATGCCAATAATCTAGATTATTTAAGAATTCTAGTTAATAAATAATCAAGCAAGATAATCCCGCTGTGACAGTCTCCGCTGACCTTCCACAAGTCAAAACCGCGTTTCGTTCGTCCTATCATTTCTAAACCTGTAGACATTTACTTTGTACTAAACAAATTCTTGAGTTAATAATTATTTGCCAATTGTTAAGCAAACCTATTTAATTTCATAATAACAATTTTAATATAGCAGTATTAGAATATTATTATAAATCCCGAACATCTTTATTTATTATAATCAACATTACCGGTTAAAGTATTTGAATGGCCTAGTGCGAACTAGGTTTCAGGTCGCACCTCGGGAAAATAAATTTACTATTGACTTTAAAATCTACTACTTATAAATTTATTATTTTCTTCTGACATATAAAGATAGGCTATGACTCTAGGTCGGGTTTAGTAAACTTTGAACTATGGCTACCTCCACAATAATCTCGATTAAATATATATATCCGCAAAACGAATTATGTCTAATTCGGCCGATTTTATTAAATTTAAATTATGCTACTAAACAGTACGTATCCTAAGAACGTCACACATCCGAAACCCATTTCAGTTCTAATTTCTTTACCCATCTAAATTAAATTTTGTACCTGTCGACGCGAGATAACATCTAAATAATTACTTTGTATGATTCGAATTGGGATAGTTGATTTTGTATTGTAATCTCGATAACGCAATATCAGGGATTTACTTATTAATAAATTTTACACTAAGAAATTTATTCTCAGCTCGCAATATCATCGCTTTATTTCCGGCTTGAATGTTTCTGCGGACTATGAGTTTAAATTTATCCTACAACTTAAAATTGTGGTATATAAAATCGATCACTGTTTTATAAGTAGCTTGCGTTAACTTTTAAAATAATAAAACGAGTTAACTATTGATTATGACATGACATCCGCCCGCAACTCGCCTTTATAATTGATGTGATAACATACGCTATTGTTATCCCTATAGCATAACAGTGCTATAACTCGTTAATTTTGCAGTTAAATCTCGACTTCAAGCCAGTCAACTATATATTTTTTTTTTTTCTACTATTATTTTTTTTTTTCAACATCTTAATCGTTCAACGGAGATAGACAATTGTGAAAGGTACCCTTCTTAATAGGCTAATCCAACCCAGTGAATTTAATGATTTATCTATCTCTACCTATCCTAACTAATTAGTCATGTAGTAAGGTCTTTTCTTTTCACCGCTCTCCCGACTTAGATATCTCTAGGTAACTCACAACTGATAATATTAGGTAAGTAGGTATAGTAAGCTGTGCCTAGCGAGCTTTACTTCTGCGTACGTTAACCTCATCTTAAGCTAATAATTATCCTTTATAAATCTTCATAATTAACTATTTATCACGATTTCAACCATTCGGTAAGAAGCAATGATTACCGGTAACGACTACTTACAACGCTGCAAGAGTATTACAATTATACATATTATTATTAGACAGCACCCTTTTACCATCATCCAAAATAAAATCTTTTATTGGTAACCCAACGCCATCTAGCCTCGCTAATAGGTAACCTCCCCACAATAGAGTAGATATTAGATAGTTGTTTCCAGACGGTAACGACTTTTATCGCCTACTAGACGTATTTATCCGTTTATATTATGCATTCCAAACTACGTTGCTTTTAAACCAAAATTCCTACTAGCAATGAATAGTCATATGATTCTATCCCCTACATGACATCCCTGCTACTTGTTATTACTTATAATCGCGATTCCTCATCAACGCGTGTATTTTGAACCGTAATACTATTTTATGTTACTTTTCCTAGGATTTTAGCGAACTAACAAAATGAAGCGGCATTTCCCTTGTGCAGAGCAATTGTCCCCATCTACATGTCACATAATAATAATTCCACCACAATGTCATTGCATTCTAATCTACTACGTGATAAGTATTAGGAAAATCTCTTTCAATGTAAAAATCGCAGGTATTAAAAATAACAGGTATGGAAAATAACAGGTGATTCCGCTTGCTATTACAAAATCACATGATTACGCGATAAGGAAGTTTCCTCTCCGATTGGTTTTATGACTTCATGTTTTATAATCATTCCTAATTCTAGATTGTTTATGGTGTCGCTAAATCATTGGTCTCTATGGTCCAACCATAGACAAATGATTTAATAGTCCCTGACTAGCCTAAAACTACTCTATGGATTTCAGACGTGAGACTCAAGTACATTATTATATTTTTTCTAACATAACCAACAAAATAAAATATAATACGTGGAATAGCACATCAACTAAAAACCGCAATCGCTCAACGATTATTAGTCAAAATATAATTATTATTAGTTTTATATTATGCTGTTAGCGTCATAACTTTATAATATTGTACAGCATATCGCCGTCCTATAATATAAATTGAATCCAGCAATAATTAAGTTGGTTACCTCTGTCCAATCTCGCCCCCTAGCCTTCCCATCCGACAGCAATAATAATTAAACCGCCCCCTATTCCACAAATCTTTCTAAATCAATAAATGTTGAACTATGTCACCCTATCGACTTTTTACGATCCTAAAAATAACTCAACACAAGGCTGTATGAACCAGTTGCCTATGCCTATATGAAATCTATCACCAGGAATAGAAACAAAACTACAGTTACCATAACTCTTAACGTCAACAATTAACTTAGCGTCTCAAAATCGAATACAAAGTCTTAGTACTACAATCTTCAATCACCATACATTCAACCGTAGTATTTTTCTTGTAACAATCTCAACCAAAACAAAAATTACACCCGAAGCAATTTCATTGTCCCCTAAAATCGAGTGCCAAATCGACAGATGTGTCATTATCTTACATTGCCTCTCGCAACAACGGACATCCCTGGAAGGTATTATATTTCAAATAATACTCATTACGCTATTGTTTTGTAGCTTTATCTCCTCCTTTGACCTTTAACCTAACCTGAGAATCTTTTTGTTACAGATTTCGTACAACAAAATTTTAGCTCCAGCTCTCATTGCGACTGTCTACAATATTGGTCTTAATCTATTATCAAGAACCCGTAATACAAAGTGTATGAATCAACTTTAGAAGATAACAACGTTTATTGTGAAAAGTGTCAAATTATAATTCACCCATTATCAAGAGCCCGTAATACAAAGTGTATGAATCAACTTTAGAAGATAACAACGTTTATTGTGAAAAGTGTCAAATTATAATTCACCCATTATCAAGAGCCCGTAATACAAAGTGTATGAATCAACTTTAGAAGATAACAACGTTTATTGTGAAAAGTGTCAAATTATAATTCACCCATTATCAAGAGCCCGTAATACAAAGTGTATGAATCAACTTTAGAAGATAACAACGTTTATTGTGAAAAGTGTCAAATTATAATTCTTCAATATCTCTGAATTAATTAATCTTCATTGAATTATTCCCTATTAAGCCAATTCTAAACTCACGCATCGCAACACGACAACAATTTGTGGGAAAAAAAAATCCCACTTCTAAATTAAAGTATTACCGCTTGACTGAAATCCAATACAACTATAATAATGATAATTTATAACTTAACTTTCTGATCCTGGTCATGGCTTACCAAATTGTAACCTCCCCCCCCTCTATATATATTGCTACACCTAAATCTAAACCTTTTCCACCTATATGCCTAGTCTACCTTATAATACATACACACATCCTCGCCGCTTTACCTTAACTTAAATTATTATCTAATTCTTAAAACTAATTAACCTAATTTATCTACAATCTAATGGTTGTGTCTGGAGTTTTGTAGAGTGTGTAGCGTTTGTATGAAGATGGAACCTTAGCATAGCTTAATTCTATTTGCAGTGAATTTCAGTCAAGCAATGTAATATTATAATAACTACTATTTTGGCCAGATCGTCTAGTGAACCCTCCGTTGTTAACCGCATTTAAGTAACTCAAGTTCTTTCGTGAAAGTTTAGTAATTGGCTTATACCTGTGTTAAATTATTTTCTCCTGACCTAATTACCTACCAGTCTATAAATCATAACATAAATATGTGTAGCCTAGCAATGACTCCGTCTGAACTGTGACCCAAATCCTTCACTGCAGCTGCGAGGAAGATTTGTAACCACTCAAAGGTAATCAGATGATAGCTTAGCTCGTAGGTATTATTATTTATTATCAGTAGCATGATACATAAGAAGCCTGGTGCAATTTATATAAAGGTTTAGTGGGATTATAAAAGTCTTGTGGAAGTATAAGTCTTGTGGAAATATAAGAGTCTTGTGGAAGTTTAAAAGTCTTGTGGAAATATAAGAGTCTTGTGGAAGTTTAAAAGTCTTGTGGAAATATAAGAGTCTTGTGGAAGTTTAAAAGTCTTGTGGAAATATAAGAGTCTTGTGGAAGTTTATGAGCTCCAACCGCCGCTCCATAGCGTGCCATTACATCTCATTGTTTAATTATGGCCCCGTCCACTTTGGCTTTAACATTAATTATTAGCTTGTAGCTTTAATTCTTTCAAACTGAGAATTTACATCTCCTCTCAAAATCTAATTTCATTTTACATTATGAACTATGTGTTAGCAATTTAAATTCTTATTATTCCACATAAATCAATAGAGTTTATCTCAAGGCTTGCTATCATCCAAATATCCTTTTCACATTAAGAACTTAATTATTCAATGCAATAACTTATATTCAGTTCCGTAAAGGGTGGATAATTTAATCAAACGCCACTTCAGGCGGTGGCCAAAGTAGAATGCCATTAATACAGGTAAAACTACCTTTATTTACTCTTAGTATTTATTATACAGGTCTTGTAAAGTTCCAATATAACTACATTGGATTGCTGCATTGGCAGATTATTACATCTTAAGTTTATTAAAGGATGTTTAATTCATTCAATATCCTTGACTTTAGGAAGTGAACTGAAATAGAATACTATCATTTGAAGTAAATTACTTTGGGTTACTCTTAGTGTTCATTATACAAATCTTATAAATTTATTCAACATCCCTGACTTTTAGGGTAGTGAACTTAAGTTAATTATTTTTTCATTAACTTCCACCCTCTGTCTCTCAGACTGAGTGGTTAATTTGATAGACTACTAAATCATAGTTAGTATACCTTTAGTAGGTAGTAAATTAGGTAGTTAATTATCACTGTTAATCATTAAATAAATTACATTTAGAAGTTATCTTTTACTCACTTTAATAAGTATAAATTAGACTGTACTAGGTATTAGTCTGATTGATTAGATTGTTCCCATCAAATATTTCTATGTTTCATATTATTAGAAGTAAGTACTTACATATCTTAAGAGGTCTATTCAAATGGTATTAGTAGACCATTGTCAGGCTAATTAGCTGGTTGTTATCAATCAATTATTTCTATGTTTCAGATTATTAGAAGCTCATAGCTTGCAATGTCTTCTTTCAACGACTTATCCTAGGTTCTAAACTGGTTTTAGTTGTTCAGTTTGTATCAGCTTATTTTTGCTAAGGTATCGGATGTAAAACTTTAACACCTTGAAGAGTGTAGCGATGTGAGATCGTATTGCATCCCAGGGAAAGCTAACAAATGCCTGTTTGGTCATTTCAGTGTTAGAAATCAAACATCACAGTACGACTAAGCTTATTTGCTATAACTTTTTAGTATTTTTCTTGTAATAGGAAACCAGTCTAGACTTTTAGGTATTCCAAAGTAATGATGGTACGATATTATCATGCTTCTATTAATTATTTAAAATGAATAATTAATTGGTAACAACTTTAGGAAAACAATTAGAATTTTATCGGCCTGCGGTAACAGATTACTTGCCTAGCTAGGACCCACATCACTTCATCATAATTTTATTTAGCGCCGTAACTTAATTATCCCTACCTTATTAGTCTGAATTAATAACTAACCATATATATATATCCGCCTACCTATAGTTTCCTACAACTTTCCTCACTTGAAAATGCCTATATTTTGTCGAACTAACAGTCCCTTTTGTGTACCTTGCAAACTAGGCCAAGCCTCATTTAATTTAAATTCGTGGTGTGTGGTGAGAGTCGCATTGCCCCTGAAAGCAACTAACTCCTGAATGTTCTATCAGTCGAGCCAGTATACTCAGTGTGTTATTTTCCTATCACTACACTGTATGTATGGAGGTAGACTCGAGATTGGACTGGGTCATACGTGTCTACCTCCAGCTAAATGGTGTCTGACCTATCTTCAACTTTCACTAGGGAGACAACTGTCTCTCCCCCATTACTCCGTCGAAGATAGTGTATTGTTTAGCGTAATGATGTAAAACGCCGATCTTATTAAATACAATCAAAGATCATCCAGACCGAAGTCTGTTGAATTTGTCCATCCAGACCGAAGTCTGTTGAAGTTGTTGTTATATTTCCCTTATTAAGGCCATTTTTAAATTTAAAACACAGTCAAAGTGTTGCCACATGAATAATGCTTAATAGTAAATTGCAACATACACATTTTTTTCCAAAAGCCAAACATAAACTAAAATTAATGTTTTATATTTTTGCGTTTCGGTAGCCAAGTGGTTAAGGCAGCCGCCCGGAATGCGGAAGGTGCGTGGTTCGATTCCCGCCTGAGGTTGTCGTCTTTTTTCAGTGTTTAAAATTTTACTTAAGTATATTTAAGCATTAATAAAACGCTAAAATATAAAACATTAATCTATAAACGCAGCTTCATCTTAACCGAATGTTCAAATATTTGTAAAAAAATTTCTTTCGGATCTCAGAGGTGAAAACTTCTAAGATTTGATGAAGCAATGTTGACTAAAAACATAAGCATCAAGCACTGACAAATTTCGACGGTTGAAAGCCAGACCTCGGTAGCCAAGTGGTTAAGGCAGCCGCCCGGAATGCGGAAGGTGCGTGGTTCGATTCCCGCCTGAGGTTGTCGTCTTTTTTCAGTGTTTAAAATTTTACTTAAGTATAAACTAAAATTTTTAGTTCCCCAATACTTAATAAAAAGCGTTTTAGTGGATTTTGAAAGTAGACCCCTCACATCTTATTCGGCCCAAAATGTCATCCTCACCTGCTCGCGTCGGTGATTCGTATGAACAGCCGACGGCGACGGTCACAAGCCGTTGCGGTACTTCCTGCTACATAACTGACGGGGCTCTGACGACCGAGCAATGGCGGTATAACCATACACCTGACTGGTCCCCCCGTTGGAAGAGGCTGCAGTGGTCTAGGGGCTTAAATAACCTCTAAAATGTCTGGTGCAGAAAGTAACGGGAGACTACTGCACTATTATCCCATGAAAACCATGTTTTAGCTATCGAACATGGTATGATTCTGTATAGTTTCAAACAGTGACTTCCAAGTAATAATAACTTCTTCATGTCGATATATTTTTACGTATTTTTTTTTGTTTTGGAATGTTTATTTTTGTAATTTTTGTAATAGCTTTTCGTAATTAACTGTTAATTTATTAAAATACTGCGTTTTCTATGCATTCCGTACGTATATTAAGTTTTGATATAGCCTGAGTAGTTGTTTAGTTCTAAGCTTTTTTGTCAGCTCAGTCAGGGTTCGTAGTCTTCTGTACACTCTTCTAGCAGCTCTGGAAACAGCTAGACGTTTAGCGCCATGTTGTAATACGCCACTTGACTGCGGACCACCAGACAGGAGTGGAAACTATGCTACTGGTCAAGGTGCGGGTAAAGAAAACCCCATTACGTTAAACATCTTAACATGGGAACTTGGAATGTTAGAGGGCTTTTAAAATCTGGTAAGCCTGATATTGTGGAGAAGGAAATGGACAGGTGTAACATTGACATCTTGGGGCTTAGTGAAGTGCATAGACGCGGTCATTTTACTACTAATAACGGCAATATACCGGTGCCGAAAATAACAGTTATAATGGCTACTCCATTATAGCTATAAACTTTTATTGTACTTACCCTAGAAACTACAGAACACTGTCAAAGGATATTCTAATGCAAACGATAGAATGATCGCTTTAAACTTGATGCAAGCCCTGCGCCAATCAACATCATTCAGGTATATGCAGATACTTCTCAGTCAGACGAAGAAGTTTCGGATAAATTTTACGCCGATGTTGATACCGTATTACGCACCATACCATCAAAGGAAGTAACCATCGTGCAAGGTGACTGGAACGCGAAAGTTGGCGGCACTTGGGGAGAAGCACTTGATGGCAGTGTGGTCGGTGGCTATGACAGGGGGGTATGAAATGGCAGAGGCGAAAAATTTCTTCAATATTGCATAGAAAAACAGCTGACTATCATGAACACCTGGTTCGAAAACCATCCAAGGAGACTATACACATGAACTTCTCCTCATGGCCATAGAAACCAGATCGACTTCATAACAATTAAGACCAGATGGCGATTGTCGGTCACCAATGCCAAAACACTCCCTGGCGCTGACTGCGGTAGTGATCATGAACTTGTAATAGCTGACTGAGTAGTAGAGCCACGCTGCGTTGCAGTACGCATTGGGCCGGCTCGCCCGGCGTAATACCACCCTTTACTAATATCCGGCGTAAAATAATAGCACTTAGTGCTGTTGTGTTTCGTCCGGCCAGTGAGGGTTTCGGAGGCCCTCCCCCCCAATCACAATTCCTATTCCTTCCTAAAACCTATTCCTTGCTTAAAAGCCGGTAACGCATCTGCGATTCCTCTGGTGTTGCGGGTGTCCATAGGCGGCGGAGATTACTCTCCATTAGGTGACCCGCCTGCTCGTTTGCCTCCTTCTATTATATATAAAACAAAAAACTTCAGACTTCTCCTATAAAGGACTCGACCGAAACCTAAACTGACGTTTCTTCTAGATAAACCGGCCCTAGACAATTTTCGTACAGCAGTGGATATAAAGATCAAATCATTCGAATGGGATCCGTTTGACTCCAAGGAGGTGGTTCTAGAAACCGCAAAGAAGAGTTCGGATTTATTCAAAACTGTACCGAGAAAGGAACAGTGGATAAGTAAAGAATCGTGGGAGCTGATTGAGGAGAAGAAAACTCTTAGAGACTAAAAATAGTTTAGATCGCTATAACCGGTTACATGCATATGTACAAAGATCCACGCGGAGAGACAAAGACAGGCACATCAATAGGACATGAAGTGAGATTGAGGGACATGCAGACAAAACGCAAACAAAAGATCTCTTTCTTAAAGTGAAGCAATTGACTGGCACCTTCAAACCAAAGAGTTGGATTATTGATGACAGTGGAGATAACACCTTGACAGAGCTGGAATACGTTCTCGATAGATGAAGGGACTACTGTTATGAACTCTACCGGGATGGAGAGGGACATAACGTCGAAAGGAGATGGCACGATCACGGTAGGGAACCAGATATATTGCTTTCCGAGATCCAAGACGCAATTGGGAAATAAAATCACAAGGCTGTGGGTTCTGACGGTATTTCTGCCGCTATGCTTCAACATCTGGGTGATGGAGGGACTAAGATCGTCCACAAAATATGCAACAAAATCTGGAGAACAGACCAATGGCCAGATGACAGGATACGATCCGCAGTTGTTCCGTTGCACAAAAAGGGGTCCACAAAGAAATGTTAAAATTACCGTACATTGTTTCTCATGTCTCACGCTAGTAAATTTTCCTGCTCATTATTAACACCCGACTCTCATCGTTTCTCGATCAACAGATAGCGAGTGAACAATCCGATTTTGTAGCCGGAAAGGGTACTCGCGAACAGATTCTGAACGTTCGTATTGTCATTGGGAAATGCCGTGAATTTAACAAGCCCCTGGTCTTGTGCTTTATAGACTATGCTAAGGCTTTCGACTGTGTGCAGTGGAGTACGATGTTTGATGTGCTTGTAGCCTTGTAGATGGGCGTGCCTCAACACCTAACTTTTCTGATACAGAATCTGTACCTCAATGGCTCAAGTTTCGTGAAATTGGAAAACCAGATGTCCAAAGCTTTCCACACAGAACGAGGCGTGCGCCAAGGCTGCATTCTATCACCAAAGTTGTTTAACCTGTACAGCGATTACATCATGCGCAAAGCTCTAGAGCACTGGGACGGCGGTGTTGCAGTAGGTAGTCGGAGGATCAGCAATCTAAGATACGCAGACGATACGACAATAGTTGCGTCGAGCGAAGTGGAAATAGCAACTTTTCTAAAGAAAATTATTATTGAGGATGAGAGTGCCAAACTCGGTCTTAAGATCAACCAAAATAATGGTGGTAGACAGAGCAAAGCTACTTCCTGCAACCGACGCACTCAACGGATATGAATAGGTCAGCCCAGCCAGTTTATGTATCGTGGGTCGTTGATAACTTGTGACAGTGGCTGCACTGAGGATACGTCGTAGGGCCGATATGACCAAAAGTACTATGACTAACCTGGATAAAATCTGGAACCAAGTTATTTTTGGGCAAATAGATGGCAGACGAGCTCAGAAGGGCACCTACAAGATGGTCTGACGCATTTAAGAAGGCGGTGGGCGGCGGCATGCACCGTGCGCTCCACGCAGCATACAACCGCACTGAGTGGAGACTCATCTGTGGTCCCGATCCTCAGCAGTGAGGGAACGACGGAGAAGATGTATAATATATTAAATGTAATTAGCTCTTTGATGTGTGCTGTGTCATCTTTCCAGTTCCATATATTTTTGTAATGAGCAATATTTGAACCTGTAGCGTAACAATCCGTAACGTATAGGTAATTGTCTAATACACCGGTCAATTAGTGTAGTTACTATTGTTAAGCTCGTTTTTATATAAAACTAGCGTCCCGCCCGCGACTTCGTCCGCGTGGAGCCCGCAGCCCCGCAGCCCGTGACGAATTAAAAAAAAAAAAACTTTCATACAAACATTGCCCTGACAATTACATACACAACAAAAAATAATTGACAAGCCGTTCTGTCGTGAAGTGATGCGCGAACAAACATTAGTGACAATTGACTTTTTATTTATGCAGCAGTTATATAATTAGGCTAGTTGACTAAATTTCGAAATCATATTAAAACGATACCTGTTTACCTATTTTAGTTTAAAAATACATTATTTTTCAAAAAGTCGTTAATTTACAATATTCATTTTGCGTTTTTATATTCCGATTTAAATTTACCAGAACGCCATGTTGAGTAAATGACGTCACGCCGCCGTGCCAATCATCCGGTATGTTCGAGGCTTGTTCTATGGAAATGTCATAACAATAAAATGACAATTGGCACGGCGTGACGTCACGACTTTTGATTTCCGTTTAAGAGGGTTTACGCATTTCGGTTTCCTATACAAACTTCCAAGTCGAAATTTTTAAAAACCACTAAGCCAATAATTGTAATGAAACTTCGCATGCTAAAGTAAAACACAGGGATCTAAATAGTTTGTTGAAAACATTTAAAAAAAACGTTCATTTAAGTGAGTTATTGCGATTTTATACTTTCTATAGTGGACTTTAAATCTCAATAACTCAGCTAAATAAACGTTTTTAAAAAATATTTTCAACAAACTATTTAGATCCCTGTGTTTTACTTTAGCATGCAAAGTTTCATCAAAATTGGCATATTGGTTTTCAAATATTTCGACTTGAAAGTTTGTATGGAAAACCGAAATGCGTAAACCCTCTTAATATCAAATGACTAAATGCATATGATTGTCGATTTTTTTCTTTAAAAATATTAATAATCCCAATTTTTTATAGTGAATATTTTAGATATTTTGTTTCTGTACATCATAATTGATCATTAGAAATGCCAATCCACCCGATTTATTCTTAGTGGACACAAGCCGCCGCCGTGTAATGAAGTAGCCAAGGTACAGAAATATAAAATACAAGCGGCCGCTCGCGGTTCACCCGCGTGGTTCCCGTTCCCGTGGGAATATTGGGATAAAAAGTATTCTATGTGTTAATCCAGGTTATAAACTATCTGTATGCCAAATTTCATCCAAATCCATTCAGTAGTTTTTACGAGAAAGAGTAACAAATATCCATCCATACTTACAAACTTTCGCGTTTATAATATTAGTAGGACATTAGCGGTAACTAAATAAAGGGAGAATTTGTATGGCATTAAAGCGCCTTCTGGTGGCAAACATGCGGTTCACCTGACTGCATGTTTGCTATAAAAAATCTCGTTTACAAAAGTTAATGTTCCAAAACGATCGCCAATTATCTCACAACAAGGTAATTTAAGACAATATTATTTCACATAACTGAAAACATGGTTAAGCTGAAAGAAAACTATTAAACAGCAATGTTTTGAAACCGACCGACAGCATCGACTCAAAGCATTTGTCTTTTTTCCCGTTATACTCCCACGATCAGGAAACCCTATTAGGAAGTGGAGTAGAGTAAAAAACAAATATGTAACTCCACATTGTCTTTGGTACGTATTATAAGTCGTGCGAAAAAAGTGTTTGTTTTTCATTCAGTTGCCGATATGGCATTGGCTACATTGGAAAGGGATATTTAGACGTGCTCTAAAGTACCTACTGTTGTGGACTGTACTAAATATAATAGGTAATTTAATTGTAGAAAAGAAAGTCTCAAGATTCAAGTGCAAATATGAAAAATTTAATCAATAAAATATAACTGACTAAAGGGACGACATCTGTCCAAAAGTAGCAAAAACAATAAGAAGAATAAAAACTATAAAAGAGGTTGGATTGCCAACACTTACCTCTAGTTTTTTTAAATAAATGTGTAGATATACGAGTATACGTAATAATAAAAATATAACGCCGTTACAAAAATGTAGCCAAAAATGCCATGAGCTGGATTTGAACCTGCTTTCTCTGAGTTTAGCTTTTGAACTTAAATTCAGGTTTAATCAACTCTTAAGTCAATATGGTGTACTCGGTGCTTGCTTTTATTTATTTTAACTAGTTAAAAATTAACGTCAATATGGTGTCTTTTTACTACACTACACAACGAAAGAACAGGCACTTGGTTTTTATATTCAGAGGAGCTCGATGGCGCAGCGGCTAGCGTGTTCGGCTTGCGATCTTGCCCGCTAAGCAACTTTCGCAATGCCGGTCGCTGGATGGGTGACCAAGTTTAAAACATCTCGAGCTCCTTCGTGTTTCAGGAGGCACGTTAAGCCGTTGGTCCCGGTTGTTGTCGTAAGATGACATCAAACTAACCCGCATTTTGCCAGCGTAGTGGGTTATGGGTGGGTCATGACGATATACTTAGATAAGATGATGGTAGCTAACCAGGCGAACTTAAAACGCCCAACTACAAACTAAACCGAGGATCTGCAATATGGACTCCCTACAGGAATGGAATTCAGGACCTCTGAAATAATATGATATGAGGTGGTTTAATTTCTATTATTTACCTTAATATCTGCCATGACATTAGGCAACGAAGTCCCTAACTCATTTTCCACAATTATAATAAAACTCCTTACTCCAGGTAAATCACAATTTATTATCTACACGCACCATACAGTGTTTTTTTAATATTCAACCAGTAAAGTCAGTTCTTCCTCCAACACGTCTAGCAACTTCGACCACCTTCAACAGAATGCCGATACTAGTGATGTACGTACGTCTGGGAATATTGCCACTACCGGAAACTTTCCACTCCCAATGTTTCCAGCAGACTATTTGTTATTTTGTACCTTTCGCATCAGAATGCCATGAAAGGAAAGAGTTTTAGATGATAATCCTTCCGCCGGCGAGAAGTAGTCTCGTGTGAGTTGTTGTGAAAAGGTGTATTTATTGTGCTGTTATTGAAAAAAACAGCATCAGTCACTCTCACCCTGCCTGTCCAGTAGGTACCTCATCACGCCTGTAGAACCCTGTTCTTTGTGCGCGATGGAGATAGTAATACGATGACTCCAGAGTGCAGCACGCTCCAGAGGTACGCTCTCTGGAGAAATTGAAAAAAGAGATGAGGTCAAAGAGTTTTTCAAAGCACTCGCCATGGTATAAGCGGTAGAAGACGCTAAGTGACACAATTCTACCCAAATGTAGAGGTTCGAAAGTGTTAGTAACCTTTGAATTGTCGGTAATATGCACAGCGCTGCTCTGCAATCTGTCCAAGGTATCGAGAAAGTACTTTGCAGAGCCATCCCAGAGGTGAGGTAATAATACTTCACACAAGACCACACCTGTCTTGTACTAAGTGCAAAACTGACCAGGCGTGAAGAATCGCCGCACTTTGATCAGGACACCGAGTTTACATGAGGCTGTTTTAATCACGGCTTCGATGTAGTCCCTATGGTTCAGATCGTAACAAATCTCCATACCGAAGTATCGTATCGATCGTAGCAAATCTCCATACCCGATCGAACTCAATTACTGAATCGTTCACTTTCTTCATTTCGGGTTTGACCTGCCCAGCTGGGTGACCGTTATATTCCCCATGCACTGTGCTATCATTTGCAAAGCAAGCAATATTTCCAAGTGGAAGCATACCATTTATATGCAGAAGGAACAGGGTGGAAGATAGAACAGAACTCTAAGGGACACCAGCGTTCACTGACATGATCCGCGTGATCTATCTGAGAAATGATCTTTGGCTGCTATCTTATAACAACAACCGTGACTAACACGTTGTATCTAATTATAATGTGGTAGTAAGTCGTTAAAACCCACCAAACCACATCCTGCCAGCGTGATGGGTTATTATGACTCAATGTTGTTGTACATGTGTGCAGGTCTGTGTCCAGCAGCGACGTTACTAAGCTGATGATAATCATGAGATTTTCTTCCCTTCACAGATGTGCCCAAAGACACGAAGAGCGTGATCAAGAAGATCACCTCCTGCCCTGACGTAGGGTACTTCTTCAGACGGGAGACCGGCCCCAACAGTGTGGAGTCAGAGCACTGCTTCCTCTGCTTCTGTCAGGATGACGGCACCGCGATCTGCTGGAGACGAGAAAACAGGAGGTGCGACGCTTCCAGCTACCAGCACCATGGCATTGCCAAAAGGTGAGGAGTAGGTATATTTTCTCTAGTGATCTTTCGTGTTGCAAAATGCATGATCTGTGAGCACGCTGGTTCTGGAGGCACTGACCCTGAGGTCCCATAAGGGTTCAATTCCTGGTCGGGTCTATTTACTAAGGGTCGTTCCACTACTGACGCAGGTGTAGCTCTAATAAAACATATATTTGATGCCTGGGAGAAGTCTCAGAACGCTCTTGGAGTTTTTTTCTGACTTGTCCAAGGCTTTCGATTGCGTTGAGCACCGGACACTGGTGATGAAGTTAAATCACTATGGTCTCAAAGGTCTTGCGCGTAATTTGATACAGTCGTATCTTAGTTCTAGAACACAAACTGTCGACGTTAATGGAACTAAGTCATCCGGTTCTCATGTAAAAATGGGAGTTCCACAAGGGTCAATTCTTGGCCCTTTTTATTTTTGATATATATCAATGACTTGCCATTCTTTGTAGAAAACTTCTGTGATATTGTATTGTTTGTAGATGATACTTCACCCCTTTTTAATGTGACTAGATGTAAGAATAATTATGACGATGTTAACAATGCTCTTTCAGAGGTACTCAGTTGGTTTAGTGCGAATAATTTACAGCTAAACGCTAAAAAAACGAAATGTATTAAATTTATACTACCAAATGTCAAGACCGAACAAACCGATGTTAGCATGAATGGTGTTAAATTAGATTTGGTAGACTCGACAGTTTTCCTAGGGATAACCCTTTACTCAAAACTCCAATGGAATCCGCATATATCGAATTTGGCCGGCAAACTCAGTTCAGCAGCATATGCGATTAGAAAAATTAGACAACTAACAGATGTTGAAACTGCTAGGACTGTTTACTTTAGTTATTCTCATAGTGTCATGTCGTATGGCGTCCTTTTGTGGGGAACAGTGGCTGATGTAAAAACTATATTTATTTTACAGAAACGAGCAATAAGAACCAATTATAGACTGCGATCGCGAACTTCTTTGTGAAATATTTTTAAGGAAGTTGGTGTTCTTACTGTTGCATTGCAGTATATTTATAATTGTATAGTTTTTGTGCGTTGCAATATTAACACTTTTTCTAAACACGGTGATGTACACGATTTCAATACTAGAAATAAGTCAAAACTAGTAATGCCACTGTTTAGGTTACAAAAGGTTCTCGGCTCTTTCTTGGGGCAAGGTATATAAAATATACACTATTATAATAAAATACCAAGTACTATACTAGATTTACCTTTAGATAAGTTTAAGAATCATGTAAAATCTTGTTTACTTAGTAAAGGAATATTTAGAATACAAAACTTAACTTACTTAACTTATCTTTATAACTGATTGTATAATTTGGTAACGACATGTTGTTTTGTAAATGTCGTTACTTCTATATTATTTTAAAGCTGTGGAGTTTCTAGTGCCCGTTCTTCTCCACAGCTAAAAGACTTCCTGAATGGGTGTTTTTCCTATGCCTATCCATCCATCCATAAAAAATAAATTTAGACGATTCAAAATGCTTAATTTAAGCTTACTGAATGAAGATATATTGATTTTGATTTTAGTAAAAAATGATTTTCTAAATATCTCGGGTCTGGGTGTTTTCTACCTACGAGTAAGTATTATTTAAAAAAGTATTTATCATTAGCGATGTAGCTCGCGAGCGAGTTGTTTAAAAGAGCCGGCTCACCTATTCTAGCTCAACGTATATCTAGCTCACTCCCGTTCAATTTAGCTCAGTGTTCATTTTAGCTCAATTAGCTCAGTGTTTGAAATTCAAGACTAACGTTGCCTATTTCCTAAACGGTACACATAAACGACTCAAGAGCCTTCTATCTTCATGAACTACACTGAGCTAAATGAGCTACTGAGTTAGAAAAGCTATATTCCTCTTGACTGGGTAAAGAGCTATATAGCTCTTATCTCTTCAAAGAGCTAAATTTCTCATGACTATTTATCATGAACTTATCTTCGGATAAGTGTTTTTGTTGTGTTGGGAAGGAATTTATTAGTTGCTGAGTCTCTACCAGCTTACAGTGGCGCTATTTCCGAATTTTTACGATTTATAGAACTTCAAGAAATAAGGCTATTCTCCTCAAAGGCTGGCGACGCTTCAGCGACTGCTCCAATGTCACGGGTCCATGAGTGGCGGTGGTTACTTTTCACCAGGTCACCCGCTAGCTTGTTAAGCCATTATTCGTTAAAAAAAAACAACAAATTGATAAAGCTAAGTGTATGACTTTATTTCTTTGACTGTTTTTGTTAACGACCTGGCCAATTCGACTTATATCGTGCTGCATCAGTTACATCTTTTTCGTGACATGCAATAAACCTAAATTGAATCTAAACTTACAGGCTGACGAAGATGACTTTTTTAATTCAAGGGACACACGAGTTCGCCGCAGTCCCCTTCTCGGCATCAGTGACATTTTCTTCAGGGACGCCGCGCGAGATTGTAAGTATCCTTTGAATTTTCACGATTTTTCGCGAATTTTCACTTGTATACTATGAAATATTTTATTCAGTGTCGCACACATAAAATGAAATTTAAAAATTAAATCGATGCTTTTAAAGATTAAAAAAGCGAGCATTTGTTTATCACCATCACTAATGGTGTCCTGATGCTAGTCTTTCGCCGACACCTAGGGAGCACAATAGAAAACAACTTCGTATATGCTTACTTTTTTCTTATAGAAGATTTATTGATTTCACTATTAATTATAACATAATTTTGTGAGTACGTGAAAACGTGATATCTAGTGATCCTGGGTTGAATTTTGTGTCGAGCAAAATGTGTTTCGGACACTTCGAATCGATCGAATCGGTTTGCAAACAGCAACCCGCATTTGGAAAGTGTGGTCATTAAGCCCATATCGATCAATTGTAGCGATGCCTTTCAATGAGGGAGGCTTATTGCTCAGAAGTGGAACAGTATACAAGTATATTAATACTATATGCCTGATTTAAGCATCTTGCTATGCGTCATTAAAGTTTTTCTAAAACTTATATCCTATCTCTAATAGTTTTCTTACTAGTTACTTGGATTGCTTACCTGGTGTGGACTTTCTCAGTGAACCCACGACTTTTCGCAACAGTGTAGGTAATATACAAGTAACTGAAAATGTTGGCATTAAAGCTGTCTTGGTATTGCTTAAATTCTAAGGTTAAAAATCCATCTGAAGCAGAAAATGTTTACAAGTATTTATACATTATATTATACAACTAACTTACCTATTCCATTTCAGTATTTAACAAAAACGGTCCTGCGAATTGCAAACCCTTCGAGACCAGCTTCAGCGAGGGCTGCCCTCCTGGTAAATATTGTTCAACAGGGCCTTGATTCTGTTACCAGGTCAAGGATGGGTTACCATTTTAAAACAATAATTTTAAGCTTTCCTGTGCTTTAGAAGGACCTTTTAAGCATTTTTTAAAAAACACCTGATTTTACTAAAAACCGTTGGTTTTGTTTTAATTATTTTTATTTTATTTTGTTAAATTTCTCACATACAATTATTTTATTTTTGGGTAAATATTCAAGCGTACTTTTTTGGGCGTCATTATGACCTTTGATTAATAAATAACAATAACGTATTTCTGTAGGTAAGTATACATAATATATTCTAACAGAGTAGGTACCTACCTAGCTAATGAAAGATCAACTGCAAATCGACATGAACATAAAATGCTATTACAGATGAAATATACTTACTCATTTAAAATAAACAACTATCATTCAAAACAGACTAAACACACGCGCTCATGAAATTATACGTTGTAGCTTAACCATAATTATAAAAACTAGATTTGAATTAATAAAAAACTTACAAGAAATTCCACGTTGAATATCCGACTTGTATTAGCGGCCTATCCCTGAGAGGCTTGTCCCACTTCAAATTGCACTCACAAAACCACTCACTATTACACGAAATTTTAAAATAACTTTTATAAAAGTATCCTTTTAAAGATATTTACTCTATTTCACATTCTAAAGCACAAACACGTTACTAACTTTTAAATTAAAAAACTGAGACGCCAATATGTCTTTGTCCCGCGTAAAACTGCGTTTCCGATGCTTCCAGTCGACTACATGTTTTCTATTGATCAAGCAATGTCACGCCATATTTTTGGTTCGGATCACCCTGAGCGATAGTCGGGCTCCAACTTGTGCGTGGAAAGGACGGCGCATACGCAAGTTTTAACCCGTTCCTGAGGCAAATTTTTCGTGAAATGTGTTTTGGTCACCGTGTGCGGTCAGTTCGGTGGCACGTTTTAATGAGTATTCTTTATTGTACACAGATAATATACATGGTTATCATTTTTTAAAAGAAGTCGTACAACGGGCGGCCTTATCACTAAAAGCGATATCTTCCAGGCAACCTAGGGATGGAGAAGCTTGGTATGAAAAACAGATGGAGGCGTTGAAGTAGTGTACAGTGATTAATGTATAATAATATTTCATATTATATAAATACACATATATAAACATACATAAATACAATGATTCATACCCGTATAATATACATACATAGGTACAACATACACAATATACAAGTACGTACCATATGAACATATGACATTCACACAATATCTGAATAAATAAATAAAATAATAATAGTGAAACTGTGAAATTAAATTGACAAATAGTGTTCTTTGACAAGTTTTTTAAAAATGAAAAAAGACGACTACCTCAGGCGGGAATCGAACCACGCACCTTCCGCATTCCGGGCGGCTGCCTTAACCACTTGGCTACCGCTTTTTCAGTGTTTAAAATTTTACTTAAGTATATTTAAGCGTTAATAAAACGCTAAAATATAAAACATTAATCTATAAACGCAGCTTCATCTTAACCGAATGTTCAAATATTTGTAAAAATATTTCTTTCAGATCTCAGAGGTGAAAACTTCTAAGATTTGATGAAGCAATGTTGACTAAAAACATAAGCATCAGGCACTGAGAAATTTCGACGGTTGAAAGCCAGACCTCGGTAGCCAAGTGGTTAAGGCAGCCGCCCGGAATGCGGAAGGTGCGTGGTTCGATTCCCGCCTGAGGTTGTCGTCTTTTTTCAGTGTTTAAAATTTTACTTAAGTATATTTAAGCGTTAATAAAACGCTAAAATATAAAACATTAAAGTTTTTTAAAATTTTGCAGGGATTTTGCTCGTCTTACAGTTACAGGCAGAGCATTCCACAGACGAACAGCATGAACTGTAAATGATTTATCGTAGAATGTAGTAGAATGCATTGCAATTTGCAAAGTCAAGTTCTCCGATGATCTCAAGAAACGGGAATGGGAGTCGTGCAAAAATTGGAAGCGATCTTTAAAATAAAAAGGGGTGGTACGATTGAATAATATGTTGTAGACTAAGGAAACTATATGTGCATTCCGGCGAAGGCGAATTGGCAACCACTTGAGCTTAATGCGTAATTCAGAGACGTGGTCATATTTGCGCAAACCAAATATAAACCTAATGCAAAAGTTTTGAAGTCGCTCAAGCTTATTTAGTTGATCCTCCCTAAGGTCTAGATTGCTAACATCGGCGTAATCGAGGATAGGTAAAAGAAGAGATTGTGCAAGCGCAGCTTTAGTGGCAGTTGGTAGAAAATTGCGAAGTCGCCTTAGAAACCTCGCCGACGCGAATATTTTGCGACTGACCTCTTGCAGTTGCGGATCCCAAGATAAGTGAGGGTCAAAGTATACACCAAGGTTTTTAATTTTGTCGCTTTAAGCTAATATGGTACCATCAAAGACGGCATCAGGGATGCACGACCAGTCAAGCTTAGACCAAGTTCTATTGCTACCAATTATAAGGACCTGGGTTTTTCTAGGATTAACTTTTAGTCCATGCGATTTGCTCCACTTATTTATTTGAGCTAGATCCTTATTTAATAGAGTAATAGCCTCGGGAAGCTGTTCAACTGGTGCTTGGGTGTACAACTGTAAGTCATCTGCATAAAGGTGGTAGGAGGAAACTAATTGACTGGAAATTTAATTTATAAAAATAGCGAAGAGAAGAGGAGATAAAACGCCACCCTGCGGCACCCTGGCAGAAGTGTTGCACCAAGAAGAGAAGGACTCTTCTATGCGAATCCGCTGCCGGCGACCAAACAGGTAACTTCGAAACCAATCAATCACCGTTGGAGATATGTTAATGGAGCGTAGGATCTCAAGTAAGATGTCAAAATCCACGGTATTGAACGCATTACTAAAGTCTAGTAATGACAGCACCGTAAGATTACCATCTTCCATACCCGATCTAATGTCGTCCGTTATGTTAATCAACGCTGTAGTCGTACTGTGGCCGGGACGAAAACCGGATTGGAAAGGGTTCATGAGGTGGTTTTTACAAAGGAATATACTGAGCTGATTGTAAATAAGACGCTCAAGGACTTTGGAAAGGAATGGCAATATGGATATGGGTCGGTATTCAGAGAAGGATTTAGGGTTCGATTTTTTACCAAGTGGAATGATCTGGTCATCTTTCCAAGTAGTTGGAAAAATACCGCTTGTAATGGAGTGTTTGAGAACATGCGTTAGGATTGGAAGAATATTATCGAGGATAGGGAGGCTCATCTTACGACTCACACAGTCATTTCCCACAGCGTTGGAAGAAATAGACAAAATGCTCTTTTTAACATCACAATCGGTGAATTGATTAAAGACAAATGATGAGTGATTGGGGTTGGGAAGTAGAGAGAGATTTACTAAAGTATCAGCTTTAGTATTACGATCAAAAACAGAAGAAGAAGAGAAATGTTGATTTAATAAATTGACGTCTAAACCTCTAGGAACAGTTTCCTGACGAGGTTTCCCAATCCCCAATGATCTAAGAAACTTCCAGACTTTGGCTGGATCCCCATTTTCAACTGATTTGTGAATGAAGTGGCGTTGTGCATCTCTACACACCTTATTGCAGTGGTTACGAACGACAGTGTACCTCTCCCAATTTGTTGGAGTGGGCTTGACTTGTATCTCGTTTTGGCGACTGCTTTTTGGTAGCTTAGTGATCTTATCTCCTCAGTCAGCCAAGGTGTTGGAAGGTGTTTCATTTTAACAGCCCGCACTGGGGCATGCAGATCATACAGCTCGGTCAGTTTAGCCACCAGTTGCTCAACTTTACTATCCATGCTATCACAGTTGAGAAGCTGAGACCAGTCGAGACTGTCGGCGTCACCACAGAGTTTCTCCAGATTCATACCACCAAAGTTGCGCTGCAGAAGAGTTTTATGCTTGAACTTAGGAGGACGGATTCTATAAGACATAAAAATAAGGTCATGATACGAGAATGCGTCAGCAGGACATTGTCCATGCTTAGCCACGTGATCAAGAGAGGAAACAAATATGAGATCAAGAAGAGAAGGGAGCAATTTGGAAAATGATGAGTAGGATTTAAAGAAAGGTTAATTAAGTTTGCAGATCGCAATACCGTAAGCAGTGATGAGGACCGTGAGTCTTTTTTAAGCAGACAGGTATTAAAATTACCCATTAAGATCACTTGGCTGTAGGAGGGTGAAAGATTTTTAAGGATATTTTCTAAGGAGGAAAAGAAATTTATACGACAGGATGGACTATAGTAAACACCAAGGAGAATTTTAGAGTGGTTAAGCGTAACTTCCAGAAATAGATGCTCTCCGGCGTCTCGCGGTGGTGGCTGAGACGACATATCAGCAATAGAGAAAGGAATGTGTGCACGTAGGTATATCGCAACACCACCACCGCCGCCTACGGAGCGATCATTTCTGATAAGCTGGAAGCCAGGCAAAGAATAAGAAGTTGAGGATAGAGAAGGTTTAAGCCATGATTCTGAGATTAGAATAGCATGGATGTGTTTACAATCAAAATGTGTCAGCATATTTGTTAAATGAGCCGGAATGCTTTGGGCATTTATATGTATAATATTGAAATTATTGGGAACATCAGAGAACTGAGCCGAGAGTGTATCAGAAACAGAAGGTATACTAATGAAACTATCATCACTACTTTAAGATAAAAAGCTATCCGAATCACTGTTATCATTCATAGACATAATATAATAAACTGTTATAAAATAAAATAAATAAATAATTTAAAATAAAAGCTAAATTTAAAAATAAAATAATAAATTAAAAACACTGAAATAAAATTAAACTCTAATGAAAAACAAAAATAAAAACAAATAACAAGTCTTCCATCCGGCAGTTGAGTGGTTAACAAACAATACACAACTACTAAGGTTAACTACTACAGGTGCAAACAGGCTTTATAGGCAAGTCACAGAGAAGCGTTAAAATAGCGAGATGACACAGACGTTACAATAGCACACATTTTTGACAACTGACAGAAAGACTATAACAATGACCCATAAAATTTTTGTGAAATTTAAAAACAGTCAATAAAAGCAAGTGAAGGTACATATTAAATATGAAGAAAGGACCTCACTTTCTTGCTGCTCGCCTTGGCTTCGTCGTAACTTTCGAAGCAGCAGGAACTTGTTTTGGCGTTCCCTTGTCGATTTTGTCAAGTTCGACGGCAGATGAGATTCGATGTCGCGTGTTGTCGGCACCGAGGATGAAGACGTACCCTTCCCTAGTCTAGCACCGGTTGACATCAAACCGCTCCCTGGCAGCCATGAACGTTTCATGACGGGTCTTCGTCAGAAATTCGGACATCGTGATGCCTGTGCCTTTGAGTTTGACCTTGGCAAACCACAGCTTGTCCCGGATAGCAAAATCATGCATCTTGACAAAAATAGGTCTTGGCTTTATTAAGTTTCCTGAACGACCCATTCTGTGGCACCTCTTTATGTCACTGACCTTAACGCCATCAATTTGAATAGTATTCAAGGCTAGTCGAACTAAAACCCGTGAAGTGTACTCAGTCTTTTGCTCTGGAACACCACGCAGCAGCAACATCTTTCTACGGCCCCGCATTTCACGACGATCTACTGAGTTTGTGAAAACTTCGAGTTGACTCTGCATACAGTTCATGGAATCCACAATGAACGTCTTGAAGGCAGTGTATTCAGAGGCTAATCCTGCGACATTGGTGGCGGGTGCTTTTTGCAGCTCGGCTTCGAAGTTAGCCATTCTTGTGTGGAACTGTGACACCATGTCGGAAAGTGACTGCTTCAGATGCTCCATAGTGATAGTGAAGATTAAGATTTGTAGAAAGGATAACACTCAACTGGTGGGTTTTCAAATTGTCATTAAACTTACTTTAATAATATGGGTAAATATCTTGTAATTCTATTTATTTCATTTAATATATATACGAGGTTTCAAAATACGTGTTGTAACTTCAACTACCACCACAAAAAAAAACGTTTTAGATAATGAACAGAGTGATGTATTGTGTCGTCAAGTTAGTATGTTGTAGATAATTGCATCGATATTACGACCTGTAAATATCTACTAAATTAATTAGGTAGTTGGGTAATAATAATGAAAAAATCCATTTTGTCGTCACTACGGTAGCGTCATTGCGGTGGCGTAGTAGACCACCGGAATGACGAATGAGCCACTGTAATGATAAATACCTGTATAATCAATACTATAAATACTTTAAATACATAAACTTTCAATATTTAATATTTATTTTATCCTAAAATACAATATTTAGTATATGTGACGTAGTTTGCTAGATAATGGTGTATGTAGCTAATTATTAAAAAATAACTAACCAAAAAATAAATAATTTAAGTACATTACCGCATTTCTTATTTGAATATTTAAAACAATTTGCTTAATTAATAAACTTAATGAGTTATTTCAGTGGCTTTTATCATCATTTGTGGTGGCGCTTAATTTAAAAAACCTAAAATTCTCTGAAAATACTGTGTTAATAATAATAATAATAATAAATTTATTTATTCGCAAAAACATGTGGTATAACAAAGGTCTTAAGATTAAAAAGTACCGTAACATGTCTGCCACGTAAGTGGCGTGCCAATATTTAATAAATGGAAATATAAAAAATGTCCAAGGTATTTGAATTTAAGATTTTAGCTATGTCATAAAATAATACAATGTCAAAAAAAGTACCTAATAAATACCAATAAAAAAAATTCTTAAATCAAATTCAATAATAATGAATGTCAAACAAAAATAATGCGAAATGTCCAAATCCTTACAAATTAAACTATTAATAAAAAATAAGTTCTTACATCTAAAATTTATCACAAAGAAATGAATTTACAGAATAGTAACATTTATCTAGTAAGAATTTGTGAACCAATATCCTGAATTTGTTTAAGGTAGCTGTTTTAAAACTGTCGGGTAACTTGTTGTATACTGTAATACACATACAGTAACAATTTTGACTGTGCAGTATTAGCTTTCTAGCGGGTACAAATAATTTCTGTGCATTACGGCCTGTTCTTTTTAAAACGTCACAATTCTTTTTGAAAAGGTGCATATGTTTGTAGACAAATATACAAATTTCATATATGCACAAACATGGCAATAGTAAAATGTTTTTAGATTGAAACAAGGGCTTGCAACTATCCAAAGGCCATGCTCCACAAACAGCCCTTAAGCACTTTTTTTGGACTCGAAACGCTTTTATATTGTCTACAGAGAAACCCCACAACACTATTCCATATCGTAACATTGAATGAACATAGCCGTGGTAAGCTAACATTGCCGATTTCTCCGTTGCTGTATTTCTTAAGTTTCTTAATACTTATACATATTTTTCTAATTTTTGACAAAGAATTTCAATATGAGTTTTCCAATTAATGTACTTATCAACTGTTATACCTAAGAACTTTGTATTATTAATACTATCAATTTTATCGTCATTAATACTAACACTAAATTCTGTTGGAATGCTGTTGTATGTTTGGAATCTGATAATTTTAGTTTTTTCTACGTTGAGAACTAAATTATTACTTTGTGTCCACGAAAAAACAGAGTCAAGGCAGTCCTGTACTTCCTTATTAAGACCACATAATTCTTTACTTTTTACTATTATTGTTGTGTCATCTGCAAAGAGCACACAATCATGCTTTAATGCTTCAGGTAAATCATTTATGTATAGTAAAAACATTAACGGACCGAGCACACTTCCCTGTGGTACTCCTACATTTATGTCAGTATAATGAGACCTATAAGTTTTCACATAACCGTCCGAGGTCTTTGAAACTTCGACACACTGCTTTCTATTTCTTAGGTATGTTGAAAGCCAATCATAACAGTTTCCTCTAAGTCCATATCGGTAGAGCTTGTCTAACAGAATGTCATGTTGAACAAGATCGAAAGCTTTGCTCATATCCAAAAATAGAGCTGCCACTGGTACTTTTTTATCTAAGCTTTCAGTGATTTTCGATAGCAAAGTGAATCCTGCAACTAAAGTTGAGCTCTTTTTTCTGAACCCGAACTGTTCGTCTTTTAATAAACCTCTATCATTGATGAAGCTATATATTTTATCAAACATATATCTTTCAAATACTTTTGATAAAACTGGGTTTAACGTAATAGGCCGGTAATTATTCATATTACATTTACTTCCCTTTTTATATAAAGGCTTAACAATTGAATATTTCAGGCGACTAGGAAATATTCCTTCACTAATCGATATATTAACAATGTGGCTTAATGGAACTGCTATGAACTGTGCACATTTTTTTAAAACTCTTATATTTAAATCATCATAACCAGTCGCATTCTTACTTTTTAAGTATTTTATGATTTTATAAATGGCATCTGGGTCGGAAGGTGATAAAAATATTGTGTCATTATTATTTGGTATTAATTTAATATGATGATTATTTTTGCCCTTATTTGTGTTAGCGGAATTTAAGTTATTGTGATTAACCGATTTGAAGAAACTATTAAAAGAATTTGCTATGCATTGAGAATCCACTACTTTTTCTCCATTGATGTTTATATTCTGTATTTGCTGGCCTGTACTCTGGGTAAATTTATTATTTATAATATCCCATGAGGCTTTACATTTGTTAATTGATTTCGAGATGTAATGAGTTGACGTAAGTTTTTGAGAACTATTTATACATTTACGAAGAATATTAGCGTATTTTTTATATCTTTTATGTGATGCTTTCTTATCATGGCTACATAAATATTTTAAATATAGTTGTCTTTTTTTAACTGAACACTTTCTTAGACCTTTGGTAAGCCATTTGTTTTTTATTTTTTTATTGGATTCTTTTACATTAATATACGGAAAACATAGATTGTAAAAAAGAGTCATATCTTCGTGAAAACGATTAAAAGCGTTTTCTGCACCCGTCTCCTCAAGAACATCACTGAATGAAAGCGATGAGAGACAATTCTGTAACTTTTTTATATTTTCATTTGATATATCTCTTCTTTGTACAAATCTGAATTTATTTTTTCTATTTGAATCCCGGTTATGTTTTGTGTTTGTAGTCGAAAATGAAATACTTTGCCCCGTTTCATGATCCGATAAAGCTAATAAGTGAATACTGGGCTTAACATTTTCTACATTACTACAAATCAAATCTATACATGCGTTCTTTCTAGTCGGTTTATCAATGTGAGATGTCAAATTATAATTAGCAAGTAGACCTAATAGCTGTTGAGATAAATTATTATTTTTCAATATGTCTATGTTCCAATCTCCACAGATTATAACATGCTTATTTTGTTTTATTTTCAATTTAGAAAGAAGTTCATTTAGCTTCACAAAAAATAGTTGTAAATCAGAGGCCGGAGTTCTATAAATACATACAATAATAACATTCAAAGAGTTTACTTTTACTGCACTATATTCAAAATGACATTGGATGGGATCTATCAAGTCATTCAGACATGTATATTCCAAATGATTTTTAAGTAAAATACAGCTTCCACCCCTCTTTTCCTTAACTCTACAATATGAAGATACTAGTGTATATTTGCTAAGATTCAGATTGCCCTCACATCCCCTCCTTATAAAATGTTCTGTTAAACAAACTATATCAATACTTCCATTTTGTTGTTCTAACTCAGAAATGGCTATTTCAAGTTCAGACTTTTTGTTTAAAACACCTGCGATATTTTGATGAAAAAGCGTAAAGATTTCACACTTATTGTCAATTTCGAAAAAGATTATTATTATGTAATTTAGAAGTAGCAATGTCATTATTAGAGTCAAAATAATTATTAAATGCAATGTCCTTGATTAAATTTAAAATATCACTAAAGATAGTACGTAGCCCGGAGTTATTTAAACAACCAGTATGTCCATGAAACATGTCATAACTATAACTAAGATTTAAATTTGAGTCCAAGAGATATGCATACTGATAAGTCATTATATCACGATACAAGAGATTATTAAAGTTCTCAACTCTCCAATTAAAAGTTGTGGAATAATTGTTGCAATTGAAAGTAGGCGCGCAAATTATAATATTAGTATTTTTAATCTTTTGGACGCAAGAATTTAAATAATCTATCAAGTTAAAATAATTTTTAGTTTCTCTAAAATCTTCTGGACCTACGAAAATTATCCAATAGTCGTCCTTTGTGTAACCGTGAAGCTTTCCTTCTAAACCCTCGAACATCTGCTGAATACCGCCGTATGGTTTTAAATAGTGGCAAA
Source organism: Scoparia ambigualis (assembly GCA_963921215.1). Classification (NCBI taxonomy): domain Eukaryota; kingdom Metazoa; phylum Arthropoda; class Insecta; order Lepidoptera; family Crambidae; genus Scoparia; species Scoparia ambigualis. The sequence continues at coordinate 33,145,767 of OY992514.1, forward strand.
TATCATATTTGTGTCCCAAAATATCTTCTGCAATAAGTCTAACTTTGTTAACTTTATTAGAACTAAGCATACATATCCTATGTCGTCGCACTGCAGTTATAACGGCGTCCTCCTTTTGATTGTTTTCTTGGTGCAGTTGCGTAGTAATTTGGGACTGTGTTTGAGACGTGTCATTTTTCTCATTTTGTGTGCTTATAGTTTGTGTCTGTTTGTTACTGTGTGCACACTTTGGTATTTTCGGAGTAACAGGTTTTTTTGCAGGACATTCGGTAACTTTTTTGGATAAGTCACATTTCTTTTGTAAATCAATATTTAGTTTCTTGAGATTCCTATTCTCTGTGGAAAGTGAGTCAATTTCTTTGTGAGCACTTTCTAACTCTAAAATTAAACTTTCAATTCTATCCTTAAAGCTCGTTAATTGATCGTCTTCATCATCCGATATGTCAGGCAAACTTTTGCTACTGCAGTTATGGCTTTCATTTATAAATGCACTTTCATCGTTTGCATTTGGTTCTGATTGGGTACGTTTTTGTCTGAAGGTAATATTTTCCAAAAAATTCATTGTATTTAAGAAGAAAAATAATGTCAAAAAATAAAAATGTCGATTAGAATCAATTATCTCCAAAAAAATCAACAAAAAGAAAAATCCTTGTTGGTGTGGTTCGAACTCGTAACAGCGAGTATAGATTGCGGCGCTGACTTCACACCGCCAAGCGGTCATATACGCAGGTGACGAAAATTACGAATGTATTCTCAGTTGACACTGTTCCTACTTGGTAAACAAACAGTGTTGGTGGTATTACTGAAAGCAACTTTTTTGAGTTCGCCCACAAAGAATGATAATGTTTATTAATGTTTATAAAATAGACGCAATTTAATTGTTATCATTCTTATTTAAACACTGTATTCACTGTATACAAGTAAGTAAGTTTACGCACCACACATAATAAGCTCTGAGTTTCGTATTTTGATGTAAGTGGGTAATCTTCACTGCTTAATAGTTTCAATATTGAAGCACTAAATTACTTGATCGTTTTAATTGCAAACGTTTCCACTGATTATTTATTGGACACTTGACTAATCACATATGATTTTAATGTTGTATTCGCGTTATTTGATTTTTTGTGATTAATTAATTACGGAGACTTAGTTCACTTGCAAGCGCCATCTGACGGATTGATGATTGATGTTCTAAAAGGGTGCCTCACAAATTATTGGATTTACACCATCTTAATCTATAATCTACCGCATTTGGTTTGGGTGAAATGTGAAAAAATAAATTCGCCACTGCAATGACGGAAAAAAGTCCGCTCTGAAAATTTACCCTTTTTCTTGTTCTTATGATACCTATTTAATGTCTGATCAGGTCCGTTGTTGCCGGATTGCAACCTATTTGTTTACAATTTTATTACATTATGACCCAACCTTTAAATATGCAGTGGCGGCTAAAGCATTTTCATAGTAGACATTTCATAATCGTTTCACAGAGGTAAGCTCTGTTTAGATCAAGGTGAGATGAAAGCCAAGCGCTTCTTGACTGGCCAACAAAAGCTGAACCTCGTAGTTATTTGATTGGCAACACTTTATCTCTATGTGTGTCTATCTGAGGTGTCATGTCGTATGTCAAATTGATTTTTTTCTGAGAAAATTGCTGCTGTGTGAGTGACCCTGTGTTACCCAGTCATGATTTTTTTGAATTTGCCGCATTTTTCCTGGTTCAGCTTTCGTTAGCCAGACTTAGTAAGAAATCTAGCAGATTTAACAAATGCAAATTCTGAATGGAATAATACTTCATGTTTTATAGTTGACTGGTGTGTGGGATGTACTGTTTGCGATTGCGATGCGCATGGACACTGGGACTGCCATGTTCTTAGCTTTTGCCCTGACAGTGAGTACTTATAACTAATTACATAAAATAAAGTGATCTTACTTATCTACCTCCAGCTGTGTAGCAAGTATAATGTTTAACAAAATAACGATATTCAAAGACAGATGGGACTCGAACCTACGTATATCGTAATCACGGCGGCTGCTTGACCTCTCCGTCACCGAGGTATTAGTTAGAACTGTCAAATGGACTGTATCAAACATTTTAAAACCAAAATTTGTTCTCAAGTGCTGCACCTGCCAACTTATATACCTTGCCAACGAACAGCATTTCATTTATATTTACATAGATAAGTAGTTACAATTACCACGCATATGGTATAATATGAACACAAGTTTTAGGTATTTCAATCTAAATATGTCTGTTTTAATTAAGTTTACGATATTTTTTCAGAAGAAAATAAGAAAGTAATGAGAACAGCGAAAAAATCATTGAAAAAAGCTAAAGTTAAGACACATGCAGTTCTGCCTATAACAACTACGAAAAAGCCCACTAGAACCGTAACGCCAAATAGGGTTCAAAAGAAACCAGTTTCAAGACGACCGTACAGGCAGGCAAAAAATACAAATGCTCCGAATACGAAAGCTCATCTACAGCAAAAAGGCAATATTAGAAAAAATGAGAACAAAGGATCCCCCAAACCATTGATCATTCGAAAAAAAATATCAACGAGAAAACCAGTCATGTTGAAAGCGAGACCAAACAAATACATACTTAATGCCACTGATAAGGAGTTCATTACTCGAGAAGTTGTGAAAAGAGTAGTCAGCGTAATGCAAAGAATGTTAAAAAGGAGCCAAATAATGAACAGCCAGTTGCTAAGCGTCTTGCCCAGCCCTAAATCAGTTCAGAAGCGATCGATGGATAAGAAAAATCCTCCAAAGGCTGGAAAAAAAATTAAAAGGTATAGGCCAGCTACGACTAACAAGAAACGTTATAATAAAACACTCCCACAAAGGAATCCTAGATCTCAACTACCAAATCCGAACCAAACTGGAACTAATAAAGTAGCAACAAATGTTAGGTATAAAAGAAATCTCCTTGAAAATGTGAATGAAGTTCGTAGGATGAGTAATACACAGAAAACAGGTTTGTAAACTACTTTATATGAATAAAATATAGCTACCGTGTTCTCTGAATCTTTTAACATACACATGTTCTATGGTTATAATTATTCCAACTATAATAATATGAGAATCTTAAGTTAAATTTACATAACAAGTGTCTAATAATTTTATTATAAACAAGCGGCCCGCCTGCAACTTTTCGTCCGCGTTAACATCCCTTCGCCCGTGACAAAAGCGTGGCATTGCAACACATGCCAGTTACAGTAGTTTTATTATAACATATATCTTCGTAATGTGCATTCTTATCTACCTTTACAGGAACCGATTCTTCTTTTGAAAATGAAGTACTTAACAACGCTACTTCTCATGAAAATTATTACAAATACGCCGTAGTCACTCATGAACCAACAAATAATACGAATTTGCAAGATAATGATCACATTATATATGTTGATGAATTTATTGATGCTAATAGCAAAATAATACGACCACGCGAACAAGTTAAACAGAAAATAAACATAATGGAAAAAAAGTATCACAATAATGACCAAAAATTAGATTTATCAATTTTTCAAGAAATTGGAACTAAAGTAGAAGAAAGCGTCATTTCCCTTTCAAAAGTTCGTAACGTGCACGATGATATAAAATTTTTAACCCAAAATAGTAGTGAATTTGGCTTATTAAATTACAGAAATGCAAACAACACATCTAATACAACACACACCACAAAAAAGTATGATGTAACTGACAATATTGCAATTATTATCAATAACTTTAAGTCTTTTAAGAACAAAGTTTACTCTAGAGATGTCGAACGAATAGTTAGCCCACACGTTAAAAAATACAACACTAGTAAAATTGTGAAAATGTCTGATAAGAAACAGAGAATGTTTAATGTTACTAGTCCCATATTAACTAACGATATTGAAAAATCTTTAAATGCACGAGTATTTCAAAAAGTTGTGGACATTCAAAATGTTTTTAAAAGACTCTTAAATGAGTTTCACAACAATCAGACTAATGTCTTTAGACCAAAGCGAACCAAATTTAATATTGTTAAGTACCTAAAGAAATTTTTTAAAAAGATTTTTCTGAAACGAGACATTAAATCCAAAAATTTTAATAATAGTGCATATGAAAAAAAGAAGCTCAAAAGTCATATAATTGAAGCTGTATGTCAAATTTTTGGAAACTGTTCTTTAACTAAAAATGTGAATAAGTTACTGGATTCTAAAATAAGTGATTTACATGTTGAAACTAACAAAATACTAAGAAGTATAAAAATAATAAAAGGATTGCTGTATCTTATAGAATTTACCAGTACGCTGCAGAATGATACTACTATGACATCTTTCAAATATGATATTAACAAGTTAAACTATATTTTAAAAGGTCACTATGAAAAGACTGGACAAGTTTTAACACAAAATCAAATTAATCAAATAAACTACATAAAAAATAATGTACAACTCTTCATTCAGGCAGTTGGAAAATTTGCAAATATTTTGAACGAAATCATTACAATATTAACAAGTAAGCCTGCACACTATAGAATAGACGTACGAAGTCGACGCAACACGGAAAAGAAAAATGTTCATGGTGATACTAGAAACTATACAGTAACTAAAGATTTCTATAAGTTGAAAAATCTTCTAAAAAAGTATAATCTAGTGCAGAATACTTTTATCAGGAAAATGTACGACATGTTGACCAATTTTGAAAAGTCTGAAGATAACAGCTCTATTCCAAAGGTGAGTCACCAACATAAACATGAAGTAGATACAACTGTGCCTATTGAACAAGTCTCAAGAAACATTATTAAAAATCTTAGGAAATTAAAGAATCTGGCAGAGATGTTGAGCTCTAGCAAAAGAATGAAAAGAGATGTTACAAGGGAAGACAATACTGTTGAGTATTTACTAACTTTAATGGAGTATATGCTTAAACAAAACTATCCTCTGGATGCCGCACCGGGTACGTTTATCTTATCCTATCTTGTCTTATGAATAAAATCATGCTATAAATGTTTATGCATACTCCTCAGTCAGATCTCAGTATCAAAGTGGTTTCGGCTCTTTTGATGGTGGTGGATAATAGGTTCTAAAACGTCTTGGTTCTAGTCAAGGTTTTTGCTTTCGAGAAAGAACAACTTGATCTACCAAGATCTCTTTTTTCTTTATAATGTAGTCTAAGGCTAATAACTCGGTCTTACAAGCCTTTTTATAGAGCTCTGTTTCTAGGATGAGCCCCAAAATTTAAAAAACCTTTATGTTATGAGGCATATCTAATAAGATGAGCCTATAAAACTTAGACAACGATATATAGATTACATACAAACATTCACGACTATATTATCCCCAAAGGGTTAGTCAGAGACAAGGCAGACAGGATCGCAAAACAGTACACTGCCATAGTGAAACGTGTTCACACATTGACTACTGCACATTTGCTCAACATGAGTGGGTGAGCCCATCGCCGCTTTATACTGTTGGATTTATGTACAGACTTCAGTCCGTTAGTCGCCTTTCACGACACCCAGAGATGGATTGGTAGTATTCTTTGAACAATGAGCCGCCACCACAAAGCTTTGATATTATGATAAGAAACATAAATATATGAATTAAATATAAAGATGAATGGATGGAATGGTATAGAGATGGTATTAAACCACGACTTTTTAACATGCTACTGAGAGTAAGTTAACTAAAATATTTACATTTAAGCAAACTCACTTTGAGTGAGTAAACTTAAAAGTATATATTTAAGTTAATTCGCCCTCTTTACTTTTACTATGTATATAAGGTTATCGAACTAAAAAGACTAGATGTCTGAAGCAGATTGGTAAGTGTCATGGTATTAATGAGTATCACCTTCAGAGAACTAACTGACAAGCACCTTAGCTCCCGAAATAACCTTTTTTGCTAGCAGTTTGCTTAGCTTCCATGATTGTACGTAAATTAACTTGTATTTTTTGTGTTAAAAGATATTAAGCATTGTCATGGTTTATTTATTACTAACGAATTAAAAAAAAAGCTAGTCCGTAAAAAATATTAACCACTAGCGGCCACTCGCGGTTTTACCCGTGTGGTTCCCGTTCCCGTGTGAATATCTGGATAAAAAGTATCCTATGTGTTAATCCAGGTTATAAACTATCAGTATGCCGAATTTCATCCAAATCCATTCAGCAGTTTTTACGTGAAAGAGTAACAAACATACACACTCACAAACTTTCGCCTTTTTTTTTTACGGGTAACGGATAAGCGCTTGGCCTTCATCTCACCTGATGGTAAGTGACGATAAGGCTGAAGGTGGAAGCGCGCTTCACCCGGAATCCTCAACCACTGAGGAACTGGCTATCTTATCTCTAACTGTCGGAACACAACGATGTTATAAACATCGTTGTTATGGCGACAGACTTAGATAAGATGATGGTAGCTAGCCAGGCGGACTTAACAGCCCTACCACCAACCAAACCGAGCACACAAAGATGTACCCCCCGCTGGGAATCGAACCCGGGACCTCTGTGTCTGAAACCGGTGGCTTAGCCACTAGACCACGGAGTCGGCCTTTATAATATTAGTGTGATTGTCATAGTTTATTTATCACTAACTAACTAATTAAAACAATAGCCCTTATCCACTAGCCTCTACTCAACCACATCATAATAAAAATCAATAACATAAGTATTAATTTGTTGAAATAAAACTAGTATCAACACAAATATGACACAATAATGCGCTTTTTTCAGTCAATGACGGCATCGACCTACTGATAGAGGCAATAAAAAATGCACCCGATATTAAACCTATAGAGAAGAAAGTGTTGAAATCGATGACATCAAATACACGAATAAGTAGGACTACAGAAGTACCACCGCACAACGTATCTCAAGATGAAAGTTTATCGGATTCAGACAAAGACTCGTCCGAAGAAGAAAATGTTACGAGTACTGTAAATGTAGATGAAATTCGAACAGAAGCTATTGATATAGATCAAAACAAAGAATACCTAACCGGAGAAAAACAACTGTTAGTAGAAAACACGGAATCTGTATTCAACGAAGTCGAAAATCCGACTACCCAAATTCCAAATGAACTGATTGAAACTACGTTGCCTTTTCCGCTTGAAAGAATAAACGAAAATAAGAACCGAACAGAGACCATCAGCGATGACAAATTTGAAAACGAAATTAAGGATTACAAAAACAAAATAGTTTTCATAGATGACGAAGATGACGATGAATCAGATATGGAAGAGACTAGCACCATTAAAATAAACGAAAATGACTCCGACGTTGAATTAACAACGGTCCGAACGGTTTCGACTGAAACGGCTGAGTTCAAGTTAGCCGCAGTAAAACTAAGGCATTCCAACAATGACAACAACAATGGTGATACGTCTGAAAGCAGTAACAATAAACAGGTATCTCTGGATTGGCTCGATGAAGGCAACTTAGACCAAGATGTAAAAGAAGGCAAGGAAAATAACGACAACATAACAATGACCGAATCTGTGGCGAGAATTTATACCACAAGTGAAATATCTGTTTTACAAAAGCACGTTGACAACATCAGTAGCATCACCAACGAGTTAAGCGATGAAGACAACAAGAAAAGGCAGGCGAGCTTGAACACCGAAGAAGTGATGTACCAGAAACAGATGGATTTACTCAACTCCTTGGATTATGGCACGGAAAAGACAGAGTTAGATGACTCTGACTCAAAAGAAGAGAAAGATGAGACCTTTTCATCGTACTACAATTAACAGCTAGATTGGTGTTTTTATCGTTTTCTTTAATGCAACGACTGGAAACTTCACATGGCTCACTCAACAGTGTTTAGTGTATTTCATTTATCAAATTAGGAGTGGTGAAAAAAAGAATTTCTTTATTGTCTTATTGAGTGTTACTCTTATTTTATCCGTTTTCATTATAATGTACATTGTTTTTGTAGATTTGTTTTTGAATATAACGATAATTTAAACTGATAACGTTTAAGTCTCTGGATGTGATTACTGCATGTTATGTAATTGTAACTGTGTGCAAAACTAGTTACATGATACTACTGAGAAATAACAACACGAAATATCCAATTCAATTTGTATTAACTTTCAAGAGAAATAACTGTTTCTTTTTCGACTATTGATATTCGCTACATTGTAGTAGAGCTTGTGTTTATATACCTACTTGTTGTAAACTTGGAAGCAGATAATTTGTAAATAAGAAACATTTAATTTTGTGATGTTTTCGTTAGGTATCAGTATGTATAGTAAACATATTATTTAAATAAAACAAATGGATGCATTTAATATAGTTGAAGCAGTAGCTTTATTATAGCTGTAGTTATCAAATAGTAATTTTAGTTTAGCACTGTACATATTGTTAAAATCGTTTTAGTTATAATTATGTTACCATTTATTTATATAAAATATTATAATCAGATTTGATGTGTTTTATTAAAGTACTCTAAACCAACTAGCATGTATAAAGAACGTTACTATGAGGAGAGTAAGGCCTACTATCCACGGCGGCGTAGCTTCATAGACGCGTATTCGTCATTGTAGGCAGTACGCCTGCTTGCAGCTTACATACAAAACTATGCTACTCTGTCGACGGAGCGGTAACGTCGCTGCATGCAGCGCTGCCGTATCGTATGTCATATACGCCGCCGGGGCGTACATAGAGTGAACGCACGTGATTATTCTCGCATATTGGTATTTTGTTTTTGTAATAATTGTCTTACGATATAAAGTAAATCGTGATAAGTTGTTTTACTCATTCTATAGAATGTATAAAGTTTACTCATATTTATTTTACTCATTCTATAAAATGTAATTAAAATAAACTGTCATCTTCTAATAATTTTCTTGCCGCTACGAACAATCTACAGTTGATTTTTTTTTAGGTACATGGATGAGTCCAATATAATCATCGTCTTCGGCGACTTCATATGTAGTGATACGCCAAAATAATGTCTAGCGTACATTGTCAATCACAAATGATTGACAATGTACGCTTGCGATACGCCACGTGGACAGAGATCAGTACGATGGGCTGCTCAAGCTGTTTGGCGTATTTTGAAGCGTCTATAAAGCTACGCCTCAGTAGACAACTACACTTAGTGAATAGAATAGAATATATGATATATTTAGAAACAAAGGATGTGGGTCAGGATCGTAACACGTGGAGAGCTGGTCACCTTTCCGAGAAGCGGCCGAGATGTGTGTATGTATGTTTATAAGCAATGACCTTTTATTAAGTCCTCATCAGAACTTGAACGTCGCACTGCTGGGCACAGCCCTACATGGACAACAGTACATGGCGATTGGGCCAAAACCCACCGCACTGGCTCAATACGGGTTGGAGGAAGACATGAGTACGTCGAATATTTTGTGACAAACTAATATCGATAACTGTAATATCAAATGACGTAAAGCACAAAACTCTACTTTACAGGAGAGCCAAAACAAGATTTTTTTCAGATTTAAATTCATTACGCTTGTGTTTTTAAAGTTATAGAAAAGTGATGTTGACAAAATATGTCTAAAAAATTGAGATGCAGGCGATGAAATATTTAGTTTTTAGTCTAGTTTGTTATTTTATGATATAAATGTGCCTTACATCTAAGAAAATTTATTAAAATGTTCTTTTCGTCCGTTTTATATAGAGTAAATGGTTGGGCTTTTAAAACGAAATAAGATTTTGACCTTAGAATAAATACGTATAGAAAGATAGTCTTCATACAAGCGTTATGTCAAAGTGAAGCACTCAACCGATTCACACTTTCGTGACGATTACTTGCTTGCACTCGGCAACACGCACACTACCCTTGTAACTCCGTAGTGTACATTGAAAACTCGGCGTTTGGAGCCATATCTGGCTTCAAAAAAAGTGCTTCAGAATGGGCGCGCGGACTTACCTTCTATACGTTATTATTCTAAGATTTTGACGTTCTTTACGTTATGCATTTATTTATGAACATCACAACTACCTAAAATTTTATAATTTGACAGTGAAAACGTTCTTTACGTTACATTTTCAATGTGTCTGTTCAAGCATCGAACATAATTTGATAAAATAAAGAAGACTTGCTTTTAAAATACAATATAATAAAATTTTACAAGAAAATTACAGCAAGAAAGGATGACAGCTATTCGCAATTCCTGAGCAAGTGACAGCTATTTTGCCGCCAATCGGTGACGTCTATCCATTCTCGGCGCGCGTTTCGTTCACGCATTGGAGGCGTAAACAGTGTCTATAATCGTTATTAATGGCCGTATTGCTAAATGGAATAGACAGAAGAAAAGAGAAACAAAAAACAAAGTAAGATAGTATTCATAGCTCGTTTTGGCCAAAATGTGCTTTACGTCAATTGAAACTACAGGTACCGATATGTCCGTCCATAGTTTGATACTTCGTGGATCAACGCATTCAAGTTACTTTCGGTGTGTGAGGGCATTCAATGTCCATAGTTTGATACTTCGTGGATCAACGCATTCAAGTTACTTTCGGTGAGTGAGGGCATTCAATGTGTAATGTTTATAATTAGTATAACACTTGATACTCTGAACGCAATAGTAGGTAGAAATGTCCAGAATATGGTGTTCAATGCGAAACCCGAGTCGCCGGTGTGTGCGCCAGAGCGGAACGCTTGCAACACCGCGCTACATTGTAAAGGCACATTTACAGATTAAAGCATTGAGGTATAATAACTAAAGGCAACCGCGAAACAAGTTTTTGCACACTGAATGGCGGCCCATGGGCTGCAAACGCTTAACAACAAAGCCCCGCCCCGTCCTCTGTCCGCTGTCCTCTAGTTGAATACACATTTTGTATCGATTGCCTACTCTAGTCATAACACCTCAATAGACAGAGACGTTGGTTGTACCTAAAGCCAATGGCGAGTGTTCGCGTTGCGATCTTGCATGTAAGCGACTTTCGAAATGGAAGATCACCGGATGGGGGCTCAAATTAAAATATGTAGAGCTTCTCTGTGCTTCTAGAAAGTTGGTACTGGTAGTCTTGAGACAGCAGTACAAAACACTTAAAAAGTACTATGTAAGTGCCTATGAAAATAAAATTAAACATATTTTTTTCAATTTGTTAGGCTACAATAATTAAGCTTTTATGTCAGTACGCCTTTGTTTTCTAAAGTCTACAAGACCTGAGATTTTGTACTGAGAAGAATTGCCAATAAACTTTAATTATTTTCTCCTTTTCATTTACATCGTCAACTATTGGAAAGTTCCCTATCTATAAATTAAAAGAGTTTCCTTTACAATCCTTTATGTAGCTCAGATTGAAGAGCTGGTGCCTGAATCTCGAAGGTCGTAAGCTAGAGTATTTTCTGAGTTAATCGTCTTATTTCAAGAACAATTTTTTTTAAAACCATTATGTAGGTACATAATTATTTGAACGGCGTATAACGCAAAACTACTTAGTAAAGACATCCTACGCATACTTTTTATACCCGACGACGACGTTTTGACGGAGTTGCTGTCGTGATTACTATAGTTAGTCAGAGATTTGTTTTTGTTAAATATAACTAATTAAATTGTCATAAACAATTTTTTTTAAATTATTTGTTATGCCCAAATATTGTTTGAATAAATTTAAGAGGGTTAACGCATAATTTCGGTGTTAGTGAATGCAAAGGCGTCGATTGTCAAAAGCGATTATCGCAAGTCGCCCAAGGAGGCGCGATGCGGTAGGCCTTGTGTCATTTCTGTAATTTGGCGTAATGAGATGTTGTCCAACCGACAGCACAATCGCTTCGGTTTTTATTGAGATGTTTTTGACTGCACGAGCACGCGAGTTTGAATATGCATTCATATAATTGTATGAAGCGTGCTAGACTTTCGTTCCTTTAGGCATGTTGTTTTGATGAGCTGGGTCTGCTTCACACTTAAAATGCGGCCCCATAGACCCAATTGAAATTCTATTGATTGAGCATTCAGAGCTGATCAGTGCACGGCCGCAGTTGATAGGTAAATAGTGATTATTATGTTTGAATTTGTTATTGGCAATTAAGTAGGTACTTAAGTATTTTAATTTTATTTGAAACTTAAATAGTATAGAAAGACATAGATAGGTACATATAGTATACGTAGAAATAGAAATATTAATTCGGCAAACAATAATGAGCACAAAATTACTTAATAATAATAATATAGCAAGAAAGGTTGATATCGACTACGAAGTGAGAATCCTTACTCATATTTTATTTATTTTATTAAACATCTTTAAAGAAATACCGTTTTATGTATTTGAGTATAAGAGCATAAAATAAAGTTAGGACGTATATTATGCAGATTTGGTTGTTTCTAGCTGTTATTAAATGAATATTTGATTTGATTTGATGAACTAAGATTTCGGATGTCGAAATTTAAACTTCTTTAAAAACATTTTGTAACAAAGAGCTTTTTACTATTTTTTGAATAACACAATCACGGTCATCGAAAAATAAATTTAAAAGGCAAACTAGCGCATACTGAGAACTGGGGCTAAAGTATAAGGGCTAAAAGCCTCACTAATAATCTTAATAATTACTATATTATTATAATACTTATACGTTTTTATTACGATACTACTTATTATGGAGGAAGCGAAAGTAAAAGATTATTGTGTTAATTCTATGTCCGAAAAGGCCGACTAGTATTAAGCAACAGAACCAAAATTATGATTATTATTAAATTTTTAGATAAGATAAACAGATTATATGTTCATTACATTCGATTCAATTAAAAACCACTTTAAAATCAGGTCATTCTCAGTTAGGAAGTATGCATTGCCGATTTAATTTTTCAAGGCTGTATATCCGAGAACCACCTGAACCACTACAAACTTGTTGCGGCACATGAAAAAAAGTAAGTGGTACGCTTCCGTCTCATTTCGCATAACAAGTTGTTAAACATAAAACCGATGCAGTTACCGCACTGGGACGACCTTCTAAGCAATAGAACGCATTCAAATTATTATGATAAAGTATGATAATTTGTACGAGCTTGCCCCGCCATTGCCCGGCGGCCTTTTGCGCATGCGCGAGTTTGACATTTCCCCGCGTTTTGGCGCGAAAGCCGCCCGCGCCCGCCACACAGAGCGTGCTGTACAAAAAATAGTGCTTTTCTGATTTCCAAAAAAATAAATCGTATTGAGATTTCTAAAATACACTTAAAAGAAAAAATATATATGATTAACTGTCTAAGAATTTGTCATTTTTTCTAGTGTTTTTGAAGAGTGTATTTTGTGTTACCGAAACAGTTATTGATTGGAAACATCAGATTTTTCTGGTAGGTAAATAGAACCTTGATTTATTTTTTCACATCTGGTTTACACAAATGCTTTTACTATTATTAGATGCGGAAGTTTAGATGTTTGTTTGTATATCGCGTCGATCACGTCTAAACGGTTTAATAAAAAGAGAAAATAGCAATAAATAATGCAACAAGCATTAAGATTAACTTTTTATCTAGTAGGTTAATAAGTAAAACATTGTTTTTCTTGAGAGATTGCACTTAGTGACAGACCAAAAATTATACAGGTAAAGAAGTGAGCGAAAGTTAATCTACATTAGTATTATAAAGAGGTAATGTTTGGAAGTTTGGTTGTATTAGCTACTTCTACCGAAAACTCTCATACGATGTCAAAATTTATTTTACTAATTTTCACACGTTTCGGTGCCCGATTGGCAAAAGGGCTCGGTCCTACAGCCAAAAGGACCCGGGTTCAAGCCCCAGTCGGGTAAAGTGAGTTTCGGATTTTTCGATGCAGAGCCCGGGTTAGTGATCAACGAGCAATATGATCATTTACCCGTTTTTTGCATGCGTGATGATTAGGTAAGTCAATACCCATCAATTTGTAGTAAAGAATTAGTTTCGCCCAGATGTAGGAAACATGGGATATTGGCTAAACTTTTGTTTTTAATATTTAGAACGGACCTTCGGGGTAGAAATACATCTTCCTATTATATGCCTGTGAAATACATACATACATATAATTACTTCTATTATCGCCGAATGGTTAGTCAGAGACTAGGCAATGAGGACAGTAAAGCGGTTCCCCACCATAGTCCACTTTTCACCAACTAGCGACTGCACATGTGCTCAGCGTGACAGGCGGTGAGCCCATCGCCGCTCTATCACAGATTAAAGAAGAGCTATGCTGTTGGGTGTATGTGCAGTGCAGTCTTTAGTTTGTTAGTTGCCTTTTACGACACCCACTGGAAGAGAGTATTAGTAAGTACTGGTATATTCTTTCACCGCTACGTGACACGGTAGAAATAGGTTGTATCTATAATAAAATCAAATGCCGAAATGTTCACTTCGGCACGGCTGGACCTATTTGGCTAATTCTTTTTTGTTGTATTCGTAATTGTCCGTAGTCCTGTCGCGTAGCGCTGAAAGAATACTACCACCCCCTCTCTTTCCTTGGGTGTCTTAAAAGGCGACTAACGGATTAAAGACTGCACATACATCGAACAGCATAGAGCGACGATGGGCTACCCACCTGTCACGCTGAGCACATGTGCAGTCGCTATTTGGTAAAAAGTAGGCTATGGTAGAGGACTGCTTTTGCTGTCCTCATTGCCTAGTCTCTGACTAACCCTTCGGGGATAATAGTCGTGATTATATGTATGTATGTATGTATGTATGTATGTTGTAATTGACGGTTTGTGTGAAATATTGTTTTTAGAAATTCGTTATATAAAGAATGTTCACGCAGACGAAGTCGAAGTTATAAATATAATTGGTGACGCCTTATTTTATGCAGACTAAGTCGCAATAGTCTAATGAAATAATAATAAGAAGAAGCAGACAGTAATAAAGAAAAGCAAAACCTTTGCAGTTGATTGCAAGAGTTCCATTTTTATATAATTTGTTTAATAAGTACTTGTACTGAACCATAATGATTTTCGTATAGATTTTCATAGATAACAAGCTTGAAACATAATATGATTGGCGTCGGTAGTTTTAGACCAACTGGCGCGAATGGATTGCGAAATCAAACGTAAACTTAGGTTGCTCTAATCAAAATGTTGATTTTAAACATTGTTATTGCATGAAATAAATGTAATTGGGCTGGCATCCATTGCATTTACGTTTTGGTCGGAGGCCGAGGAGCTCGATGGCGCAGCGGCTAGCGCGTTCGGCATGCGATCTTGCCCGCTAAGCAACTTTCGCAATGCCGGGTCGCTGGATGGGTGACCAAATTTAAAACATCTCGAGCTCCTCCGTGCTTCGGAAGGCACTTTAAGCCATTGGTCCCGGTTGTTGTCGTGATGACATTCGTTAAACCCACCAACCCGCATTGGGCCAGCGTGGTGGGTAATGGCCCAATATCCCCACGTGCTATTTGTTCACGTGGGAGGCCTGTGCCCAGCAGTGGGACGTTTACAAGCTGATGAGGACGTTTTGGTCGGTAGTCTTAGTTATTTTGAAGGTTGGTAGTGATTTTGTAAATAAATATGTGAAAAAAAAAGATTATCCTACAAATATTATAAACGCGAAAGTTTGTAAGTATGGATGGATGTTTGTTACTCTTACACGTAAAAATTACTGAATGGATTTGGATGAAATTCGGCATACAGATAGCTTATAACCTGTATTAACACATAAGATACTTTTTATCCCTATATTCCCACGGGAACGCTAGTATTGAAATAAAGGTTGATTGGATATGCAGCTTATTTAACAATATAAAAGTATCCATATAGTTACACACAACAGCCATTACGTAAAAGCTTTAATTTACACAAAAATACTTCTTTACTTAATTTTGTTTTTGTTTTATTGATCTTGAAGGCGTTGTTGGGGCCATATTGTGTAAAAAACTAATACTTCGCGAGTATTGCCAGTTTACCGGCCGGCGATTTCCAATAATAATAATACCCCGCATTAGTGCGTAGTGACTTGTGTGTATCTCTTTATGTGCTATTGTTCATTTTTTATTTATTACGTGCTTTCGCCCGCGGTTTCACTCCCAGGAATAGGTAGCCTAGCTAGAACCATCTTCAGAGCCTTAACTATAGGTACCCAATTTCATCAAAATCGGT
Organism: Scoparia ambigualis; assembly: GCA_963921215.1. Taxonomy (NCBI): domain Eukaryota; kingdom Metazoa; phylum Arthropoda; class Insecta; order Lepidoptera; family Crambidae; genus Scoparia; species Scoparia ambigualis. The sequence goes on from OY992514.1 coordinate 33,161,771, forward strand.
TTAGTGTTTTAAGCATGATAGCGTAACGTAAGAGAAACAAACAAAGAAAATTACTTCCGCATTTACAATATTAGTTAGGACAAACTTAACTTAACTTTGTCTTCTACCATTTTTCCAACGCTTTGCACATTGGTGAGACATAAAATATGATTCAATAAGTTGCAGTTACTTGAATGATCTGTTATAAAATAAGCACTAACAATAACGACCTTTGAGTGAGTTCCTGACCCAGTTCGTAAACCAGCTCGCATTGTCGCATATAAGTCGAGAGTAAGGTACTTTATTACATAAGCGAGCCTTAAGTAATTCAGGTCGCTGGCTTTGGACGATTTCGGCATATCTGTAACTTTAACCCGAGCGGCTGGTAAGATTACCTTGTTATTGTAATTTAAGATTTTACAAGCCAGTCTTAACTGGTTTATGAAACGTCTCGCTTATCGACTGGGAAAACGCTAAGCCCGATATCCAAATTTCCAGAATTTGTTTCAATGATGATACATTTTCCCAGCAGTGAGACAGTATACAGGGCGTCCCACGGCTATGCCACATGGAGGGAAAGTACCTTAAATATTGTAGATGGAACATTTTACTGAAAGAAGACATTATTTGAATTTAAAAAACAATTTAAACTGCATTTATAGATATTTAAATAATTACATGGTTGAACCGGGAATAAAACCCGTTACATGAAAAAAATAATCCCAATGTAGCTTTATCATACCGATCGAAAGGCTTTATCATAAGGATTATTTTTTGCTAAATAACTTAGTGTCACAAATAAAAGAAGGACCATGAATTTTAACATTTGATGTGAAATTATGTTCAGAAAAATGAAAAATCGAAAACAAACACATTTTTGAATTATTTCTTTATAATCAGCCAGCCGCATTGCGATGGACAAAATAATTGACGCGACTTTCGGCTCAGGATACGGCTCAATTTGTTGCATACAACCAGGTACCTACTAATTACGTATCTCTTATCATGCACTTAAATTATAATAGGGAAATGATGCGTACTTCTCAAGTGGGTACTTTAATTTATTAGTAATAGGTACTTAGGATAATGTCAGTTGTATGTCCTTACGGCAATGTCAGCTTTTCATTTTTCTGAACAAAATTTCACATCAAATGTTTTAAATTCATGGTCTTCTTTTATTTGTGACACTATGTTATTTAGCAAAAAAATAATCCTTATGATGAAGCCTTTCGATCGGTATTATAAAGCTAAAGGTTGATTATTTTTCTCATGTAACGGGTTCGATTCCGGTTCAACCATGTAATTATTTAAATATCTATAAATGCAGTTTAAATTGTTTTTTAAATTCAAATAATGACGTCTTTCAGTAAAATGTTCCATCTACAATATTCAAGGTACTTTCCCTCCATGTGGCATGTCCGTGGGACGCCCTGTATATACTATTTACTTATACTATCTTACACACTGCCTGACGTTAGAATATTGGTAATGCATTGCACTTTATTAATAAAATATAAATACGTACACTGTACGTGCTGTGCTAGCCCCTGTGGCTTACCGTTAAGAAAGAAAACTTAATAAAAAAGACATGAACATAACATAAAAAGCGTAAAAAACAATTTATGTAGCAACGTTATGTTTCGTCAGTCAGAGATAAGGGTACCGGCGTGACAGCAGTCGGGCTGCAGGTGAAGTGCCGTTGTCAAGTATTATCATACATTGTATACATACGTATAATCACGACTATTATCCCCGAAGGGTTAGTCTGAAACTAGGCACTGTGGAAGGTAGTCATAATACATTGTTTATATTGTGGGTAAGACACGAATTAAAAAAATTGGTTGCCTGTAAAGTCGGTATACGGGCGAAAGTTTTACGTGACAACGACTTTGAGTGGTAAAATAATTTTAATGTGAATATTCATTCGTATAGTAGGAAGAAGGATGAAATAATAGTAACAATTTAAAACATTTATTTATACAAAGAATTATATTTAAAAAATTCTCTAGTGCTGCGCGCGCGGCAGACCGATCATAGTTGAGTGGGAGAGAGACGCAAGGCATTCGGCGGGCCTCTCTCTCGTTCGGTGACTCATCGTAACGTTACCGAGCGTTACACTTTTTCATAAGTGACTCCCAGCCGCAACCTAATTTAAGACGTTGTCACGTCAAAAAGTCAATGATTGCTCAGTAAATGTGTTTGATTGACCTGCCCATAACCTAACATGGCGCAGCCGGTTAATGGAATAAAAGTAAGATGCCTATAAAAATAATAAAGATATCAACTACTACGAAATTTAAAACAAAAATAAAAATTGAAAGTGTTTTGTCTCCGCCGGCACCGTTCCTATGATAAAAATACTATCGATGTCGCGGCTGGAAGTAGGTATCAGTGATAGTTGGAAAAAATGGAAAGACAGTTACGAAATATATAATTGTAAGGTAATGTGTGTAACTAATAAAAAACCCTTAGAAGACCAACTCGCAAAATCAGTCCTCTACAATAGGCCACTTTTCACCAAATAGTGGCTACACATGTCATGTGCTCAGCGTGACAGGTGATGAGCACATCGTCGCTCTATGCTGTTGGATGTATGCAGTCTTTAGTCCGTTAGTCGCCTTCTACGACACCCAAGGGAAGAGAGGGGGTGATAGTATTCTTTCACCGCTACGCAACTCGGTTATCTTTAGTTTGTAATTTATTATCAGGTTATATGAAGGCCAAACGGTTACCCATTGTTCGAAAGTGTGGATGTTGCTTAAGAGGGTTTGCGCATTTCAGATTCCCATACAAACTTCCAAGTCGAAATTTTTAAAAACCAATAAGCCAATTTTGATAAAACTTTGTATGCTAAAGAAAAATACAGGGATCTAAATAGTTTGTTGAAAACATTTATAAAAAACGTTTATTTAACTGGGTTATTGCGATTTAAAGTCCACTGTGGAAAATTTAAAATCAAAATAACTCAGTTAAATAAACGTTTTTTAAAAATGTTTTCAACAAACTATTTAGATCTCTATATTTTACTTCAGCATGCCGAGTTTCATCAAACTTGGCTAGTTAGTTTTTAAAAATTTCAACTTGGATATTTGTATGTCCTAAGGGTCTTAAGGGTTCTAAGGATTCTAAGGGTCCTAGGGTCCTAAGGGTCCTAAGGGTCCTAAGGGTATAAAGGATCCTAAGGGTCCTAAAGGTCCTAAGGGTCCTAAGGGTTCTAAGGGTCCCAAGGGTTAGTCAGAGACTAAGCAATGAGGACCGCAAAATCAGTCATCACGTTTTACCAAAAAACAACAGCACACGTGCTCAGTGTAATAGGCGGTGAGCTCATTGCCGTCCTATGCTGTTTCATGTATGGGCAGTCTTCAGTTCGTTAGTCGCCTTTTACGACACCCAAGGTAGGAGATGGGTTGCTAGTATTCTTTTAATAGGTCAAGGATCATAAGACCGCCGGCGGTCGCAAAACAAATGATTTTTAATTGTGTCTGGTTTTACGATCCTCAAACGGTTAATGGGCTACCACCACACAGCTCTCACTCTATTATTATAACCTATATATTTTTTGTCTCGTTTATCATTTACTAGCGGCTTGCCCGCGCCTTCGTCCGAGCTAACTTAGAAACTTCGTCATAATTCAGTCATTTTGTATAAATTATCTACAAAATATAAACAAAAACTATCCTCAGTTAACGCTCTATCTTTTAGTGAAAACCGCATAAAAATCCATTGCGTGGTTTAGGAGAATAGTGCGGTGCCACAGACAGAGGAAAACGGCGACTTTACTTTATAATACGAGTATGCAATGATTTCGTTATTTTCATTCATATTAATTCATTAAATCCTTCCGCTTATTACGGTTGTGAACTTTTGGAATCCAACTTGGTATTTCTTTTACAAAACTCGTTAATTACATTGGCTATCGTCTTGGTAATAATAATATCTTCTTGGTAACATCACATCCCGCAGGCATAGCACCCTGAAGCGCTTTTACGACACTATTGTATTTTTTTTCTGCTAGTCAAAACTCATTCGCGTCGCATAGCCATCGCGTCCGGGGAGACGAGGTGGTTAAGTGGGGCACTCCTTCTTCCGCAAAGGGCCATACCCAGTAAAAACCTTAGTACATTCCCTCACTTGCTGCTGGGATGATCTGGGACCGCGTTTTTATGCTATCATCAGAGTTCACCTTAATAGCGGCCCTTCAGAGGAAAAACACGCCCAGCGCCTCTAACAATGTAACATAAACAACATTTTTATACCCGACCAAGACCAGCGCAACTCGGTCGAAACGTCGGGTAAACGTAAAATGCCTATACTAAGTAGATTTACATTAAACCTCGATAAAATATTTGTTCTATCTTTTGTTACGTTAGTGCGCCGGCAAACGGCCACCGCAGCCTATGCCTGTTGGCTGTACCAAGGGTACGTGGATGTCGCTGATCCTGGAGCATCAATCGTTATCATTATCATCATCAGCCTATAAACGTCCCACTGCTGGGCACAGGCCTCCCACGTGGACAATAGCACGTATATACGGTGGGTTATGGCCCAATAGGGCCAAAACCCACCACGCTGGCCCAATGCGGGTTGGTGGGTTTTAACGGCTGCCATCTTACGACAGCAACCGGGACCAACGTGCCTTCCGAAGCACGAAGGAGCTCGAGATGTTTTTAAATTTGGTCACCCATCCAGCGACCCGGCATTGCGAAAGTGGCTTAGCAAGTAAGATCGCAAGCCGAACGCGCTAGCCGCTGCACCATCAAGCTCCTCAATCGTTATGCTACTATGGAATTAGAGACACTTCTTTGAGTCTTCTAATCTCATGCTTAACACGTTCATGCGAACAACGTATACATGCGTCAAATATTGGTAAATGTGTTGTAGAACAACGTATGATTACGTCAAGTAAATAAAATCTTTTTTATAAACAACGTCATTGTACGGCGGCTTGGCATACTAACATTCAAGAGATGCGTGGCTGTGCTACAACACATCGAACTCGCAAATTTCTAGTGCTACAGCGCATCAGTTTTTTATGTCTTTCATGCCTCTTCTTCCTGACAACGTGTACCTACTTTGTTAGCTAACAACGTCATTGTACGTCGCCCCCCTAACTAGGTTGCATACATTCAGTAATCCTGTGCTCGTCGCGGGGGGTGCGCTTGACCTGTTTCTGGTGACACGTAATTGCAACGAACATTTAAACTTAGCTTAAAATCGTGAGTGTTTTGACTGGTGAGTTTGAAGCGACCAGATTGTGATTTAAATAGCACTACCAATATGTCAAATTGACTCTGAATTGTTGCGTAGAAATTTACTAGATGGTCTTTTGGATGATAAATTTCTACTGAACAATCTTGTCGACATAGAAGATCAGTTGCACAACTCTACAGAGAACCAAGAACCGGCATTGGATTTGCCAGATTCTAGAAATGCAGAAGGTATTCAGACACTAAACCCACAATCGCGATCGCCTCCTCTTGATCCTGAGTCTATCACGGAGGCACATGCACAGCCACCAGACCTAGTAAGTGCGGAAAATAATTTGAGACCAGGTGCACCCTCGCCATCCCTACTCTCCATCATCCCTGGATCCCACAACTAGCGTACCGTAAACGCGGGTTACTTTGTCCAAAATTTTTCATTATTTTTACTAATTAAAGTATGGTTTCCTTTGTGATTAACATTCAAGGGTTAGAATATTTTTATACAACCTCAAGGGGTTTATTTAACAAGTTATAATGTGCAAAAGGAAATAAAAGTGTATTAAACCACTTAATTTTTTTTTTTTCAAACTTGTGCCAATTTTGTTCTTAGAGGAGGGTTACTTTGCCTGTCAGATTCATTCCTTGATAAATTCATATTTTGAGCCATGTTGGGTCAATTTTGTCGTCGCAATGGTAGGCTAGCCTTAACAAAGAAGAAGGGTTTTATGCAAAAAAAACATTCAATTTAATGAAAATATAAAAAGAAAGTCGCTTTATTTCTTTAAAACATAAAAGGTCAAACAAAATGGTAACAAATATATATAAAGTCTGTATTTCTTAACATACAACTAACTAAAAACAAAACAAACCTATTAAAAATAAATTAATCTCTAACTTGGCAATTAAAGGAACTTTATTTAAAGTTTTTTAAGTCCGACGTTTTCATTAATATCTATAGCATTGGTAGTCTAACCATCCAATTCCAGGATAGAATTGAATTAGATTTAAATCTTACAAACTACCTTACACAACAGTAAAGCTGCTCATCTTTGATCACTGGCCAGCGCCAGAACTTTTTACCTTTTTTCAAGCAGAACTGCTTCTTGAGATATTGAAACCACCCGACCTGGGTAGTTACATGTATTCCATGTCACAAGAACAAAGTCATTAACAACAATCTCATTCAGAAAATTAGTCTGACAAATAACCGGTGGAACACTTCGAGAACCAGGAGCGTTTTGATTATTTTCGATAATCGCAACATTACCGTTTTGTGACATTCCCTTCTCCTTCCGACGACTCGCATTGCGTTTATTCGTTTTTGCTTAGTGCTACTTATATGCTAAGTTTGCAGCAGCTCTTCAATTTGAAGATCGGATAAGTCACGACCTTTTTAAATATTCTCTAAAGGTTCAGGTTACAGGCACGTCTACCAGCAGCTCTTCAATTTGAATAACGAGCTCGTTTTTTTCTTTATTTTGCATGGATTGACGTTCAGTTTGCAGTGATTCCTCAAATTGAAGAACAGGTGATTCCAGCTAGTCGAGACTCTTTGCGGGACCAGTCTGGGCTAATATTGCTAGTGGTATAGAGTCATCATAGTCATCGTGTGAGGAGTTGTGTGACACAATGTGGTCTTCTGTCGAAGAGGCAAGGCTGATATTTGCATACTACAGCCTTGTTGGTGAAGAAATTGTACGCTTTGATCGTTTTTTCGCTACTGTCTTAGCTTTTGCTGTTCCTTTTTTTTGTGAACCGGATGTTCCTGCTTCCATTATATCAGCAGCGCAAATTGACTGTCCAGCAGGTACATTCAGTTTGATCAATTTAACATCGTCGGGTTACTTTGGCCCATGGGTTAAATTTACCCGAAAACATGGGCTAAACTATACCTACAAATCATTTTCAAAACCTAATCAACTAAATTTGAATAAAACCATTTGAACTTAACATCAAAATGCTCCTAAAGACATTTTTAATAACAACAAATATAGATATTATAGTAAAGTTACCGAAAATTAAAGTTGCATATGAAAGTTTGCACAGATAATTTTCGAGTCGTAATGTATCGAAAACTTTGAGTAACAGTGACATGTTGACATTGCGCGCGTAGTCGATAGAACAGTGCCGAACGACGTAGATAATACTGCCATCTTTCATTTTTTATTGGAACTACGGCGGTCGGCCATGCGGCAGTGACGTGGCGGTTAGTTTAAACATTTTTTTGATTTGGGCCATAGTTGCCCACCAGGGCTAAAGTAACCCGCGTTTACGGTACCTCAGCCTTCAAAAGCTTCTCCAGCCTTAAACCCTACACCAGATGCAGAGTATCGACGTCGACGTTCTATTACGTTCATCACTATTGCATAGATTTTTATTTATAAGTTATATCAGAGCGTATATATACGTCGACATCTTTATACGTCAATGCAATCGATGCTAGTACTGATTTATCAGCTTTATGCACAACGTAATTAGACGCATCTTTCGTTAGTATGGAAAAATGATGTGCGATACCGTATGAACCTATGATATTGACATGTTCGCGTGAACGTGTTAAGTAACAGGATTCAAGGTCGATTTTAACGGTAAAAGATCGCCGGGATCAGTGATTACAATGGGAGTTTCGCAGGGTTCAATACTTGGTCCATTCTTGTTTTTGGTTTATATTAATGACTTACCTTATTTTGCGAAAGACAGTCATGATATAGTATTGTTTGCTGATGATACGTTTCACTTTTATTCAAAGTGAAACGACGTCACTCAAATTATGACGATGAGAATAATGCGGTCTCAAAGATTGTTTAGTGTAGATAACTTGCTGTTAAATGAGGGAAAAACAAAATATGTGAGATTTGTATTGCCTAATGTAAAGCAGGTAATATAACTAGTATACAAATTAAAGATAAGAATATGAATCCTGTGGACACCACTGTCTTTCTAGTCATTACGTAGGTTGCCAAGCTTCAGTAGTAGGCCCCACATATAGCCAAATTGTCGAAGAGACTTAGCTCTGCGTCTTATGCAGTAATGAAGATCTGTCAGTTAACTGACGTTGATACAGCTAGATTAGTTTATATAAGTTAATTTCATAGTGTAATGTCGTACGGCATTTTACTGTGGGGAAATGCTGCCGACATTCAACTATCTTTGTGCTGCAGAAGAGGGCTATTCGAGCAATATATAACCTAAAGGCTGGCGACTCTCCGAGAGAGAGATTTAACGATATAAGTATAATGAAAGTTGCATCACAATACATTTATGAAAATCCGATGTATGTTCATAAAAATATTGAAATGTTTTCAAAAAACAGTGATATTTACAATTTAAACACTACAACAAAGAACAAGTTAGCAGTACTTATACTAAGCTTCGCTGCAGAGACGTGGACATTGCGAGAAGTGGAAAAGATGAAAATAGATGCTTTAGAGTTGTGGTGCTGGAGAAGAATGCTTGGAGTATCGTGGACCGAGTTTCGCACTAACGTCTCGATACTTCAAGAACTCGGCATTGAGCAGCGTCTATTTTCAGTAGTACAGTCTCGCATACTCACATTCTTCCGACACGTCTCTCGACGCGACCATCAGTCCATCGAACGTCTTGTTGTTCAGGGAAAAATGGAGGGCACAAGGCCGCGTGGAAGGTCTCCCATGCGATGGACGGACCAAATTAAGTCAGCCGTGGGAGGTCCATTAAACGACTGCAGCAGGATGACCTCCAACAGAGAAAAGTGGCGCGCTGTCGTGAGGCGAATAACATCTGCCCAAATCGCTACTACATGACGACCACGACCGCTCTGTCAAGAGTGTAGCGGATAAGAAGAAGATACTAAGCTTCATATAATAAATAATTCTTTTAAGGGTCTGCGTGTACGATTATACAACAAATGACCAAATGATATTCAGAATTTAAAATCAAAATAAAAGAAAAGCTTTATAACAAAAGTGTCAGTTTACACAGAAGACAAAACAGCTTGGGTCTGAAATGCTCCAAGCACTCCAACAGCTATTTCTAATTGTCTGTAATTAATCTATATAGAGCACCATATTTAAACAAATTATTTACATTCAAATTCATATTTTGTATTGTATGACCTGGTAACGACATATTTTTTTGTAAATATCGTTGCTTGTCTGCGTTGTGGTTTCTTGCGCTCGTTCTTTGCCACAGTTAAAAAATGATGTCCGGAATGGGTGGTAGGTTTAAAAAGATTAGGACGATTCAAAGTACTTATTAATTGAGTTTATTGAATAAATAAATTTTGACTTTGACTCTATAGATCTATGCCGTGTTAAATTACTGTAACTATTTATCACTTCAAATTGCAATACAGACATGGAAAAAACCGAAAGTTAACGAAGGTTCATCTATTCCGTAGAGAAAACCATGCTACTTGGTGTCAGTAATATAATAAGGGGTTCAGTAGTATCATACTACCTTAAGGCAAATAAATAATAAATGCTTTTGACAGTCAAATACTTGACCCCTATTGTGGCTGTAAACGTTTTTTTGATTCCTTTCACAAGGTATAACCTTATCATCTACAATTCAACTTGACCCTCCATCCAATTATTTATTTCGCCATTGTCAGATAACTATGTGTAGAGGTAGAGGAATTAAAGGCTCCCTCACACCAAAAGCAGCGCGGGCACGAATACCTGCGTCTTCAAAGCGGGAACGCATCACAACTGCAAGGTTTTGCCAAATCAACATGGCGCCCATAGTTATCACTATATCGGCGTTAGTTACTTAAGTTCAATTCGACAAATTATGTCAAATTTCTCATTTAAGCAGGCAAAACCACATATAGATTGGCTAATTAATTCCTGTATAAATAACTGTATTTTTTAATGTATTAGTAACAATGAAATCAAAATCTCAAAAAGATAATCTCATTCTTATTTCATAATCAAAGAAATTGACCTGAACATAATAAGACCACTGCCAGCAAGTACCTACATAGCAGTTTCTCCGCGGTCCTCCGCTAATCTTTGACGTGTCCTGGTTCAGAATAGTTCGTTATATTACAACAAGCACGGCGGGCGTCAAGTTCAATTTGCTCCGCTTCTGTTGTATGTAAGCCTTTATTCTCCGTAAATACAATCATTTGTCCGTCCAAAGGCGATAGTTTCAATAGCACTGGCGCTCAAATGTCAAGGCGCCGTGAGGTAATGATTGTTGAAAAATCTCGGCTGTTGATCGTGTTGAAATATTTACAGACGTGTCGTGTGACTAATATAAATATGTTTTAACGTTAAATGTTATTATTATATTTGCACATTTAAAATTAAAAAATCCGGTGTAGGTATGTTAAATTGTCTGTGGTTTAGTAGTTGCACTACCGGTGCGGTGTCACAGTTGCACGTTTATGGTTAGATTGTCAATGGAAGGAATAAACACGTCTATTATCCCAAAAAGGTTAGTCAGGGATTGGGTAATTAGGAACGCACACGCAGTGCACCGCCACACTCAAATAACAACTGCGCATGTGCTCAGCATGATAAGTTCACCACTTATAACCATACCCGCTATAAGCTGTTGAATGTTTTGTGGTGGGGTTGGTTCTAAATCCGTTAAGTAATACAGGTGAAGTGCAAGTTCCTTCTTATTCTTTATTGAAACTTAAGATTAGTGAGATTAGTTACTGTTATGCAAACAATTATTGACAACAACAATTTGATAATTGTTTTCAGGTTTCAAACCGTTTCTGTGGTATAATGGCTAAGCCACATGCACCGGTCTTACATCCAGAGGTCCCAGGTTCGAATCCCAGCGAGGGGTACATCTTTGTATTTGGTTTGGTTTGTGGTAGGCTTTGTAAAGACCGCCTGACTAGCTACCACCATCTTATCTAAGGTATGGCACCATAACAACAATGTTAATGGCATTGTTGTGTTTCGAAAGTTTAGAGATATGATTGCTAATTCGTCAGTAGTTGAGGATTTCCGGGTAAATTGCGCTTCTACCTTCGGCCTTATCGTCCATCAGCTACCATCAGCTAAGAAAACAGTTGTAAAATTATTTTGAGTCACAAAAAAAACATGTAGGCATAATAGATAGATAGATAGATAGATAGCGTTTATTGCGTGATGTGGTACATTTTAGGTCTTAAACTTATACATGAAAGAAACCAAAACATGAGCCCCGTAGGGGCACTGCAAAAATTGAGGTTAAAAATTTAATTTTTTCTTACTAATTAATAAATTATAATACAATTTTTTACCTACTTATATTTAATACAATTATATTTTAATATTTTAAAAATTATTTCTCTTTACATACTTACCTAAATACATGATTACAATTCAATTTTATTTTTAATAATCTTGTTATCAATTGCACAAGTTTAAACGATTAATTAACTACTCACAATACAATTTAAATATCTTATCTGTAATAAATAACAATTCGAAATAATTCAATTTAAATAACAATTCAAAATTATTCAACTATTCAATTCAATTCATAAAATATTCACAAAATAATAATAACAATAAAAAAAAAAGATCTGGACTATGACTATGACATTAGGTACTCTTTAAGACAATAAGGGCTTTTACTTATTAAATATTCCTTTAACTTTAGATAAAATAATGAATTTTTGTCAATTTCCTTCATATACATGGGAAGCTTATTGTAAATTACAATTGTCATATAATAGGCGCTTGTTCTTACTATTTCTAATTTAACTGCGGGTAATGCTAACATGTATTTGCTTTGCATGTTACGTCGGGCTGAATACGGGTCTTTCGCTGGTGAATACTTATCTTTGTTCTCTCTTACAAACTTACACAGTTCAAAAATATAAATAGAGGTTAGGGTTAATATTTTTTGCGAGACATAATAAGGTCTACAGCTCTCAGTTTCCTTTATATTTACCAATATTCGAAGGCACTTTTTTTGGAGCAAGAAAAGTTGATTGGCATTTGTGCTATTACCCCAAAGAATTATTCCGTAAGACAGCCATGGCATAGTAAGCAGTTGTTGCGGTTTTCAAGTCAGTACACTTCTTTAGTTCGTAGAGCGCATTTACAAATTTCGACATTTTGCCTAAAAGTTTTTTAACATGCGTTTTCCAATTAATATTTGTGTCGATATCTATACCCAAAAAAGAGCACGATTGTACTAATTCTACACTATTGCCATCATAAGTTATACCTATTTCCAACGGACGCTTCTGGTGAGGATGGAATTGCATAAGTTTTGTTTTTGAGACATTTAACTGCAGATTATGTTCCTCAAGCCATTTTCCTACCTTCGTTAAGCACGAGTTTATCTCTTCTATATAATACGAAGCGTACTTCTGTCCTTTAACTAATCTGTGGCCATCTAATACTAGCAAGCGAAGTGAACGGAGTTTATACCCAAACACTATCATGTATTATAACTGATGCTGGCTGCAGACGCCTCCGTTGCATAACCGGACAAGTGCTCCAGCGAGCTGATTAATGATACGCATAACCGGTTATATCTGTTACGGTAGATGTTTTTTTTATGTAGGAAGTTTAAATTAATGGTAGCTAAGTTGAAGTCTGTATCAACTGGTTAGTTATGGCATATTGATACGTAGTTAATAGATCAGATACAGTAAGCTTCATACATACATACGTAATCATGACTATAGAATATGAAGCTGGTTACTAACATTTCTAGCCAAGCGGCTCGAAAGGCTTATTTGGCTTATTGTCATTTCTAGCGATGACTACCGGCTGGAAAGGCTGCTTACATTTCATTGATATATTCACATGATAAAATGATTACTAATTTATAATACCATTGTGAATGCAAAATTAACAATAATAAAGATATAATTTTAAACACTGAAAAGAGACGACAACTTCAGGCGGGAATCGAACCACGCACCTTCCGCATTCCGGGCGGCTGCCTTAACCACTTGGCTACCGAGGTCTGGCTTTCAACCGTCGAAATTTGTCAGTGCTTGATGCTTATGTTTTTAGTCAACATTGCTTCATCAAATCTTAGAAGTTTTCACCTCTGAGATCCGAAAGAAATATTATTACAAATATTTGAACATTCGGTTAAGATGAAGCTGCGTTTATAGATTAATGTTTTATATTTTAGCGTTTTATTAACGCTTAAATATACTTAAGTAAAATGCGGAAGCGGAAGGTGCGTGGTTCGATTCCCGCCTGAGGTTGTCGTCTCTTTTCAGTGTTTAAAATTTTACTTAAGTATATTTAAGCGTTAATAAAACGCTAAAATATAAAAACATTAATAATAAAGATATATTCACATGATTTATTTTTTGTTTTTGTTTCTCTTCTAATTTATTAACTATAGGATGCATTTAACATAAATAGACATAAACAATGACATTTGCATCTAACTCTCATACAAAATGTGACACAGCAGTGGAATAGGACTATTTTAATAATTTATTTGTGAGAGATGTTTTGGAAAAAGATATTTATCTATGAAATAAGTGTGGACAGATATCTAGTAATAGTAAGCATTTAGTTGTATTTCTTTAATGCTCCAAAAGCCTGTGTGCCTGATTTGCCGCGAGATTCTCGCGTTTGGTTTATAATGATGATTCGATTTAAAGTAAACTAATTTAGCTACCTTAATTCTTATAGTTTTCATACACCACCACCTAAACACAAACGTTGTGTCATAGCTTCCTGTTCGTCTCTGAATTAAGTAAAAATTAGATTTATATTATAGATTATTAAAAAAAAAAACAAAAAAAAATTGCAGAACATAATAAGTGCTACTGTATAACAAAAATAAGATTTTAACAATAAAAGATGTAATAAAAACAGTTTCTTTTCAATGCTCAAGCCAGATATCTACACGGTATCAAGCGGCTGGTTATTCGTTTCTAGCCGCTGGTTTAGGTAACTACCGGCATGTAAGCCGCTGGTTTACAACTATAATCACGACTATTATCCCGAAGGGTTAGTCGGAGATTAGGCAATGAGGACAGCAAAAGCAGTCCTCTGCCATAGTCCACTTTTCACCAAATAGCAACTGCACATGTGCTCAGCGTGACAGGTGGTGAGGCCATAGCCGCTCTATGCTGTTGAATATGTGCAGTCTTTAGTCCGTTAGTCGCCTTTTACGACAGCCAAGGGAAAAGAGGGGGTGGTAGTATTCTTTCACCGCTACGCGGCACGGTTATTAATAAGCTTCAGTAGTGGCTTAACACTTTAGATAGATAGATTATACTTTTATTGTAACACCACGATTTACATAAAACATATAAGTTGGTGAGCAAGAATAAACGGTTACATTTGACGGTCTTATCGTTTTAAAGCGATTTTTGCTAGACCATAACTTTAGTTACATGTCACACCAACTCGCTCTGAACGATCGCGTTCTATGTATAAGTAATAACAAGCGGCCGTTTGCGGTTTCACCCGCGTGGTTCCCGTTCCCGTAGGAATATCGGGATATAAACTATCCTATGTGTTAATCCAGGTTATAAACTATCTGTATGCCGAATTTGATCCAAATCCATTCCGTAGTTTTTACGTGAAAGAGTAACAAACATCCATCCGTACCTACAAACTTTCGCGTTTATAATATATGTAGGAAGGATATATGAACATATATTCATAGATTATTATGCCCGAACTGTTAGTCAGGGACTAGGCAATGAGGACCGTAGAAGCTGTTCACTGCCCTAGTCTGTTTCACCAAATTACAACTGCACACGTGCTCAGCGTGATAGGTGGTGAGCCCATCTTTATTCCGTGCAGTCGTTAATCGTGTTTTACTACACCCAAGGGAAGAGAGGGGGTGGTAGTTTTAGTAAGTCGCTAAACACTCGGCCCTGTAAAAGACATCAACGCGTTTGCGTCACTAAAATGTCGTTTAGTGTTGGTAAACAAAGAAGTTCAAATATTCGGAAAAAAGTGACCAGCGGAATACGAATCAACAAAGACAATAACTTAAAATGTATAATTATTGACTTAGTTTGACAAATATTTTGACAATTATTTCAAAGAGTAAAATGCAGGGTACTCACAGCCTGTAAATCTTGAAGAAAACTTTAGTAGTAGTCACGTAGTTTATATTGTTGTTTCCTATCTTCATCATCATCAGCCTATAATCGTCCCACTGCGGGGCGCAGGCCTGCTCACATGGACTACGAGACATGGAGCGATTGGGCCACAACCCACCACGCTGGCCCAATGCGGGTTGGTGGGTTGTTTCCTTATGCCAATTATCTATTAGGTACGTTTATGTTTCGTGTCTGCCGATCGCGTCGCGGTTCACTTGGCTAGCGACATCACTCATTTCTGAAACAGTGCAATCGTTACAGCGATTGTGTCACTCGCTAATGTAAAAAGGAAGGAAGTTAACGTCAACATTCTTTTGAGTAACATTAAGACGTAATATACTTCAACTTGGTATTAGAATTTGTTAATGTTTATATACTGCAGTTATACCGTAGGTATCTCAAAACCATGCCTGAAGTTAGACAATGTCTAAAATAGATGTTTTATGGTTATGGTCTGGTTGTTTTATGCCTATGATTAATAATTCTGTAGGTAATTAAGTATGATCAAATTTCAAAAATCAAGTTTCAAAAGAAGCTTAAGTCGGGCTAGTTAATGAATGTGAGCTTGGCTAATCTAAAGGATTTTGTTGTTATAAAGTTACTATTATATATTGTACGATATTGTCTATCAAAAACTGTCTCCATTAAATATAGAACTCGATATTTTATAGGACATTAAGTCAAAAAATATTTGTCCTTAAATCTAATCATGGATTTAAGTATATAAGGAAAAGTCTTTTTAGCATTATGATTGTAAATAACGTTTAAAATTGATTGAAAGTCTAGAGCAGCCTTGTCGAATGTGATCTGTGCAGCATGCCGATGGTCAGGCGAGTGACGACGACGAGTGACCATCATCATTCTTATAATAGGTAGATACCTATAATTTGTTAAAAAGCGTGCAGCGTGGTTTACCTTGCTCTGGCTGCTTTAATATTAGCGCGGCAATAAATTAATGGGTCTGTAACCTAGAGACGCTTAAAAAAGCTACACAGCATAATTTGTTAGACCTCCGAAATAAAAACAAGGTTTAATATAATCTACATTCGGGCAGGTCCTTTCTGCATGTCACGGCTATGTGTCGTCGATATTAAGGTACGGAATTATCTTGTGGGGAAACTCTACGTACGTCAATAAACTATTTTTAACACAAAAAAAATGTGTGCGAGCTATTGGCGGTGCAGGCCCTTTTGATAGCTGTAGACCACTGTTTAAGAAATATAGATTATTAAAACTGTTTTAACGGGACTAAACACGATTAATTTTGTAAGTAAGTACATATCTACTTACTGCTTGACGTTTCGGCCGCGATGCTGCGGTAGTCACGTTAAAACAGTTTTAATGCAATGCAACGCGATAGTTTAAAGTCTTATAGATTATTAACATTAACGTCGCTTTATATTCTCGAAGTAGGGTATTTTGTTTGGAATAACGAATAAAGAAATAAGGGGTTCAGCTCAGAATCATAGACTGCGGCCAAGAGATCCATTCAAACTGGAAGTTCCTAGGTGTAATAGTGCTCTTTTTCGGAATAACTGTCACATAATGCCGATACGCATAGTGCAATACCTGTTGGTATAAGACGGCACCCTACAACATTATATCTAAGAATATTGAAAAAATGGCTTATTGATAAAAGATTTTATAATTTGAAAGAGTTTTTTGACACGCAGCAATCATAATTACCATAATCTCCATAAGATTTATATTACTTTATTTTCTATGCGCTAATTGATTTTTATTTTAATTTAAATATTTTTTTAATAATCCTCAATTGATTATTTTAATTCTTGACTTGTATTCTGATATTATTGTTTTTTGATTGTTCCATTGATTTACTAATGATCATGTCATATTTGGGTATCCTGTTTTGATTGAATTTTAAAGTTTTTGCTTGCTGCGAAATCGGCAGAGTCCTGTTGCTGGGTACAGGCCGTCTCACAGATATTGGGCCATAACCCACCACACTGGCTCAGTAGGGATGGGTGAGTTTTAAAGACTGCCATCTTACGACAACAACCGAGACCAACGGCATAACGTGCTTTCCGAAGCGAGAAAGTGCTCAAGATGTTTTTAATTTGGTCATCCATTCTGTGTGTGACCCGGTATTGCGAAAGTTGCTTAGCTGGCAATATCGCAAACCGAACGCCTCAGCCAGCGCACCATCGAGCTCCTTTAAGTAGATTAACTGTAGTTTATCTTTAAAACGTAGTTATACATCTAAAACACAAAAAAATCTATTTCCTAAATCTTCAAAGTTTATCTTTCGTATCTCAATGTTTCTCTAGTTTGCTAAATAAATTCTTCTAATTTATTTAATGTTTTTCTCAAATCGTGATAGCAACCAGCTCTCTATCATTTCAAAGAGTTTACGAAAACGTGGTATAAAATGGAGGCGCGTTTTGGCAATCGCTCGGTCAAGGCCGGCTTGCTACACAGCCGCTTTATTGAGACAAAACTTAAAATAACATCACAATTGTAACTCGTTATCTTGTAAGAAGACAATGGCATAAAATGCATTGGTTGTAGACGATAGTTAAAATAAAGCGTTTTATTAAAATTGGCTAATTGGTTTGTAACCATTGACCTAGAAGTATGGACAAGAACGTTCATACAAACCATTTGTTCAATTTCTGGAATGAGAGACCTAAAGTTCGCTGCAGCCGCTGCAGCGCTGAAACATTTAAATGTCGTCTAATCAATAGACAGACATCGCAGTGCCGCAGTGCCAGATCGGTCAAAGACAACGTAGTGTGTATCATGATGGCGGCGTCCCTCAGAATAATAACCGGCGTCCCAAATAGATTGTCAATGACAATAATTGAAAAAATATCTTTTCTATTCTAATAATACGATATAACATATGTAGAATAATGACTTGAATAACAATTAATTTCACTTACTTGACAACTGAATTGTAGTAAACGTCTAGGTGCACATTGAAAAGAAATAAAGAATTATTTTCGCCGCTCCGCACGCGCGAATGTCAAAGCCACACTAAAGCAGGGTGCCGAGTCGACTCCGCAGATGAGTGGAACATAGTGCGTGTTTGGAAGGGCCTATCTAGTTATCGCTGTTTGTAACATTTTGAACTTGGAAGTTTGTGTGAGTGACCGAAATGCGCTAACCCTCTTGCACCCGTATGAATGCAGCTAATATTCTTTGTTCAGTATGTTTATACGTGAGAAGGCCTGAGTCCAGCAATGAGACGTTAAAATGGGACGGCGATGATGACATTCAAAAACAAAAATTACTTTAACATTATTTTAAACAATGACATTCGACGAGTACAATGATTTACAACTTCGATGATATAAACAATAGATAATGGCACCTGTGACTATGATATTTTAAAAACGTCAAGGTTAGGATCTCATCAACCGAATTTGATTATTCCTTTCTAAACAATCAAGCCTGAGATTTTTCCGGTAAGAACTTTACTTTGCTTTATAGAAAAAAGGAAATTCGTTAGAGGTACAGACGATAAACTATTTATAAATATCTTTATTGTTGAAATTTTGCATTCACTATGCTATTTAAATATAGCTCAGTCTCAGGAAGCTTGAATGGGATCCCATTCGAGCTTCCTGAGACTGGTTGATTTTTTTCTAGTAAACATTTTATTCTATTTATAAATGTCAAAAAACTCTATAAGAGCGTTTCAACCCAAACGTTAAGCCGATGGATCAAGTATACGCTCTTGGAAAGTGGTATTGACACCTCAGTTTTTACTGCTCATTCGACGAGACACGCGTCCACTTCAAATGCTAGAAAATTAGGTGTTAATATAGACTTAATTAAGAATACTGCTGGTTGGAGTGGAAATTCTAATGCTTTCGCTAAATTCTACCATAGAAATATCATCAATCATAATGATCCTCGAAAGTTCGCTGTGTCCGTACCTACTAAATAACAATAATTTACTGTAATGTGTTGTATAACACATGCCTACATATTAATTTTGTTTACGACGCCTAGTCGTTTGATTATAAAAAAATGTTATTTTGTTTACAACAGTGTTCCTCCTTTTCAATTATCCAGCAAACCACGAACCTATACCTCTGGAGAAGTATTCTGACTGCTGTTTTACTTTCAGTTCGTCATAGCTTTCAAAATCTACAAGTAGTCCTTAACTTATTTGGGGGTTAAAGTTACTCGCGTCCGTAGGTTTACCCTTAAGGCCCTACACGTGACCCCTGAGTGGTGCTAAATGAGTGACACTGTCTGAGTGGTAGAGCCAGGCTGCGTTGCAGCACGCATTGGGCCGGCTCACCCGGCGTAATACCACCCTCTCACGAATATCCGGCGTGAAATAATGGCACTTGGTGCTGTTGTGTTTCGTCCGGCCAGTGAGAGTTCCGGAGGCCCCATTCCCCCTTCCTCCTTCACAATTCCTACTCCTTCCTTAACCCTATTCCTTTCTTAAAGGTCGGCAACGCATCTGCAACTCCCTCTGGTGTTGCTTTGGTCCATGGGCGGCGGTGATTGCTCTCCATTAGGTGACCCGCCAGCTCGTTTTCCTCCTTCTTATATTTATAAAAAAAAACTAATCTCGAGAACGAACTTACCTTACGTGAAGTTCTATCATAATTATACGGGTTGCTTCGTTCGAAGAGATTCCCACCCGTCTCAGAGATCTCAGGACGAACTCTTGTTGACTTAGTTCTTCTTTCAGCTAAATGACAGATTGACGTGTGATACATATTTTTTATTTAAGGGAGTGCAGCGCGATCGCAAAAACTGACATAAGTCTCATAATAAACTTCAAAGCAAAAATCATATTGATGTTTAAAATTATAACAATTCTGCTTTGAAGTTTCAGACCTAGTAATTTGATTAGAGCAATGTTTTTATTCTGCGAAATGTACAAAACCATCACGCGCTTGTGTTAAAAATTAAAATTTACTTTTTTAAGATGGGGGTGACCTGCGGAAGAACAATACAAATATTTTCATGTAAGAATTATTGTTTCATGCGTAGAATTAAGAAAGTTGTCGAAGAAAAATGTTTTTACGAGTAATTAAAATTGTTTGTTATTGTTTAAAAAACTTGTTTCAAATTTCAACAAGGCCACGACCTTGTGCAATGATCAGGCTAACTTACTTATGTAGTAAAATGAGCATTTCAAATAAGCCTTAACAATATGCGACAAGGTATATTCAACATAATTATTTAAACATAGCAATTGCGTCCTTTTGATTCTTCTCGGGACATGACGAAGACAGACATACGCTGATAACAAATGCTGAACAAGGACAGAAAAATATTCTTTATTTCTTTTAAATTTGATCTCGATGTCCAGCGTCAGTCGGCATGACGTTGACCAATCAGTCTATGAACAGAGAATTATGGAGTCGCTTTTATTCATAGATATTTCTAACATCATTTTTAGTGCTAAAATATGTGTGTTCAATTTGTTATTTTGAACCTTAGTTGACTGCTAAATTTAGAAACAAAAGCTATTCTTAGTTAGAGCAGTGGGTCGGCAATCCAAAGGGTTTGAATCCCATTCGAGCTTTCCTGAGACTGGTTGCTTTTTTCTAGCAAACATTTTATCCTATACCTATAAAGCATTGTTAATGCAAAAATTCCAATAATAAAGCTATTCTCGTCAGAGGTAGGTATATTTTCAAAACAAAGTTACTACCTACCTATTACTTGATCCTGAAATAAAGACCATAAAATGTATTTGGGGTTTTTCCGTATGAATGTGCAACGCCTAGACAAACTATTTTGGTTTTAAGGCGTTACGTAGTTTAAAATATATATATATTGTACGTACTTATAAAACACATGCGTAGATAGAGTTTATATAATTCTTTTTGCTATAACAAAACAAAAAGCTCTTGCTCCTACTTGTAATTGATAAATGTGAAAGTTTGTTCGTTTGTTACTGAATCACCCATATGCTTGATTGCTTGCTTGACATAGATAGGTACCATTAAACCACCACTCACTTGATGTAAAAATATTTAAAAGAAGAATATTATTTTGCAGTATGTGAGTGTATATTTGTTACATTTTACCGAAATTTGAAAAGGCTGTCTCTTATTTATCCTCTAAATCCTTTCTCCGTTAAGTACATGTCTCTTCACAATAATGGTTCGAACAAATTTAATGACACTTGAGTCATTTAGTTTATAAAATTCATCCTCTCTTTCACGCGCTATGATGACATACCACTATTTTCTTTGTATTTCATTTTTTTGAAAACTAAAATTACAAAATAGATTAATACGTCGTCGATAAGAAATGACATAGATTTCATTACAGTTTCTTAGTAACAAAAAACTTTAGCGGCTCCATGTATTTTCCTATCGACTCCAAATTAGCAAGCGATAGAAAGAGATTAAAAGCAATTAAAATTATTGAACAATATTGCAGATAAATAAAACCCATAACGATACTTACTGAAAATACGACACTCTGTCTTTCTTTTTCGTGTTGTTTTTGCATTTTTTTACGGAGCACCCCGGGTTCGTTGACTTTCGTTGTCTTGCCGACTGAGAGCAAAACAAGGCACCTTTCTGATTCAAGCCTTGTTTTTGTGGTGCCGTCTTTCAACCAGTAATCGTGTGTCTATAGTATATATGATCGAAGGTTAAACACCAAATTATAAAAGAATGTAAGAAAATACTACAGACCAAATAATTATAGTAATGAAACGATGTGTGTCACTCAGTTCGCGTGTACGGCCGTAAAATCGTATGCAACATACAATTATATGTTTATTACGATATACAAATCTGTTACACGCATAAGTAATATCAGCAGTTTGCTTAACCGCGGCTTTATTGTTTTGTCAGCTGACTCCAAAGATCGGTGACCCCGACCATACATACATTGTGTGTGAGAGTTGAATGTGAGGAAGCTCATAACCGGCAGTCCTGAGGTTGCAGACATTTCATAACAGAATTTGTAATTTTAATTACACGAATAATGTTATCTTGATGAATACTTTGAATTGCAAGGAATTGCCAATCATAATATTGATTTTCGTTCGTTAGTGCCGGTGGTTGCGTATATTTTAATAATTTTTAATTTTAATCGCCTCTGTGGTCTAGTGGCTAAGCCACCGGTTTCAGGCCCAGAGGTCCCGGGTTCGATTCCCAGCGGGGGGTACATCTTTGTGTGCTCGGTTTGGTTGGTGGTAGGGCTGTTAAGTCCGCTTGGCTAGCTACCACCATCTTATCTAAGTCTGTCGCCATAACAACGATGTTTATAGCATTGTTGTGTTCCGACAGTTTGAGATAAGATAGCCAGTTCCTCAGTGGTTAAGGATTCCGGGTGAAGCGCGCTTCCACCTTCGGCCTTATCGTCACTTACCATCAGGTGAGATAAAGGTCAAGCGCTTACCCGTTACAGAATATAAAAAAAAGTTAGAGTGTGTTTTTGCTCGAAAATTTTGTAAGTCCTGCACCCCCTTTGCGACACCTGACCGTCACCGTAAACATGTCCCTAATGACCTCATCATTTTATAAAAGTCCGAAATAATCGTGACAACATTATTACTACAACATTACCACTCAATACCGCAAGGAAGCGTTTTGGGTTGTGTGTTGTTCCTAATATATATTAACGACTTACCAAAAATAACGGAAACGAAATGTATTCTTTTTGCTGATGACGTTTCCTTCTGTTTAAGAATCCAAGTAACGTAGACTGCAACTCTATAATAGACCTTACACTAACAAATATTAAAAAATGGCCATATACACAATTTGGAAATAAATAGAAATAAAACTCACCTGATTCAGTTCCATCCATACCAGAAGGCACCGATAAACTTAGCCGGGGTTATAACATCTCAAAATATTCAAGAAGTATCTAATATTAAGCTATTGGGCATAACTATCGACTCACATTTGACTTGGAAAACGCATATCGACAGTATGAAAAATAAATTTTCAAAATTCATCTATGCCCTCAGCGTCCTAAAAGCTAATACCCATGCTAAGTGTGCTCTATCGGCATATTACGCGTATGCGTACGCATGGTTACGCTACGGACTTATTCTCTGGGGTCAAAGTACTGATGCTCGTGACATGTTTTTATTGTTTTATCGATTTATTGATTTAATCTGTTTTTTATTTATATGATTTATTTATTGGATTGGTATGATTAAATGTAAATGTAATTTAATGTCGATAGATTTTTAACTTCTTGACATATTTTAGATTATAATATTGTTATTTAATATTTAATGAGCTCTTTCCACTTGCTGCGCCCTTACAGGGTGTCACATAAACTGTACAATTTTGTAACAACTTGTTTACTTTGTGACATGCAATAAATGAAATGAAATTTTTTTTTTAAGGTATTGTTGCTCGATCGTACGTCAATAGCAAAATCGTCAACTGAGAGTCCATTGATAGAAATGTCAAACAAACGTCAAATAAGAGTAGAAAGCCAAGGGGGTATTCCTCGAAGCGCACCCATTTTGAAGCGCACCCAGACAAAGCGCACCTAAATTATTCCTCCAAGCGCACCCGTTGGGTGCGCTTCAGAATTGGTAATTAAAATATTATATTTTTATTCCTCGAAGCGCACCTACGGTAAAAAATAGAAAGGAGCTTAAAAGATTCGTAATATTGATGTCGATAGAAACTAGGACTAGGTGCTTAAGCAACTTACTACGTCAATAATAAATTGAATCATGACAGTCATATTGATCTAAAAGTACCAGGAAGACATAAATGAAAAGAGGTAGATAGGTAGCTTAGCGATCTTACTTACCCTTAACTATCAGGAAAAAGAAATAAATGACCTACTCGTTTATTTCTTTTACTAGGTGCTGCAGCAACTTACTATGTCAATAATAAATTGAATCATGACAGTTATTTGAACTAAAATTACGGTAGTATTATTACTTATTCTGTGCTATAGTACCAGGGTGACATAAATGAAAAGAGGTAGATAAAAATAAACGTACGTTATTCGTTATCGATATTTTCTGTTAGTTACTACCTACATCTCTTTCTACATTTTATCTGCTGGTGCGCTTCGAGGAATAAAAATATAATATATTAATTACCTATTCTAAAGCGCACCCAACGGGTGCGCTTGAAGGAATAGTTTAGGTGCGCTTGGTCTGGGTGCGCTTCAAAATGGGTGCGCTTCGAGGAATACCCCGATTGAAGATTGAAGAGCAGACTAGCAAAACAGTTCAATGGCAGTTCAATGAAACAAAATAATTTTTATTTTCTAAAATTTGTGTTTTGTCGTATATTAATGGGAAATAATGGTGGATTATTAACCGTTAAGTGTTCGTGAATGTGCATGAGTTGCTGTTGATGTTGCCAACGCAAATAAAACAAAACAGTGCAACATCACTTTTCAAATTCTCTCAAGAAGCCTGTGTGAGATCTTAGTAAAGTCCCACATCTTTACTGGAACTCAAGGATTTTGGGGGAATATCATTTAGCATTAAACATTCATATTATCATCACTCATTATCATCCACTTTAAGCATAATCAATGAACTCTATTATTACGACGGAAGACTAGTATAAATGGCCACGCAATAATTAAAAAAAATATCTATTACGATTCCATTACGATTACATTGTGATTGTGACTACTTCTATGTTTTTGCAGACTACAAAATTGGTGTTATTTGTAATGGAGTCGTATTAATAGCATTTGATCTTAACAAAATTAGCAGACTTGGGCCCCTAGTTAGGCTATAACCAACTACGCTGGCCCAGAGCAGGTTGATGAGTTAACTAACTTGATTTAATCTAATTAATCAAAAAACTGAATCAAATAATTAAGTTAAAAATCCAAAACTTTTGTTTTATCATACAAATAGACAATTAAAACGTCCAAAATCATGTCAAGAGCTGTATTACGTAATCACAATGGCAACCCGCATTCACTTCACCACAGAATCTAAGGGAGACGTTTGATATCACGGCCGGGCACCGTAGTTCCGCCCAGCAATTTAATAAAAAAACGTAATATGCTGAGCGGACGTGAGCAACGCACTGTCTTTCGTAACCGGCGCGTTTAAGTTGCTAATTGGAATAAGTGCTTATAACTATTAAATTGAGGCGTGAAGTATATCCTAAGTTTACATACTTACTACATTTATAATATTACGACTATTATAAATGTAGTAAGTACGTAAACTTTATATATAAGATTTAGACAACAATTACCTACAAAGGTCATTTAAAAGTATTATTTTATATCGATTTAATGGCTGTAACCGCCTGTCTCTTGGCTAGTACACCGATCTCAGACCTCGGTATCGACTCTGAGCAGAGAGTATCTAAAAATTAAATGTTGTTCTCAGTATGGTTGCTGGTGACGGAACGGAACACTAGATACAATAAAAATTATATTCATATTCATTTTTAGGGTTCCGTACCTCAAAAGGAAAAAATGGAACCCTTATAGGATCACTTTGTTGTTTGTTGTCCATCTGACTGTCTGTCAAGAACCTGATGTACGGGAACCCTCAGTGGGCGAATCCGACTTGCAATTGTCCGGTTTTTTTCACTATAAATTTATAATTATTCATTGAGCAATGATCAGTGCGCCGCAGTTGAAAGGTTAAAGACAGCCAGTCTAGCGACCACCATATTATCTATGCATGTCGTCATAACAACTGACAGATAGAAATAAAATAGCCAGTGTCTCATTAAATAAGGAGTCCCAGCGAAGTGGGCTTACAATCAAGTGCGCATTATTTTATTAAGTTATCTTTTCATTGTTTCAGATGGATACATTAAAATGTATCACCGTGTGAGACGAAAGATGAGATTCAGTGTTTGTGCCATAATACTCCTACTTCACAACTCGTTCGCATTCCCCAAAACCTCAGAAACCACCGAGCCGACGCACAGCACCACACCAGCCCAAGACAACTATGATAACAATATCATAGACTTCGACGAAGAATACTCAGTTAAGTTTAATAAAAACTATGGGACAATACCACCGAGTTCAAACGACAAAATTTCAAGAGAATCACATAGATATACCATTGTTGTAGACAATTTAGATGCTTCCAACAAAACCAGACATAATGATACCAAAATTGAAACTAAAGTTACAAATTCAGAAGTTACCAGTGAGACAACGCAAGAAACTGACTACAGTGTGATACCTCTAGAGCTAATTAGCACCACACAGAACTATTTAGTTAGTATAGTTGATAGTACAACTGAAGACGATCTCTCCGTAATACCGCTAGCAACGACTGTTAGAGATTTACCTACAATAAATATACATCAAGCTGTTACCTTACCTTCGTCTACACAAGAAGCAGATACCACAACTGAGACTACAGAAATAACTACAATTATTAATATTGAAACTACAACGGCGATAGTACAAACATCGACAGTCAATATTTCTACAACAAATTACTCAGTAAGCAAGAATGATTCTTTAACTGATAAATTTAAAGACTTAAAATCACCACAACCCGCAAACGTTACAGAAAAATCCATAACAACCACGACAGTATCAGTTAAAGGAAAAACAAATTTGACTACGGAAACAACGTCAGGCAACAAAACAAAAGTTGTAACAAATCGTACACTCGTACAAGAAGTACTAGTCACTAATTCGACTAAACAAATAAACGCAACTGTATCTCAAGAAAACAGTGATGAGGACGAGAAAGATGTGCCTATTTTTACTGAGTTAGATACAGCAGAAGAAGATGATGTTGCTGAAGATTACTATGACTCAAAAGAAGTTGTGCCAACCACAGCTCCGAAAACCACGAATGCCTTGACAGTACTAGTTGGCTTAGCTGGTAGCGTGGTGGAAAGTGTGGCAGAAAGAGTGGTGCCCAAAGGTATCTTCGACTTGTTTAAGAGAATGCAGAGACAAAACGAGGCGTTGGAAGCAGAGAAACTTAGGAGCAGGGAGGAGAACGGTGGATTAGGTATGTATTCATGTTAGATGACAACTCAGTCAACTCAGACATCAGAGTTAATTCAACGTACTCGTTTAAGTTTATTTCAATACTCACGTCCGGAATTCAGATTTCATTTTAGTTCCATATTTTACCGTGATGTGTACTTATTTCTTTCATAAAAGTTAATTATAAAACAATATTAGTTTAAACTACAAAGACTACAAGAAAGCGACACGAAATTATTTCTTAAATCTAATTTTGAATCCCTTACCATAAATTGATGTAAAAATCTTTTAATATAATCATTAATTTTGCCAAAACATAGCTAGATTAGAGTGTTCAAAAATGTTATGCAAAAACTTTGTTACTCCATAACTTGGTTAGCTCGCAATATCAGGATATGACATGCAAAAAGTAAAGCTATTTCAATAAATCAACATTATTACGGTGTAACATGACTAGGTAAAGTAGAGTAAAACGACGCCATTCGTTGAAATGGCGGTCTCGACTACGACAGCGACATAAGATGGGCTTCCCTTCCCTTCCTTCATCCTTCTCTGTCCTACTATAATTAACATCTGAAAAAATATATGAAAAAAATAAAAATAATATACCTTCGTAATTTACTTAAAAATAAAATTAGAAAAAAACCTTACCTCTTCAAATTGCTGTGCCCGACAGGGCCCATAATAAACCTGATCATAATATAACAACTTTGTAACACTATGGTGGGCAATAAAAATATTGAGTATTGACTATCCTACCTAAGGCCAGTCTCCTTCTAGATATTCTACTTATCCTGTTGTTCGATTTCTATGGCCCAGGGCTCATGAGATACAATAAGTACCTAGTATTTTTGTAGATAATAAACTGTATAACTAAAGTTATTACTTTTACTGTTGTACCCTAATTAGCAAATAAAACCAACAAAAGGTTATTCTGTTAATAAAGTTTTTGTGCTACGTACAAGTATAAGTTTAATTCTCAATGAAAATTAATTATGTTTAAAAATCAGACAGTGCCTACGTTGTTTGGTTGAATTTTTAAGTATGTCTGTTTTGGCTACATCAATATTAATAATGAAATATCCATGGTAAACAATCAAAATCAAACAACAGAAAACCCATAGAGGTTGGCAATATTTACTTTGTTTGATTAAATAACGTATTTAAGATGTGAAGGTTATCAAAACAGTCCTAACGTCTAAGATTATAGACTCGTTTAATTTTACATATTATTTCAGTGACAGGGACACTGAGATGTTGGTCGTTATAATGAATTTGTAACTTGCATACCGTTATTTAATTTAATCGGGTCAGTTTCACCTTCCTGTGACGAAAAATCTTGTAAAATGTGTAAAAATTCAAAGGAGAATATTCGCAAATTTTTTTTTAAATTAATTTTTAATTCAATTTGTATTTTTCTCGTAATGTTTTGAAATCACAACTTTTATGTCATGTCGTGTATTAATCACAAAAGTAAATACCAGTTGTACTCACTAAACTAATTATTCAAGCGTTTCTCCATTGTTTTGTCACATACATGGCCCTTCGACATTTCAACTACGCCCCGCACTGATCAGTGCTCAATTAATAGATTTTCTATTGTGTCTTGAGGCGTGGCACCGCGTTCTGTATTAACGATAAATAACAATCACGTAACATGCCCAGGTCAGTTCGGCCGTGGTATCCTGAAGAGCATATCCTCAGGGCTGAGCAAGCCCTTCAGCCAGCTCATGGCAGGAGTGCGTGATATCGGCTCCCTGGACACGGACCGCGGCTTCGTCAGCAACCTCGCCTCGGGGGTCACCAGTGTGGCCACTGTCGCCAATTCCGTGGTAGACACCTTCAAGGACAGGGTGCAGGCAATATACCCAGGTTAGTATGGTTAAGATTCAATACCTACATAACATCCACCCGTTTCCTAGAAAGACAGGCAGAGACAACCCCTGTTGTCTCCTTACCATCAACTCTTAAAGCAGTAAATACACCGTGACAGGTTAGACGACAGACGCGTTTAAGGAGGTAAACTAGTAACTTATCTACATCCATTTTAGTTAAAAAAGGTTATATCAAATTTTAAAGCACGCAAGTTATTACGCTTTAAAAATGTGAACTTTCTGCATTTCGCATGTACGAGTACTACACGCACGAGCAAGAGAGGCGTTGTTCGCGCGGCGGCGTTAGCTGTGCGTGTAGTGTAGCTAATTTCGCGCGCGTAGTAAATTGTAAATAAGCAGAAAACCATTTCAGTTAGGAAAAAAGTAAAAGTTAAGGTGGTGCTTTTTCATTTTTAATGGAACAGGTATCGGTATCTTATACACCTCCTTTATTTGACGCGTCCGTCGTCTAGCCAGTCACAGTGTATTTGTACGTCATTAAATAAATCTGTTTTGTACATCATTTATTAAAAATAAATTACTATAATTTGCGTAGTAAGATTGAAGTAATACTGCTCTTAGTGGTGACGTTAGAGCCCCAGCTATATTTACTACGATCCAGAGACACTTAATAACTTGTCTGTTTTGATTTGACTTTTCACGAGAGACGTTCCCGTGTAAAGTTTTCCCAAAAGGTACAAGATATCAAAAATACAAACTTACTAAACAACAATCAATAAACGTTCAACAATAGAGTTGTTACCAAACTAACGATTTCACAAGATAACACCACAACACTGGTCTTATATGGACAAGAATAAGGTTGAAATCTCCCCGCAGGCACGGTGTGGTGCGGCGACGGGCACAGCCCCACCGCGCGCTCCGGCGAGCTGGGACTGTTCTTCTTCACGGACACCTGCTGCCGCCAGCACGACGCCTGCAAGCTGTACATCAAAGCTGGACACACCAAATACGGCCTCACCAACACGGGGCTGTTCACAAGGTACATAGGTACCTCCATACAAATATATTTAAACAGCTATGCTTTTCTCTGATTAACTGATTGTGGTTGGGAGCACCAAAGGCAAAAGATCGCGTGGTCGCTCACCAACAAGATGGACCGATCAAGTAAAGGACTCGTCCTCCTCCAAATTTTGCACGGTCGTAAGAGACGCGCTGGACAGGAGCCGGTGGAGGCAGATCATCCGCTCCAGATGCAACCTTGATGCTGACCACGATCCTCAGACATGAGGGACCGACATAGATGGATGGATGCTTTTCTCTAAGCGACACATAGACGCCGCGCGCATGAATGTGATCTGCTGTCTCTTTCTAATTCTATGAACATGAAAGACACGGAGTCAATTCTCAGCGCTGCGGCAGCCGCTGCAAGGCTTTAACTTAAAGAATTGCACTGCTGGTTTCTACATAACATGAAGGTTTTTTACTGCTGCATCTTTAGTACCTATGTTTTTTTTTAAATTGTTCGTCTTTCCTGTTT
Organism: Scoparia ambigualis; assembly: GCA_963921215.1. Classification (NCBI taxonomy): domain Eukaryota; kingdom Metazoa; phylum Arthropoda; class Insecta; order Lepidoptera; family Crambidae; genus Scoparia; species Scoparia ambigualis. The sequence continues at coordinate 33,192,236 of OY992514.1, forward strand.
TGTGTTTTTTCTTTTCGTCGTCGTTCGTTTCACCGTGTCACGGAACGGTACCACCCCATTTCTTCCCTTGGGTATCGTAAAAGGCGATTAACGGACTAAATACTGCATATACATCCAACAGCATAGAGCGGCTATGGGTTCACCACTTATCACGCTGAGCAAATTGTGTAGTCGCTATTTTGTGAAAAGTGGACTGTAAGTAGAGCTGTCCTCATTGCCTAGTCTCTGACTAACCCTTCGGGGATAATAGTCATGTTTATATGTATATATCAGTATGTATGTAGGTATGTATGTATTTAGGTTTTTCTATTATTCGTTATGAATGTCGAGTAAACATTTAACAAAAGCATCTATAGTTTAATGTATCATACATGCATAATCTAATCATGATGTATCATGGACTTGCCTTGTATAACGTTCCGAGTTATATGGTTAATAGATTATTCTATTCTATTCTATTCATACATCTGCTACGATCCTGCCCGGCACACATCCCTTGCTTCACTTACTCTCATTACGTTCTTCCTACATTCTCGTCGGTATGGAGTAGTTTAGACCTGACCTTTAACGAGAAAGCCACCGATCTGATCTAAGTACGTTCGCCGAGATCTTCCCCTTCCTTCAATCTATCAATGTTTCACAAACTATGTATTGCTTAAAATAGAAACAAAAATAATGCTGGCTCTCGCCCGAGACCCGCACACAGCCGTACCTTTCCATGGTAGCATTGCGTAACACCCCAAGCACCTTCCACAGCTGCCCGATTGTCAGATCCGATCTGGGCAACTCTTCAAACGCACGTTACGTCATACCACAGCCCACTACACGTAGGGCTACGATTTGTAACGTATGTTGCTAAATTGGATCCATCAATCAGATGGGATGACGCTTATTTTGGTTGTGTCGTAACCACATATTTAAAGTACGAATACGTACTTGCAAAAAGCATGACATGTTATGTATGATGTAAGTGAACTGTGATATTAAAATATAATTTTATTAGATGTCTACTTGCGTTTGGTTTGCGTTTTATATGAGTCGTTGCGGAGTTACGTGGTTGAACTTAAATACATTTCCTTAATAGATTCTTAAGCCTATTTTTATCAAATGATACAATTTTAACAAATTTTAAACTTTGAAACAAAAAACCCTTTCAAAGTACTCACATATTAAAAAATACTTTTAAAAGCATCAATACATAAATTATAAAAAATTATATGATATATTATATCTTAATTATATTTTATTATCATAAATTACTCACTAACTTTATTGCTGACAAATTATAATTAAGATCAATTACTTAAGTCAGTAGGTACGTGCAACTTTATTGCTGAGAAAGTTATTCATCGCCACTTCTGAACGTACTTCAGCCTAATAGAGTACCTTTGTTATATCGCCATAAGTATAAAAATGCCAAGACCATTGAGGTATTAAAACTAGAGACGCACTGCGAAGCAAGTTTTTGCGAACTGAGTTGCGGTCCATGATCTGCAAACGCCTCGGCGATTGTGAGTGATCCAAGCGATTGTAGTGCATAAAAAGTGCCTTGCAGTATCGTCTCTATAATACCTTAATGGCCGCGACGCCCCAGGCTGCCATGGGAACATAATACTTACCATCATAATTTGTTCGTCTGTCGGTCACGTTCGCAGGTTTAAACAAAGTATCCTAGGGAAATGTGTCGCAACGCAACGGCACAAACGTGAGACGTTATTTCGTTTACCATTGTGTTGTGTTGAGCAAGAGGTTGACCAACTAATTTTTGTAAACTTGAATAAAGCACAATAAGATAGACGTCACAAAATCAGGGCGTAAAACTAAAACACTTATTTTACTGCCTAAACCTCGGTGGCTACTGGCAAGCACTCGTTCCGATATCCGGTGGTCCTGGGATCATTTTCCACGTCGGGAGGTGTTTCGGAATTTTAGATTTTGGCTAGCGTAATGATTAACCCCTTGAGAACCGTAAAACCAGACACAATTGAAAATCAATTGTTTCGCGACCGCCCGCCGGCGGTTTATGATACTTGACCTATTACGACAATTTCCTATCAATAATTATGACTACATTTAAATTATATCTTATGCCTCTGTTAGTGTGACTGTAGGTACTTTAATTACTGTGAAAGCAACAGTTAAATCTAATATTGTCTAATAATACGCGGAATTACCGTGAGCGTACCGGTGAAAGAATACTAACACCTTCTCTTCTCTTCCCTTGAGTGTCGTAAAAAGCGATTAAAGGACTAAAGACTGCACATACGTCCAGCAGCATAGAGCGGCGATGGCCTCACCACCTGTCACGCTTAGCAAAATTGTGTAGTCGCTTATTTGGTGAAAAGTAGACTATAGTAGAGGACTGCTTTTACTGTCCTCATTACCCCTCTCCTTATTTCACTAAGTTTATTTGTACTGGCACCTCGACCTTCCCTATCTACCGACCTCAATAGATAGGGTATCGCAACTGGAACTACGGGTCCGGTTGTGTTTGCAGGGGTACTACGGGGTTCCGGTTCAAGCCCCCCGCTGGTCGTGCCTTTAACCAGGCGCCTCCGGCGGGATCCGGACATGGGTTGGACTCGTAGTGGCGTGTGGTTAGCTGTAGAGCTTGGGAATGTTCGTTTGTCCTGGTATTGTGTGCCAGGACTTCCAAACTCGTGCACAGCGAGCGGGGCCTAGTAGCGGTCTCTGAGGGGCCAGAAGCGAAAAGTCCTGCGGGGAACGTGAGTTTCCCTTATAGTTGGCAGCTTTGTCCGGTGGTTTTCATTGGACATTGGTGTTGACATCGCCGGTACTAGTCTGGATAACTAGTAGAGGCGGCCTCCTAGATGACGTAAGTCTCCGGTCCAGCCAGCCGCGTAGGACGTGAGAACTGGCTAGGCGCCCGGATGGGTTCCGAGAATTGAGTGTGCTTACTACTCCGCTACCAAGGTGGACACTTTAGAGTCGACGACCCTAGCAGTGGCAATTGCGAGTTGTGCCCTTCGTGCAACGAGAAGTGAGCGAGCTTGACAGCTCCGGTTACCTATCTGGACAATAGGCAGTGAACTACACGTGTTCACGGGGATACTCTCCTGAGACACTAGTCTTATGAGTACCGAATGAAGAGCGCGCTGCGGCGGGCACTGATTTGGCGTCAAGACCTGACGCAGATGGTCTCCTGCGCGAGTGTTCTACTGGCTCAGGGACGTCTGGCACTTCTTGCATAACCTAACGGTTGGTCTCGAGGTGCCGGTACAAATAAACTTAGTGATGTAAGGAGAGGGGATGTCCTCATTGCCTAGTCTCTGACTAACCCTTCGGGGATAATAGTCGTGATTATACATATGTATGTATTTAAATAATAGGTGGAGAATAGGCGGGCCCTTATGCTGAAAATGATTAGTCTGACATAAGTAGATCTCATATATCATGACTACTCGATCACTGCTCATAACAGAAACATAATTGAAAACGTAAATTGAGATCAAACCGCAGACACTGACACTCCCGAATGCCTGCACACCGCGACCGCATTCAAGAAACCTTGCATTTCCACAAACAGCATAATTCTATTTTATCTTCATAGCATTACAATTCGAATTCGCTTGCATTATAGGACTATGATCACAAGCATGAGCGTCTTGTGACGCGTCAAGTGGATTTCTAGTTCATTGGTCGTTATACTACGGTAGTCTTTTATTTTATTTTCAGTCATGGTTTGTCCCCCTTTCAACTCTTCGTGATTAAAAACTTTTGATGGCTATCTTTGCAGTAGGAGTCTAGTCTGTCCCGCCATCTCCTTCTAGGCCAGCCGCGACGTCTCCTGGCATTGCGTGGCATCCACATGGTCGTGGTTTTCTATCATAACTCCTCTGATATGTGACAGATGTGTTCAGCTCAGTTCCACTTAAGACTGATAACTTTTTATCCAACATTTGCGATTTGTGTTTTGGAACGCAGTATTGTGTTTAAGACGCGGTCTGACAAACTAACATCCAGAATACTGCACTCCATCGCTCGCTGGCATACCCCGAGTTTGAAAAGTCTTATCCAATGGTTTGGTTTGACAATAAAATAACAAAAATAAAAATAAATATTATCAACAACGCAAAGGACAGAGAAACCGCGCGTCGCGTCGCCCACCGCCAGTGGTCGAGGTCGTATTCAAACTGCAAAAGCCCTAACGGTATGCAAATAAGGGTTGTATTCGCGTATTTTGTGCAACTTTTGAAAGTGATTGTTGGCCGGCGCAACGCTATGCACCATTGCCCGGATTTGCTTAACCAGCTATGCGAACGTCAACTGCGATCTACTGATTAGACAATTGTCCGTAATTAAGTGTTCCACTGAGGAATTTAACCGTATTTTGGTCTAGCGATTAGAACACAGCGTTCGGTTTACGATCTTGCCAGTTCAGGAACTTTCCCAATGCAGCAACGGATGGGTGACTAAATAATTTTTTTTAAGGATTTTGACAAATAAGTAATATGTTTGGTGTTCCTTTTGATGGTTCCGTACCCAAAGGGTAAAGCGGGACCCTATTACTAAGACTCCGCTGTCCGTCCTCCGCTGTCTGTCCGTCTGTCACTATATAGGCTGTATCTCATGAACCGTGATAGTTAGACAATTGAAATCTTCACAGATGATGTACTTCTGTTGCCGCTATAACAACAAACACTAAAAAACAGAATAAAATAAATATTTAAGGGGGCTCCCATACAACAAACGTGATTTTTATAGATAATAGTCCGACTCGCACTTGGCCTGTTTTATACCATTTCACAAATAAAATTAAATAGTTTTTCTGTTATTAGAATATCGTATAGGCTTCACAACTTTTACACTTTCATGACAATCGCACTTCAAACTGTGATTTTCCGTATATTTCTTTATTTAAATGAAATTGCAGCATTTTGTATGTTGTTTTTGTGTGTGTGTAAGACTTATTTTTTCTGCAGTCTGTACAAAGAAAACGCGTGTGAAGAGAGGAGTTTACAATGCTCCAAAACAATTTACTCCTTTAAAATAAAAGTGTGACGTGTTTACACATACTTTTTTTCTGTGGCGAACCAACAATGTGTCAAACCTACAATAGCCCCATCCTTAGAGCATTCAACCAACATGCTCTAAAGCCCCATCCTACTAATCCTACTAATATTATAAACGCGAAAGTTTGTAAGTATGGATGGATGTTAAGAGTAACAACTCTTTCACGTAAAAACTACTGAATGGATTTGGATGAAATTCGGCATACAGATAGTTTATAACCTGGATTAACACATAGGATACTTTTTATCTCGATATTCCCACGGGAACGGGAACAACGCGGGTGAAACCGCGAGCGGCCGCTAGTTTTACATATTTCTTAAATATTTCGCATAGTCGGTTTTTTGCAAGCATTCTTTAAATGAAATTGACTTACAACACTTAATTACCAATATACATTACATATACAGTAACATACAATTAAGTGTTAACTACGGTTCACACAGCTTGTTAGGCAAATCCAGTCGTTGATGCATAGCATTGCACTGAGACAACAACTTTCAAAACTTCCATAAATTAAGCAAATACAGTTATTTGCATATCGTTAATGATTTTGCAATGCATGTCGATAGTATAATGATTTAAGTAGTAAGTATCTGAGTAGTCTATCATCATCCTTCAAAAAAAATCAGGATATATTTTGATAAAAACTATAATGTTTATACTTACAGTTAACATTAGTACTTACCACATCAATACTCCTCGGTACCTACGCCGAAATAATCTGGAACTGTCATCAAAATAGCCTGTCAGGTTGTGTACTACCTAAATAAAAAAAAATAAACGTTCTACCAGTACATAGTATAAAAAGATTTTGTAACATACATGAAAAATTGTTTAAGGGTCAGTCCACCTCTTCCTGATGAGTGCACTTATGCACTTATGCACTTATTAGGAAAACTGGCCTTCAGCCATTAGCAGTTTGTTTACCTTTCCACTTTTGCAACTTTTGTCGTAAATACATAAGTAGTTTTTATTTTATTTAGTTTTATTTACAACAAACTTTTGCAACTTTTGTCGTAAATATATAATTTAAGTACATAAGTATTTTATTGTTTTAATATACTAAGCGTCTTAAATATACTTAAGTAAAATTTTAAACACTGAAAAAAGACGACAACCTCAGGCGGGAATCGAACCACGCACCTTCTGCATTCCGGGCGGCTGCCTTAACCACTTGGCTACCGAGGGCTGGTTTTCACCCGTCGAAATTTGTTAGTGCTTGATGCTTATTTTCTTTAGTCAACATGTATTTATATAAGTACATAAATATACTTACGACTATTATCCCTGAAGGGCCTTTGGTTTGGCATAGTACTGATTTCTGACTAGGCAATCAGGACCGAGAAATCAGTTCTCTGCCATAGTTCAAGTTTCACCAAATAATAACTGCACATGTTCTCAGCATGACAGGCTCTTTTACGACACCCAAGGGAAGAGATGATTTGTTTAATTCTTTGACTGAGCCGCCACATACAGCCTTTGTGCCGTAAATACACCCTAATAAGACTTTCACTGGTACTTGAACTTGCCATCATAAACTGGCTTCACTTCATAATCATCCTGTGTTATCACAATGTTAATACCTACCTAACAGTACGTTTGATTGTTTCCCCGGTTACGACATTTGAACCTCGGTTAAATTTAACTGTTTCCTACCGGTTGGATAACCGTTACGCGCCGGCATCGTCTAATTGTTTGAAAGGCAGCCTTGCCGGCTGGCTGTGACGACCTCCTGCCAGCTTCGGTTCCCGGTACGTGACAATAAACTTTGTGAACATTACTCATAATACTAATAAAAGTTGTCTTACTTCTCTCGCTATTATTTATTTTATTTATTTATTTATTGGAACACCAACAGCAAAATGTACATAACAATAATATTTAAAAATTTCCATCACTTGTAGTACAATTGCTACTTATAGGTGTACACATCATTCATGGAACTGAATTATTAAACAGATTAAATTAAATTAAATTACTTTGATTAAATTAAATTAAATTATACAGATAAAATTAAAATTATATAGATTAAAACAAAATTAACAAATTGATTTGAATTTATTAAATAAAATTAATAAAAATTATAAGTTTAGGTAGGTATATAAAACAAAGAAATATATATTATCGCTTTGACTATGCAAAAGAAAAAAGAAAAAATAATTTATTGTTAAGTCCTGGATACCACAAATAAATTAATAAAATATGTGCGTTCTCTAAGGACTACAAAGCCCTACCAATATAAGAAATAAGAAAAAAATTAATTTATTAAAAACAGTTATTTATTTTAATATTTTAAGCAATCAGCCCTCCTCCTCGACTTTGTCCGCGTGGAACCGTACCCCGCGTTAAATTTAAAAAAAAAAAAATCTGTTAACTTTGTATGTACAATTTATTACAAACACAACAAAAAATATTGCCAAATAGGTGCGTGCAGCCGTTAAGTGAGGCGCGAAAAACAGTCGTGGCAATCGATTTTCATATTATATTAAATAATAAATTGTTTTAATGACACACATTTGGAAATTAGCCAACAGTCGAACATTGGAGACCATAACTAAATGTCACATGGCACTAGGGTTGCCAGTTTTACTGGGGGATATTCTGGGATAAATACGAAATGTAATAAAACACAAATAATATAATTTTCATTTATCCTATAGTTGAATTTAATGAAGTGCTTAGCTATAGTGTCATTGGTCTGGCAGAATTTTCTAAATTGACCCGACCGGGAATTGAAACTGACCTCAGAGATGTCGTGACGCCACAACCGGCGTGCTAACTACTCGATCACGGAGGTCGTCGTAGCTAAAATTCGTGTAACGGAAACCTAGTTTGCCTAACATTAATTGTAATGAAATGAATTGTATTAAAATATCTTTTTAGTATGTAGACACAGTTTACAAAATTGGTATTGAGAGACACTGACGGTGCAGGAAGATGTGTTCTGCTGATTTATGAGCATTATAATAAGTTGAAAAATCCAAAATAAAACTAGCGACTATCAAAAAAAAATTAAAAAATATTAAAATTATTAATATATTAAATACACACAACTATTATTCCCGAAGGGTTAGTTAGATACTTCTCAAGGAAGACAGTACAAGCTGCAGTCCTCTACCATAGTTCACTTTTCACCAAATAGTGACAGCACATGTGCTCAGCGTGACAGGTGGAGAGCCCATCGCTGCTCTATGCTGTTGAATGTATGTGCAGTCTTTTAAAACTAAAATTCTAATAAAAGATCACTAGAACTATTTTAGACGCATAATGCTTTTCCGGCATATTTTAACAAATTCTCAGAGTCGGGACTCGTCCCGGACAGTCCTGATAAGCCGCAGCCTTCTGGCGACCGTAATAACACGCTATTTACACAGTGCAGCGGCGTGAGCATTCGTTACACAATGATTATCTAACAGCGCCACTTGCAAGGCAGGCCTGCACTCCGCCCCGTAGCAACGTAGTCATTAGCAACAGCAACCTAACTGGGAAATGTAGGTTTTATTTATACGCCTAACAAGCGTTAAGCTCGATATCCAGAGGAGATATCCAGAGATCCCGGTTTCAATTCACAGAAAGGGCATAGTGTGTTTTCGGATTTTTCCATGCAAAGCCATTTTTGTGGTCACCAACCCGAATTAGGCAAGCGTGATGATTATATAGTACAATACCCGTCAATTGTAGCTAAGTATATTTTTTTAAAGTTTCGCATCTATAATTTTTAGCGGTTTTTCGTTGCTGTGTGTATAAATAAGCAGGTATTTTTCTTATTTTTCCTATTATACATATTTTAAAAAAAGCTCAAAAATTTTGGTACTTTTACAAAAGTAATTTTTTTTATCTGATTGGTCACCTCTTTTAGTCTATCTTCTCCTTAAGTTTGGCACGTTCTATACCTGTTGCCGTTATTAATATCAATAAACGGCAAAAAAATCGCGTTTGTCGCATGGGATTTTTCCCTTCAATATTTATTTTATTCTTTTTTTAGTATTTGTTGCCATAGCGGCAATAGAAATACATTATCTGAAAATTTACTTTTGTTAACCGTAGGCCCAAACTGTCCTAGCTATCACGGTTCATGAGATACAGCCTGGTGACAGGCAGACAGAAAGACAGACAGACGGACAGCGGAGTCTTAGTAATAGGGTCCCGTTTTTACCCTTGGGTACGGAACCCTAAAAATACAGTACAATACAGTTTAATACTTACTCCAGGGTTAATTAACGAACTCGTTTCACGACTAAGCCCCTCATTGACGAACTGCGTAGTGACGATTCACGAAATGAAACTGCGTAATAGCGATTCACGAAATGGACGAACTGCGTAATGACGAATCACGAAATGGACGAACTGCATAAAGACGAATCTCGAAATGGACGAACTGCGTAATGACGATTCACGAAATGGACGAACTGCATAAAGACGAATCTCGAAATGGACGAACTGCGTAATGACGATTCACGAAATGGACCAACTGCGTAATGACGTTCACTAAATGGACGAACTGCGTAAAGACGAATCTCGAAATGGACGAACTGCGTAATGACGATTCACGAAATGGTCGAATCAAATTATTGACGAATTGAGTAGTAGGCGAACGGCAAAATGCGAAATGGACGAATTGCGTATTGGACCTACAGCTAACAAATCCTTTATGGGACACCCTGTATAAAGAAGGCATTTTCCAATATTTTCAAGATAGGGAAAAAAGAAGCCGGCTCTTCTCAGTACAAGGTCTCCTGTCGTTGTTGCCTAATTCTGAGGCTGGGTTGGCCACAAAATATTTTGTTTATCCTGTGTATACCTACTTGTGTACATTATTATTATTGTCAGCCTATTTTGTGCAGGGCAAAGGCCTCCCCTCCTTTTTTCCACTTTTTTCTGTCCACCACCAGAGTGGTCCAATCTGGCTGATATGCAGCTCGTCAGGCCATCTTCGCCTCGGTCTGCCTTGTGTTCTTTAGGTTTATTTTTTTATATTTTCATTCTTTCTTGCTTTCTCTGTCTCCAGGTCGCACTGCAGCTGTGACGTGAAGTTCCGTGAGTGCCTGCGGCGCACCAACTCGCTGGTATCCGCGCAGATCGGGCTGACCTACTTCAACGTGCTAGGCCCGCAGTGCTTCCGCAGGACGCACCCCATCGTCAGGTGCGCCAGGAAAACCAGGTCAGTTGGCTTGTTTATAAAAAAAAGTAACGGAGAATGGAAACGTTTCTCTAAATAAAATGTGTACACAGACAATTGTTATTGAAGTCGTTTAATGTACTTGATAGTTTAATTTAAAGTATATACGAAGTATTTTTTTCAAAGTAAAATTATCGAAGCTTTTCTAGAAAGGTCAGCCGTTCGATACGCTACGATCCCTGTAAGAAGGCTCAACGGCTCCAAAGCATTATGGTTGATACACACATATCAGAGAAGTCACAGTTCCGACACAGTACCGGCACAGTGCCGAAATATTCTTTCATACATTCTCTATGAAAGCATCCCCACTTGTCAGTGTCAGTGACGACCCAGTGCTCTCAGTGCGTTCATAGAGAATGTATGAAAGAATATTTCGGCACTGTGGCGGTACTGTGTCGGAACTGTGACTTCACTGATATGTGTGAAGCAACCATAAACAAACACAGTATATACGAAAGTTGTTTACAAACATACATAGGTACTTAATAATAACGAAATACTATAATACATAATAATAGATAATAATCACGACTATTATTCCCGAAGGGTTAGCCCGAGACCAGACAATAAGGGCCTCAAAAGCAGTCTGCAAAACGTGGACTATGGCCCACTTTTCACCTAATAGCGACTGCACATGTGCTCAGCGTGACAGGTGGTGAGTCCATCGCCGCTCTATGCTGTTGGATATATGTGCAGTCTTCAGTTCGTTAATTGTCTTTTACGACACCCAAGGAAAGAAAGGGGGTGGTAGTATTCTTTGATGACATGTCAATGATGGTGATGGTATAGCCAATCTAAGATACACGTTGTATGTTTCAGAATAACCGGCCAGAAATGCGAAGAATACGAGCTGGACATCACGAAACCCAAGATGTGGCAGTGGTTCGACAACGAGACCTTTTAAAGCGCTTTCACATCATATAAGAGTCTTAGTAGCGTGACTACATCCCTACTTTAAAGCTATTTGTCTGTTACTCGTATAAGCTGTCCGTTTTTCCTCTTTCTTCTGTTCTGTGCTGCTAGGCATACATACATATTTAAATAGCGCGACTAAAACACCTAAATGTTCGTAAAATTTGATGTTTTTTGTGATAATAACTCTCAAACGTAAGATATTGTAATGTTCAAAAATGCATTGGTGGCGGAGTGGTTAACACAGCCGCCCGGATTGTGTTAGACATGAGTTCGATTCGTACCTAAGGTAGTGGCTCTTTTTTCAACGTTTCAATATCTTACACCTATATCTAAAAACGCTACCAACCAAACCGAGCCGTGCAGCCGGCACTAGCGGTATCTTCGCAACTAAGGGCTCTAACACACGAACAGCAGTTTGCTGTCGACGTATGTAACTGCGGTCGATGTTAGGAGTCGGCGGCTAGCTGTCGACATGTTGTTGGCAAGCTGTCGTCGTTTCAACTGCTTGCCGCAGGCAGATCGATAGCTAGCTGCCGATAGGTGACGGCGTCTGCTAGCTGTCGACCTGCCTAATGTCTCCTCTACACGTCTACAGATGCGTCTGCGGACATTGGCAGATGCATCCGCAGATGAATTTCCACGAGCTGTCCACACGTCTGTACGTCGATTAGTCTATGTTCATTCTGGGCAGACGCAACTCGCATTCGCACATTTTGTGATTCTAGTTCCTATGGCCGCCTTCCAGTTCCATCATCAGATCTGCACCATGTCATCATAATATTGCAATATCATGAGATTTACACAAATTATAAATTAATTGAAATAGGTACTTTGTTAACTAAGTACTGTTTTGATTTATACATAGGTTGTATACCTACTTACAACATTTTTATTTTTGTGATATTTATTTTTAGGATTCCACAGACAGTTTTCAGCTTGATAAACCTAAAAGTTTTCTCGGTACTCTCAATCACAACTCCGATCAAATTGATGCGTCAGCAGACGTGTGGACAGGCGCCGGACGTTGGCGCCGAATCCCTTTGATGCGTGCCACAAAAACCGACAACAGTCGGATGCGAGGCAGATGCAGACGTTAAATACCTACCACAGACGCACAAATCACCCCTCTATGCGTCTGCCGACGTGAAGAGGGGGCATAATATGAAGAGGTCCGCTGATGCAGGGCTGCTGCTGCTGCGCAACTAATTGTCTATACAATATATGAAAGCGCTTTTGAAAGTGCACGGTTTCATTCAGAGCTCGATGGTGTTCATTAAAACGGGTAAAACTCGACCACATATAGGAACATTTTTTTTTCTGTGCACATAATTTTTTAAATTATAGAGTAACTTAATCTAGAGTTACAGATTTAATTAAATATTTTTCGATTAAAAAGAAAGAAATTTAGATTGTACAAACATATCCACAAAAATACCGTTAGTCTAGATCAATCGACCAGGACCGCGCATTTGAACTGTGACACATTACGATACCACTGTAACCTATGTTAGGTTACATTTACGTTATACTTGACCTTCCGTTCGCCCGGTATCCACGAGTTATTTTTTATTGTGCCGGACAAATTAAGTATTTAATCATAATTAAATAAATTTCCAAAAATGAAAATGATGTCTATTAACGTTACTGAATGATATAAAAAAAAATGTGCACATATAAAAAAAAGTCCTGTATAAAATTTAGAAGCACAATCAGCGTTCTCAAAACGTTTGCACAAATAGAGTACCTACCGAGATGTTTAAGCACTCATTTCGTTTAGTAGTGTGCCAGCTAAGTGTAAACATGACGAATAGCTAATAAAAAAATTGCAATTCTGCCAAAAAGCATAAGTATACGCTAAATGTATACAGGGTTAATTTTGGACCCCCCGCCAAAAGTAAATATGGAGTAAACAATGTAATAATAAAATATTTGACGTAAAAATAATGAATGTTTCTTTTTTTAATTACAATTTCTTTTTATATCCTATAGTTGTAGGTGCGTGCGCTCACCCTCGCGGTCAAAGCGACGGCGCGCTGTCATTGGTGGACGGGGGGAATAATAGCGGTCACGCGCATGAGCATTAATAACGGCGGTAAGCCGCGCGCTAAGTGACAATAATTTTAATTTTCTTAAGGAAAAGTTGAGACAAAAATGTAAATAAAATAATGTATTTTTATTTCATTATTTGGTTGTGCTGCTGCTATAGGACCACATAAAAAAAATTGGCAGAGCTCCAAAATTTACCCTGTATTGTCAAAGCTGCGATTACTCTGCTACAGTTTAATAGGATTGTGTACTTATTTATCTTTTATATGCGCTCGAAGATTGTGTTAATTAAAACGGGACTTCTCATGGCAAAGTGGCAACTCACCTTGCTTGCCGCTAGGCGGCGGCGCTGTTTGCATGCCATGCAAATTTTACTGAGCTACCTAACTCACTGCCGTACACAGAGACTTCTCTTGCTGTCACTTTCTTATGACAATGTACCTATATAGTGCTAAATAGAAATACTAATATACTAATAGGAAATACATTTAATTGTCATTTAAACTAGGTAATTAATTGACGTCTCTGAGTAAGGCAGAAGTAATTTAGTCGAGAAGTACTTACAATGATTTGTTAGTTTGCTTTTTTTAATATTAAAATTATTAAACTAGTGAAGTAATATACTTCTACTTGACTAAATTGCTAACACAGGTGCGAATTAGTCTTAAACTCTTACCTTAAACCGGTATTGCGATGGGCGTTGAAGTGAGACAATTAGACCTCTGAGGTACCGCGTTTGGTGCCCAACGGGAAGTATGTGTTAAGTTTATCTTATTATTGGACCCTTTTAATTGATTAAAAGCTTTAATTAATTAATGAGCAGAAGCTGACATTGTAGAGTTTTTTTTAAATAAAAGTACAACGATCAATGTGTTCATTGTTTTCATTAACATTCCACATTAACTTTTAAGTACGACAATTATACTTTTTGATTATTTTTTATAAAGTTATTATTTTTTAAGCTAAACATTAGTTACCAATAAGTTATATATCTTTAATTAAGTGGTATGTTGAATTTTAAAGAGATTATATGAAGCCTGTGTATTTCAACATTACTGATTAAATTCTCATTTATATTATTTATTTAATGTAAGATTTTTATATTGTTCTACAATAAGTCAATACTCAATATTTAACATTCACGTATTAAACTTTATTTTTATATTATTTTGTTTTGTTTTTCTAATGTTTTGGCAGAAATGATGATAAGATACAGGGTGATTCACAAATAGCGTCAGTACCTATGTTGTAAGAAATCACAAAGTTGATTGTTGATATCAAATAAAACCAATCTGGAGTCTGTTCCGCTTATAAAAAACAAATGTTATTTTTTCAAACGTGTTTTGATTTGTAGAAGTTTTTTTGCTATTTATAAATTTTTGCATTGTTTTTTTTAATAAATTATAATATTTAATTTAAGAGTGAAGTCTATGGGAGGGCAATGAAACCACAATATAATTTTATATTACTATATATGAAAACATCAGAATATATTTCGAAATGTCACATTCAACAACAAATAAATTATCAATAATATTATGATGGTCTAAAAAGAAAATTAAATCATTTTCACAAAATAATAGATTAATTTAAAATAAAACCTAGAGCTCTTTATCTAGGATTTACACTGAATCTACAAACTAGAATGATAATTCTCCAAATTGTGCGCAAAAAATGTTCATAAAACTGTGTATAATGTCTAATAGATATGTCAATATCAGTTTAGATTAATCAAAATGATATTCCGATGGGTACAGTCAGTTGCGGATATTATAAGAATCTCCGAATATTATTAATATTTCTATAATAACTATTGAAATGCAATGAAGTATAGTATTATACAAGCCATATAATGTATAATTTATTAAATGTACACCGCCATATTCATTAAAACGTCAAACGACTATTTTAAACATAATACATAACTTCACAATTTAACTTCGGTAGGTAACCTAAACTGAACTTAGCAAAACATTTCTTTTGACACATTATTAATACATTTTGAGTTAAGAAAAATAATAATTTATGTCTTGTTTTTCGCTAGGTAGGCAAAGGGACAGCTAAAACAGATTTGATAACGCTATGAAAAGTTTGACGAATATAATAAAAATGCCGGAATATGTGTATAGTTATCAAAAATGGATTGCCTTTGTTTACATATCATTTTCCCTTCTCTAAACAGAATTACTTACATTAATTTTTATAATGTGTTAATTAAAATATTTGTTCAATAAAGATTGTCACTTAATGATAGTTGTAAAATTTTAAAAATAAATTTACAAAAGTACTTTTAACAGTAAATAAACAGTACAAATACAAAAACACAAAACTAACATATTATAGTCTAAACTTTCATAATCACACCGAACATTCTAATGAGTTATTGACATGGACACCGATATCTTTACGATTTCTCTTAATAATAATAATATCTCAATACTCAGTGTTCATTTAAATTACAATATTATCAAATTCTACTGTAAGCTACGCCTACGTCTATGACATCTATGGGTCTATCAAATATAGATAGATATATTGCTTAACGTGGTCCAAGGGATTATAATTAGGCATGAACTTAGTTTAGGTTCAGACTTGGGTAGCAGCAATTTTTTAAATATATTTAGTATATATATTCATATACATAATAGGTGTGGCTACAGAGGATGATACCGAATTATCACCCAAGTCTCTTAATTTTACTTGCTAAGCAAGCTAGGAATATAAGGAACGAAGCCGAAGGGAACAGCAGTAAATCCGTTACATATATCCCGTAATGCATGTATAAGTAATGTATACTTACGCAAATGTTTATTATGTCACAATAAAGGATCGTCTATATGTTTGTTCTAACGCGTTTTTTAACTTTTTATTGTCTTTTCCCTGAAGTATCTACAGTTTTTAACTAACTTTCAAAAAGTTTTTATTTTTGTGATAGTGAATTCTTTTGTGTTAAACAGTTTAATAACACGAGTACGTATTAAGCATTTTTTTTATAATTTGACCCTTTTAGGGTAATTATGATGTAATTAGTCATTATAAGTATTTTTAGTTTATTACAAGTGTTTTGTTCAGTATGTAGCTGTCACTTGCCTACTATTTAACTTGTTCTAAGTAAATAACAAAATACTTAGCTCTACTGCTGATATATTTGGCTAGGGCTTAAAATGATCCAGGATAGTCCAA
Source organism: Scoparia ambigualis (assembly GCA_963921215.1). Taxonomy (NCBI): domain Eukaryota; kingdom Metazoa; phylum Arthropoda; class Insecta; order Lepidoptera; family Crambidae; genus Scoparia; species Scoparia ambigualis. The sequence continues at coordinate 33,208,593 of OY992514.1, forward strand.
GGGCTAGGTGAAATTGGTGTTTTTATTGGACCCTGGGATAATTATATACTTAATTTAAGTTTCTTCGACAATATAAATTCGAAGGTTAAGAATATTTTTTTTTTAATTTTATATTAAATTTGTATTGTATTAAGGCAGTTTGACTTTTTAAATATATTAGATTGCAATATTGTCAACTCGACATTTACAGAAAAGTACCTATTTTTTGTGGTGTATATTCTCAAGAAGTCGAAGTAATATATTGAATAATACATCAAATAGAGCAACCTTTCAAATGGTATTTGGTAATGTCGTACAATATTTTTTTCTGTACGTTCTGTTTTTATAAATTTAGGTGATATAGTGACCCAAAAAGTTTTTGATAATAATTTTAAGGAGAGAGTTATATTTTATACAAAGTTAAACTGCCTTAACATTTATAATAAATGTCACGTCAATATTGAACTACTTTATCAACATCACATAGAGAAGTTAAAATACACCTATTTACCAACTAGTAATTCACGTAATAATTATGCTAGATTAAACACTAATATAATTACTTTATGTATAAACCTTCTAGCGTCTATCCGAATTGCTTCAGATGTAAAAATTAACGTCTAATGTCGAAATAAGGCAAACAGGTCTCACGGAGGGATCAAATAATTTTACTTTCCATTGAGGCACTAAAATTGAAACCATTCTCATTTAAAATCAATCTTACATTTAACTATTACTGAATATACCTACAACGGAATAAGCTAAGCAGGGTTTATTGTAAATAAAATTCGCCAAATGCTCTATTTCAAATACTAGCCAAAACTTCGTCACAGGAACCATCTACGTTTAGTTTAGTTTTATATCTTGGCAATCTATTACTTGGATGGATTCATTTATTTTAATAAAATTCATACATCAAATCTAAGGGGGCCGCATTTAACAATTCTCCATTATTAGCCATTATGTATGACATAACTTTGAATAACTCAAATTTTGAATTTATATAAGTAATGAATGTACGTTTTAGGAAAGTTAACCTTACGTTTGTGAGAAAATCGGAATATCGGTTACTAACAATAATAATTGAACTATTAAGTATTGTGTATGGTATTACGGCTGACAGATTAAAGGATTTGCTTTTAGTAGAATTGTCAATGTGACCTTTTTTGGCTACCCAAAATCATGAAGTTTGGTAAAATTGAATTTGGAATTTTAACTCATTTGCTTAGAGCTACATAGCAGTTTAATATACATATATTTATATAATTAATATAATACTTGCCCTGCATGTATTAGCTGCACATAGTTTCATTCTACGCATCGCAAACATAACCGTGCGATCGTGGCTACTTTTCTAAAATTCCTACTAATAAAAATTGTATTCTCATAAAACTAAAAAAGAAAGATAATTAACTATTTTACTTCTAATTCGTTTCGCTTAAATTTTGAAGCTGTGGACCCAATTGGTTTAATTAATTTTTAACGTATTTTTCGAAGAAAAGGAAGAATATTAGCATAAACTGTTTGAGATCATTCAAAACTCAACATTTTGAATTATGTTTAAATTTTTTGGTATAATATTTATACCTTATTTTAGAAATCCATGGATAAATGTAATTTTAGTTATTAATTATCATTTTAGAATACGTAGGTATCAAGTTGATTAAGACATTTTAAATGTCCTTCATTATGGGCTGCGAAAAGATTATATTGCATTCTAACATCATAATATAGAACCAGTCAATGGGTTATAGTACAAGGTGAATTTAACATAGATATGTCGAACTACGCATACCAACGGTATGATCAAAACAACAAAGTTTTATAAGAACTTTGAAAGTAGTATTCTTATAAAATATATACTTACAATTTATCAATACTGCATTTCGCAATCACTATCCATGTCCAATTCATTTAATACACAATTTAATACTTATCCTCCATCTTATACACGAACTTATGGAATGTACTAAATTAAGTGACTTTACTTACATCAACTGTTAATATACTTTAACAAATACATTTTTTGTAAGACAATAAATCAAAATAATTAATTCTTTAAATTTGTAAACTAAAACTTATCGACGTCGCTTAGCAATCGTATGTCATAGGTACTATTAGTAATTTTCATGCTTAAAATTATACGTAAATAACAAAAACAATGTATACCTATAAATAAATGTTTAAACGAAATATCTACTTACATACCAGACACATAGGGATCACGTACATTTTGTTACAAAGTATCCTTTAGTTACTCACCAATTCATTACAACTTTAAAAGCATTTATTCTCAAACGATTACGCCGGCCCTTACTTAATAATACCATTTTGTTAATCAGATATTTATTTAATTTTAAACATTGATAATACTAAGTACAAATTATAAATATTTAGACACTTTTTATCGACCGCAATTTTATTTTCATTAATCTTATTAGATGACGATTAACAATACTTATTTATGTCATATTTTGGCAAATATGATTACACATGTTCGGATATTATACACATACACATTTTTCATATAATATATACTCATTATTCTCATCTCCCCGCACAATACTAAATTCCTAATACGTACGTATATTTAGTCGCCGACCCGTCATTTTTTCTTCAAGCAAGCGTGTATATGAATTACAATGCTTTATAGTATGAACATAAACGTTCGAGTACTTACATAATAATTTTATGCATAAACATGGCTTTGCACTTTGCGTCATAAGAACAATAAAGTAATAAGTAAAAACTAAATGCATAAAACTGTGCGCAACAAATTAAAAGCTCCCTTTCAGTTTATAACACTGATGTGCTTTACTACTTCGAGTAAGTATGAAATCATTCAAGGAAATGAGCTTCCGCTAGGTGGAGCCACTAGCTACTTGTTCAGGTGTTTCATCTGCATAAGGAACTTTAGTAGTGATACATTTACTGTTTCTTGGGATGTCATCGTTTTTCTTTAGGTCTCGTCACAAAGCCAAACTATAACCATCAGGCAATTAAGAATTAACTTAATACAAAAAATCTGTTATGAATTTGGCAGACACTAGTCCTAAATGCAAGTGGCTCCACCTGGTGGTAGAAAACAGCCCGGTCTTGTATAACTTAAAATACAATGTCTAATGAACAACGTTTTTTAAAGCAAACTTAAACTATCCGTATTATTTTATTGTTTACTTATGAATTAGAATTGCGACTGTATTTAAACCATATTTCTTATAATTTTTTACAAACCGCTCATTGTAAGTAGTTATAAAAACAGAGACAATCGGTAAGCAACCAGCTCCAACATTTACCATGATTTAATGTAGGCAAGTTGACTATTGAACGTAGCGTATGAAGTGCCGACTATATTTGGCGAAACATTTATCAAATCCAGCAACATATCGATAGCATGTTATAATACTGTTTTTTTTTGTTAAAATATTAATAACATCCTATGAGATGCAGATCGTTTCTCGTAAAATACCGATTTGTTCCTGTAAAATGCTTATCTGTTTCGGTAAAATGCTGATTACGTCCTTTGATAAAAAAGAGGAAGGTACGGTACCAGCTACCCGCGTGCGGTCCCACAAAACTGAGTCCAATGGACCTGCTACGTTTCAGTCTTTAGAACAGCAACTCGTTTGTACGTGTGAGGTTAAATATTATGTTTAGCTGCTGCATGCTGCATAACGTTGTTTGCCAATGTGTGTGAGAGGTACCTAAGTATGTAGTTGAGTAGGACTATTTTGATTGATCCATGCTACTAAGGGCATATCGTATCTTTCTCTTTTTGATTTATTAAAAAAAAGTTGGACCAGCATTTTGTAAGATATTATTGAACGAATGGCACCAGACATTCGCTAAACAGATAACTGTGTGAAGGGTTACCATATAGGAATTTGAAAAGGCCTGACAAAAAGCCTGACGTTTCGATAAAAGTCCGGACTTTTTAGTCACATAATTGAAACATTACTTACTTTTTATATTTTGTTTTTAGATAAATGAGAAATTAAACACTTTTTTAATATTTAAGTAGTTTTGTCACTCATATTCCAAAAACCGGACAATTAATGAGCCGGACAAAGTCCGGACTAGAGTCTAAAAGTCCGGACATGTCCAGATTAATTCGGATGGATGGTAACCCTAACTGTGTCAGGCTTCGATCACATATAAAATCTAAAAAAAACACAATTGACCTACTAAATCGTAGCGGAACTCTTTTTGTTTTATTTTAAGAGCGTTGATTTTGCATCTATTTTTTAAGCCCCCTCTTCACATCGGCAGACGCATCCGCAGACGTCATCCTTAGGGGGGTGATTTGCGCGCCTGTGGAAGGTATTTAACGTCTGCTGCGTCTGTAGACGTTAAATACCGCAATTTTTAGCGGAATCGTCTGCCGATGTGAAGAGGGGGCATTAGACTCTTAACTCTCGCTTGGTAAGTACTCTTTTAGAATTTTTTATGTGTTGTGTGTGTAGTTTTTATGCGTTATCGAAGGTGTAGGTGAAACGGTATGCCAAAGTGCTTAGGAGTAGTCAGCGGCGCAGTCGAAGAACGGGAAGCAGGCGACGGGCTCGGCGGCCGAGTGCTAGAGCACGTGCAGGTTCTCGCAGGACTTGGACTTGGAGTCGCGCGCCCACACGCGCCCCAGAAGCCCGCGCACCTGGAACAGTGAGGACCACGTGGTGATGGTGGACAGGTGAATGGTGACATTAGTACCAATGTCTACGTCACGAGTGCGGTGCTGCGGCACTCTTGTACACACCCACCTACCAACCGGCACTGGGCTAGTTGTGGGTTCTAGCCACAATCTCCCCTTAGGCTTAGTCCATGTAGGAACATGGTGGTCGTACATGCTGGCGGCTGTGACGTCAGCTGGTCGTGCGACTACGTGTAAGTATGTCACGCGCACGCAGATACATCGTGAATTGGTTGATTTTGTTAAATTTAAAAAAAACTATACTTACCTCGCCTGAATACTCGGCAGTTAAGGCTGCCGAAGTTTGCAGCAGTATACTTGTTTCGTTTCCACATCGACGCTTATAGTTCTTACCTTGATGCTGGTGTATGTATGCTGGTGGCGGTTCCTGCAGCATCCCACATGAAAAACTCCTTAGCTTTGCAAGGCGTACCTTGAAGCTGGCGGAGAGGAATGTGATCTTCGCAGTATGCTGGTCACAGAGGCGGGTAGAAACGATTCTTACAAAATCCCATCAGAAAATCTCCTAAGCTCCGTACGGTTGTACCATGCCGCCGGCGGAGAAGCATGCGCGCTTTGCGTTATGCTATAGTAGCGGCGGTTCCTATGTATCCTAATAGGCAAAGGCCTTAGCCTCGTGAGGTCCGTACCTTGGAGCTGGTAGAAAGGCGTGTTCGGTTTATGGTCTGCTGGTCGCAGATGCAGGTAGCGGTAGTTCCTACAGCATCCCAGCAGAAAAACTCCTTAGCTTCGTACGATGGACGATGGCGGGGGCATGTCCGCTTTGCATTCCTGCAGCGTCCTACCAGAAAAACGACTCAGTTCCTGGTGGTCCGTACCTTGAGGCTGGCGGAGAGGCGCGTCCGCTTCCGCGGCGTGCTGGCGGCGGAGGCGGGCGGCGGCGCGGGCGGGGAGCTGTCCAGCGGCGAGCGGGCGCGGCTGCGGTTCTTGCGGGAGGTGCTGCGTTTCCTGGAAGAGTTGATGGTAATTTAAACGATAAGTCTTCATTGTAAAATATTGACTGTAGGCAGGCCTGCAACAAGGTGGACAGTCTGGTGAAGTCTTAGGTAACCGCTGTAACTATGCGAGCAGTACAAAACCGATCGTGGAGGAGGTAGTGACGGCCTTTGTACAACAATGGAAGTCCTTCGGCTGATGATGGTGATGGATTCTTCTTCATAGGCAAATCTCTTGACTTTCATGTCACCTGATGTTAAGTGAGGAGCTTGATAGCGCAGTGGGTTCAGCGATCTTGCCCGCTAAGTAATTTTCGAAATGCCGGGTCGCTGGATGGGCGACCGAATTAAAAACATCTCGAGCTCCGTCGTGCTTCGCAAGGCACGTAAGCCGTTGATCCCCGGTTGTTGTCGTAAGATGGCAGTCGTAAAACCCGCATTGGGCCAGAGCGTGGTGGGTTATGTATGGCCCAACCTCCCCATGTGATGTTATCCATGCGGGGAGGCCTGTGCCCAGCAGTGGGGCGTTTATTGGCTGATGATGATGATGACGGTGGAAGAGTGCGGGTACCCCAAGCTACTGAAAACTGATTATAACAAGCCCGGACTTAAAATAAGCCTTATGTGGCGGCCAGAGTCGCCACATAATTTATTATCATCACGTATCGGTTAAAGAGTTTGTAAGCACATTCCTAAACGCGTGCAGATCCGATAAAGATATGTCACGGCATCCTCCCTCCAACATCTACGTAGTATTACTGTATAAATAGTCTTGTAAGGTTTAGATAGTAAGTTAGTCACAATGTAGTCACTGTAAATATACAACATCATATAAAGAGACGCAGTCGTTATTTACCATCGCCATGGAATCACACCATCATCACAACCTTGCATACTTTCGCCCGATGGAACACTGGTGACCCCGCTCAAGCAACAAGCAACCTTCCAACGGAGTACCCCGAAAAAAACACGTGAGTCATTTGTAATATCTACACATCAACCATGGCAGCAACATCTATTCAGCGACAGACACAACAAAATCTTCAAGATAAAATCACTACGCCGTGCCACTTCGAGCCGCGACTACGTCATTTAACATCACTCTTACAACTCACAACTTTGGCTTCCTTTCCGGCACATCGCAACAAGAACGTTTCATCGACCAAGGCAAAGAAATAAGGTACCCAGAAAAAACAATGTGAAATAAAATAAACTAACGATTTCATAACTGCACACATTATGTCATAAATTGTGCAGCGCAGCGAACGCGCAAGAATTTCCGACGCAGCACTTTTCGCCGTTTACTCTACGCTTGCACAAGGTCAAGATCAGAAAGAACACAATATGTTGCTTATTCATCACGATTATGAAAAATGAAACAAAAGGAAAATAAGCATATATGTATACAACGAGTATTCACCCGTTTAACCGCCTCACTTTTACCGACTGACAAAGTGGTTTGAGGTATGTTATTTATAATTACGGGAAGAGATATTTAGAAGCATTATTTTACCAGTCGATGGTTTTATGAGATATTATTACACTTCATAAGACACTTAACTGCTACTAGCTACCTCCAGTGCGAATTGATTTCTCCGGTTATCTGACAAAGAGCCAAGGAATACGCCAGTCTGAGGATAATTATGAAGCTATAATGAAGTTGTACTCAAAATGAAGATATTCAACAAGTTTAAAATGCCTTGATTGTGCAATAAGAATACAGTAGAATAAATAAGCACAAAAATGAACCATGTTTGGGTAACTATTGTAATAATAAGATTTTAGTCAATTTTATTTTTTTTTGTTATTTACGTATTTCCTTATAATATATTGAATGCAACATGTCTTATCTCTATGTACTTAATGTTTAATCTTAGTCAAATGTAATATTTATGTTTTGTTATTATGTATTTTATTAAGTCTAATAGTTCAATTTATTATTAACATGTAATGCGTAATTTAAAGTTCATTGCAAGAATATGCATAATTTAAAGTTGTACTTGTTTATGCCACTTAATTTGTGTGTTTATTATAGTCTTGGTATAACGTGATATAAAAATAATATTAATAACAATATTATGATGTTGAGAGGAATTATAAAAAATATTCGTGTACGTAAATGTAAAACGACCGATTTTTTTTTAAAAGATATACCTATAATAAGTATTTTGTTCAAATACAAGGAAACAGCTCTCTTAGCAGCATTCAGCAAGCCAGCTAGCCATAAGGTTCCATCGCAGCAACGTAACGCTTCCTGGATCCTCGGCATCACTCGACGGTCAAAATAAGTACCGTCGCACTCCACACGTCTCGACTCACAGCAGACATGGTAGCACACGCTCGTCTCGAGTCATGTAGACCGGAGAACGCTCGTTTTGTCAATGAAGACTTGAGCACGCTCATCACGACTTAACGTGGATTAGAGCACCACTGGCATCTCCAAGCTGAAGACCTGATGTTTTTTTTTTCATTCCCTTTTTCAAGAGGGGGAGTACTGTGGCGGCCAGAGTCGCCACATAATTTATTATCATCACGTATCGGTTAAAGAGTTTGTAAGCACATTCCTAAACGCGTGCAGATCCGATAAAGATATGTCACGGCATCCTCCCTCCAACATCTACGTAGTATTACTGTATAAATAGTCTTGTAAGGTTTAGATAATAAGTTAGTCACAATGTAGTCACTGTAACTATACAACATCACTTTGAGAGACGCAGTCGTTATTTACCATCGCCATGGAGCCATCCATCATCACAACCTCGCATACATATCCCGACGGAACACCTTACTTCTAACCAAACAGTGTGCTTATTTATTTGTGCCGTATTTAAAAATTGTGTTTATAATTTAGTTGCCTACATTTAAATTGTTTTTGTTATTTGTCAAATGTTCCATTGATCCCATTTTATGTTAAATGTATAGTTACGCCGATTAAGATCGTGATCGTAACCAAGTCGCGTAGCGGTGAAAGAATACTACCTACCACTCCCTTTCTTCCCTTGGGTGTCGTAAAAGGCGACTAACGGACTAAAGACTGCACATACACCCAACAGCATAGAGCGGCGAAAGGGCTCATCACCTGTCACGCTGAGAACAGCGCTATTTGGTGAATAGTGAGTGGACTATGGTAAAGGACTGCTTTTGCTGTCCTCATTGCCTAGTCTCTGACTAACCCTTCGGAGATAATAGTCGTGATTTTATGTATATACGAGAATGTATATACGCCGATATAGATGGTCGTATTATTATAATGGACCACTTTTACGAGGCTGATGATAAGAGAGAATAAAAGTAAAGACAAGTAACAGTAAAAAAAGAAAACGATTGAGTGTTTCATGGTAGGGCAATAAAGTAAATTGAAGCTGTAAATATAGGGAGAAAAGCCCTACCTGTAATAAATGATGGTAACAAAAGACAAACATTTAAAAACCGTTAAAATTAAAAAGACTAAAACTTATTTCAATGTTTACCACTTCTCTGTGTCCTACGTAACTTTGCTACTCTCTTATCTCTCGCTGAAGTGGAAAAACAACTACACTACTGATAATTGGCCATTACAAGTAAGGCCTCCAAAGCAAATAACTTCCACGCTCCAATTATTTTTCCCAATTCCACTAACATTTTGTACGTAACTCTAACGTCGTAAATACGTCAGTCAAGAAGCTTTACTTCCGATAATAGGAAGCAGTTTTCAAGTGAAAAAAATATATTTGCCATCTGATCAATTTGAAAGGAAGGGTGTTCGGGCTGGCTGCTTTGTCGGCAGGACTTGAAATGGGTAGTCGAGTGCGTTAAACATAATTAGAAAGGTGTGTATAGAGGGTTTAAAAAAAAGACCGTGGTTGGAGGAAAAGTACCCTTATTATTGATGATGGCAAATTTTACTGAATGGAACCATTCGAAAAATAATAAAAACTGCATTTAAAGATTTTTGAAAAATCACCTGCTTGAGCCGGGAATCGAACCGGTGAAATGTGAAAAAAAACATCCTGTATTTTATGATACCAACCGAAAGAGTACCTAATTCATAAGGATCAATTTCTGTTAAAGAACGTGTAACTATCTTATATTAAAGAAAAATATTTTTTTTTTTGTATAGCTTATTTACAATCTAAAGAAAATAGTTCACATAACTTATGAATTGATGAAACTGAGAGCCATTTTCACGTATGCCAGACGTATTTTTCGACTGAATTCGTTATATTTCGTTATTTGTCTTATTCTTTCTTTAATTTAAGATACTTACTTTGTTGGATAAAATGTTTACTAGAAAAAAATCAACCAGTCTCAGAAAGCTCGAATGGGATTCGAACCCACGACCTTTGGATTGCCGGTCCACTGCTCTAACCGCTGAGCTACCGAGACCCCAGAAGACTCGCTGAATTTTTCCTAGCAGTTTGATTTACGCTGCAAGCCAGCGGTATTACGTCCAATGATATTTTATGTTTAGATACGTTGCCTGGCCTCCGTAGTGGCAAGGACAAATCAAGGTAATTGCCTGAGTTTCACTCAGTCACACGTCAGTCAGTGTCACGTCAACACGATTTACACATGATCGTTACCTTTATAAGTGTTTGATTTGTTAATTGGTTAAAATGCCTTCCTGTGTATCCAGAAATTGTAAAAATTATACTGCAAACGCTTACACGGGAAATGAAAATTGATCAATTATGAGCAACACTGGGCGATTGTGACGTGAGGAAATATGGAGCAATATACGGCAACAGCAAAAAGCATCAATTTGGCGAAATGTTTTGCAACAACAATATGGAGCAATATGGAGCAACTCCAAGAAACTAGGCAACACCAAGCAATACTTTCATACACGTACAAAACTATCGCTCGCCATGGAGGACGATTTTCTTGCAGCGGCAGCTTGCAGTGCTTTTATTTTTATGAATCACAAGCAAAGGAAACAGAAAAGGAACAGACATATTTGGGTACGAACGTTTTTAGCAAGACGGAATCAATTATCGTTGTGTTGTGAATTAGATGATATTTTAATAGAATGTATAATCATCATCATCATCAGCCTATAAACGTCCCACTGCTGGGCACAGGCCTCCCACGTGAACAATAGCACGTGGGGATGTTGGGCCATAACCCACCGCGCTGGCCCAATGCGAGTTGGTGGGTTTTAACGACTGCCATCTTACGACAACACCACACCAACGGCTTAACGTGCCTTCAGAAGCACGGAAGAGCTCGAGATGTTTTTAATGGTCACTCATCAGGCGACCCGGCATTGCGAAAGTTGCTTAGCGGGCAAGATCGCTAGCCGAACGCGCTAGCCGCTGCGCCATCGAGCTCTTAGAATGTATAATGTATGAATGTAATTATAATGAACATAGCAAATAAACAACATACGACACCCAAGGGACGAAAAGGAGTTGGTAGTATTATTTTGATGATCCCATCGCCGCTCTATGCTGTTGGATGTATGTGCAGTCTTTAGCCCGTTAGTCGCTTTTACGACACCCAAGGGAAGAGAGGGGTTGGTAGTATTATTTTGATGAGCCCATCACCGCTCTACGCTGTTGGATGTATGTGCAGTATTTATTTAGTCCTTTAGTCGCCTTTTACGACACTGAAGAAAACATAGGGGTTGGTAGTATTATTTTGATGAGCCCATCGCCGTTCCATGCTGTTGGATGTATGTGCAGTCTTTAGTCCTATAGTCGCCTTTTACGACACTGAAGGGAAGAGAGGGGTTAATAGTATCATTTTGATGAACCCATCGCCGCTCTGTGCGGTCGTAGGATGTATGTGCTGTCTTTAGTCCGTTAGTCACCTTTTACGACACCGAAGGGATGAGAGGGGTTGGTAGTATTATTTTGATGAGCCCATCGCCGCTCTATGCTGTAGGATGTATATGCAGTCTTTAGTCCGTTAGTCGCCTTTTATGAAACCCAAGGGAAGAAGGGGTTGGTAGTATTATTTTGATGAGCCCATCGCCGCTCTATCCTGTAGGATGTATGTGCAGTCTTTAGTCCGTTTGGGTCATTTTAGCTCCTTGTATAACAATCTACTATTGTTTTACTGTTGCTTTTTATTGTCTCATAGATCGTAATAATATAATAAAATAAAATATTCAGTTTAATATGTCACTTTACACTGGCTAAATATGCTGACCGCACGAAGCCATTATAAAAAAACACCCAAGCGCTCGCTGTCCCTGCGGAAGCGAGACGCCGCAAAATCAATAAGTGCAAGCGAGACAGGAAACAAAATTGCTGTAAATTTCCAGACTCCCTGGATATTCGGCAATACGTGTCAGCAACATTCAGCAATTGGAATATATGGAGCAATTATCAGCAATATTGCCGAAACAATTGCCGAAACAATTGCCAAAACAATTGCCGAATTTTTTTGAAGTTGCTCCACATTGCTCCACTAATTGCTCCATATTGATCAATACGTATTGCCAGCAATAATTGACCAAAAAATTGCCCGTGTCAGCGCCTCTTAAGAGACAATAAAAATGTCTTAATTCATTCGTAAGTATTGTAAATATAAATTTAAAATACAAATTTTAATTAAGTGATGACATTTGCCATGTTGCCAATCCGATATGCATGAGTGAGGAGCGTATACTATGTTTTCTGTAACAGTGAAAGAGAAAAACAATGGCGGCCGAGATAGCGCATAAATTCTATGAGCTCATTGGTCAACTACCAAAAGTCAAAATATTGTCTATCTCTTTTTAACAATAGGCTAATGATATGATTTTCCCTTTCGACGTGTATTACGTCATAGAAACAATTTCGCCATTTTAAAATGCAATTCATTCACGTATAACTAGTCTATTTATAAAAGGTCATTGATTACGTCACTGTGAAGTCTATCTAATAATATTACAAGTATTTAACAATCGATAAAGACGTAATTGCTTATAAATATGTTTAATAATGAAATTTTGCATTCACAATGCTATATAAATATAGGATAAAATGTTTACTAGAAAAAAATCAACCAGTCTCAGAAAGCTCGAATGGGATTCGAACCCACGACCTTTGGATTGCCGGTCCACTGCTCTAACCGCTGAGCTACCGAGACCCCAGAAGACTCGCTGAATTTTTCCTAGCAGTTTGATTTACGCTGCAAGCCAGCGAGCGGTATTACGTCACTGTGAAGTCTACCCTCACAGTCGAAAGAAATACTATTGCAAGTATTTAACAATCGATAAAGACGTAATTGCTTATAAATATGTTTATTATTGAAATTTTGCAAGAAAAAAAAAAGCTTCCTGAGACTGGTTGATTTTTTTCTAGTAAACATTTTATCCTATATTTATAATAGCATTGTGAATGCAAAATTTCAATAATAAACTTACTATGTTGTTTAAAAGAAATTGATCCTTCTGAATGACTCTTTCGGCTGGTATCATAAAATAGAGGATGTTTTTTATTCCCATTTCACCGGTTTCATTCCCGGCTCAAGCAGGTGATTTTCCAAAAATCTTTAAAAGCAGTTTGAATTATTTTAGAAAATAAAGGAATGTTCCCTTTCAGTAAAATTTGCCATCTAGTTTTCCTCCAACCACGGTCTTTTTTTCCACCCTGTATAAATACGTAGTGACCGTAGCAGTGAAAGAATACTACCACCCCCTTTCTTTTCTTGGGCCTCTTAAAAAGCTACTAAAGGATCAAACACTGCACATACATCCAACATCATAGAGCAGCGATGGGCTTCACCACCTGTCACGCTGAGCACATGTGCAGTTATCATTTGGCGAAACGTGAACTGTGGCAGTAGACTGCTTTAGTCTCTGACTAACCCTTTGGGGATATTAGTCGTGAACATATGTATGTTATCTCCTTGTCTGTCACCAAGACTCCTAGAGGTTTTAAAAATTCAAAGTCAAAATCAAATTATTTATTCAATGTAAACCTTTACAGGCACTTATTGACGTCATTACTAATAATAATAAAAAAACAGTTAACTAACTTGCAGTTAAGAGGGTTTACGCGTTTCAGATTCCCATACAAACTTCCAAGTTGAAATTTTTAAAAACCAATAAGCTAATTTTGATGAAACTTTGCATGCTACAGTAAAATACATGCTAAAGTACAATACATGACAGGGATCTAAATAGTTTGTTGAAAACATTTTTAAAAAACGTTTATTTAACTGAGTTATTGCGATTTAAAGTCCACTATAGAAAGTTTAAAATCAAAATAACTCAGTTAAATAAACGTTTTATAAAACTGTTTTCAACAAACTATTTAGATCCCTGTATTTTACTTCAGCATGCCGAGTTTCATCAAAATTGGCTAGCTGGTTTTAAAAAAATTTACTTGGGAATTTGTATGGGAATCCGAAATGCGTAAACCTAACGAACTATAGTTTGTGCCAGACAAACGCGCATCGCTACCCCCAGTACCACTGCAAGCCGAATTAGGATCGCGTCGAACCGAAATATAAGCCGTGGCGATAGAATTCTGTGTGAACAAACGAATTGAATATCTATTGTCCGATTGACAGCTGAGCTCTCATAGTTCAGGGGTGTTATGGGCTCTTGTGGTCTCACCTGACTCTCTCCGCGTGCTGCTGCTTGAGCCGGATCTGCGTCAGGAGGCCGACCAGCAGCTCGTCCACATTGTGGTTGATGCCCACGGAGGTCTCTATGAATTTGCACTCGTAGGAGGTGGCCAGGCCCTTGCCCTCTGAAAACGGACATCACACGTTAGACATTAAAACGAAACTTTTTACAGATCTGCTCGTCCTAACTATTACATAGGTATTAGTATTATATTTTATTCTGATGATTTAACCCCTTTACACGGTTCATATTAATGTATAAATGCCTTGGTGCCCAAGTCGGCAAGATCGTTCCGATATTTTAAAGTATTTGTGTTGCTATGGGCCATTGTCGCCTGAAATAAATGAATAAATAAAAATATATTATTCGGAGGTACCAAGGTTCAATTCTCAGGTCAGGCAAAGTATGTTTCGCGTTTGGCAAGCGTGGTGAAATAAGATAACCCAATGAATAAATGACCCAAACACATATGAAATAAACCCATGACTTGTAAAGTAATGAGTTGATTTCAATGGTCCTAGCTAGTTTAAAGGCTATTTACTAGGCTGCTTACTTTACTACTGTTACTAGGACAGGTAAAGTTATCTAGTAATTCAAAAAAAGAAATTAAAATTAAAAGTTGTGCATTTACAATGACGACGCTTAAAAGCTTAGTACTCGTGAGCATGACTAAGCTTAATATTGTGTAAACTGGAACACATTTCATTCCTGACATCGTGATTCTAACATACCTTATAAACACACTTAAAATATTCAACGTTTTTAAGGAATTAACACTCAGTAGATCTACATATTTTTATAGGTATAATTTTTTTCATAGGGTAACACAACAGACATAAATTTATAAAATTTTGTTGCTAAGTACCTAACTAAAATATATGAGTAAGCACATTTACATTCACATATTTAGCAAACGCTTAAATATCATGGCAATTTCAATTAAAACAAAGCATATTGTATTGGTGTGAAAACAGATCATATCAAAGCCTGACTGATTATATAGTTGTTCAAATGAGGTTATCATTAAAGGCCTCTCACCGGAACCGCCCACCGAACCGGACAATTTCACGTTCCGGTAAGCATTCGATTGTATGTCGGATGAACGCACCGGACAACTGATCAATCGTTTGACGATTGTTCAGCTGGCCAAAATTACTAGACAGATATATTATGAGGTGAGTGAATAAATGAATAGTAATTCACTTAACTACTTTTTCATCCCATCTATTCGAAAAGAGGCGAAGGGTTCCTCGATAAGTGCGAGCAAAGAAGGTCATTCCATCGCACACAAAATGACTTTTGAATTTGGAACACCATTAAATTAAAAGTTTGAACGAACTTCGCTTCGTACTTTGAATCCCTCGTTACGCTCAGGATGCTACTCTAGAATAGAATCCTTCGCTTCGCTGTGGATTGTAATTGTAATAAAATGTAGTAGAGAAGATTTAATTTCTGCTTAAAATTATTTTCATTTAACTTAACTGTATCACATTTTCTTAGAAACGTATAAAAACTGACGCTAGGTTGTGGCAGAATATCAGCTACACCTTTTACGACACCCAAAGGAAGTGAGGGGTTGGTAGTATTATTTTGATGAGCCCATCACCGATCTATCCTGTTGGATGTATGTGTAGTCTTTAGTAAGTTAGTCGCCTTGTACGACACCCAAAGGAAGGGAGGGGTGGGTGAAATTATTTTAATGAGCCCATCGCCGGTCTATGCTGTTGGATGTACGTGCAGTCTTTAGCCCGTTAGTTGCCTTTTACGACACCGATGAGAAGAGAGGGGTTGGTAGTATTATTTTAATAAGCGCATCGCCGCTCTATGCTGTTGGTTGTATGTGCAGTATTAAGTCCGTTAGTCGCCTTATACGACACCCAAGGGAAGAGAGGGGTTGGTATAAATTGGGTTAATGCTAAACGCGAAGCCATTAATTAAGGTATAATAATAATAAAAATAAAACCTGGAAATGGAACCTGCAAACTCTTATTACTACCAACAGCTGTATTTTTATCGGTTGGCAAATAAAAGAAAGAGATAAAAAGCCTGGCATGTGACCCCTAATTTCGCTCGTTTCCCACTATTCGTATTGGTAGCCGATATTGAGTATTACTAGGAATAGAAATAAGGTGTATTTTAGCAATATGTCATTTTGATAGTGCTCGGTCCAGATAGATGTATTAAGTCCATGGTATTTTGTAATTCCGAGGTTATTTTATTATTACATAACAGTAACAATACATATGACCTACAGGAGTAGGACAGCTAGTGTTTCTGTTGTCTAATAAAAAAAACCTCTAAATTCAAGACAATCGCTGCGCTTCGCGATTGTCTTAAATTTCTAACCTATCACGTGACCTACGGCAGTACATTAATTTTTATTAAATAATCACTGGTGGCCAGCGATATATACGTTACACTAGATAGGCCCTTCCGAACACGCACTATGTTCCACTCATCTGCGGAGTCGACTCGGCACCTGCTTTAGTGTGGCTTTGACACTCGCGCGTGCGGAGCGGCGAAAATATTTTTTATTTATTTTCAAAGTGTACACCTAGACCTTCTACAATTCAGTTGTCAAGTAAGTGAAATTAATTGTTATTCAAGTCGTTATTATGTAGTTATATCGTATTATAAGAATAGAAAAGATATTTTTTCAATTATTGTTATTGACAATCTATTCGGGACGCCATCTTGATACACACTACGTTGTGTTTGACCGATCTGGCGCTGCGCCTCCAGCCGCTGCGATGTCTGTCTGTTGATTAGACGACATTCGCTGCAGCGAGTTTTAGGTCTCTCATTCCAGAATTTGAACAAATGTTTTTTATGGACATTGTTCTCTATACTTCTAGGTCAATGCTGGTGGCAGACTAGACACTTTGTAAAATATATAATTTCAGCACTGTAAATTTCGGTGTATCATCGTTTCATTTCAGTTCATTGTTATATCATTTCTGTTTTATTTGGTTGGTTGTTGGTTATCATTTAATTTCGGTGTAAATCACAGTGAAGAATGGTGGACATAACCTTTCTTTACGTGGCTAGTTATTTCATTTCGGTGGCCAGTTATTTCATTTCGGGGAACAGCTGCTTCATTTCGGTGGCACCAAAATTTTACACACGTAAATCTCTTAAGATTATTAAGATATTTACATAGCATTACGTATAAGAATAAAACATTTCAAGAAGTATAAAAAACTACTGTTTAAATTTGAAAAAACCAGATACTTAATTAAAAATTCAACCGAAATGATAAAAAAACGACTTTGTTGAAATTCACCCAGCTGTTGATTCAGCGATTTTATGCTGAGCCACATTACCTTTTTATTTCATTTTGTTAGTTTTAAGTTACTTGTTATTTTGAACAAATAAATACATTTATTATTATTATTACTATTTACCTACTACGACTAAAATAAGTAGTTAATAACTACGACTAAATAAGTTGTTAATCTGTGTGGTGGCGGCTCATTAGAATGCTACTAGTAATGACCCATGTCTTCCCTTGGGTGTCTTAAAAGGCGACTAACGGACTAGAGACTGCACACACATCCAACAGCAAAGAGCGGCGATGGGCTCACTACCTGTCACGCTGAGCACATGTGTAGTTGTTATTTGGTGAAACGTGGACTACAGCTAGTAATATTATTCTGTGACTACAGCAGAGAACTGATTTTGCAGTCCTCTTTCCTAGCCTCTGATTAACCCCTAGGTGACAATAGTCGCTCTTGTATGTTATCGTTGTATCCCGATATCGTTGTAAACCTGGGGCCCAAGTCTGCTAATTTACGAATGGCATAATTGAATCGCAATTGGATCGCATTGTAATTGTTTGACACATTTGGTATTAATATTTTAGATTTTAGCGTTTTATTAACGCTTAAATATACTTAAGTAAAATTTTTTAAACACTGAAAAAAGACGACAACCTCAGGCGGGAATCGAACCACGCACCTTCCGCATTCCGGGCGGCTGCCTTAACCACTTGGCTACCGAGGACTGGCTTTCAACCGTCGAAATTTGTCAGTGCTTGATGCTTGCAAGCGTAAAGAGAGCTTTTCCCAAAAAATATTTTTTTATTTATTTATTTAAAACACTTTATGCACTTAAAGTACAGAGGCGGACTTAATGCCTTAGGCATTTTCTCCCAGTCAACCATAGGGTGGTGCAGAGACAAAAAATGGTAGGGTGCACAAATTAAATGAAAATATATTGACATACCTACATATACGCCATCATAGAAACATATACATACTATTACATATATAATAAATAAATACATAAATATCACAAAATTTAGTAACTGCTGAAAAAAATATCGGATGACGTAGGTAATTCATGAATACTGTATTTTGATATCCGTTCATATTTTTTTGGCGCCATGCTGGTGTATTTCTGCACAAAGCTCCTGATTGCGAATCCGGGCTGTCCTATTAGAATTAGACAGTATTGTGCAGCGACAGAAATAGCACTTCCAAGAAGGACTTTAGCTGGGTATTAATAATTTACCTAGCACTTGTTTATTATATTTATTAAGACTTACACTGCCATAGATATAATTAAGTTGTACTCTGTCGAAAAATAATAATAAGTAATTGAATTATAATCTGCTGAAATAATTTTATTTAAGTACTTATATTTTTGTAGACCGCAAATATTGGAAAGAGGGGAGGGAGGCCTAACGCTGTTCGATTCGATTATTGAATAGTTCAGCATTTTATAATCAACAAAATTATAATTCTTAATATAAAAAATCCTGTGATGACTAACTTGGTACCTAACCTACCTACTTGGTAATTTAGTTTAAAATTGTACTTGTAAGTCGGTAAAGTTTTCCGAATCACATTCGCCATTGTGTACTTTATAATTGGGGACGTTATGAACTAATTTTCAATGCATGCATTGGGAAATACTTTCAAGTATGTTATACCTGGTTTTTGGCACTGGTATTTTAAAAGTGACGTACTGGAAGCCCTGGTAGGCAGGTACTCGATTTGACAAGTACGACCCATCTCTATAGGTCATTGCCCAGCAGTGGGACAGTACGGGCTAATAATAATAATATCTTTGTGTCCGAACCTCTCAGCCCCCAAGCGGTCGCATGAGACCGCTTTGACAGTTCGCGCCATTCCGTCAAACCCCAAGCGGTCGCATGAGACCGCTCTTTCCCACTTGGCTTTGTACCGTGTTTTCAGAGACTTTGTTATAATTTAGGTCTTTCGGTAATTAAAGAAAAAATTACGTGTTGAGCTTGAAGATAATATATTTGAAGTAAGGTGTCAATATCAAAAAAACATGAAAAATAGAACACAATGGTATATAGATTACGTTCAGTTCGCTTGTGACCACGGCCGCAACATCGCGGCCGAAACGCCAAGCAGTAAGTAGATATGTACTTACTTACAAAAATTAATCGTGTTAGGTCCCGTTAAAATAGTTTTAAAATGCAACGCGATAGTTTAAAGTCTTATATAGATTACAGTCAGTAGCAACACTACAGACTACTTTAGTATGAACCAGGTCGATTATTTCGGTTCTGTGGTAGGTACATTTTATGCATCGTGATCGCAAAATATCGCATAGTCTGTGCTCGATTCTGTCAAATTCGACGTTGAAAGTTGCGCCAATTTCTGTCTCGGAGTGAATAAGTGGCTGAGTTTTGTGTGCTATTTTTATTGAATTTATCTAATGTAAGTACTGTTTCTTATTAGAAAATGATTATTTAGCATATAATAATCGTATTTAGATAACAAGTTGTAAGATATACATCATTATTACTACAAAGCGTGTGAAGTCCGTAGGTACGTTACCGATTTCCGAGTTATTTTTAGAGTAATAGTATTACTATATACAGTATAAGACAAATAAACTGTTGCAATCATCACTTATATTGTTGTTTACAGAATGACAAAATATGGTTTGATTTTAGAGTAATATTTTTTTTTGCAAAAGGCGGGAATTATGACGTCATCCGCAAATTAAAAAAAATATGGTGCACACCTGCTGTCATTATTTTTGACATTTAAATTCCAAGACTGAGGGGTTAATCTATCTTGTACTACAAAACTATCAAAGCCCTAGGGGCTATCACTAGTGATCAAATTCAAAACTGTATTGTAGAAGTTTGACATTTTGTGGTAGGATGAAGTACTGACGTCTGTAACATTTAGATAAAACGTTGTTTACCAACGAAAATATAATCACGACTAGGTATTATTCCCGAAAGATTAGTCAGAGCACAGACCACTAGAGACTATTGAGGACCACAAAAGTAGTCCTCTGCCATTGTCCACTTTTCAGCAAATAGCGACTGCACATTACTTTTACTCGCGACTATTGTCACCTAAGGGCTTTTTTGTAATTTATTAAAAAAAATCTTAGGGGTTATCAGAGACTAGGCAAAGAAAACTGCAAAATCAGTCCTCTGCTGTAGTCCACGTTTCACCAAATAACAACTACACATGTGCTCAGCGTGACAGGTGGTGAGTCCATCGCCGCTCTAAGCTGTTAGATGTGTGTGCAGCAGTGGCGAAGCGTGAAATATTGAGAGAGGTAAGCCGGAGCAAAAAAAAATGCTTACCTACTCCAAGCGCGGGCACGCAGTCTTGAGTCCTTACCGAAAATCTGTGATTGGCATCCTGGCTTCAGTCTTGTATAGGCAGATGTATCTTCAGTCCACTTTTACTATACGTGTAAGCACTGAGATATTGAAACAGTGTCTTGCAAGCATAATAGAAGTGGCTTTGACAAAAGCCGTTTGTGGTGAAATGATGATATGATGTAAATTAAACAAAACTTAATCGACTAAGTACTAATAATACTACTTATACTCTAAAGCTATTCGTCTATTCTTTCTAACAAAGTGCGCTAAGACATTATCATAAAAGCCGGGAAGAATCTAAAGCTATTAATGCCGACATCTTACAATTCTACCGATTACTTTGCAAATCTACTTACTCTAAATACGTAATTTCAACTTATTACAATATCTACTTACCGCAAATACCTAATTACAACGTACGTCTTCGTAACTACTTTCTACACACAACACAAATAAACAAAGTCCAACTACAATACTAATCATTCTAATAGGTGAAACTAACTAATAAATTCAAATACTAATAAAACACAGTCATGCATTCAATGATGAATTGCAATTACGTCAAATTATCTGTCAACAGAACACAAACCGAAAGCGATATTCCTCCGTCCCGCTCACGCGTACGCAAATTGTATAACTGTCTCTATCAAGTAACTCGGATAAAGACGGCTTACCGGCTGCTAATACGCGGGTGGGTTTATTGACCTTTATGTGACGTCATGACGTTTATTTTGTATGGAAGTTTAACTGCCTAAAAGCCGATCGCGCCTGCGGCTTATTTTAAAGCAATATGTTGTTAAAAAGCAAATTTTGTTGATTTAATGTCCATAGTGTAGGCAATTTGTAATGTTTCTTTTATATATTTACTTTTTTAATTACTGATTGTGCCATTTCTCAATTCAAGTAGAGAGTGGTTGTGTTCTAAACTTCTGAAGGGAAGCCGGTGGGAATCGAGTTGTATGGAACCTTCGTCACTGGTGTGCAGTCTTTAGTCCGTTAGTCGCCTTTTACGACACCCAAGGGAAGAGAGGGGGTGGTAGTGTTCTTTCACCGCTACGCGACACGGGTGGTTGGTTGGTCGGTTTACCAACATAGATATAAACAATAGAGTTTATAACTATGTTTACCAATAACATTAACACGTTCACTGCGGCGCCGAATTTTGACTACCTGCCGAACTGTGCGTTATGAGATAAAACAACCTCACAGTGTACCTTCCAAGAGGTGCGATTTGAGATCTTTCCGCCTCATATCATATCATTCATTTTAAGTACGTTTTTAAAGCTAAATACCACAAATTATTTAAAAAGAAATATACTGTTTTATTTCAATATAATAAAATTATATAACTTTAACTTCGCCGCAGGTTCTGGTTACAGAAAACCGAGAAAATTGAGAAAATGTTTGTGGGGTCGAATAACCTCATAACGCACCCAAATTATAGTACATATCCACTTACACTAGTGAGGCGAAGTGAAAGATATCGATAAATTAAAAGTCATTTTAACTTTAAATTATTATAATGTAACTTACTTATTAAAATTACAAATGATCATTATAAAAACATTCCAAACACATACTTTTTTCACATTCCTTACAATATGACACAATCTTTTTAACTTTTTTTGCAGCATCTCGACTACCCATTGTGTTACGCTTATTTGCGTAGCAACCCACGCATCTCCTTTTGTTTTGTCCTTTTTTCTCAAAAGTATGCTTCTTCTTCAAATTGACGACACGTGAACTGCCTGCAATGAAAAAAAGAGTAATATAATATTTTTATTTGGTATTAAAAGTATTTTCCCGCTGTCCTCCTATCATAACAATAGAAACACATTTTATGTTATTTATATATTATTACAATTTTTATTACTAAATCGCTATACTATATTGAGTATCGATGGTCATGCTATGGAGCTGGTTATACAATCAAAATAATTACCTGTAGCAGTTACTCCCATCGGTTTCTTAGTTAGAGCTTCTAAAACTGCTTCATAAAACTCTTTCTTCGATATGCGTTTTCCTTTCCCCAATTATATAGCAACCAACTGTTGACTAAAACTGTTCCAAACAAGAGCTCCATCATTACTTTTCTGAACCATTTAACCCCTCACTCTTGGAATTTTTTTGACAGTCTTTCGACACTAACTGTCAACGTCAAATTTGACAGAATTGAGCAAAGACTATGCGATATTTTGCGATAACAATACATAAGATGAACCACAGAACCGAAATAATCAAACTTGTTCATATTAAAGTAGTCTGTAAGACTATGAAAACACGGTACAAGGTCAAGTGTGTTTTTGTAGGTGCGGTCTCATGCGACCGCTTGGGGTTAGCCAGTTAGGTAATGAAGTATCATCAGTAGAATTCACATGATTTACTAACTGCAACATTCTTCTGCATCGTTTCTTACCACTATTAGACATTTTCGTGCACGCGCGACGACAAAAAGTAATGCAGCCAAAAAACGGCGAGCCTCTCGTCTTACGTAAGCGCCGGCTCATCACTAGTTCAAATTCATAAAAATGTGTTATTATGTAGGTGCGGTGTGGGGCGGGAGCGCCTCCCGCGCGTATGAGGCGGATACACCTCACGCTCGCATGAGAATAATATTTTTTTAATTTTATGCGACATGAGGTCTAACCACCTCATATAAGTTTTTTTGACATTTCAGAGACAGTTTTAGTAGGTAAACACATCAGTATATTTGTTTCTTTCATACACGTAGTATTTTTTAAGATACGAGCTCCGCACTAGAGCGAGAAAGCAGCATAATCTTTACCGCGCTGTGTGGGAGTACATTTGTGAGGTCTAAAAACCTCATAACGCATTGAGCGTGTTAACAAAAAAGCAGTAGACGTCAGTACTCCGACCCCAATGAGAGAACAACAAACAACTACCAGTTACTGCCCATCGCCTTTTCGCCAAGGTCAAGCGTACAATTTTTATCCATTTCTGTCGTAATGTGTTTTTTATCTGGTCCAGAGTCTAGCGTGTCTATTACTGGCTACGGCCCTGTCAGCGGCCGCTGTATTGTCATTAGAGCCAGGAGCCACCCGTCTAATGCCCGACTAATTGACAGCCAGTAAAAACGCAAAAACAAACAGAAAATTTCTCTCGCCCTTACTTGATATACAATAGCAACAAAAAAAGAAAGAGTATCTATTTATAAAGGGTATCTTTATATCCAAGGGTTATTTATTTATTTTAACACCACCTGCTTGACAATATCAAGTTATATGTCATGCAAACCTAACATAAAGTAAGTTAGTTAAGACTTGAGTCAAGCAGGGCATTATTATTGTACCTACTGAATTTCACTATGACCCGCTGGTCATTAATCAGATTTGAATTTGGAGCATAACGTAGAAATCGCATAGATACGAACATTTACAATAGGTACCTTGTAGGTACATACTAATTCCATGCATTAACCTATAAGATCTGCACTAAAAAATAAATTGTTCGAAAATTGAACTGGCCATCACTAGTAGAATATAAATAAAAGAAAAATAGAACAAATTAAGAAGAAGCGCGAATACTGAAAATTGTTGATTCTAGTACTATTGCTTTTTATTATCTAGTAGATAGTGTGAAAATTGAATATTCTCAAAAAAATAGAACTTGTCAAAAGATACTTATAAAAGGTTGTATAATATTATTGATGCGTGCCGCCGTCTCATCCTTTGAAGTCGTTGGTGGCGTGAGACGTCATATAGCAGAAAAAGTTTTTTGTGTTAATAATAATCAGCACTTTAATGTGGCGTGAAGAAGCCTTTGTAGGAGACTAATAGGAGTAGTAGATACGCCTCGTAGCGCCACCACTACGCGTGGCTATCTACCACCGTGTTGTTTAAGTCTGTCGCCATAACAACAATTTAATAGAAAAATTTTCCTTAATACCTAGCATTGGGGCCAATATAGTTTGAGTTTGAGTTTCAGTTCATAGTCTTCTCGGGGGACCCCAGGGTTATTTGGGACTGTCTCCCCAAGGGGAGCCCACCTACCCACTAAAACCTCCAGTACATACCCTCAATGTCCGACGTGAGAGCCGAAGGGGAACCTGTCTGAAGAATTAATCACCTCCGGGGCTAAGAGTCTGGGAGAACAATACCTATCCAGTTCCATGATACTTGAGAATCATGGGTAAAGGGCGCTTTCACTCGAGACGTTATCCGTCATCATCATATGTTATAAACGTGTCACTGCTGGGCACAGGCCACACGGGGAGACTGGGCCATAACCCACCACGATGTCGAAATGCGCGTCGGTGAGTTTTATTAATGACTGCCATCTTAAAGCAACAACCGTAAGCAGCGGCTTTGTGCCTTCCGAAGCACGGAGGCGCTCAAGATGTTTTAAATTTGGTCACCTTCAGTGACCCGTCATTGTCAGAGTTGCTTAATTGGAAAAAGTACAAAATAAGAGACAGAGCTAAGAAGAAATCACGAAAGGCTGGAAGCAGATGAATTCGAAATAAAATATGTCCGTAAAGTCATAACTGAGTTAACGATTCCATGAAAGTGTTCGCTTTGCGTTATAAACGACTCGTTACCGTGAAGAGAGCCTTCGTTTTACGATCTAAGATTTAAACTTTTTTTAAGCGAATTCGGTGATAAAGTAAGAATTAGTACAACCGTTATTTTAATTCGCCGGCTTTTAACGGTCCGTAATTAAATCGCGCCTGTCAAAGGATAAATAGCTAATATTAACGAACACAACTTTGCTGCTAAAAACAAAATGGCGTTTATCGTACGTAATTTTAATATTAATTAGTAAAATGTTAATTATGTGGAAAAGCATTTTCATCAATTTGTTGCGACATAATATGACATTGGCAGAGTGAGTATTTTAAATTAGGTTTTATTTTTAAATTAAAAAACATTAATGAGACACATTATACTGAGCGTTTACAATTATTTACGACAACTAGTCGCTCAGACCACACTATACCCACACAGTATTAGAAAATTCAAAAATATATTTTTGCTAAATTTGTTGTTTTTACATAATCAACAAGTAATCAACGCACTCAAAACCAATGCCGTAAACAGCGTCGAAATATATAACGACGCCTTAGAAACAACACAAACACCGTAGTTAGATCTCCCGTTAATAACTGGTTTAGAAATAAATTCAATTAATTGCAACAATAACAAAAAAACAATAACGTCAAAAAAAACACTTTCTTTTCGCAATTTTGCTATTTCCTTGACATACCAATTATCGAATTACAAGCAAACCGCCAAGCGTCAGATATTACACAACTACCCTCCTAATTGACGTCGGTGGAGATGCCAAGATGTCGTGTGCTTATAATTGGTCGAGAATTGTGTCTGTTCCGATGTAATTGGAGGGTTGGTTTTATTCAAGGTTTAATTACACGCTACGCTGAAAACGGAGAAAGGAAACAGCGTTTATGGGGCGGGCGGCCGTGTTGCCAGTCGCCACACACCGACCGTTTTGCTCTATGATAATTCAATTCCTCCAATCCGCGTCAACCCTTATTACGCATACAAATATTAATGAGTATTATCCCAGAATCCTTTGAGGAAATAGTCGCGCGTGTATATGAAAGCGTAGTCGAGGACTCACCATCAGTGTTGACGACCCTGGAGCGCGCCAGATCCGCCTTGTTTCCCACCAGGATGACCGCCCGCCGCGCGGTGTGGCCTGCAGCCCACAGCGTCTGTAGTCGCTTCTCAGCCTCCGTGAAGCTGACGCGGTCTGCTGTGGAATAGACCACGCAGTAGCCGTGCGCGCAGCCCTCGGACTGAGGAGGGAATTGTTTCGTCATCAGCCTATAAAAAGTAGCTTAAGGGAAAGCTCAGCCATCGAACTGAGAAGGGGATTGGTCTTATCATCAACCTATAAAGCCCAGCTTAAATGATCTGTAGCATCTGGTTTTGGGTCCTACTTATCTTAAGAGCGTCTGATTCAGGTGTCACGCGCTCATGATCGTTCGCTATCGCCTGGATCGTAAAAGGGAGAATGCTCTTTCAACTAACTCAATGAAGTTACTAACTAGCGACGTTGGTTCTTAGTAGAGGTCTCCCTCTCGCAGCACCATGTCTACCCATTGGGATCTATTGTGCAAAAAGCGACGTTGGTTGCCATTTTCTTTAACATGGGGTCTTTTAAACGAGGTGTGAAGAAGCAACTTGCAAGTCTGCAAGGTGGGTACGGATTGCACCACAATCCTTCCTCTCTAGCTGTTTTGGCTTCTGGACTTCGCTTTCCCTGAAGCTAGGCCTGACTCCTTCTGAGTGAGGCGTTCAGTATGCAATCCACAACGACACAAACAAGAAGAAGGAAAAGTAGGGTAGGTAATAGTGAAGGATTATTATCTTCATGTTACTCTACCGTCAAACTCACAACGATTTGGTCTGGCGGCGAGTCCATGAACGTGATCTCCGACTCCTCGCCCGCCAGCAGTACGCACACCGACCTCTCCCCAGATTCGTCATCTGGAACAAGTACATGATCTCATGTAGCCTTAAACACCAGGGAGTTAAAAAGTAATACTTATGTTGATTTTGATGGATCATAATTATAATAGAAATAAGTTCTGCTGTTACAAACAAGTGAGTAGTGACATTGCCCAACGCTAGTTATAATAAAATAAATAAGTTACTTATAGCGAAGACTTTATTTTAATGAAGGAGCCCTTTGCCCATCTATTCTTTTACACTATTAAAATTTTTTTTGCGAAAGTGAGTGATAAAACAAAATGAACATGAAACAGAACTTTCAGTAAAGATTAAGCAAATACTGAATCTCTAAGCAACAAGTATATCTTTGATAATGACGATCATACAGTACCTATGCTGGTGTCGTAGGCGTGCAGGTACTCCGAGGTCATGAACTGGCCCACCAGGCTGGACTTGCCCACGCCGGGGGCGCCGATCACCAGCACGCGGTACGAGCTCAGCCCTGCCGACGAGTCTCTGGTGGAACGAACAATGTGTCTCGTTTATATGGTAAACAAATAGGTAGGTAAGTAATAATTAGTTTTAAGCAGTGGCAACACTTACTCTCTCCCAATATTGTACGCTACGTTGCAGCTTGTGATTTGAATTATTAAAAATACAGTCAAGTGAATTTGGCGATATTAATTAGCTGCACCATCACCATTCCCTCACCAAACCCGTCAAGATCACGAGCCAGCGGCGGAACAACAACAGTACCTAAAGTAAGCCTTCAGTTGAGGAATCTGTTTGTAGTGCGCTTCAGGTGAGCAAAAGAAAGACCAAGTGCTTACGTTGGTTTAATGCTCTAAGGCTTACGTGCAGTAGAAAAAAAAAAGAAATGATAGCAAGTAGTTTCAACGTGAACGTAAACAATCTTTGCCGTTTATTGAAGAAAAAGTTATTGTAAGAAAGTGGTATCGACAGCGAAAAAAACAAAAAAATAAAATAAGAATCTCGATGAGTACTTAACTAAATCAACTTTTGAATAGTGGGTTGCCGGATGGGTGAACGAATTAAATTATGTCGAGGTCCTCAGTAATTCGGAATATCAGTAACATTGCAGTCGTTAAAAATCATCAACCCGCATTGGGTCAAGGTAGGTAGCCTGATCTTCTTTCTCATGTGCTATTGTTCGGAAGGAGAAGGAAAGGGAAGGTCTGACGCTAGCAGTAGGACATTTATAAAAGTCTTAATGCTCCTAAAAGTCCAAAGACTGGATCATATCAACGCTAGCTCAATGCGTTTAAGCTTAAATGAATGCTTGTGTTCATGTGGGAAGGCCAGCTAAGATACGTTTATAGGCTGATGGTGGAAGCTATAGCCTACCTTGAGGAGGCCAGCGAGCACGGCGCAGATGCCCTGGTGACGGCTTCAGTGCTGGAAGCGCTGGACGCCACGGACGTGTTCGACCGGGAACGCCGCGATCGCAGCGAATCGCCTCTGTTCACCACGCCCTTGCCTGTGAGAGACAAGATTAAAGATTAAATAGTATAAGATTGTTTCTGTAAGTCAGTGTGTTATATATAATAACGACCACTTGCAGCTGCAGTGTAAGTAACCCTTTAAACGTAGACCTGAAAGCCCAAGAAGAAATCGAAAAAGAGATTGAAGAAAGTCACGAGAATTTTCTTGATTCGGGCACTTCCATCACATTTCAAAACTCGGGCACCGTATAACTGTTAGACATGAAAATCCTTTCTTTATAATATAGAGATCTCACCTTGTCTTACTGGAGCCTGCCGACGTCTTCCTCACTGAAGAAGATTTCAAACCATTAGTTTTTTTGGTGAAACCCCATCCTTTCACTCTACTTCCTCGAGAAAAATGACTGCTAATGTTTGGAAATGTCTTTGAATGCGAAGAGAATGTAGTCTTCTGGTTTCGGATTTTAGAATACACATATTTTTAAAGCAAGATTAACAGTATCGCTGTACGTACCTACCACTAAAGATGTTAAAATGCTAACCTTTTCCTTTATTCCTTATCGAATACAGTTACCTACTTGTGGAGCTGCTCTGAGCTTAGTCACAAAGTGCTACGACGCAATATTTTCTTCTTGGAAGGTCTACTTATCTATTGTCAGTTAAAAGCTACGTCAGCAAGAAATACCGCAAGAAATTTTGCCAACTGACCTTTAATCTT
Source organism: Scoparia ambigualis (assembly GCA_963921215.1). Taxonomy (NCBI): domain Eukaryota; kingdom Metazoa; phylum Arthropoda; class Insecta; order Lepidoptera; family Crambidae; genus Scoparia; species Scoparia ambigualis. Next base: position 33,237,973 of record OY992514.1, read on the forward strand.
CATAATGAAGATGTCACCCAGTGATGATGATGATAGGTATTCTTATAGAAATTAAGGCAGTGATCGAACTCACCAGTGATGCTGAAGTGCCTGAGCCTGTAGTACTCTTCCTCCACCCCCGTGTTGGGCATGGAGGCGACCCTGGCGCGCTGCTGCGGCAGGCCCAGCAGCTGGCGCTCCCCCGCCCTGGACCTGCCCGCCTTCACGGACTGCGATCGGGAGTGGTGGGGGCTGCCGTACCTGGTGACAACATATAATCATAATCAACAACGTCCCACTGCTGAGACGGATAACTGCACATGGGGAGATTGCTATAGCCCATCACCACGGTGAAACAGCATTGTTTCAGTTTTAGGGTTGGTGAGTTAGGCGGTTGAATGTTGGAACGGATTTTATAGAGTGTGTTCTGAGATGGAAATTTTTAGGATATTGGATACAAAGTGATGTCTTTAAATTTCAAATGAATAACATTGTGTGCGTTTCATGTACTGGATACACATATTATTCTAATATTCTTGTTTCTTCTTTTGTGTAATTCTGCACGTGTGCTCCAAATAAACAATATTCTAGAATTTCATGAATCCTTCGAGTATTCATGGCATACAGAATTTTACCGGCTGGCCGAAAAGAGAACGTACGGGTAAACTTGTTACGATGGTTTGCGAACTTTGAATTTGAAACTAACCGATATGAGAACTTTGTATCTTTGCTTTAGAGAACTATGGTCTAACACTGAACCAGAGGCGAAAAATCAAAATTGTAATTGTCAATAAACCCTTACGCCTACTCTCTTAGTGTTTGTTTTGGACACACGCTATGTAGTCAATGGACGCATTCTACTATGAGATTTGATTTCTTTGTCACGTTGATAGGACGCCAGCGTTTAGGCCTGGGGCCGAGCCTCACACAGACAACAATTTTGCTCGTATTATTTTGTCGATCTATTTTTTGTCGCCCAGCAGCGACCGATAGCACGTTGGTATGGCACTGAAGCTACGATTTTGACAACGCAACTTTGTTGCCGAACTATGCGCTTCGGTCCCCGCCCCTGATGGAATAGCTTCCGAGGATACACAAGCGAGGCGCACAGAGCTGATTGCTGGGTCAAAGACAGAGCTGATCGCTGCAAAAAAACTGCAGGCGATCAGTTCAAAACCGAAGGAAAGTGCATAACACGGTAGAGGCCTATGTTCAGCATACGGGCTCAGACAATGAAGTTGATGCGTGCTTTTTTATATTAAGCCCGGCAAATGATCCCACTCCACCTGATGTTAAGTGGAAATTAAGTCCAGGCGCGAGGACAACTGGTGCAGCGTAAGAGACTTACCTAGCATCAGTCACCCTCACTCTGCCGGCCCACAAACTGCTTCTTCACGCCTCGTTTGAAGGGCCCTATATCATAGGTAGGAGGGAATACGTGTGCTGGTAGACTATTACATCTTTTGGAGGTGCGACAAAGAAACGAGTCACCAAATTTCTTTATGCTAGATGGAATATTAGAGACTGTAAATTGGTGACTTCGAAGAGCAGCACGCGTACTCCTATGGAGGATGGGAAAAGGAGGGATGAGGTTAAAGAGCTCTTCAGAGCACTCGCTATGGTATAAACGGTAAAAGACGCTGAGTGACGCAATATCTCTACGCAATTTCAAAGGCTCGAGAGTGTTAGTGTCTTCTGCATTGTCGATAATGCGCATAGCGCGTCGCTGCAATCTGTCCAAAGCATCGAGAAGGTACTTTGCGGAGCCGTCCCAGAGGTGAGAGCAATACTCCACGCAAGACCGCACCTGTGTCTTGTATAATATGCTCTCCGGAGTCACCGATTTTCCATCTCTCAAGTCTAGTCTCCAATATTCCATCGCGGACATAGAATTTTGTGACTCGTTTCTTTGTGGCACCTCCAAAATATGGAATTGTCTACCAGCAAACGTTTCTCCTCCTTATGACATGAGGTGCTTTAAACGAAGCGTGAAGATGTAACTTGTGGGCCAGCAATGTGAGGGTGGCTGATGCTGCCTCTTTGAGTCTGCACCTTTGTCCTCGCGTGCAGGCTGCGTGGCTACTTATGTAGGTAATAGCGTGGTAGTCGATTCTTTACACAATCCCACTACGGTGTTTTGACAAAACCCTACCGGGATAAGTCATTAGTTCGTTAATTCAGGTAGGGAAGCCCAAACAAGCTCCTCTTGTAAAGTTATATTCTGTTTTATGTAGTTTGTGGTCGACAGTACCTTTTGAATTACAAGAGTGTCCACGGAGTCCCATAACTCTTTGATGACGTCAGCAATTTATAGGAGCGGGTCGTGTCTATGGTTGTTTTGTAAAATGTCCTTGCGTTTTATGGGAAAGGAGGGACCTCCATAACTTACAGGCAATGTTCTGTTAAGCGATTTAACTTGTTTTAGGCAGAAATTATTGTAAAATAGACTTTAGAAGGTTTATTTACACTCGTATTTGTATTCAGTATCGATATATTCAATTATCGCAGGTGATTCTTGTCTTAGATTTAAGATTGTTGGATTGGATTTTGAAATAACTATAATAAAATAAACCACAAAATCATCTAAATTATGAAACACCAAAAATCATATTATCTTTATTATTGAAATTTTGCATTCACTAATGCTATATTATAGATATAGGATAAAATGTTTACTAGAAAAAAACAACCAGTCTCAGGAAGCTCGAATGGGATTAGAACCCATGACCTTTGACCTTTGGATTGCCGGTCCACTGCTCTAACCGCTAAGCTACCGAGACCCCAGAAGGCTCGTTGAATGTTTTCTAGTAGTTGATGATTTACGCTGCTAGCCAGCGGACCGGCAATGCAAAGGTCATGAGTTCGAATCCCATTCGAGGTTGCTGAGACTGGTTGATTTTTTTTCTAGTAAACATTTTATCCAAAAATCATATTGTTTTTGTTTCCAAAACTTTCCTACCTACAAATCATGAGGCAGTTAATCAAATTTCTAAATAAGCATCTTAATACATACAAAACTCCCTACATTAACAGGATTATCATAAATCTGTACGAGGCTGTATCACCGAAGTGACTTAAGCCGCATACTAGGTGACAGCGGGAGCGGGAGCGCAGAGGCGGCGGCGGCGAGGGCGGGTGGCGCGTAGCGTTCAAACGCGGAGAAGACTTTTAGGCCCATAGGGATGGCAACTGCGCAGCGAGTGTCGTGACGCGACGAGATGACTGGCATAATCAAAATTCTGTTGCCGATATGGGACAACGACAAAAATGCGATTTGTAGTGCGTTCAGTTGGCGCTACCTGACACTGCTAATGTCTACATTTGCGCAGAGCCTTAGACCGATGCCTGCCATTCAGTTTATGACCTTTGCTTGCATTTCCACCATACGTAGCTAACGTACTAAGCATTGAAAGAAGGAAAAGCGAGCAAAGAACACCAAAAGGATAGTTTCGGTACGATTGAGGCAAAACAGCCCGCATTGGGCCAGCGTGGTGGGTTACGGCCCAACGTCCACAAGTGATTATATCAATGTGGGGAGGCCTGTGCCCAGCAGTGGGACGTTTATAGGCTGATGATTTGATTTGAGGCAAAGAAATAGAAGTACTTAATACTATTCCAATTCTTTATTTTTTCTCGGGTATCCTTCAGCTACCTCTTACGCATCTGATGGAACCGCAGCTTTGCTCGTGAATTCGTGATACACGGCTCGTCGCCGTGACGCAGCGGCCGCGTCACGCTCACGTCACGCCCACGTCACGCCGCTGCCGTCGGATTAGCTTTATTTGTCACCGCAATGGGGTAATACATCGCAACGAAGATCTACAATTCGTGGATTAATCTTGTCGAAACGATAAAATCACACGCCGTGTATCATAATTATAACTATTGAGAAGTGGTTTGTATATCAATACGTTTGGTTTGGTGCAATGAAGAGTGCACACAAGGAAAACAGATTTCGATTTTATTGACGACTGTAAAACTACTAAAAGTATAACTTATTTACTTAATCAGGATAATGATTGATGAGTTGTAGTACATTATAATTTGAACAATACTCGTAAATGAATAAATGACGCATCTAGTGATTTAATTAACTTATCACTTCTAAAAATATACATACATACATACATACAAACATGACCATTATCCCCAAAGGGTTAGTCAGAGACTGGGGAATGAGACAGCAAAATCAGTCCTCTACCATAGTCTGCTTATCTTCAAATAGCGACTGCACATGTGCTCAGCGTGACAGATGGTGCGCCAATCGCCTCTCTATGCTGTTGAATTTATGTGTAGTCTTTAGTCCGTTAGTCGCCTTTTACGTCACCCAAGAGAAGAGAGGTAGTAATCTTTCACCGCTACGCGACAAGGTAAAGGAATATAAAACGCAAAATCATATATTTTTTTAACAATTCAAAGTCAAAACAAACTGATTGACTACTATTATCTACCTGATTGGAACTTAGCTATTAATATTCAATCGTTAGATTAGGTACCTATTCTGTATCGTTAGTAAAAACTGTAAATAGAACCAATTTGTATCAAACCTTAGTCGTTTTTAAGTGCTGTAATTATCTTTGTGTTGATTTTATTTTGAATCTTTAAATAATAATAATAAATGATAAAAAAATGAACAACTTTTAAAGAAAAAGTAACTTGCCTCAGACCAGGTGTCCATCATATTGTTTTCTGAGGTTTAAGCGAGCACTACTCATTGAAATGACACACTTTTTTACGGATTAACTCATATATTATACAACTCATAAAAAAATTAGACGACCAACACCTCAGTCTCCCTGTGACCACTGACCCTGTAAAGGGTTCGAAACTTCAGGATAATATAAAAACTATGTAAATAGTAAATTAAACGCGAGTTAATCCGTAAAAAAGTGTTACATTTCAGGTGTCCATCATTTAAATCAAGTTATTGGCGTTGCATTAGTGATTTTGGGGAAAAGGAAGAAAATCACAAACACCAGCTTCAGTGGGTTGTTAGAATAAAACTATAAAATGTTTCACTGCTAGGTTATATAAAATACCTATTTAAATAACAGTTTACTTCCTTCTTCATTTAGGTTTTGTATTGTATTACTAACAACTAGTAGTAGTAGTATTTACTAACAATACAAAAGCTAAACGTGACCAATCAGATTGTGATACCATTGATTTTATATAAATTTTATTATAATTTTAATACCCTCAATAATCCGTTTAAATCCATTCAAACCTTATTACTAAACAATTATACACTCAAAACCTCAAGAAAACACTATGGGTCAAGGGTGACCCAGCAGGTTAATGATATACCAAAATTTTATTACAGTGTTCTTTAAACTACCTAATTTAATCAGCCAGCTAATATTAATTTCAACCGTGGGTGATTGGGATAAAGCCAGTACCATGCACCTGGAGTATTCACATTAGTACTAATAACTATAATGATAATACCTTCAAGATTGGTATCCCGGTATAAAAAAACTAAATGTAATAACAGAGAAACCGTGGTGCTATGTAGGTACTTTGATTTTTAAAAAAGTTTTCATAATTTTACTGGAAAGTCAAATTATAAATCAAATATAATTCAGAAAATAAGGGTTTGGGTGATCCACGCCGACCCGACCCGATCCATACTTATTTTAAAATTTAGACATTTTGCGATTATGACGATTTGCGATGTGTACGAAGTGAGAAACTGGTAATTTAGATAATCAGACGAATTGCGATTTAGGGAATCCGCGCCCGACCCCATTTACTACCAATTTTTTCAGTTAATTGTTTTTTTTTTAATTATTGCGAACCTATCTGCGGATTAACCTCAGAACAATAACTAGTTTAGTTATTGTTATGAGGGATTAACAGAGGTAGGCAAGTACCAAAGGAGAAGCCCGGTTCTAGGCCTGAATGTAGGTGAATAAATCAAATACGAGTACTAAAAAAATCATATATTTTACCTGATTAACCTCTTTAAATAACAGCATCATTGGCAGTGGCCAAAAGATGTTATTTTCGTAATTATGTATTTAGTTTATCGATTAACAGAAATCTATATGAAGAGATTAAAATAAATGCAATTTCAGTATCTTTCAACTGTCCATTAAATAACTAAAAGCATTTATGATACGAAAAAAATAGAGATTTTCTTTTAGCAACAACACGTGTTGTGAGATTCCATTTTATTTCTATCTACCGTACAAAACTAAAAATACTTTAAAAATTAAAACACTTGAAGTTGACTTAATGCTACACGCGATAGCCATTAGTAAAACCAGACACAATTGAAAATCAATTGTTTCGCGACCACCGGCGGTCTTATGATCCTTGACCTATTAACTAAATAACGTAAGTGAGTGCTCTTTTCTGTTTTCCTGGATTTTGTTTTACGACTAAAGGTATGATTCCGAACTCCGCTGCACGCAGCAGTGCTGCCGTAGCACTACTGGTCCCCATTATATTCTTTATAAGTTTATATGAGATTACATTCCGAGCTACGCAGCAATGTCGCGGCACCAATGCAGCGGCAATATCTCCATACACGATTTTTACATATTTGGCCAAAACTGGTTGATGTGGAAATTGGACAAATGTAACCTTTTTATATGTTCTAATTTGCGAATAATTTCTAGCCCTTATCATGCAGGCCCCAGTTTGTATGAGAACCGGGGTTGTCCTTTACAACATAACAATGGGTATTGTATTGACTTAATCACACTATACAAATGCCGGTTGGTAATTATAAGCCTAGTTTAGGCGTCAACAAATTCCACCACACTATGTGCCTGGGAATAGAATCCAGAACCTATAGAGCCGAGCGCCTGCCACTGAGCCAAACATTATTTTTCGTTCTCTGCTAATTAAAAAGTGGCTGTACCTTTGACTAGCTCATCATCTCATCATACAATGCTTTTGTCTTTGTTGTCATGGCGGCTGAATTCAAAACGCGAGCAGCCATATTTGAACGTCAAATATTATTTTTATTGTGACAAGATGTAATATGAGTAAAATAATGTTAAACAAACACCAACGCCTTGTTGTTTGTTTTACGTTATTTTATGAAACAGTATTTTTATTAAATTAATAATTTAGTGAAATAGTATGTCCTTGGACTAAAAGAATACTTGTACGTACGTAACTTTATGCAGTGATTTATTAATTCAGATTACAGTGGTAATGCTTATGAAATAAACGGTTTTATTGAAAAGAAATATAATGATGATGTAGATAATGTACTTACTAAAAGCTACAAAATAATTAAAAATAAAATCGTGGAGCGCGTGAAAGGAGATCATTCTTGCTCCATACATTTTTGGGCCTTTTCTGAAAGTGCCGGCCACAAAAAAAAACAGTATCCCGTAAATAAAAAAAAACAGCAGCACGCGCGCGCATTCTACGACGATTTAATACGGGCTACATAGTTTCGGATGCGCTTAAAAAGTGAGTCTTCTGGAACCTACTTGCATACGAGACAAACAAAGAAACATAATCTTTCGTACTAAAAATAAGGCTATTGTTTGTTTTTAAACGGGTTTTAATTATTCTGCTCCAAATACATTCGTACAGTAATATGTGTACGTCATATATACCTTTTCCGAATCAGACATGTCATTTCCAATATTGTGCCTATATAGCATCTGCTTGATCACACACGCAATTTATCATCGTCACTCCGGAATTAGCTAACGACGTATTGCCAGTTAATAAATCCAAATCAATCTTCTTTGAAGGTAATTGAGAAGTCTGTTTACTTTACGACAACCTTTATCCTCATAAGGTAAGCTTAATTGAATTCAAATGATTTACGAAGATAACGAACCGTTGAAAAAATTACTACCTCAGATGGGAACCGAATCCTCGACCTCTGCAATACGGGTGGTCGTTGACCGCTCCGCCACCGAGGTAATGCCTCGGTAATAGCACAGAATAACTAATAGTACTACGTACAGAAGGTTCACTCTCTAAAGACTTTCACGCGAAATTGAAACTTATCGTGTGACCCGAGCGTTCATATTCCGTTAAGCAACGCTGACTCGATATCGATTTGACGTCATGACGTCACAGAGCGTAGGGTTTACGCGCGGCGCGCAGCGACTCGGCGCCGACGCTCGGTATTCGGTGCGTCGGCTCGCGGCAACCTTAACTGCCATACGCCTAGGCCTGCCTTTGAGGCGGAATCAAATAATTTTATTTTAGATCTACAAAAATCCGTAAAATGTTAGTATGTGCACTTAAAAAACTATATTAGTAAGGGCGCCATCATCTATACCAATATTATAAAGCTGAAGAGTTTGTTTACTTGAACGCGCTAATCTCAGGAACTACTGGTCCGATTTAAAAAAAACTTTCAGTGTTAGATAGCCCATTTATCGAGGAAGGTTATAGGCAATAAATTGTGTTTGTACGGGTACGGGTAGTAACCCGTGCGAAGCCGGGGCTAGCGACCCGCCCTGGCTTCGCACGTTACATATAAAATTGAATACTTACCTATTTATTTATCTATCATCTGCTAAATAAAAATGTATGAAAAATGGTCATCCAAATAATTCTCAATATCACGGTTTTAACGGTTGTTTTAATTTTATGTTTTTGTAAACTTGACTAGAATTTCAAGTTCAAAACGATAACAAAATAAACAAAAATTATATGTATGTTGGAAGAGGCCTATCTCCAGCTGTGGACTAACACGCGTTGATTATGATGACAACTATAAAACGTGAATGTAAAAAATGTTCGAAATGTCAATAAAATAATATTTAAAACAAACTCGACCTAACCTAAAGTACTTACAAAGTAAACACGTTAGTTAAACAACTTCACTGCCTATAATGTCCGATCGGCGCGACGGTAATTAGTGGAATGTGTCATTAATAGGCCACAATCACACTCGGTGGAGAGCTGGACGTCACGCTACCACATTTTGAACATTACGCGATAGAGCTAAGATTGAAAACCGATGGAACGTTCAAATATTGCCTTGTGAAGGGTTAAAGTGGTCAGACATTAGACACCGAACGTGTGGCTCCCATTTAATAGTAATGGATTTAGTTTTGGGCTGTCATTAGCCATTGGGGATATCAACGTTCTAAATATGTTATTTAGTTTAGGCATTGAAATCTTTTTAAAAATGATGCGTATGTTATTATATAATTGAAGTATCATCTATTGAATGAAATATCGGGTATAAAAAGACACACGTGTTACCTTTATGAGTTAAGTAGACCCCGTTAAAATACTTTTCACACCACCTGCTCGACAACGTCAAGTTATAGGTATGTCATGCAAACCTAACCTGTAAGTCATTAAGGCCCTGAGGTCTAGCAGAGCATTAATATTGTACTGAATTTCATTATGACCCGCTGGTCATTAATGTGATTTGAATTTGGAAAATAAAGTAGAAAGGTACGTTAATTCCATGGATCTGCACTTAAAAATAAATTGTTCGAAAATCAAACTGGCCACCACGAGCGGATTAAAAATAAAAGAAAAAGAGGCGCGAATACTGAAAATTGCTTTCCTCATACACGGAAAGTAGGTCTGAAGTTGCCTGAGGAGCGGGTGGAAGGTAGTACTTTTCCGCCCTGGGAGAATCGTTTTTCTGATAGGTACTGCTATGTGTAGTTGTGACTTATTATCAAAATAATACTAACAACCCATCTCTTCCCATGGGTGTCGTAAAAGGCGACTAACGGACTAAAGACTGCACATACATCCTACAGCATAGAGCGGCGATGGGCTCATCAAAATAATAATACCAACCCCTTTCTTCCCTTGGGTGTCGTAAAAGGCGACTAACGGACTAAAGACTGCACATACATCCAACAGCACAGAGCGGCGATGGGCTCATCAAAATAATACTACCAATCCCTCTCTTCCCTTGGGTGTCCTAAAAGGCGACTAACGGACTAAAGACTGCACATACATTCAACAGCACAGAGCGGCGATGGGCTCATCAAAATAATACTACCAATCCCTCTCTTCCCTTGGGTGTCCTAAAAGGCGACTAACGGACTAAAGGCTGCACATACATCCAACAGCATAGAGCGGCGATGGGCTCATCAAAAATAATACTACCAATCCCTCTCTTCCCTTCGGTGTCGTAAAAGGCGACTAATGGACTAAATACTGCACATACAACCAACAGCACAGAGCGGCGATGGGCTCATCAAAATAATACAACCAACCCCTCTCTTCCCTTGGATGTCGTAAAAGGCGACTAACGGACTAAAGACTGCACATACATCCAACAACATAGAGCGCCGATGGGCTCGTTAAAATAATACTACCAACCCCTTTCTTCCTTTGGGTGTCGTAAAAGGCGACTAACGGACTAAACTCATTTTTTCGTTAGTCAGGTTTTTAATTTTAGTTACTTTCTTTGTATTCGTAATGAAAAGCACAGTGTTTACCTTGGGTGACAGACTTATTTTAGTCCCTCGAACTATTAAAACCTGCATTAACTAAACCCTGTCTCGGGAGTAGATAAGCTATTTTCACCCCTAGGGTAACAATGTACTACTGTTTACAAAATATTGAGCTCTCAAGAATTTCATTAAGACATTGGTGCCTAACTATACGAGTTGGTATATTTTTAGTAAGAGGAATAGGCAAGAAACTATCAAGGAATTTCTTTTTTATCCTTCTTTTCTCTCATTTGACGATATAAAAGCGTGGGATATTGAAAAATTAAAATAAAATAAATTATCAACATTGTTAACACGTTAAAATGTTCTGCTGTAAAATAGTAACTTTTGACAAAGCGTCCTTTAAATAATTTCCGCCGGTTGCGTAATATTAAAGTCCAGAAAAGGACTTACATAATGCCTGCCTACATCCAGCTCATAACGGTCAACTAAACACATAGCAAGCAATATTTTCCCCATCTTACCAAATTGGCAAACTACAGTTCCGTCGGAAGTGGCCCAATAATGCGCGTTTCATTTCCTGCCTGGGCAATGAACTTGCCCCCTTTAACGATTTGGCTGGCGACTGTCCAGATACAACAATTTAAGACATGAGCCGCCAAGGGTCCCTCCATTTCACAAAAAAATTGAATGACAAATTTTCATTTTATAACCAACCATTGACAAAAAGATGATTTGTCATTTCGTCTATCGTTTATCAAACAATTTAGTTAAAAAAATAATTAGATATTTGACTAACTTTAATTTCACTACGTATATTTGCAAACAATTAAATTGACTTAAAAAAAATTATGACCAACTTTCATTTTATATCGCATTACTTGACAAGAACATTTATTTGAATCAAAGTGTTTTTTAAAGCCATATTTTCATGAAATTTCATGTCCTTGCGTGCAAATTGAATTCATTCTGCACTTCTTTTTAAAATACTGAATGCTTGTATGCATGCGTGCTTGCTTTCAAGCATGCTGCATGCTTGCTTGCTTGCTTGCTTGCATGCATGCCTCATCCATGCTTGCACGCTGCATTCCGGGGGGTGCATTGGGCTGGCTCCCCTGCTCGGGGGGTAATAAAGAAAAAGTTAAGTATGCAAAACTATAGTTCTGTCGGTAAGGTTAAGTTAGACTTTTGACAAATAACGGAGAAGGCCCGCAGGCCCCCCGACCATACTTAATGTATTAAAGGAAGGAAACATAATCAAACTAAATAATCTTAATAAAAAAATTACATTTTGTATAAATGTGAATTTGCAATAAGAATCGAAACGTTAAATGAAAAATGTATAAATAATTAAATATAATACAAAACTTTTGTTAATGAAAGATTATGATTGTTTGTAAAATGAAACATTTGCAGAACAAGTGGTTATTAAAATTAATAAGTAGCTAAGTATTATTTAGTTTAAAAATAAAGTAAAAGTGTGTGAACAGTGCGTTTTGGTTAAACATTAGTGATCCGATTAGTAAGTAACTGATGCAAGTCAGCGGGCACGGCACACTTAGGTACATTCCATCCCAGCAAGGCGAAGAGGCCTTCATCATTGAAACCAATAGTCCTAACTAATTTATAGGTATTAGATTAATTACTACGCGTGCTAAAGCGGGGGTGATCTCGATACCATCGCAAAATCCGAAACACACTATACACGATCCGGGAATGGAACCCTAGTCATTCGGTTGCATTAGAAAATGTGAAAAAAGTTTACTTAGCCTTAGCCGCAGCTGCTGCGGTAAATACACGACCTACACGGTAAAACTGATTAACCGAACTAGTTCAGTTATTCGCAAGGTTAGTTGCAAGGAAAAAATTTTTACTTAAAATTAACAGAACCGAATCGAAATAACCTAACCTGGTTTTGTTATTAGTTGCCAGCAGTTCAGACACAGTATAAATATAAGCTAAATTTATACTGTGGTTCAGATGTCCCAATTTTTGTGTAAACAGCAGCCAAGAATGTGGTTGCTGTTAAGCAAGCTGTTTTTTCAGTGTAATCGGCGGTCATATTTGCCTAAATAGCGACAAGAATATTACCATTAAGAACAGTAAGTATAAGTGAAAATGTCTAAGTTGTAATTTAGTAATAGACATGCATGGCAACCGTCAACGGCCCATTACTGGACTCTAGCCCTCCCTTTGCACAATAGCAAATGTGTTAAACAGACACATAATGGTTCGTCAGAGATTAGGCAAGGAGGACCGCTGAAGAAGTCCACTGAAGAAATTAATGTTTTTGTAAATTGTCTCGGGTCTGGGTGTTTCCTATGTAAGTATAATAAGTATGTATTTAAGTATTTTAAGTATGTTTATCCGTTGTCCAGTAACTATTTAACGAGTTTCCTATCGAAGCTTCTCTTGGGCTAGATAATTGGTGTGAATGTAGGAAAGTTTATTATTATTTATTTAATTATTTTATTGAGCCGCTACTACGTGTAAAACAGGTACACATAGCAAACAATAAAAACCAAAATTCTATTCCATAACAATGCTACAAAATTGCTCAAATCTATCCAACGTTGATTATTCACAGAATGAAAGCGAATGCAACATCGCAGCAACAAAAAAGCGCTTCGCAATGAAGCCTTTACATGTTTTAAAGTGCCTTTGCCCGTCCGCAGCGTAAACGGTTTAATTGCCAAACAATAGGACAAATTTACGCCTCATAAAAACCGGCCGCAATGAGGGGAATTATCTCTCGAGAGTCGTTTGTTTCCTTTTATTCGTCGCGGCGCCGCCATTTTGTATTTTTCAGAGAGAAAAATATTTTTTTTTTTATCGCGTAAAGCCAGCGTCTGAGGAGGTTCCTTCCCATTGTAACACAACTCCAGAAGGTTTTGTTTGATATTCGAGATATTCTCCCCTTTGTAATTCGATGAGCAATTTTTTTGTGTTACCTTTTTGGTTATCTGACTGAACCTTAGCGTATCGCGTTGCGGTGAAAGAATACTACTCCTCTCTTCCCTTAGGTGTCGTAAAAGGCGACTAACGGACTAAAGACTGCACATACTTCCAACAGTATAGTATTCCAACTGAGCACATGTGCAGTCGCTATTTGTTGTGCCGTGACTATGGTAGAGGACTGCTTTTGCTGTCCTCATTGCAGTCTCTGATTAACCCTTTTGGGATAAGTAGTGATTATATGTATTTATCTATGTATGTATGAACCTTAGCCGGCTCATAAACATTTTAATCTTCCACCAATTTTGATCTTGTAGGTGTCATACTAGAAAATTGTCAATTACAAAAAAATAAGCAGAAAGCAACCTGACATTTTTTAAAACAAGGAATTTAAAAACTATTTTTTATAATTGTATTGTTTTCTAAAGTGAAAAGAGTCTGTAACGTTTGGATCAAATGGTAATGATAAAAGTAAAATAAATGTGTGTTGATCCTTCACCAGAATTTCCCTTCCACGACACACGATTAATACACGATACAATAATAAATATGTCGAAACATCAGTAACTAATTGCCAAATAATAACTAAATGTACTGAGATCCCAAGTTACTTTTTCACGAGTAACACTAATGGCTATCTATATAAAAAATAAAATAATATTCTCCGCCCAGATAATAGAAACAGACTGTCTGCAAAGATAGTCATCTTAATATTAAACACCGATATTAATTTTCCTTATGGCCAGGCCTGCCTCCGCTCCATAGACGGTTATTGCGTACATTAAAAAGTACGCAATATGCCGTATAACACTTCTGCTTAATTTCACCGGTTTTTATCTTGGATTTTTTGTAACAATGATATTATTGACAATTAATAATTTTTAATAAGCGTGACTCCATGCTTCGGAAGGCACGTTAAGCCGTTGGTCCCGGTTGTTGTCGTAAGATGGCAGTCGTTAAACCCACCAACCCGCATTGGGCCAGCGTGGTGGGTTATGGCCCAATATCCCCATGTGCTATTGTCCACGTAGGAGGCCTGTGCCCAGCAGCGGGACGTTTGTAGGCTGATGATGATGATGAAGTGGGGTTAGGTTCCAGGGCCTTTTCGAGGGCCTCAAGTAAAAGCCAACATCATACAAAAATATATTTATCACTTTGACGCCTGTAATTATAATGTTTGTGTTTTGGTTGGTTTGTGTGGTTTATAAGTAGGGACTACTTTAATTTAATAGGTCAAGTATCACAAGACCGCCGGCGGTCGCCAAACAATGGATTTTCAATTGTGTCTGGTTTTACGGTGCTCAAGGGATTAAAGAAAAATATAACCTACTTCTATGCTTTAGTTATTCTGATGAGTTTGATCCTCTTTTGTAATGATTACATCCTTTATTTTACTGACTTTTTAACGCACTAACAATGAATTAATTTATCCACTAAAAAGAGTGTGACATTTTTTTACGAAAAACTGTTCTCGGTTGTGCCAAACAAAAAAGAACTTACCTCTTGTCGAAGTCATGCAGGTCTTCCGACGTGAACTGGCTGGTGACATCAAGCAGCTGCTGGATGTGGTCGCTGCAGATCCTGCTCTTCCGTCTTCCGTCCTCGTCCCTCACAAGGATAGTGGAACATCCTCCGTAGTCGAGCGAAAGAGAGGGCTGCTGTACCACTATGGTAGTCCTGCCGGCTGGGATGGTGGTGGAGGCCGAGTCCAGGGGGTTGGCTGTCACGTGCACTTGGGCAGCTGTGGGCAAAGATAACTCGAATAAACGAGGTGTGAAGAAACTAGCAGATCTATAAGGTTAGAGCGACATAATCAAGTTTTCTTATCTGAATTAAGATAGATTTTTGTCATATTTTTCATATGAAACAACTTCTTAAGAAGAACCCAATTTGGTGTCTCAATAAAAAGCAATTACTTTTAATGCTATGATTTCTAGAATATTGATGTTGCTACTCAGAGTTCTGATCTAATCTAATCTCTCGCATCACAGCGAAACCTTCAAATATAAATTATGAAAGCTTGTTTCAGATATGATCAAAGCCATCTACTATTTTTCCAAGTATTAGTAAGAAGGCAAACGAGCATACGACCTGCCTGACGGTGCGAAGCTGCCACAGCCCGCGGTACAGGGCATCACGCGCGCACTGCCAACCCTAAAGCTCCAATTCTTATGTCTCTATGCCCTGTAACTTCACTGGATATAGTAGTACCTTTCAAACCGGAACTAAACAATGTAAAAGATTGCTTATTATCAAATTCAAAGTCAAGTCAAGACTCCTCTCCTTCCCCCGCCCAGCTAGACGAGCTCGACGAGGAGAGGGATGGCCTACCCACTAAAAACCTAGTACAATCCCTTCTGTGCCACGAAGATGGTTCGGGACCACTAACAGCAAGCTCCGAACATTGACCTAGAAGTATAGACATACAAGAGTTCATACAAACCATTTGTTCAAATTCCGGAATGAGAGACCTAAAGTTCGCTGCAGCCGCTGCAACGCTTAAACATTTAAATGCCGTCTAATCAACAGACAGGACAGACATCGCAGCGCCGCAGCGCCAGATCGGCCAAAGACAACTTAGTGTGTATCAAGATGGCGTCCCAAATAGATTGTCAATAACAATAATTGAAAAAATATCTTTTCTATTCTAATAATACGATATAACTACATAATAATGACTTGAATAACAATTAAGTTCACTTACTTAACAACTGAATTGTAGTAAACGTCTAGGTGAACACTTTGAAAATAAATAAAGAATTATTTTCGCCGCTCCGCACGCGCAAATGTCAAAGCCACACTAAAGCAAGGTGCCGAGTCGACACCGCAGATGAGTGGAACATAGTGCGTGTTCGGAAGGGCCTATCTAGTGTAACGTATATATCGCTGGCTCCGAGATCCACCGTGCTACCCTAGTTTTATTAAGTCTAGTAAGCCTAGTTTTATTAAGTTTATTAAGCCTAGTCTATATTAAGTTGCAGACATACCTGTAGATTGTCTTCTGGAAGAGGGCGGTGGCACCGAGTGCTGGTGCGCCGAGGAGCGCCGGCGCGCCGCCGTCGTGAACACCTCGGTGCCCTCCAGCTGGCGTCGCAGCTTCGCCACCTCGTCCTTGTAGTACTCCTGCTTCTCAGTCCTCTCAGTTCTTTGCTTGTTCTTCATCCTCGGCTCACTGCCCCGTCTCTTCACCGGCTCCGGCTCAAACTTAAATTGCGTCTCGTATTTACTGTGATTGGCCTTCGGGCTCTTCGGTGTCTCCGTCTTAGGGTCATAAGGTATCTGGATAGAGGTAGACGGCGAACTGCTTTGCACTTGCGTTTTGTTTCTCGGCTTTTCCGTTCTTCTTGTTTCTTCTCTTTGCTTTATGTCTTTTTTAGGATCTGGCAATGGCACGTCGAAGATAAACCGGGCGGGGCCTGCTCGTAGGGAGTCTACCGCATCTGACGCCGACTGGGGTTTGGTGAAAGCAGGGGAGTCCAGTTCACAGCTGTTCTGAGCGCGATGGTAGTGTGGTGGGGCGGTGCTCGGGGGCTTGTGCTGCTGGGGGGGCTCGTCGATGAGGCTGGGGGCTTGGGGAGGGGGCTCGGGCGGCTCGGGCTCCGCGTCCATGGAGTCGTCGGTCCCGGTGATTGAAGTGAGGGCGGTGGCCGCGGAGTCCGTGCTGGTGTTGATGGTCTTGTCTGAGGTAGTGCTGCTGCCCATGACGACCACCTGTGGACAAAGAACGGATTCCCTTTATACTCGTACAAGGTTGAAACTAACAGTAGTTAAACTTTATTGTTAGAGTATCTTGTAATATAGGTATCTGCAAGATAAAAGGAAAGGCAGTATTGAATATTTGATATTTCTGTTATAAAGAAGTAATATTACCATTCCTTTTGGCGTAGGTGGAAACTAGGCATCCGAGCTTAGATTATTTTAACAGTGTGTTTTTCTACTTTTTAATTAAACATATTTTCTATTTATTTCGCAATCCTGTTTAAAACTACAAAATAATATGCCTGTCTAAAAAGAAATCCTTTTGACTCATTTTATTTTAAAAATATTGTGACAACACACATTTTAATTGACGTCAAAATGTATAAACTGGCTAAGGTAAAAAGCTTTCCACATTGTAAACAGGATAATTCCACGAACGTGTGAGCGATGTCGTCACGGGATTAAAACAAATGACTTTAGCCCCCATTACGGCCATTACCGTTTGGACTGCGTTACCGATGAACCCGTTACCGGTAACGGCGAACCGGTAATTGCGTTGCGGCACGTCACAATGCGTACGCGTACAACCCTTTACGGAGTAACACATTATGAATGTAAGAGTTGTTCGGTTGTATTTTTATATGCAACTGGAAATATGGCTTTTTACCCGACTGCGCCAGAACGAGGCTTGTTTTTCGAGAGTATGTATGGATGTTTGTATAATTGTTTGGCACGCTCTGCGGCCTGACGGCTCGATGGATTTTAGCTTGAGAGGTGTCGTTAGATTCGTATTTACTGTAAGAGTGACACTGGATATATCTAAATAAAAAAAAACAAAATGGATTTTAGGCGCCAAATTCAAATGTTTGGCACGCTCTGCGGCCTGAACGGCTTGATGGATTTTGGCTTCAAAGTATTTGTGTGTCATGTGTATATAGGTTACTATACAAACTCATTCAATAATAGAACTAAAAAAAGGTAATTTAAAAAACTAAAAGATCTCTCTCATTCTCAAAGTGTTTGGCCAGACGCGCCAACGCCACAACGCGAATTATCGCGCTAGCGCTATAGTGTGGCCCCAGCATTACTGTGCAACCCGGTATCACGCAGGCTGGCACCGGCTGCAAAGATAACTGATTGTGATTACCTATAGTAAATATTCAAATAATTTTAGTGTTTAATTTTGTCGGTAGGGACCTATTTGTTTTTGATTTTTGTAATAAATAATTTTGGGTTAAAGTTTGTTTGTCAACAGATTTGATATCGATGTACCTATATTGTTTATAGTGTTAGATTTGGGTAGGTCCTAAACTGTTAATGTGATTAAACACTGAGTCAAAAAAAATAAATATTTATAACTTTTTAGTGTCACAGTACTTAATTGATTTTTTTTGTTGTATTTTTAATTTGGTTTTGGGACATTTGCTGATTGTGTTCTTTTTTGGGTTAGATTTTTTTGATGGCGGGTTTATTTTTTTGTAAAAAATTAAGATTATTTTTCAGTTTTTAGTTACAATGATTAAAGTTGCTGTATATTTATTTATTTATTAGGTTTGTTGTTCATCAGCTCATCTGATGAACTAGAAAAAATATAACTAGAAGTCTAAATGTGCATACAGAATTGAAAGAATTATCTTTTTACTCTTAACCGTTAAGAAGTTGACCTTTCATCATCAGCTCAGCCACATATGATAATGACTACCAGACGCAAATATTGGTGTAGCGTTGTAAAATACACTAAAAACATTATATATGCGTATAAAATTTAAGGAATGCCCTCGATTTTTCTGGTATCCCATCATCAGATTTTGTCATGGTGACAATGGGACCACTCAGCAAGCATACCCTTTCGAATAAAATCATAATTTTCAAAATCGGTTAACAACTTACGGAGATATCGCGTAACAAACGTACAAAAAAATAATAATAGAAAAAAAAACATTCAGTCGAATTGAGAACCTCCTCCTTTTTTTGAAGTCGGTTAAAAACCTTAAAACAAGAAAGTCTTCATACCCGATATCGCCAAAGTTGCAATGAAAAATCCCCTTTCACTAAGTTTTATTTGTACTGGCACCTCGAGACCAACCGTTAGGTTATGCAAGAAGTGCCAGACGTCCCTGCGCCAGTAGAACACTCGCGCAGGAAACCATCTGCGTTAGGTCTTGACGCCAAATCAGTGCCCGCCGCAGCGCGCTCTTCATTCGGTACTCATAAGACTAGTGTCTCGGGAGAGTCTCCCCGTGAACACGTGTAGTTCACTGTCTATTGTCCAGATAGGTAACAGGAGCTGTCAAGCTCGCTCACTTCTCGTTGCACGAAGGGCACAACTCGCAGTTGCCACTGCTAGGGTCGTCGACTCTAAAGTCGACTCCCAAGTGTCCACCATGGTCGCGGAGTAGGAAGCACACTCACTTCTTGGAACCCATCCAGGCGCATAGCCAGTTCCCACGTCCAACAATTGTAGCTGTCGGGGCCCATTCTAGAAAGTCAGCCGTATAGTAGATTGGAGTGATCTGCAATGTAATATAGGTATATGGTCTCAATTCACTAAGCCTCGCATTTCTAGAATGTGTCGCGATTCCCGACTGCTAGAATTTTTCTTTGCAACTTTGGCGATTCTTAAGTGAAGTGCCACGGTATCACGACTTATTTAGTAAGCGTTGGTCCCGCTTTTTGTCGTAAGTTGGCGTCTGTTACAACCCAAGAGCCCGCATTAAGCCAGTATGGTGGATTAGCGCCCTGTCTGGTAGAAGAGCATGATATAAAAATATGAAGATTTAGATTTAATTAATATTTGCCTCTTTTTAGGCAATTTGAATATTATTTCCACTGGTGTGTATCTTTATTATGTATTGTAAAGTAACATCAGCACAGTATCGAAAGAAAAGGCAAGGAATAGGAAGTAAAAAGGCCAGCGTGATGGCTCATTGCCCCACCTCCTCACGTGCTGCTGTCTATAGGGAGGTCTGTGCCCCACTGGCACGTTCATAGGCAGGCTGACTATGATATGATAATATATGATTGTTGGCAGGGACGCAGTGACGGCAAAGTAAAACGTCGTAGTTGTCTGAACGAATGCTTTTATTAAAGTGAGTGTGAGTCCGTTGGCACAACGGTTTTATATGAAAAGTCGTTCTAGTGACTAATACAAAAATAGTGATGTTACACAAAGTAATCGTATGGTATAATCAATAGATACAATTGAATAGAGTATTTTCGTATGTTCCAACAATCATCATCCTTCTAGTCACCATTTATATAAAAAATTACAAACATACATACGACAAGGCTATTATCCCCCAAGGGTTAGTCAGAGACTAGGCAATGAGGCCCGCAAAATCAGTCCCTTCCATCATAGTCCACGTTTCACCGATCTTTGTTGTGGGATGTATGTGGAGTCCTTAGACCGTTAGTCGCCTTTTACTACTCCCAACAGAATAGATGGGTCGGTAATTTTCTTTTAATGAGCCGCTACACACACATTTTTTTTCTAAATTCAAAATGGTTCCTCTTTAGTTTAGAATATGTACTTAAGTAAAAATGTAGGTACTCAAAATAAAACCCTGCATCAGTGTTTCCTTTCGTTCGCGTTTGCCGTTCCACGGGCGGCATTTATTTGCCTGGTAATCAGCGGTTCCTGGAGTGATTTTCTGGAGAGCTTGTTCCCGACTGTGTGTGTTGTCCGCGGTTGTTCAAGATACAAGATGTAGCGAGCGAACTTGTAATAAATTAAATCAAAATCAGCCCGCCTCCACGTGTAGAGGGACTCAAGGCTAAACGCGAGTGACTATTTTTTTTAAATTCATACTTCGTCTGTAGTTAGTTGTCAAAGATGACATATAAGACGTCCTCTTTTGATGTAAAACTTTTGATTTAACCGCCTCTGTGGTTTTGAAGCTTTTTTAACCAACCGGTTAAAGGTTCTGAGGTATCTGGTTTGATTCCCAGCGGGGGGTACAACCGAGGAACGCGCGTAGATCGTGTGCAAGCAAATATCGCCCTAATGTGGTTGACCGGGAAGTTCCTAAATCATACATGTTAGTCTTGGTTTGGTTGGCAGTAGAGCTTGTTAAGTCTGCCTGGCTAGCTTCCACCATCTTTTCTAATATGTCGCCGTAATATCAATGTCTGTAGCATTGGTGTACTCCGGTAATTAGAGATAAGATAGTAATTTCCTCGTAGTTAAGGATCTCGGCTGAAGTGCGCTTTTACCTTATCATCAGTAAACCTTACTTACGTAAATAAAATAAAGTAAACCGGTAATAAAAACGCTTTCTTTAAATGTTTTTAAATGTTTTGAATCTTGGGCTACACATTTGAAACGCAAATCGTTGTTTTAGAAAAAATATCCTTCCACAAGTTTACCCAAAGGATAATGCCTCGCAGCCTCCCCGCCCCACGACCCACGACGCAACGCTGATAAAGGGGAAATCTTTTTTGTGACACAAGTAGCTGTAATTTGTCTTACCTACGTTTAGACTGCGACCTCTTTCTCTGTGTCCCGAATGTTTAGTTTTTAAATAATTTAAATCAATGTTCCTTCGTGCTTTGGAGCGTAAAGCCGTTGGTCCCGGTTGTCGTCGTAAGAAGGCAGTCGTTAGAACCCACCAACTTACATTGGGCCAGCGTGGTGAGTTGTGGCCTAACCTCGCCATATGTGCTGTTGTCCGTGGGAAGGCTTGTGCCCAGCAGTAGGAAGACGAAGTTCAAGTCAAGTAGTTTATTCAATATTAAACCTAATATTCAGTAAGTAAAAAAGCCTTCATAGGCATTTAAAGATGTCAAAACTAATAAAATAATAAAAAAATTGTTAAATGTAAAAGTACAGAAGACACTTATATAAAATTTGATGTAAATTAAAATTTAATTTTAATCAATTAGTTTTTAGTTGAAAAGGATACGATGGAGAGTTATAAAACAAAGTTGCTACTCACTGAAAGTTAATTATTTATTTAAAAAGGGGTAAAACAACTCGTTGCTCGTAAGTACTTATGTATAGAACCTTGGAAGTCCGCCATCAAAATCCCGATCATTACCTACCTAATTAATGTTTTAATTATTAAAAAATGCTACTTTGTTTACTGTTAGTTTTTCTTTTCAAATTAACTTACAGTCCAGCACGAGACCAAAGAATCCGGGCGCGTTGCGAGTATACCTTCAGAGCTTACAGTATATAACAATCTATACACAAGCTACAGAGCTGCTTTATCGTCAGTCGGCCTATCCAAAACCAGAATATTTTAGGCTCTTCGCCCTCAAAGGCATTGGTAAACTTATGGCCGTCATTTTCTCTGGAAAGAGGAAGTATGTGATAGGATGAGGTTGGACTGCAATCCTGGCAGGGTCGCCCTGTAATACGGGAACCGAGAGAGGCGAAACGGCTGTGTTGTATAATGTATGATTTAATACTAGATAGTGGTTAGTAACCGTGTCCGTAACGGTGAAATAATACTACCACCTCCTTCTTCCCTTGGGTGTCGTAAAAGGCGACTAACGGACTAAAGACTGCACATAATTCCACCAGCATAGAGCGACGTTGGGCTCACAACATGTCACGTTTAGCACATTTGCAGTCGCTATTTGGTGAAAAGTGGACTATGGTAGAGGACGGCTTTTGCGGTCCTCATTGCCTAGTCTCTGACTAACCCTTCGGGGATAATAGTCGTGATTATGTATGTATGAATGTAGCGGTTAGTACATAGATTTAGGATATACAAGATACACGAAGTGTGTATAGCGTCCAAGTCAGTTCTAAGTCGCGGTGATATTCGTGAATTTTTATATCAATCTTTCGATTTATCATTAAGAATATTAAATGTGCAATTATGGTGACATGTTTTGTACGTGAATGTGACGTTACAGGACGAAATAACCCGAACCAATACACTTTACATTTCACCAACACAATGTAGGTACTTATCTTTTTTGTCACGTCTCCGAGCCGTCATTGTATCTTGTACATCCTAAATCTATGGGTTAGTATGACACAATACATGATGAGAGGTGAGGTCAGTCACACACTACAGCCCAAAAGATCCCAATAGGTCCACATGATTATGTGAGAGGAAGACCTCGGCAGGCGCCACTTAGATAATAGTAACAGTCGGATTATAGGCAAAACCCGTGCAAGAGGATGGTGTTAACATGCAAATGTCGCCTTTATTTCAATCGTCAATCCATTAGTTTCAGTCAGGAGCACAATTTTGTGAATTCAAGCACGCGTTCACATGGGAATAGCACGCAGCTAATAAAAACGTCACCCGGACACGGATGACACGCGGACGCGCGACCTTTCCCGTTAGCTTTTTAGGGTTCCGTAGTCAAATGGCAAAAAACGGCACCCTTATGGATTCGTCATGTCTGCCTGTCCGTCTGTAAGTCACAGCCACTTTTTTCCGAAACTATAAGAACTATATTGTTAAAACTTGGTAAGTAGATGTATTCTGTGAACCGCATTAAGATATTTACACAAAAATAGAAAAAAAAACAATAAATTTTGGGGGTTCCCCATAGTTAGAACTGAAACACAATTTTTTTTTCTTTAAACTCATTTATAGATAGGTCTTCAAAAATTATATTGAGGTTTCTAATATCATTTTTTCTAAACTAAATAGTTTGTGTGAGAGACACTTCCAAAGTGGTAAAATGTGTGTCGTCCCCCGCCCTGTAACTTCTAAAATAAGAGAATGATAAAACTAAAAAATATGTAATGTACATTACCATGCAAACTTCCACCGAAAATTGGTTTGAACGAGATCTAGTAAGTAGTTTTTTTTAATACGTTATAAATTAATTATTCAAACATCGATCAAAATTACAACGAACTACAAGAACTTATAAATGATGTTACTTGCTGTTACGGAACCCTTCATGGGCGAGTCCGACTCGCACTTGACCGGTTTTAATATATGCTTGCCCTAAACGGCTGGCGGCGAAAAGACAAATAGGAGATCGGCGAAGTTGGGCCTAACTATTACAGGAATCAGACTTTAGCTAAAATTCATTGTGTAATTTAAAAACTTGCAGCATAAAAAAACAACTTATAATTCTATGGGGAACTATTTATTGTAATTATTATAATAACAAAGTGTTTAACTACCTGTTTATCAACAAAGGACGCATATCACGTGTAGTCGAAGGACAATTTTGCCAGTAAAAAACCACCTTGTTTCGACTCACCACTACTAGAGTACTGTTTAAGTATTCTAGAAGTGGTGAGGTGAGACACCGACCATTGCTTCCGATTGTACTTCTTTAAAAAGATAAACTTTATAAACTGTGGCATTCGTTTTACGCGCAACAATGCTTTAGGTTTGCATTTGATACACTCTACTTATACTGATAGTACTCTTACGGTAAGTGCATTTAAGTATACGTTACCTAAAAATAAAGGTTCTCTTTACCGTGTAGGTAAAGAGAACCTTTAAGTACGATTTTAGCTTCCTAGGTTCAAAACTTTGGGTTGTACGTTGATGAATTTAGCCTATGGACTGTCCCACTGCTGGATAAAGGCACGCTCGCCCTCTGCAGGTTGGTGAAATATGGTTAAAACCTTCTTCTTTATTGTTATTATTATTCTGTACGTCAAAGAGTACGAGTTCGAATCTCGCTTGAGGAAACTTTTGCAACACTTTTTGGAGATTGTAATTTTCATAATTACTTAAAGAATAATAATAAATAACTTTCCTGCTCTCACACCAATTAGCTAGCTCAAGCTAAGCCTTTTTCTAAACTTGTTATATTTAAAATCATCATCATCATAGGCCTCATATTTAAAAGATGATTCAAACTGCGTCCAATTGTGAGGTTTGGCATTTTCTTAAGTGGTTTGTAAGGCCAGGCTTATTTATAATAGTTAAACTAAATAACAGATAAACATAACTTAGTTATTTTACATTGATAACACCCAAGTCTGAAATCAATTTAGAAAAACAGGGAATTGAACATGGGATGCGAGCGTGCGAGAAATGTTACTAGTTTCCCCAGCTCTTGCCGCGGGCAATTGCCCCGGCCCCCGCTGTTGAGGACTAAGTGTATTTATCTTTGCAAATTAAATCAATCGCTCATTCTTTAAAATTTCAAAGCTTTTTAAGCCTAGCTGAAGTAATGGTAAATGGAGTTGGACACGCAAGGAATATTGCTGTGATAACTAAATTGAAATTTTTTAAACTGTATTTCTACATTCATTTTTGCTTTTAAAAGTTGTACCTACCTACTTAAAACACAGGACATTAAACTTTCTTCTTTTATGTTACGAACCGGCTTCCGAGTTTTTTTAAATATTATGACCGGCAAATGACTCCACCACACCTGATGGAGTCCAAGCGCGAAGACAAAACTGGTGCCGAGTAAGAGACGTAGCATCAGTCACCCTCCTCACTCTGCCGGCCCACAAAGGGCCTCTTCACGCCTCCTTTGAAGGACCCCAGTTGTAGGAAGGAAGGGATACTTGTGATGACTTGCGGCCATCCTGCCCATTGGCCATTTTTTATGATAAATTGATTACGTTTTAAGAGAGTAAATGAAGTAAATGATGTGTGGCTCTATAAAATGAAAAGCTCACTCCAAGAAACGGGCGTAATTCATATAGCTAATGTGTTTAAAGATTAATTGTCAATGACAATGCTTCTATAAAATAGTTTGTCCCACATTTAATGAAGCATCCGAAAAGTTCGTAACGCAAGGCACTTAGGGCTGTTTCGGAAACTCCTTGGTCGCAAACTTTTTCAATTAACGACACTTCGGCTGCGAGGGTTCCGTATCTTTGTGAAACCCGAACAAGGCATTAAGTCATTATGCGCTCCAACATTTAACTTTGATATTAATAAGCGTAACGGAGAAGCAAACGGCTTTCACATGGACGATGATTTACAATGACGGGCTGTGTGGTGACGGCTCTATATTCAAATAATGCTACCAACATATATTTATAGTTGGATGTCGTAACGGGCGACTAACTAACTGAGGACTACTCAACATCCAACAGCATAAGCTACCCGTCACGCTAAGCACATATGCAGACACTAAAGAGACTATATTAGCATCAGAAGTGTGTCAGCTGTGGTATCTGCCCTCCGGAAAACAGTTGTGATGTGTAACATACGTACTCGTATGTTAACTATTTAGCTAGGAATGTATAACGTAACGTAAAGTGATGTTGATTCCATGTTCAAAATAAATAAACCATAAACAATGAAGTCCAATTTAGAGTTGGAAGGAGATTGGCGATGTTCCTTAAGACCTATTGCCTTGACCGTTACACTGATAATTTATAATAATATGCAGTTTTGTAGATCAAAACCAGCGGATTCTAACAATATAACAATTATAAATCTGTTCTACGGGATAGCACAGATATTGGGAGTTAAGTAACTCAAAGTGATTTTAGTTTACGTAAATGAAACAAATAACTAATACGTCTTTTTACCTTACTATTTATATTGTTTATTTGGTATGTACCAAAGGAGTTAGGCCTATTTTTTTTATTCGGATGTTTATGCGGTTGCATCTGCGATCGCTAGTAAACATATATAAAAATCAAAGTGACCTACGACGGTAATCTTTAGGGGGAGGAGGGGGGGGCACCACCACCTTGGCCTTGGTACAGGTTAATTATGGGAGAAATCGATACACAACCGTGTCATTCCGCCATCGGTGCGCTTGTTCGTTTTGTATGGAAGAGGGGGTAAACCAGCCGGTCATCTGATGGAAAACGATTTCTCATCGGCCTATTAAACCAGCCATTTTTCTAGCAGGGCGCTGGTCTTCCCATATGGACAACAGGACACGGGGATGTTAGGCATAACCCACCATGGCTCAATGCGTATAGGTAGGTTGTAACGACTGCCAACTTACGACAACAACCGGGATTAACGCTTTAAGTGCCTTCCGAAGCATGGAAAGGTTCGAGATATTGTTGATTTGATCACCCATTCAGTGACCCGCCATTGCAAAACTTGCTTAAGGGGAGGTATTTCGAGCGCTTCCCTCTCGTTCTCTCGACGGTACAACGGTAAGGGACGGGTATAACAGCGAAGCGGCGCGAATAATCGCGTTTTATATTTTAAAAAATTGATAGATGTTATAAATAAAAAACCATCGGTTATAATAACTCAAGTTATTTACGAGCTTCATTTTGGTAAAAGATTCATAATATCAAATCGCTTATTTTAAGAATAAAACCTGGAAAAGAAGATAAAATGACACAAAAATATGTAACTTTGTGAATTTATTCTATCGAGCCAACTTTATAAAATCGTGTTTCCATCGGGTGTATTTCACAGAATAAAGCCTCAACAATATTTCATAATTTTCGCAGATTTTAATTTTATTGTTTACTACTTCCAAAAGTAATTCTAAGAACGTGTTATTTTAATTTTTCACTAACACCTAGCCTTAACTGGCAAACTTGTAAACAGAGCGGCTTGGTCGCTGCATGCGCCTTTGAGCCATAGTCATATAATCACGGCTATTATCCCCGAAGGTTTAGTCAGAGACCAGGCAATGAGGACAGCAAAAGCAGTCCTCTACCATAGTCCACTTTTCACCAAATGGCGACTGCACATGTTCTCAGCGTGACAGGTTGTGAGCCCATCGCCGCTCTATGCTGTTAAATGTGTATGCAGTCTTTAGTCCGTTAGTCGCATTTTACGACACCCAAGGGAAGAGAGGGGGGGGTAGTATTCTTTCACAGGTACGCGACACGGCTAATATAATATCATAAATAGTTTAAATAAAATTTTAGTTTTAGCTTTACTATCAGTAGAAAGAACTATGTTGCGTGGTTCAATAAATTAATGAGCTATAAGGTGACGGCTTTTAAAAAATTACTACCGAACCTATCTCTTCCCTTGAGTGTCGTAAAAGGCAACTAATGGACCAAATACTGCACATACATCCAACAGCATAGAGCGGCGATGGGCTCACTACCTAATACGCTGAGCACATGTGCAGATGGTATAATTGGTGAAATGTGGACTAGCATGACTGATTTTGCGGTCCTCGTTGTCTAGTCTACAAAACAGTTACATCTAATCCGTGGTCTAGTCTCTGTCTAACCCCTAAGTTGGTGTATACATGTATAAACATTTATGTCTGTATGTCACAGAGTCAAAGGAATCCAAATGCACGTGATTCCAGGAAAAATATATTATGCGTACCTAAAAGCAATCTAACGCTTTTTAATAAAAAAGCATTTTGTATGGCAGTGAAGATAAGTACCTACACAACAAATTGCCAGCTGATATTAGAAATCTTTCATCTGACAAAACTCTTTTAAAAATTCCCTGTGTTGCTGGCTGCTGGAACGCGGATATTATTGGATTAATGAAAATCTAAATGAAAAATTGTAATGTGATATATTTTATTTATTTTTTAATTTGTAAGGTTATTAATAAACTATTTAAAATAATGTATAATTCAAATTGTTGTTTATTGATAAATTTTGTTAGTTAACATTAGATATTTTTTTAATTAAGTATTTTAATTATTATGATTTATTAATTATTTTGTTTTATTATTAAATTAATCCTGTATTGACATGTAATTTTTTCCTTATATTGGCACCATATTGACACGTATAACAATTAATTGAATTAGCAGATCTGACTTTACGCATGATAGAAATTGTGAGGACAACTTGAAATCCATTTTTTTTAAATTTTAATGATATGTTTTGAGTTAGAGAATTATAATTTGAATATTTGCACACCTAAGTTAATAATGTAAAAATATTTTAGATCTATTGTATCTACGAATGTAACATCTTAATTGTACACATATCTGAGCAAATAAATTATTTGATTTGATTTGAATAACATAATCATGTTAATGACTTTACATTTTATACAAACTTACAACCGACTTAATAAACACATGTTGTTTTCGAATAACTTAGTATATTCCGTGTCCCGCCACCCTGGGCGTAAGTGTGCAAACAAGCCCGTGTTATGCCAGCGTTGACACACGCCGGAAGTTGTGAGTGGTTCGGAACCAATCAGAGGTTAAAAGCTTGGAGTTTGAAACTTAAAGCTCGTGACCGCGGTTTACGTAGCTCAACGGATACGCCGACGAGGTTTAGTTGTGATCGCTATGTAGTTGGGGTTAATTTTGAATTTGAATAATACATACATACACTCGGCGTCAAAAAAATCGCACCTTTTAAAAATCATCTTTAAAAATTCTTAAACCTTATGTAGAGGATAGTGTTGGGTATCATTAGAAAGGTAACAAAAAGGAGTATCAAAAAACAATTAAATTTAACTTTCTGTTTAATTATAATTATACAAACAACATTAAAATTAATAAAATAATAAAAATCCTTAATTAAGTCCTAATTAACAACAGATAATTTACAAAGAAAAATGTACAAAAAGTGTCTTAAAATTAACTTAAAATCTAGTGTTACCCCCCCTTGCCCTGATCACGGCTTCCATACGGTCCCTCATGGACCTCACCAACTTCAGGAGCTCTTCTTGAGGGATAAGCCCCCATTCTTCAATCACCGCGTCTTGGAGCTCCTGTAGAGTCGAAGGAGCTGGATCCCGAGATCGAACCTTACGTTTAAGATGGTCCCAGAGGTGCTCTATAGGATTCAGATCCGGACTTCGCGCTGGCCACTGCATCACAGAGATTTGGGACCTCTGCAAGAAGTCGCTCACGATGCCTGCAGTGTGAGCGCGAGCGTTGTCGTGCATTAATGTGAACCCCTCGCCAAAAGATTCGGCAAAGGGGACCACATGCACTTCCAGGACCTCAGTGACATAGCGGCGAGCAGTCAGCGACCCTTGTCCGCGAGCACCTCCAGTCCGGGAGACGCAGACAAGGTCGGTTTTGCCGGCAGCAGACATACCGCCCCAGAACATGCAGGATCCGCCACCATATTCCACCGTCTCCTGGATGCAGGCTTGGGCGAAACGTTCACCCTGCCTCCGGTATACTCTTCTCCGTCGGTCGTTGCAGAAAAGACACACTCGCGTCTCGTCTGAGAAGAGAACAGCTCTCCACTGCTCAAGGGTCCAATCGACGTGGTCACGAGCAAACTGCAAGCGGGCTCGCCGATGCGCTGCAGTCAATTTTGGACCCGTAGCAGCTCTGTGGGCCGCTATCTTCTTCTCCTTCAATCTTCTTCTAACCGTAGATACGCTTACGGTGCGTCTGCGAACTGCCTGGAGCTGCTGTTGCAACTCAACAGCGTTGGAGAAACGATTTCTCAAAGAGTTCGACACAACGAACCGGTCGTCTCTTTCCGAAGTGCAGCGACGTCTACCCGAACCGTGTCTGCGGATATAGCCACCGGTCTCTATGAAGCGCTGGTACACTCTTCGAACGGAATAACGGCTCAGGTTCAGTTGCCGGGCGACATCACACTGCCGCACCCCTGATTGCAGTAGTGCAACCACTTGAGCGGCTTTATCAGCTG
Organism: Scoparia ambigualis; assembly: GCA_963921215.1. Taxonomy (NCBI): domain Eukaryota; kingdom Metazoa; phylum Arthropoda; class Insecta; order Lepidoptera; family Crambidae; genus Scoparia; species Scoparia ambigualis. The sequence goes on from OY992514.1 coordinate 33,268,381, forward strand.
TGGTATCCATCAAAATCTGTGCGTGTGTCCTCTTCAACGGTTGAATAGCGAATGACCCACATTGAACCCGTGTTGACCGTTTTATACCCACAAAGGAAGCGCAACTAGCAACTCTCACGGGTAGCAAAATTTGCATCGAATTTTTGTGACACTTTATTTGTTGCATTAGGTTTTATTTGATAATGAAAAGTAATGTTTTTTATTAAGTTAATTAAGTAACCTTGTAAATAAAATCATAATTAATGCGACTGCATGTGCATATCAAGAGTAAATGACATTTGAAAGTGATTTTCTAAGAGGTGCGATTTTTTTGACGCCGAGTGTATAATCATCAGACTGGGAAATGAGGACTAGGAGGACTATGCCATAGTCCACTTTTCACCAAATAGTGACTGCACATGTGCTCAACGTGATAAGTGGTGAGCCCATCGCCGCTCTATGCTATTGGATGTATGTGCAGTCTTTAATCCGTTAGTCGCCTTTTACGACACCCAAAGGAAGAGAGGGGGTGGTAGCTGTAACGGTACAGAATGAATGGTATCCGTCCGTTAGTAAGGAATGTGTGGGAGTAGCACTAACATAAATATTAATGCGTAGCACCATTAATATAATAAGCATGAAAAAGGGAATAATAAACTAGTTCAGAATAATGGTCTGTGGTCTAACTCTTTATCTTTAGTTTGAACTTTGCGGGGACTGCTCTGTGTGCTCCTTGCGACATAGGCGCCATCTAGCGTGAGTTATTTACTTGAGCTTCGCATAAGGTTGCTAGTTTGACTTCTTTATTTTGAATTTCGCGGGGACTGCTCTGCGCGTCCCTTGCGACGTAGGCGGCGTCTAGCGGGAGTCATGGTTGTGAGCTTGACTAGGACCGTATTTTTATTTTGAATTTCGCGGGGACTGCTCTGGGGTCGGGAAAGTGGTTCACCTACGGGCGGACGCCATCTATGGTCGGAATACGGAACTTTTGATAATTTCCCAAAATATAGGATTATTGGCTTAAGTGGAGGATTATTAAGAGGGAATTGTTAATAGAAGGCTACATTTAGATATTCAAAGATGAAATATTGGCTGTCGGACGAGATTTGGTTAGATTATGGAAAAATTTTAGAATTGCGCGGCGAAAGCGGCAATGAGCGAGCGAGAGGTTGAGAAAAAGACAGAAAGAGAGGTCGGATGATAGCTCCACGTGGCGCGACGCGAAGGCGAGGGGCATCGGGGAAACAGCTAGCGATTGGTTGAAGGGAAGAAAAGCGGACTCGCGCGGGCGTATGTTAGGCGCGCATGGCGCGAAAGTTAAGATGCTTGGGAAAAGGGCGGAAAATTAGCGGGCATTCAATTTTGGGACGTCGGCGGTGCGGTCCAACTTAAGAGTGCGGTACTACTCATACGGGGAAAATAGTGTCCGAGCTTTGATAGTGCGCTAAGTGATATTCGAGCTGCGATATTAATTAAGATTTGTGAAATTGAAAGTGATTAATAAAGTAAAACTATTGCGGTCGCAACTCGAATCCGTTAACGGAATGAAGTATTCCGGGGTACATCGGCGGAAACGCGTAACGGTGGCAACGAAAACCTATGTACCTTTCAACAGACTTCGGTCTGGATGATCTTTGATTGTATTTAATAAGATCGGCGTTTTATATTATTACGCTAAACAATACACTATCTTCGACGGAGTAATGGGGGAGAGACAGTTATCTCCCTAGTGAAAGTTGAAGATAGGTCAGACACCATTTAGCTGGAGGTAGACCCGTATGACCCAGTCCAATTTCGAGTCTACCTCCGTACATACAGTGTAGTGATAGGAAAATGACACACTGAGTATACTGGCTCGACTGATAGAACATTTAGGAGTTAGTTGCTTTCAGGGGCAATGCGACTCTCACCACACATCACGAATTTAAGTTAAATGTGGCTTGGCCTAGATTGCAAGGTACACAAAAGGGACTGTTAGTTCGACAAAATATAGGCATTTTCAAGTGAGGAAAGTTGTATGAATCTATAGGTAGGCGGATATATATATTGTTAGTTAAGGGAGAGCAAGGTAGTTATTAATTCAGACTAATAAGGTAGGGATAATTAAGTTACGGCGCTAAATAAAATTATGATGAAGTGATGTGGGTCCTAGCTAGGCAAGTAATCTGTTACCGCAGGCCGGTAAAATTCTAATTGTTTTCCTAAAGTTGTTACCAATTAATTATTCTTTTAAATAATTAACAGAGGTATGATAATATCGTACCATCATTACTTTGGAGTACCTAAAAGTCTAGACTGGTTTCCTATTACAAGAAAAATACTAAAAAGTTATAGCAAATAAGCTTAGCGTACTGTGATGTTTGATTTCGAATACTGAAATGACCAAACAGGCATTTTTTAGCTTTCCCTGAGGTACAATACGGCCTTAAAATAGCTACACTCTTCAAAGTATGGAAAATTTTACATCCGATACCTATTAGCAAAAATAAGCTGATACAAACTGAACAACTAAAACCAGTTTAGAACCTAGGATAAGTCGTTGAAAGAAGACATTGCAAGCTATGAGCTTCTAATAATCTGAAACATAGAAATAATTGATTGATAACAACCAGCTAATTAGCCTGACAATGGTCTACTAATACCATTTGAATAGACCTCTTAAGATATGTAAGTACTTAACTCTAATAATCTGAAACATAGAAATATTTGATGGGAACAATCTAATCAATCAGACTAATACCTAGCACAGTCTAATTTATACTTATTAAAGGGAGTAAAGATAACTTCTAAATGTAATTGATTTAATGATTAACAGGGATAATTAACTACCTAATTTAATACCTACTAAAAGTATACTGACTATGATTTAGTAGTCTATCAAATTAACCACTCAGTCTGAGAGACAGAGGGTGGAAGTTAATGGAAAAATAATTAACTTAAGTTCACTTCCTAAAAGTCAGGGATGTTGAATAAATTAAACATCTTTCAATAAACTTGATCTGTACTTATACTTTATAAGATCTGTATAATGAACACTAAGAGTAACCCAAAGTAATTTACTTCAAATGATAGTATTCTATTTAAGTTCACTTCCTAAAGTCAAGGATATTGAATGAATTAAACATCCTTTAATAAACTTAAGATGTGATAATCTGCCAATGCAGCCAATCCAATGTAGTTATATTGGAACTTTACAAGACCTGTATAATAAATACTAAGAGTAAATAAAAGTAGTTTTACCTGTATTAATAGCATTCTACTTTAGCCACCGCCTGAAGTGGCGTTTGATTAAATTATCCACCCTTTACGGAACTGAATATAAGTTATTGCATTGAATAATTAAGTTCTTAATGTGAAAAGGATATTTGGATGATAGCAAGCCTTGAGATAAACTCTATTGATTTATGTGGAATAATAAGAATTTAAATTGCTAACACATAGTTCATAATGTAAAATGAAATTAGATTTTGAGAAGAGATGTAAATTCTCAGTTTGAAAGAATTAAAGCTACAAGCTAATAATTAATGTTAAAGCCAAAGTGGACGGGGCGATAATTAAACAATGAGATGTAATGGCACGCTATGGAGCGGCGGTTGGAGCTCATAAACTTCCACAAGACTCTTATATTTCCACAAGACTTATAAACTTCCACAAGACTCTTATATTTCCACAAGACTTTTAAACTTCCACAAGACTCTTATATTTCCACAAGACTTTTAAACTTCCACAAGACTCTTATATTTCCACAAGACTTTTATACTTCCACAAGACTTTTATAATTCCACAAAACCTTTATATAAATTGCACCAGGCTTCTTATGTATCATGCTACTGATAATAAATAATAATACCTACAAGCTAAGCTATCATCTGATTACCTTTGAGTGGTTACAAATCTTCCCCGCAGCTGCAGTGAAGGATTTAGGTCACAGTTCAGACGGAGTCATTGCTAGGCTACACATATTTATGTTATGATTTATAGACTGGTAGGTAATTAGGTCAGGAGAAAATAATTTAACACAGGGATAAGCCAATTACTAAACTTTCACGAAAGAACTTGAGTTACTTAAATGCGGTTAACAACGGAGGGTTCACTAGACGATCTGGCCAAAATAGTAGTTATTATAATATTACATTGCTTGACTGAAATTCACTGCAAATAGAATTAAGCTATGCTAAGGTTTCATCATCATACAAACAATACGCACTAAACAAAAACTCCAAACACAACCATTAGATTGTAGATAAATTAGGTTAATTAGTTTTAAGAATTAGATAATAAGTTAAGTTAAGGTGAAAGCGGCGAGGATGTGTGTATGTATTATAAGGTAGACTAGGCATATAGGTGTGAAAGGCATTAGATTTAGGTAGAGAAATTATAGAGAGATGGAGAGGTTACATAGTATTCTTACACCGCTACGCGACACGGTTAAAATTTGTATGTATATCTACAAATCGGTGTATGTTAAATTTTTTTTTGCGTTATCAACCCTCAAATAAACTAGAAGATTTCCTGACGTTGTAATTTTTTTTTCAACGTATCGTTATCGTTGTTATAGGTATTTATAAATTTGACGTACGACAAAATCGCAATAACTCAGATGGATAAACGTTTTTTTATATATCTTAGGCAACATCTCCGTGTTTTATCCTTAAAATTGGCTCTTTGATTTGTAAAATTTTGAAATTGAAAGTTTGTATGGGAAAACAAAATGCGCAAAACCTCTTAAGAGGGTTTACGCATTTCGGTTTTCCATACAAACTTCCAAGTCGAAATTTTTTAAAACCAGTAAGACAATATTGATGAAACTTTGCATGCTGAAGTAAAACACAGGGATCTAAATAGTTTGTTGAAAACATTTTTAAAAAACGTTTTGCTAGCTGAGTTATTGCGATTTAAAGTCCACTATAGAAAGTTAAAAATTGCAATAACTCAGTTAATTAAACATTTTTTTTAAATGTTTTAACTAACTATTTGGATCCCTGTGTTTTACTTCAGCATGCAAAGTTTCATCAAAATTGACTAATTGGTTTTTAAAAATTTCGACTTGGAAGTTTGTATGGGAATCCGAATGGCGTAAACCCTCTTAACATGTTTACAAATATTAGAGAATCGTACAAATGTACAAACTTTAAAAAACATTATATTATGCGCTTTGTTCTAAAACGTCTATGTCCAACATGAGAACAACTTTTCGTTCTTGAAAAGCACAATTAAAACGTCACTCGGGGTTTTATTATAGTACTTATTACTTGCGTTTGTGAAATGATCATTAATCCAACGAGCCGCGTTTAGAAGTTAGTTACTGTAACTGAGAGCGGGACAGTTAACGACTGTCGTTAACCAAAATCAAATGCCACAAACGTCATTTCATCTGTCGTCAGATTACAAAAGTCGCCGACAGACCTGCGACTTTGTCTGGCTGCAGATGGGAAGTGTTAACCGCTTATTTGTTTCTTAAGTAATATGTATACTTTATTTCCAATCAATTTAATTATTATTGGTTAATTACTTATTAATTGTGCTGTGTGGTGGCTGTTTATTAAGAATTCTTCCAACACATCTCTTCCCTCGATTGACGTTAAAGGCGACACAAAAAGACTGCACATACTCGTACATCAAACATCAAATGAAATGAAATCAAAACTAATTAGTATTTATTTGCCAGAACATATGTATTGGGTAAACGGATGGTATGTTATAGTTAGATAGAACAGTACAAATGTTCGCCTTTTAATCAAAGGCATGAAAAATTCAAAATTTAAATTTAAATGTCACTTATAATAATATCTTCAATTTATAATATTTAACATGCATGTCAAACTATATAATTTAAAGGATCATTTGCAAATTGAAATTAATAAAATACAGAAAAATTAACACATTAACACTCCAACAACATAGAGCGCGATGGACTTACCACCTGTCACGCTGAGCATCTGTGCAGTTGTTATTTGTTAAAACGTGAACTATGGCAGTGTATGTACTTAGTAAAGTTGTATATTGCTAAGCCGGCAAACGAGCATGCGACCAGTTTGATAAATGTCCGCTTGCGACATCAAAAGTAAAACGGGGTTACATTGCAATCGATTGTAACATTGATCTTTGAAGATGTGTTCTGCATGTAAACCTATACGTGTTAAAACACTAGGGACACTCAATTTAGCCTGATCACATGATTTTGTCAATGCCACGTTTGATTTCAAAGTAACCCCGTTCTGAAGTTTCCGTTATTATTATTCTATGTTCTGGAATTTTACTGAATCTTGTTACAATCAATTTTTTAATAGCACTAACCCATCAACATCGTACTTCTTCAGCCAATCGCCACTAAATGCTGAGTGAAGGCTCTCCCTTTGCACGCCACCTCTCTTTGTTGGCAGCCAAACGAAGTCTATTCTTTCCGGAGACTCTATTAAAGTCATTTCTCTATCGAGCCGGTTGCCCTCCTACGTTTTTACGTTCAGTTCTTAGTAGATTAACGATACTGCTTAGCGATAGATATAGGTAAGGCAAACAATAAAATATTTAAAATGCGTAATTAAAAGTCGCATCTCTGTGGCGTCACAAACAAAGTTCCCGGCGCGTTAACCGCGTTAAGTGGGGTAACGCCTTTACTGCGCCGTGCTGGGGCGAGGGCCTTTACCGCCGCAGTAATCCCCGATGTTGATTAAATGACGTGAAGGTTTCCGCTAATTCGATTGAAACATAAAACAGCGGGAATTCTTCGCGCTAATTTATTTTTCAATTTGGGTATCTAAAGATTAAATTATACGGACACAGTCATATCTGTAACCGGTATTTTTTTGTTATACAGGATTTATTTCTATCTTTGTACATATTTTTTTTTAATTATAGATGTAGGTAGGTACCTAATTTAGAGCTACAGATTTAATTTAATTTTTTTAAGTAAAAAATTAAGAAACATAAATTGATCAACATAGCCGCAAAATCGTTTATCGTTTTATAAAAATAAATAAAATCATTTATTCGCTCAAAACATGGCAATATAGCTGGTCACGACAATAGTACGAACATACATGTTTTACCAAATTGGCATGCAAATATTAATAATAATTCTAATAATTAATAATAAGTTAATAAGTTACGTCAGATCATTCATTAAATTCATTTTATACAATATTTAGATATTCTGAAACACTATAATTAATTGTACTCTCTTTTTTATAATTTTTCCTGTTTTTGTAATTGTTGTTTTTTTCTGTTTGTGCAAATAAAGTGTCTATTATTATTATTATTATTATTATTATAACAATGCTCGATTAATAGTTTTTTTAATTTAGATTTAAATATGGGAACAGATAATGATTGTCTTACATCATTTGGTAATTTGTTATAAAGCTTGATTGACATTGCGAGACAGCATTTATTGTACATTGTTGTTTTCGGTATAAGAGACATTACCAACCTATTAATTAATCAAAAATCAAAAGCAAATAATTAAAAGCTTAAAAAGGTCTATAATTTTGTAATTATTATTTATTGGAAGTGTTTCATATTTTTTATTTCATTTTATTTAATTCATAATTCATAATAATTTATTTGCATTTAACATGGTATAGAAGATGTTACAAAACTATTACAGATCAACATGTTAAGCTAATACAGGTTTAGCATGCAAATTAATGGCTGAGTTAATCTAGGATTTATAAATAACATAAAATATCAAATTACAAACAAGTACAAAATGTTAAATTATACATTATTCAATAAAATATTAATGTTATAAAAATTATTACTTTTTATAAATATCAGCAATTTCTTATTAAATAAATTGTCATTCGATTTCTTAATGTCATCAGGTAGTTTATTAAATATACGAACACACAATGCTACACAGCTATTAACAAACTTTGCAGACTTCGGCATGGCTTTATGCACGAGTCTGTGTGGATTTCTTTTTAATCTAGAATTAGATTCGCCTACTGTTTTAAAAAGCACTTTATGTTTTTTGACGAATAAACATATTTCGTAAATGTATAGCGATGGCAGTGGCAATAAACCAAGTTCTCTGAATATGGGTTCGCAAGACTCGTCAGGGGAGATTCCAGATATAGCCCTTTTACATTTTTTTTTGGGAAATAAACACCCTGTTAATGTCAGTACTATTACCCCATGCCAAAATCCCGTAACGAAGTATCGAGGCTATATAAGCATGGTAGCACGTGATTGCTGCCTGTTTATTTATAATGCGTCTCACTTCCCTTAGAGCATATACAAATTTGTTAATCCTACTACACAGGCCATCAACGTGTTCTTTCCAATTCAGATGTTGGTCAACTATGACACCTAAAAACTTAATATGGCTAGTTTCTTGTATTTTTGCAATGTCCAAATTAAAATTGTATTGAGAATGTTTTGATTTATTAAATTGTATATATTTTCATTTATTAAGATTAAGTAAAATTTTAAACACTGAAAAAAGACGACAACCTCAGGCGGGAATCGAACCACGCACCTTCCGCATTCCGGGCGGCTGCCTTAACCACTTGGCTACCGAGGTCTGGCTTTCAACCGTCGAAATTTGTCAGTGCTTGATGCTTATGTTTTTAGTCAACATTGCTTCATCATATCTTAGAAGTTTTCACCTCTGAGATCCGAAAGAAATATTTTTACAAATATTTGAACATTCGGTTAAGATGAAGCTGCTTTATAGATTAATGTTTTATATTTCAGCGTTTTATTAACGCTTAAACATACTTAAGTAAAATTTTTTTTAAGATTAATTTTAAGATTATTAAATTCTAGCCATTGTATGAGATTTATCAGATGTCACAATAATTGAAATATCATCGGCGAATAGAATGCATTTATGTTGCGTTATCTTAGAAATATCATTAAGATACAAGACAAATAAAATTGGTCCCAGTACGCTGCCTTGAGGAACGCCGCATTTGATTTCTCTATAGCTGGAGGTGTAGGTAACTAGCTCATTTTTCTCTATTTTGTCAATAAGGACATATTGTTGACGACCAATTAGGTAAGATCGTATCCAATTCTGAGCAAGACCCCGTATGCCGATATTATCTATTTTTTTTTATTAAAAGTTCATGAGAAACGAAGTCGAATGCTTTAGACAAATCTAGGAATAATCCTGTGGTGTAGTTGTTATCATTAAGACTGTTGAAAATGGTACTTAGTAGAGAGAAAAGAGCAAGCGTAGTGGATTTCCGTTTTTGAAAACCAAACTGTGCGCTCGCTATGATATTGTATTTGCTGCAAAATTCTATCATTCTCTCGTGCATACACTTTTCAAACACCTTAGAGAGAATCGGTATAAGAGTAATAGGTCGATAATTATCAATTTCATCTTTCACACCTTTCTTGTGCAGCGGCTTTACAATTCTTAACCGCCTCTGTGGTCTAGTGACTAGGCTACCTGTTTCAGACCCAGAGGTCCCGGGTTCGATTCCCAGCGGGGGGTACATCTTTGTGTGCTCGGTTTGGTTGGTGGTAGGGCTGTTAAGTCCGCCTGGCTAGCTACCACCATCTTATCTAAGTCTGTCGCCATAATAACGATGTTTATAGCATTGTTGTGTTCCGGCAGTTTGAGATAAGTTAGCCAGTTCCTCAGTGGTTGAGGATTCCGGGTGAAGCGCGCTTCCACCTTCGGCCTTATCGTCACTTACCATCAGGTGAGATGAAGGCCAAGCGCTTACCCGTTGCCAATGAAAAAAATAAAAAAATAAATAAAAAAATTGATAATTTTAGTAGTTCAGGAAAGGTTCCGGAAGCAAAAGACAGATCAATGAGATATGTGAGTACTGTAGTCAATTCATTGATACTGGCCTTAATTACTTTATTACCAAGTCCATCGTAGCCCTCAGATATTGTGTTATTTAAAGACATAACAGCACGTCGGACTTCATTCTCTATCATAGGTTTTAGGAAGATGGAATTAAACATACTCAAAGTAGTATTATCGCTTGGTTTAGCCCGTGAACTATGCGGAGGATGGTTGTTTGTTAATTCTGTGAAGTAATTATTAAAAGCATCAGCCATATCCGGCGGATGCGTGATATATTCATTGTTAACCTTTAGTTCTTGTCCTTTAGCACTTGTGTTCAGCTTTCTATTACCTATTGCCCTGTCAATCACCGACCATGTTGCTTTGCATTTGTTTTTACTTTTGTTAATAAATTTCATGTTAGCGTTAGTTTTTGCCCTTTGAATACATTTTTTTAATACATTAGAGTATGTTTTATAGTTATTTTTAAAAATATTTGATTTATTTTTATAATAAAGACATCTTAAACCTCTTTTTGCTTTACAACTGTTTTTAAGCCCTTTACTTATCCAATGCTGGTTATTTTTGACTGCGTTTGACACCTTAATTCTTACTTTTGGAAAGCAAAGACTATAAAACAAGCTTAAAAGCTCGTGGAAGTTACTAAAAGCTTTGTTTAAATCGGTCTCCATGTAAACGTTGGACCAAGTTTAAATTTCCTTATATTATCAATATAATAATCCTTTTTATAAGTAAAGTATGATTTCGGCTCTAAAATTTTTTTTTAACTTGGAAAGTTAGTGATTGTGCAGTGTCATGGTCGGTCAAGTACAGAGGTAAAACATTTGCATATGCACTACGTATATTGCTCAGAATATGGTCAATGCAAGAATCTCTGCGGATAGGGGCTTTAATATGCATTTCTAGATTATGATTATAACATATATCTTGTAAGTAATCTGTGACTCTTCCCGGTTTAAGCGTGTTAATGTTAAGATCACCTGTGATAATTAAGTGAAAATTCGACTTGGATTTCCTAGATATTTCATACAAATAGTGCTCTAGTTTCTTTAGGAGAATATTTGGATCAGACGTAGGTATGCGGTGCAGACAAATAATAAAAACTTGTATTGTGGAATTTCAATCCCACACGCTTCAAAAATATTCTTAGATGCGTAACTGGTGATGTTTGTCAATACTTTAAAATGTATGCCTGGTTTTATTAAAATAGGTCAAAACAGGTAAAACAGGTCCCACCTCTACACTGTTCTCTACAAAAGTTCGCCAGTACATTATTTTCAATCCTTAAGTAACTTTCACTACCACTTCGCAAAAAAGTTTCTGAGAAGCATAACACGTCTGGATCAATATTTGTTTTTCGTAGTTCTAATAAAGTCAGTTCTAATGTTTCACGTTTTGATAATATGCTAGCAATATTTTGGTGCATAACTTGGAACCGCAACTCTGACCTGTTCAAGAAAAAGCTGAGAGTGTCTTTGGACGGAATGATTCTCGAGAGATGTGTTACATTTCTGCGGAGTAGCAGTTTTGGCATTAGATTTCACAGTGGCGTCGCGCCCTGACTGGAGCCTGGCAAAGTAATATGGAATGGTACCTTTCGAGTATTTTGAGTGCAATGTTTTCGAACTTATGGCATTTATAACGATTGATTTATTACGCTACGCACCACCAATTTTTTTTAAATCCTTTACATTCAAATATTTATTTTCGTAGTCGATACAGTAAATTACATAGTTTATAGATTTACACATATTAAACAATTTATTTGATTTACCATTCTTACATTCCAAAAATTTACAGTTTTTAAATTTTTTACAAATGTTTTTTTATATTTTCATTAAGTTCGCTAACATTTATATAATTATTTTTTAGTTGACTAAGGACAATTATAGTGTTATTACTGTAACGCCTGAAAAATTTACTCAGTTGCAACGACAGTATTTTAATGTCATAATCGTTTTCACCGACACATAATATAAGTTTGTCATTTGACCGTATATTCTTGCATTTCTTGATGATGTCAGTAGTAAACGCGTATGGGTAGTGTGTGATGTTATATTATATTTCCCATATTTGGTGTTGTCCCTTGATAGTGTTAGTGCAGACGAGAGACCAACACATTGTTGCGTTCCGAATATCAGTATTTTGCCGCTGTCATTGTTGCTTCCCTCTTTAGTGTGTAGAGCATTTATTAATGGGTCGTATTGCGAATCTGGTAAGACATTGCCTTGTGTTTGATATTAATTCAATTCAATTTCAATAAATACCCACCAATTGGCTACTTGACAGTTTTCGAAAAAGTATTTAAAAAGTTACAAACGCTTATTTTATAACCCGTACAGTATTTTCTTTCTCGAAAAAACCTTTATTTAACAGAAAAAAAACATATTTTTCTTTATTGATTTCAAACTTCGTGCGAAAACGGTTGGTCACGTGACATTTTGCTCTGTGACGTCACATTTCAATAAATATAGAAACTTATCTTGAAACCAGACAGATAGTTTTCGATAATTTTGTGAAATGTCCCTTGCCGCCCGTGTTTCGGGTCTTGTAATCCATGGATAAAGAAAAGGATCACAATTATCTTAATAAAAAATAACTATTGGATAATTGTCGTTAAATCATCAACTACCATTTCCGACATATTTCATATTTTGTTGTTACAACTGTCAAATAGCCAATTGCAGCTGTTAATTTACTTCAATGATGGAGGGCTTCGCCCACCAGTGGGACAGTACCCAGGCTGTACTTTACTTACATTTTTATTAAAATTTAACCACCGACGCTATAAACTTAAAAAAGGACAAATTAAAGTGTCAACAGTTCTGACCGAGTGTCATAGCCAGCCGTCGCGCGACGTCATAAAGTTTTACTGCGATGGCGGAGATATTGGCAGACGTGTCGACAACACCAGACTCCGGACGGCTGAGACAGACGGCATAAACGCTTGTATAGAATAGAGTGATGAACAAGTTAAGCCAACCGTCCCTACGTCTTATAGCGAATTTTTAATTATTATTATTACTAGAGGCCTGCCCGCGACTACGTACGCGGTTTCGTGAGGACTTTCCAAAAAAAACGTAAGATTTTACAAATTACACACAAATCTTGTCCTTGCAATTCCAAACACAACAATAAATAATTAGCCAAATTGGTCCGGCCGTTCTGGAGTGATGCGCGAACAAACATTCATAGCAATTGATTTTATTAATGTGGATTATTATTATTGTCAGCCCACTTTGTCCTACTGCAGGGATTCCTTATTCCCACATTTTCTATCCGCCGCTAAAAATTAAAAAAAAGGTAACATTTAACATTTTAAGCAGCTAATACAAGAAATGGATGGAGAAAACTAACTGGATGGCGCGGTACCTTAAAACGTACTTTCAATCCAATCCAATTCAATTGATCAAATAAATAAATGGAACCAACTATCTTTTACAGCAACGCCACGGTTACGAAAAGGCAATCGCAAAGGCCGGTTCTGAATGAGGCCGTGCTGAAAGCCGCGGGTTGAAACGGCCTCGTTGTCAATGGCTGGTCCGCTGTAAAACATCCATCTAATGGACAGCGATGGCACCCTGTCACACCGACGCGTAATATTCGCAATCTTACGGTAAATGTTTGTCATTTAGTACTTGCTTAGAGCTTTAATGTTTTTTAAACCATTCATCATCAACCTAACAACATATTCCACTGTTATCACATAAATTATTTAACCAAATTTACTGTGGTCAAACGCATCACTGACGTTATCCCCAAGGTGTAACTTAAAAAAAGTTAAGCGGATAGATTACATCCAAGAAATCTGGTGCAATAAATTTCATTTCTATCAAAGCTATGTTATAATCATTACTGACGTAAACCTATATCTCACACAGGCGTATTAGCTTTAGAGATGCTCTTAGATTTCTCGGTATAGACTTCCATATTGATCAATGGCGCCACAACCGTCCCATAAGCTGAACTGTTGTAGCTCCTAGTGAATTAAACATTTCCTTTAACCGCCAATGACATATTAAAGCGCCATTCAAAATCTTGTCCGAGACGCTGGTCACGTCTCATCCAAAAATGCTAACCCTTTTTTAATTAATAAAATGTAGTAAGCTGTCCAACCCTCATTGGGCCAGCGTGGTGGGTCATGGCCCAATCTCTCCATGTCATGTTATCGATGTAAGAAGGCCTTTGCCCAGCAGTGGGACGTTTATAGGATGATGATTTATGATTTTGATTTGTAGTTAATGTGATTGATTTTATAGTTTTGACGACCTTCTTGGCCGAGTGGTTTGTTTTGTACACCGGTTTTCATGGTGTCGCCATCTCTGAGGTCCCGGGTTTGATCCCCGGTCGGGTCAATTTAGAAATTATTGTTTTTCAAAATTGTCTCGGGTTTGGGTGTTTTCTATGTATAATAAGTATGTATTTAAGTATTTTAAGTATGTTTATCCGTTATCTAGTAACCATTTTAACGAGTTTCATAACGAAACTTCTCTTGGGCTAGATAATTGGTGTGAGTGTAGGAAAATTTATTTATTTATAGTTTGTCAACATTAAAAATCTTTGTATTAATCAGTAATGTAACGTTCGTTGTGATGGGTGGTGCGGCGGGTCGATGCTGTTCGCATATCTTTCCGGCTATAATGCCGACGTTATCAATAGCGGCTTTTAGGAGTGAGTGTAATTACTGATTACATTGTTACGTTTTTAATGTAGCTATGTAAATTTTATGGGAATTGCGTACTTAAACGAGGGGATAAGAATGAAGTGTAGCTTATCTGGCTAGAAATATGTATTAAGTCTAAACTCCACAAGCATCTTTTGACTCTGTCATCTGCTAGTAACATGTTATAGTTTATTTTTATATATTATAATGTTTGTATGTATATTTTATACTATGTTTTGTATGTATGTATGTTTACAAATGAATATATATTCATTTTTAGTCCATCATATTATCTATTTATTAAAACTTGCGCACTTCCTCTATCTCCTTCTTAGGTTCCATTAACCAAAGGTTATCTGGAAGAGATCGCTGTCAGCGATAAGACCGTAAAGACAATAAACCGATAAGATAATAAAGTGTTTATCTATCTATCTATCTAAATTTTAGTTACTAAACTTGGGTGTTGTTAAAGGCGACTAACGGACAAAAAACTGCACACACATCCAACTGCATTGAGCGGCGATGGGCTCACCACCTGTCATGCTGAGCACATGTGCAGTTGCAATTAGGTGAGCCCTGGACTATGGCTGAGGCCTGCTTCTGCGGTCCTCATTGCCTAGTCTCTGACTAACCCGTCGGATATAATAGTAAAGTTGTGAATCTACACACATCAAAAGTGTCTAGGGATCAACATATATTTTTGCAATAACTTTTCTCCTGATTGATATTAATTAAAATTTTCTTTAAGGATTCATCAAATAAAGTGTTTTCGTTTGTCTACAGTAACGATAAAACAAGTCACCTTTGCATTAATAAAGAAATTTGCCATTTTCCTAATAAAGGGATTTCTGACATTTGAACCACTAACATTAAAGTTCGAAAAAAAGACTGAAATAACAGTTTTCTTTAAAATTTTATTGGGTAACTTAAACAATTAATAATCCGTGTTTCTACCGCGAACACTAACAACACAAGAACATCGGTTTGGCATACTCAAAATGAGTTCATCCAAATCACGCTGTGGAATGGCCGCCCATGTTCGTTGCAACAACAAAAAAAGGTCTTCTTGCGACTGGATAGCCTCCATATTCGGCAGAGCTCTTCTCTGTAGCATATCCCATGCATGCTCAATCGGGTTCAAGTCTGGCGACTGAGCAGGCCAGGGCATGACATTGATGTTAGCTGCGGCGAGAGTCTGTCTTACAACTCTTGCGATGTGCGGTCGTGCATTATCATGCATTAACTGAAATAAGGGACCGATTTGCACTTGTAGAGGAACGATGACGTCTGATACAATCGTCTCAGCATAAATTTGAGCGTTGAGGTTGCCTCTGATCCAAATCAACTCAGTTCTTCCGCCGATCCAAATACCCGCCCATACCATGATGGTTCCACCACTATAAGGATGGATTTCCTGGCAGGATTTTAATCGCTGTTGGCGTCCAGGGGTTCTCCAGTGTCGTATACGTCTTGTATCCGGTCTCATACCAAAACGAGACTCATCAGAAAAGCACACGAAACGCCATTGTTCTTCTGCCCAATTTCTGTGTTCAAGAGCCCATTGATATCGAATCCTACGATTGTGCATTGCTATAGGTGGTACCCTTAGCGGTCTTCGCGAATGAAGGTTCACTTCATCAAGCGGTTTCTGACTGTTTGGTCGCTAATTAAGTTCCCTGAAGAGTGATGAAGCCTCACGGCTAACATCATGGCGGTTATTGTTGGAGCTCTTCGAGTTGTGATTTGAATGTATCGGTCTTGTCTCCGTGTGGTGCAGCGATACCGTCCTCCATGGCGCTCAGCCACGGTACCAGTGCTTCGGTAACGTGTCCAAAGTCGAATGATAACACTCTGACTTGTATTCAGAGCTAAAGCCACAGTACGTTGCCGGGAACCAGCTTCTATCATTCCCACGGCTCTGAGCATTTCTTCCCTGCTTAAATGACGTCGCCGCTCCATAATAACGTTGGTTTTAATCAGTAGTAGGGAAACAGTAGCACTAATAATGTCTTCAATGCGTTGTATGTTTTTATAGGGAAAATATTGACAGCTGATTTTCATCTTTTACTAGAAATTGATTGAAAGTTCCTGTTTCAAATTATGAAATGCACCAAAAAGGATCCATATAAATTTATAAAATCCTAAATTTATTACAAAGCCACATCTCAATCTCAAGAAATCCGCATAAAAATGCTTGATCCCTAGACACTTTTGATGTGTGTATGTGTTCATAATACATTTACGGGTTTACGCCCCAAGGGCCGTAATATCGGGTCGGGCCGTTATGTCCCACGCTGCATTTCGTGCAGTTCAATTATGTCGTCAAATCAATCAATCTGTTTCGTTGACGACCAGTTACAAACAATAGCAATTTAGTACCTCTCAGAATAATAACTAGGGTGCCTATAGAGTATAGACGGCTGAGACTACTACGATTTGACAAGGCAGTTATTTCGTTTTCGTCTATTACTCGTGCAACATTTAAGACCTGCAGACGAGACGGCTTTGTCCGTCACAATTAGACCTCTTGAAATTAGACGCGGAGTTGTAGTCCGTCGAGTGTGTTACGCGGTACGGTCCTAAGTGATACAGACAGAACTGTGTTCAAGTTTGAATGGTTACTATCTTATGTTAGTGGGGCCTGCAGAAGGCTCTCTCTGCCCTCTCGCAGTAGCATGTCGATCTATTAGGATCTTCCGTCCTCTGTCCTCGTCACTCTGCCTCCTCAGTGAAAATGACTGCCATAAGCATGGTAATGTCTTTGAGGGCAAAGAGCTATGTTTGTGATTGAATGTCTAATGCCTAATCGATTAACTTCCGCCACTATGGATCGATCATTCGCCAACCTAATCTCTGCTGCATCACGTGGGCATCGAATCGACGCTGCTATTGGTAACACAACATTGTTCCCTACCCCTCTCTCCACGAACTCTGTAACATTAACGCAGAAGATCCGCTAGAGGGCGCCGAAATGTAAACAACACCTCCGTGTAAATTTCCTTTGTAAAATAGATATTGCAGTTAAAAGTGACCTAACGTAATTTAATTCAAGCAAGTGTGACATAATTACCACCAGTGAATGTTATCCAGAATATCCTTTCGGAATTGAAGACGTTAGAAGTGTTTATTGGGAAGAACATAAATACTACAATTAGAGGACGGTGACTACGTTTAGAGTGACTGTTTTACGATAAAACATTCTTATTAATTAATAGAAACAATATAACAAAGCAGTGCACGGATTAAAATACAATTATAAGACAGTGATCTTCTAATAACCTAGAAATCAAACTGCATAAAAACGTTAAAGTGTCGTGTTCAATTCAAACTCAAACTTGGACTTTGGACCATTACTTGTTATAGTGCTCTTTCCCACTTGGCGATACCATACGTTAATTTCGCCATTACTTGCATTGATCTTGTGGTGCGTCGGCAGCGGCTGGGGACTGAGTGTCACATACTCACGCGGCCCGAGTTCAAACCCCGTTACGCGAGAATTCTTTTTGTGTTCAAAAAATTTTTGTATTACAATTTGTAAACTTTGTGGCTTCTTCACCTATTGCTGCAGACATTGTACCTACTTCGTGACGTCTAGAGGGCGAGATACCTACGTTGTTGGGTTATTGATTGGATTATTGTTGGCTTGTTTAGATTACTCACTGTCGAGTAGCAACAATAATAATGTCTTCTAAATCTAACACGGGGCCTAGTAGTTGTGCGGGCTGTGCTAAACCACTTCCCAAAAACGAATATTTACAATGTACCACATGTAAAGCAGTATATGATTTGCAGTGTGTTAATATGGACAGCAAAAGGTACTACTCATTTTATGCCTTTGACAAAGAACGTAAAAGCAACTGGAAATGTCCTGAATGCCTAAGTAAACAGCCTAAGCGAGGCAACCTTAATACACCTGCTCGGCCGGCTGTGCCGTCTCATAGTGACGACGTAACTGTTTCCCCAGAAGGTTCAACTCTGACAAGCCAGAATGTTACTCAACGTACAAAGGTTGCAAAGCCAAATGTTTGCGCTGAGGAAGAGATTTTGGCATGTGAACTGAACAGCTCCGATTCGACTGACAATGATTTTAAGCAGCTCGTTATAGGGGAGTTGCGGGCCATACGCGTGGCGGTAGCAGGTCTCACCAGTGCTATTCAAACGCAAAATTCGAGGCTGGACCCTTTGGAATCAAGAATGGACTCTTATGAAACCAAAATAAGCAACCCCAAATGTGATGAACTGATGGTGTTGGAAAAAACAATCTGTGAATTAAAGCAAGAGATACAAGAACGAGACCAAGACATGTAGATGATAGATGTGGAATTTTCAAATTTATCCGAGACAACCAATGAAAACACCACCCACATTGTGCTTACAGTGGCGAACAAGTTCGGCGTTCAACTGGAAGAGCGGGATATTGTACGCGTGGAGCGTGCTGGGCCGGTGCGCGCGTTTGTGGAAGGCGCTGCACCGCCGCGGCCGCGGCCGCTGGTCGTGCGCCTTGCGCGCCGTGCATTGCGCGACTCGTTGCTGGCGGCCGCGCGCGTACGCCGTGGCCTCACCACAGAAGGTCTGCCGCTCACGGGTGCCGTGCGGCCCTTCTACGTTAATGAGCGGCTTACTAGAGTAAACCGGCAGTTATTCCAGGAAGCGCGTGCAGCTGCCAGTCGCCAAAACTGGAAGTATGTGTGGACCAGAAATGGTAGAATTTTCGCACGTCGGGAGCGAGTACAACCTGTCACCGACTTCGTTCTCGAATGGATTTGGATAGGGTTTTTGGTGCTAAAATCGTTGGTGCAGGTTAACGATTTTGTAATCTATATTATTATTATAATGATTGTTGTGTATGACTGTTATTGTATACAATATTATGTTATTTTTAAGAGCTATACAGTAATGCCATGTTTTGTGTCAGATGTTTTTAGAGTTTTTATTTGCTTGTTGTATTTGTTGTTTTGTTGCGCTAATTATAAAAAATATATTTTCAAATGTTTTGTTGTTATAATAAATATTTTTATTAGATTTTTAACTATAATACTGATATCACAGATGTTCAAATCTTGTAACTGTAGTAGTACGTTATTTGTATGTATGGAGTCGTGTGCAGTGTGTGGTTCGGTGCATACCTACGTATCGAATTAATAAATACTTTTATTAAAACACGCGCAGCGCGGCGCAAGCCGCAGCTTGATTTCCGCCATGAGTGAACCCAAACTTGTGGCGAACGAACTCCTTGCGTTCTTGCAACAAAAGCTGGACGTCATGGATGAGGTGAGCGCTCTGCAGATATGCAAGTCCAGCTTCAGCGAGGACGACGTGGCTGACGCTAAGAAACTACTGTACCAGTCACTCAACAAGAGCGACCAGATGGTGTCCCGTAGACGAGACGGGACTCCGAAGAGCTTGCAGGAGATCATCGACCTGCTGAAACAGACCGACCCCGATGACATGCCGACGTTCGTGGCGAGGGACCTCAACAAGTTGCCTCCCGTGACCTTCGACCATGTCGACGTTACCAGCCTTCTTAAGGATATTGTGATCCTGAAAGCGGGCTTGGCGGAGGTAATGCGAAAATTCCAGGCATCAGAAAATACCGTGTGTGAATTGCGTAAAGAAGTCAATGATTTACGCGAATCACTCGCGGTAAGTAGGTCATCGATCGCGGGCTCAAATGTCAACATTCGACGTGGGGCTTACCTCGATACGAGCACACCAACATCGAGTTGCAAGTCTGCAGTTTCGACGTTGCTGTCTACGCCAAGACCCGAACGGAGCCGAGCGCAAGCGGCGCCCCCCGCGCCCCTCGCCGCTGCCGGTGTCACGCTGACGCCGCCGCCGCCGCCCGCGCCGCCTACTGCTGCGCCGCGCGTACCTGTGGCGCCGGCGTGTGCGCCTCTCAGCTGTCGCAGGGATTATGCTACCGTAGTTACAGCTACAGCCGTGGCTCCGCGAGCCGTTGTCCCGGACCATATTGAAGATGATTTCACTGTGGTCCGGCGCAAGAAGGCGCGTCGTGTGAGCCAGAACCGTCGCGGCACTGCACCGACAGGGCCCAACTTCCTGCTGCGTGCTGCGACGCCGACCACGGCCATGTATCTGTCTCGCCTGCACTACACTACTACCGCGCAGGAGATTGCAGACTACATCCAAACGAAGACCAACTTCCTTTTGCGGGTGGAGCAGTTGGAGTCGCGCCACAACACCAGCTTCAAAGCATTTGTGGTGCGAGTCCCATCAGCAAAGTTGGATGCCTTCATGAAGGAGGACTTCTGGCCGAAGGGAGTGGTTTATAGACGTTTTCGTGGAAAAATACCTATAAGTGCCACCGATACGACACAGAAAATGTCCTAATATTAATTTACTAACATAGTAACTATAAGTTTTCATATTTACTAACAAAATTTTATTATTGTATGTATGTTAGTCTGTAAGGTCTAGTCTCTATGGGCCTGCGTTGCCTGATAATAAACGAATAAATAAATAAAGTATATCGTGGGTTGAATTGTTTGTGTGCAGTGTGTATATTTTTGAAATGATTGCAGGTCAACATCGTTGTATTTTTTGTCTTTGTCACTGTTTGAAACTTAGCTATTCTAAAAGTAACATAGTAAAATGTTTTTTATTATCTCAATGTTTTGGTGTTTTTTTAAATATTAGTAAAATCAAGGTTGGACTTAAGAATAATAAAAAATTCTAGGACTAGTTCAGCGTCATGTAACCTTTTTAAAGCCATATTTGATCAATTGCAAGTATATCGAAATGTTGCATGCGTTTATTATTTTATTCGTTAAACATAAAAACTTACGTTTAGGCCTGCTGAATCCGTGCTCTTTGGGTACTCGTCACGATGAATTTTTGGTTGCCATGGAGCGGCACAATGCGGACATTGTGGCCATTAATGAGATTTGGCTACGGGCCGGTGAGGGAGCCCGCGCGCCCTCACCTCTCGGCTACAGGTTGCGACATATACCACGCCCGACTGGTGTGCGCGCGCGCGGCGGCGGCGTTGGTTTTTACCTTAGGCGTGGAATTTACGCGCGTCTTCTCGAGCACCCACCATCATCTTCCGTAGAACAAATGTGGCTCAAAATTAATTTAAACGGATGCAAGCTAGCTATAGGGACAGCCTATCGCCCACCCTGGATAAATATTGACACGTTCATAGATACGTTAACGGAAACTATTAGCAGTTTTTCGGCTTGTGAACATGTGGTTTTAATGGGTGACTTTAATATTGATCTGCTAAAAACGAATGAAACCAATTCTAAGATACTATTAGACTTCTTTCAGTATATGCACCTCAAACAATATGTGTCTGAGCCGACTCACTTTACTGATCATTCGGCGACGTTGTTGGATGTGGTGTGCAGTACTACCAAAGTGACAAAAGTTACTGTTGATCACGTGCCTGATCTCAGCAGCCATGCATTTGTATCATTTGAGTTAAACATACAAAAACCTAAGCCGGCACCCCGTTGGGTGACCTATAGGCCGCTTAAGGACATGGATTTGGACCACTTTGATGCTGGCTTGAAATCTATAACATGGGAACAGTTGCTCGTTGGGAATGTGAATGATTCAGTTACAGCCTTTAATACGCAGATAACCCAATTGTTTGACACTCATGCTCCCTTAAAATCATCATACATAAAAGAGCAGAGTTACCCTTGGATAACGCTAACTGTAAGAGATATGATGAAGTTGAGGGATGAAGCTCATGCTAGATATCGTCGAACTAAGTTAGAGAGTCATAAACAGTACTACAAAAGTTTAAAAAATATAGTATGTGCGGCAATATATAGTGAAAAATCTGCATTTTTTCAACAATGTGTGAACAATAATATTAAAAATCCACGTGCACTTTGGAAAAGTATCAAACGACATGTGGTAGATTTCAATAAACGACATATAGAGCTTTCAGAAAACATTGCGAATCCTGATCATATTAATGACCATTTTCTGCTGCTTCCTGGTGGCATTCAAAATACTAGTACACAATTAACTTACTTCAATTCCAATCGGTTCAACTCGACACTCTCTTTTAGTCTAAAACAGGTGGATGAACTTACTGTTATGAAAATAATCAAACATATTAAGACGAAAGCTCAAGGCGTAGATGGTATAACACTCGATATGATTCTGTTAACCATGCCACAAACGCTTAGTGCTGTCACTGCCATCATTAACATGTCTATAAAGACGGGTACTTTTCCGGAGATCTGGAAGGAAGCGATTATCAAGCCACTTCCCAAAACGAATCATACCTCGGAGTTCAAGGATCTCCGACCGATCAGCATCTTACCACTGTTGTCAAAAATCTTGGAAAAAGTAGTATGCACACAAATTATGGAATACTTAAATATTAACAACATCTTACCTCAGAAGCAGTCGGGTTTCAGAGCAGGAAGAAGTACGGCAACGGCGCTTCTAGATGTAATTGATGATGTGTTGTCAGGGCAGGATGTAGGGAAGGGTGCCTTTTTGGTTTTGCTGGACTACTCTCGCGCGTTCGACACAGTTGACAGTGCTTTGCTTTTGGCTAAGCTTGTGTATTATGGGTTTGATGATACAGCAATAAAGTGGTTTACTAGTTATTTGTCTAATCGTTGCCAAAAAGTCGAAGTTACCAGCCCAAATGGGACAAAAAGATACTCTGTAACTCAATCTGTTTTTCGAGGGGTACCACAGGGATTTATTCTTGGACCGATGCTTTTTATTCTCTACACTGCTGACTTACCAAAATGTTTTGTAAATTGCGAACATCATTTATACGCAGACGACTTTCAAATATATACATCATTTAAACCTAGGGAAACAAGGGCATCGGTGGATGAAATAAACATGGATCTCGAACGTATAGCTGAGTGGTCGGAGGGGAACGGGTTGGTCTTGAATTCCGCTAAGACTAAAGTGATCGTAATTGGCACCAAAAAGCAGATAAGTCATATAAACAGCTATAAACCCGAACTCAAAATAAGGGGTGATAGAATTGAACAAGTCCATGAAGCTCGAAATCTCGGTGTACTAATTGATGGTGGTTTAAGGTTTGAAACCCATGTACTAAATGCGGTTCGACAATGTTTTTATAGGTTAAAAGTTCTATTCCCAATTAGACAATATCTAAATGAGGAAGTGAGAATTCACCTCTGTGAATCACTTATCTTATCCAAGCTGAGCTACGCGGATACAGTGATTGGTGGTTGCCTACTTGGTCGCACAAAAAAACTTATTCAGCGAGTTCAAAACGCTTGTGCTAGGTACTGTTTCACGATCCCTCGTCGAGTAGATTTTAACATTTAAGTATTATACTCGTAATTTATATATAATTGATATTTACATGCCGGTAACGGCAAGATGCACTGGAACTTTATTTTAAAACACTGTCACTGTTTTATAACGTGTATTTTAGTGAATAAATAATTTGAATTTGAATTTGAGCTCACGTGACTCCATATCTGAACAGGAGTGATCTGTTGAATATGGAAAGTCGTCGTCAAATGCACTTTGCAAGTTTAATCTTCGGAGTGGTTAAGAGCGGGCTCCCTAAAATAATTCCAGCGCTAGCTCCGCCCAGCGCGCCCCGCCACCCGCATGCCACACTCGTTACACTAGCGATACAAATCAACAAATTCAAAATTCGCGCGCTCGCAGGTCATCCGAGTTCATGATCCAGGAACATAGAATGAATAGAGCATTTTCGACATTTTTTTTTCAACTTTATTTAGTAATTTTAAAGACAGATTATTCAAATTTTTTATGAGCAGTAGTATGTTAACTTTGATTATAATATATTGAAGATCATGTTTGTACTTTGTATACCTATTTAATTTTTTTATTTATGTAAGTTAACTTTATCATTTTGAAACTGATGAAAAAATCATTATAAAAAAAGTAGTGTAAATTATATTTGTCAAGCCGAATTGCAATGTAAATAATTGTATTATTATAATGTTGGTGTTCTTTTTATTTGTTTTATTATAATGCACAAAAACACACTTCAATTTTACATATTTTATTAACCCTCGACGTAAAACTAAGGGTTTTGCAAGTTTAACGTGTGTATTTGAGTAATTTGTTTAACTGTACGAATTATCGTATCTCCCGAACGAATGCACCGATTTTGATTTTGTTTTTTTTTATTTGAGAGGTGTCTTGATCGAGAGTGATTTTAAGCAATACATATCAATTTTTTTTACTTTTTTAAGAGAATTATGTTTTAAGAAAATCTGTTTAGCCTTTTGAAGATCATTATCTCTACATAGTCGAGAAAAGGATTTGAGCAACTTTCATAAGTCTTATCGATTTAAAATTTGATTTTCTAAATTCATTACTGCTACGTATAGCTATAATGTCAGTGGGAGTGATTGTTTTAGCCGAAACTTATTCTGTATATCCTTCGGCTTGATAATACCAATCCGATTTATTATTTACAGTAACCTAAAAATATAAAAAGAGACGAGATACTTATACGAAATATGTGATATATCTAATTATTGTGATTAACTGATATAATAATATATTATATTAGTATTATATTAGTTTAAATTAATACTCACTTGGCCATTCCTGTCACGCTTCCAGAAATTAACTTAATATAAAAAAGCTATAAAATTTTTAGTGGCTCTGTAGAATTTAAACTTACAACCTAATACCTAAGTATATCGAAGCTCAAGAAACAACAAGATAACTGACTCCGAAACATTTAGCTAGACCACTCACAACTACGGGTAACACTCCGTAATTCGGTCGACTTATTCACCTACACGCTCGTTTCCCCCGGGTGGACATTTCACAGGGCGCACGCTACGCAGGACACGACCGATTATTTGGTTTTCGCAAGTGGAAAGTTCACAGGATGGTGATACAAAAGCGTTACTGTTCTGCATTCGGATGCACTAACACGAAATTTAAAGATAATGATTTAACCTTTCACAGACTTCCCAAGAATCCTGTAAGGTAAGTAAATAAGTAGGTACTTGTAATATTTATAGACAATTAATAATAATATGATAATGATTTAACTAGTTTGATGAGTTAAGTAGACAAATGCAATGCAGTTATCGTTGTAGGTTGGGTATATAAGGTACAGTTTGTCTATAAAGTCGTGAATTTAAATAGTGGCAATACTGTATGGAGTGTTTGTCAAAACTGACATAAACCAACTGCGTATAAAAAGTAAATTTACTCAATTTGTCAGCGATCACGCTTGAATAGATTTTAAGTTCGTAAATAGTTTATTGATTAGGTACTGATTGCGGTCGACCTTAACACAAAACGCGGTTCAAAGTTAGACTAGGTTTAGTAGACAGGTACTGTGGTTAAGCATTAATAACGCCCCTCTACGAAAATAAACCTAGTGGTAGTCCTTGGTAAAATTACACCATGAATTATCATCGGTAGGTATTTACCAATGAATTGATGGATTCAGGCATTTAAAATTTGTATCTATACGTACGGTTTTTATAGGTATGTAACTATGTATATGAAAAGCAAATGATCTTGTATTTGATACTAGTGGCCCGGGGACGACTTCGTCCGCATGAATGTCGATTATCGCGCAATGCGAACGTAATTTAAAAGTAGCTCATGTCCGTCGATTTTGTACCAAATTACTTTAGTAGGCATTACCTCAGTAGACGTGTCCCATCATCTTTAAGATGGCAGAATATGTTAGTCAAGTTGGTCAAGTGTAATATTAGTTAGTTTGTAATCGGCATCACGGTTCCTGGTCTCTATGTAAGTGTGCGAGATCGGAAAATGGATTGTACGCTAGTTGGTCTACGTGAGTTCTTCTGACCGCCCAAGTCAACTAATATCTAAGTATTTATGTTCTGTTATTCTGTTTATATAGCGCTTAAAATACCTATCTACCTACATAAATATATTTCGAGATTGTAGGTTATGTAGGTTGATCTATTGCCGCCTGTACTTACTTTACATAAGCACATCATAGTAAGACATAGTACCAGAAGTAGATACTACAGAGTATTAATATGTACCATAACTACCTACTTCAATGTTTGGTGGTTAAGTATTACTTACATAATAATATTGTACTTTATTGATCATTATCAAACAAACCACGAAAAAGCGTAAGTATGTATTTTTTATTATAGGTAGGTACGTGGCGCAAGTGCTTTATATTTGCAGTATTTGCATTCAACCAACCCTATGAGCAACACGCGGCCGGGTTACGTCAAGCTTGCCAAGCAGGATTTTGTGAATGCAGCGGCTCGCGCTCGTACCGCCTTAGATATAAGATTTACTTTCGATTGTCCCGGCCGTTGAAAATGTTAGGTATGAGTACAGGTGCAGAGTTATTTTGGACCGTATTGGCGTGCACCGTAGGTTGATATTGTATTGCAATTGGGTTGATAGTGTCGTTTCTGCTACTAATATTATTCTGTGCTATACGGGTATAGAAAATAGACCGAAACGTCAAATGATAGGTAAGTAACTGTTTAGAGTATGTAATTTGTCCTTGCGTTATCCCGTACAAATCAAACTTGTTCAATTTGAAACGCTGAAATGTATCTTATGTTTAAAAACAACAAAATATAAAACGTAATTGAGTTAGATCTTCACATATTTTAGACAGTAATGGAATGGTTGCGCTTTGAACATTAGCGTTATTTTTGCCAGTTCCTGGGCTTAGGAACGTTAAATTAAAAAATATCAATTCAGGTTATTTGAAACAAACACTAATACAGTATTTAAAATTAAATATCGAAATAAATTATAAAAGTCCTAAGAATCAAATTAATAAAGACTTTTTTCTTTAAAAATTGGATTTGTATTAAAAAAAGTAGCTTTTCTGAAATTATCTATTAAGATACTATTTGATTTGAATAACACTTACCTTTCCTCTAAACAAATTGGATTCGGTAATAAATGTATTAGTTTATTTGGCGACTCCACGCGTTGTCTTTGTTCCGAAGTACAAATTGTTCCTTTAGTTAGAGAAAGCGTATTATTTTGTTTATGCAAAGCGCTTAGTATCATTTTTATTATTGTATGTACATTGATTATTAATTTTGAAGAACTACAGACCATCGTGGCGATGGTTTAACAGCCTTAGTCAAATATTTTTTTTAAATAGCTAAGTCAAAAATTCTTAACAAATCTGCTTTTAGTTTTAGGACTGATCGCAGATTAGCACAAAAAAATAAGTTATTAATATTATGTGATAGACTACGGCAAGACACGATAGGTACCCAAAATTTACTTACTGAAATGGATTCAAAATTATATATACTTCGAATCCCCTTTTTATTCTCGAAACATATTTTTTATTTTTATGTTGCCCATAATTTGGCTAGCACAAACGACTTGCTAAACAATTAGTAGTACCTACGTAATAAAATAATAACGTAAGCAGCAAGAACGCGTACCTATCTCTGTCACGTGCGCTAGCGAGCTGCACAGGTCCACCGTTCATGACGCGCATTGCGGGACTGAGAGTGCGCTCGCGTAGATTTTAGAAAAGTTCTATTTCTGCAGTCGTACGGTTGAATATTGCGTGCGCCGCTTCAACACGCTTAGCGCAGAAGTAAATGACGTAAGTCACAAAACTGTTTTCATTTATAATTCGATTATTAAGTACTCAATTGAAAAATGGTCTTACCAGTCCCTAACTAACTATCTTAGTAATATATTCGTTGTATTTTTATACGTAAGGCTCTATACCGTAAAAAGATGTACGTAATAATATCTCAAAAACTCATCATTTTCGATAAATTAAAGTATCGTACATAAATCAATATTTTTTGTTTTTGCTTTGCTCAAGCCTTAGTCAACTATACAAAGAATCATATACTTAAATTTGATATGTCTAGTATGCTGTACACATATGATAATTTATCTTCAAAATCGCTACTCGTTTAGGCAGCCGCCTCTTAAAAGCAAAACACCGCCTTATCTGCATTTAAAGCTAAGGTTTACTAAACGTCAAACGCGAGTCACAGACCGATTAGTATGTCCTGCCTTCCACACTTCTGCGTTTCGAGGTAGCTTTCGATACCTATCTACAAAGTGTTGGAACAACATACCCCCACCTATTAGAAATAGCTTTTCAGTTTATTCTTTCAAATTAAAACTAAAGAGATACTTATTGGACCTACAAAAGTCAGATAGTGAATGACCTCCTCTAATACTCAAAAGTATAAACAATGTTAACATTAACGTTGCCGTTGCTTTAACTGAAATGTTTGTTTAAAATATAATGTTTTTTGTTGTACTTTCATTTATTTATTTTTTGTTATTCTTAGCGCCAGTGCATATTGTCTTTGGTTATTGTAAAATATAGGCATCCGCAGAAAACCAGTGTCGTGACACTTCGTGTCACGGCTTAAGCTGAGCGGAGACCTTTTTGGTACAAAATGTGTTCTATTGTTAGTTAAGGTATTTTGTTATGTATTGTTTTTTTTTGTTTCAAATAAACATTTTTCTATTCTATTCTATAGAATATACGCCTTACGCTTTTCAACGGACACGCATCTTATTTATTTTCCCAAAACCTAACGCTAAATCAGTAACATAAGCCACGATTAAAATTAAACCAAGTACCGTTGGTCGCAATACGGCACATGTTGCCCTTCTTCGCCGAATATCAAGATTCAGCATCCTGTGGAGCACGTGGTCGTGGCTGCTGCTACTGAAGTCAAGCATATTTGGACTACTTGAACTACTTGGAGGCTAAGCGCATATCGGAATTGAAGCTGGAAGAGCAATCCATCAATCATCATACGCAATCTGGTGGGGCCAACCATCCTTTCTTTTCCTAATCACCTTCTGGTTCTCTTTGTGACACCTGTGTCTAAACTGATTTCAGTGAGCAATACGCGAGGGAGCGTGTTGCTTAGCTCGAGATAGACGAATTGCCCAGCTTGTGACGCTGCCATCACTGCTGACGTGTTTTCGAGCATCCAAATTGTAAGTACTCCTGTTATCACTGACCACCAAAATGTCTACCGAAAGCGAAAGTGTAAAATCTCGTGATAAATCTCCCATTCTACTTAATGTTGATAGTGCAAATTCGAAATCTCGCGATAGATCTCCGGTTATTCAATGTTCAGATCCTATTTTAGTTCGCGACCTTGTCAAAAAACGTGGCATTGTTAAAGGCAGACTTACAAAATTTTCAAACTATCTACTTTCTTTGGAAGTCAAGTCAAGTCAAGTCAAAATATATTTATTCAATAAACTCAATTAATAAGCACTTTGAATCGTCCAAATCTTTTTTAACCTACCACCCATTCAGGACATAATTTTTTAACTGTGGCAAAGAATGGGCGCAAGAAACCACAGCGCACAAAAGCAACGACATTTACAAACAAAAAAAAGAGTATGTCGTTACCAGGTCAATACAAAATATGAATTTAAAAATAAAAAAAAATGATGCAATACAAAATTACAATACATACAATGTAGTATCAATTAAATAAAGACAATTAGAAATAGCTGTTGGAGTGCTTGGAGCATTTCAGATCCAAGCTGTTTTGTCTTCTGTGTAATCTGACACTTTATAATAAGCTTTTTTATAAAGCTTTTCTTTGATTTTGATTTTAAATTTATTAAGATCTAATTTCTGAATATCATTTGGAACGTTGTTGTAAAATCTTACACACAGACCCCTAAAAGAATTATTTATTTTATGGAGCCTAGTATAAGGTACTGCTAATTTGTTCTTACTTCTAGTGTTTACATTGTGAATATCACTGTTTTTTGAAAACATTTCAATATTTTTATGAACATACACAAGATTTTCATAAATATATTGTGATGCAACTGTCATTATACTTATATCCTTAAATCTCTCTCTGAGAGAGTCACCAGCCTGTAGGTTATATATTGCTCGAATAGCCCTCTTCTGCAGCACAAAGATAGTTTGAATGTCGGCAGCATTTCCCCACAGTAAAATGGCGTACGACATTACACTATGAAAGTAACTGAAATAAACTAATCTAGCTGTATCAACGTCAGTTAACGGACGGATCTTCATTACTGCATAAGCCGCAGAGCTAAGTCTATTCGACAATTTAGCTATATGTGGGCCCCACTGAAGCTTGGCATCCAACGTGATGCCTAGAAACACAGTGGTGTCCACAGGATTCACATTCTTATCTTTAATTTGTACACTAGTTATTACCTGCTTAACATTAGGCTATACAAATCTTACACATTTGGTTTTTCCCTCGTTTAATCGCAGGTTATTAACACTAAACCAGTGAACAATCTTTGAGACCGCATTATTCACATCGTCATAATTTGGTTGTCGTCGTTTCACTTTGAATAAAAGTGAAGTATCATCAGCAAACAATACTATCTCATGACTGTCTTTTACAAAATAAACCAAAAACAAGAATGGACCAAGTATTGAACCCTGCGGAACACCCATTTTAACCACTGATCCCGGAGATCTTTTACCGTTAATGTCGACCTTTTGAATCCTGTTACTCAAGTATGAGATTAGAAGGCTCAAAGAAGCATCCCTAATTCCATAGTGGTTAAGCTTCCTGACCAAAGTTTCATGTAAAACACAATCAAAAGCCTTGGATAAATCACAAAATACCCCTAGGGCATCCTGTGATTCCTCTCAGGTATCAAATATTTGGATTAAAAGCTCAACACCGGCGTCAGTTGTAGAGCGACCCTTAGTAAAACCAATTGTTTACAATGTAAAAGTTTATTTTTATAAAAATGAATTTGCATTTGGTCTAGCATTAACTTTTCAAAAATTTTACTAAATGTGGGTAGCACAGAAATAGGTCTAAAATTAGAGGGGTCAGAAGTGGTACCTGATTTAAACAATGGAATTAATTTGCTATGTTTCATTAGGTCAGGAAAAACACCACAGTCAATGCATTCGTTAAATATGCAAGCTAAAACTGGAGCTATTGTCATAATTACTGATTTAGCGACATCCACGGAATTACCCCACAGATCAGCAGTTTTCTTTTTATTGAGAGTGTTAAATGTTTTTAATATATCTATAACACAATTTTTTTGAAAACTGAAATTACTTTCACAATCTTTAACATTCTCCTTCAAAACAGATTCAGCTACAGTGGGGGAGGAAATCAAGGCTTTTGTAGTTGAAACTGGAATGTCAGTAAAAAACCTCTCAAATGCTGCAGCAACATCAGCATCAGAAGTCACGGTTTTATTATCACAATTTAAAGTGTACTCATTATTACGACTTCTGACCTTTCCTGTTTCACTATTTAAAATATTCCATGTCATTTTTTTTGTCATTACTATTCTTAATCTTAGATCTCAGATAGTTTGCCTTGGCTAATCGGCTTACTCTTTTAAATAACTTTGAATAATTTTTAACATATAATTTGAAGTCGTCGCTGGTGTTATAGTTGCGTTCACCATAAAGTTCATAAAGGCGTTTCCTACTTTTGTGAATACCAATTGTAGCCCATTCATTAAAAGATGCAGTACCACTAACCGAGATCTTTTTTGGAACAAAAGATTTATTAAATTCTGAACAATAAATGTTAAAAAAATCATTATAAAAGACATCAGGGTTGTCATTGTATTCTAAATAATTTAATTTTGTATCTAGATTGCTTTTAAAGCGTTCCAACCGACCTGCAGTTTTTGGCACAACAGTGATATTCTTTTTCATCACTTGCTTACGCTGGTGTGGAAAGCTGACCATTTGGCCACAATGATCAGAGTCCAGGTTATTAATAATTTGCTTAGCCAGTGGTTTTACATTTGTATATATGTTATCAATACAGGTGGCCGAAGTGGCAGTTATTCTTGTAGGCTCCAAAAATAAATTATTCAAATTGTATGATAGAAATAAGTTTTTAATTTTAGTTGACAATGTGGAGTTTTCTAGCAAATTTATATTAAAATCACCGCAAACAATTATTGTTTTACCTACATTGCGGACCTTACGCAATGTCTCATCCATAACTTTTTCAAAAAGATCATACAATGCTGAAGGAGGTCTGTATACACTTATCACAACAAACTGCTCCAACTCCACACAAGCTATTTCTATTGTTCGCTCAACCGAGAGGCTCACTATGTCTTTGCGTTCTTTTAATTTAAACTTTTTACTAACAATAATTAAGGAGCCACCATGTATTGCATTTCCTCGACTGAACGAACTTCCTACCAAATGATTCTTAAAATTGAACATGAACTGATGGTCTCTAAGCCAGTGCTCGGTAATGCAAAGAATATCAATATTATTACAGTTCATGAACAATTCAATCTCTAAATCTTTGCCCATCATTCCTTGGATGTTCTGGTGAACAATGTTCAAAGATTCTACATTTTTTAAATTTAATGATTGACCGGGGCATTTTATAAAGCTATTTTTACATTGATTTAATTTCATTTTATTTGCAAACATTTTGCAAGAGAGTTCCTCTTTTGTCTTATAATTTAATTCCAATAATTTGCTAGAGGTGTCCTCTATTGTCTTATAATCTAATTTAAATTATTTGGAACATATTCCAAAGTCTGAATTGGCATGTCAGTATGTTGCAGCTCAATAGAAGCCGCTGAGCTAGCCATGTTATTGGCTAAATACTTAAAATAAAATGATAGCGAATTTGCTATCTGTCGCTTAAAATAAGTCTTAAGATAATATTTATCTTTTGTCAATATAAAATTATTATCTAATAATTTATTTATGTCTATTAATTCTACTTTCTTTTCATAGAAAGCCATTGTATTCAATGTCAAATTAAGTTTAAATCTATAATTATTTTCTTCGTGTGGCAAGTTTTTACTGTAAGGAAGTGTGAACATTATATTTTTTGGAATATTTAAAGAAAGTAATTTTCATAAAAGTTAACTAATACTTTTTTGTTCACATTTCCCCTTTTCCCAATTAAAATAATAACAGTTTCTACATTATTAAGGTCATGTGAAATCATTTTTTTCATTATATCATGGTATGTCAAACCAGGCATACAATAATTTAAGACAGTTTGCCCCTCAGTGTTTAAAAATTGACCCAACCCTCTTCCAATTTCATCACTAAACATTAGAGTGCTACTTTTAGTACATTTATTGTCTTAGAATTTATTAATAGTAATTTAATACATTTTAGAAGAAAATGAAAGCCTTATTTATTCCTCTCAGAATCGGATTGATTTGAAATTGCGCATTAAAGGGGCTGCTGGTTTATTTACCGAATTCAACGATATTCAAAGTAAAATTATGTTTAAAGAATATTTATTTCTTATTAAAAACCATTACAGTCACTTACATAAGAAATTATTAACAATAATGTAGGTAGGTCTAACTGTTCAGTAGTTAGCAGATATTTGGGTTCGGGAATCGTCTCTCCAGCAGGTTCGAGTCAAATTGTGTACTTACATGGTAAGGTGAACCGTATCATACGAAAACACTGTCGTAGTAAGAGTATTGTGATGTACATAAATAATGTACTTATCCATTTGGTTATTATGTTATGACGCATGCGTGAGCAAGCGCGTAACTAGCGAGCGACTGACATGAACACGGCGCAGGAGCCGCCGCCGGCCGACCGAGCTTGAGAGGCTATTCCCGCAAAAGTGCGTACATGCAATTTTCAGATATAACATTTAAAAATTGATGAGTGTGTTTCCGATAGTGACATATCTGAACAGTTAAATAATAGAGAATCGTTTGAAAACTCCTATTATAGTACCTTAGCACGCGCGGAGCACATTCTAAGCAGTTTTGAGGTTAATGATAGTTCTGATGGTAAGCACTGCTGCAGCGAACAAGCGCAATCGGTTAAGCTTCCTACTATTTCCCTGCCAACCTTTGACGGTTCCTATGAGCACTGGCTGAGTTCAGAGACACGTTTATATCTTTGGTACACAACTCTAAACGCATTAGTAATATACAAAAGTATCACTATTTAAAATCTTCACTACAAGGCAACGCTGAGCTTGTTGTGAACTCTGTAGAATTCAGTTCCGATAATTACAATGTCTCCTGGGAATTATTGCTAAATAGGTACAACAATAATAGACTTTTAGTGCACAATCGCGTTAAGGCCCTATTTTCAATTAATTCATTGTCTAGGGAGTCACCCGCACATATTAGAAAGCTTATAGACACTATATTAAAAAAATTACGAGCTTTAAAAATCCTAGGTTAGCCCACTGACTCCTGGGACACAATTATTAATTACATCATAGTGTCTAAACTAGACAAGACAACTGAACGCGAATGGGAGACCTACAAGTGTACGTTGGTTCCGAGCGATAACAATTCCAAGCGCATAATTAAAGTAGATTAACTAATTGTTTTT
The DNA here is from genome assembly GCA_963921215.1 of Scoparia ambigualis. Taxonomy (NCBI): domain Eukaryota; kingdom Metazoa; phylum Arthropoda; class Insecta; order Lepidoptera; family Crambidae; genus Scoparia; species Scoparia ambigualis. The sequence continues at coordinate 33,303,067 of OY992514.1, forward strand.
TTAAAAAACAGGGCCGATATGCTAGAGACATTGCAGCTTTCTCACAATAAAGGGTTCACTCCGCAATCTGAGACGAAAAAACAGAACTCACATTCACATTACCCGTCTCACTGCGATGAGTCTACTCATAAGCCGCCGCCGCGCCCGACCGTCAGTCTCGTTTTAAAAATTCCTGCGTTAAATGCAACGGTAATCACCCACTATATTCATGTCAAAGGTTTATTGATAGTGATTTGGACACAAAGTTAAAGTTAGTACGCGATAACAAATTATGCGAGAATTGTTTACGCTCGGGTCACGCACTTGATAACTGTAAGTTTGGGCCTTGTAGGAAGTGTAACCGCAAACATAACTCATTGATTCATAATGATAACGCGGATAGTATGGTTGCACTTCATTTTAGTATCGCGACGGGGAGCACCGAGGTGAATGCAGACGCAGCGCCGCCACCGCTACAAGCTGGCGACCCCTCCTCCTTCGCTGTCGCGGACTTGCGCCCGATTCAAGTAAACAAGGCACACATGCAAATTCGATGCGCTTGGTCTATAGATACACACACTGTTCTGTTGCCAACAGCTATTATTGAAGTAGCCGATATTCACGGTGTTTATCACCAGGCGCGCGCGCTGCTTGACAATGGAAGTCAGCGGTGTTTTATTACGAAATCCTTTTGTAATTTAATTCAAATACCAATAGTACAGTCCACTTACGAAGTTAGGGGTGTAGGTGATTCGGTGTTACAATGTTCGGAAACTTGTGACATTGAAATTAAATCACGCGTCGATCACTACACTACGCGCATTTCTTGTTTTGTTTTGTCGCAAATTACGTCTACGTTGCCAGCATTGTGTCAATCAAGCGCGCAGTTCTGTATTCCAGACAACATAATGTTAGCAGATCCACAATTTTTCGTTTCTGAAAAACGTAGACATTTTAATAGGTGCTGATAAGTTCTGGGATCTGTTAGGTGAAGGGAAAATGCGTCTTCCTAACGGCCCTTACTTACAGAATACACGATTAGGGTGGATTATTTCCGGCCTCGTTAATAATACACGAAATATAAAGCGCATTCAGTGTAATTGTAGCAGTTCTTTAGACTCTCAACTTCGCTTGTTCTGGGAGCTCGAAGAACTTCCTAAAGTCAGGGATACGCGGACTGAGGAAGAGCGTTCATGTGAGGATCACTTCCTTCGCACTACAAAGCGCAAAGTGAAGGAAGATTTTGTGTTCGCATTCCGTTTAAACAGTCACCTGATAGTTTAGGCGAATCATATACGCAAGCCGAGCGCATTAGAGAAACGTTTACAGCGCTCGCCTGATTATAAATTATTGTATTCGAATTTTATGCGCGAATACCTTGATTTAGGTCATATGAGTCCAGTTACCACTTACGAGCAACCCTGTTATTTCATGCCGCATCACGGCGTATTTAGGGAACATTGCTCCACAACCAAGCTACGTGTGGTTTTTGATGCCAGCGCACCATCGACCTCCGCCAAGTCACTCAACGACTTACAATTAGTCGGTCTGCCTATACAAGGCGATTTAATTTCTATTCTTCTCCGCTTTAGACAGCATAAGTTCGTTGCATGCGCGGACGTTTCTAAAATGTTTCGAAACTGTATAATAGCTGAAGACTAACGTCAGCTGCAAATGATTTTGTGGCGCGATGATCCATCGCAACCGATAGGTCTATTTAAATTAAATACCGTTACATACGGAACCGCCTCTGCGCCTTTTCTTAGTGTGAGATGTTTGAAGCAGTTAGGGATTGAGTCGACAGATTCCGAGGTGCAAAGGGCAATCAAAGAGGATTTCTATGTTGATGATCTTTTGACATCCGGTAATGATATATCTAAGTTATTAAAATTATGTGAACACATTAAAAACACGCTTCAGTCCGGCGGTTTTCCACTTCGAAAATGGATATTCAACTTTCCATGTAATTTTGATGATTGTTTGTCGAACCATTTTAAAGAAATTAAATCTAACGAAAATATTAATGCCAAGACATTGGGCTTAGGTTGGAACAATTTAAATGATAATTTTTATTTTAATACGCAGTTTAAAAAAGACGATAAGCCAGTCACTAAACGGTCTATTCTATCAAATATTTCACAAATTTTTGATCCCCTTGGTCTGTTAAGCCCTACAATAATAATCGCAAAAATATTATTACAACAATTGTGGCTTCTTAAAATCGATTGGGATGAAGTGGTCCCGCTTAACGTCGTGCGAACGTGGAACCGGTTTGTTATTTCTTTGCAAGAGCTCACTACGCTTCGTGTTCCTCGCCATGCTATAGGTAGCCAACCTATATGTATTGAACTGCATGTTTTTAGCGATGCGTCACAGAGCGCGTACGGCGCTTGCATTTATATTTGCACTATCAATCAAGACCAAACTATAACAGTAAGATTACTCTTTTCTAAAGCCAAGGTCGCGCCAATAAAACAGTTTATTAAATTGTACGTTCAGTAATATTGTTTTATGGACTGACTCGACAATAGTATTGGGGTGGCTGCGCATGGCACCGAATAAATTAAAAACGTTTGTTCAAAATAGGACGTCTGAAATTCATGAACTAACAAACGATGTTCTCTGGCGCCACGTTCGTAGCAAAGATAACCCAGCTGACCTGGCTTCACGCGGCTGTAGTTTGGACGAACTTTCCTCTTCTACTTTATGGTGGGAGGGTCCAGACTTTTTACGAAGTCCTGATTTCTCTCTAGACAAGTATACTGGCCTGGATACTGACGAGGACCTTCCTGAGATCAGGCCGTCAATTTCTTCTTTCGTGGCTCATGATTCACCTAACTCAGCGCTGTTTACGTTTAAACGTTTTTCGAAGTTTAGGCATATGATACGTGCTGTAGCATTTGTACTACGTTTCGTACATAATGTTCGCAATAAAAATGACAGACGGATTGGCGTCATTAGTGTAGATGAGTTAGTTGCATCAGAAAAAACTTTGATTCGGTGGTCTCAGATCGAAAGTTTTCCTACCGAATATTATTTATTAATAAATGGTTCGCAAATTAAAGGTAAAAATAATTTAACTAAATTAAATGTATTTATGGACAATGAGAAAATATTACGTGTGGGTGGACGCTTAGGAAATTCAAACGAATTTAGTTATAATAAAATGCACCCTATTCTAATAAGTAGTAAACATTATTTTACGCTGATGTTGTTTCGAGGAGAACACCTGCGACTTCTCCACGCTGGACCTCAGGCATTACTTTATAACTTAAGTGAAACCTGGTGGCCACTTGGTGGCAGAAGTTTAGCTAGGAGTGTTGTTATCAGTTGTGTAACGTGTAAACGTATAAAGGGAAAGACATTGACACCCCCTATGGGTAACTTGCCTCAGGAAAGGATATCTCCTAGTTTTCCATTTATTCGATGCGAAGTAGATTACTGTGGACCAGTGCTCATACTAAACCGTAAAGGTAGGGGGGCTAGAACGTATAAAGCCTATATTTGCTTGTTTGTGTGTTTTGTGACGCGCGCAGTTCATTTAGAATTAGTCACTGACCTCACAACTGAGTCATATTTACTAGCACTCAACAGATTCATTTCGCGGCGCGGTAAACCATTAGAAATATTTTCTGATAATGGCCGCAACTTCGTAGGCTTATTGAATTATTTTACCGATTTTTTAAATAGGTGTGATTCGAATATAATACAATATGCCGCAAGTCAACAAATAAAATTTTCATTTATTCCTCACTTTGGTGGTCTGTGGGAAGCAGGAGTGAAATCTTGCAAATATCATCTGCGTCGGGTTGTAGGCAATGCACACCTCACTTTTGAGGAGTTTAGCACAGTACTGTCGCAAATTGAAGCAGTCCTAAACTCCAGACCGCTTTCTCCACTGTCCCCAGATCCTAAAGACCTTTCCCCGTTGACTCCAGCTCACTTTCTGGTTGGTCGACTGCTTACTGCGCCAGCTTGTGACAACCTCAGTGATGTTCCAGCTCATCGTTTGAGACGACATCAGATGGTGGAGAAAATACGCCAGCATTTTTGGACCCGCTGGTCTGAGGAATATATATCCGAGTTGCAAGTGCGGACTAAATGGACCGATAACAAAGCGGAGTTGAAGGTCGACGCTCTCGTCTTGCTGAAGGACAACAACCTACCTCCTTTAAGGTGGAGCTTGGGACGAGTACTAAGGACTATCCCAGGCAAGGACGGCGTTTCAAGAGTGGCAGATATTCAGACATCTTCAGGCGTTGTTCGACGTGCCTACGCCAAGATCTGCCCCCTCTTATACGACGAGGTGTCTCCTAGTCCTCAGGGGTGTTGAAAGCGACTGCTTCCAAGGCCGGGGGCATGTTTGTGATTGAATGTCTAATGCCTAATCGATTAACTTCCGCCAATATGGATCGATCATTCGCCAACCTAATCTCTGCTGCATCACGTGGGCATCGAACCGACGCTGCTATTGGTAACACAACATTGTTCCCTACCCCTCTCTCCACGAACTCTGTAACATTAACGCAGAATATACGCCTTACGCTTTTCAACGGACACGCATCTTATTTATTTTTCCCAAAACCTAACGCTAAATCAGTAACATAAGCCACGATTAAAATTAAACCAAGTACCGTTGGTCGCAATACGGCACAAGCTATATATCATAGCCATATCATCTCTAGCGAGAGAGTCACAGTCAAACAATAGGTGTTGCATGGATAAAAACCAATAAGAAAATCTTTACCAGAAAAAAATTAACCTGTCTCAGGAAGCTCGAATGGGATTCGAACCTATGACCTTTGGATTGCCGGTCCACTGCTCTAACCGTTAAGCTACCGAGACCCCAGAAGACTCGTTGAATTTTTTTTAGTAGTTGACGATTTACGCTGCAAGCCAGCGGTATTCCTGAGACTGGTTTATTTTTTTTTCTAGTAAACATTTTATCCTTTATCTATATAGCATTGTGAATTCATAATTTCAATAATAAAGAACCAATAAGTACCTATGTTGTAGAATTTGTTTCGTACAAGTAGAAAACAAGCATGAAAAGTTGATTCAAGAGGTCTAATCCAATGATTTGCGCCTTTTTCAAGCATTTATTTGAAAGAGGCGCAAATCATTGGATCGAATTTCATCGTACGCAAGTCCTCTCCACTGATCGCCACTTTTATTCAAGAGTAGTGCGTGAAGCTATTGAAATTAAGAAACATCCGAACAATTTCAATCGGGAAGATGGTCACAAACTATCATCAGCGTGGAATCCAGTGTTTACAAAAACGCCACTTCGTTTTAGTCTGCAATCTGCTAACTACCAGAATAAGGCTTGTATACGGAATAGGGACACCGTTAGTGTTGTGTGTGACGGTAGTTGGATAAATAATGTGACGGTGGATGAAGACTCAGCGACGCAAACGGAGGCGATACACCGCGACAGCAGTCCACCCGTGACCACGGCCGGTGCAACTCGGTCGAAACGTCGGGTATAAAAAGGTATGCGTAAAATGCCTTTACTAAGTAGTTATTGCGTTAAATCCCGTCTAAATATGTGTGCATGAAAAGTTGACTACAGCAAATTAAAAATAATGAATTTTTCTCCGGCACTAATCATTGTTTTGTGTAAGTACATTCTGTTGGATGGAGTTTGTCTTCTATCCACATGCCCTGCACAGGTTGTCTGTTGCTAGTTGAATGGTACTAGATCTAATGACATTACAGGGCGGCATAAGTACTGAAACTTTTGTTTGCGTTGCGCGCGCGTGATGCGCTCGCCCGCAAGCCACCTCAAGGGCTGTATATACCGTATACTCTTCAGTACCATTACAAAAAGCCACCAGAGTACGTACGACGTATCATCAATGTAGCATTACTGCGTGTATGTGTTTTATCATCATATCAAATGTACTGGAGTGTGAACTCTTACGATGAATATTAATGTGTCGCCTGCTCATCAGCATAATCGAGATGTTTGAACACGCGATCGCTCGGAAGTAATCGAGTTAGAGGTCTGACGTGATTTTTGACAGTTCGTAAATACAGTCAGCGACGTATTGAACGTATTACAAATTACAAATGATCAAAATTAATTTATCATTTTAGACAAACTTACTTACTGGCTTAATGATAAAATACGTTTTTGATTTAAGCGGAAATAGGTGCTATAATTACAAGGATAAGACTTTATCATCATCCTATAAACGTTGTATTGCCTATTCCTTTGACTTATGCTTTGTAGATAATTCATTAGAATATGCGTAAAGTCCTATAGTTATTAGTTTTGTTTTAAGAGGGTTTACGCATTTGGTTTCCCATACAAACTTCCAACTCTGCATGCTGAAATAAAACACAGGGATCTAAATAGTTTGTTGAAAACATTTAAAAAAAATTTAACTGAGTTAATGCGATTTTTAACTTTCTATAGTGGACTTTAAATCGCAATAACTCAGCTAAAAAACGTTTTTTAAAAATGTTTTCAACAAACTATTGAGATCCCTGTGTTTTATTTCAGCATGCAGAGTTTCATCAAAATTGGCTTATTGGTTTTTAAAAATTTCCACTTGGAAGTTTGTATGGGAAACCGAAATCTTCGTACTTATAGGAAAAGAGAAAATATATTGCTTTTTCATTTACAAATAAGATACACCATTTAGACGTTTTTGTGAACGGTCACTGTGTGTGAAAAAAAATGATGAGTATATAACCAATTGTAACTCTTAATACAATGGAATAAGAGACAAAGTGTACTAACATATTATTATAACCCGTTGTTATAAAATCAAACGAGCTAACCCGCTACGATTTGTCGTAGCATGTAGCGTGCTACGATTCACTCCTGAGCGTCTCCCAGTGGAGTTACAAATGTTTGCTACGACGCGAGCTGAGCTATGTAAGCAATTATGACCCTTAAAACTATTCTGGCATTGTTCGGCTCTGTCCGGGACTTCTTGGCGGGAAAGTAAAGCGTTATGTCTGCAGTTTTATTTTATTTTCTATAATTTGTGTTTTGTCAAATATTAATGTGAAATAATGGTGGAATATTAACTGTTATGTGTTCGTGAACGTGCATGAGTGTTGGCAAATAAAACAAAACAGTGCAACATCATTTTTCAAATTCTCTCAAGAAGTCCGTACGAGACCTCAGTAAAGTCCCACATCTTTACTGGAACTTAAGAAGTTTAGGGGGAATAAATCATTTAGTATTAAACGTTCATAATAATATTATTATTACTCATTTCATAATCATCAGTTAAGCATAATCAATGAACTCTAATATTACGACTGAAGGACTAGTATCCATGGTTATAAATTATTTTTTTTTAAAAATCGGCTCTGTCCAGCTAGCGTAAAATTGTCAACACTACTCGTACTACGCTTACTTTGAAAGCCTTTATTAAATTTCTACAACTACGTCATCAACATCTGATCTTCACATATTTACAAATATTAAAGATCAGTTAAGAGTTAGATAAGCTAGTAAATTAATAACCGTATCACGTAGCGGTGAAAGAATACTACCACTCCCTCTCTTTCCTTGGGTGTCATAAAAGGCAACTAACGGACTACAGACTGCACATACTTTCAACAGCATAGAGCGGCGATGGGCTCACCACCTGTCACGCTTAGTACATGTGCAGTCACTATTTGGTGAAAAACGGACTATTTTTTTAAAAATTTAAGTATTACTTTATTTTCAGGCAACGCAGGCCCATAGATAAAAACCTTACAGACTAACAAACACACAATAATAAAATCAATTTTGTTAGTAAATATAAGTCCTTAAACTATGTTAGACTATGGTAGAGGACCGCTTTTGCTGTCGTAATTATTATGTATTTGTATGTAAGAATAAGGCAACAGCTTTTTTTTTTCGAACTACGGATGTTTGAAACAAAATTATCATTAATCATCATAATTATATTTTAATAATTCACAGCATTACATGGTCACCATCAACCCAATCCCCGCTTCATTCGCGAGACTCTGCATCTCATTATTGTATTATGTCGTGTTTCCAGGGGCGCCCGTTTGTGGAAACACGCGCTGTCACCAATTATGACACAAAGCCGCCTCGTTTATTCCTAATTCGTTTACGGATTACAAAAGGGAACGAAAATTTTATCAACAAAAAAATTCGCTGTATATTTTTTAAAGTAAATGACTAATAATAACATCATTAACATAATGTTATAAATTTTGGGATTTATTCGGTTTCAATTGAATTTATAATACGACTTATCCAACACAGCTACAGTTTTACGAATAATGTACACAAATGAACTGAATAAAAGAACATACACTCAGTAATGGACTTTCATTATAAAAAATTTAATGAGGAAAGTGATGTTTATTAATTACTAGTGGCTTGCCCGCGTCTTCGTTCGCGTGAACCCCCGCCCGGTATCCTGCGATGATTTTCTAAAAAAATATTTCATACAATCAGAAAAAAAGAATTATCCAAATCGGTGCAGCCGTTCTTAAATTATGCGCAATGGAATTTTATTGATATCGATTTAAAAGGTTACTGAGCTGGACTAACAACCAGCCGGGCTATTTAACTTATACATACAAATAATCACGACTATTATCCCCGAAGGGTTAGTCAGAGACTGGGCAATGAGGACTGCAAAAGCAGTCATCTGCCATAGTCCCTTTTCATCAATAACGACTGAACATGTTCTCAGCGTCGCCGCTCTATGCATTTGGATGTTTATACAGTCTTTAAAAAAAACACGGTTATAAATTTAACTTATAGTGTGCTACAAGTCCTACCGACGTCCTGCGACGCGTTTAACGGGTTTCTAGTTCATTGTGCGTTACACACGGCAGTCTTAGTCAACTGTAATAGTAAGAAAGCAAGGGACAGAGAAATCGCGTCGCAAATCTCCAGTGGTGGTGCGGTCGCGGTAAGCAGATCTTAGCAATCCTTTTTACGTACAACTCACATCGCACCCGATCCCCGAGTGGAAGGAGTGCCCACCGATCCTGACGCAGTCACGTCCTTTACTTTACTTACTTTCATAACGTTCTTTATACATGTTCGTCGGTTTAGAAACCCTCTTTTTCTGGTCAACATTAAATAGGATTTTTTTATATTATTCTGTAAAGTTAATAAACATATCAAATTTTCTGAAATTTATTTATTATTCATTATTTATTTAATTTGTCCGGCACAATAAAAAATAAACTTGTGTATACCGGGCGAACGAAAGGTCACGTGTAACGTAAAGGTAACCTAACCTAGGTATCCTGTGGTATCGTAATGTGTCAGAGTTCAATTGCGCAGTCCCGGTCGATTGACCATGATCAACGGTATTTTTGTTGATATGTTTGATCAATTTTAGATTAAATCTGTAGCTCTACAATTGTAACTCTATAATTTAAAAAAATATGAACACAGATAAAAAAAATCCTGTAAGACGCATACTCCACAGGTCAGGGGTGAGCAATGGATTGTGTGAGAGTCTCTTGCTCCTCAGGAGGTCGAAAGGAGTAACTAAAAACCTCAGTATCATGTCGAAACTATCACGGGTGTGACATTTTCTAAAAAACATGCTAGCACCACTAAAAGTCCCGGTTACAGCTCAAGTACCTAATGACGATGTGGGCAGATATGTATCTGCGGGTGGAATCGATTACCATATATGGGCAATCATCATTACCCAATGGATACCAAAAGGTCTATTTGAGAGGCGTGATGACACAGCTTTACAGCTGTAGAGATTAGGACAACTTGGCAAACAATAGGGAACTATAAGCAAGAGATTGAGCTTTTGCTCAATTTGAACATTGAAATATATAGAAGTAAAAAATAAAAATTATTGGAACAAATTAACATATTCTGGAATAATACACTTTGAATATGGATATTTTCGCGTTTATTTAAATCGGCATATAAAGTGTTTCATTTGAATGTGATGTATTCGCGTAACGGGGATTGTAGAAAATGAAACGAATAACTTTTACGTACCTTAACAGATTTTTTAATTACTTTACGCTACATTGAACATTTTAATTACTGTGATGTGACTTCAAGATTACTTTTAGTGTTTGGAGAAAAAACCGGCTTACAATGTACGTTTTTTTCAAACAAACGTTGAGACATGGGTTTTAAACAGTAATATTTAGCACCTTTCTGCCACAGTCACAGATAGCCACAGTCATCCAAGTACAATGGCGCCGGGGGGACCATGCCAGGACTGTGCCACTTTAAATAAAAAATTATATGAATAAAAATGATTCATTTATCTCTTACACGTTTAGATACATTATATTTGATATATAAACTATCTTAGACAATATGTTACCAGCCAAAATGTAAGAGACTGGTAGCCGAGATAGGTTTTTTTAAAAGAGCCTCTGTCGCCAGTGCTAATCGAAGTATATCGAGATCCAGTAAGTTATATCATATTTTAAACATCCACATTTTTTCTATGGATGTTCTATTATTATAATACAACGGTTAGCATGTTCTCTATACACTAAACGAAACTGTTCTGGAAAGTTCCATAATGCCAACGTCCGTTGGAACACGCTTCAATAGCCGTTATGGCGCCAGCCTGAGAAATATAGCTGTTTTAAAAAGTCCCAACTCGCACCGTGTTTGAGATTTACAGCGTTGTAAAGCTACAAGCAGCTGTAACTAGTTCACTGACTGACTGGAATAGACATGCCGCCTGTTGATGGTTTGAGCTATAACACTCTGCTTGTGTCTCTTATTAAAATGTATGAATCTAATACAAAAATAAAAGAATCTATAAATATTTTGATTTTCAGACGATTTGAGTTCTTTGTATGTTTTTAAGGTAACTGTTGATACCTATTTTAACAAACATTTTTCAACTTGTTGTTACACAGTTTTACGCAATAAAGATATTCTGATTCTGATACTCAGAACAATTAATGGTCCTTCGAACTGGATATTTTTCAGAAAAAATTACTTCTCTTTTGAAAAATAGGGTATTTTAAATACGGCCAATATAAAGTGCAACATTAGTGTTAATGGTTGTGTAACGATTTTTAAATGTAAGGACTATTTGGAATAGACCATCTTTCTCAGGATGGGATATTGTCTAAATAATAGTTAATGACAATATTGTTTTCCCAGTATTCGTAAGTTCAGATTGCGACGGCTATATTGAGCCATTTCCAGTAAGTTAACATCTTCATCAACGTTATTTTGCATATTTCGACATTTATTAAAGTTACGCGAGCCAAAATGTACTGTTTACGCTTCACCGAAGCAATTTTAACTTTGTTTGTTTTCTTGCGAACATTGTTATAGCTTTTATTAGTAATGGGGAAAGTTACATGCATTTTTCTAATGAAACGAATTTTATGTCTCCTTTTTCTACGATTTTGTGTACGAAATATTTTTCATTTATATGCAGATTTGTGATTTACGAAAGAAAGGCAAGCACCGAGTTCCACCAAACGTTTTTACCCTGTCAGATAGAAATATTCATCATCATCATCATTGCTGGACCTGGACCACTGCTGGACATAGTCAGAGCCCAAAGCATACCACTGCACTCGATCTTTGGCTCTTCTCATACAACATCAGAATCTGTCAGCTACCTTGCGTAGTTAAAATGTCTACCGTTACGCCAGAAAACGTTATCCGATACTCTTATCGGCAATCAGCATCTTAGCAACATGCTCCAGGCTGGCAGGAGAAAGACAAAAAAAAACAAAATTGCAATAATATAATAAAAAAAGATAGAAATACGATATTGTTTTCTGAGGTTTACGCGAGCACTACACATTGAAATGAAACACTTTTTTACGGATTAACTCGCGTTTAATTTACTTTACATAGTTTTTTATATTATCCTGACGTTTCGAACCTTTAATATAATATAAAAAACTATGTAAATAGTCAATTAAACGCGAGTTAATCCGTAAAAAGTGTTAATTTCAATAGAAATACGAATTAGAACAGCTGCACCAAGCGCAACTAGAAGATGCCCGAGCAAGAGGCCTAGCGTCGGGCTGCGCCGGCCGAAGGGCCAGAGAACCGCTATGCTCTGTCCTATACTATATCAACACATCAAAACACGTGTACCTCAAACCTTGTCGATCATGTGGCTAATACGACCCGCCCACCGTCAATCTTCTTTGAGCTAATCGAAACAATAACCAAATTTTACAGACGTTCATCAGCCTCGTATTAATTGTTTCATTAATTAATGAATAGTTTAGCAACAGGCGAGTGGGCGGCCGCGCGCGACGCGCTATTGTGCCGCTGATTGGCCCGTCCGTTCGTCCGTTCGTTTAATTATGCCCCGGGGTACTGTGATTCGGCACGGCACACTGCCTCCATAACTCAATTACGGGATTGTTAATTGAAAAATGAAATGTAGTTACAGTAATGTACAGCCTGTTTACTCTCCCGCAGCTGAGCAAAGGCCTCCACCAGCAAAGGTCTCCATCACTGAAATCATGTCATCGCTACAATTAATTCCTATTGGACTTATCATCACTCCCTATCTACTGACCCCGATAGATAGGGTGTCGCAGCTGGAACTACGTGTCCGGCTGTGTTTTCAGGGGTACACGGGGTTCCGGTTCATGCCCCCCGCTGGTTGTGCCTTGACCGGCGCCTCCGGCGGGATCCGGACGTGGGTTGGACTCGTAGTGGCTTGTGGTTAGCAGTAGAGGTTGGGAATGTTCGTTTGTCCTGGTATTGTGTGCCAGGACTTCCAATCTCGCGCACAACGAGCAGGGCCTAGTAGCGATCTCTGTGGGGCCAGCAGCAAAAAGTCCTGCGGGGAACGTTTCCCTTATAGTTGGCAGCTTTGTCCGGTGGTTCTAATTGGACATTGGTGTTGACATCTCCGGTACTAGTCTGCAGAACTAGTAGAGGCGGCCCCCTAGATGCCGTAGTCTCCGGTCCAGCCAGCCGCGTAGGACGTGGGAACTGGCTAGGCGCCCGGATGGGTTCCGAGAAGTGAGTGTGCTTACTACTGCGCGACCAAGTTGGACACTTGGGAGTCGACTTCAGAGTCGACGACTCGAGCAGTGGCAACTACGAGTTGTGCCCTTCGTGCAACGAGAAGTGAGCGAGATTGATAGCTCCGGTAACCTATCTGGACCATAGGCAGTGAACTACACGTGTTCACCGGGAAACTCTCCCTAGACACTAGTCTAATGAGTACCGAATGAAGAGCGCGCTTCGGCGGGCACTGATTTGGCGTCAAGAACTAACGCAGATGGTCTCCTGCGCGAGTGTTTTACTGGCGCAGGGACGTCTGGCACTTCTTGCATAACCTAACGGTTGGTCTCAAGGTGCCAGTACAAACAAAACTCAGTGATGTAAGGAGATGGGATGGCCTTATCATCACGCTTGCCTTAATGAGTGTTGATGATCCGGGCTATGTATCGAAAAATTCGATATCACATTTTGCCCGAGCTGGGAATCAAAACCGCGACCTCCGATTAACGACCCGAATGCTTGACCACTGGACCACCGACGCCAAATGTATTTACTCCCTATAACTGTAATCACTTGAACTGTTTTATTTGTTTGGCCAATGCCAACCGCATACTGGGCTGATTCACGTATTTTGTAATAGTCAAAATGTCGCTTACGTTTAGAAGTCGTCCCATTGAAAAACAGTCATAAATCCGTGTTCACCTGTCATTTCGATAGAACGATTACTCGATAGGATCGCAACTCAGCGATTTATCAACTATTTAAACTTAATCTTGCCATTACAATTCTACCAAATAAATTTAAATACTTTTTGTTAACAAATCATGCAGAAATGTTTGTTATTTTTTATTGTCTAATTTGACGTGTAATCGCTGACATCCAATCAAACTAAACGTCCAAATAATAGATGAATACCGCGGAGGCAACTATCGAACTTCGATTAATGCACGTGAATACGTTTAATACAAAACCGACTTTAACAAAATTGTGCGATTGATACGTGAATACGGAAAGTCGTCGAAGTTTTGTTACGCGAATTAGGCTACAGAATACCAATCCAATGATTGGTATTCTTTTAGAAATACAATGGATAAGCTATTCTCACCTTACTCCCGTGCATGTTGGGCCCATCATACGCGCCAGGACTACCGCGGGCCACCTCAGCTACTCACGACATCCTGCACCTTCCTCCAACTCACCAACTCACTGGCACTCACTAGCACTCACTGCATTCACCGGAAACTCACTCAACTGTCACCCTCTGTAAGGTTTTACGTGGGTTTTACTGACACTTAGTCAGTTTCCACTTGTTTTTATGTTACTAGAATTAGTTGTTATAAATTAATAAATCATTTTCTTATTATCGTCTCAGTGGCTGACTGTCTAAGTTTGGTCTAATTGCTCGGTACGATGTAAATTCCTAGTTCCATTGCCAGTGGCCTGATTCACGTATTTCGTAATAGTCGAAATGTCGTTTACGTTTAGAAGTCGTCCTATTGAAAAACAGTCACAAATCCGTATTCACCTGTCATTTCGCTAGAACGATTGCTCGATAGGAACGCAACTCAGCGATTTGTCAACTATTTAAACTTAATGTTGCCATTACAGATCTACCAAATAAATTCAAATACTTTTTGTTCACAAAACATGCAGAAATGTTTATTATTCTTTTCCAACGACTTGGAAATTGTCTAATTTGACGTGTAATCGCTGAAATCCGATAAAAATAAACGTCATAGTATTAGATGAATACCGCGGAGGCAACGATCGAACTTCGATTGATGCACGTTAATACGCTTAAACAAAACCGACTTAACAAAATCGTGCGATTGATACGTGAATACGAAAAGTGACTTCAGCGATCAAATCGCTTGCATGTCGTTGAAGTTTTGTTACGTAAATTAGGCTACAGGTCGTGTAAAGTATGTTTCTGATTTTCGATGCATATCACGGGATTGTCGGTCTCACCGGTTGGTTTCGTGGTGATCGGTTGAGTAGTTAAGGCGTGAAAGTGTAACAAACAAACACACTTTTGTCTTTTTTTCGTAATCAGTCCGGAAAATAGTTCCACTACACTACTGATGTTAAATGGAGATGGTGTCAAGCGCGAAGACAACTGGTGCAGCCTTAAAAAGACGCACTATCAGTGGCCTTCATCCTGCTTGCCCACAAGTAGCCCTTACCCTGCTGGCCTACAAGTTGCCCTCATCCTGCTGGCCTACAATTTGCCTCTACTCTTTATAATATTAAGTTAAGTTAACAATCACATTTTGCTGATTCATCCATCCTATAAACAGATCAACTTCATTGCGAAGTTTACAAAGGTTGCACACAGCCGAGTCGTCGCTAGCCGTCGTCCCGAAAGTAATTCGGTAATTGGAATAATCTAAACAACCAATTGGAAGTTTAAAAGTCAAGTCCCGAGTGGGTTGCCGGGATGGTCTGTTGGTTTAGTAATTCACGACGTAGTTAGCATTACTCGATTACCCGACCGTTTTGGAGACTCGTTTCGGGGAAATTTTATTTGGACTTGGCCTTTTTAAATGTTTTGATAACCGTGATTTGCGTACGAGAAAAATATATTTTTTTACGAAAAAAGTCTGTCAGAATCGGAGCAAATGGTAAGCGGTTGACGTGATATACGCATGTATTTTGAATAAACTATTCGAGTCTACTTTCCATTTAACTGAACCACAAAAACAATGGATAATCTGGCCCCTTTTTCACAGCTTGGCCACGATTAATTAGCTGACTTTAGGTTAAACGGAATAGTCAATTACTGAGGTACAGCAACTCTCTAACGATCGGAACACAACACAACAACGACAATAACAACGTAAAGTTTTTAGGCTGATGATAATGTTTGCTCGTCTGCGTCCTATCGCATTGCCAGTGTTCATAAAAACGGCTTTAATAACATTTTTTTTAATGGTCGCTTGAGTGATACCTCATTTCATGCAAACGTCCACAGGCTTTTCTTACTTCCTACCATCACACCATAAGCATGATGGCCACAAAAAAACCCTAAACCCGCATTAACTTTTCGTCTAATATCCTCGTATAATTATCCGTTCTATTGTCGCGGCACGTTAACTAATTGCCATTTGATTAATCGCCGTGACAATTCTTTTATTGTTCCAGTTTTAATGTTTTAGTAACTGGTTATATAGTTAACTAAATAGCTAATAGCTTCTGTATAAGCCTCAAAATGTCTATCCGAACTATTATTAGCGAATGAAACCCTTTATCATGCTTAGCCGTGGTGGAAGGGTCAGCACGCCGGTCTTGGTGTAGCCATCTCTGAGGTTCCGGGTTCAATTCAATTTAGAAATAACCGTCTCTTCCTAAATTTTCTCGGGTCTGTTTTCTATGTATAATAAGTACAAATGTGTTTATGTATATTTAACCGTTATTTAGTCAACCATTGTAAGCGAGTTTTAATAGAAGCTTAAATTAGGCTCGATAAAAGGAGTAAAGATTGGGAAAGTTTTTTATTATTGTTAGAATTAGCCTATAAACGTACCACTGCTGGGAATACATAGAAAAAGAATGGTACATGTGAACATGGGGTAGTAAGACTCGATTTTTCGAGACTGGACTCGTAAATGAGAACTTAAGCCTTTTTGTAAGTGATAAGACTGACTGACTGAATGACACGAGAACCCGAGTCTATTTACAATAATATACAGACTCTTAAGACGAGTTCATTGTTAGTGTCGAAGTCTTTTTAGAAACAGTGAGTTCCATATCCATTCTGTTGATATAGGCGTTCGTCAACCGTCTCCACAAGCGAGCCAACGCAAAGAGTGCGCCAAAGAGGAAAAAATAAAGTTTAAAGAGTTACTACTTCGATCGATTGAAGAGTTACTTTATTTTTTTATGGAAGGCCTTAGCAAAATTTATATTAGTATTATACAATTAAAAAGGTTAGGTTTTTTAAGAACTTGAGTTCCATAACAAAGGCTCAGTTCTATGAGTCGAGTCTTTTGGCTTTAGGACTCGACGAAACGACTTAAGGCTCAGAACTCATGACTCATTTTAGTCGAAGTCTTGCGAGCTCTGCCAAAATGAGTCCAGTCCCTAAATAAGGACTTAAAGAACTCGAGCCCTGGCCAACACTAGTAGTAACCCAATACGATGGCTAATTCAGGTTGCTAGGTTAATGTTTCCATCATTAAAATCTTTATTGCTAAAATTAATGAGTACCTATTGGCTTAACAGCTCGTGATCACAGTCAAGTCAAGTCAAAATATATTTATTCAATAAACACTATTGATAAGCACTTTGAATCGTCCAAATTTTGTTTAACCACCAATTCAGTACGTCATATTTTAACTGTGGCAAATAACGGGCGCCAAAAACCACAGCGCACAGAAGTAACGACATTTACAAAAAAAAGAATATGTCGTTACCAGATCATAAAATACAAAATATGAATAAAAAATAAATAAAATGATGCAATACAAAACTACAATATAATGTAAGTATCAGTTAATTATAGACAATTAGAAATAGCTGTTGGAGTATTTAGAGCATTTCAGATCAAGCTGTTTTGTCTTCTGTGTAATCTGACACTTTATAATAAGCATTTTTATAAAGCTTTTCCTTGATTTTGATTTTAAACTTATTAAGATCTAATTTCTGAATATCATTTGGTACTTTGTTGTAAAATCTTACACATAGACCCTTAAAAGAAATATCTATTTTATGGAGTCTAGTACAAGGTACTGCTAATTTGTTCTTACTTCTAGTGTTTAAATTGTGTATCACTGTTTTTTGAAAACATTTTAATATTTTTATGAACATACTTATATCAAATTTTCGTAAATGTATTGTGATGCAACTGTCATTATATTTATATCCTTAAATCTCTCTCTGAGAGTCACCATCCTTTAGGTTATAACCTAAATCTATAGATTGCTTGAATAGCCCTCTTCTGCAGCACAAAAATAGTTTCAAAGTCGGCAGCGTTTCCCCACAGTAAAATGCCATACGACATTACACTATGAAAGTAACTGAAATAAACTCATCTAGCTGTATCAACGTCAGTTAACTGACGGATCTTCATTACTGCATAAGCCGCAGAGCTAAGTCTATTCGACAATTAAGCTAGCACAAAGCTAGCACAAACCTGGACTACGCATCGAAAAATACAAACACACTTTACATCACCTGGGAATCAAACCCAAACCCCCAAAATACCAGGCTGAGCGCAACGTAGTTTATATAGTCCTTGGGCTGATCTTCACACAATATAAAGTATCTTTTTGTTTAAGCCAAATCCAATTCTAATTCAATAACATCTTGCCTTTTGAACTCTACGAAATAAGGTCACACCGAGGAATGTTGAGTTATGTGTCTGCTATTTGACACATATTCTAATTCAGTTTGGGCGCTTTTTTACGAATTTTGAAAAGAAACTTGTCAAACAGACGAATTGCAAAACACGCAATGTAGAAGAATGATCATGTCAATCAAAAACGTGTATTATAAAAAATCCACAAGAAAAGTAAACTAAATAGCCTATTACGGTCTTGGGCCCCAATCATTAAAATTAATCAAGTTGTCGTTGCAATAATATAATATGGATATTGTACATACATAAACACATCACGCCAGCTTCCAGAAGTGCTAAGCAGAGACAAACAGATTAAAACCATGGTGATAACTCCGATACAGTAAACTATTACAATGGGAGCAATTAGGGCAGGTTAAAAAGTATTGTAATCATTATTATCAACAATTACTATTTTATATCTAAGTTTGTATCGTAACAGGATAATAATTTTAATTATCTAAGTGTTGTGTTACACTTTGGATAATTATACTACACTTTGAACCAATTTGTATAACGAGTAATTACGTCTTGTAGTTATTAGTGATATATGCCTTCAATTGTTGTTGTTGACATACGATAGTTCACAGACACAAAGTAACACATTCTTTTATCACTCTGAAACACTTTTGCACTTTCATTTTAATCTCATTCAATCACATAATTATTTTTAGAGTTACATTTAAACGTTAAATTATTAAGTTAAATTGTTATAAACACTAATATTTGGTTTTGTGACGTGGTTATTTTTATTTTACACAAGTTCAATGTTATTAAAGCGTGGTATAATATTATTTCGGAAGAGTAGCGACTTTGACAAATGGAAGGCTTATATTATTTCGTCTCGTTTCGCGGCAAAAGTGGACATTTGATTGTGTTGTCCATCCGAATGTGCGTCGACGCCTGCTTTAGGGCGGCGAGTGAGCCCGCCCGCCCTAGCGGGGCTGCGTACTGAGTGGGTAGGCTGGAGCGCAACTACATTTTTTTTTGAATTAGTTCAGGTTATTATAAACTCTACAAGCGTGTATTAAAATGTCTAGTAAAAGTTTACAAAACAAAAAGTTGAAACTATAATACTCTAAAGTACGAAAACATATCAGTTTGCAAAAGATTACCGTAGTATCCTTTGATGGAATCTTTCTATTTAGAGACTTTAATTCTGTTACAATCTACATTTTTTGCAGCTAAAAGCATAAGTTAAAAGACGTCCTGATAGGTAAAAGAAAATTATGCCTATTCATAAATGACTTTTAACCGTCGAAGTTAATAATCAATCTGTCTGTTATCAGTAGGTATATCAGTACCAATATCCAACAACCTATACTCGTAGGTTGATTATTAAATTCAGCCGTTAGTGACTTAAAATGAAGAAGTTGACTTTGACATTGACGTACTGGTCTCGTTTCTATATACTTGATTGTGTCCACCGTCATCAGAAGAAAAAAAACAAGTCTGATTAATTAACTCTCCATGTTTGTAAGAAACTTATTGTTTATAACCATTACGTACCTACGTCTGCGGACATGATACTGGTTATTTATCGTTAGGTAGTTTACGTTTTTCGCCACGTGCAACTGACACATGTAGGTATCAATAAGGAAATGAACATGATAAGTTAGTTGATAGCGAGTGCATTTATAGCAAATGTCAAGACATTTAACATTTGCCACAAATGACCCAAAGTTGAGCTTTGAAATGAGCGATTTATGTGGACTTATTTAAAACATACACCTACCGGTGTAAGGCCAGTTTTTTGTGTTGTGTTGGCAAAACTGACAAAGGGTTTTGTTTCATAATCCCTTAAACTTTTAGCTGTCAAGAGTAACATAAATGCCATCATAATTTGAACCTTACCCAGTTACAGAGGATAGAAGATCAATGGAATGATATTTAAGGCTGTACCAGTTGAGCGGTTAATAAGTCCGTGTAAGGTTTCCCTTAAATTCTCTAATGTAATTGAAACACAAGGGTTTTGTGGGGAATACCATTTTTCGTTCAATATCTATCAATATTTATATCAATATTGTTACGATCCTAAATAACATGTCTATGAAATAAAGAAACTTAACTTACCTTAACTCATTATCATCCATAATTCAACAATTAACATACTCTACAGTTTTCCTTAACTTCAACATTAGCAACGTGCAAATCGCTCCAAGCATTCCAAAAATGTTCCCGCTCCAGCTTATCACGATGCGCTCACCGCGCGCGACAGGCTGTAGCGGTGTCACGTGACCATCGTGACCACCCTGGCGTCTGGTGGTGACGTCACCGGTGACGTCAGCGCCACCGCCACCATTCATAATTCAGCCCGCGGCGCTAAACATAGGGTGTCAACGTAAACTTTGGTTAACTACTCATTGCTCGCATGGCGTTACGCGTCCCTCCTCAATTGTCTGTCAACTCGTCAACTGTTCGTATTTCTGTTTACGTATTATTATGTATGGAAATAGAAAAATGTTATCTATGTCTTATTTATAATTTACGTGGCGTTTAACGTCATTAAATCCTTTAGACAAGTTTAAATAAATTATGAAGTTGTTTGTTTACTTCCGTTTTTTTTTCAAGTGTGTTGTTATTTTCTGATTAATTTTGTCATTTTGAAGAATTAAATAATTAAGACAGTGGGTTGCACGTGGAAAAGTCTAGCACAGAAACGAGGCGAATGGTATAAACAATATTAATTTAATCAAGTAGTTTAAGTAATATAGCTATACGTAAACACTCTCAAAATGTTTGTTCATAATTGCGTGTCAACGTGTAAATTTTGTTATTATAACATACATAATTATAATCACTCTATCTAACGTTTCACTTTTCACCAAATAGCGACTGCACATGTGCTTAGCGTGACAGGTGGTGAGCCCATCGCCGCTCTATGCTGTTAGATGTATGGACGGTCTTTAGTCCGTTAGTCGCCTTTTACGACACCTAAGGGAAGAGAGGGGGTGGTAGTATTCTTTCACCGCTATGGGACACGGTTCTTATTATGAAGTAACTCTGTTTCACGCTACTATTAATGTTTATTCAGTTAACCGGCGTTAGTCTCGTTAATCGCCATCTACTCGACTTTCACCAAACTCGGTCACGTACTGGACTAACCGTTCCTTTATTTGTGGGGTGACCATGGAGCGACACATTTTGTTTGGATTTATTCGAATGTGTTTTACTTTTGCAATGTTACGTAGCTACCACCGTGTTATACAAAGTCTTGCGCACTAATAATAATGTGAATTGCATTACTGTGTGCCAACAGGTTTAAGATAAGATTTCGAAGAAGCGGCGCTTTTACCATCGTCACTTACCATCAGGTGAAATGAAGACCAAGTGCTTAAAAAAACCCGTAGTTACTTAAAAAAAGTAATATACTTTACGACTAGGTACATTGTTTGTTGGTATAGGTGACGGACGATAACGCCGAAGGTGGGCGACCTCCACCTTCAGTGGTTAAGTGTGGGTTCTATATTAGATACTTTATATATAATTTATGTAATCAAATTTTTACAGTAAAGTAGGTACAGGATTTCGATACACGAGCCATATTGTGACTTCTTTTCTTTCATCTTTGTCGTTACGCTCTTGGCAGAGCGGTCGTGCTCGTTACGTAGTACTATCGGAGGGGACAGATGTTATTCGCCTCACGATGTCGCGCCATCTCTCCCTGCTGGAGGTCATCCGGCTGCACTCAGTCAAGGATCCGCCTACAACTGACTTTATCTGGTCGGTCCATCGCATGGGTGACCTCCCGCGCGGTCTAGTACCCTCCACCTTCCCCTGGACGACGAGGCGTTCTATGGAGCAGTTGTCTCGCCTGGAAACGTGTCCGAAGAAAGCCAAGTTACGAGATTGTACTACGGAGAATAGGCGCTGAGTGATGCAGAGTTCTTGTAGTATCAAGACATTTGTCCGAAATTCAGTCCATGACACTTTAAGCATTCTTCTCCAGCACCACATCTCAAGAGCGTCTATTTTCCTCCTTTCCACTTCTCGCAGCGTCCACGTCTCAGCTGCGTACACAAATATGGGGAAGACAAGCGTACGAACAAGTCTGGTCTTAGTGGTCTTATGTTTCACATAAGTAAAAATATTGTAACAATAAGTAAAAATAGAATTTACTAAAGTTTGCTCGAGTTTAAGTTCCTACTTATAACTTGTACGTTATTTAGGTGAGAAAAATTCTTAATAAAAAATATCTGCATCATACTGTATGTACGTGTTTGTCGAGTATGCTACAGTATGATGAAGATATTTGATAAAACGAAAATAATTAGGTAATTTGGTAATTTTAAATCTAATTATATTATGTAATTAGTTAAAAGTCTACTGTAATAATTATATTCGATTAATTTAGTTCTGTCTTTACAAGAAAATATATTATTTTAACTATACCTTACTTAACAACAGCAAAACAACTACAAAATCAAAAATATAAACCTCCTAAACCAAATTAAAATAAACGTTCCTTACAGGTATCTCAATTTCCAATGAAAAAAAATATTTTATCTGCCGGACCATAAATCCTATTTAGGCGCACACTACCAGGCCACTTGCCAGAGTATGTAAGGAGTACAACGAGATTTCCCTTAGAACCCCTACAATTGACATATCTAAGATAAAGATAAGATAAGATAAAATATTCTTTATTGTACACCAAATAAACAAGAAAAGGACAAACACAAAGTAACATACAATTGGCAGCCTTATCGCTAAAAAGCAATTTCTTCCAGGCAACCGTGTTGGACTGGATAGAAAGTGAAATTTTAAAGGGCAGTTATGGTGTATATGTATGTTACGACTCGTTATGTTATTTAGCGACTCTTCTGGAATTTTCTAAAAAAAAATTGACTGATTATTACCTTCGGTCTACAACCACACAAGTCAAGTAAAATAATGTATTAAGTTAGTTCGTTTATAATTGGCATAATATGTTCTGTACTTAATTTAAGTTTAGCTATAGGAAAACACAGTACAACGAATGCTGTGTATACTGTGTACCTATAATTGGCAAACATATTTAAGACTACCAGCCGCTCGCGCTTTTTCCCGCGTGGTACCCGTTCCGCGTGAGAATATCGGGGTAAAAAGTATCCTATGTGTTAATCCAGATTATAAACTATCTGTAAGCCGAATTTTATCCAAATCCATTCAGTAGTTTTCACGTGTAAGTGTAACAAACATCCATCCATAGTTACAAACTTTCGTGTTTATATTATTAGTAGGTTATTTATTACCTTTGTAAAATTTATTTTAATTGTTCATGTGTAGGTATTGCTGTTGGTGTACCTTATATAATAAATAAATACATACATAAATACAATCAAGACTATTATCCCAGAAGGGTTAGTCAGAGACTACGCAATGAGGACAGCAAAAGCAGTCCTCTACCATAGCCCACTTTTCACCAAATAGCGACTACACATATGCTCAGCGTGACAGGTGGGGAGCCCGCGCCGCTCTATGCCGTTCGATGTATGTGCAGTCCTTAATCCGTTAGTCGCATTTTACAACACCTAAGGGAAGAGAGGGGGGGGGGGGGGGTAGGTATTCTTTCACCGCTACGCGAGACTATTACTTACTACACGAACTATTACTTAAATAAAGAAAAATAATGTAAAGTACAAAAGTATTATACAAAAAGTTGATAATCGTGACTTTGAGCGTCCCCTTTCATTACTATATATTTTTAGGAAGCCTTCGCATAATCATACCCTCAACTATTGCAACGTTCCCATTCGCCAAACAATAATTGCAAGCTGAACCTTAAAACTACAGAACCGAAGGGCCACTTTAGTTTGCACAGGCTATTTGCAAACTGTTTGCGCTTACAAACACAATCTGACTGCGAATAATGTTAGTGGAAGCTTATTTGCGGAGTGGCCCTTCGATAGTTTCGACAATATAACTTTAACAACAAAGCCAGCGTGAAACGAACCTTATTGATTTGTAATAAGATCGTTGGATATACAAACGTGAAGTGAACAGTTTATCATCATCATCATAATCAGACCGAGTCAGTTCAAAGCTGGCCATAAAATAATACACTCCACTCCAGAACAAATCTACCCCTGCGAGCAGCGATTGTCGGTAATATGCCTAGCCTATTGCCACTTGCTGATTATTTGGGTCTACGACGTACTACGTCATTGGCATTGGTTCTCCAGTGAATTACTTCATTCCAGATTCGATTCCTGCATTGCTCGCTGAGCGACACCGGACACATTGTAAAACATTGCAAGTTTAATGAAACAATGTTGTGCTAAGGCTCGCTGGTGTGCGATAATGTAAAAAAGGTAGTCAATGAAAATATAATTGTCATTTTCAGGCAATGGCCTATTTCCTTTCAATATTAGTATGTCATCATTAATCACTTGTTGGTGGAGCAAATGCGAATAATGTTTCAAGTCGTTAATAATAAATATTCAATCACCATTACTGGCTGTCACAATATAAATAATGGGTAAAATTAGATTGAAATTGAAAATAATCAAATAGATGTTACTTCCTAATTTATTATTTATTGGGTTAAAGTTACTCGCGTCCGTAGGTTTACCCTTGAGACCCTACACGTGACCCCTGGGTGGTGCTAAATAAGTGACACTGACTGTGTGGTAGAGCCACGCTGCGTTGCAGCACGCAAAGGGCCGGCTCGCCCCGGGGTAATACCACCCTCTGACGAATATCCGGCGTGAAATAATGGCACTTGGTGCTGTTGTGTTTCGTCCGGCCAGTGAGAGTTCCAGAAGCCCTTCCCATTCCCCCCCTCCCTCACAATTCCTATTCTTTCCTTAGCCCTATTGCGACTCCTTTGGTTTTGCGGGTGTCCATGGGCGGCGAAGATTGCTCTCCATCAGGTGACCCGCCTGCTCGTTTGCCTCCTTCCTACATAAAAAAAATATTTGTAAACATATTTCTTGAGAAAGTTCAAGGTTTACACCTTTTTTAACTAGATAAAATGTTATGTTACGCCTACACCGAGACCTGGGGCGACCTCGTTATGAGGGCCTCTTCTGTCTTTCTCCCGCCCAGTAAGAAAAGCCCAACTAATTTTTAACTAAAACTGACCATCCCACGTGGATAAGAGCTTGTGAAGAGATTGTGCCATACGTCATAACCCGTGTGTAAGCGTAACGCTGGCCTAATGCCACTTTATGAATCAATATTAACCTACTGCATTACTACTTGGGGTAGTGTAAATAAAACCGTACTACAGACAACAGAAAGAGCTCAGCGAGCGATCCTCAAGGTGTCGACTTGTTGTCCCTATCTCTTTCCTACTAACCGCTTATATAAGTCCTGCAACTTATTGACAGTTCGACAATTATTTATAATGCACACAGTTTTAAAATAGCACCCAGCCCTTCCATTTAGCAGAATTTTTATTTATATTCCATTTAGCATTTAGCGGCAGGGCTAGAATTAAGTACTATTATTTTTTATAAAGCTTTTGTAAATCCATTTAAATTGTTAAAACTTTAATTAGACACATACTATGTGGATTTATTTGTAAGTGTTGAATTGTGTTTTTATTTATTTAAATTTATTTTTTCTTGCAATATAAGTACTTACTAGCATTATAGTCGCCTGATATACAGGATTATCCTAATTCGGGCAAAAATTTATATGTTTTATCTATTCTGTTCTGTTTATATGTTCGATTTTATATGAAAAATAAATAAATATGAAATGAAATGCGGTGTGGTGAGTTGTCATAAAAACAAAATAAAAATTATGTTACACATTTTTTTATCCTGTTAGTCCATTTATTCATGGTGTTAGCAGCCACCGCCGGGGGACAATTGCGGGCGGTTAATGAAATAACCTCATTAGCGGCGCGACGTGCCGGACCCCTCATTCGGTTATTTGATAAATAAATAAAAAGCACCGCAGTGTAAACGCTGTAACCGTGTGAAACAACGCTCTGAATAGCACTGCTTTAGATTTCATGATGTGATGATATTGTGTCCCTAAACCCACGGGCATGTATGACAAACGTTATGAGAGTAAGGGAAGCAAAGGATGTGTGACAGGATCCTAGCATATGGCAATGTGTTGTCTCTGGCTACCCTCCGGGAAGGGCGTGATGTATGTACATATGTGTGTATTTTACACATTTGATAACCTCCTTGGTCGAGTGGTTTGTACACCGGTTTTCATGGTGTCGCCATCTCTGAGGTCCCGGGTTCGAACCCCGGTCGGGTCAATTTAGAAATTATTGTTTTTCTAAATTGTCTCGGGTCTGGGTGTTTTCTATGTATAATAAGTAAGTATTTCATTATTTAAGGTATGTTTATCCGTTGTCTAGTAACCATTTAACGAGTTCCTTAAAAGCTTCTCTTGGGCTGGATAATTGGTGTGAGTGTAGGAAAGTTTTATTATTTATTATTATTTTTATTAAGTCGGTAATTTGTGCAAACAATAAGCATCAGTATGTATAAGCCATTGTTAAATTATATTGAAGGACCGTAAAGCCTTTAGTCCAGGTTGTTGCCGTAAAAAAAGGAATACAAAAAAATTATAATTAAGGGGGTGCCGCGCGATTGCAAAAACTGACATAATTTCATTATGAACTTCAAAGCAAAATCAATCATATTGATAATATATATTTTTCCAACAACAATTCTGCTTTGAAGTTTCAGACCTAGTAATTTAAAGCAATGTTTTTATTGTGCGCAATGTACAAAACCATCACGCGTTTGTGTTAAAATTTAAAATGTACTTTTATAAGAAGACAGTGCCCTGTGGAATTTCAATACAAATATGTTCGTGTAAGAATTATTGTTTTATGCGTAAAACTAAGAAAGTTGTAAAAAAAAATGTTTTAGGAGTCATTAGATATATGTATTGTTTATTATTGTTTAAAGAATTTGTTTAAAATTTCAACAAGGCCATGACCTTGTTCATGATCAGGCTAAACTTACGTAAGTTCTTTTAATGTATTTAACTAATTCAGCGCATAGTACAAGTGACTTAAAAATACGAAAATTTTCACAATTTCGTGCAGGACCCCCTTAACCGTGTTGAGTATCGGTGAAAGTATACTACCACCCCCCTTTTTTTTACTTTGGTGTCGTAAAAGGCGACTAACGGACTAAAATCTGCACATGCATCCAACAGCATAGAACGGCGATGGGTTTACCACCTATGTCAGTGTGCAGTCGCTATTTGGTGAAAAGTGGACTATGGTAGAAGGCTGCTTTTGCTGTCCTCATGTATGCCATACTGCTGCCATATTATTACATGTATGTATGTAATAATATGGCAGTTGTTAAAACGTACCAACCCGCATGGGGCCAGCATGGTGGGTTACGGGCCAACCTCCCCATGTGCTATCTTCGTGCGGGAAGGCCTGTGTACGACAGGGGGCGTCTATAGGCTGATGATGGCGACAGACATGGTTTACCTACTAATGAGAAAAGGCAAAGATCGGGATCATTATCAAGTATTAGGATAGGCCTACGTCCAGCTGACGCGAGCTTAATAAGATGGTTGAGCGTTATGATGATTAATTCATTTATTGCCTCAGAATAATAATTAGTTATTACTAAGGTAACATACATATAATCAGGATTATATCCCCGAGGGGTTCGAGAGAAGACAGCAAAAGCAGTCCTCTACCATAGTCCACTTTTCACTAAATAGCGACCGCACATGTGCTCAGCATGACAGGTGGTGAGCCCATCGCCGGGTGGTGAGCCCATCGCCGGGTGGGGTGCCCATCGCCGGCGAATAAGTTATTATTCCGAGTTTATTGCTATAATACCATCCATAACACGTTCTTAATTTAGCTCAGATAACATAATGTCTAAGCTGAACCGTATCTAGACTAACATTTCAGTTAGTTTAGGCAACCTCTAACTAACGGAACACAACAAATTGAACGAGGGACCTCGGGGTCTGTTTTAGTCGTGCAATATTATTTAGTTAGAATGACATGTCGATTTGTTTCCGTCGCATATTAGGAACCTTGGTAATTCAAACCTCTGTTAGTTGTTTTGAATTGAAGTTTAAATGCTTATGTCGTAAATGTTTTAGGCTAGTTGACTAAATTTCAAAACGAAACCTGTTTAAGTACCTATTCTATCCTAAAAGCACATTATTTTAAAAAAAATCCATCATTTACAATATTTATTTTGCGTTTTTATATTCCGATTTAAATTTACTGAGTAAATGACGCCACGCCGTGCCAAACATCCGTTTCGTTCGAGGCTTGTTCTATAGAAATGTCACAACAATAAAATGACATTTGGCACGGCGTGACGTCACGGCTTTTGATTGGCGTTTAATGTCATATGACTGAATGCGTATTATTGACGATTTTTAAAAAAAAATATTAATGATCTTAATTTTTTATACTTAATGAATATTTTAGATATTTCGTTTCTATAAATCATAATTGATCATTAAAAACGCCAATTCACCCGATAGCGCCGCCGATAAGTTCAAGATAAATATATTATTTAGGGATACATTTCATTCGCATGTTTTTTGTAACTAGACGTAAGAAAGCTTAAGCTAATGACGTAAAGCTAAATAAAATTAAAAGCCATAATTTTCGGCGAGTCAAAGTGCATCCCTCCTCCTGAATTTGCACGCCGAACCAGCATTACAATTCTTGCTGTTTGCGAGACCTTCGAGCTCCTGCTAGACTTGTTACTTGTTTATTGCAATTATTATGTGAAATAACACACTGATATCTCCAATAGCAGTGCAGACTCCGCCAGCAATATCCAATAAACTCCCCGCCTCCTCTATTTTCCACTCTATGCTGTAATGGAGGAGATGTGCACTGGATAGTGATGGGGCAAGCGTCATGTATCTATCATATATTTCGATAACTTATAAAGATGCTTACAATAAGTGTAAAATAAAAAGTTAACTAAATGTATTCGCAGGAAAAAATAAAAATTATAAAATGTATTAATGGGACACTATTTAGTATTTCAATTAAGTCAAAACGACTCTAGAAAACGTAGTACAACTTTACTGTTATTGCATACAATAAGGAAATTAATAGGATTGTCCACTTACTTCGTACAATAATACAGGAAGTATTGTCATAAGACAGTTATTTATACGACCATAATACGACCATGTTGATTTTATAATTAAAAAAAAATAAAATTTTATGCTGTGTGATGGTGGCTCACTACCAACTTTTCTATTTCCTTGGTGTAAAAGACGACTAACGAACTAACGACTGGACAGTACACACTGCCTGCACATACATCCAACAGCATAGACTGTCGAATGGGCTCGCTTTCCATTACAATGAGACTATAGCTCGTCAGATTAGTTGTTAAGTCTTAACTATAAGTTAGTTAACTGTTTTTTTTTTATTATTAGTATTGACGTCAATAAGTGCCTGTAAATGTTTACATTGAAGGTTTACATTGAATAAATAATTTGACTTTGATTTTGACTGAGCACATGTGCAGTTGTTATTTGATGAAACATGGACTGTGGCAGTGCCTAGTCTCATATCATATCTACGTCATATCTTTTAGATGCATTATGTTGTTCTGCCTAGTGTTGGCCAGAACTCGAGTTCTTTAAGTCTTATTTTTGTAACTGGGATCGATTTCGAGACTAAACTTGTTAAATGAGAGCTCAAGCCTTTTTGTCAGTGATAGACTCACGAGTCCTTAAAATATGACTCAAGAAGTCGAGTCTTTTTACTTTTGACTCTTAAGACGAGCTCATTGCTAGTGCCGAAGTCTTGTAAAAACAGTAACTTCCATATAATTTCTGTTGATATAGACGTTCGTCACCATGCACCTACATAAGCGAACCAACGCGACGAGTGTGCCAAAGAGGAAAAAAGAAGTTCAAAGAGTTACTACTTCGATGATATTATGATCGAAGAGTTACTATAATTTTTTTATGGAAAAATACTTGCTCATGGAGGTGATGCCTTAGCAAAATTTATAATATTAGTATTATTCAATTAAAAAGGTTAGGTTTTTTAAGAACTTAAGTTCCATAATAAAGGCTCAGTTCTATGACCGAGTCTTATTGCATTAGGACTCGACGAAAGGACTCAGGACTCATTTTAGACGGAATCTTGCGAGCTCTGCCAAAATGAGTCCAGTCCCTAAATTAGGACTTAAAGAACTCGAGTCCTAGCCAACACTAGTTCTGCCTTAAACCAGGTGTTCTGTGACGTTATTTCTGTATTAATCTATCAAAAGTATTTCTTCAAAACAACAAACACCTTTCTTGGAATGAAATTTAAACATTCTTAAGTAGAAAATTTGTCGAAAGAAAATTAGCGTAAAATTGATAAATACAAACATTTACAAGCAGAGTTTTGTTAATATTCCTATTCAAACAAAAGCTTAACAACGCTACATTCTCATAAAGATTTTAGTACCCCAACTTCAATACTGAAGAAATATTTTTCCACACACATGCTTTCAATGTTTCCCCTCCCTACAACCCATTACCGCTGCATTATAGCTCCTCTCACCGACACGTAAGGTACATTATCACCTGGAGGGGGTGGTTCCTCAGACGTCGGGGTCAATTCAGATTGCAGTCGCGTACCGCCTGCCGTTGTTTAAGTTAAAGCTGAGAAAATTGAAAGATACCAAGCGAGAGTACACACGACAACAGGTGAACTTACTACAAAATTTTACTTCTACACATTTTGAACTTTATCTTTTGGGTATAAGGATTGATTAGAGAAATTTGACAGTATTGGCGGGTGCATGCCTGCTGTTGTGTCAATTTGCAGGTACGTTGTTTCTAGTTTTTAATTATCACAAGCTCCATCATTGTAGTCGTGTACTGTATTGGTTGAAATTTTAGGTGAAAATTAGACTCAACATTGAATCACTCACTCGTATCAACATAAAAGTAATCCGTAAACGTCGTTATTTATTTGTCTACTTTAACTAAGTAATATCGTAAAGCTACGTGTAAATAGGTACTAGTAAATTATGTAACAATTAATCAACATTATCAGATTATGAGGACATGGCGGGTTTTGAATCAACACGTGATATTTTAAATAACAACGGACCAACGGCTTATTTCATTCGCTTATTTATTTATGGTCAGTTAACGTTATTGTACAATGTTACATTTATGCTTAAATACAACTCCATAAATTAATTGCCACAATAAAAGCGAACACAGCCTGCCTTAAAAAGTATGCTCAACTGTTTCAATAATATTTATAAGCTAGAGAAAAATATACACAAAACTCTGCGCTACCTACTCATACCTAATGAGGTGATCGCCTAAACTCAGGCTTTTGAGTAAAAGTCGCTCGAATGCGCGGAAAAAAGCTAAGCAATCAATATACTCGTAGTGGTGACTGGTTAAACGTTATTCAAACATTATTGGTAACTGTATAGCCAAAATGTTTGTGTAACCTTTTACTAGGGTTTCCTTTTAAATAAGCTTCACTTTAAAGAGGGCTTTTGCGGTTCCTAAACCAAACTTGCTCTCGCCAAAAATAATGCATAATAAACAAGATTATACTGTTATTGTTTATTAGAATTTCAGTATTTTAAGTAGGCGGATGGTGTTGATAACATGCTTGACACTTTTTACAAAATCGTAAACTCTATCGATAAACACGTCCTATATAGTAAGCTGAAAAATAAAAAAAAACCACCCTGGTGCACTAAAAACTTAATTAGATTTTTACAGGAAAAAAACAATGTACGGAAACGTTATAATAAATACAAAAATCCTCTAGATAAAATAGAATTAAAGGTTTTAACTAAGCGATGGGAACATAAGAGCGCGGTATCATATCATTTAGGAAATATAGAGGAGAATATTAAAAATAACCCTAAGTTATTCTGGTATTTTATTAAAAGTAAACGCGGAGGAACCAGCTCATTTCCGATGACTATGACTGATGGACATACAATAAAGATACAAAAAAGATATAGCAATAGTTTTTTCACAAATTCAACTTTATATAGAACGGGTAAAGAGCGACCTCCAGGAGGCCTCTGACACATACGGGTCTGACAGATAGCGACCTCCAGGAGGTCCTTGACACACAAGGGGTTGTATGTGCAGGTTGCATAAAAAATATCTTGTATTTTTTTCGACACTGTCTTTTTGCTTTGGGATGAAGTAGCTACCTTACCTACCTATAAGAGGAGTCAATGACGTCAGTGCAACAGGTCCTGCGGCTGCAGAGAGCTGCAGACGCGCAGGTGCGTCATCGGGTTGATGGCTGGCTCTACCGCACTCTCTTATTTTAGTTAGTTTTATGCCACAAAGGGGGAGCGCTTTGCTTTCTAACCTGATGCTCAGTGACGATAAAACCAAAGATGACCATAGCATGGCCATTAAAATGATTCCATAACAGAAATTTAATAAATTGCTCCGAGACAGAAAGCTCACCTCTCAAAGGTTTCACAGGAGCTGATAAAGTGTATCTGATTCAGAGATATCTGATATACCTCTGAGGAGCACTTAAGAAGCTTTGTAACGGTAAAAACTCAAAAGAAATTTCTCTTCGCAAGATTTGTTAAGAGCAACTTTTAACAGAAAAAATGAAGTTACGAAAGCTTCATTTGAGAAGATTGCAAAAGATTCAAAGTTATATGATTTTAACTTTTCTTTATAGAAACATACTTACCACTCACGACAATCATTCCCTAAGGGTTTCCGACTAAAACTAGACAAAAAGGACCGCAAAATCAGTTCTCTGCCATACTCTACTTTTCACCAAATAACAACTGCACACGTGCTCAGCGTGACAGGTGGTGAGCCCATCGCCGCTCTATGCTGTTGGATGTATGTGCAGTATTTAGTCCGCTAGTCGCCTTTTACGACACCCAAGGGAAGAGAGGAGGTGGTAGTATCATTTCACGAGCCGCCACACACACAGCTTCTTTATAATACTAATACTATTTTTTTTTCGTTACTGTATAGCGTTTGGCTGTCATCTCACCTGACGTACCTAGTTGACATTGAGAATAGCGTTTGGCTCTCATCTCACCTGACACATTGAAGGCAAAGGTGAAAACGAACTTTGCCCGGCATCTCCGGAACCTCCTGTAGAATGTGGGACTGACTATTACAGATTCATCCATTCCAACAAAAACAAAGTTACTGATACGCTATTTCAATTAGATACAGACACACACACGCACACACACACATCAGGTCTAGTTTCCCGGAAGGGGTAGGCTTTCCATTTGCATGATAAAATACAACCAATATTATTCTGAGCCTTGTAAAAATAGTGCGGGCGGGGTAGGTTCAAATTAAAGTGTACATGCTAATAAAGCAGTACCTACATACATTTGAATATGCAAACTAGCAGCCGTCATCATCATTCATCCGCGTGAACACCCTGTAGGTATCCCGTGACAAATTTCCATTCACACGAACCTTGTCCTGACAATTACGAATACAACAAAAAATAATCAGCCAAATCGGTCAAGCCGTTCCGAAGTGATGCGCATACAAACATTTCAGCGATTGATTTTTATTTATATAAGGTGACTGCTAGAAACCGCAAGAAACTTCAAGGGCTGGTCAGGTTAAGTGTTTTAAACATGACAAAAACGGTATCATTGCAGACTAACGTAGGTACTTATCGCCCAGCTGACGCGGACGGGTCAACAGACGGTCGGAAGGCCGGCCGTTGCCCGTGCGTTGTAAATAATCGTTATTTTTAGTTGTTTTTCATTTTATTTTACTTATGTTGTTGCTTTAAAATAAATAAGATACTCAAAGACTATCCAATTAAAATTCAAAAAATGAATTATTTAATTAAAAATGAATAAAATACGAATTCTTTTTTTGTTATGTTTAAAACACTTGACCTGACCAGCCCTTGAAGTTTCTTGCGGTTTCTAGCAGTCACCTTATATAAATAAAAATCAATTAGATGAGGAGATTAGATAGATGAGGTGCGAACCATGACCGTACTCATTATTTTAATTTTAACACCACTTTTTTTTTTACTATGTGAAGGTTTGCTCTTGATCCCAATCAAGCGCAGGAGCTAAGACAGGGTCTACGATAGAGCGAGCTAACCCAGAAGGTGCTTATTCACTCTTGCTTTGGAGATGGACGGGGTATAAGTACTGGGAAACACAGACGCAGGGAGGGATTTCCATTCCTTTGCTGTGCGTAATATAAAAGATGTTGAGTAGAGCTTTGTGCGACATTTAGGAATATCCACTAAGAAAGGGTAGTAGCCCGCAGTGCGTCTGGATGTCCGATGGAAGAAGGGGGATGGCGGTATAAGCTCATGCAGCTCCACAGCACACTCTCCGAAGTACAGTCTGTAAAAGACCGACAGACAGGCAACTTTGCGGCGGTGAGCTAGGGTGTGAAACTTGCTCTTCACCAATTCTTTGTCGCCAATTAGCCTCTCAGCTTTGCGTTGAATCGTGAACAGTGAAGCTAGTTGGTATTTTGCTGAGCCGTCCCATAGGTGACTGCAATATTCCATGTAAGATCGGACTTGAGCTTTATAGAGAGTTGAAAGCTGTCCCGGCGTGAAATATCGCTTGACCTTATATAGGACGCCCAGATTTTTGGCTGCAGTTTGAGCCTTGGACGCGTTACTAGTGCCAAAGTTGAGGTCTGAAGATAACACCATGCCCAGAAGGTAACAGGCACAGATGTACCCCGGAAAGTAGGAGTCAGGTTAAAGGGACTCTTTTTAGCGGTGAACAAACACGCTTGCGTTTTGGTGGCGTTGAAATTATCCACTGGCAGACGTGGCTTAACGTCTGGTTCGTTCGCTCAACCATTGCCTCTCATCAATATCACGTCATCACCACTGGCTTTTGCATCCGAAAGGTATCTCTCTGCGACAGTACTGTCATCTGCATACCTAACAATTCCCGGTATCAACAGGTTATTTGATGTGCAACAGGAAAAGCGTCGCAGAGAGAACAGATCCCTGAGGAACTCCGGCATCAATAGCCACTGAGTCAGAGGAGCAGCCATGGATGACTACTCTGATCGACCGTTCCATCAGAAAATTAGCTATCCAACTACAGAAGTCAGCGGGGATACCATACGCAGGAAGCTTGAGCAGCAAACTTACGTGCCAAAC
The DNA here is from genome assembly GCA_963921215.1 of Scoparia ambigualis. NCBI lineage: Eukaryota > Metazoa > Arthropoda > Insecta > Lepidoptera > Crambidae > Scoparia > Scoparia ambigualis. The sequence continues at coordinate 33,338,362 of OY992514.1, forward strand.
CCTGTCAAAAGCCTTCGGGATGTCAAGTGATACGGCAAGTGCTTCGTCGTGTATCTCGAGTGCCTCACCCCAGCAGTGCGTCACATAAACTAGAAGATCCCCAGTCGATCGTCCTCGGCGAAAGGTCATTCTAGGTATGAGAGCAACTTACTGTTTAGAACTCTTTCCATAACCTTATAGAGGATGGAAGTGATGGCGATCGGTCGGTAGTTGCATGGGTCGGCACGACTTCCCTTTGTGGGTACTGGCTGCACATTGGCAAGCTTCCAGCATTTCGGAAAAGTTTTTGTCTCGAGAGAGAGGCGATACAAGCGTGTTAGCACAGGAAATAACTCAGGCGCACAATACCTCAGTGCCCTTGCTGGTGTGTAATCAGGACCACTGTTAACGTCCAGACTAAGTGTGTAAGTTTAGTGGTTGTTGAGAGCCGGTGTCTTTAAATATAATGCCCAAGTATAAAAATGAATTATTATTTTGTTACCACCCTACCTCTTCCCTCGGGTGTCATAAAAGGCGACTAACGGAATAAAGACTGCACATACATCAAACAACTTAGAGCGACGATGGGCTCACCACCTGTCACGTTGAGCACATGTGCAGTCGCTGTTTGGTGAAAAGTGGACTATGGCAGAGGACTGCTCTTGCGGTCGGACTAGTATGTTTCGGATTTTTGATGCATAGCCCGGGTTGTGTCTAATGTCCTATACTGACAAGGTGAAACATTTTCGTTTGGACACACTTGCTGTGCGTCGTAACTATCTGGATATGTCTTACTTGCATAAATGAATTAACAACTGCATTGATAGTCCTGTACTGCTCAATCATTTAGCTTACAACGTTCCGTCTAGAGTATCAAGATACCCTTGTAAGTTGTTTAAAAACAAGTTCTGCAGAACAAAGATGGGTCGCAGTTCACCGGTTGTACGTCTGGCTCGTCTGTACAACGATCTGACTAAAGAGTTACCAAAGCTTGACATCCATTTTCAGAGCCTTTCCATGTTTCTGAAACTCCTTAAAAGTAGTGATGCACTTCAGATTGCATGTAGTTAGGATATCTGTTTTGTTTTTTTTATATATATAGTTTTGTAGTTTAATTTGCTGTACTTATGTTAATTCTTTTTGATTTTATTTTATATGCATGCTGTGGTTACCCCTAATTGTAAGAACAGTTAGCTAAAAGCAACCTTAATTTTAAGAATGTAGAATTTAAATGATGTTACTTATGTCGGTGATCCAAAATATATAAATAAATAAATAAACCCGCACTTGGCAGTAATTTTGTAATACCCATCCAATGCAGCGATCACCTGATTTTAATGTTGGAGGCCTATGTCGGACAATATTTAAGCTTTCTTTACTAATTAACTATGCATCAAGAATGTAGTATTTTTTTAATAGTACCTATTATTTTATCAAACACAAGTTTGATACTTATAAATATACTTAAATTATATCTCTTGTAAATGTAAAAATAAACCCTTGAGATTCTCTTTTTTCACAAAACAAAAAAGAACATGGAACACAAGTTAACTATATAAGTCTTCTTATTTATTGAAGAACAACTATGAATAAAAGATGTCTTCCAACTGTAGTCATACTATCGCGAGAATGCTGGCAACATTACCTCTTTGAATTGCCATTTTTATACGCTGGCAGAAACAGCCTTCTTGTCACCGGATGCCTTAATAAGACGAACACTCAACCGTTTAATTCAATATAAAAGTAATAACATTTCAGATATAAAGAAGTAGTAGGTATATAAAAACTAGTTTATTTTTTAATTTTCTCATCAACTAAGCCATATTAGACAACATATACTATCGTAAGCCATATATAACTACACTTTGTTTAGATATTTCGCTGTAAGAACCTTTATACGAGCCTTATATATCCAATATGAGTTAATAAAATATGAAAGAGAGGCTTACAGCGACAAGCGCTAAACCTTTACGACGCTCGGGATAGTTTTGCTGCGAAAATTGCTACTCCATCCTCCCGTAATAAAGCCTTAAAGGAAGGGATAAAAGAAGCTAGCTGGTGTCGCCGTCAAGTTTCTGCCATCTTACCTTCCGTAATGTTATTTATAAATACATACATATTACACATACTCGTATATCCACAACTATTATCCCCCAAGGGTTAGTCAAAGAGCTAGGCAATGAGGACCGCAGAAGTAGCACTGCCATGTACAAGTACTAAACAAGTACCCAGAGTGATAGCCCATCGCCGCTCTATGCTGTTGATGTCATTAGTCTGTTAGTCGCCTTTTACGACACCCAAAGGAATATAATAATAATAATAATAATAAGTACCGATAGTCGTTTCGGCACACGGCCTTATAGCGAAGAGCCTCGATCAACACCTAGAGAGGCTCTCGCTGAAAGGTTGGGTCAAGGGTCAGATGCAAAAGGCAGTACTCCTTGACACGGCACGTATTGTCAGGAGGTTCCTCACTCTGCAGCTCTAACCACCGATAGCTTGGGTCTATCCCCGCTGCCGGTGGCAACCTAGGTTAAGTTTTTTATAATATTTTTTATTGTAAATATGTTTTTTTTATATAAAATATTGTAAAAAATTTTACTTAAGATTATATTTTAAATAAAGAGCATAATAATAATAATAAAAATCTTTATTGCTCTAAAGAAAATAACATTTCTAGTAATTGATGATTTACGCTGCAAGCCAGCGGAGAGCAGAGCAGTGGACCGGCAATCCAAAAGTCATGGGTTCGAATCTCATTCGAGCTTCCTGAGACTGGTTGATTTTTTTTCTAGTAAACATTTTATCCTGTTTTTATATAGCATTGTGAATGCAAAATTTCGATAATAAAGAAAATAAAATTTAACATTTAAAACATATTAAACGTTCCCTTTATATAATGTTTACTTAAGTACCTAAACTAGCTCTACCTGTTGTTACAGGTACTTATGCTTCTTTACATAGGTAGGTATATGTTTTAAAGTTTATTATGCAGTGTGCGCAATGTCAACTATGATAATGTATGATACTTCAAAGTTACAACTTTTATATTATTTTTTTTAACATTAATTTAAGTATACTACAAATCTACAAATTTTACATCATTACAGTGTGAAAGTACTTTATTTTACTTTTACCTTTATTATAGTTTGTTGTTAGTTTGTTCACTTTATTATAGTTAGTAGTTATTCGGTTGAATCATAATCAAGTGTCAGCAACCGGGTGCGTATCATTTCATATAATGATAAATTAACTAATATCAAAGGACATAACGTTCATTGAATATAATTTTTACTTGTTCTAAATGCACTTCCTATTACGTATATTATTCATTTGATATACTACTCATATTCTATAACATCATTTTCAAATATTGTTTTAAAAAGTTAATACGTTGGGTTTTCGTTGAGGTTGTGCTAAAAATTCAGTGACAGAAACGAATCGCGGCAAAACCGACTCCACGTAGACTTGTCTGCCCTACGCTAGAGTGTAATTTAAGCCCGCGTGAGGGGCGAAGCGGCCCGCGAGCTGAGGAGCAGGTGGGTTTAATGGTCGCCTCCGCGGCTGAGGCGGGCTGGCGGAGGATAGAGGTGGAAAAACAAAGGAGTTGGTAAAATCTTTATAGTGAGCTACACGGCTCAAATAAATAATAATATATAATATTCTGCTGCTCCATTGGCGTACCGCGGTAATGCCGGATTTACACGGAGCCAATACTTGAGACAATCCACTAAGCCAGTCCAATATTGGCATCGTGTAAATAGAGACAGTCCACTACATTGGATTGTCCTCAAGCCGTTTTTGCATAGCATTAGCATTGGCTTATTGGACTGGCATATTGGATTGTCTCAAGTATTGGCTCCGTGTAAATCCAGCATAATGCTGGTACACCACGCCATTCGGAAAGAAGTACTCCTACATAAAGGTGTCGACCAGCTTGGTTGTCGATGTTGTCATTCGGTATGCCGTGGACTGTGGCAAGGGACTCTTTTTGCGGTTCTCATCATTAGTCTCCTCTTTAGGGAAAAAAGTCGAGTGTATGGATGAATAAGGTATAATAATTAGAATAATAACGCATAGAAAGCGAGAACACGCACGATAAATGAGGCCAGTAAAACCAAGCCATACTGACTTGGTACCGAAACGGCCCGCGTCAGTACTAATAATGTAAACTTATCTATCTTCCAACAGTTTCAATTTCCTTACTTTTGGGGTATATCTGATTCCTCTAGCAACATTACTTGTTCAATTGTGTGCGTGTCGCCGCGATAGTACGCGTAACTTACTCCTACATCCATTTTTTTCTTGCCTCACGCCATGACAGTTTTCTAATATGAGACTATCGTTCTATGCGTTATTATTCTATGGTATAATACATCTACGGGCCTGAAGAATGATGATTTTTTAATCTCACTGATGATCTTGCAATAAAGAAAGTATGATTTATTATAATAATATGAACAATGGCACACCAATTTGGAGAGGATCTACATAATCTATCCTAATAATATGTAAATAATTTGTGATGATGAATTATAATATTTGCAAATAATGCTCAAACAGAACTATTGTTTGATCTTTTTTGTGCCTAATACGCTTGTCAAGAAGAATAACAAATAAAGGAATTTGGACTTATGCTAACTTATAATTAAAATGAACTCAGGTTAAGAGCAAGTACGTCATATCCAGTAGGAGGTACCTTTATAATTAGCTCTCCTTTCGCATAAACGATTAGCAACCTCATTACGGCTGTGGTCAAACAAATAAACAAGAAATAATAATATACTTACAATGAAACAGTAACGGATGAATTCATTAATACTAAGTAATACGTGTTAATGGTTGGAAAAATCCATTGCAACCAGTCTCGTAATATCTGCTCTTTCCATAGGGTTTTTTTATTGGTCAGTTTGAGTTGTCCTACATAAGAAATAGATGGCGTTAGATTACATCTTTTTTAAGTTTTATTTTTTTGTAATAAAAGAAATACATGCAGTTACATCGCCTCACCTCATTAACTATATACATTAGGTAGTCTTATAATTGGCTATATTTATATCTAGACAATTTCGCTATCGTTTACAGTGCACGTACTGGTATAGGCAACAAAGCTTATACCAGGGTAATATAATATACTTATACCTTAGATGAATGATTGGTCTCAGCGCAGCGAAACCAATCATTCATCTAAGGCTTATACATAGATCTTATTATTTCGAACTCTCACTCTTATAGCTATAGCAATAAGCCTTATATTTGTATTTTACTTCTGCATCCAGTTGTTTCTTTTAACGAAGCTGTACTTAAATATACAACCTGTCGTTACGTGTTTCATTTACATCCCACATTACTTTATTTAACTTTTTATTATAACAGCAAATGGCATAAACAAAACATCAGAGAATTCCCAAAGTTAATTAAAGAATTTGAAAGAATAAATAAACAATCTTCAAATATCATTTAGCACCATTTTTAGAAATACTTCCCACTCATATTGTTTATGAAATGTCTTAAAAAACTTTTTCGGTTACTTAAAAGCTTAACAAGTTTAGTTATAAATGGGTTATTTTTGTAAAAAAAATATTGTTCGTCACCGGTTATATACCAATATAACCTCCGCCGTGCCATGAAAGGCATTTGTCACCGGCGAGCAGCGAGTCGTTAAACCGAGCTTGGGTTAGTGACGTGCGACATTTTATCGATAAAATGTCGATATTTCTTGATAAATCTATGCAGTTTCTTGCGACCATTCTTCTCCACAGCAAAAAAAGACATAATGAATTAGCGATAGGCTTAAAATATTTTTTAGATGATTCAAAAGTGCTTAATAATTAAGTTTTCTTGAATACAAATATTTTGACTTTGATAAACTTTAACTTTAAAAAAACTTCAACTCGGAAAAGGAGTAGCTGCCACTAATTATTTAATTAACTAATTTGCTTCACACTATTTAATAGCAGTTTTCTCGTTCGGGTTGCGATCGAGCAAGTTGAGCAACTTTCGCAATGCCAGATCACCGGATGGATATACAGCATACATTCTTATTCTGATTCCTTAACTGTATTAGTTAAGGAATCAGAATAAGAATGTATGCTACATTAATAGTGAGGCAAATTACAGGATTCTTTGTAGTTACAAAGAATGTGACAACAATATTATGATTATCTATTACATAAGTTCACACGCAGCTCGGGGGCCAAGTGGCTAAGCCCTCGGCTAACGGATGGTTCAGAGCATTTGTGATCACTAACTTGCATTTAGTAAGCGTTGCGATTAAGCCAGTGCCCATAAATTGTTAATTTAAATGATGTAGGCGTAGGCATTCGCTCAACAGAGGGACAGTATAGAGGGACAGATAGCTAGACTTTACTTTGCTTCATCACATAGCTTAAAGATTTTTGATTTTTTCGCTCTCGCCGCTCTCCGCCGCCTATGGGCACACGCAAAACCAGAGGAGTTGCAGATGCGTTGCCAACCTTTAACCCCTTAGTCTTGGAATTTAAATGTCAAAAATAATGACAGCAGGTGCGCCATAATTTTTTGAAATTGCGGATGACGTCACAATTCCCGCCGTTTGCAAAAAAATTATTACTCTAAAATCAAACCATATTTTGTCGTTCTGTAAACAACAATACACTAACTGATATATTTCCATTCCATCAGGTATCAGAATAAAGTGATGATTGCAACAGTTTATTTGTCTTATAGTATTTCTTTAAAAATCACTCGGAAATCGGTAACATGCTAACGGACTTTACACGCTTTATCTAGTAGTAATAACGGTGTATTTTTTTAAACTTATTATCTAAATACGACCATTATAGTCTCAATAATCATTTTCTAATAAGAAACAGTCCTTACATTAGATAAATCCAATAAAAATAGCACACAAAACTCAGCGACTAATTCACTCCGACACAGAAATTGGCGCAACTGTCAACGTCGAACATGACAGAATCGAGCACAGACTATGCGATATTTTGCGATCACGATGCATAAAATGTACCACAGAACCGAAATAATTGACCTTGTTCATACTAAAGTAGTCTGTAAGTTTTACTGAGTGGTAGAGCCACGCTACGTTGCAGCACACATTGGGCCGGCTCGCCCGGCGTAATACCACCCTCTCACTAATATTCGGCGTGAAATAATGGCACTTGGTGCTGTTGTGTTTCGTCCGACCAGTGAGGGTTCCGGAGGCCCCTTCCCCCCCCCCTCCTCCCAATTCCTATTCATTCCTTAAACCTATTCCTCCCTTAAAGGCCGGCAACGCGTCTGCGATTCCTCTGGTTTTGCGGGTGTCCATGGGCGGCGGTGATTACTCTCCATCAGGTGACCCGCCTGCTCGTTTGCCTCCCTCTTTTATAAAAAAAAAAAAAAAAGTCTATGAAAACACGGTACAAAGTCAAGTAGGAGAGAGCGGTCTCATGCGACCGCTTGGGGTTTGACGAATGGCGCGAACTGTCAGTGCGGTCTCATGCGACCGCTTGGGGTTCTAGAGGTAATAGGGTTAAGTAAGGAATAGGAATTGTCTAGCTGTCTATCGACATGCCGCCATATCGATACCCTCTCACATCACTACTCCGACGTCATACGACACGGCGTTATAATTTACGGAGATTGGGCGTGATTTTTAATCTAACTGGAACACCTCCGAAGCCTTCCATGGCCAGAGTGGGAGAACACAACTACTACTATAGATATTATGTGTTATTTTCTTATAATTATTCATTCATTACGGAAAATACAATCTGCACATATTTAGCATTCGCCGTATCGCGTAGTGGCTATAGAATACTACCACCCCTCTCTTTCCTTGGGTATCGGAAAAGGCGACTAACGGACTAAAGACTAAACATACATCCAACAGCATAGAGCGGCGATGGTCTCACCACCTGTCACGCTGAGCACATGAGCAGTTGCTATTCGGTGAAAAGTGGACTATGGCAGAGGACTGGCTATTGCGGTCATTGCCTAGTCTTTGACTAACCCTTCGGGGATAATAGTCTTGATTATATGTATGTTTGTACAAAGTTAACAGTGTTGTGGGCTATGGCGCAAGCTATCCAATCTGTCCTGGGCCCAGCAGTGGGACGTTTATGGGCTGATGATGAAGTCTTTGGGGAACCGCTTTTTTGTTAAGTTACTAATTAGATTTTGATGGGGGTTTCGGAATAAGGGGAGGTGATAGACGCCCTGACTTGACTTGATGGTAAGTGACAATAATGCTCAAACATTCTTGTTATGGTGATATAGGTACCTTAGACAGGCGTTTCCCCCAACAGGTAATCGAACCAAGAGTCTACGCTAACTTACAAACACCGTCATATTTCACCCATTTTGTATAAAATATCCAAAAATTATATACAATACCATCATCCTCTATAGATCTTTTTATCAGCGTAAATCCATTACGTGGTCAACAAGAGATTGGAAAAAGCGGGACTACAGACACAGGAAACAGGCGAATAAACTTATAATTAATTATACTAGCGTTCCCGTTTCCGTGGGAATATCGGTATAAAAAGTATCCTATGATAATCCAGGTTATAAACTATCTGTATGCCGAATTTCATCCAAATCTATTCAGTACTTTTTACGTGAAAGAGTAACAAACATCCATCAATACTTACAAACTTTCGCGTTTATAATATTAGTAGGATATGAAGGAAATGTTACATACGTCTACGTCTTAGGCGACGCGTCTGCCATCGTCATTCTGGCCTTGGAAACAGGTTGCCTAACGCGAAGCAGATACATATTATTACCATTATTTAAATAGTAAATACGGGTTTACACATACATGTTATATACCTGGAACTGGCATCTTTTTTTCCAAGCGAAGAATAAAGTAAAAAATCGTTAACATTCTTAAAAAATATTTGTCATTCAACAATACCAATTTTAGTACCCTTTTAGTCCACTTGGCGGAATCTGATGAGGCAAAGATCGAAGATCAAAACACTTTTTGAGTCGCTAAGCCATCGGAGTGAGTAAGTAAGTATTGTAATCTCAGAGTCGTAGCTACCTTTCCTTTACTTATTTTTTGTCCGCTTACTACGCCTTAGTACAAGGCCTTCGTCTTACATGACCACTAAGGAACTGGCTATCTTATCTCTAAGCTGCCAGAACACAACAAAGTTAACATTGTTAATATGACGCCAAAATTTGGATGATAAGATGGTGGTAGCTAGCCAGGCGGACTTACCAAGCCCAATAACCATCTAAATCAAGTAGACAAAAATGTACACCCCGCCATGTGTCGAACCTGGGACATCTGGGTCCAAGACTAGTGACTTATAGCCTCTAGGCCACAGAGGGGGTAAACCTACCTAATGATTGACATTTTATAGCTACGGAGCTGTGAACTGTGACATGTCCGGCCTGTTATCCGGCTAGCTAGTATAGCCAAAGTCGTATGTTCACTAGTGGTTTCGATGTTTAACCGTTTTTGAAGATACAAGCTAGGGCGAATGACCGCGCCGTCCGCCGCAGATAAGGTCACGTTTATAAAAATGCGCGACACTCGAATTAAATTCATTAATTTGTAATAGATAAAGCGAAATAGGCCGGCTAAATCATTATTTAATTGGTCTGCGGTTAGAAGTTCTTAATTGCGCGTTCAATGATACTTTTATTTCGTTGTAATGGCTTTTTAAATATAGTTTTTTTTTGGCAATCTGTATTTGAGCTCGGGTTGGTGCAAAACTGCTGAATAAGTTGCACCTTTTCAACTAAACCTTTTTGCTTGACGGACCTTTATACAATTTTATTGAGCCATTTATATACTCTGTGTACGCAATAATTTTTTCTTTTTAACGAAGCCAAACGAGCCAACGGCACCATGCTAGGTGCCGTCGTTGGCTCGTTTGGCCAATATCTAAATCATAGAATAATATGCCTTAGTTATTGTTCTGAGGTCTAAACGCAGTTATTAACTCGTTTTTGAAGTTATCACGAGCAAGCACGGATATACCTACCTTAATAATAGTTATACGCTTTAAGTTCGAGCGGGAAAAGACAATACGTTTTTAGTGTTGAAATATTTTTGTGTAAGGGTACTTATAATTATGCGGACTGAAGGTACAACAATATGACATGATTGTTTTACCTACTACTGTTTCATTCCAGTGTTAACTGTAAATCAATAATAGGTAATAAATAAATAAATATAGGCATAGTTAAAAACAATACATCTACGAATATAGGTAGGTACATTATTAAACTTTTGCGTTCCATTATGTATTTTTTTTATCGGGGTTTAACGCTAATTACACTACTGCTACGACCCATACCTATTTGATGTTAGCATTTGTCTATACTAATTACATAACAAGAAATATTTACAAATAAATCAATAAACAACCATTATAATTATCATAATTACTGGTAAGACTGATAGTATACCTTATTGATATAAGTAAGTATGTAAAACTTGTAACATTCAAATGATTTATTTTAGACTTCTTGAAAAATATATTTTTTGTAAATTATTTATTTGCTTTATTTTTGAAAAGCATTTCTAAGGTAGGTGCAAGTAGTAAAAAGAATATAAATAAATAAGCGTATTATTTACTTGAGGAGGGCTCAGCCCAAACAACAATGATCAAACGTATTTAAAAAATACATTATAAAATATAGTAGCTAACTTAAAAATTAATAAAATAATTTTATGATAATGAAGTGTAAACAAATCCAATAAATATTTCTTACTAAGTAGACTAAGTGAGACTTAAGCTTATTCATATTACAGAAGTATGGTTTAACAGCAGTTATTGCACCTTTATAAACATAAAAGCAAGGCCTTCATTCGGCCTCTGCTAACCAATGAAAACCAATGTCTACTGAAGCATGGAAGATGGTGAAATCATTCTGTATGCCTACCCACCCATAAACAACTATGCCAGATACGCTTTTCTTTTGCAATAGCTATTTCACTTAATTAATATTATATACTAACAAACATTAAAGTAAATATGCCCGACACAACTACCTACTTACAATTATTTATTAAAATTTTAACAGTCTAACTCTCTTCTTATAGCATAAGTATAAATAAATACTGGAGGAACATGTCAATAGTTTACTCCGTCAAAGATTTCTTGCTTCTCCTAATTTATCACCAACTTAAACCTAACAAATGCATAACGATTGTCAACCTTATTACAATGACAAAAGGCAGATAAAAACATATTGATTGCACTTTTGCCACTCTGACCAACCGAAAGGTACATTCATAATTCAAAATATTACTTAACAAAATTAACAAACCACACGAATTTTTATCGTTATTTTTACTTGTCGTGTTTACGCATTCAAAGTATTTTAATTGTGTTTTGAAAGCAGTATACGTGTACAATCTTTCTAGAGCATGGTCATGTTAAGCCTTTTCGAGGTTTTATTTAAAAACAAAAATGGTTGCGTTCCTTTTTTGTTTCCAACAGTAACGCTCGACGAATTGTTAACCTCCTTCTTTTTTTTAAGTCTGTTAAAAATAACACTATAATCATTTATCACTGTTTGCGAGCAAATGCTCATAAATTTTGGGAAACATAAGTTCACCGGCGTACTGGCTGTAAGGCACGTCCATGTGGTTCCATAAGGGGTCCTTCACTACCGCCACATCGACCACATTCGGCAGCCTCCTGACCAGCCACGCCACGTCCTTGACGTCTACCAGCCCATCGTTCTTACCATAAACCACAACGACGGGCGTACTCACAGCACTCAAGTTATATTTAGGAGGTTTTTCATCACCGTAAACTTTAATATTCCGTTCCTTCCCATAGTCAAATTTAACGAACTCTTCGTTCATCATGCTCTGGCCGTACCTGGCCATGTTTTGCAGAGACGTGCCAGCGGGGAAGTGGCCATACAACACTCTCATGGTTTCATTGCTAACCGACCCTGGGTGCGAGGAGTCCATAAGCGCCGTTCCCATATTGCAGATGTCGCCAGTCATGTAGAACTGACAGAAGAATGCTACGAACTCCTGAATAACTGCACCTTTGGAAAGCACTTCCTCCACACCTGTTGATCTTAGCAGATTTTCAGCAAATGCAAATGACATAGTCATTAGTCGATATGAAAACGACCTGGTATTGAACTGTCTCGACGCCGGTGCGAGTCCGATCATGACCTTGACTTTATTATCACAGTATTCAGGTCTTTCAGAACACATAACGAAGTAACTACCAGCGCCTTGCGAATACCCGATGTAGTTCAGTTTCTTCACTCCAGTGTAATCCAGGACGTAATCGATCATGGCAGGTACATCGTACTTTCCTATTTCATCCAAGGAGAAATGCCAGAATTCAGCGTCTCTGTCGGGATCAAGGGTGACGTGTCTTCTGGAGTAGTGATTGCCCCTGCAGTTGCCGACCCACAGTTCAAAGCAGGCGTCAGAGATGAGGTAGGCAAGTCCAGCACCGGGCCCGGCGTCGAGCCACACATCGGAGCTCTCCAGAAGTCCGTGCATAAGCAAAACTGGTGGGAGTCGTTTCTTTCCGTTGCAATTCCTGCCTCCCACCACTCTGAACATCCTCAGTACGTATCCATCCTCCGTGAACACCGAATGCTCATCTGACAGATAGCCATTTTCATTGGTGAGCTCCGTGAAGTTGAGTAGGGAATTTCTTGGGTATCCCAACGACTTCTTGGTTTCGTTTCTCAAGCGGAACTTGAGGGCGTACAGCACCGTGACCGCTGATAGCAAAAACAGTACGTTCTTCGTGCGGGCTCCCTTCGGCGCCATCGTGCCGACTGGCGCGCGAGCTTCGTCGCTGGTTTATATGGTCGATCGCACGCGAGCAAGTCACGACGTCACAGCTGTTGCACGCGGGAGGCAGCGCGGGCAGCAGATTCAACAATGGCCGCTGTCGGAGTCACCCGGCGAGATAGTGCGCGCAGTATCGGATGCGGATGTCATTATCATCTGATTGCGAATCGATTAAACTTTAATTGGTGGCGACTCTGTTATAGCGTTTTGCAATGCAAGGAAAACTTGTAGGAAATCGGATTGAACCTTCAATGCGCAATCACTGTTTACTAAGGATAATTTTATATAAGTAGTTACTTCTTTATTAGCCTGAAAATATAAAATCATAATTGTAATAAAATTGTGAAATAAAAAAAAAATCTGTTATTCGTATTACGTTAGTAACTAACAACTGCTGTGTACTTTGTAAACAACCAAAGTCGAATTGCCGAAAGTAAAACTAAAATATTTAACAAGAAAAATACAAGTTCGCGAGAATATACTCAAAAGAATTACAATGGATCATGTGCTATGTCAAGCAGACAAATATAATACTTTTTTGCCATTGTACTTAAACACTCTGCTTTTAGTCATTTGAATAACGTAATTACATAACTAACTTATTAAAAGGATTGTGCGCGCTCACAAAGATCACTAGCCGGAATAATTTATTATATCATAAAGGTTCCTACCACCATATTTAAAAAAAAAACTAACCTTAATAAAAAAACATTCTTGTTTGTTTGCTAAACAAAACTTAAACATATTTTTCTCTATTTCGTTCGTATACAATGATAATTACATAAAATTATAACAAAGCCTACAGCAATATATAACAGGCTCCCACCCGAAATGGGCTAACGAGCTTGTGGGTTACAGCCCGATATCCCTATTATGTGATGTGGAGGCTTACATTAATTAAGAAATGATATATTTTTATTTGTATTCTTAAATGCGTTAGCACTTGGCCTTTACATCACCTAGTTAGGTGATCATGACCTTGACTTTATTATCACAGTATTCAGGTCTTTCAGAACACATAACGAAGTAACTACCAGCGCCTTGCGAATACCCGAAGTAGTTCAGTTTCTCCACTCCAGTGTAATCCAGGACGTAATGGATCATGGCAGGTACATCGTACTTTCCTATTTCGTCCAAGGAGAAATGCCAGAATTCAGCGTCTCTGTCGGGATCAAGGGTGACGTGCCTTCTGAAGTAGTGATTGCCCCTGCTGTTGTTAACCCACAGATCAAAGCAGGCGTCAGAGATGAGGTAGGCAAGTCCAGCATCAGGCCCGGCGTCGAGCCACACATCGGAGCTCTCCAGAAGTCCGTGCATAAGCAAAACTGGTGGGAGTCGTTTTTGGTGATGATAAAGCCGATGGTGGAAGCACTTCACCTGGATTCCCCAACCACTGGAGAAGCTGGATATCTCATCTCTAACTACCGGAGCACAACAATGCTAGTAACATTGACGTTATGGCGACATATTAAGACAATATAATGGTAGTTAGCTAGGTGGACTTAAAACAAGTCCTACCAGCCAGTAATATAAAACCGGAAGATATTAATGATTACGTAAGTACATACCTAAATTAAAAACAAGATATTATATACGAGTACGAGCGCACTAACTATCGTATACAGACATATGACCGGAATGGTCTTGAACTTCTATTAACATACTGTTTCCAGTTTTGACGATAATAGACAAAACATACATGTAGGGGCCCTTATTGAGATGCCATGGTTTGTTTAACAACATCAACTCGGTCAATAAGTATTGTGTGTATGTAGAATTTACAACCTCTTACGATGTACATTCAAAGAGGTTTGATGAAACACTGTTAGTTGCTATCAGAACATAAATCAAAAGCGTGGAAGAATTTCGACAGGTCTAACAATTATCGGTGACGGAGTGGTCAACGCAGCCGCTGGGATAGCAGAGGACCTGTGTTCGATTCCTACCTAAGATACGTAGTCAACTTTTTTCAACTTTTCAACATCTTATAAAGTGTATTTAGACTTCTTGGCGGAAAAGTGAAGAGTCATGTCTGCAGTTTTATATTATTTTCTATAATTTGTGTTTTGTCGAATATTTACTGTGAAATAATGGTGGATTATTTACTGTTAAGTGTTCGTGAACGTGCAAATAAAACAAAACAGTGCAACATCACTTTTCAAATTCTCTCAAGAAGTCCGTAAGAGACCTCAATAAAGTCCCACAGCTTTATTGAGTCTCGAGGGGTTTGGGGGAAAATCATTTACCATTAAACGTTCATTATCACTCATTATCATCCACTTAATGTATAGAAAATAATAATTACTATTAAAAACTTGACACTGGCTAAATGTGCTGATCGCACGAAGCCATTATTTAAGAGAAAAAAAGTGTAAGTATTTAAGCGTTATAAACGCAATGAAATAATAAGAAGTAGGGCATGTTTTTTAGCGTGCGATATTTGAACCTTCTATGACTAGGTCAGGTGCACTAATAATTGTGATTAATTAATAAATATATATCTGATATGGATGGCGGTCTACTACTGTGCGTTTTTCACGAAATTTCTTGCCTCGAACTACAGTGTTGTGGAACCAGCTCTCGGCGGCGGTATTTCCGGACCGTTACGACTTAGGGACCTTCAAGAAACAAGCCTATTCCTTCCTTAAAGGCTGGCAACGCGCCTGCGATTCCTCTGGTTTTGCGGATGTCCATGGGCGGCGGTGATTACTTTCCATCAGGTGACCCGCTTGCTCGTTTGCCTCCTTCTGCTATTAAAAAAAAATCCATTGGGGGAATTAATAAGCTGTGTTGTGGGGCAGGGCGGCTGTATAGCCCAACCCTATCTACATACTTTGTAAGAGAAAGGGGTTTTATTCAATATCAACAACTAATTCATATCCCGATCGGGGAATATTTTTCTTTCAAATTATAATTTGTTGGCAACAACAATGAAAAGAGTAGAATTAAGTATAGAATAGAATTTTATTTTCATAGATTATGGATATGTATGCATGATTAATTTAATAATTAGGCATAACAATATTTCGTGTCATCGTAACTCATAACTCTTCTACAATTGACGCCGGTGGCCGTGGCCCGGGTCGAAGTGACGCTGAACATTCGTAATAACAATAATAATTATTCCTTATATACCTACAACTTGAAGACATAATATTATATAATTTGTAAATAGTAATCATATCATATTCATACTCGTATTAACCGTGTCGCGCAGCGGTGTAAGAATACTACCCCCCCCTCTCTTCCCTTGGGTGTCGTAAAACGCGACTAACGGACTAAAGACTACACATACTTCCAACAGCATAAAGAGGCGAAGGGCTCACTACCTGAACGCTGAGCAATTGTGCAGTCGCTATTTGGTGAATAGTGGACTATGGTGGAGGACTGCTTTTGCTGTCCTCATTGCCTAGTCTCTGACTAACCCTTCGGGGATGATAGTCGTCATTACATGTATGTATGATATGTTACTTTTATATGTAAAGCTGTGCAGTTTCATGCGCCATTCTTCTCCACAGCTAAAAGACGTCCTGAATGGGTGGTAGGTAAAACCTCGAATTGGATGGTAGAATCAGGAACCAGGAAACTACTACTATCCTGTCGTGTCACGCCAAAACACTGTTCTGTACGACATTATTATATGTCATAGCATGACCAACCTTAAAAGTAACCTAATAAGAGCTTTTGAATAAAAACACTATTATTTTTTTATATATATTTCAGCGTTTTATTAACGCGTAAATATACTTAAGTAAAATTTAAAATACTGAAAAAAGACGACAACCTCAGACGGGAATCGAACCACGCACCTTCCGCATTCCGGGCGGCTGCCTTAACCACTTGGCTACCGAGGTCTGGCTTTCAACCGTCGTCTTTTTTCAGTGTTTAAAATTTTATTTAAAAAAAAACACTATACTTTAGATTACAGTGTTTTGGCTTGAGCAATACCGGATGCCGTATGAATGAAGCGACTACCAAACGCGCGTGCCGACAAATAGCTAATTGCTGGCCACGCCACGCGCAAGCCACACGCGTGCAACCGCTGCGTACTCACGCAAAAAACGGCGCACTCGTTATGATAAGTAGCTCTTTGATTGAATTGTTTTTAATTTATCTGCAACATACTTAACTACAACAGTACATCAAAGGAACGTGCCCGAGAAAAAGGCACGGAATAAAAAACATTACTTACTGAAAACACATTTACAGTTTTGTTGGATAATTATCTAAATATCCTTTTACATGTTTTACATAAACTTAGTTAGTTACGTAAACTTCCCAGATTAGATAGTAACACTAGCACGTTAAGCGAAACAGAACAGTAAAAAGCTCCCGAAAAATAGAGAACCTCCTCCTTTTTCTTTGAAGTCAGTTAAAAATCGAAACTGATAAACATTGGTTTTAAACCTTACGCTAAAGAAAATTAAGTTAAAAGTTAGCAGTTCATATGCATGTTATGCGATATTATAGGCAATCCCCATAAGGGGTTAAAATCCTAACAATTGAATTTACTGCGACTACGTAGTGTGCCTAGGTCGTGTTAGCAAACAGCGTCGCGTGTAACCGGGAACTGAACTGAAGCGCGTCGGGGGGTTGCCGCAAACGCCACGCGTGTCACAATGGCTATACGCTTGTTGGGTTTGTTTATATCTTTAAACGAAAATCTAACTTGCTATGTCGTCAATAGTACCTAAACTGTGCTATAGGTTGACAATGAAAGATAAACCTGCGAGCCCCACACATGAGGTTATGAAAAAAGAAGCAGATGTTATGACGCCTCATATTTTAAGTGCTTTTACCACACTGTATTTTGGTTTAACTCTTAACTGAGTGGGTGAATATAACAGTCATGGTCCGAGTGATTGTACGCTCTTGAACTTGGTCAGATGGCCTCAAGCGCAGTCTGTCTGCGTCTGGTGGCGTTGAGCGCAGAGCAATCCTACCGGAAATGACGTCATGCTTGTCCTACCTTTGGAACGTAATACTGATCTGTGTGTCGCTCCAATGAGTTTGGTGCGAAAGTAAAGTTTTATTTTCTTGGGGTAATTTTTCAATTAACAGATAAAACTTAAAACTTTAACTCGTTATAAGTGGTAATATACAACCATTTTAAAAATATATGGCCATATTATCATGTCTTTTCTTTTGACAATTTAGGTTGATCGCGTAATACTATATTAGGCGGATAAGTTTTATCCGATGATTAAAAATTGGCCCTTATTAGATACTGCGCTGCTTTTTTGGGTAGGGACCCATCGGAGAGTGCCTCTGCTGTCGCTGACGAGATCATGTTGGGGATGGAATATTACATTCCCTACACTGATGTCGTCAGCGGGAGTAAGGCGCGCCCTTGGTTCAATCGCGAATGCGCCAAAGCTGTTGAACTTAAACAGGCGGCGTATCGCGCTTGGACCAAGGCTCGCACGCTCAACGATTGTAACATCTCTTCCCTCAAGGTAGTCTTCAACAAGGCTACCAAAGTCTGCAAGAGACCTCTCGAGAGCGAATGCCCAGCGCGTTGCTCGCGTTGGCCAAGAGCTGTTGTAGCACCCAACGGGTAGCCGAAGTTATTGGCGACTGGCCAAAGCGGTGCAAGCCAACTTTTGCGCGCCTTCTCTGCCCCCACTGCGGTACCCTGATGGCTCGTTGGCCCATCGGCCGCTAGACAAGGCTAACCTCTTAGCGAAGCTCTTTGCGGCGAATTCGCGTGTCGATGACTGCGGCGCGGAACCACCTACCATCCCTCACTGTGGTTCCTCAATGCCTGACGTCCAAATCAGACAACGTGACGTCCGTGCCGTGCTACAGTCACTTGATGTGCGGAAGGCTAGCGGTCCTGACGGTATACCGGCAGTCGTCCTTAAAAAATGTGCTCCCGAGTTGTCTCCAGTACTGACACGCCTATACCACCTCTCGTACTCTACTGAAATTGTGCCGGAGGCTTGGAGAAAGGCGAACGTCCAGCCGGTCCCCAAAAAAGGGGATAGGTCTGACCCAGCCAACTATCGACCTATTGCTGTTACCTCTGTCTTTTGCAAGGTTTTTGAGCGAATCATAAACAGGCAACTCATTCGCTACCTTGAAGATCACTCCCTGATTCAAGATCGACAATACGGGTTCAGACCGAAACGATCAACGGGGATCTCCTGGCGTTCATAACACTCCTGTGGGGTGAAGCAATGGACAAGCACGGAGAAGCACTGGCTGTTAGCCTGGACATCTCCAAGGCTTTCGATCGAGTTTGGCATCGTTCGCTTCTTTCCAAGCTTTCATCATACGGCTTGCCACCTCGCCTATGCGATTGGGTCGCCGGGTTCCTGCATGAGCGCAGCATTCGTGTACTCTGCGAAAGCAGTGCCTCACAGTTTCTGCAGGTGAACGCCGGAGTGCCGCAGGGTTCTATAATATCGCCCACGCTGTTCCTCCTGCATATCAATGATATATTATCCTTGGGTAACGTTCATTGCTATGCAGACGACAGTACAGTACATCGGCGTTATTTGGGTCACCCTGCGGCAAAGCAGGCCGATGTAGTGGAGTCGAGACGGAAGATTGTCATTGAGCTGGACGAGGAGTTAGACCGCATTTATAAATGGGGCTCTGATAACCTCGTCCAGTTCAATGCCAAAAAAACACAGGTCTGCGCTGTCACTGCTAAAAAGTCCGCATTTCTCCCCCAACCCTTCTTCCAGAGCAACCTATTACCCATCCAGACTGGTCTCAGTCTCTTAGGTATATGGACATACACAGCGACCTCAACCCGAAGAGCTATATTGAGAGCATTATAACCACAGCCTCACGTAAATTCGAAATCCTGAACAAGGTGAAGCGGTTCATCACGCCGGAGCAACGTTGTATAAGACTCAGGTGCGCTCCTGCGTGGAGTATTGCTCTCATCTTTGGGACGGATCCGCCAAGTACTTGCTCGAAGCTCTTGACAGGTTGCAAAGATGTGCTGTCCGTATTATCGGTAACGATGACGTTACGACCAGTCTGGAGCCGTTACAGCTACGTAGGGACATTGCTTCCCTTAGTGCTTTTTACCGCCTTTACCACGGTGAATGCTCTGAGGAGCTCTTTGACCTCATCCCTCCCTCTCCTTTCCTTTCCAGATCGACGCGTGCAGGTCTTAGAAGCCACCCTCATACCGTGCTGACCATCAAGAACACGTACCAAAAAGTTTGGACAATCGTTCTTTTGCCGAACTGCCCGTATGTGGAATGCGCTTCCCGCACACGTGTTTCCTTCCTCTTTCTCTCCCGGGTTATTTAAGTGGGGCGTGAAAAAGCATTTATGCAGGCCACCATAGTGAGAGCGTTCGGCATAGCGTGGTAGCGCTGTGATGAACGCTTTCACTTCTTGGGCTTCACTGGCTGCTTTTCATCAGGCAGAGTGAAGCCATTATGGCGTGCCACAATAAAAAAAATAAAAAATAAAACTTTTTTTGACAAACGGTATTTAACAGACGAGCTGTTTAAAATCATGGGTTACATATATAACGAATGATGTTAAAATATTTTTATCATAATATCATTGTAGATAACATATTATTATGGGGTGAAAATAACAGACACGCCCGTGTGCTTTGTGAAAGTTTCATTCAGAATTCGATCACAGGAAAACAAGAAAATGTATGGCATTGAAGTAGCGTCTCCCGACAAACATTTTAGGTAGTATTTCAGTCAATATAAATTCTCATTTTCATTGCCGCGATCGATACGAGCAATGTATGGTGCTTCCCAGTCAATTGTTTTCGAGCTTAATTGTTTGTAGCATTGATGTTTTCCGCCAGTTAGAGATAAGATAGCCAGTTCTTCAATTATTGAGGATTCCGGGTGATTGCTTTCGGTCTGTATCGGCACTTCTCACGTGAGATGAAGGTCAAGCCTTTCCCCATTGTTGAATAAAATTTAACGAACTTTTGAACAGTCCATATAAAATAAAGATAAATTAAAATGTTTACTTTCAATACTTTGTATTTTGATAACGGCCGTTTTGATAACGGGCCGTCTTCAGCACGGGGGACATTTTGCGAAAGGGACATTCCCGTTTGAATCGATATTAGAGTTATGACAACAAACGCAAATAACTAAAAACCATCGCCGCTGTCTTAAATAATAGTATTATGTAAAAACTTGTGTCCGAATCATTTGATTATCTAACTTTTACTTCCTTGTTCCTAAAATTATTACTTATACCTATATTACGTAAAATATTTCAACATAATAGTTAGTTACCCAGAAAACAGGTTTTTTATATAATACCGACGATGAAAGTGTGGCAAAATACACTTATCTGTTATTGTATGTTCTAGCTATGTGTGATACATTTATAATCACGACTATTATTCCCGAAGGGTTAGTCAGAAACTAGGCAATAAGGACTGCAAAAGCAGCCCTCTGCCATAGTCCACTTTTCACCAAATAGCAACTGCACATGTGCTCAGCGTAACAGGTGGTGAGCCCATCACCGCTCTATGCTGTAAGTATGTGCAGTATTTAGTCCTTTAGTCGCCTTTTACGACACCCAATTGAAGAGAGGGGGTGGTAGTATTCTTTCACCGCTACGCTACCCGGTTATACCCGGTGATACCTTGGTCTTTTTCAAACAAAAACAAAATAAGTAATTTGGTTATTGAACGCCACGGTAGCAAGCAGAGTAGCGAAGCGCTAGGTACAATATTCGGAGGTCTAATTCAGGTCCAATTCAGGGGAAGTTCAATTCTCCGGAGTGTTTCATATTTGTTGATGCATGGCCCGGTTTTATGACACCCCCCCCCCCATTTGGCTTGTGTGGTGATTAAGCTATACCATGGAGCAAATATTTGCTCCCTGGCTAATACCTACCCATCAATCGTAACTATGATTTCAATGATATCTTTTTCCCTAGCAGTAAGACAGTACTTCTCCTGAGTACAGTTTACAAATATCCTGCCAGTTTTAAAGTTACTTATTGTTTCAAGGTGTTTGTTATTCTGTCTATTTTCTGTATTAAGTACTTATGTTTTCATAAATTAGGCAAACTGTATACTATTATAACTCACTAAAACTAAATAATTTTCCTATCACATTTGTTTTTAATAAAAGAAGGGGGCAAACGACCAGGCGGTCATGGAGAGCAATCACCGCCGCCCATGGACACCCGCGAAACCAGAGGAGTCGTAGATGCGTTGCCGACCTTTAAGAAAGGAGTAGGGTAATGGAAGGAATAGGAATTGTGAAGGGGCCTCCGGAACTCTCACTGGCCGGACGCTTGGAGAAAGGCGAACGTCCAGCCGGTCCCCAAAAAAGGGGATAGGTCTGACCCAGCCAACTATCGACCTATTGCTGTTACCTCTGTCTTTTGCAAGGTTTTTGAGCGAATCATAAACAGGCAACTCATTCGCTACCTAGAAGATCACTCCCTGATTCATGATCGACAATACGGGTTCAGACCGAAACGATCAACGGGTGATCTCCTGGCGTTCACAACACACCTGTGGGGTGAAGCAATGGACAAGCACGGAGAAGCACTGGCTGTTAGCCTGGACAACTCCAAGGCTTTCGGTCGAGTTTGGCATCGTTCGCTTCTCTCCAAGCTTTCATCATACGGCTTGCCACCTCGCCTATGCGATTGGGTCGCCGGGTTCCTGCATGAGCGCAGCATTCGCGTACTCTGCGAAAGCAGTGCCTCACAGTTTCTGCAGGTGAACGCCGGAGTGCCGCAGGGTTCTATAATATCGCCCACGCTGTTCCTTCTGCATATCAATGATATGTTATCCTTGGATAACGTTCATTGCTATGCAGACGACAGTACAGTACATCGGCGTTATTTGGGTCACCCTGCGGCAAAGCAGGCCGATGTAGTGGAGAATAGGAATTGTGAAGGGGCCTCCGGAACTCTCACTGGCCGGACGAAACACAACAGCACCAAGTGCCATTATTTCACGCCGGATATTCGTGTATAGCACGTGTGTTATAGCACGTATTAAAATATTATGAGTGTAAATGAAGAAAAAGTAGTGTGTCAGGATGTCGGAACTAGTAGAAATCTGCGGTCTCTCTGCCTGGAAAACAGGTCTGATGTATCTATAAAAATTAATAAATTTTCCTACTTTCCACCAATTATCTAGCCCAAGAGAGATAAAACTCGTTAAATGGATACTAGACAACGGATAAACATACTTAAAGTACTTAAATACATACTTATTATAAGTACATAGAAAACACCCAGACCCGAGACTATTTAGAAAAACAATAATTTCTAAATTGACCCGACCGGGGATCGAACCCGTGACCTCAGAGATGGCGACACCATGAAAACCGGTGTACAAACCACTCGACCAAGGATGTTGTTATGTGTATTTACATTGTATTGTATTAAGTTCATGATACTTATTACGTTAAATGTTCTAACAAGATAATGCAAGATTATGACTTAGCATTTTTATCCTGTCAAAAATATCTTCTTCTATTGATTTGATTGCTAATCCCTTGTCGGGTTATACGACGGCTGAGCTCTTGTACCTATGTGTCTAGATGTCAAATGACTCCTCAAAATTGTCATTAATATACTTAAATAAAATAAAAAAAACATAATCACGCCTGCTTCCCAGAGGGGTAGCAAAGACCACAGATTTCAATTTGCTACAATCCTGACATATCACATCCTTTGCTTCACTAAGGGCTGATTTTTCCATCCTCGGATAAAACTTATCCGTCTGATAAAGTCTTCGATCGTTGTATTGTTGATCGAAGAATAAAGTATAAAGCGACCTACTTAAAACGTCACCTGTAAAAAAACAAAAGGCATGATATGAATATACCTTTTTAAATGGTTGTGTAATACTTTAACAGACCAATAAGTGGTAACCTATCATAAATTCGAAACATTCCTGTACGAATTTCAATTGTTCGAAAACGGTATGACGAAGTTTTAAATACTAGATCTTTGCTTTTACATAGTTTTGTTAATCCATAAACTTATCATACATACGTTTCATTTTCCAGAAAAACTATTAGCCGATTATCAAAACTACTTTTTTTCTTTTGGAAGATGTTTTGTTTACAATAAATTTCATATCTAGAAGTATTAAAATTCGAAGTAACTTTTTCTCTAAAATATCATACTCATACCCAGTTTTTTTGTTTTTCATATATTCATATTATTAGGTAAATAAACTCAAATGTCTTAAAAAGTTAATACTTTATGTTTCCGGTAAGATTGTGTTTCAAAAGTCAGTGACAAAAACGAATCGCGGCAAAACCGACTCCACGTAGTCTTGTCTGCCCTACGCTAGAGTGTAATTCAAGCCCGCGTAGGCGCGGAGGGGTGAGGCAGCCCGCGAGCTGAGGAGCAGGTGGGTTCAACGCTCGCCGACGCGGCTGAGGCTGGCCGGCGGAAGCAAGCCGAAGCTGCGGTGGTGAGCGTAACCCATCTGCGACGATTAGCTCGCGTGTGACCGCCGGAGCCTCGCAGAGCCGGAGCCGTGACAGAAACCATGCCTGTTGCATGCTTGCTTGCATGCTGCATGCTTGCTTGCATGCAGCAGCTTGCTTGCAAGCTACAAGCTTGCTTGCTTACATGCTGCATGCTTGTTTGCATGCTAGCATTAATAGCTTCGGCAAAACGTTGAGTGGGATTTCCAAACATAGAGATTTTGAAAAAAATAACAATCGATAATCTGCATTTCAAAACTTTGTAAATTGTGTTTTCGGTAAAAAGAAAATTATGGAAAACAAAAAATTACAAAACGTTTTCGGCCAAATAAAATTCGTACAGGCAAAATTCGAATTTATGATAGGTAACCCAAATATTTGGACCCGGGTATGTCCTAAAACTACGACCAGCCACCGGAGGACGGGCCGCAGCGTCCTCTAGCTAAACGGTGACCCGCTGCGATCCCCAAGCCGCCTGCCAAGCGTGGGGATTATGGCAAACCCCCCCCCCCCCCCCCCATGACAGACAATATTTGCCCACGGCCCCCTGTCCCCGGCAGCTCCTTTATCCCTGGCCCAACGGGTAGCTGGTCAGGTAACGGAGGAGCAGGGGGTGCGAAGAATCACCGGCAGTTGCTCGGCTACCCACACACCCACCAACGAACCTTGGCCCTGGCAACACACAACATCCGCACGTTGAGGACCGATGCAAAGATTGTAGAGCTGGAGGAAGAATTGAGCAGATTGCGGTGGGACATCATGGGACTATCAGAAATCCGACGAGAGGGGCAGGATATGGTAGTCCTTGATTCTGGAAACATGCTCTTCTTCCGGGAAGGAGAACGAAAATCCCAGGGTGGTGTTGGGTTTCTCGTCCACAAGTCCCTTGTTAACAACGTTATCAAGGTCGATAGTGTGTCAGGTAGAGTTGCGTACCTTATACTCAGAATCACCGATCGGTATTCGCTGAAGGTCATACAGGTATATGCACCAACCTCGACACATCCTGACGAAGAAGTAGAGGCTCTGTATGAGGAGATATCTGAAGCCATACATTCCTCCGAAACGTACTTCACCGTTGTTATGGGGGACTTCAATGCAAAGGTAGGCACAAGGAACGGCGATGAGTTGAGAGTGGGGCAATATGGATATGGACAGCGGAACCAAAGGGGCCAACGGTTGGTCGACTTTATGGAGAAGGAGGAACTCTTTTTGATGAACTCTTTCTTCCGGAAGCGACCAACCAGGAAGTGGACGTGGATAAGCCCCGATGGTTCAACCAGAAATGAGATCGACTTCATCATGACGACCAAGAAGCGTATATTCAGTGATGTCTCCGTGATCAGTAGGGTGAAAACCGGTAGCGATCACCGGATTGTTAGAGGCACACTGAATATCAACATCAAGCTCGAGAGGTCACGTCTGGTGAAGTCCACACTCCGTCCTGGCCCTGCCCAGATCCAGAGCCCGGAACACTTTCAACTCGAACTCCAAAATCGCTTCCAGTGCCTAGCCGAGTGCGAAACTGTGGACGAGATCAGCAGCGGGCTTGTGGAAACTGTCCAAGCTCTAGGGGTCTAAGTTCTTTAAGACCCCACGCCGGAAAAAGCCTCAAAAGCTCTCAGACGGAACCATTAAGTTAATGGAAGACCGGAAAGAAATGATACTGCAATCTTCAGCTGATATGTCGGAATATGGCAAACTCAATAGACGAATCTCGAAATCTGTGCGACACGACCTGCGCTCCTATAGTGCTAAATGCATTAGGGACGCAATTGCGCGGAACCAAGGCGCCAAAGTGTTCGCAAAGAATTCGTCTATTGGTCAGAGCCAAAGGACTAAGCTGAAGATCGAGGACGGCAGTGTCATTTCGTCGAAGCCGGAGATTCTGAGAGAGCTCGAGAGGTTTTATGGACAGTTGTACACCTCAACACAAGAGCCCGCTGTTGGTACAGCTCAGGACACCAGAGCTAAGTTAACCCGACACTATACCGAAGATATCCCTGACATCAGCCTGTATGAGATTAGTATGGCTCTTAAACAGCTTAAAAACAACAAGGCGCCGGGTGATGACGGAATTACCACTGAACTTCT
The DNA here is from genome assembly GCA_963921215.1 of Scoparia ambigualis. Classification (NCBI taxonomy): domain Eukaryota; kingdom Metazoa; phylum Arthropoda; class Insecta; order Lepidoptera; family Crambidae; genus Scoparia; species Scoparia ambigualis. The sequence goes on from OY992514.1 coordinate 33,364,630, forward strand.
GCGAGCGGGTGGAAAACCGATACTCGTAGTCCTCCAGAAGTTGTTTAATTCCGTCATGCTCGAAGGTACTACGCCAGAAGCATGGCACAGGAGTGCGGTGGTGCTCTTCTTCAAGAAAGGCGATAACACCTTATTGAAGAATTATAGACCCATCTCACTCCTGAGCCATGTGTACAAGCTGTTTTCGAGAGTCATTACGAACCGTCTCGAACGCAGGTTTGACGACTTCCAGCCTCCCGAACAAGCCGGTTTCCGAAAAGGCTTTAGTACCATAGACCACATACATACGCTCCGCCAGATTATACAGAAGACTGAGGAGTATAATCGGCCCTTATGTTTAGCGTTTGTGGACTACGAGAAAGCCTTCGATTCTATCGAAACCTGGGCTGTGTTGCAGTCCCTCCAGCGTTGCCATATCGACTATAGGTATATCGAAGTGTTGAAATGTTTGTATAGAAACGCTACTATGTCGATCCGATTACAAGACGAGAGTACGAAACCAATCCAATTGCAGAAAGGTGTGAGACAGGGAGACGTCATATCTCCGAAACTGTTCACAAATGCGTTGGAGGACGTTTTCAAGCTCTTGAATTGGAACGGATTCGGCATCAACATTAATGGCGAATACATCACTCACCTTCGTTTTGCCGATGATATAGTCATAATGGCGGAGTCGCTGGAGAACCTCAACACCATGCTCAGCGACCTCAATATCGTATCCCAACAGGTGGGTCTTAAAATGAACATGGACAAGACGAAGATCATGTCGAATGTCCATGTTAAACCCGTACCGGTAATTGTTGGGAGCGATACTATCGAAGTTGTCGACCACTACACCTACTTAGGACAGATTGTCCAGTTAGGTAGGTCCAACCTCGACAAAGAGGTCGCCCGGAGAATCCAACTCGGATGGGCAGCGTTCGGGAAATTACGAGATATCTTTGCATCGAAGATTCCGCAGTGCCTAAAGACAAAGGTCTTTAACCAATGTGTGTTGCCGGTGATGACATATGGCACCGAAACGTGGTCCTTAACTGTTGGCCTTTTAGAAAAGCTCAGAGTCACACAGCGAGCAATGGAGAGAGCTATGCTCGGAGTTTCTTTGCGCGATAGAATCCGAAACGAGGATATTCGCCAAAAAACCGGAGTTGCCGACATAGCTCGTAAGATTTGCAAGCTGAAGTGGCAATGGGCAGGCCACATCGCTCGACGAACCGACAACCGTTGGGGAAGAAAGGTTCTCGAGTGGAGACCACGCACTGGAAGACGCAGTGTTGGTAGGCCTCCCACTAGGTGGACCGACGACATCGTGAGAGTCGCAGGCAACCGGTGGATGCGAGTGGCGAGTTGTCGGTCAGGATGGAGGTCAAAGGGGGAGGCCTATGTTCAGCAGTGGACGTCTTCAGGCTGGTGATGATGATGATGATGATGAACCCAAATAAGTTTTATCTGTCAATTGAAAAATCGGCCCTTACTCTCATACATTCTTCGTACATGCTTCAATTGTAATTAATTTGCAATATTATTCTATTTGAGATACTATTCGGAACTACATTAAAGTCAAAACAATGCTTTTCCGTAACTGTGTAATGTGTTAATGTACTAGTGTGCTGAAAAAAATATTGTAATTGTAATTCTTAAATGATTATTTTGTGGTTACGTTATATATTTATGTCGTATGTAGAATTCTGGTTGAAATTAATAAAAATTAAACTACGTGTAATAATGGTATCGCAAATCGTTTAGCGAGGAAGACAAAAAAGGGGAAAGTGTAAAATGTGTGAAATGTCTAAAATGTTATGCGTACCTATTGTAATATCCTTCTGTGTATGAAATCATGTCAATGTGTATAAGGGATTGGTAGGTAGGTAAGTACAAATAATATAGTGAAATTTAAAAAAAAAAACTTTGTTAAACATTTAGTTTTCATATACCTATAAAAGTAAAAATAAAAAATAAAAATAAAAATAAATATAAATTAAAAATACATTTTGATGTCTTCTTTCCTGCTCAAAGATAGTCAACAACGACTGTCTAAATACACACATACATAGCCCAAAACGCCAAAATGTCCGACGTTGCAGGGCGCGTTGACTTTGAAATTAATTTAAAAAAACGTAAAGACTGAGCGCGCCAAAGTGTCCAACCGGTTGACCGGTTGCAGGGGTGACCGCACTGACCTTGAATTTAATAAAAAAAACCGCAAAGTCCGAGCGCGATTTGAGCAGAGAGGGTTCCGTAAACTGTTACCAATGATCATCGCCGAAACGACTGTACAGGGTTAATTTTGGACGCCCCGCCAATTTTTTTACGTGTTCCTATAGCAGCAGTAAAACAAAATAATAAAATAAAAAAGCATTTTTTTTTACATTTTTGTCTTAACTTTTCCTTTAGAAAATTGAAATTATTGTCACCTAGCGCGCGGCCTATCGCGGTTATCAAAGCGCATGCGCGTGACCGCCACCACACCAATGACAGCGCGCCGTCGGTCGCTTTGACCGCGAGGGTGAGCAACGCACCTACAACTATAGGATATAAAAAGCAGACAAAAATCGTAATTAAAAAAATAAAACATTCATTCTTTTTATGTCAAATATTCGGGGGGTCCAATATTAACCCTGTTTATGTTAAAACAAGGAATGAATTCTCACCATACATTATATATACACACATCAAAAGTGTCTAGGGATCAACATATATTTTTGCAATAACTTTTCTCCTGATTGATATTAATTAAAATTTTCTTTAAGGATTCATCAAATAAAGTGTTTTCGTTTGTCTACAGTAACGATAAACCAAGTCACCTTTGCATATTTGCCATTTTCCTAATAAAGGGATTTTTGACATTTGAACCACTAACATTAAAGTTCGAAAAAAAGACTGAAATAACAGTTTTCTTTAAAATTTTATTGGGTAACTTAAACAATTAATAATTCGTGTTTCTACCGCGAACACTAACAACACAAGAACATCGGTTTGGCATACTCAAAATGAGTTCATCCAAATCACGCTGTGGAATGGCCGCCCATGTTCGTTGCAACAACAAAAAAAGGTCTTCTTGCGACTGGATACCCTCCATATTCGGCAGAGCTCTTCTCTGTATCATATCCCATGCATGCTCAATCGGGTTCAAGTCTGGCGACTGAGCAGGCCAGGGCATGACATTGATGTTAGCTGCGGCGAGAGTCTGTCTTACAACTCTTGCGGTGTGCGGTCGTGCATTATCATGCATTGACTGAAATAAGGGACCGATTTGCACTTGTAGAGGAACGATGACGTCTGATACAATCGTCTCAGCATAAATTTGAGCGTTGAGGTTGCCTCTGATCCAAATCAACTCAGTTCTTCCGCCGATCCAAATACCCGCCCATACCATGATGGTTCCACCACTATAAGGATGGACTTCCTGGCAGGATTTTAATCGCTGTTGGCGTCCAGGGGTTCTCCAGTGTCGTATACGTCTTGTATCCGGTCTCATACCAAAACGAGACTCATCAGAAAAGCACAAGAAACGCCATTGTTCTTCTGCCCAATTTCTGTCTTCAAGAGCCCATTGATATCGAATCCTACGATTGTGCATTGCTATAGGTGGTACCCTTAGCGGTCTTCGGGAATGAAGGTTCACTTCATGCAAGCGGTTTCTGACTGTTTGGTCGCTAATTAAGTTCCCTGAAGAGTGATGAAGCCTCACGGCTAACATCATGGCGGTTATTTTTGGAGCTCTTCGAGTTGTGATTTGAATGTATCGGTCTTGTCTCCGTGTGGTGCAGCGATACCGTCCTCCATGGCGCTCAGCCACGGTACCAGTGCTTCGGTAACGTGTCCAAAGTCGACTGATAACACTCTGACTTGTATTCAGAGCTAAAGCCACAGTACGTTGCCGGGAACCAGCTTCTATCATTCCCACGGCTCTGAGCATTTCTTCCCTGCTTAAATGACGTCGCCGCTCCATAATAACGTTGGTTTTAATCAGTAGTAGGGAAACAGTAGCACTAATAATGTCTTCAATGCGTTGTATGTTTTTATAGGGAAAATATTGACAGCTGATTTTCATCTTTTACTAGAAATTGATTGAAAGTTCCTGTTTCAAATTATGAAATGCACCAAAAAGGATCCATATAAATTTATAAAATCATAAATTTATTACAAAGCCACATCTCAATCTCAAGAAATCCGCATAAAAATGCTTGATCCCTAGACACTTTTGATGTGTGTATATGGTATAAAGAAAGAAGGAGGCCAACTAAAAAACCTAGTACCATCCCTTCTATGCCATGGAGATGGCTCGGGACCACGACCAGCAAGCACTGAGTATTTGCCACAATCCTGGCACACTGGTTTTGCTTCCTTACTCTCATAACATTGTTCATGCATGCTCGGCGGGTTGGGGTACTCTTGACCTGACCTTTTACGGTACATTCATACATATAATCACATTTTAGTCGCCTTTTACGACACCCATGTAAAGAGAGGGGGTGGTAGTATTCTTTTACCGCTACGCTACTTTTACGGTAACGTCACCGATTTGGATAGGTCACAATTCAAAAATTATTGAATTAGAAGCAGGGACAAAATTCCAAATTCCAAATTTCTTTATTCAATAAACTTAAAATAAGCATTTTGAATCGTCTACCCCACCCATTTAGGAAGTCTTTTAGCTGTGGAGAAGAACGGGTACGTCGAGGTCTTCCCCATTCTTCATTCTTACCAATTTACCATACGCCACCGTATTGCGTACCGGTGAAAGAATACTACCACCACCTCTCTTCCCTTTGGTGTCGTAAAAGACGACTAACGGATTAAAAACCGCACATACATCCAACAGCATAGAGCGGCGATGGGCTCATCACCTGTCACGCACGTGCAGTCGCTATTTGGTGATAAGTGGACTATGGCAGAGGACTGCTTTTGCGATCCTAGTTGCCTAGTCTCTGACTAACCCTTCGGGGATAATAGTCGTGATTATATATTATGTATGTTACCATACACCTGTGTAACCCTAAATTGCCATACTCGTTTTGATTTGATGACCGGTCTGTGCGATTAAAATTTGGATGTTCGCTCACTCACACGTACCTGGAACAAGCGAAATAGACTCAATTAGAACATAAAATTTTAATTAGCCATCTCTACTAAGATGAAACTTTATACAAATCGTAGGTACTTAAACTTAATTATATGCGGGATGCGGGTTACGTAAGTATTTGAGGATTTGGAACCATTACTATTTATTTATTTATTTATTAGATTCACTAACGTTTGTTTTACATTGTTTCTACACAGAACATACTTAGGTAAACATATAACTAAATTATACTATGTAATGTACATATCTTATATATAAATAAAAATTAAATGCTACTAATGTTTGTTCGTGCATAACTTCAGAACGGCTGCATCTATTTGGGTAATTCGTTTTTAGGGTTCCGTACGGGAAGCAGGTTACACAGATTGGTGCTCTAACTGGAGTTGCAGCACGACTAGTAGGTGACTCTACATTAAACAGTCTGTTCAAATTAACAGATTGTCGAACTCAAACAAACATGCGCCAGCAGCGAGGTGATACGACATTCACCGACATTTTTGTTAACTAGAAAGTCTTTCCTGTTCCAGCGCCCCACGCTTTTACAATCAAATATTATAATTAAAAGCTACAATAATTGAGCATTTATGAATGTCGCTATGACATCGGTTCGTAAGTCTAACTATGGGGCGGGCCTTGTACTGAGAACAACCGGCAAGAAACCTAGCAAGGGCATTTCGTTTCTCCCTTTTTTACAGCGTCAATACAAATTGGAAAATGCCGTCTCTATATTAAAAGAACATTTTCCATTACAACATTTAAAACTATTATAAGACAACACAACACATAAAAAACCGGCCAAGTGCGAGTCGGACTCGCCCATGAAGGGTTCCGTAGCAGCAAGTAACATCATATAAAAGTTCTTGTAGTTTGTTGTAACTTTGATCAATGTTTAATTATAGTAATTTTTTTTTTAATTTATTAATTTATAAAAACTACTTACTAGATCTTGTTCAAACCAATTTTATGTGGAACTTTGCATGGTAATGTACATCATATATTTTTTTTAGTTTTATCATTCTCTTATTTTAGAAGTTACAGGGGGGGGGAGGGACACTTTTTTACCACTTTGGAAGTGTCTCTCGCGCAAACTATTCAGTTTAGAAAAAAATAATATTAGAAACCTCTACTACTACTTACTACCAATAAAAATATTTCCCTTAATTTTTCTATTTTTATTCAAAAAAATACGTAAAAGGTAACAGACTCCACTTCACCGCATACTTATTCGGTATTGTTTATTATGTAACTTAATGAAACTTATCATTATTCATAATGGATAAACGGTGAAATATTTACAATTTATACTCGTATAATATACTAATATTTAATTCCCAGGAATAAACTTAAACTGGGTTTAATTCCCAGTTCGGGCGAAGTGTATTTCGGAATTATTAATGCTGCGCCCGGGTGCGTGATCACCAACCAATATAGTGGGACATATCACGGAGGCCAGAACCAGTATATAAGGAGACTGCTAGAAACCGCAAGAAACTTAAAGGGCTGGTCAGGTCAAGTGTTTTAGACATGACAAAACTGACAAAAAAGAAATTCGAGCTTTTTTCATTTTCAATTAAATAATTCATTTTGTGAATTTTAATTGGATAGTTTTCGAGTATCTAATTTATTTTAAAGCAATAACATAAGAAAAATAAAATGAAAGACAATTTAAAATAACGATTATTTACAACGCGCGGGCAGCGGCCGGCCGTTGACCCACCCATCTGTTGACCCGTCCCCGTCAGCTGGGCGATAAGTACTAACTTAAGTTAGTCTGCAATCTTTTTTGTCATTTTTGTCATGTCTAAAACACTTGACCTGACCAGTCCATTAAGTTTCTTGCGGTTTCTAGCAGTCGCCTTATATAGGCTACATTTTACTTTATTTAATATACATTTAATCTAATGTATTAAATTATTACAATAGAAGTGGAAAATTTATATTATTTTGCAACGAAAACTAGTTAGACAATTAGGTAATTATTTCGTCGTTATTGACTAAACTTTTAAATTAATAAAACAAAAGTTCCATAACAATATAATCTAATGGCTTACTTAATTAAAAATAAAAAACTTAAATGTACATATTTTATGTTTTTTTCCATGTTAATGTAATCCTGTTTGTTTTTTTTCTTTCCTGTTATGTTGTAATTTTGAATTTTATCACTTTCTGTAAATATATTTGTGTGCACATGTAGTGGATACCTCAGTGGTTGAGGATTCCGGCCTTATCGTCACTTACCATCAGGTCAGATGAAGGCCAAGCGCTTGCCCGTTGAAGAATAAAAAAACAAAAATAAATAAATGTTTATGTCTATCTTAATCATTGGAAAAACTCCATCATTCAACTCACCATCACATAATGCTACTCGAACTTAAATGACAGGTGTTTATTCCTTTATATAGTATAAATAATTTGCACGGATTATATAGCCACGCTATGGCACTGCTTTGCATAAATTGAAATTCAAATTAAATTCACCTACGTCATAGAAGTTTCAATTAGCTAACAACAACTTCACATAAAGGTTATACAAAATTAAACATTATTTTGAATAATACAAACTTCTAGTTAATTTTATTAGTTATTCTTATTAACTCGGAACCTTATAACGCAAAGGTTTTCGCGTTGGGTTGCTATCTTGCCAGTTAAGCGATTTCCTCAATTTTTAGTAACAGTTCAAGTAAAAAGTAAAGTACATTCTGAAAAACTGCAGGGCAAAGGCCTCCGTCATTAAAATCAAGACATCGCTACAATTTATGGGTATTGGCTGAATCACCACGCTTGCCGAATGCGGGTGATCACAAACCCGGGCGCAGCATCGAAAAACCCGAAACACACTTATTCCGACCTGGGAATTGAACCCGCGACCTCCGGATATCAGCCTAGCGCTTGATCACTCGGCCACCGAGGCGTTGTAATCTTTGCATACATACATAATGATCACGACTATTATCCCCGAAGGGTTAGTCAGAGACTAGGCAATGAGGACCGCAAAAGCAGTCCTCTGCTATAGCCCACTTTTCACCAAATAGCGATTGCACGTGCTCAGCGTGACAGGTGGTGAGCACATCGCCGCTCAATGCTGTTGGATGTATGTGCAGTCGTTAGTCCGTTAAGCGCCTTTTACGACACCCAAGGGAAGAGAGGGGGTGGAAGTATTCTTTCACCGCAACGCGACACGGCTATAGTCGGTTAAAGGTTTATAGTTGTAATCTTTGCATCGAGTGCACTTTTACACGTGCATCGGTTTATAGTTGTAATCTTTGCATCGAGTGCACTTTTACACGTGCATCGGTTTATAGTTGTAATCTTTGCATCGAGTGCACTTTTACACGTGCATCGGTTTATAGTTGTAATCTTTGCATCGAGTGCCTTTTACACGTGCATCGGTTTATAGTTGTAATCTTTGCATCGAGTGCACTTTTACACGTGCATCGGTTTATAGTTGTAATCTTTGCATCGAGTGCACTTTTACACGTGCATCGGTTTATAGTTGTAATCTTTGCATCGAGTGCACTTTTACACGTGCATCGGTTTATAGTTGTAATCTTTGCATCGAGTGCACTTTTACACGTGCATCGGTTCTGCCCGTTAGGAAACTAAAGTAAGAACTCTTTAAACAACGACGGGAGCTCAAGCGCAGGGCTTGATGCTAGCACGATCCATTGCCTCCTGACACAAGACGCCTTCAAAACATTATGCAGCAATGGTATCTTACAGCTGCTGCCGAGCTGCGAGGTGGCGGCTTAATACTACCGACATACATCCAACAGCAAAGACCAGCGAGAGGCTCACCATGCATCACGCTGAGCACATGGGCAGTTATCATTTGATGAAACGTGGACTATGACATAAGATCTGTTTTTCTGGTCCTCATTGCCGAATCTTTGACTAACTACACATAAGATCTAACATGCACCGGCGATGAGCTAATGTAGTCATTGCTTGGTTGCTTTGAAAAAGTACTAATGTGCTCATGGACTTTGGTTGCTGTCTGTACTATGCACCCATATTATCACAATAATACTAGCAACTGCGTCCGCGTGGGCCCCGTACCTACCCAGAGACGAATTTCCAAAAATTTTCATATATACAACATGACAATTACAAACTCAATAAAAAAAGAATTAGTCAAATAGGTGCAGCCATTCTGAAGTGACGCGCGGACAAACATTTCGGCAATTGATTTTTAATAACATAGATATCCTTCCAACAATTCGTCACTAAACAATATGTGCATCGTATTAATTGAACCTTTCCCCCGCCCCCATCACAACAGGGACCAAATACAAGGTTGACCCAGTTCCGACGATCGATAGGGGTCGACGGCCGGCCGTGGTATCTTCACCCCGCGGACGACCTTTACAGGGCGGCGGGGTTGTGACACAATTAAAGTTCAGACTGCAACCAATGCAGACGATAAACTACTTCCGGGGATGGCCGAAAAGTTACGCAGTACGTAGTTGCGTCACTGACTGCGATCCTGTGATTTGGGGGTTAAGATTTCTGTAAGTCAAGGTCTCCCGAATAATAATAACTTTCTGCGCTCACATCAATTATCTAGCCTGAGTTAAGCTTTTTACCGCCGTACTCCGAGACGTCAATTAAACTTTAATGTCAATTAAGTCTCTTGCTGTCACTTTCTTATGTACAGTGCCAAATAGAGAAGGAAAGACATTTGTCATTGAAACTTAATTGACGTCTCTGAGAACGACGGCAGTTGAGCGACGGGACAAAAATAGTTAACTAATCAAGAGGCAGAAAATGACATGACACATGTTAAGGAGTCCATTTTTTAAATCCTACCCGATGTTGATTTAAGTCCAAACAAAATCAATTCTTTTCGATACAAAAGTATCTCCAAATCCGACTGACGGAACAAAAATGGTTGTAAACGATTTTGTTTTAACAAAACTGGTTAATTTTTATACAAAATACTATCTATCGAAATTAGTTAAGTGCTAATTGTTAGATCAAAGTTAGTTAAGTACGATTTTGTTGTATCAAAATTGGTTTACTGCATTTTAATTAAATCTAGATAATACTATATTTAAATATCAATATTTTTTTGGAAAGCTTCACATACAATGCTTTTTAGGGTTCCGTAGCCAAATAACAAAAACCGGAACCCTTATGGATTCGTCATATCTGTCTGTTTGTCACTTTTTTCCGAAACTATAAGAACTATACTGTTGAAACTTGGCAAGTAGATGTATTCTGTGAACCGCATTAAGTTTTTCATACAAAAATAGAAAAAAACCAATAAATTATGGGGGTTCGCCATACTTAGAACTGAAACTCAACAAATTGTTTTTCATCAATCCTATACGTGTGGGATATTTATGGATAGGTCTTTAAAAATGATATTGAGGTTTCTAATATCTTTTTTTCTAAACTGAATAGTTTGCGCGAGAGACACTTCCAAAGTGGTAAAATGTGTGTCCCCCCCCACTCTGTAACTTATAAAATACAAGCGGCCGCTCGCGGTTTCACCCGCGTGGTTCCCGTTCCCGTGAGAATATCAAAATAAAAAGTATCCTATGTGTTAATCTAGGTTATAAACTATCTGTATGCCGAATTTCATCCAAATCCATTCATTAGTTTTTAAGTGAAAGAGTAACAAACATCCATCCATACGTTCCCGTGGGAATATCGAGATAAAAAGTATCCTATGTGCTAATCCAGGTTATAAACTATCTGTATGACGAATTTCATCCAAATCCATTCAGTAGTTTTAACGTGAAGGAGTAACAAATATCCATACATACAAACTTTCGCGTTTATGATATTAGTAGGAAGATAATGATAAAACTAAAAAAAATATATGATGTACATTATTATGCAAACTTCCACCGAAAAATGGTTTGAACGAGATCTAGTAAGTAGTTTTTTTTAATACGTCATAAATTAATTTAATTTAAAAAAATACACTTTTATAATAACATCAATCAAAGTTACAACGAACTACAGGAACTTTTATATGATAAAAAAAAAACAAAAAAAAAGATGTTACTTGCTGCTACGGAACCCTTCATGGGCGAATCCGACTTGCACTGGGCCGATTTTTTTTGACTTTTTTTCTTAAAAGTAAAATTCATCATTAGTATGGTATACAACTAACAGTTTTTTGCATTTTGCCACAATCTAGACATTTTGTACGTAACTATTTTTGTTTCGTCGCTCCTCAGTTAGAAACTTGTTTAAATGCTTAACTTGAAAACGAAATAACTTCTCCCACATGTGCAGTCGCTATTTGGTGAAAAGTGGACTATGGCAAAGGAAGGCTTTTGCGGTCCACATTGCCTATAGTCTCTGACTAACCTTTCGGGGATAGAAGTCATGATTAGTATGTATGAAGTATTAATTGTAATCCGTTTTTGTGTGTTCAACTATGTATTACGTGTGTCAGGATGGAAGCAAATGGATAGCTGTGGACTCTGGCTACCCCTCCGGGAAGTTAGCGTGTTGTATGTACAAATGTATATTATTATTCTATTACGGGTAAGCGCTTGGCCTTCATCTCACCTGGTGGTAAGTGACGATAAGGCCGAAGGTGGAAGCGCACTTCACCCGGGATCCTCAACCACTGAGGAACTGGCTATCTTTTCTCAAACTGTCGGAACACAACAATGGTATAAACATCGTTGTTATGGCGACAGACTAAGATAAGATGGTGGTATCTAGCCAGGCGAACAGCCCTACCACCAACCAAACCGAGCACACAAAGATGTACCCCCCGCTGGGAATCGAACCCGGGACCTCTGGGTCTGCTCTGAAACCGGTGGCTTAGCCACTAGAACACAGAGGCGGTAAGTAAGTATGTAAATAAACAAAAGTGTGTATAACAGCAAGGGTGTTTCTTGTGTAAGGTGTCAAGCCGATAGTGTGGTGATAGGGAACTACCACACTGAAAAAAATAAAACGGGACTTTTAACTGTTGATGTACAGTAAAAAAAAAACGGTTAAGTAAACTTATTTTTATGTTGACATAATTGATTACTGACAGTACTCTTAAATGGGCATATCCAGTAAAGAGCTAAACAGTTATTTCAATTGTATGAACATTAAAGTTCACTGAAACAAACAGTTACTTTTAAGTATTGCCCTTTTCAGAGCTTTACTGATATCGCAGCAGTTATTCTTACTGACTTCTAAACAGTTATTGTAGCATACAGTAATGAGTGAAACAGTAATTTCAATTGTTTGGACATTAACGTTTACTAAAACAAACAGTTTTTTTAGTATTGCCGAGTTCATGAGCTTTATTGATATCGTAGCAGTTACTTTTACTGTTTCTGAACAGTTTCTGTAGCATACAGTTAGGAGCTAAACAGTAAATAACAACTGTTTTTACATTAACGTTTACTGATACAAGCAGTTTCTTTCAAGTCTTGCTGTGTTCAGACTTTACTGATATTGTAGCAGTTACTTTTACTGCTTCTAAACAGTTTTTGTGGCAAACTGTTAGAAGCTAAACAGTAAAAATCAACTGTTTGAACATGTAACGTTTACTGATACAAGCAGTTTCTTTCAAGTATTGCGATGTTCGGGCTTTTCTGATATCAAAGCAGTTATTTAAACTGCTTTTGAACAGTTTCTTTAGCATACTGTAAGGAAATAAACAGTTAATATCAACTGTTTAAACATGAAACGTGCACTGATACAAGCCTTTTTTTTAAAAGTATTACTGAAATCAAAGCAGTTATTTTTACTGCTTCTGAACAGTTTCTGTAGCATACAGTAGGGAGCTAAATAGCTTAAATTAATTGTTGAACATGTAACGTTTACTAATACAAGCAGTTTGTTTTAAGTATTGCCGTGTTTAGGCTGTACTGATATCGTAGCAGTTATTTATACTGCTTCTGAACAGTTTCTGTAACGTACTGTAAGGAACTAAACAGTTAATATCAACTGTTTGAACATGTAACGTTTACTGATACAAGCAGTTTCTTTTAAGTATTACTGATATCAAAACAGTTATATTTACTGCTTTCGAACAGTTTTTGTAAAATGCGGTAAAGAGCTAAATAGTTAAAATTAACTGTTTTAACATGTAACGTTTACTGATATAAGCAGTTTCTTTCAAGTATTGCCGTGTTTAAGCTTTAATGATATCGAAGCAGTTATTTTTACTGCTTCTGAACAGTTTCTGTAGCATTTTGTAAGGATATAAACATTTAATATCAACTGTTTAAACAAGTAAAGTTAACTGATACAAGCACTTTCTTTTAAGTATTACTGATGTCAAAGCAGTTATTTTAACTGCTTCTGAACAGTTTCTGTAGCACGCGGAAAAGAGCTAAATAATTAAAATTAACTGTTTGAACCTGTAACGTTTACTGATACAAGCAGTTTCTTATAAGTGTTGCCGTGTTTAATCTTTACTGATATCGTAGCAGTTATTTAAACTGCTTCTAAACAGTTTCTGTAGCGTACTGTAAGGAACTAAATAGTTAATATCAACTGTTTGAACATGTTACGTTTACTGTTACAAGCAGTTTTTTTTAAGTATTACTGATGTCAAAGCAGTTATTTTTACTGCTGCTGAACAGTTTCCGTAGCATACAGTAAGGAGCTAAATAGCTAAAACTAACTGTTTGAACACGTAAAGTTTACTGATGCAAGCAATTTCTTTTAAGTATTGCTTTGTTTAGGCTGTACTGATATCGAAGCAGTTATTTTTACTGCTCCTGAACAGTTTCCGTGGCATACTGTAAGGAAATAATCAGTTAATATCAACTGTTTAAACATGTAACGTTTACTGATACATGCAGTTTCTTTTAAGTATTACTGATATCGAAGCAGTTATTTTGAATGCTTTTGAACAGTTTTTGTAGCATGCGGTAAAGAGCTAAATAGTTAAAATTTACTGTTTGAACCTGTAACGTTTACTGATACAAGCAGTTTCTTTTAAGTGTTGCCGTGTTTAATCTTTACAGATATCGTAGCAGTTATTTAAACTGCTTCTAAACAGTTTCTGTAGCGTACTGTAAGGAACTAAACAGTTAATATCAACTGTTTAAACAGGTAATGTTATTGATACAAGCAGTTTATTTTAAGTATTACTGATATCAAATCAGTTATTTTTACTGCTTCAGAACAGATTCTGAAGCATACAGTAAGGAGCTAAATAGCTTAAATTAATTGTTTAAACATGTAACGTTTGCTAATACAAGCAGTTTGTTTTAAGTATTGCCGTGTTTAGGCTGTACTGATATCGTAGCAGTTATTTATACTGCTTCTGAACAGTTTCTGTAACGTACTGTAAGGAACTAAACAGTTAATATCAACTGTTTTAACATGTAACATTTACTGATACAAGCAGTTTCTTTTAAGTATTGCCGTGTTTAAGCTTTAATGATATCGATGCAGTTATTTTTACTGCTTCTGAACAGTTTCTGTAGCATTTTGTAACGATATAAACATTTAATATCAACTGTTTAAACATGTAAAGTTAACTGATACAAGCAGTTTCTTTTAAGTATTACTGATGTCAAAGCAGTTATTTTAACTGCTTCTGAACAGTTTCTGTAGCACGCGGTAAAGAGCTAAATAATTAAAATTAACTGTTTGAACCTGTAACGTTTACTGATACAAGCAGTTTCTTTTAAGGGTTGCCGTGGATAATCTTTACTGATATCGTAGCAGTTATTTAAACTGCTTCTAAACAGTTTCTGTAGCGTACTGTAAGGAACTAAATAGTTAATATCAACTGTTTGAACATGTAACGTTTACTGTTACAAGCAGTTTTTTTTAAGTATTACTGATATCAAAGCAGTTATTTTTACTGCTGCTGAACAGTTTCCGTAGCACACAGTAAGGAGCTAAATAGCTAAAACTAACTGTTTGAACACGTAAAGTTTACTGATGCACGCAGTTTCTTTTAAGTATTGCTTTGTTTAAGCTGTACTGATATCGAAGCAGTTATTTTTACTGCTCCTGAACAGTTTCCGTAGCATACTGTAAGGAAATAATCAGTTAATATCAACTGTTTAAACATGTAACGTTTACTGATACATGCAGTTTCTTTGAAGTATTACTGATATCGAAGCAGTTATTTTGAATGATTTTGAACAGTTTTTGTAGCATGCGGTAAGAAGCTAAATAGTTAAAATTAACTGTTTTAACATGTAACGTTTACTGATACAAGCAGTTTCTTTTAAGTATTGCCGTGTTTAAGCTTTAATGATATCGAAGCAGTTAATGTCACTGCTTCTGAACAGTTTCTGTAGCATACTGTAAGGATATAAACATTTAATATCAACTGTTTAAACTTGTAAAGTTAACTGATACAAGCAGTTTCTTTTAAGTATTACTGATATCAAAACAGTTATTTTTACTGCTTCAAAACAGATTCTGAAGCATACAGTAAGGAGCTAAATAGCTTAAATTAATTGTTTAAACATGTAACGTTTACTAATATAAGCATTTTCTTTTAAGTATTGCCGTGTTTAGGCTTTACTGATATCGTAGCAGTTATTTTTACTGCTTCTGAACAGTTTCTGTAGCATACTATAAGGAACTAAACAGTTAATATCAACTGTTTGAATATGTAACGTTTACTGATACAAGCAGTTTTTTTTAACATGTTCAAACAGTTAATTTTAACTATTTAGCTCCTTAGCTAAATAGTTAAAATTATTTGTTAGAACATGTAAAGTTTACTGATACAAGCAGTTTCTTTTAAGTATTGCCGTGTTTAGGCTGTACTGATATCGTAGCAGTTATTTTTAATGCTTCTGAACTGTCTCTGTAGCACACGTAAGGAAATATACAGTTAATATAAACTGTTTGAACATGTAACGTTTACTGATACAAGCAGTTTCTTTTAAGTATTACTAATATCGAAGCAGTTATTTTTACTGCTTCTGAACAGTTTCTGTAGCATACTGTAAGGAATTAAACAGTTTAGTTTAAAATCACAATAGATAGGATTCTCTTTTCCATCTGATATAAGCGTGTTTGGTTTTGGGCAAATATTACCTAAAAAACTTAATTTATTTTTACATATTTTTAAAAAACAAGCTTTTATTTAGATGTGCTAAAAGGAAAACACGTGAAAATTGTGTAATTACAATACAATTTATACGATATAAAAGGTTGTCGCGAGATTTAAGTATGTTCTCGTATTTACTTAGCCTTTTATATAAGTAATATAAATTGTATAATGACGTTTCAAGTGAATAGTAAAAGTTTTTTTTTCTTTTTAGCGCATACAAATAAAAGAAAGGTTTTTACTTTTTTTTACTTTTTAGTCATCCCTGGACACGTTTTTCATCTGTTCAACTCATTGAACGTGTAGGTAGGTATACAGAATTTATTTACGTCCACCAAACCACCACCACTCGCCACCTATCAAAAACGGTCTACCCATTAAGACAAATCAATCTCGACGCGGTCGTGTCGCTTAATTACTGAGTTTCTATGGCCACCTTGCAGCTCCATCATCAGATCCTGGTTACCATCTAGCACCAAAGTACTCGTCAAGACGAATCAAACGAGCCCATACTCGATGGGGTTATGTCGTTTAATTACTTATTGAGTTTCTATGGCCACCTTACATCAGACTCTGGTTACCATCTAGCACCAAAGTACTCGTCAAGACGAATCAAACGAGCCCATACTCGATGGGGTTATGTCGTTTAATTACTGAGTTCCTACGGCCATCTTCCAGCTCCATTATCAGACTCTGGTTACCATCTAGCACCAAAGTACTCGTCAATACGAATCAAACTAGCTTAGACTCGATGGGGTTGCGTCGATTCTTTACTGAGTTCCTATGACCACCTTCCAGCTCCATCATCAGATCAGACCCTGTAAAAGTTTGAAAACAAAGTACTCGTCAAGACGAATGAAACGAGCCGAAACTCGATGGGGTTGCGTCGTTTCATTACAGAGTTCCTATGACCACCTTCCAGCTCCATCATCAGACCCTGGTTACCATTAAAAGACAAACTATTCGTCAAGACGATTCAAACGAGCCCAAACTCGATGAGGTTGTGTTCTTTCATTGCGAAGTTATTATGGCCACCTTCCAGTACCATCATCCAGATCACCACCATGTCATCATAATTGCATTGTCAGGCGACTTACACAGGTATGCAAAATTTCAGCTCAATCGGTTGAAGATAATCTGCTTCAAAATTGAGTTGCAAGATTTCACCCGAACAAATATACATGCTAGTTAAATAAAAGCTTGTACCTATGTGATATAAAATTTATAAATAACTAGCTGACCCTACAGACGTTGTCCTGTTAATTAATTAATTTAATTATGAATATAGAATTAGAATTTAAAAAGAAAAAAAAAATTTCTTTAATAAGAACCTTCTCCTGACAATAACAAACAACAAAGTAATAAAGGTCCAGCCGTTCACGCGTGATGTTGTTACCTCTAAAATATTCATAACAATTTGCTGTTGTGGGCTCATGTTAAAGCTGTATAACATACCTATTTACATAAGACTTTCTTATGTAGGTATTTACAAACTATCTTGAATCATGATTGATGAGTTTTCGATTTGTGCTAGGTAGGTACTACGTAGTTACCTACTTAGCCAATAGGCTATTTGATTACCTACTATTGGGAAATAATTCTTACGTATTGGCTGATAAATAATAAATCGAATGTTAAGTACTAATATTTCTTCCAGTAGGTAATTGGTATAAAATCTAATTTTAAAGTTTGAAAACGCTCATCAACGTCATGGCTCCATTGACATGACTCCGTCACACCTACATAGTTAAGTATAAGTAGTAAGTTTGACGACGAAGTCATATGAATATTGTTGTTTTAACCTTTCAACTGCGGCAGCGCACTGATCAAGTGTACAATGAAAAGAATTTCTATTGTGTAGTGGCGGCGCGTTCTAAGTGTTAAGCTTTATGAAACTGGAGAATTAATCTTTCTACAAGTCGTGTATTGTGCCGAATGGGAAAGTACAACCTACCTACCTACCACAACAAATTTATACACCCGAAAAACTATTTCTATCAGTTCTATCGTTTCTGTCGGTGCCCAAGAGAAAAAAAAGTGTCTCGAACTAGCTCATAAAACAATAAAATCATTGAAGTCAATACTCTAGTAAGTAGGTACCTACTTGCTACATCTTGCTAACTTATGTGTGAAATTAAAACTATTAAGTATAATTACCTAACCCAAATCTGAGCGCGAGTGACGGAGCACTGATATTACCTACCTACCCGATGCATCTAGGTACTCCAGATTTATCAGACTCCGCTAGGTTAGTAGGTAGGTACATATTTGGCATTTTGGGTAAGTTATATCAGACCCATTGAGGTACCAGACCCTACTGTTTCTTTTAGGTAGGTAACAAGAGCAATTTTGCATCTCTGCTTAACTAAAGTACCTAAACAAAAGAAAGGTATTTTTATGGCCTTCCGCCATAACTGTTTAAAACATTAGAATCATAGCATAGCAAAACATTTAAAATAACTGTCTAACCGCGGCCGCACGTTGCATCATTAATTAGTGATGTACCTACTCACCTCGTCTCGAGTTTCGATGTCATTACGATTTATATTAAAAATAAAACGCAATAACACTTGTGTACATGACGAAATCCCAGGATCACTGATAGTTTATTGCGTAGATGAGCTTGTGCCACCTTTAACATTACTTATAAATCAGTCTTAAAACGAAATTTATTAATTTAATAATTAAATTATCTAACCATGTTTTCCCAATGCCTTGAAAAAGTAAATTTGTGACTAGCATAACACCTTTCTAACACAAACATATTTCTGTATGTTATTGTACTTTTTGTTACAAATTTAAGTGGAATAAATGGATATGAATATGAATATGACATTGTTGACATGTCACGCTTACAAATTAAAACACTCCGTATTCAATCGTAGTACTATCTACAATGAACAAAATTACCTATGATGTTCTTGCGGCGGTATAAAATAAACAAATATTAATTCAGGTCTATCTTCATTTCATTTCATACTCACGGCAGTCTTACTTATGTACGTAACTCGAGACTATTTCAACAAATAGGTGTAGGTAATCTTACTTTGTTGTAGATCCTAAATTCGAAACTTTCCTGTACGAATTACAATTGTTCGAGAACGGTATGAGGAAGTTTTAAATACCAGATTTTACATAATTTTGTTAATCCATAAACTTATCATACAAACGTTTAATTTTCCAGAAAAACTATTAGCCGATTATCAAAACTATTTTTTTTCTTTTGGAAGATGTTATGGAAAACAAAAAATTACAAAACGTTTTCGGCCAAAAAAATTCGTACAGGCAAATTTCGAATTTATGATACGTAACCGTTGTAGATACATCGTCTCCGCTGAAGTGTTAGTGTTGCCAAAGATCATAAGTATCGTGTAGTTTGCATTATTTTTGTATTTGATTGATACGATTTTTTCATACGATCTTCCAAGCATACGATTCGATCTGAGCAAAGATCGTTCCTGTTGAATCGATAAAAAAAATCGGCAGATTGTATTGCCGTGAATCGATTAAGATCGGGCATCCCTAGCTCGCACGCGCCACAATCTGAAGCCAGTCAGTTCGCGCCCGCTGTAAGATATAGTCGCAATTCGCGTAAAAAAATTAAATAGTGACAAAGCAGTGTACCACGTGTGAAAAGGAACCATGGAACTTTTATTTAAAGAGTGGGGCTTTGAGAAATATCTCGACCAATTTATTGGTAAGTGACTGGTAAGTAGGTACTTTGCAGCGTACGTTCCTACCAATATTATGGCCAAATTTAATAAGATTTTATGTTACAGAGATGACTTAACTTGTTGGAGTCCATTCATTCACGTCTAAGAGAGTTTAATGGTAATAATAATAACCTACACACTATATTATGGAAAGCTTCTTGTGTTATTTTTCACATTGTGGAGATTCAGATTATCCTAAATGTGTCCCCCGTGGACACGGTATTATGGCCGATTCACACATCCACAAGGAAGTAGTAAGTTAAACTTACTTACTTACTTATGGATGTGTGAATCTGCCATAATATGAATCTTCCTTTAAGTTGGGAATGGGTTTGCTTGGTTCCATTGCACCTCTGTGGCGTTTGTTATGTCTAGGTTAGAATGGCATGGCTAGTTTATACTTGTACCTACATGTAGGTACGCTACACAGTCGGATAAACCTGGGACCTGGGACACCACTAATTTGACTTGCGCAGTAGGTAGACGATTTCTCTGCGCAAGTCGAACCACGTGATCCGTCAGGTCTCATCTTTCGTGACGCGGATTGTAAGTACTCGTGCACTGTGCAGTCAGTAGCTTGACAGGTTTGAACTGTTTACATGACTGTGTTGCGAGCTTGCTTACTGCACAGTCAGTTGAGTGCGTAATGCCCGATATAGACGTATTAAGTAAGTTAAGTTAACAACTAAAGAGCTAAAATAGAATTTTGTCTATTTTTCGGTTAAGTTGGTGGGCAGGGCTTGTCACTTGACATGTTTGGACAGACACAATTTAGGCTGGCCTCACACAGCCGGAATGGCTTTCTGAATTCAGTTTGATCAGTAGTCTTGTGATTCCCGGCACATGCAAAATTGCAAACGTCTCTGGGACGTTAACCGCTTGCTGTGTCAACGTGTTGGCAAATAAAACAAAACCGTGCAACATCACTTTTCATATTCTCTCAAGAAATCCGTGTGAGATCTCAATACTACTTAAAACGTGTAAATCGGACATATGGTAAAATGTAAAATAACTAAAAAATTTTGCTAATGAAAATCTGTGTTGAGATTGCTGTGGGTGCCGCTGTCTGTATATATGTATTATTCTCTATGCAAGACTGTAATTAATTCTTTATTAAGTCTGAAGGGGTTTGGTTTGGGTTTGGTTAATTTTTTAAACGTTCATAATCACTCATTTTCATTATCATCTAGTTTATGCAAAAAAAATATTCACTTTAATATCTTACTTGACACTGGCTAAATGTGCTGACCACACAGAGCCATTATTTAAGCACAGAATTTACGACTTCATTACGTTGTTGATCGTCCTTCTTGAGTGAACTAAAGAGCTTAACTACTTAAATATGTATGGACAGACACACACTTAAATTTGACACTTAAAATTTAGTTAACTACTAAACTACTTAATAAAATGTAATATTACTAATAACTACTTACTAATAAATTTTACTTATGAAAATTTGTGTTGAGATTGCTGTGGGTGCTGCTGCCTGTATATATGTATTATTCTGTATGCAAGACTGTAATTAATTATAAATGTTTGTTATTCAAGAACATGAAGTTGACATAGAGGCGCTGTCTTTGCTCGATGATCAGCAAATCCGGGTGCTAATACCAGCTATTGGCCCTCAAGCCAAATTTAGAAGAGCGCTTCAGAAGTGGAAGGCTTCCAAACTAAATTCCGATGTAAGCACACAGCATGGTTAAGTCGCAAAGGGGTGCAGGACTTTTTTTTTCACAAACTGACGGAAAACATTGCTATCAAAAAGAGTTAAAAAAAATCCAAAAAAATAAAAAAAATGTGAAAAAATGAAAAAGTTCAGTGGATTTTTATATGGAGCCGACACTTATTTAAATTTCGAGGTTATTTTTATATTAGACAACAGAAATCCAGCTACGTACAATAATTAAATGTTTATTTTTATCCTAAAAATACTTTATAAGTATCTTGATTTTTTTGATAGCAATGTTTGGCGTCAGTTTGTGAAAAAAAATTAGAGTGTATTTTTTATGCAACGCCTTCGCGACACCCGGTCTTAATTTATGTATAAAAATATGGGCACGCCTTGGAATCTTTTTTTTTGTGAACATAATTTGTTTTTATTTTACAGATTTATGACAATCTTGAAAACCTTGTGGAAGTGTACGGAGAGAATGTTGGTGGACTTACAAATTCACCAATAACTTCGGCATTATCGTCACCAAGCACCTCGTCGTCATGCAGATCCATGTCCCTATATCTCGATGTAAGTTATCTATCAATTAACACTATTCATAAGGACTCCTACCTTCCTACATTTTTTATTTATGTACTTGTTTTACTTACAGAGAAAGTGTTTCCCAAAGAGAATAGCAGCATTTATTATACGAAACCCAATGGGTCATTGGGACGGGCTCACGGTCGACTCTTTGATGCCATTACCAATTTAAAGGCAAAGTATCGACGCAACAAAGTCTTTGAACCACGGGCACGTCGTTCACTTGAAAAAGTATTAACACCGAAACCATCTACCATGTCATCTAGCGAGAGGTCTACAACATATTTCGATGACGTGATTGCTGCTGACAATGACAACGACACTAACCAGGAGATACAGGAAATTATAGAATGGCTAAAAAGCAATGTTCACGATTACAGTTTATGTGCAGAAAAATGGGACAAAACTAACAAGGAACGACTAAAACGCATTTTATCAAATGAAAACGAATCGTACATCCAGGAATTTCCCTGTATTAGACGCTCTTGGGGCTATACCTTGGTATGTATTTATCACATTATTAAAGTTTGTGTCTGTTTATGTTTGTCACCTCATTAAACCAAATTGGCCGAACGAAATAAGATTAAGTTAATCAAGATCCACGAGGGCCA
Organism: Scoparia ambigualis; assembly: GCA_963921215.1. Lineage (NCBI taxonomy): Eukaryota > Metazoa > Arthropoda > Insecta > Lepidoptera > Crambidae > Scoparia > Scoparia ambigualis. The sequence continues at coordinate 33,387,293 of OY992514.1, forward strand.
TCTACATAAAATTATACAATAGTTTACTAAAAAATCTTAATATAATTTAATACAATATAATATAGGTTCCTAATATCACAGTAATTTCGGTTTCAGCTAATTGCCGACTTCCATGCATGGTACCCAGGAAACGAAACCTCATTCGATGACAAATTCCCTCTGCTCAAAGTAAAGTTGCTTGCGGCATTTGATAAGATCGCAAGAAAGAACACACACCTGGCAGAGTTGAAACAACTTGCTCGTGGTGAGTTGTTCTTGTGTAATTTTTATTTTATTACCTACTAGACAAGCTACGCCCCGCGGTGTTAATCGAGCTTACCAGGCATAAAAGTAGCCTACACTGTGTTAATCCAACACGTTTAAGTTGTCTCCTTATCAAATTCATCAAAATCCGTCCAGCCGTTTTAGCGTGAAAGAGTTACAAATATACATACATGCACATTACAAACATTTTACATTTACATTTTCTATTGTAGAATTGACAGCTTGTTTATCACTTTTCAGTTACCTACTATATATTTTAAAACGCAGTCGGTTTTAATGATTTTTTTTTTAAATTCGTGAGTAATTTATTTAAAAAAATATTTTAAAACTAGCGGTCCATCCCGGCTTCACACGGGTGGACATTTATTTTAATAAATATATTACTTATGTTATGTACTCAGAGATAATGTAGCATTCTAATGGTAAAAGATTTTTTAAATTGGTTCAGTAGTTTTCAAGTTTATTTGTTACATAAGTACATACATGACGACCTCCTTGGTCGGGTGCTTTGCACACCGGTTTTCATGGTGTCACCATCTCTGAGGTCCCGGGTTCGATCCCCGGTCGGGTCAATTTAGAAATTATTGTTTTTCTAAATTGTCTCGGGTCTGGGTGTTTTCTATCTATAATAAGTATGTATTTAAGTATTTTAAGTATGTTTATCCGTTGTCTAGTAACCATTTAACGAGTTTCTTCGAAGCTTCTCTTGGGCTAGATAATTGGTGAGATATGAAAACTATGCACTATACAAAACAAAAAATTTTTTTTCGAAGATATTTTTTAATTACTTACTAAATGATTTCTTTTATTTTTCAGACCCAGATCCTGAGACGAGCAATCTTGCGGTTCTTCTGCTAATTCCGCATATACTTGGACCTTCTTATATAAAGAAAAAACTTTATCCTTCATATTGAAGAAGAGCTAAAGCTTCAAGAACAGCAGCAAACACGCCAGGAAAAGTTTTTACACGTAGGGTTAACAATTCAGCCATACATAATAGTTGCAGGCACTCTGAATAAAATTTTAGCCAGGTATGTGATTGTCGACAATATTGTTTATGAAATGCCAAACATTATCAAGGCTGTGGATACGTGTTTCAAGATAATTTGGGCTCTCAATTTGGAATATCCTATTGAATGCTTGCCTGTTTAGCAGTTTTTGCAACGTGTAATTTATACATTTTCTGACAAAGCAGTCCCAAAGGACAAAGTTTCTGCATCCGTCTTGGGCTTGATCGATATAATATAAACAAAATGGTAACATGTTTTATCTGCAAAACTTTATTGACTGACTTAAGAGCACTTCGAACACATTTCGATTTCTTTCATACACACCACACATTTGATCGATATCGCTGCGTTGAAAATGGTTGTTCTCGACCTTATACCATCTGTTTAATTCTTTCCGTCGACATTTCTTAAAAAATCACTGTACGCTAGCTACCGCGACCACCACAACCTCACAGTCTAATGAATATAGACAGCTATGCGATTCTCTAAGCGACACGTAGACGCTGCGCGCATGGCTGTGATCTGCTGTCTCTTTCCAATTCTATGAATATGAAAGAAACAGAGTCATTTCTCAGCGCTGCGGCAGCCGCAGCTATCAAGGCTTTAGCTTAGAGAATCGCACGGCTGTGCTCATCAACTTATTATGATGCTCATTATGAATGCTCTACAAGTAATGCTGTTGAAAATAATATCCAACTGTTATGTACTTAATTTAGCACCAGAAGTGTCTGTGCCAGATGTTTCCTTAATACACAGTTAAATAATTGATGTTCAAAATGGTAAATATTTTCTTGAATTATTCACGAGTTTATGCGTTTTCTCATACAATTCACGGCTTTCCTTAACACGACGTGATTTATTCTTGATAATATTTATTCTAAGGACCTTTTTAAACTTTCAACAGTGTCGTAGTTAGTTTTAAAACGTGGTAATTAAATGTATGAAAATTATAAGTTATAATTTTATTAAAAGTTCCTTAGTGGTTTGATCAATCACATACCTACGTCTTCACTTGGTACACTGCACTGTCACTATTTATTCTAAAATTATTTTATTAAACAGCGGACGCGAACTGACTCAATTTTCCGACTGTCTAAATATATATTTTATAAATTTTTGTATTATATTTTAATACTAAGACACAAATGTAACTTGAATATTAAAAATAACGCTAAATTAAGCGAGGGAGAGCGTTGCGCGCTGGAAGCGCAATATTAAGTTATGGCGAGACGTCCGCGCAGTATGTACATTTTGTATGACTACATATTATACTTATATAAAATATACAATTGAGTAAGTGTTTTAAAAAATATTAGTTTAACATTAATATTAGTCATACACAATGCACATCGTGCGCGGACCTCTCGCCATAACTTAATATTGCGCTACCAGCGCGCAACTCTCTATCTCGCTTAATTTAGCGTCATTTTTAGTAAAAAAAGTTAAGTTAGTTTTTTTAAATTATTGGCGAATATTTTGTACATTATTTTAAAAGTATTTCCGTTTTGTTATCTTTTATTGATGGAGGAGTATCAGAGAAAGTGATTTTTTAATGTGTTTAAACTTCTCTGTCAATACATAAAGGAAATATGAAAATGGCAATACTTTCACAAAAGCGTTTTTTTTTGGTTTTATATAAAAATAATTTTTTTTATAATTATGTGGGCGAGCTGCAAGCAGCTCGCGGTTATTGTGTTAGTAGAGATTTTTTTTTAGTTAAGTTGCCATGGACGTACCTAGCCTAGTTTTAAATTTTGTCTAAATCGAAATCAATGTGTAAATTTTGCGATTAAATAATGTCAGCCATCTTGGATTTCAAAATGGACATCTTTTTCGTAATCTATGTGTTTCAGTTGACCGAAAACGATACCCATCTAAGTTGATGTGTTCGCTTCGCTCACCGCAATACGACTCCGCTCTTGCTGAGCGACGCATGTCACCTCCGTGACCTCCGTTACGCTGCAAGGTGAGCAAAACGAGCCGCGCTTTCTGGTCGTCACGCGTCACACAGCAAGAGCGGAGTCGTATTGTGATAGCCATGTAGGTAGGTACACTTTTTGCCAGAAGGCATTTTTCTTAGAAGCATAGTAATTAAGTCTAATCTTGATTATAATTTATGTTTAAATATTAAATAGGTTGCAGGTGTAGGTACCTTTTATGTACGCAGTAAGTTAAAATGTTATAGTCATACTTTTATTCATAGTAGTAGAAGATCCGAGTATACAACGACCTTCACCGGGCCCGTTTAATGAATAAAAATATTTTTTGTCAAATTTAATATGTTAAAAAATATATTGAGAGTGGGTTGGCTGAAAAGTTTCAGTCCAGTATAATTGATTAATTAAATATTTACAAAGACACACACCAAACCAGTACATTATTTGTTTAATTATTTATAATAGGTACTGGACTGAAATTTTTCAGCCTACCCACTCGCGATATATTTTTTAACATATTAATTTGATATAAAATACTTTTCATACATTAACCGGCCCGGTAAAGGTCGTTCTATACTCGGATCTTAGACTATAGCTTTCTTCCGCTGCGATATCATAATATAATCTGTTAATATAAATAAAATTAAGAGAGAGAAACAGTATTTTGTTTTTTAGATGTGGTGTGTTCCTCCTCACCACCACCACACCTCTCCAAACGTTCTTTCTTTCTTTTACTGTGGTGCTCTCTTTCTTCCCGAAATTGATCCGACGCCGCCGAGTCGTGGATAAATGATTGCCGAAGAGAGAGAGGAAAACTTACTGAAAGTACCAAAGTAAAAGAAAGAGGGAGAATAAAGAGAGGTGTGGCGGTAGTGAGGAGGAACACACCAAACCTAAAAACAAAATATTGTTTTTCTCGCGCAATATCACAGAATATCGCAGCGGAAGAAGACTATAGATACTGACATTTATTAACTTACTTCTAACTTGTTCATTAATTAAAAATTAATTATAGTACATTAATGTAATTATAATCTAATATTTAAAATAATAATTATTAAAAATAAATCCGTATACTTTTTACAAGTTTTTGCATTTATTACTAATATTCCTACTGAAATAAAACTGTATATTGTATAATGTTTAATATTACGATATACAGTAATTACTACCGTATATCGTAGTATTCAATATTACGGTATATCGCAATGTTCAAGCATTACGAAATAGAGTAGTTATTACTGGGATGGGTACCCAGTAATTACTGTAATGTAATAGTACCTGTCACTGCGAATGAACAGTTGTAAGTACTGTAACCAAACTTTTTCGGAACTGTTCATTCGCAGTGACAGGTACTGTTACATCACAGTAATTACTGTGTACCCAACCCAGTAATTACTACTGTATTTCGTAATGTTATACAGTAGTTATTACTGGGTTAGGTACCCAGTAATTACTGTGATATAACAGTACCTGCCACTGCGGATGAACAGTTGTAAGTACTGTAAGCGAACTTTATTGGGAACTGTTCATTCGCAGTGACAGGTACTGTTACATCACAGTAATTACTGGGTACCCAACCCAGTAATTACTACTGTTTTTCGTAATGGTATACAGTAGTAATTACTGGGTTGGGTACCCAGTAATTACTGTGATGTAACAGTATATGTTACTGCGAATGAACAGTTGTAAGTACTGTAAGCGAACTTTATTGGGAACTGTTCATTCGCAGTGACAGGTACTGTTACATCACAGTAATTACTGGGTACCCAACCCAGTAATTACTACTGTTTTTCGTAATGGTATACAGTAGTAATTACTGGGTTGGGTACCCAGTAATTACTGTGATGTAACAGTATATGTTACTGCGAATGAACAGTTGTAAGTACTGTAAGCGAACTTTATTCGGAACTGTTCATTTGCAGTGACAGGTACTGTTACATCACAGTAATTACTACTGTATTTTTTAAATGTTATACAGTAGTAATAACTGGGTTGGGTACCCAGTAATTACTGTGATGTAACAGTACCTGTCAATGCGAATGAACAGTTCGGAATAAAGTTCCCTTACAGTACTTACAACTTAGCCTCTACAGTACCCGTTAATGTGACAATACGTTATAGTAACTGAGTCGCACAGTACTAAGTAATGCACGGTCATTGCATGTTACTGTGGAATTATGTACTTAAACCTGTGAGGCACAGTTTCTTTTAATGGATCCACAGTTGTTATAACTGATAATCACGGTATATCTTAATGAGCCCACATTTCCTAATAGCGACCTTCACAGTATCTTTTAAAGTATTCTCACAGTATCTAATACCAGACAGCCAGTATTTGTTACTGTTTTCGCACAGTAACTATTAAGTATCTCCACTGTACAAATAACTGAGAGGGAACGGTTGTTATTAATGTGTACTATCAATTATTATAACTGATATCTGAAGGTACTTCAAACTGGACAGCAAGGTATATTTTAATGAGCAACCAAAGTATACCTTACTGTGTATTTAGATACCTGTTACTGTGAGGAAACGGTCACTATTAATGCATACTTACAATGAACAGAACTGGTTGCTTACAGTTTGTTCTACTGGATCGCACAGTACTCATTAATGTTGTCCTATGTTGTTCGTACTCTGTAAACACAGTAAAATCAACTGTAAGCTTAAACTTTATGACAGTTATAAGTACTATCATAGTTCAGTTAAACCTACTGTTAGACACCTTTTTTTTTTTTACTGTTTATAACAGTAAAACAAAAAACAGTTCATAAGAGGACTATTACTGTTATCATTTACTGTCTTACAAACAGTTAGAATTACCGGCCTGAAAACAGTTGCAGATGCACAGTAAAATCTACTGTTCTAACTTAACAGTTAGTTTTACTTCTTTGGACAATAGGCTCTATTTTTACTGACCAAAGCGGTGAATATTACCGAAAAATCGATTGGGTTTACCGATTTTTTTTTTCAGTGCATATGTACCTATCTATTGAACCCCCATGTATGTTCACCGATTTTTGGTAGTTTTCGAGCTATATTTTTTTTCTAAGTATTTTATTACGACATCAGTTTAACTTATTTTTTTGTAACTTGCATTGATATTAGTAAGATGATTACTTAGTTAAAGAAACAAGTGCACAGAAATGTCTACGCAAAAAAAAGAAACTTTAAAAAATAAAGTCATTCCTCATAAAATACTTAGAAATGAAAAAAATATATACAAGAAACACACTGTATATATAACATATACTGTGGTAAAAGTCTTCTGTAGTCGGTCACAAATCGGATATCGATCAAAATCTACCTTGAAACGTGCCTTCAAAACCAGGCCCTTATTTAATCCAGCCTCTCCTACAGACATTACGTGTAACAGAATATCAAATTGGCAAAGTTTTATGAAACTTAGTTTGCGTACAAACTATTTAGCAAATGTGGGTGAGGCTTGGTGTCTTCGAAAGTGGACATTGACAAGGATTGGGGACAGGTGGCAGTGACAGGACTCCGCATCAATGCTCCAACGTTATTTAGCTATTAAATTGGCATGGTGGAACATCATCAGGCCTGTCTCATGTCCGTATAGACCTATTTCATTGGCACGGTAACAAAATTACTATTATTATATATTTTTTTTGTATCTGTAAAAAATTGTAAGACAAAGTTTATACGGATACGGGGACGATGTCGCAGACAGGCAATTACTTATTACATTATAGATCCATTATGGTACCCTAAAATTAATTAATCATTTAAAATTTTGATTATAAATCATCAATTAACATTGCGCTTAAATAAATAGGTCACTGTGTAATTCTAAAAAGCACATCGACCCCTCGACCTGATTTTATTTACATGTATCAGCTACGCTCGTGAAACTGATGCAATTAGTCATACAGATGCTTGCCATCCGCTTTTTTAATAAGTTGGAACGTGCCTGCCGCACCAATAACTCTAGCACGAAAGACTAACAAGCGAATGTATTTTTAAAAACGAAACTATGATGAATTGGATCGGAATATTGAGCCGGCTGATTGGCAACTGGTACTTGTATATAACGATGTTAACAAGTTCGCTGTCCTAAAATAGCAATACAGAATCAATCGTTATGTATCTCACGTACATTAGGTACGCCCGGTTTCCGGAGGGGTGGCTGGATACCGCATTGTTTTTTATAATCCACGGGTAAGCACTTTCCCTTCATCTCACAATGGCAAGTGACGATAAGCCGCAGGTGGAATCGCGCGAGCCCGGATCCTCAACCACTGACTCTACGTCGGGCACTAAATTTACATTAAAAGAGTCGCGGGTGCGTCTGCGATCTCTTCGACGCTCCAAAAGCTCTTCAAAGAGGGCCAATTCTATTAAACACATACGTGCTGCTATTTTACTGCAATTATAATCACATTTAACTATAAAACAAACAAACAAAACACACTTATTTTGCGTTAAATAAATAAAACTTTCTACTTACGATAATCAGAAGGTAACTATTTTGCTATCTTGAAATTTGACAGTAAATCACCGACAAAACCTTATATATTGATGTCGATAGAAACTAGGACTAGGTGCTTATGCAACTTACTACGTCAATAATAAATTGAATCATGACAGTCATGCTGATCTAAAAGTACCAGGGAGAAATAAATGAAAAGAGGTAGATAGGCGCCTTAGCGATCTTACTTACCTTTAACTATCAGGAAAAAAGAAAAAAACGAGTAGGACTAGGTGCTGCAACTTACTACCTATGTCAATAGTAAATTGAATCATGACAGTTACTTTGAACTAAAAGTACGGTAGTACTATTTCTTATTCTGTGCTAAAAGTACCAGGGTGACATAAATGAAAAGAGGTAGATGCTCTAAAAATAAACGTACGTTATTCGTTATTGATATTTTCTGTTAGTTTATGGTTACTTAGTTCTAATTATTTTTCGTAGGTTATCTATATACTTCCTGCGCCTATCCATCCATCCATAAAAAAAAAAAATTTAGACGATTCAAAATGCTTATTTTAGGCTTACTGAATAAAGATATTTTGATTGATTGATTGATTGATTACATCAATAATTTTAGAATAAAATAACTACCTTTCATTTCGAGCGCTCAAACGAACTTTCCTTGCTACCGGTACTTTATGCAAAAATGATGTACTAGGAAGACTTGTGGCGAATGTACAATAACGATTACCTACCTGTGGCGATGTATGGAGTTACAAAAACGTGGCAAATCAACTTTGTGGCGAATGTACAACAACCCAGATTCGTAGTAAGAAACGTGCGAACAATCGGCCGATACTTTGAGTTGCGGCGTTTCGTAGTAGACCTCCTGGACTGGCTATACTGTCGGAAGTCGGAACAAAACAATGCTATTAACACTGTTGTCATAGTACCAGACTTTAGATAACACGATGTGTTCCCGCCAAAGCCGGGACGCCCATTCAAATGTTGACTCAGCGGTTGTTGACGACCGCGTCCGCCTATCTGCCGCGGCGCCACCGCTGCGCGACCCGTGGCCGCTCGCTTCGTGAGCCGCCGGCGGCACTCAGCAAGCTAGCTAGCTACCGCGCACGCAACAGCCTGACCGAAAAGGTTTATAGTGACTCCTGAACCTCAAGTGAAGAGAACGCCTGAATGCCTATTGTGTAGTGTAGTGACTGTGCGCCAGGAAACCAACCTACCTCGCCGCCCGTGGTCAGCTCGTCTCCCGGTTCCAGCGACCTCGTCAAGCCTGCTCCCGGTAAGCTCCTTTCTACCTCCCGCCTAACCTTCTTTACTCTGCTGTATTTGGCGGTGTCTTCTGACCCGCGAATACATTTTCGTCATCTTCGAACCGGTAATATTAGTTACCGGCGACCTTCCCGTAACCAGTAAACTTTTACCATTTCACCATAACTTGGTCTCACGTTCCATCAGCTCATTCAATTACAGTCCGCTAAAAATAATTATTTCCGCCCATAATCTAATTCGTGCCATCATTTCTAAATTCATTTGTTCACGTAACTTTACCCGTAAATCATATTATTTTAACGCAATTATTTCTGCACGTTGGTTTAATGTTGATTTCGTGTATGCATCCGATTGTCTGATCACAGATCTATGTGTATAGGGACCTATTCGATCGTTGTCTAATGATACATTGTTCGGTAACTTAGTAGTTAAATTATTACGTTACGTATGGTATTATAACGAGAGATGGTGTGGTTATTTTTCCCGTTTTATTTTTTAATGAATTTTTTATGTTCTTGTCGTGTTAAATCGGCTCAGATCTCGTGCATGCTCACCACGCGTGCCAAGTAGCGTGCTTTATTTTTTCGCTCGTGTTAATTTTATATATTTTTTTGTTTTTAATTTTTGCCTTTGCAATCGGCTCATTTTTTGTGCGTGCTCACCACATGAGCTTAGTGTGTTTCATATTTTTGCTTTCTTTATTGTTGCGTTAATTTTGGCCCATTTGCCATTACATTAGTAAACAAATACGTCCAGCCCAACTATAGAATATATACAGGGTGTTGTCCTTTTTACTGCCTTTAATTTGTTTTTTTTTTTTTTTTAGTTTTTTGTCTCCTTTCATTCATCGCGATGCCGACCAAGTCACAAGCCGCGATATTTAGGGAGGCCGCTAAAGCTTAATACACCAGCTCCTAGAGGTGGGATCAAGGATCATTGCTGGCGACACCAAACATTCCAGAAAGGAATTCAACGTGCGTTTCGCACAGATACAGGGCGTGAAGGACAAGCTGGACTCAGTGTACTACAGCATTCTCGACGAGGAGAACTTGGACGAGGGGGTTGAGAGGACATACACTGAGAACCACACAAAGGCCTCCGGGGCGTACCTGGGGATACTTATGGCTAGGGAGGAAATCTCACCCTTTTCCACGTCATCCCCAACCCATAGCGCTCAGCCCAGTTTTGGCGTCAATACGCCTACAGCCGTCCTCCCCAAGATAGCGCTGCCCAGGTTCAGCTCAAAAGTGGAGGACTGGCCCTCCTTTATTGCACTATTTAGGAGTTTGACTGACGACATGGCGACCTTGTCGGAAGCAGTCAAGCTCCACTATCTCTTCTCAAGCCTCAGCGGTGAGACATTAAGCATGGTGTCCCACCTAAAGGTCACCAATGAAAATTTTGCCGTGGCCATGGACATCCTTACCAAACGGTACAAGAACCGCCGGGTTCTCATCGATAGTTTTGTGGACATCATCCTGGGGCTGCCAAGCATCCATACGCGCTCGAACATCCGCACACTGTTCCTCGTACGTGTGTGTGTACGTGTTTGTGTCAATAGTGGTGCGGAAGCTCAAGGGCGAGCTCCGCACGCTATTTGAACGCAGGCATGGGTCTAGTAACACCCTGCCCACGTTAAGGGACCTTATCTCCTACCTCGAGGAGCACGCGCGCTGTGTGGAGACAGAGTTCTCCAACATAGCCATGGCTCAACCCATTCAGCCCCAGCCCGGCCCTTCTCGTAGCCGCGCGCCTCCTCAGTTGCCCCATCGCACTTATGCTCAGATGGCTCAGCAACAACCCGAGCATTACCGTGGCCGTTCCTCAGCTCCATCGCCTCACCGCACCTATGATCAGCCTACTCACCAACCGTTCCGCCCAGCGCAGCAAATGCGTCACCGCCCATCCACCTCCCCGGCTCGCAGTCAGCCCTTCCCCGTCTACTCGGCCTTCCAGCAAAGCTGCTCCTCATCATCGTCCTCGTCCTCTTCCTCACGCTCGACGTCCTACTGTCCCTATTGTGCCACTAAGGGACATACGCTCATGACGTGCAGATGGTACAATGCCCAGCCAACGCAGGGCCGTTGGGACTTTGTACAGGCACGCGAGCGCTGCCAGCGTTGTCTCGGTCCTCACTACGAGAGCGAGTGCAGGTCAAGGGGGGCATGCAAGGACTGTGGGAGCTCCAACCACCACACGTCCCTACATCGACCAGACGACCCAACGCACTCAGCTCATTCGTCTGTACATATACCCCCACCACAGCTAAGAGAGCACTCGAGGGAGCGTCCCAGAAACAGCAGGCGGCACGAACCCGCACATGCTAAACAGGTGCAACCCAGCTCTGCTCACAGAGCCAGCCCGCCCAGGTCCGGTTCGCCAGGTAGGCCCAGCGAACGCTGCCAGCAATTATGACTCCCAACTATCACGGAGCACCCTAGCGAAGAGGCAGAACAAGACCATGCCCATTCAGACGATGCCCATTTAGCCCATGTCCCATTAGCCCATGCCCAGTCAACCCACGCCCACACAGCGGATAAATACTCAGCTCATACAATTTCAGCTGATACTCAATCAGTTCACTTACCTTCTGTGCCCACTGGCACACCCATTTTGTTGCCAACCGTCTCACTAAGAGTCGCGGACGTACATGGCCATCTTCACACAGCCAGAGCTTTATTGGATATATATGCGCAGCCGGCGCAGCAGGTTAACTCAGCTCACGTCGTTAGCTCACAACCAGACTCAGCTGAATCAGCCCAGGACATACGTCAGAGTCTGGAAAGGTTCTGGGAGTCTGAGGAGCCCCTCCCTCAATCTCACACTCATAATGATCCCCTGGAGGAACAATGCGAGGAAATCTTCTGCTCTACCACTACACGCGATCCCTCAGGCAGATATACGGTCGCTCTGCCCTTTCTAAAGGACGCCCCTCAACTAGGTAAAACTCACCCTATCGCATTACGCAGATTCCTCAATATTGAGAAGAAGCTAATGGCGAACCCGTCTCTGCGTTCTAAATACGTCGACTTTATGGCCGAATACATCGACTTAGGGCACATGGCTCCCTGTCACCCAAATACTGAAAATAATGAAATGAAATAGCAAAGAAATATTTCATTTCAAAAAAAAAAAATATTTCATTTCATTTCATTACATTCGCCCATAAACCTCACTTCTACATCCCTCACCATGGCGTATTTAAGTCAGGGTCGGACAAGCTGCGCATTGTTTTTGATGGTAGCTGCAAAAGCTCCAATGGTGTCAGCATAAATGAATGCCTACACACAGGCCCCGCCCTTCAACAGGACATTGTGGACATCATCATGTCCTTCAGAATGCATCCAGTCGTTTTCAGCACTGACATCCAGAGGATGTTCAGAAATGTGCTGGTTGCCCCAGACCAGAGACGGTATCAGCTGATACTATGGCGGTTCTCACCAGATCACCCTCTGCTCACCTACGCCCTCAATACAGTCACCTACGGCTTAAGATCAAGCCCATACCATGCAATCCGCACTCTGCTTCAGCTAGCTGATGGTGAAGGCCATCGCTACCCTGGAGCCGCTCAGGTTCTTCGCAAGTCTATCTTCGTTGATGACATCTTATGTGGTCATGACACAGTTGAATCCGCTCAAGCACTCCAGGACGAGTTGATAAGTCTGCTAGACCTAGGCGGCTTTCAGCTCAGTAAGTGGACATCTAACTCGCCTAAGCTGCTCGAGAGATTTCCCGACAACCAATGCGACATGCCCAAGGACTTCGACATGAACCCAGAGTCCACGTCCATTAAGGTCTTGGGTATACAGTGAAGCCATCAGTCAGACGAGTTCACCTACCGCATCTCTCTGCCCCCCATCACATATGTCACAAAGCGGTCTATTTTAAGCACCGTAGCCTCACTTTATGACACAAACGGCTGGGTTTCTCCCGTTATCTTCCGCGCAAAGCTGCTGCTTCAGCAATTGTGGCTACTGAAGCTGGAATGGGATGAGCCTACTCCCTCTGAAGTACAAACGGAGTGGCACCACATCTCAGAGGATCTGCCGCTGTTGTCTAGCATTCGCTTCCCTCGGCACATTTGTGCAAACAAAGGCTCAGCTGCATACTCGCTTCACGGGTTTGCAGATGCCTCTGAAGCCGGGTTTGCCGCCGTTGTTTACCTCCATGAGCTCGATGCCTCCGGAGATACTTTGGTACACTTGATTGTCGCCAAGTCGCGAGTCGCACCAATCAAGAATCGCCTCACAATCCCCAAGTTAGAGTTGTCGGCCGCCACTCTACTCTCCCAGCTCATGATCCGTGTGTCAGTTCAGTTATCGGCCCATATCAGTATACAACAACATATATGTTGGTCAGACAGTACGATAGTCCTGGCCTGGCTCAATACACCGCCTCACCGTCTTCAACCCTTTGAAGCCAACAGGGTAGGGTAGGTTTTTTTTTTTTTAATTTTTTTTTTGTTTTTTTATCGAGTGATGTTTATTGGATTTTGTAACTGAATGAGACTTTGAATAGATTGGATCCTTAACTAAAACATAGTTTTTTTTTTCCAGATTTTAAACCATTATTTTCTATGTCTCAGATGGTTTGAAAAAACTTAAAGCGCGATCTATCTAGCCTTGAGAGGAAACACTGCGTCGGCGTGGCGTTCGGGATTCTCATGCGGGGCGCGGGGGAGCGGCGTTTCGTGGTCCCCTGTTTCCTCCTTCAGAGGTGGACCAATTTTTATTTAAGCGCCGGTTGGGGGAGGAGGTTTTCTGTGTCTGTATGTTTGATTTTTTTTTTAAACGAGTTACTTAATGTTTCTGAAGACGCCTTAAAACGAAGTGATTTCGTGACGAAGTGGAAGGGGGCTGCGGGGCGTCGTTTTTCTGTATTTTGTGTGGGAGTTTTGGGTGCCGCGTCGGCGTGGTGTTTCCTCTTAACTCGTAATCCCTACGCGCGCGCGTAAACCCTGCGCTCCTGACGGACGTCAAATCGATATCGAGTCGGCTGTGCTTATCGGAATATGAACGCTCGGGTCACGAGATAGGTTTCAGTTTCGCGTGGGGGTCGTTGGAGGGTGAACCTTCTGTACGGTAGTAGTATTAGTTATTCTGTGCTTGTACCAAGACGAAAAACGAAACAATTTTAAAACACACAAGTTTATGCTTATTAATTTTTGACGTTTTTTTATGCTTAAGTTTTTATAAAAAAAGATATTTGAATGATTAAAAATGTCAACCTTATTGGTTAGGTACTAATGTTTTCCAAAACTCATTTCAGCCGCTACTTTATTTTACTTCAATAACTCCAATTTATATTACTTACCACAGTATCAATACGATAATTGGAAATCATATTACACAATTCTATGACCACGGCTTATATTTCGGTTCGACGCGATTATGTTAAGGCGTGCAGTGGTACTGGGGGTAGCAATGCGCATTTGTCTGGCACAGACTATAATAGCTCGTTAGATTAGTTATTAAGTCTTAACTATAAGTTAGTTAACTGTTTTTTTATTATTATTAGTATTGACGTCAATAAGTGCCTGTAAAGGTTTACATTGAATAAATAATTTGACTTTGACTTTGTAGTCAAAATCAGCTCAGGCTCACCAGAATGTACCTGGCGACACGTACCTTCCGAGCTCAACCCGGCAGATTGCGCAAGCAGAGGGATGTCTGCGCAATCCCTGTCAGCCCACGACCTATGGTGGTATCCTACGTAGCTTAGACAGCCTTGTGAGTCTTGGCCTGCGATGCCCTTAGCTCTGGGCCATCACGCCCTGCCCGGCCTTAAGCCCAAACACGTCCCGTCACTGGTCACAGTGCCCGGTCTTGACTTTGACCTGCTCACTCGGTTCAGTTCACTAGACAAGCTCGTCGGAGTGACAGCTTGTCTAAAACGCTTTCTGCACAACTGCAGACACCACCTATATTCGCGACGCTCAGGCCCCTTGTACGTCAGTGAACGAAGAGAGGCCCTACTTTACTGGGTGGGCAGTGTTCAGCACAATGAGTTTGCAGAGGACATCCACCGCCTTCAAACTGGCAAAATCTGCTCCGTCAGACTCCAGCGGCTGTCACCTCTCATTAAAGATGAGCTCCTTAGAGTTGGTGGACGACTGTCCCATGCGTCTATCCGATATGTCGCGCAGTATCCGCTCATACTTCCCAGCTCTAGCCCACTTGTAGACCTCATCATTGACCACTACCACAAAATACACTGCCACCCTGGCGCTGACATCTTACACGCAATCCTACGCCAACAATTTTGGATATTGTCCGCGCGCCGTATTATTAGACACCGAGTCTTTAAATGCATTAGATGCTTTCGATGCCAGGCCCAGCCGCAAGCGCCCTTCATGGCCGACCTGCCAGCCGATAGAGTTACGCCTCAGCCAGTATTTAGTCAAGTCACGACCGATTTTGCCGGCCCATTCCTCGTTAAATCTAGTACCCTACGTAATGTTAAACTCTTAAAAGCGTACTTTTGTATATTCGTGTGCCTCTCCACTAAGGCGGTTCATTTGGAACCGGTCTCGGACCTCAGCACGGAAGCGTTCCTCGCGGCATTACAGCGTTTTATAGCACGCCGCGGTGCCCCGGTTCTCATCCGCTCGGACTGCGGTACAAATTATGTAGGCGCTAGAAATCAGCTCATCGAAGTACAAAACTTTCTTGCCTTGAACAATGACACGATTGCGCACAAGCTCGCTGGTCAGCACATTACTTGGTTGTTGAACGTCCCTAAGGGACCATGGTTCGGTGCGTTACATGAGATCAACGTAAAATCAACAAAGCAAGTTTTATATCGCGTAATTGGCGAACAACACCTCACATTCGAGGAATTCTCCACACTTTTAGCTCGAATCGAAGCGGTCCTTAACTCTAGACCTCTCTGCCTACTTTCGTCTGATCTTTCAGACTTTGAGCCGCTTACAGCCGAACATTTCCTTATAGGCCGCCCACTAACGGCCCTTCCCGAACTATCCGTGGAAGATAGGCCGATCTCCACACGTAGGCGATTCCAGATGGAACAGGCCCTTTCCCAGCGCTTCTGGACGCTGTGGACCCAGTCCTACCTTCATACCCTCCAAACTCGCTCCAAATGGTTGTCCCCATCCTCCCCTCCCCGAGTTGGCGAGCTCGTCCTCATCAAGGAGGACAACCTGCCTGCCCTCCAATGGAGACTGGGGCGCATTGCTCGCACCCTGCCTGGGAAGGATGGCGTCGTGCGGGTGGTAGACCTGGACACCGCGAATGGACATCTTCGGAGGAATGTATTCCGGATCGCCAGGCTCCCATTGGATGAGCCCACCCTGGGCCCCGGAGGATGTTCCCGCCAAAGCCGGGACGCCCATTCAAATGTTGACTCAGCGGTTGTTGACGACCGCGTCCGCCTATCTGCCGCGGCGCCACCGCTGCGCGACCCGCGGCCACTCGCTTCGTGAGCCGCCGGCGGCACGCGGCAAGCTAGCTAGCTACCGCGCACGCAACAGCCTGACCGAAAAGGTTTATAGTGACTCCTGAACCTTAAGTGAAGAGAACGCCTGAATGCCTATTGTGTAGTGTAGTGACTGTGCGCCAGGATACCAACCTACCACGCCGCCCGTGGTCAGCTCAACCGGGAGGTTCCAGCGACCTCGTCAAGCCTGCTCCCGGTAAGCTCCTTTCTACCTCCCGCCTAACCTTCTTTACTCTGCTGTATTTGGCGGTGTCTTCTGACCCGCGAATACACGATGGTAGCTAGCCAAGCGGACTTAACATGCCCTACCACCTACTAAACCAAGTACACAAAGATGTACCCCCGCTGGGATTTGAACCCGGGACCTCTGGGTCTCGGACCGATGGCTTAGCCACTAGACCACAGGGATGTTAAAAATTTCCCATTCATTACGATCCTTACACTTCTTTAGCTTCATTTAGAAAAAACCTTTTCACGACCTTTCTATGACCCCTTACGATATAAGTATATAATACATCTCTTTTGAGAATTCGGCATGGAGTACTTCATATTTGTTTTGTGTACCTGAATAAACAAAATAATATAAATATTGTCAACCAAACATAAATACGAATCCCTTTATTTGCGGATGTCACAGGTAACAAAGGTGATTCAAAGTTCAAAAGTTTATCTTTTTAGTTATTTTTTTCACTACGAGTAAGCCTTCATCTCACTTGATGTTAGGTGATGATATGACCAATGATGGCCGATCAGCCTAAACTGCTGACGAACCAGTGCAACAAATTCGTATTTTCTCTAACTGTCGGAACACAACATCATCATCATCATCAGCCTATAAATGTCCCACCTGCTGGGCACAGGCCTCCCACGTGAGGATATTGGGCCATAACCCACCACGCTGGCACAATGCGGGTTGCTGGGTTTTAACGACTGCCATCTTACGACAACAACCGGGACCGAAGCACGGAGGATGCTCGCGATGTTTTTAATGGTCACCCATCAGGCTACCCGGCATTGCGAAAGTTGCTTAGCGGGCAAGATCGCAAGCCGAACGCGCTAGCCGCTGCGCCATCGAGAACACAACAAAGTTAGTAAAATTGATGTTATGGCCACATAATAAGATGTCGCAGCTAGCCATGCAGGCGGACTTAAAACCAGCCCTAACACCATATACACTCCCGAGAATTGATCCCGCGACCTCTGTATCTGAGACAGGTGATGTAACCACTTACAAGACGTTACAAGCTAGGTTTACCCCGCGTATGAAAGCGTACATATATTTTTTAAATATTACGCTGTGGAGTATGTATTCGTAGAAGCACATTCCTTTCATGTGTCGAGTACATCAGCACAAATAACTTCCACCAAATACCGGCAAATCTGATAAAATCCGCTCTGTGACAAACGAGGTGTCCTAAATTACCGTTAGGGGCGCCACTGTCGCCGCCAAAATTCATCTTATTTCATCACGACGCCCCATGGATTGATTGAACTAGCTTTTTGACGGGCTTTTTCCGTGTATTATGGAGGGGAGGAGGATAACCTTACTAAATATTGGAAATATAAAGGAAATAACGAAAGAAGAAATATTAAGAATAAAAAAAGCAAAATACGCATGACGACTTTTCGTTTGACAAAATAATCTGATTAGCTTTAGGCTTGCGAAATTAATTATTCAAACATTTACATGATGGGCAATTTAATTATATTATGTACATAATTATGTAGTTTTCACTAAAATCGAGGGCTTTTTCGGTACCTCAAATAAACGGGATAGGATTGAAGCTTCTGCATTTGTCGCTACTGTATCCGTCAGAAACACAAAATGCTACTAACGTTGTCGTATTTTTTTTATGTGACACGTCATAGTGACTACATGTTGCGGCCTGATGGTAAGCAGCTGATGCAGTCCAAAATAACGAGAGCACTCCTCACCGTGGAACAAGCACGGTAACAAGCGCACTGCCATTCATGACGGCCTGCATAAATGCCGTTTCACGCGGGTCTATAATATGAGCTGGGAAACACATACGCTGGCAGAGAATTCCAAAGCCGAATGGTCTTACAGAGGAACGGTATGGGTTAGTAAGATGTTGGTAGCTAGCCAAACGGACTTATGAAAAGCTCTACAATCAATCAAACCCAGAACAATATGTATACATGTTGGTAATTTAACCTGGAACCTCTGGGTCTAGAACCTGACCTGAATCTGACCACTAAACCACAGATAGATTTAGTGGTCAGATTCAGGTTATTCAACCTTTTTTGTATATATTATAACCTCGGTTTGAACTTAAGATAGCTATATAACCTTCACAACTTCTAAGCTGTTAGGTTACAAGTGATTTAAGTCGATGTCTTTTTTTAGTACTTACAGAACATTTTGTTCTGTTCTAAAACAAGTTATTTTACCTGCCACGATTCTGCCACCTATATGTCTTGAATACCTACTCAGTTAATATTGTTAGAATTCAATTTGCATAATTTGAACGCAAGTATAACACAAAAACCTATGTAAATGTCGTAATTTCAAATGATTTGTCGCCAAACGAATTGCGTTCGGTTCGATTGAGAGTTCGAGTAGACTGCTCCATTATAATAAAATGTATTTGAGCGCGCCATCGACCCTCCATTTAGTTTGAAATATTTTCTTTGTGAACTAATAATTCTAGTTATAACAAAGTATTTCTTTTGTGTGTTGAATATTGGAAATTTAAAAAATCTTACAATAGAATTTTTAGATTTTTGTCAAGCGCTTGTACCTACAAATCTAGTTTATTTGAATCGAAACCGTATCGATCGTTAATCCATTGCCTACCTGTTCTTTTAATCAATTCTTCTGGAAAATTCTGTAGTTATATTTGTTTTTTTTAACCTGCATTGTCGTCAATGTTAAGTAATGTTAAGGCGTAGAGACGTTCTGACAACGCGTTGAGACTAGTTTCGACATATTTTTTCCTTTTTACAACAATGATGTTACATTATATATAACGTCATTTATTCATGAGATTTTAAAATTAAATAAAAATAAATTGGTTTACGCTCACACCTTCGATCAACAATACTGTTGATCAAAGGCACACACCAATTATAGTATCGACCAACATTTCTTTTGAAACACGTTAATATGGTAAGATAACGGATAATACATAGAAAAACACCAAATATTATCTTGTAAAAATAGTTTTTCTCAAAATTGACCCGACCGGGATTTGAACCCCGGAACCTCAGAGATGGCGCGACGCCAGACCCGGCGTGCTAACTACTCGATCACGGAGGTCGTCAATAAAGATATAATATAATAAGATGCAATAAATTTATACATATTATTATGTGATAGTTGAGCATAATCGTCTCTTTCAAGTTGTATTGGTAATCATAAATTGCAAACAAAATACGACTGGATTTTCGACAAATTCAACAAAACGACCATTCGAGTACACTCGGCGGCACAAACACTCGACGCCGCGCGTACCATCGACAAAACACTCCAACAAACTGCATTTACATCGAATTTACTTTCAATAATAATTAGGGATGGGCCGAAATTCGTTTCACATTCGGTTTAACCGAATTTTATCTATTACTTTACCTCGTTAAATCACTTTAAATCACGTAGATAATAATGTAAACAAATAACGTATTGCTAATGGCCGGGACGGGAGACGAAGGGATTTGTCGCGCGCGGGTTACGGCGGGTTGTAGGCGTAATGCAATACCAATAATTGAAGGTAGCGCGTAAACCAGTTAGAACGTGTTGTGGTTGTAATAGAGAAAGCGCTGTGAAAAGAACCGAACTTCGGCCGAATTTCAGCCGATTTTTGATTTTTTACCGAATGTTCGGCCGAAGTTCGTATTCGGTTCAAACCACATTCGGCCCATCTCTAATAATAATTCATTATTATTGCACCGAAAAAGGGGACGAAAACATGTTTATATTTTTGTTGTAAAACTGCTGTTAAGGACTGAATAGCATATAATGAGTATTACCGTATCATGAGGTGCATAAGGCGAGAGTGAATGGGATAGTTGGTAAATGGAACATCAAAGCGAACGTACTTCAACCATATGATACGAAGATATTCTAATATAAGGTCAGGTCAAGCGTACCTCATCTTAAACGACGAGCATGTATCAATAAACAATAATAAATAACTTTCCCACTCTCACACTATCTGTCTAGCTAGCCCTATTCAATCATATTCTGAAACTTGTTTATAAAATGTACTCGTATTTTAAATGAACCAATAACGTTAATAGACAGACATTAGACTCCTGACCTTTCTAGAACACCGATACCTAATATGAGATGACTAGAATTTCTAAAATTCATTGTTTAAAATCAATTTGACCCCTTGAGGATCGTGAAACCAGACACAATTGAAATTCTATTGTTTCGTGACCGCCGGCGGTCGAATGATCCTCAAGCCGTATGGGTGTGGTGGCACTTTGCCTATTAAAAATGACGGACCGGTAAAATAGACAGTGTCATGCCAGTACAATAGACAATGTCATTAGTTCATCATTAAAACAACGGATTTCGGAAAACACGTAATGGCGACGGTCTGTACAGTGTGCTGATTTTTGATTTTCCCACGGTACGGGACAGCTCAGACCTCATTATATGGTGTTAAAACAACCGCGGTTTGTTCGCGTATATTGTCCTGACGGCAAGACCCACGCCCGCGTTTATTGAGAATTAGAAGTGTTCAATTGGGAAAACTCATCACATGCGTCGGGGCGTGGGTTTGTGGATGATAGAAATCGGATAATATCTTCTCAATCTCCTTGTAAACAGCCATCGGAGGCTGCTGTGTGTAATTAATCGGACGGACGAACGCTGACGGCAGCGTATATGTCGCAAATCCTTGGCGGTTTAGCACGCGTCATTGTGCGTGCTAGTGGTACTAAGAGGCAATCGGCAGTCTGAGGACTGGGTGTGCACGGATCGGTGGAACGGAGTGTCTGTGGGCGATTTGGAACAGCCTTTGGAGTCGGCCGGCGTAGTCACGCTGCCAGAGGCCAGGAGTCACACCACGGCAGCTGGGCTGCGACCAACCTTTTCCTCCCAAACCCCTCTCCTCTCCTAAGGTTGCAAGGCGGTCTAACCATAGGACAAGTCGGTAAGTACCTAGGTTAAGTTAGGAATTAGAATTTAAGTTAAAATTAAAACGCTGCGAAGCCTAGCAGCTTCAGACAAGCCCTGATCGGAGACCAAGGGTCCAGGGTCTGTCTGAAACATTCATATTATTATGCGGCTTTTAGGATTTTTATATCATAATCATAATTAACATTTTAAACTTTCATGGTCACTACACGATTTTTACCATGTTTGAGTTGTTGGTTTTGAGTCCCTGATATATCGGCGCAGTGCATGCGCCATGATCCCGGAGTAACGGGGCTCAAAATCAACAACTCAAACATGGTAAACATCCCGTTTGTAACAATCATCATAATTATCAGGCTGTTCACGTCCCACCTCTGGGCACGGCGCTTCCTACGTGAACAACAGCTCCTGGGGAGGCTGGGCCGTAAATCACCGCACACGTGCCCAATGCGGGCTGAGAGGACTTTCATGATAACTTTCGGTTATAAATATATGTTCGTTTTTTTTTTTTTTATAAAAGAGGGAGGCAAACGAGCAGGCGGGTCACGTGATGGAAAGTAATCACCGCCGCCCATGGACACCCGCAAAACCAGAGGAATCGCAGATGCGTTGCCGGCCTTTATGGGAGGAATAGATTTAAGGAAGGAATAGGAATTGGGAGGGGGGGGGGGGGAAGGGGCCTCCGGAACCCTCACTGGTCGGACGAAACACAACAGCACCAAGTGCCGTTATTTCACGCTGAATATTCGTGAGAGGGTGGTATTACGCCGGGCGAGCCGGCCCAATGCGTGCTGCAACGCAGCGTGGCTCTACCACTCAGAAAAATAAAACTCGTTAAATAAAAAATACAACTGTACATGTCTATTACTTGTAAAGAAATGAAAAAGCAATGATGTTCACGCATTATTAATCGGCGCAAGCTCTTCCAATTGCGCATGAAAGGTTCTACGCCGATCCGACGTTTAAATTATTAATTTTACGAAATACCTTCAATAGTAAAATACTAAGAATAGAATATTAATTAAATAGTAATAGAATAGAAATAGAATAAAAATATAATAGAAATATAATAGAACTAGAATAGAAAAATCTTCATTTGATACAATACATTACATTAAAATTTTTAAATTAGTAAAACAGGAACATAATATGCTTGTACCAAACTGGTCTCCGTTCAGCATTTGTCCTGGTGTTACCCTCGACGCTGGCTTTCGCGGGTGCTATTATTAATAAAAATAAAAATAAATAAGCTAAGCTAGAAAATCGAAACAGACGCTTTAAAACTTATCCTACTAATATGTAGTATTATAAACGCGAAAGTTTGTAAGTATGGATGGATATTTGTTACTCTTTCACGTAAAAACTACTGAATGGATTTGGATGAAATTCGGCATACAGATAGTTTATAACCTGGAATAACACGTAATATACTTTTTATCCCGAAATTCTCAAGGGAACGTATGGATGGATGTTTGTTACTCTTTTACGTAAAAACTACTGAATGGATTTGGATGAAATTCGGCATACAGATAGTTTATAACCTGGATTAACACATAGGATACTTTTTATCTCGATAATCCTACGGGAACGGGAACCACGCGGGTGAAACCGCGAGCGGCCGCTAGTATCCAATAATTCCGTTATCAGTCAGTCTGAATTTATAAAAACGCAAGTACAATGAACAACCGGTCATGTGCACTGAAGCATGGCGGCGTTTAAGTTAATTTATGTACAGGTACAGTCGACAACAAAAGTCGCAAAGCACCATAATTACTAGTCACATCACAAAAAGCGGGAGTTTAAAGTTCGCGAGTGATATCCTTTCTGCAGCCTCTGTCAATAATATTATGATCAAAAACAAATAGAATATATTATATTACATACATACAAAAAATACATTTCAACCCCCTCTGTGGTCTAGTGGTTAAGCCACCGGTCTCAGATCCAGAGGTCCCGGGTTAGATTCCCAGCGGGGGTACATCTTTGGGTGCTCGGGTTGGTTGGTGGTAGGGCTGTTGAGTCCGCCTGGCTAGCTACCACCATCTCATCTAAGTCTGTCGCCATAACAACGATGTTTATAGCATTGTTGAGTTAAATAACGATAAAAAAAATACATACTTACATATAATCACGCACGACTATTATCCCCGACGGGTTAGTCAGAGACTAGGCAATGAGGACAGCAAAAGCAGTCCTCTACCATAGTCCACTTTTCACCAAATAGCTACTGCACATGTGCTCAGCATGACAGGTGGTGAGCCTATCATCGCTCTATGCGGTTGAATGTATGTGCAGTGTTTAATCCGTTGGTCGCCTTTTACGACACCCAAGGAAAGAGAGGGGGTGGTAGTATTCTTCGGTTAAAGCAACAAAATGATTTTTTTAATACAGTTGTTTAGAAAGTGTCGTATTGCAGGGACGTATAGCGTTCGGGTTTTCTTTACCTTTTCCGAACTCATGCGTTCTCTTTCCCAACTGTCAAAATAATGTCTATTAAAAAGAAAAAACCAACCACGAAGTTTCTACTAAAAAAAATTATAGAAGTTTTTATGATACATGCAAATATTTCTAAAAAGAAGCTACTAATTTGTTTCAATATCAGATTTAATTCAATGAGTTAGGTTAGGTTTCATTTCATTTCATCTCATTTAATTTCATTTTCATTTCATATCAATAACAAAATTCTACTGAAGACTTGGCTGTATGGGCATAGTTCCCTTTGCCTACCCAGAATGGGTGAAGAAAACAAAAAAAAAACTCTGCTTATATTCTTTTACGGTTGGCGCCATTTTTCAAAAATATTCTTTATTAAATTGGTTCATATTTCGCAACTGTAGGTATTAAAAATAGTTGTTCAGTACACGTGCGGAACCGTCATTGCAACTTGTTCCGACTATCAACCCTTACCTTCGGCTCGGGTAGACATTTTGTCGGAACTCTATGCAATGACAGGCTTTCCGCACTCGTAATGAAATATACTATTTCTAACTCTCATACGATTTACCAAACCAAAGCTAAGCGTTATATTTCATTATAGTATATAAATATGCGACGTCTAGGTGGCCGGGTGGTAAAGCGTTTGGGTCATATCCGGAGGTCCCAGGTTCAATTCCCAGATAGGGCAAGGTGTGTTTCATTATGTTTCGATGCCTGGCCCGGGGCTTGCGATTTCCAAACTGCATCTGATAAGCGTGCAGTAAGGCAGTTTATAGGCTGTACACTACTTTACATCCTTAGAATAATAACGCATAGAAAGCGAGAACACGCACGATAAATGAGGCCAGTAAATGCCTAAGGCATTAAGTCCGCCTCAGCTATGCGATTCTCTAAGCGACACATAGACGCTGCGCGCATGGCTGTGATCTGCTTTCTCTTTCCAATTGTATTAATATGAAAGAGACAGATTCTATTCTCAGCGCTGCGGCAGCCGCAGCTATCAAGGCTTTAGCTTTGAGAATCGCACGGCTGTACTTTAAGTGCTTAAGTGTTTTAAATAAATTAAATAATAAACCAAAGCAGCAAATTCTCCTATAGTTTTTGACTTATAAGACTAAACATCTTATAGCACACTAATAGACGCTTTAATTAAAATCACTGATCTCGTTAAAGCAGCTTAACGGACTATTTGCGCTACAAGCACTTTCGATCCTATTACGCAGTCTTAAAGACGTTTACGAGAACATCTTATTAGACTATTTACGCTACAAGCACTTCCGATCCTACTACGTAGTCTTATGAACGTTTACAGGATAACATTATAATATACTTATAAGAACTTAAGTCTTATAAGTGAATGTTATAAAAATAAATATCAAAGCTCCTATAAATGCATATAAGAAGACTATTTATTCTTGTTCACGTTTTGTTTTATTCTTCTATAAGAAAAGTTCTTCTGTTAACGTTTTAGGTATAGCTACTGTAAGTCGAAGATATTATAAGATTGATTTGACTTTGTCGTGACTTCTAAAGGATTTCTAGCACCAAAGTTGCACGTCCTGCTACTATTATAGGTAATATTCTACTTATATGTGACCTGCATTTGCTATTATTAGAGTGATCAACGTAAACAGCTGATCACTCTAATAATAGCAAATGCAGGTTATGTTCATGAATATAGGTAACATATCCATGTTACCTATATTCATTTTTATTATATTATTTACATTAATATATTTATTTATTTAAACCTATTATTTGCTTTGTTTATAAATGTGCAATTGTTCATCACACCACCAAAATATGTCCCCAACGAGATTCAAATCCAGATATAATTGGGGTCGTAGACAGGTCACTTACACAACCGCAGACATTTGTTCATGAATACATAAAAATAGATCAGTTATAAATTGTATTTTTTATGTTTTCAATGATTTCATTATCAAAGAATGTTCTTAAAAAATCATTGTGTCTCCACAATAGTAAAAAGATTTACGAAATAAAATTCCTAAGTTCAATTAAAATACCTACTCAGTTGAGGAAAACCACCAAAAAAGGAATATACATAAAATATACAACAAAAGGGCAGCTATCTAGTCCGACTTTAATAGCATCCCCGGGGCCCGAACCGAGGACCCTCAGGTGGAGGGCCCTCCATGTAATTGGGGCCTGCCTTATCTGGCCTAAGCCTCAATTGAGGCCGCGGTTAATCCGCCGAAGGCCGATGGAGGCCAATGGAGCCCGATGGAGGCCTTCGCGGCTTACGCGATACAATCAGATTTTTTGTTCCGATATAGCGAGTTACGCCTCGATGTTTTATAGGTTGGCCCGCCCCGGTATCCGGAGGTCCTGGATTTATTCGTAGATGAGGCAAAAGTGTTTCTTTTCATTTTAAAATAAAAAATATATTTATATGTGTTCAGCGTGATAAGTGATGAGCCCATCGCTGCTTTATTCTGTTTTATTAAGACTGCACTGCACGTGCAGTGCAGTCTTAACTCCGCTAGTCGCCTTTTACACCCTACACCACACGGCTTAGTTAGTTGTAGGCGGCTTAGATAGGTTAGTTAATTTATTCATTTATTATAACCCTACCATCTTTTTGAGGGTGGACCGGGCAGGTATTCACTAGGAAAAAATGGGATAAAAACTTTATCGAATCTCCAACCATAGAGTAAAGAGGAGCTGTGGTGGCGGCTTATTCATGAATACTATCAACGAATTAAAGACTGCACCTCAACACCTGTCACGCTGAGCACATGTGCAGTATTGTTGAGTGAAACATGGACTGTGGCAGTGGACTGCTTTTGCATTCCCCGTTGCCTAGCTCTGAGCGTCTCTGACTAACACTTCGGGGATAATAGTCATGGATATGAAGCGTAAATAAAGTTTTAAAAGCTCATCGGCACTTACTATTCGTTTCATTCCACATAATGTAGGTCCGCACAAGCGCCAATGCCTAACAATGGCGCCCCGCACTCCACAGACGGCTTCCTGCAGGGCCTATTTCCGCCGGATGTGACGTCAGCTAATGAGCTCTCAGTGTTTCAGCCGACATTTCCGTTAAAAAGATAGCTGTGACATGAGACGATGCGATCAGTATCTTACGTGCCTATAGGTTATTTTAGAAATGAGTTACAACTGTTGCATGGACTCCTTTAAGTTGTCCACTCATGCATTCTAGAAAAGCTTGTCGAGATTTTATTTAATTATTATTAAATAAAATCCAACAGAGCAAATACTTGCTACATAAAGCAGTGGATTGCTGTGGATGACGTATGTTGTTTGGTTGAGGTAGACATTTTGATTTTTTTATGCGACATTCGCTGCGTATAGAAACTAAGTTATGATTACGCATTAAACCATTCTGAATCCATACGAAACCATTCGTGTAGCATAGCATATTTTTGTGTGAAATGTCCTGACGTCACGGAGCAAAATTAGAAATATTTAAGAAACTGTAATGTCAATTATGTTTTTATGTGTCTACCGGCGGCATAGGCTTTTGTTTAATACATAATCGAACAGATGGACAGTCTCCAAATAAATAGATTACTAATCAGACGAGTGTGTTGTTATTCTCCAGGCTAGACACAAGTCTAGCCTGGAGAATAACAACAAAATAACAAAAGAAAGTATGTAGGCTAGACTACAAAGTCTAGCCTACATACTTTCTTTTGTTCTCATAATTGAGTTCTAAGCATTTTTGAGTTTTTAACATTTTTTTACCTCAATTTTAATGTTTTGTTATTTTTTATTACATAATTTAACATACATGCCCCAATAACCTTTAAATATCCTCTTCAATCATTCATCAGCAATGTGTATCCTTCCGAAATTCATCCACAAACTGAGCTTATCAGTTTACGTGGCTTATTAATTCATCGTTCAATTACAGGGACTTCGCGAAGCAATCCCATTAGAAAGTTGAGCAAAGTGTAAGACAAAATGATGGGCAAATCCCTCTGTCTGACCCAGTTCGGCTGTTACCGTTGGGAACTTCCGCGCGTCTTTTATGGTGACGACACTCAAGGCGGAATCGGAAGAAGATGGAAATCTTTGTTCGACTGATGATTCGATGATTGATGATTCATTAGACTTACCTATTTATTGTAATATGGCAGCGCGGTTGCAGTCACTCGACTCTTTGATCGTGTGAATGCAACCAAGCTGCACTCGTAGACCCTTTTATTTATCTTAAAACGGCCACTTTGTTGTTTGTGAAAAATAAAGGAACGATAATATATCTAAGTATTTTGTCTTACTTTGCCTTACAATTTTACAGCCATAATGACGTAGGTAATTCGTAACCTTTTAAAAGTTAGCTCATAGGTCTTACTTTCTTGTGCGGAATAAAATTGTTCGTCTATATTCCTTACATTTTAGTTAAATTTTCATGGGCCGAGTCATTTCCTAGTAAATATGAGTAACAAATAATATTAATTTAATAGTTAAAATGTATAGCAACTCACATATCATCCATCACCGAGCATTCACTCTACTTTTAGCCGAGAAATAGAAATGAGGTTTCCATGTTACGACTTCTAGGACCGCCATTGCAGTTAGCTAAACTAACTGATTGCAGTTAGTTTGTAATGGTTACCTAACCCATTAGGGTTAGGTAGAATTCCTTAGCGTAAAATGGTAAACCGTTACTATAAGAATAAAATACTGTAATTTATCTAAACTCCAGAAGAATATAATGTGTATAAATATTTCTAAAGAGTTCTGTTTTTTCTTACACAAAATACCTTTAGTACCTAGAGATAATGAGTCGATGAAGCAAGTAATCAAATGGAAATCTGCTATCCAAGTAGCTAAAAAAAATATCTGCTGTAAAATAATAGTTTCATTGTATTTGGAAATTCATCATTTGAATTTTCATCGTCTTCGGACTCTGAACTATTATTGTCGTCAAACTCTTATCTTACATTATCATTATCACTATATTATTAGAATAACCATCAGAACCCGAGTCTTGATCAGCGGACATATTTTCGGAACAAGAACAAATTTCAAAATCAGTAGAAGCGGGAATATTTTTTACAGAACCCGCACTAATGTTCTTTGATCGCTCTTCACCCATAGTTACAGCAAATGTAGATGTTGATTGTTTCAATCGTGTGTATGTTTTATTTACTGTCCTCTACTTTTTAAATTTTTCCATTAAATATTTGCATAATAAAAGCAAATACGGTTGTTGTTGTACAGTGCTCCAACAAAATGGCGTTAACAGTGCTGTTAAAGATACCTTTCATAGCACTATTACGCTGTATGATTGCTTTCAAATAATGTTTTGAACATCTTTGGGGCTGTAATAGGTAATTTTAAAGCTTTTTCTCAACTTCAATATTTAAGTCGGAAGGAAGCCTAGCTGAATGCTATCATATGACATTAAGTGCTGTTATAGTAACTGAGATGCTATTTTATTGAATTAATAGATTTTACTCTACAATAATGCTGTAATAATCAAATGTCAAAAGATAGTGCTATGAAAGCTACTGTAACGACAAATTAGCAATTCAGTTGCTATCAAAGAGCTGTCACAAAACATAAGGTTGGATGACGACGATCGAGGGAATCTTTATACTATTATCGAGTAAATGCAATACGAATTAATTCGTCGAGACTACGTTTACTCGACATGTTTATAGAGCCAAAAAGCGTTGAATGCAAAAAAATCTAAAAAACGGCTTTTATTCGGCTTTTTAAAATAACAGAATCTTTCATAGGTAGAATGATACAAGTGTTTTCAATCCATAGTCGTGAGAGTAATTGCTTATACGATCTCTTTGCTAGTTGGGAACCTTTGGATATAACAGCTGTGTACGTAGTTATGTATCTACATATAAGATCAAAGCAAAGCTATTTCTATATGTCACGCAAAACGTGTGTTCTAATGTCATTTCATATTGCTATAAAGGATTTATTGTTAATTCATAGATCGACTATGGAATAAAAACCGGCCGTACCCTATTTACTGCTACTAAAACAAAGTAATTGATAAGTTTATGGGCAATAACCCGTCGGGCATCAGGCGGTGAATCAGTCGCCGCCCATCCCGGGGCAGGTGGAGTGAAGTGACGCATCGATCATCGCTGGCAGCTACCAAGGACATATTAAGTTTGGTCATCACAGCTATGGGGTACCCTTTGCCTGGTGCATTTCCTTCCGGAAGCCGATTATATAGCCGCTTTAGTTCGCATTGTGCTAATAATTTTGTCGAGAATAGAATAGATATATTTTTGACCTTTATAATGTAGGAACTGTTATTATTTTAATTGGAAAAAGGTGAAATGTGAGATAATGATTTGGTTAGATGCGCGCCTTTTTAACAAGATACCCTCGGACATAAAAAAACTAACTCGTACGTCGTATTTAAAAAGCGATTGGCCAAATACGTAATTTTAAATTGTTAAAATTATTAGTTTCATCTAATTAATCAGTATTAGCAACGAATGTATGTATTTATTTGTTTTTATATTTATGTTCTCATGTAAGTGATGTAAAATATGTCTTTATGAGAATAAATGTCTTAAAACCTTAAACCTTTTTACCTTTTATAAAAATTACTTTCTTTGAATATTTCAAAAATGATAATGTTAATCATGGACGAATAGCGATTTGGACGAAATATGGATGAATAGCGATACGGACGTACTACGTTAAGGACACCTGACGAACTACATAATGGGCGAACTGCGTATTGGACCAAATGTGTGTAGGACGAACGGCTAGCAAATCGTAATAATTACTTCCTTACAGTAAAAACTTGCAACAACAAGAAAATAATTTTAGATATTGGATTAATTTGAAATTGAATACAATGGCTTTACTCATATGAAAAGAAAATAGAAATAATATACACAAATAACTTATTAGATAATAATTTTATATTTACAAAAGATAAATTATCTTAAAAATATTTTAAGCGACAGATAACAAATTCGCTATCTTTTATTTTAAGTATTTAGCCAGTAACACGGCTAGCCCTGCTTCTATTGAGCTGCAACTTACTGGCATGCCAATTCAGACTTTGGAATATGTTCCAAATAATTTAAATTATAAAACTTTAAACTATCGCGTTGCATTTCATTAAAACTGTTTTAACGGGGCATAACACGATTAATTTTGTTAGTAAGTACATATCTACTTACTGCTTGACGTTTCGGCCGTGATGCTGCGGCCGTGGTCACAAGCGAACTGAACAGTAAGTAGATATGTACTTACAAAACTAATCGTGTTAGGCCCCGTTAAAACAGTTTTAATAATTTAAATTAGCTTATAAGACAATAGAGGATACCACTAGCAAATTATTGACAACTGCCTCAACATTGTTCATCAGAACCATTGAGCTATTATTACTAGCTACGTAACAATAGCTCAATTATCAGAACATACAAGACTTTTATGGCAAAGAATTTGAATTAAATTTATTTTTGCTTTCTTTTTAAATTAACATTTATTTTTATGTGTTACGTAGCATTGGCTTAAACATTATAAATTAATAATTAACTGTTAATTTTGTAGAATGTCAGCCATAAGAGGCGGCTCTTTAATTAATATTAATATTAATTTAAAAGTAAAAGAACGTAAAGTCGTAATTGCACTATCTATAAAACGAACTATTGAATGAGCGCACTAACCTCCCTTAGGAAAATAAGGCTTCCAACTGAATGATGTTGTGTTGAGAATGTATTATTATGTATTCTATGGCTGAGACGGCAAAAATAGTTTATTTTAGTTATTTCCATAGGGTGACGTCTTATGGCTTGCTGTTGTGGGGCTCTGCTGCTATTATTGACGATGTATCTATTCTACAGAAAAGGGCAGTCCGCGCTATAATTATACAACCTAAAGTCTAGTGACTCACATAAAGAGGTGTTTTAAAAACCGTTATATTAACTATTGCATCACAAATTATTTTTGAAAACATTATGTAGGTATGTCAAGAAGTATCAAAACACATTTGTTAAAAATTATGATCTTCATAACTTAAACACTTGTAGGAAAAATAAGTTTGCCTATAAAAATAGCTGTTTTAGGCTTCATAAAACAGCTCTTACTTGGGTAAATGTGTTACGTTTTATAACAAACTTCCACTAAACATTACTTAAATGACTTTACATTAAAAAACCTTAACGTTAAACGTTGTTTAGTCCCGTTAAAACAGTTTTAATGCAATGCAACGCGATAGTTTAAAGTCTTATTAAAAAACCTCATGAGGTTTTTTACCTACTATCATGGTAAAGGTTATTATAAAGTGGAAGAATACGTTAATTTATTTATTTATTACTAAAGTAAACATATTATTATGCTATTAACAAATCTTCACAATTATATAAACATACTGTTCAGTTAACTCGCTGACTGAATAATATTAATTTAGTTTAAAATACAGATAAAAAAGAGATTACTTATAAATTAATGAAATTACCGTTTACAGTAGTTTGTTTGTCGTCATGTTGTTGTACAGTGATACTA
Source organism: Scoparia ambigualis (assembly GCA_963921215.1). Taxonomy (NCBI): domain Eukaryota; kingdom Metazoa; phylum Arthropoda; class Insecta; order Lepidoptera; family Crambidae; genus Scoparia; species Scoparia ambigualis. The sequence continues at coordinate 33,419,714 of OY992514.1, forward strand.
GACTATCCCTTTAGATTTTTACTGTAATTTATTAAAATAAATCATTAAGCTATCATCGAAAAAACTTGAACATACCTACAATATTTTTTCAGCAGTCGCTGGAGCAGAATAAGTCAATATCGAATGGTAGGAGGTTAAACGATTTGCAAGCTCGTACCACAAATGTAATGGCACTATATTTAGTCTTTGCTGGAGGGACGATCAGTGCTGATCTTTGTCAGGGTAATTTATACTGTGTCTTTGTCTTAGTCTGAGTGTTTTGGTTCCTAAACTGATCTGAGACAAGAGTTAATGACAATTATGTAGGTTTATACGCATATGTAGGTTTATACGTAGTGCATAACTTTTTAATTGGTAATTGTATTAATATATTTCTTTTTAATGTAGGTACTTTGTATAACTTGGTGTCGATATGTAACCTTTGTTACTTAGAGGAAGAAAAAGAGGCCTTCTGAGTTTCTCGCCAGCTTCTTCTCAGTCGTAGGCTCTCCTAAAATCCGAACTGGTGGTAGATCAGTTAGGTAGGTAGATTAGGTAGGTAGGTAGTTAGTTAGTTAGTTAGATTGAGTACTTGTTAAGATTTACTACATATTAGTTTTTTTATAATAGAAGCAAACGAGCAGGCAGGTCACCTGATGGAGAGTAATCTTCGCTGCCCATCATGGACACCCGCAACACCAGAGGAATCGCAAATGCGTTGCCGGCCTTTAAGCAAGGAATAGGTATATAGGTAATAGGCAAGGAATAGGCAGGAATCAGGAATAGGAATTGTGAGGGGGGGGGCAGAAAGATCCTCCGGGTGGTATTACGCCGGCCGAGCTGGCCCATGCGAGCTGCAACGCAGCTTGACTCTAGTTAGTGTCACTCATTTAGCAACACCCAGGAGTCACGTGTAGGGTCTCAAAGGTAAACCTACGGACGCGAGTAACTTTAACCCCCCTTAACTGGGGGTTAAAGTTATTCGCTAACTAAAAAGTTAACTGTTTTTTGACGTCAATAAGTACCTGTAAAGGTTTATATTGAATAAATCATTTGACTTTGTCTTATTTGGGGTTAGCGATGCGCGTTTGTCTGGCACAGGCTACAGTTCGTTAGATTAGTTGTTTAGTCTTAACTACAAGTTAGATAACTGTTTTTTTTTGTTAGTATTGACGTCAATAAGTGCCTGTAAATGTTTACATTGAATAAATAATTTGACTTGACTTGATTTACAATTAATGTAGGTACAATAAACAAAAAAAATATAAGGTGAATTGTATTGTAACTAACATAATGGGCTAGATAATTGTCTGTAATTAAACCACTTTTATATTTATTTAATTACATTTTGTTGATTTTGCTAGCGAAACCTTGTGCACTATGCCTTATAAGGCATGCAAATTGCCGTATAAGGAATGCAAAAAAAAACAGTAATGCCTTATGATGCTTTTTAAACGCTCTCAAAGTCCATACAAGTCCGTTCAAGTGCAAAAAACATATCTTTTAGATAGATAGATTTACTTATATTTTTTATATATAAGAAGGAGGCAAACGAGCAAGCGGGTCACCTGATGGAGAGCAATCATCGCCGCCCATGGACACCCGCAAAACCAGAGGAGTCGGAGATGCGTTGCCGGCGACTCGTTTCTTGAAGAAGTCGTAACGGTCCGGAAATACCGCCGCCGAGAGCTCTATTATAATATATAATATTATTATTATTTTAAAACCATCGAAAAAGCGTAGCACCCAACAGTTGCGATCGATAATTCATCAGTTGGCAGTTAATTCTCCAAAGTTAGCGAATAACTTCCCAATTGCCACTGAGGTCTTAGCAACTCCTGCACCTACAATGGAAGGGTTGGAGCGAAAGTTACAAATCCTAGACCTAGACGTTCTCGAGTGCCTATTCAATATAAATTAAAGTTGTTAACACTCACACCAATTATGTAGACCATGAGTATTCTTTTGAAACTCGTTAATATGGTAAGATAACGAATAAATTGTAGCCTATTGTACTTACCTACTCGATTACACTGGCTAAGTTACCTATCTATATTAATATGGCTATGTCCATAAATAAAATTAAATGGTCACAAATGTATGCCTTTAGAACGGCTGCACCTATTTGGCTAATGTTTTTTTGGTTCTGTTTGTAATCGTCAGGACAAGTTTTTATGAAAGATTATTTTTGGAAAATTCGTCACTGGATAAGGAGTTATTTACGTGGACGAAGTCGCGGACTGGCCGCCAGATTGATAAAGTTGGTAAATAGTACACACTCCAAAAACTTATTGTAAAAGTATATATAAATTTAAACTTATTTAACAAAGACAAACAGAATACCGTGCCATGAAGACATTATAAAATTACTAGACTTATAATATTAGGCTCGGCTAGACCAGTTACGTCTAAAAATTTATAAAAAAGTGCGAGTGTCTTATTCGCACTTTTTTATCAATTCTTTTGGACGGAGACACAACAATGGATCTTTTCGGCATTGGCCCCTTTCTGCTTTTGCCTACTAACTGTGAAGTCCATACTATTTGTAAAGATTTGCCCCCTTTTAAGAAATCCTTACTTTTTATTCGTACTTTGCCTCCTTTAGTTACCGCATGTATATTATATCTTGATTTGATCCCTTTTCTTAATAACCATACAAAAAGCAGACATTTGCCCTATTTTGTACAGTAAGAAAAAAAAGATTTTCTAAACAAGTATTCAATATTATGAAGTTCTTAGGTACATACGAGTATTAATTTTACTTTCACTAGTCTTGACAGACATTCTTCAACGCTTATTTTGTTTAGTACGAGATCGTCCACTATCTTCACTATTCTTCGATCGGTGACTTTATCTTTTTGTTGCCTTTTTCTTGAGTAGAGCACGTACATTCGGTTGCGTCTCAGCAAAAAATTGTAGTGAATGCTTTCTTCCCTTAAAACCTTAATCAGTAAGAATAAATTAGGTTTTTTAGTTTTAACTATACTATTGAGGCGAAAATGCCATCCTTCCGTAGCATTTATGGTACGGTGACGATAGTAGTTGAAGCAACTTACCAAACTAAAAATTTCAGGCTTCATCCATAGACTTATAAAATAACTAAAAAACTCGTCCCATGCTCTCCCGCGGTCGCTAACGTCAAATTCAATAGAGAGAAAAGCTTCACTTAGTAATAAACGGGAAGATTATCGATAGGAAGTTTCTAACTGTACAAATAAGAGGCAAACAACGAAGTTTTGAAAGTGCCGCCCCAATTTTGTACAAATAAAGAATAAAATTCGGATAAGTCAAAAAAGGTGGCCAACTCCTAAAGGGGGCAAAGTACGAATAAAAAGTAAGGTTTTCCTAAAAGGGGGCAAATCTGTACAATTAGTATGGACCTCACAGTTAGTAGGCAAAAGCAGAAAGAGGGCAAGTGCCGAACAGATCTTTAAATCACTAGTAAAACTTTAAAGCTTTTTACTGATGTTCTCGTACTGTACACAACATCAGAAATTACGTTTTAATTAATATGTATATACCCGTTCAAATATATATTTAACCAAATTACGACGTCTTAATCGGAAACTAGCAGGATTAAATGATTAAATATCTGACGCAGTTTTTTGAACCTTATAGCATATAAATTATAAACTAGTAAAAAACTTTTGCAGTTCAATGCCGCGTTGGCAAATTTTTTATTACTACGATTCTATTATTTGCTAGTTTTTAGATTGCAGTAAAATAATGATGAGGAACGGTGACTCGGCAATTTTGGATTAATTAATAGCAAAAGTTTAATGAATCATACTGTTTGAGTATTTAGGAGCGGAAATAATTGGAAGTGAGTTCGCACACTGTTGGCACACTGTTGGCACACTGTTGGCACTTCTTCACGCGTAATGCAACTCGTATCGCTAATTCAAAACTCAATCTCAAAATGTTAATTCGATTTAGCTAAATTCTTTAATTTTTATTATACCAGCTTCCACCAATCTGACAAAAGATGAGTATATATTACCTAAATTTTATTAAACTTTTACAATTTATTTTTTGAATGCAGCCAATGATAATAAAATACTTAAGTTGTTGTAAAATGTCAATGAAATTATAATAAACTGGCAACGCTATAATTTACTTATTTTGTATGTTTTGTTGTTGGCAACTTCCGTTCTGTTCAATGTCCGGTCGGTCTGTGCGTGTCATGTCTGTTGTGAAGTATAAAACAATTGCTAATAATCGGCATCTTTTATTTAAATCCTAACATAAGTTATTGTATTACATTGTATTGTATTGTTTTAACTAGCTTTTACGATTTCATTTAGAAAGAGGATACAAAAGGTTAGTTTCATTTCAAATTTAGTAATTTACCTACTAAGTAATTCCATTTTATAATATATTATATTGAAATCTTTAAAAAGGGAGCTTTTTTACTCGATGTAAGTACAAGCCCACGCCACGGTCTTTTAAGATAATTTTAAGATTTCCTTAAGAAACTTTCGTTGCATTATTTAATATTGGGCAAAATGTAAATTATATCGGCACTTGGCGCGGCTCAGCTTTAATGGAATATATTCATAAAATTTGCGGCGGACTGCCTCGAATTATGCGAATTGTCAGACCCTAGCCGTTGCCATAATTTAAGGAAAAAGATTTAGTGGCCTTTTTTCTTTTCGCTATGCACTTCAACTCAAACGTACATCTGCTGACTACACAGAACAGAAAAAAGAGGTAATTTGTTCTGTGGCTAACTAAGTGCTACGTGGATACTTGTCCCTAAAAGAGGAGCTCCATGGCGCAGCGGCTGAGGCGTTCAGCTTGCGATCTTGCCAGTTAGTCTGCTTTCGCAATGGCCGGTCACTGGATGGGTGAACATATAAAAAACCTCTTTCGTTCTTAAGGCTCTCGTAAAGCCGACGGTATAAGTCCGCAGCAATTAACCCGGAATTCTCAACCACTGAGGAACTGGCTATCTCAAGCGTGGTGCTTTGCAGGGCGTTTAAATGCTGATGATGAAAATTTGAAAGCCTTTACTAAGCCTTAGTGTTTAGTCTTACCTTAGAGCCTGCCGCGTAGCGACCGTTAAAAGAATACTACCACCTCTTCTTGGGTGTCGTAAAAGGTGACTAACGGACCAGACACTGCACATATTAGTACGTACTGAGCCCATGCTCACCACCTGTCACACTGAGCACATTGCAGTTATCATTTGGTGAAACGTGGGACGTGACAGTGGACAGCTTTTGCGGTCCTCATTGCCTGTCCACTAACCCTTCGGGGATAATAGCAGGAGGATGTCACTCCGCAGTTTAAGTACGTTCGGCCGGCGCGCCTCCCAGGCAGGCGTGTGTCATACGCCGCCGTTAAAGGTTGCCGCTCGGCTCGCATGTCGTCGCTTTCGTACTTAAATATATCTACGAGTGGAAACCCTACGCTAGCGCGCGCTCCTGACGTCAAATCGACATCGAGTCAGCGAAGAACGCTCGGGTCACACGATAAGTTTCAATTTCGCGTGAACGTAGTTAGAGAGTGAACCTTCTGTACGGTAGTACTATTAGTAATATTAGTTATTCTGTGATAATAGTCCTAAATGTAAGTACTGACCTTGGGCGGGGTGGCGGCATGGTGGCGGGCGGCGGCGGACTGCGCGCGGCGGGTGGCCTTGTAGTGCAGCCGGCGTAGGGCGCCGCCCAGACGCTCGGGGGAGCCTTCGCCTCGCGCCACTGTCATGGTGCCCTCACCGCCTGCCAACATACAGGCTTCTGTGGGAACTGGACCAATAGCATGGCTTCTGTGGGAACTCTTCAAACCTTACGTGCAGTCTAGAAAGTTCTCGGTCGACGACTTTTCGGCAATATTCGCTTGCAGACGATCTACGGGATCTAGTGTACCGAGAACTTAATCGAATGTATATCACGCCCGCCCGTTTGGGGCCGTCTATTAATCACGTGAGGCTTGAAAGAAGGGGGGAGGGGTTCGGCAAAAAACACGAAATATCACAAGGGGGAGGGGGGTGTAGTAAGATATGACGTGTATTTATTTTTTCGTCAAAAGCGCTATTTCTAAACCAAAAGCAACCTGTAGTGTGACCTTGACTTTTTTTTAGACATTTTTATCATAGTCCTTAATTTTCTATAATAAAATTAGATTATACTTTATAAGTAAGTACCTGTATTTAAAAAAATACACGTGATTTGACGGGGGGGTTTAAAATATGCTAAAAAAACATCACGATTTTAATGGACGGCCCCTTTCCTGGAGCGGAGGGGCGGAGGGGCGAAGGGGTATACAGGTGTAACATTTGATTGAACATGGAATATGGTTGGTATACCTAAAGTTTTCCCACTATGAAGAAATTAAAATACATTGATCAGTGATCAAACGTATGGCAATAGATAGACAAGTCCATATAAACTAAAATTGTATTTTGGTAAAATCTTGAAAACGATATACTTTCGGAGATATTAATTATTTTTTTGTTTTTGTTTTTTTTTTCGAAACAAAAATAATTAATATCTCTGAAAGTATATCGTTTTCGAGATTAAAATACATTTTTAGTTTGTATGGACTTTATCTATCGACTGTCATACGTTTCATCACTGGCCACTATATTTTGTTTTCTCCATAGTGGGGTAACCTAAAGTATACCTTATATTTGTATGGGGCTTGGTATACCAAGCCCCATACAAATATCTTCCATGCTTTAAATTGTGTCTGTTTTAACCGTGTTGCGTAGCGGATAAACCCACCCGCGTATTAGCAGCCGGTAAGCCGTCTTTATCCGAGTTACTTGATAGAGACAGTTATACAATTTGCGTACGCGTGAGCGGGACGGAGGAATATCGCTTTCGGTTTGTGTTCTGTTGACAGATAATTTGACGTAATTGCAATTCATCATTGAATGCATGACTGTGTTTTATTAGTATTTGAATTTATTAGTTAGTTTCACCTATTATAATGATTAGTATTGTAGTTGGACTTTGTTTATTTGTGTTGTGTGTAGAAAGTAGTTACGAAGACGTACGTTGTAATTAGGTATTTGCGGTAAGTAGATATTGTAATAAGTTGAAATTACGTATTTAGAGTAAGTAGATTTGCAAAGTAATCGATAGAATTGTAAGATGTCGGCATTAATAGCTTTAGATTCTTCCCGGCTTTTATGATAATGTCTTAGCGCACTTTGTTAGAAAGAATAGACGAATAGCTTTAGAGTATAAGTAGTATTATTAGTACTTAGGGTGGATTCGACCAAACTGGAATAATGTCTTATCCCTAGATTAAACGCCAAATTTGTATAGACTAATCTCGGAGTAAGTCTTATTCCAGTTTGGTCGAATCCACCCTTAGTCGATTAAGTTTTGTTTAATTTACATCATATCATCATTTCACCACAAACGGCTTTTATCAAAGCCACTTCTATTATGCTTGCAAGACACTGTTTCAATATCTCAGTGCTTACACGTATAGTAAAAGTGGACTGAAGATACATCTGCCTATACAAGACTGAAGCCAGGATGCCAATCACAGATTTTCGGTAAGGACTCAAGACTGCGTGCCCGCGCTTGGAGTAGGTAAGCATTTTTTTTTGCTCCGGCTTACCTCTCTCAATATTTCACTTTTCGCCACTGCTACCACCCCTCTCTTCCCATGGGTGTCGTAAAAGGCGACTAACGGACTAAAGACTGCACATACATCCAACAACATAGAGCGGCGATGGGCTCACTTGTCACGCATGAGCATATGTGCAGCAATTTTGTGAAAAGTGGACTATGGCGGAGGACTGCTTTTGCGGTCCGCATTGCCTAGTCTTTGACTAACCCTTCGGGGATAATAGTCGTGATTATGTGTATGTATATTGCAGTATGTGTCTGGTTTTGTGGCGATCAATGTATTAAGCTAATACTTAGGGCTTCGCCAACGAATTCGGACTCCTGAATGGAAGCGATGTTTTCCTAGCATAAAATGTTATCATGAAGAATGATATCTTTAAGTGGTTGCGTTTGATAAGTCACTTACACACATGGCAAGATCGTAAATTTGTATACTTTGTTGTATTTGTATGTTTCATTCGTTGGAAAGTATATTTAATTATTTATCGCATCGCAGCCAGTCAATTTTTATTTAGACTAATTGCTCTAGGTTGACTTATTAATCAAAGGTTTTTTACCTGCGGCGAGTTCAGGAGAGGGTTTAGATGACTGGATTTTGGGGACTTGGTGACGCCCATCCGACTGCAACAAAGAAAACATTTTGCATTAATAATTTACACGTAAAATAATCTGATAGCCAAATCGGGCAAAATGTGTTAAAAGTAAGTAATCGATGCTGTGAAATCAAGTCTGTTCAAGTGATATAATGGTGTTAGTAACGATATTGCTTAGGTATATGCTAGAGTTAGTAACAAATGTAACAATGAATCTTATCTAATCTTAATAAAAGCAGATGTTACCTACATACGAAACTAACAGTACTTATATCACTTAAACCATAACAAAAGGTCCATAGACCTTGTCTCAAAATAAATAGATTTCATTTCATTAAATATACTAGTACATTTTTGTGTTGAGACAATTAGCTAGATTTAGATCCACCATTGTGACTTACAGCTTCCTATTTCATAAAATATACTTTACTTTACGCGTTCATTACACTTCTCGAATTACAGCGACTATAGAACAGTTCCAAACCCTATGATTTACTTAAAACAGATACGAACGCACGCACATTACTTATATGTAATCCTTAAATTGGCTGTATTTATATACTACTAAAATACTACTAGATTTGGATATACTATTGAAGGTGATGTTCGGGGCATCGCCCTTCGCCCTTACGACCGTGGTTGGGATAACTTTAAGGTTTATTTTATATTCTCATATTACTATGATAAGTAGTAGGTGTGCTAAGAACAAAAATATTTGTAATTTGAAACCATTTTGTACATGAATTTATTAATATTGGCAAACTACAATAATAATAATGGAACGATCATTGTTTGGATAATCTCAAAATGCTGCTAGACAGGTAACAGTCAAGCTATTTACTAAAAGAAATATGCATTACAGCATATAAAACAATTTGAAAGTTTTGTATTTACAAAGCCACTCCACACATGTAGACAATTTAAATGTTGTCTACTACTCTATATCGAGTTAGCATATTGGTTTGATGGAAGTTTGTTAAAATTATGCCAAAAAGCTTTTAAAAAAAAAACGCAAAACGCTCTTAAAATTAGATCAAAATAAATGAAAGGTAGTGCAGTGCCAGTAGATTGACTTTACATTTTTTTAAAGCAAACATCCAGTCATTCCGTGGACCGAATGTGAGTCAACTCCGACACAAATTAAACATTTGCCTTAACAGAAGGCCGCCCGCCCACGCCAGACGGATAGTAACAGGCTTTTTGCCTTTTTAAACCTAAAAACCAATTTAATTTCTGGACCAATTATTTACCTGGGTACATATATCTTGTATTTTTTTTAAATAATAGAACTTAAGTAGGTACCTAGTTAAATTATTACAAATTATACATAATAGACTACAGTCTACTGCAAGACTGATTATTAATTTCGTCCTTAAGTCTGACGCGGGCGGCCAGCATTAGTTAAACTAAATGAATAATACGATGCCCAAAGCTTAATTCAATTGCCCGGCGCGATCTAGCGGTGTAAATACATCAACAGCGCCGCCACAGATGTAATAGGTTACCTACACAAACCTACAATGCCTGCAAGTCTAGTATTTCGCAGCTAGTCTAGCTTTCGCAGCCCGCAAGCCGCAATGCGTCCAATCAAAATCAAATTAATAATTACCGAATTGGTTTTAGCTGAGCATTTCGTAACAGATGCAACGCATTCGTCAGTGCGGTGTGTATTAATTACAAACGAAATATTAATTGGATGTGTTGATGAATTGTGACAGGGGTAGTAAAGAGTTAATATAGGCCAACAATAAGTATAATATTATTTTCTTACAATGCAGCAACTTCAGCAAGATTAACATAGTATACTCTTCACTTCAATCAATAGAAATGTTATATTTCTGGTTTACGTATTATATGAATATACTTTGCCTGTTACATGTAAATACTTTTTATTATATTTTATTTATCTTCTAGTAAAATTTACAGATCATACATTGGAATACCTACTAGTGATGTAACGAATATTCGCATTCGCATTCGCAAAATTTATGCGAATATTTTGCGAATATCAACGTCTGAAAAAATATTATAAGATGTAAGTTGAAATAAGTCCATATTTGACTAGAAACTTATTTACTCAAGTTAAAAAAAGACTAATTTCGCTCTAACCTCATAATTCACGTGTTTTTATTTACGATCTTTCGATACGTAAACAGGAGGGGGGAACAGTATCATACAATCCGCAATATTACAAAGGAGGCGAGGTAAAGACATCAATTGACGAAATATTTTATGGAAACTTCTAGGGCCATTATTCTGTAACGATTCCTTGTTTCAAAACCACGTTAATTCCTTAAAAAGTTACGATATCTTCCCAAAAACGTATGCGTTTGACGTTTGTGCGCGGTAAGGAATCTATAGATTGCGAGACAACAGAGCCCAGATGTGAATAAATTACACCAGGTGACGCTACATACAATTAAACGTTTATACCCATATTATTAGTAAGATAAAAATAAATCAAAATATTTTGTCTGTTGAATGAATGAAAAAATGAATTTCAATGAATTGAAATGTAAGTACCTACTTATTTGAATAATATTAAAAACACACTTTCTAGGGACCAAGTACATTTTAAAGTATCGTTGCGATAAAGAATTAATATTTTAACTATTTTGGATCGTTATTGATTATTTTTAGTAAGTTTCACGATAATAGTAATGGATTTTATTTACATTTTATAAATAATGGAAAATCAACTGTCAATCTGAATTCCTATAAAAGAGCGTAATGGCAATTTTACAAAAGCAGTACAATTTCTGCACTGCAAATGAATAATTTGCAACGAGAAGGAGCGACGGCGTCATTTGTTGGAAGCTGGTTCCAGGCAACGTACTGTGGCTGCCGCCATTGGCACTACACAGAGTGTCATAAAGGTGGGTGTAAGCGACCAAACCATTCGGAATCGTTTAGGCGAAGTGCGTCTGCGTTCCCGAAGGATCGTAGGGCCCGTTTACGAATCGCAGTTCATCTATGATATGGAGGGGGGACAATCATGGTTTGGGCCGGCCTTACCATATTAACGAGTTTCAAAAGAAAACTCATCTTGGTCTAGATAATTGTGTAAGCGTAAAAACAATTAATTGAAAAAAATATTTTAATACAAAACCGCATAATGCGTCGTTCGCGACGACACAAATTAACGCATAATGGCGACATACTGTTCTAAAGTTACGTGTCGTAATCATGGATTTAATCATTAAGTCCATGGTCGTAAAAAAAACTCTGCTGTTGGCCAACTCTATTTTAGTGGAATTTGATAGTGACAGACTGGTGTTTTAGTGGGCTTTGATACAAATGTCACTTTTCCTAATTTATTTATTTTTATATATTTATTTTACTTTGGAAGACCAACAGCACATGAAACATACTTACATTAAGATATAGGTAGCAGATGGCCAATAACAGGTCTCCACGTTTAAAATCAGATTAAACAATGCTTTGTGTGGACAAAAAAACAAAACATTAAATACTAAGAAATATAAAAAAAGTTACAGATTAATATTGAGAGGGGATTATAATAATGTCTTAAATTATTTAATAAAGAAATCTTGACTTAATAGCCGCCTTGCTGTTGCTATGCTAGAATGAAATATATCGAAGTCGTTTGTCTTACAAAACTCATTTAGACTCCTGCTAGCTCGCCATAGAAATACGTTCTGGTGGTAATTTGATGAAACTAACGGTATATTAATTGGAATGTAATGTCTTATTGATCTTGATGGAATGTTAAAGTAGATTTTAGAAAGAAGCTCAGGAGAATTTATTTTGTTCGTAATTATTTTTAGTAAAAACACAATATCTGATATTTCCCTTCGTCTTTGTAAGGGAAGAAAGTGAAACCGCGAACAAAGTTCCAAATAGTTGCTAGAATTATAAGGCAACTTCAGGCGATAGCATAATAATTTTATAAATTTTTTCTGCACATGTTCAATGCGGTCAACGTACTTATTGTAGCGCGGATTCCAGATCTCCGATCCATATTCCAGTATACTTCTTACAAAGGTGCAGTACAATATTTTAATGGTTTTGATGTCATTAAAACTTGTCGAGGATCTCATCACAAATCCCAGTGCCTGTGAAGCCTTCTTAACAGTCCTATCAATGTGATCGTCAAAAAGAAGCTTTGAGTCATGGTGAATTCCAAGATCTCGTATATTGGATAATCTTTGTAAAATTGTGCCCTTTAGTTTGTAACCCGACAAAATACTGACAGTTTTTCGACTGAAAGTTACAACGGAACATTTTGATGGATTAAGATCCAGTTTGTTTGCCTCACAGTACATATCCAAACGCGTCAGATCTGACTGAAGATCCACTGTATCGGATTCACATGAAATGGCTAATGGCTTTAAAACGTGTTTTAGTGGGATTTATTACGGAATCATTTGTGGATCATGGAAGGAATTCATTGTATTTTGTTTTTCTGGTAATAAGTTTATTAGTTAATTATTTTATTAGTTGAAATTGTATTTGATAATTCACTGCGGGTACAGGGTCGAAGTGAGAGGCGAGTTTAGGATCGATTTTTAGAGAATTCACTTACAAACACACTGCGACTGGAGTTCAGCAGACAGTCCTCGAAATATATACAGGACGATTCTGTTTTTAACAAACTGTATCACGCAATGATTATCAGATCGCCGATCAGCATACGTAGGTACCTACGTGTTAAGGTTAGCAGCCGCCAAGGACTATCCCTGTATAGGATAAAATGTTTACTAGAAAAAAATCAACCAGTCTCAGGAAGCTCGAATGGGATTCGAACCCACGACCTTTGGATTGTTTTTTTCTAGTAAACATTTTATCCTATAGTTATATAGCATTGTGAATGCAAAATTTCATTAATAAAGATATCCCTGTATAGCCTTTTAGCCCTTCCACGAGCAACGTGTAGTAAGCTGCTAAGTCCATGTAAGGTCTTCTCTGTAGTGTGCCCTTAAAACAAAGTTCTCGTCTCGCACCGTGTCCATAACAGTTGACCTAGTAAGGGCAGTAAGGGCCGCGTTCCGGCATTTAGCTGCGTGGAGTGGCACGCGTTAACAAGGGGCGAGTCATAGGCAGTAGCGATTACGACTCCTTTTGGCTGTTTTTCAGCGGGGAGAAGAGGAACAGAGCTGTGCTTAAATTAACTAAAAGAATCTAAACACCGTTCCGCTTCGTTTTAGTGGACGGATTCAATTGGTTAATATTGGACAGGCAGCCTTAAAGATAAAGTAAGCTATAAAATAATAAATAATATAAATAAATCAAGTTTCCTACACTCACACCAATTATCTAGCCCAAGAGAAGCTTCGTTATGAAACTCGTTAAATGTTTACTAGACAACGGATAAACATACTTAAAATACATACTTATTATACTTAGTAAGCACCCAGACCCGAGACAATTTAGAAAAACCATAGTTCCTAAATTGGACCGACCGGGGATCGAACCCGAGACCTCAGAGATGGTGACACCATGAAAACCGGTGTACAAACCACTCGACCAAGGAGGTCGTCAAGGTCGTCAAAAATGAGATAGAAGTAAGCTTTTAAGCGTCCGGCAGCCAAAAGTGATAAGAAATATTTTAGTTTAATGCGAGGACTTGTGATTCAATCCTCATTGGCACCACGTTATAGACTCCCGACGTGATCCCATTCGTAATTCAAACGTATTAGCTTTCGTAAGGATTAACAGGTTTATCGTTGGAGGATTCATCATAGTCAGCCCTTGTCAGTCCATTGCTCAGCACAGGCTTCTCCCAATCCCGATACATGCTACCGAGCCCGATCTTCAGCTTTCCTCATTAATTCATGCGAAACGCAGCAGGATTACTTACATACATATTTATAATCACAACTATTATCCCCGAAGGGTTCGTCAGAGACTAGGCAATGAGGACAGCTAAAGCAGTCCTCTACCATAGTCCACTTTTCACCATAAAGTGACTGCACACGTGCTCAGCGTGACACTTGGTGAGCCCATCGCCGCTTCGGCGCCATAGTCACCAATTACGACACCCAAGGGAAGAAAGGGGGTGGTAGTATTCTTTCACCGCCACGCGAAACGGTGATCACCGAATACTTATCTTCTATTTAATTAATTCCCGCTTCATCTTGTAACTCGGAGCGTCCCTCAAACCAGTCAGACCTTTTAAACCCAATAAAATCCGTCGAGTCCAGGGAAAAATCCTATAAAGGTAATTAACAGTATCAATATTTTACATTCCGCCTTTCCAAGCCAATTAGCCCGGGATGAAGTGCCTTTAGTTAATTAAAGAGATTTCCAGTCGATTGGCAAATTGCAAATCGGAAAGGCGAGCATGACCGGTATTAAAAGAAGCTGACGGGAAAGTTTATCTTACAAAGAAAGCTTTTTGATGTTTTTTTTTATTAAAAAGCGATTAAATGTACATAAAGATAGTGAAACGACAACCTACCTCAGGTAGAGAATCGAACCCGGCGGGGTCACGCAGGCGCCGGGAACCTACGTGGAAGACGTGAGGGGGAGGTATTTCGAGCGCTTCTCTCTCGCTATCTCGACGGGGCTCGTCGAGAGAGTGAAAGACGGGTAAAACAGCAAAGCGGCACGAAAAGGCGCGTTTTATATTTAAAAAAAATTATAGATGTACCTAGTAAAAAAACCGATCGGATATAATACCTCAAGTTATCTATGAACTTTATTTTGGTAAATAACTCATAATATCAAATCACTTATTTTAAGAATAAAACCTAGAAAAGAAGATAAAATGACACAAAAAAATTTAACTTTGTGGATTTATTCTATCGAGCCAACTTTATCAAATCGTGTTTCCATCGGGTATATTCTACAGAATAAATCCTCAACAACATTTCACAGATTTTAATTTTACTGTTTAATACTGCTAAAATTAATTCTAAGAACGTGTTATTTTAATTTTTCACTAACACCTAGCCTTAACTAATTTACGTAGAACTCTTAAAAAACTGTGCTTTTGCATTTTTTTTATAAGTACCTAATATTTTTTCTGGTGATCTTTCCTTTAACTCACATTTTGCACATCCTGTATTTTATTACTTCTCAATATCAACGAACTCATTTGCTCACGCTTCGTGTGCTGTAATTAGCAGTGAGGTAAAACATGAGGATATTAAACTGCGGAGCCACCGTGAGATGGCATATATTA